>CM060938.1:69748485-71035417 GCA_030765085.1 Allium cepa | reverse complement strand
TGGTAAACGATTTATATTCACGATTTTGGACAGTGAATGATATATTGAAGAAATGTTTTGGAAAGTGATATTTTAAAATGGAGTTAAATGGTTTAAAGATGTTTTAAAATGTGTTAAGGATCGAAACCATAGATTTCAACATTCGTTGTTGCAATAGATGTTTTCGAGAAATAAGGAAATGATGGACTATAACATTGTTGTTATAGTAAATGATTTTCGAAAGAAAATATTGTGTATAGTATTGGGATTTATATATCTATCTTATTTTCGAATCCCTATACTATTAATTTTGGGTTGTCGTAATGATGTTTTACGCAACATTCATTTTGACCCAAAATAAAGATGTTTAAAAGAATCTTTTCCTTAAAGAATAAAATATATACTCAATCGTGATTTAAGTATATGCAATATTTTCTACGTGTTGAAAATAATTGATTTGTGAATTACTTAGTATTAAATAAGTATTTGGAAATGTTTTCTAATGTTGAAATGATTTTGAAAATATATCTTTTTAGAGATAATCTAAAGTGAATATTTAGCAAATAATTTAATTAATAAAAGATTAATTAAAAGGGCATAGTGATTGTTTATAGTGCTAAATATTTGTTTGTTTGTTTTGATAGTTAAATAACCGACTATCAAACTTGTCCAAATTTTAGTTCCTCGACTTGATGTGGGAATTATTTAGTCGTACACTTAGTACATAGCCTTCTGTGTAGGCTTGACTATCGTTTGTGTTGAGGATGTTGTTTCATATAGTGCGTAGTATTACTCCAATCTATCGAGCTTCCTTCTTGGCCCGGAGGATAGCTAATTGAAAGTTGGAAATGTGATAAGTCTATGAGACTTAGTTTCTTTGTAAGGTTGAGAAACGCTTTTGTGGTGTTGGTGCGAAGAGACCGGGATCGGATTTATCCGAAAACCACTTCGGACCAACGTATATGCGACGATTGTGCAGGTTGCTTTGTGATGATATTGATATTCCATATTTTCATAGTGGGGGACTGCTTGTTGATCGTTTGGGGTTAAAATCCCAATATACATCCAGTAGCAGTGATTTCTTCATTATGAAATATCCAATGCGAGGACTATTCGCTACTAATCCTAGGGATTTCCCGACAGGATGTGGTAGGAAAGCACCTTCGGTTTGTCCTGTTCCTGGACAACTTGTATGGATGTTTGTCTGACATTGCATTTCTATTTACGTACATTGGTTTTTACAAACGTACATCAATGGTGGCGGAGAAGGCAACTTCTCTTAGCTTAACACCCTCCTTGAGACGTATGAGCTTAAGAGTTGTATTTTTATGGAAGGCAATTAGTAGTCAACGGAAATGGCCGTGTGACATTCTAAGTGAGGTGATGTGTGATTGTGAAAGGTAATCGTTACGTCATCAGGCCTCATCAACTAGAAATGACCAAAACAGGGTTAGACGCAGCAGGGCTAAGTGGGTCATTCCCAAGTAGGATATGATCATCCTCTTCTAGATATATCTTTGCACGCTATGGCGTCTGTATCTGATTATTGTGGTTTGTATGCTAGAGGGCCCTCGGTAAAGGTCGGTAACGACCGGAGGATGACATATTGGTACCATCTAGTTATAGAGGTAGGCCGGTCTTGTGTTGGTAGAGAAACTTTGTGATGGTTTCTCGGTGCATTCTTCTAGAGTTGTACTACCAGAAGGTAGTCCCTTTACTCGGTCATTTGTATGGAAACCCAAACTCCACTACGTGTTTTCCATTTTGATTGTATTACCCAATTGGGCTATATGCAATGTAACAATTTCGGCTATGATTAATATTATTTGTATATAGTAGACACTACTATAATATAAGAGGATTTGATATGATATGTTTTTGTTATCGTAAGGTAAAAACATGTCCGTGTTTATGTATGGACTTGTCTTACGAGATACTTTTGTTTTGAAAACTAAGGAAAAGTTTGGTAATTTAATAAATTCAGTTGAGTGTGTTTCTCACGCTGGTTTACCAGACTGATCCGGGCATTCTTCCCTTTCAATGCTCAGGTCAGACCGAGTATATTTACATGTTATGCTTTGGCGCTTTTGGAGCTTCAGCCGAAGAGCTGGAGATCTTCATTTCGTATACGCGTATCTATTTTGATTATTGACTATCCGATGTGCTTAGTTGTTTATATTATCAGTAATTGTGAGGACGGGTTATTATAACTGTTCAAGCTGATAACTATTGATTGATTGTTGTAATGACCCGCTATTTTAGACTATTTGCATCTGCACATGTCGAACTTGAATAATTCAAAATACCGAATTGTTAATTTAAATTTGGCAAAACTGAGATATACAATAAATAAATAATCATAGAATCATAGACACAGAATAATAATATGCAGCGGAAGTAAAAGAGATAGTAGTTTATGAAGCTACTATATAAATATATAAGATACATCAGAGTTTACAACAGAAGAGAAATACGATACATCAAGTACAAATCAGAATACATCACTGGAATCATCGAATACTGATAGCAGAATAGATGGCTGGATCTTCAAGCAAAGCTCCAACTCCAAAGGTGAGCCTCGAATACTAGTACACTCAGTCTGACCCGAGCGTAAAGAAAAATACAAAACACTCGAGTCAGGATTAATATTCTCATATCAATAAATCCAACTCAAGTGAAATAGCAATCGAAATACAAGTAACTCAAAGGATGTTGGAATCACCATCCTCTAAGGATCCGTTAAACTATCTACTATGTAGAAGTGTACGCTAAATAGATAATGCCTATCAGTAATATAATATATCAAAATAGTGTTAAGGCGTTACCATTATCCCCCTTAACACAATTTATATAAGCGTTATAGTCTATACAGCACTGTAAACTCCACCGTAAACTAGTGGGATATCAGGGAGTACTCCATAGGTATAACACAAAACAAATTTGTAGTAGTCGTGTATATAGGGGTACAAGTATGACAAGGCACATGAGGCAATACCCAAGGTAGTGAAACTACCGTTTGCCTGATCCGGACTGGTGAGAATGCATCGCCGCAACGATCGCAACACCGAGAAACAACACTCCTGAAATTTCGAGGGTGCACCAATCAATAACAAGTAATGAGTAGTTTGCGAAGAAGTGTGTTCGCTCGAGGTGGCTAACCCCATTTGGCCCGACACGACTCCTGTTTTAGTCATTTCCAATTTGACACAAGTGTCAAGGCTATCCATTATCGTTCTCTTTCTTCAGTCATCACGTACATCATTCCAACCACTTCATTCTGGATCACACTCCGCGTATAGTTATTAAAGTGGTTTTCGGTTTAGACAGTGGATATGTCCCTAACCGATTCCGGTTTCTTTAATAACTTTCGTAATTATTACGCCGATTGGTCAATTAATATATTTCAAAAACCAAACCACATTCAATTCCCATTAAAATTCGTAAACCATCATTTCATTTGTCTTTCGATATCAATTTCCATAATTTATTTTTCAAAACTTCCAAATTACTATTTCAAAGTCTTACGATTCAATTTCAATATTTATTTAAACTATACAAATATTGATTCAAGTTCGTATATAAATTTCATTCCAAAATCATTTAAATTAATTTAATTTAACGCTCAAATCAGTGTACATTCATTTATCGATTTCATTTAATATTCATTGAGTTAAATTATTTTTCAAAATGATTTCTATTAAATTTCCAATTCATTTAATCAGTTTATTAAGTTCAACTTCATTATATCAAAGCTTCAAATTCAATTCATTTAAATTCGTCAAATCAATTATTTAAATTACAAGTCTTACGTTAATTTCAATAAATCCCATTCATTTCAATAAATCACATTTTATTTCTTGCTAAAGAAATTCAAATTTTCATTTATTTATTGACTTCGTTACAAATGTCAAACTCAATTAATAAAGAACTAAATTTCATATATTCAAGAAGTTTAATTTCACTTATTAACTTACTTAAATTTTCCAAAGCTTAATTAATAAATAAAGAAACTCAATTTCATTTATTAACGAAGTTCAAATCCACTTATTCAAAAGTTCAATTTCTCTTATCAAAGAATTCAATTTTTTTATTCAATTATCAAATAATTAAATCTTATTCAATTATTAAATAATTTCAACCTTAATTATTAATAATTTCAAATTTTAATAATTACAAACTTGATTATAAATTAAACATAATTATTAAATCATTTCCACTTAATTATGAATTCAAACTTAATTATCAAATCATTTCAACTTAATTATAAATTCAACCTAATAATTTCAAACTTAATTATAATTCCAAACTTAATTATAATTTCAAATTTAATTATTAAATGATTTTAAAGTTAATAATTTCAAACTCAATTATTACTAATTCTAAATTATTTACTAATAATTCCAAATTATTTACTAATAATTCCAAATTTAATTATTAAATAATTAAATTTCAAACAACGTTTTTTTTAATTACTACGTTAAAATTTGTTTCAGATTTCAATTTTTACATTTTCCTTTCAAAAATTCAAATTCCAACTTCGTTTCAAAACTTATACTTTGCTCGAATAAAATCATTATTTCATTTTTAAATCAATTTATTGACCAATCGGATTTTATTTAATTCTCTATACTAAGTCAAGTTCATTTGGGTATTTATCATTTCAACACGATTCCAATTCAATACAAAAATCAAAGCATAGCAAAGGGAACTTGCAGTGTGATAACTGGGATGGTGTTAAAGTAAATAAACAAGCAATAACAACAATCAATAACAATCCAATAATTAATTCAAATAATCCCGAAATAATCGTATTAATTCACATTGTTGTTTGTGCGAATTAATATAATTATTTCTATAATCTACACTATCATTTCATGTAGATTAAAGATTATTACATTACGGTTCTTCACTTGTCATCTATTTAAAATTTCATACATCATCAATTTAAACGCATACATTCAGTGATTCAAGGTGTAATTAACCAAATCCTACGTGTCAATTAATTTAACATTTAAAGGGGTCATATTACACAAATGTCATTTAATCAATTTACACATATGTCGTTTCAAATTTTATCTATCCTACGTCAATTTAAATTGCATATTATCACTTTATACATTTCAATTTAACATCCAATATAAACAACAAACAATCAAACAATTATCAACCAAACTGTATTATCATCGCATAAATAATTAACAGATAATGGTGTCAGATGTCATAGATGAACAGATACAGGTAATAACAGTGTACATAACTAACAACAGCATATTTCAATCGTCGTTTCAATTGAAATCAAATTTAATAAATAAAAGAACATTAATCATGAGTGATTGCTCACCTTCCGAGGTTAGAGAGAACAGGAGATGACACAGATATGCACACTGATATTTAGGTATGAATCCAAGCACGACTTTCATAGCATAGCTAGATTGGCACGAATTCGACGACCAAGGCTGATAACAGAAATTCGACGAATCAAATTAGAATAGGATCGATGATGATAAATGGTATAAGTGAAGTTATATATATAATTATATATACTATTTACATATATAACCCCAAACACAAATTAAATTAAATATATATGTAAAATTCAAAATCGTCGTTTAACCAAAAATTCAAATATTAAGGTCAAGCATGCATTTATAATATTTTTGAATCGATATATTCAACTTAACAGTTTAACATATATAATAACTACTTATATATAGAAATATTTACACATTAAAGATTTATATGTACATAAAACTGAAATCACTATCCAAGTATACATGAAATCAATAATAAAACATATATATAGGACTAACCTCCCAATCAATAAATATGCGTCGGGCCCAAAACAACACAGAAATGCAAATATGCTTTGAAATCTGTATGTATAAACTCACGTTATCTCATACATATAAACAATTATAATTCAAAGGCGTAAACTGTAAGAAGAGTAAACAAAACAAAATCGAAATTAGTAAATACATATATAGCTTAAGTATGCATAAATATTTATATCAAAATCAATACAAAATCACTATGTTTTCAACATTTCAAAATCGATATTATATACATAAGGCACTGACATGGAAAGGAGAGTAGCAGATTCTTCAACTTGCAATCAGAAAACTAAATTCTTAAACATGCAAACAAAATGTGTTATATATAAAACCCTGCATAACTACATACTATACAAATCTATCCTTTACACTTGAATCATTTTATACTTATAAATATTGACTAAACATGTTCAGACTAGATTCTAACAAGCATGCTAGCATGCAAGCTTTTCATATGCAACAAAAATCTGGGCTAAACTATGCGTGCTTCATATGCAGACTTATAAGCTATAACTCACGTATATTATTAGTTTTAAAGTTATAAACAACTGTTGTATAAATATTCTTACTAAAACAATAAGTTTTAAACCATTCATTCATTTATATAACATACTTCCATCACTGTATATATAGATATACCTAAAAAATGCAAAATACTCACATTGAGACGACCCGACTTTTTCTCCACAAAAAGTCGTATCATCCTTAAGAAAGAAAGGGATAGAAATGAGAAAAGAAAGAAGAGAAAGAAGAAACAACACAAGAATCTCAACAGCGGAACGAGTAAATTATATTAATGACATAAGTATTACATAGTATACATCAAATATCAGAGTTACACAGACAATACAATACATACTAGACAGTTATAAACACCTGTCTAGTTGTACAACTCAATCACAATACAGAAACGCTCAGAGATACCAACACAGCGTAACTATATAACTATACGCAGATACCTCCTGCTCCATTGCTCCTCCACAATTCGTCAAACCTAACCTGAATCCTAACCTGAATTCCCTTGGCTACTCATAAAAATTTGAGTACCCAAGAGTTAAAGAAAAACAGAAATAACTCCGGGTCTGACATGGGTCTGGTGTGAGTAACAGGTTAAAGTTGCTTAACTTTTGAAAAACCTTTGAAAAGAAAAAGGTATCACGTAAGACATCCCACACATAAACATGGAAAAAAATTTACCTTACGCTAACCAAAACATTTGATAGGAAATCAGATGATATTATAATAGTGTCTAGGGTTTTCAAGTAAATAAGAAATAGCCGAAATTGTTAAATGATTAAATTCCAGCTACTAGCCACAAAAGTGGGTAATACAATCAAAACTATAGGGTCTCATAGGAAGAATGGGTTTCCATCAATGGCAGGGCTACTGGGGTACCGCCCATCACAGTACGTGGCCTAGATCAACGTACCGAGGAGTACGCCCGCTCCCCTGCAACACAAGGCCGGAACCATTCCTTACTGAACAGTTCCAAACAAGACAACCCCACAGTTGTGATCAGCGACCGCACCACTAAGCCGAAAATAAAGGGACATCTAGACAGGGGTAAATCTTGCTCTCAAGTGGGGGCTACCCACGAAGCTTTGCTGCACCTCTCCTGTTTTAGCCATTCCCGGTTGATGAGGCTTGAGGCTACGATTACCTTTATAGCACATAACACTTAGAATGCTCATCGTCCATCTGACGATGTTCTGAAAGCATTCAATCCATACAAGTTCGTTCAGGATTCGAACGAAACCGAAGGCATTATCTCGTTACACTCATTTTGGAATCACCCTCAGAGTTAACGACGATAACCCTTGCACTCTGAATCTTCATCTTCACTTCAGATTCACGACCTAACGTTAATTTGGATCGATGTGGTTTTCGGATATCCAAATATGAAAACCCGATCCCGGTCTCATCGAAATCCAAAACGTGTCTTTTAAGGCCAAGTTGTTTTAGAGTTTAAAACAATTCAATTCATTATCTATATACACACAGATAGATAATTCACAACACAATAGATAATCAACATTATCATTACCAACAGATAGTTCATATCATAATCAGATAATCCATATTATCATCCAAAAACAACCAATACATCCATATCAATAATCATTACTCATCTCATACTGAGATTACAAACCATACAGGAAACCAATATCATTCCATCAAACATAAGCAATGACCTAATGATCACACCATTTATAATTAATTTAAAATGAATTAAATTAATTACTTAATCTCGAATTAATTTAAAATGAATTAAATTAATTACTTCATCATAAATCCTGCTTATTTTAATCATTAATTGATTGCAAATCAATTAATAAATCATCATCTCATTATTCCTTTCAATTAATCATTACTGATTAACCAACTCTAATTACAATAAGTAATTAGCCTTTAATATTAATTACACAAGTTAATTATATTAAACCCTTTGCAAATAATTAACTTGTAATTACTAAATTAATTAATTAACTTAAATTAATTAATTAACTAAAATTAATTACATTAATCACTTATTCATTATTAATTATACCTTAACTAATCAATTCCAAATTACATCATTAATTAATTAATTAATGATTCTGATTTCATTTAATCAATCTCTCAATATAAATTAATTATATAAGCAATTAATCTGAAATTAAACCACACATATATATTAATCACCCTTGATTAATAACCATTCAGTAATTAACTACTTTAATTACTCATCCCATAATTAATTACTCTTAATTAATTATTTCATTTATCCCTTGATAAATTTCAAAGTAATTTAAATCCAAATTACTTCTATAATAAATATCCTTAATTACATTCAGTAATTATTAATTAATTACTTCCTTAAGTAATTACAAATCCATAAATTACATAAAGTAATTATCAACAATTTATAAATGTTAAATTAATTTAACCTGATTAATCTAAACTAATCACATTAATCAAATTAATTACACCAAGTAATTAATTCATTCATTACTTTCATTAAGTAATTAAACTTAAACAATTGATTATTATTAATTAATTAATTTAATTAATTATCAAAAATTAATCACATTAATTAATTGTTAAATAATCTTAAGTTAATGACCTTCACTAACATTTCTTAATTTCTTAATTAAGAGATTAACTTATAATTAATCATTATTAATTATCAATTAATTAATATTTAATTACAATTTAATTAATCTCTAATTATTAATTAATTAAGTGTTAATTAAAATCTTAATTATCTTTAATCACTTGATCAAATAAATCTTAATCATTAATTAAAATTTAATTAACAATCTTTAATTATAGATTAATTAACCTTAATTAATTAATCTAAATCTTAATTAATCAAATTTTAAAAATTATTAATTACTTAATTAATCATCCACATTATTAATTAATTAAATAATTAATTATTCATCTTAATTACCTTAATAATTAAATGAATCCAATTACTAAATTTTATTTATCTTTTAGATAAACATTTCTTACTTAATTAAGCATTTAAAAACAAAATGTTTTTAAATTTACTTTAAATTCCATTTAACTTCATTTTAAACTTAAGACTCAAATTTATCTTAAATAAGATTTTAAAACAATTCAAAACTTTATCTTATATTTTAAAAGAAACGTCTACTTTATAAGTTTAAAAGAATTTCAAATTTCAATTCAATTCAAATTCAAATCAATTTAAAAATTTACTTTAAAATTCCAAAATTAAAATACAGCTTTTAAACTCATTCTAGATTTAACTTAACTCTTTAAAACTTTTCTTACAATCTACATCTTCAATTTAAATGCAAATCATCATTTCAAAGCAATTTTAAATTTAAACCTTTATTTTAAAAACTGTAGTTTAAATTTAATTCCGGATTTAAAAACCCATATTTAAATTCAAAAATTCAAATTCAAATTTCCTATTCAAAATCAAAACTCACATATACTTTTACACCGATAAGTTTAAAACCAAATTTAAATTTAAAAACTTAAATGATTCAAATCTTCAGACAGTCTAATTTAAATTCATATTCAAATTTACAGATTTTAAAATCCCAGTTTGAACTTCATCTTATAATTTAAACTTTACTTTTGAATTTTTTTAAAAAAAACAGAACACGGTTTTCTGATTTTAGATTTAAAAACCCAAACTAAAATTTTAAAACTGAATAATTACAAATACCCAGATTTAAATTATTCGAATTTATAACTAAAATCAAGTTCCAAGCTAGTTTCAAATTTCTAGTTTGCATTTCTACTTTTCACTTAAATTTTTATAAAACCTGGAAAACAGGTTTCTGATTAAACTCTAAATCCTGAAACACTTCACAAACCTGAGCTACCATATATTCTACTTCGAGTCACAAGTCCCTCTGCTTCGAGTCACCCTCCAATTTCCCCAAGACCAACACGAGGAAGTCAAATCTGTAACCAAAAACATCACTAACATGACCACCTTCCACCGTGCACCTGTACACCACCTCCCACCACCGCTGGCCAACTCCACCACCTTCCCACAGTCGACAACCATCAACACAGAACACCAAAACGTTAACCCAAACATCACTTGCTCGATTTCAAAATCGAGACCAAATTTCCAAAACTGGAACAATACAGAGACCTAACATTCCAACCTGTCATCGTTTCAACCAATCACCTCCGACTACCGTTGCCTCTGCAACTCCGGCAAAGAACTCGTCGACCTACCATCTCCCAATTCCCAAGAGATCTTAGAACTCGATCCATTGTTGAAGCCGCAGTACTCAAATTCTTAAACCCAGTAAAACTAGGGCTTAAAACTGCAAATTCCCAAATTACAACATCGTCAAATAAAAGTAACCCAAATCCATAATTTTTCCATAACCTATGATAGCTCCACTCTCTCCAGAAACAATCTCAGCACTTCAAATCTCTGGTGGCAACAGAAATGCCCCTAAACTCAATTTACAGTCAAAATAAAACTGCTCTTTAAATATATCATTAAAAATTGTAATTCTTGGTTTAGAATTCAGGATTTTGATTGATGTTTTAATATTTAACCCCGAAACATAGATTCATATAGCTTGAATTTTACCCTATACAAATTTGTTGCACTGATATTTTTATTTCCAGGTAATATAAAATCTTATTTAACTTCTATAAAAAATTTAATTCAAAGTTTGTGATGAAACCAACAAGTATGCTTTGAATCTTTAGTTTTTAACAGAATCAAAATCAGGAGATTGAATTTATATTAAACCAAGAGACTAAAAAAAGAAAAAGAAAAACTAGAAGTAGAGAGGACCTACAGGTATCACAAGCATGTATGCAACAGACATAAGAAATTCCACAATATTCATACACAAACGTGTTTATTTCAAACAACTAGCATGCACACATATAATCATACATATAAATATTCACTGCAAATTTCATAAAAAAAAATACTCATTTCAGATTAAAAGCATGCAATCAACCTTTACTTATTTAAATTTAAAAAAAAGAGTTACTCACCTGAAATTAAAATGCAGACAGAGCCCAAATTCTTCTTTTAATTATGCATGCAGAACATCTTTCTTTTTCTTTTTTTGCAACTTGCTTGAATGCTTGCAGAAAACTTGTTTTATGCAAAGGCAAATTTCCAGTTTTGAAGAAATGCATGCTCCTGCTTCCAAGAAGATGCAGGCCCTTGCTTAAAATTGAAATGCAGGGTCTTCTTGTATCCAGATTTTTGAAGAAGAGAATGCAGATTTAATGATGAACAGGTTTTTAGAAAAATGAATGCAGGCCTTTTTGTTTTCAGATTGAAGAACAAAAATGCAGGTTTGTTTTGCAAATTTCTTCAGGTAGCTTGCTTTCATGGTTGCATGCAGGTAAGATATTTGATGAACAGATTGCTATGCATTTGATTTTGCATTTTGAGGAGTTTTTGTTTACTGATTTTCAATAGAATGAAGATTACTTTGGTGTGAAATGTTTCTTAGTTAAGAAATGAAACTGAGAAAAATCAAGAATGAAAGAATGTAATGTTATAAAAACTAAATTTATGTTTATTAAAAACAAAGAAAAATAAAAAAATATAATTTGACACTTGTCTAAAATGTTAACACTTGTTAACTTATATCTTAAATTACTTACACATGTTAATTATGCTTACATTTGTCATCTTAAATTAATTAGTATTTATAATTAGAGTTAATAAAATATTAAGCTTAGTTAATTAGTTTATAAATACTTAGTTATACATAGATAAATAATTTTTAAAGAATAAAACAAAGTATTATTATAAATGAAAATAATATACAAATAATTATTTGAAAAAAATACTTTTAAACAATTAAAATAAATTTATAAAAGAGGTTGTAACTTAAATGAATACATGTTTCATATTTTAAATTGTATTTTAAATTTCATATTAAATTTACAAATCACATTTTATAAATCAATAACTTAAAAAGAATAACACAAACATTTTGTAACTTATTTTAATATTCAAACTTAAGTTAAAATGAATTTTAAACCAATAAAACATTTATCTCACATATTTAAAATCATATAGTATTTTATTTAATATTTTTGAAAATCTTAAATCAAAAATAAATCACAATTTCCCAATTAAAATTATGCTATACTAATGTAATTAAAAACAACTTATCTATTTAAAATATATATAAATACATATACATTATTAAATAGAATATAGATTTATTAGTTTATTAAAAATAAATTCACCAATCAAATATTTAAATAAAGAAGATTATTAAATCAAATCAAATTTATCAACAATAATTATCTATTCAATTTAAATTTAAACACAGATTATTAAATTTATATTGTCCAAAATTCCGGGATATTACAATCCTTCCCCCTTAAAAGAATTTCGTCCCCGAAATTTAAAACAAAGGTAATTTAATAATCTATTTACATATTTTATTTTAAAAACAGCATATGTTAATCATATGCCAACAACCAATTCACACAATCAGAACAAATCTAATTATCCAAAAGAATTTTGGATAAAACCTTCACGAGTTTCCCCGGTATATATATATCGGGATACTCGCTCTATAGAATCCAATCAATCAATACTACTAAGCTATAGAGCTTCTATCAATAATTCTAAACAGAATATCAGACTACAGACGAGTCTGACTCAACAACCAACCCATCCTGAACTACCGGTTCTACAACCAGAAATGTCAAACACGTACTCCCTCAGAGATACGTCAAACACACTGAATTCCAGTTATCCAAACTGGCAATTCAACTCTAGAAAACCAAACACTGATCTTACCCAAAACACAGAAAAAATCCAAAACACTACGAAGCTAGCTTCCCAACTTATAGCTTCCCGGATCAGAGAAAAACTTATCCCAAACCAAATCTCCGATTCCAGAATCCAAAATCCATGTCTCTTATCCATAAAAACTCTTCGGACAAACCTGGGCTACCATCATCCTTCCTAATCAGCTCACTCGTGTTGATGCTCCTAGAAACAGACTGGACCAAAACAATCCAATGATCTCCTCAAGATCACTCAAAAACCAGGAACACACACACAACTTCTCAACAACAGAAGATAGAACAAATTTCTTCTTATCCGGAAAAGACAAAACAGAAACACCCCCAAACTGCTTCCGCTGCACAACTCTGATCTGAAACAGAAGAAAATGCTAACGAAGAGCACAAGCACAAACTAGACAACACAGCACAAAAATAAAGTTCCACAGATCCATAAGAAAACTCAGATGTTCCTCCCAAACCTGAGTTACTTCACCAACTTCTATCTCAAGGAACCACCTGTTCCATTCCTGGAAAGAAAACTCGATCTCCAGATGCTGACAAACTTATGACTTCCTGGAAGAAATCCGGACAATCTCCAACAATCCAAAAGAACATACTATCGCAAGTCACTTTTGCGATCAAATCAGCCTAAATCCAAAGAAAACTACTCTCTCTTTACCAATCAGAACAGCTTATGCTGGCCTAGC
This sequence comes from Allium cepa, assembly GCA_030765085.1. Classification (NCBI taxonomy): domain Eukaryota; kingdom Viridiplantae; phylum Streptophyta; class Magnoliopsida; order Asparagales; family Amaryllidaceae; genus Allium; species Allium cepa. The sequence continues at coordinate 71,021,637 of CM060938.1, read as the reverse complement.
CAACTTACCAGAGAAATGGATCTACTCTACTGCTTCTGATTTCCACTTCAGAAAAACTACTCAGCTAGAAGACTCACTTCCTTCCTCTTGTTCCAAAGAAACATCTTCAGAAATATCCATAGTAACTGCATCTCATCACGCAGCTACTACTTCCTGAGATATCAAGACACCATCACTTGCTTGCTTCTGCCCTACCGACAGATCCAAACTCAACTCATCCAACTCTGCACTACAAAGATGAACTTCGAACCTCAACAGGTTTCCTTTAGAGATCGATGAAGTCCTTACACCAAGCAAAACTTACTTGAGACGGTATTAGGTCTACAGTCTCGACAAATGCACTTCCAACCTCATCCATCAAACTCCAACCAATGGTAGTCGTGTTACACACACCACTACCTCATCTACCTTTATAACTTACATTGGAAAAACCTGAACAGGTAACCCAACAAATAGGTAGAACCATAAAAATATATATATATATATATATATAATAAAAATACAAATACGCTCTCTCAAGATAGACACTACTACAGAGCCTAGGTATTCACTCAACCTAACGCTCTGATACTAAGTGAGACGACCCGACTTTTTCTCCACAAAAAGTCGTATCATCCTTAAGAAAGAAAGGGATAGAAAAGAGAAAAGAAAGAAGAGAAAGAAGAAACAATACAAGAATCTCAAAAGTGGAACGAGTAAATTATATTAATGACATAAGTATTACATAGTATACATTAAATATCAGAGTTACACAGACAATACAACACATACTAGATAGTTATAAACACCTGTCTAGTTATTACAACTCAATCACAATACAGAAACACTGAGAGATACCAACACGGCGGAATTATATAACTATACGCAGAAGCCTCCTGCTCCATTGCTCCTCCACAATTCGTCAAAGCTAGCCTGAATCCTAACCTGAATTCCCTTGGCTACTCATAAAAATTTGAGTACCCAAGAGTTAAAGAAAAACAGAAATAACATCGGGTCTGACATGGGTCTAGTGTGAGTAACAGGTTAAAGTTGCTTAACTTTTGAAAAACCTTTGAAAAGAAAAAGGTATCACGTAAGACTTCCCACACATAAACATGGAAAAGTTTTTACCTTACGCTAACCAAAACATTTGATAGGAAATCCGATGATATTATAATAGTGTCTAGGGTTTTCAAATAAATAAGAAATAGCCGAAATTGTTACATGATTAAATTCCAGCTACTAGCCACAACAGTGGGTAATACAATCAAAACCGTAGGGTCTCGTAGGAAGAATGGGTTTCCATCAGTGGCAGGGCTACTGGGGTACCGCCCGTCACAGTACATGGCCAAGATCAACGTACCGAGGAGTACACCCGCTCCCCTGCAACACAAGGCCGGAACCATTCCTTACTGAACAGTTCCAAACAAGACAACCCCGCAGTTGTGATCAGCAACCGCACCACTAAGCCGAAAATAAAGGGACATCTAGACAGCGGTAAATCTTGCTCTCAAGTGGGGGCTACCCACGAAGCTTTGCTGCACCTCCCCTGTTTTAGCCATTCTCGGTTGATGAGGCTTGAGGCTACGATTACCTTTATAGGACATAACACTTAGAATGATCATCGTCCACCTGATGATGTTCTGAAAGCATTCAATCTATACAAGTTCGTTCTGGGTTCGAACGAAACCGAAGGCATTATCTCGTTACACTCATTTTGGAATCACCCTCAGAGTTAACGACGATAACCCTTGCACTCTGAATCTTCATCTTCACTTCAGATTCACGACCTAACGTTAATTTGGATCGATGTGGTTTTCGGATATCCAAATATGGAAACCCGACCCCGGTCTCATCGAAATCCAAAACGTGTCTTTTAAGGCCAAGTTGTTTTAGAGTTTAAAACAATTCAATTCATTATTTATATACACACAGATAGATAATTCACAACACAATAGATAATCAACATTATCATTACCAACAGATAGTTCATATCATAATCAGATAATCCATATTATCATCCAAAAACAACCAATACATCCATATCAATAATCATTACTCATCTCATACTGAGATTACAAACCATACAGGAAACCAATATCATTCCATCAAACATAAGCAATGACCTAATGATCACACCATTTATAATTAATTTAAAATGAATTAAATTAATTACTTAATCTCTAATTAATTTAAAATGAATTAAATTAATTACTTCATCATAAATCCTGCTTATTTTAATCATTAATTGATTGCAAATCAATTAATAAATCATCATCTCATTATTCCTTTCAATTAATCATTACCGATTAACCAACTCTAATTACAATAAGTAATTAGCCTTTAATATTAATTACACAAGTTAATTATATTAAACCCTTTGCAAATAATTAACTTGTAATTACTAAATTAATTAATTAACTAAAATTAATTACATTAATCACTTATTCATTATTAATTATACCTTAATTAATCAATTCCAAATTACATCATTAATTAATTAATTAATGATTCTGATTTCATTTAATCAATCTCTCAATATAAATTAATTATATAAGAAATTAATCTGAAATTAAACCACACATATATATTAATCACCCTTGATTAATAACCATTCAGTAATTAACTACTTTAATTACTCATCCCATAATTAATTACTCTTAATTAATTATTTCATTTATCCCTTGATAAATTTCAAAGTAATTTAAATCCAAATTACTTCTATAACAAATATCCTTAATTACATTCAGTAATTATTAATTAATTACTTCCTTAAGTAATTACAAATCCATAAATTACATAAAGTAATTATCAACAATTTACAAATGTTAAATTAATTTAACCTGATTAATCTAAACTAATCACATTAATCAAATTAATTACACCAAGTAATTAATTCATTAATTACTTTCATTAAGTAATTAAACTTAAACAATTGATTATTATTAATTAATTAATTTAATTAATTATCAAAAATTAATCACATTAATTAATTGTTAAATAATCTTAAGTTAATGACCTTCACTAACATTTCTTAATTTCTTAATTAAGAGATTAACTTATAATTAATCATCATTAATTATCAATTAATTAATATTGAATTACAATTTAATTAATCTCTGATTATTAATTAATTAAGTGTTAATTAAAATCTTAATTATCTTTAATCACTTGATTAAATAAATCTTAATCATTAATTAAAATTTAATTAACAATCTTTAATTATAGATTAATTAACCTTAATTAATTAATCTAAATCTTAATTAATCAAATTTTAAAAATTATTAATTACTTAATTAATCATCCACATTATTAATTAATTAATTAATTATTCATCTTAATTACCTTAATAATTAAATGAATCCAATTACTAAATTTTATTTATCTTTTAGGTAAACATTTCTTACTTAATTAAGCATTTAAAAACAAAATGTTTTTAAATTTACTTTAAATTCCATTTAACTTCATTTTAAACTTAAGACTCAAATTTATCTTAAATAAGATTTTAAAACAATTCAAAACTTTATCTTATATGTTAAAAGAAACATCTACTTTATAAGTTTAAAAGAATTTCAAATTTCAATTCAATTCAAATTCAAATCAATTTAAAAATTTACTTTAAAATTCCAAAATTGATCTACAGCTTTTAAACTCATTCTAGATTTAACTTAACTCTTAAAACTTTTCTTACAATCTACATCTTCAATTTAAATGCAAATTATCATTTCAAAGCAATTTTAAATTTAAACCTTTATTTTAAAAACTGTAGTTTAAATTTAATTCCGGATTTAAAAACCCAGATTTAAATTCAAAAATTAAAATTAAAATTTCCTATTCAAAATCAAAACTCACATATACTTTTACACCTATAAGTTTAAAACCAAATTTAAATTTAAAAACTTAAATGATTCAAATCTTCAGACAATCTAATTTAAATTCATATTCAAATTTATAGATTTTAAAATCCCAGTTTGAACTTCATCTTATAATTTAAACTTTACTTTTGAATTTTTTAAAAAAAACAGAACACGGTTTTCTGATTTTAGATTTAAAAACCCAAACTAAAATTTTAAAACTGAATAATTACAAATACCCAGATTTAAATTATTTGAATTTATAACTAAATTCAAGTTCCAAGCTAGTTTCAAATTTTTAGTTTGCATTTCTATTTTTCACTTAAATTTTTATAAAACCTGGAAAACAGGTTTCTGATTAAACTCTAAATCCTAAAACACTTCACAAACCTGAGCTACCATATATTCTACTTCGAGTCACAAGTCCCTCTGCTTCGAGTCACCCTCCAATTTCCCCAAGACCAACACGAGGAAGTCAAACCTGTAACCAAAAACATCACTAACATGACCACCTTCCACCGTGCGCCTGTACACCACCTCCCACCACCGCTGGCCAACTCCACCACCTTCCCACAGTCGACAACCATCAACACAGAACACCAAAACATTAACCCAAACATCGCTTGCTCGATTTCAAAATCGAGACCAAATTTCCAAACCTGGAACAATACAGAGACCTAACATTCCAACCTGTCATCGCTTCAACCAATCACCTCCGACTACCGTTGCCTCTGCAACTCCGACGAAGAACTCGTCGACCTACCATCTCCCAATTCCCAGGAGATCTTAGAACTCGATCCATTGTTGAAGCCGCAGTACTCAAATTCTTAAACCCAGTAAAACTAGGGCTTAAAACAGCAAATTCCCAAATTACGACATCATCAATCCATAATTTTTCCATAACCTATGATAGCTCCACCCTCTCCAGAAACAATCTCAGCACTTCAAATCTCTGGTGGCAACAGAAATGCCCCTAAACTCAATTTGCAGTCAAAATAAAACTGCTCTTTAAATATATCATTAAAAATTGTAATTCTTGGTTTAGAATTCAGGATTTTGATTGATGTTTTAATATTTAACCCTGAAACATAGATTCATATAGCTTGAATTTTACCCTATACAAATTTGTTGCACTAATATTTTTATTTCCAGGTAATATAAAATCTTATTTAACTTCTATAAAAAATTTAATTCAAAGTTTGTGATGAAACCAACAAGTATGCTTTGAATCTTAAGTTTTTAACAGAATCAAAATCAGGAGATTGAATTTATATTAAACCAAGAGACTAAAAAAAGAAAAAGAAAAACTAAAAGTAGAGAGGACCTACAGGTATCACAAGCATATATGCAACAGACATAAGAAATTCCACAATATTCATACACAAACATGTTTATTTCAAACAACTAGCATGCACATATATAATCATACATATAAATATTCAGTGCAAATTTCATAAAAAAAAATATTCATTTCAGATTAAAAGCATGCAGTCAACCTTTACTTATTTAAATTTAAAAAAAAGAGTTACTCACCTGAAATTAAAATGCAGACAGAGCCCAAATGCTTCTTTTAATTAAGCATGCAGAACTTCTTTCTTTTTCTTTTTTTTCAACTTGCTTGAATGCTTGCAGAAAACTTGTTTTATGCAAAGGCAAATTTCCAGTTTTGAAGAAATGCATGCTCCTGCTTCCAAGAAGATGCAGGCCCTTGCTTAAAATTGAAATGCAGGGTCTTCTTGTATCCAGATTTTTGAAGAAGAGAATGCAGATTTAATGATGAATAGGTTTTTAGAAAAATGAATGCAGGCCTTTTTGTTTTCAGATTGAAGAACAAAAATGCAGGTTTGTTTTGCAAATTTCTTCAGGTAGCTTGCTTTCATGGTTGCATGCAGGTAAGATATTTGATGAACTGATTGCAATGCATTTGATTTTGCATTTTGAGGAGTTTTTGTTTACTGATTTTCAATAGAATGAAGATTACTTTGGTGTGAAATGTTTCTTAGTTAAGAAATGAAACTGAGAAAAATCAGGAATGAAAGAATGTAATGTTATAAAATCTAAATTTATGATTTATTAAAAACAAAGAAAAAAAATTGACACTTGTCTAAAATGTTAACACTTGTTAACTTATATCTTAAATTACTTACACATGTTAATTATGCTTACATTTGTCATCTTAAATTAATTAGTATTTATAATTAGAGTTAATAAAATATTAAGCTTAGTTAATTAGTTTATAAATACTTAGTTATACGTAGATAAATAACTTTTAAAGAATAAAACAAAGTATTATTATAAATGAAAATAATATACAAATCAATTATTTGAAAAAAATACTTTTAAACAATTAAAATAAATTTATAAAAGAGGTTGTAACTTAAATGAATACATGTTTCATATTTTAAATTGTATTTTAAATTTCATATTAAATTTACAAATCACATTTTATAAATCAATAACTTAAAAAGAATGACACAAACATTTTGTAACTTATTTTAATATTCAAACTTAAGTTAAAATGAATTTTAAACCAATAAAACATTTATCTCACATATTTAAAATCATATAGTATTTTATTAAATATTTTTAAAAATCTTAAATCATAAATAAATCACAATTTCCCAATTAAAATTATGCTATACTAATGTAATTAAAAACAACTTATCTATTTAAAATATATATAAATACATATACATTATTAAATAGAATATAGATTTATTAGTTTATTAAAAATAAATTCACCAATCAAATATTTAAATAAAGAAGATTATTAAATCAAATCAAATTTATCAACAATAATTATCTATTCAATTTAAATTTAAACATGGATTATTAAATTTATATTGTCCAAAATTTCGAGATATTACACACATACATGCGATATCTTTTAAAATTAATGTTTATAATGAACTTTATATAAACTTGCTTTATTTAATACATATAAACCAACCGACTCAACTTTAAAACATAATATATATATATATATATATAATTATGTAATATAATATAAAGTATCAAGCAAACCGAGGTTATGCAGACCTGAATTGTAATATATATACTAACATATATAGATGTGCATGCTACAGATAAGACGAAAAATAAAACTAATAAGCTTAGTTTATAAAATATATATCTAAAACTTATAAATGTAAGTCTAAAATGATCACTTATATATACAGACTATCATACATGCACAAACTCAACATAACATATAACTAATATAATATAAGCTTATTATTGTCCGCGGGCTTGGTGCGGTGGTGGGATGATGCGGCTCCCAAGTGGGAGGTTTGGGGCTCGAGTCCCACCTTGTGTGGGAGGAGAAACGACTTTTCACTTGGGAGGTATCCGGTTCATTTTTGCGCCTCCTGCCCCAAGCCAACCGAAAGGTCTGGCTGCCTGGAATAGTTGGTTGTGGCGGGCTTTCCGGCTATTCCGTACGTTTACTGTTCAGGCATCGTGTAACGACCCTGAAATTCAGACCCAGTTTAAAAATTTTAAATCGCTTATTTGATGTAGAAATTCAAATTTTCACAAACAAATTCCGTTGCCAACCAAACTTCACATTTGGAATGCGTCTAGATAGACATAGGCGTGCGCCAAATTTCGTTGGAAAATATGGAAGTAAATTACGGTCGTCGCATTTGCATATTAGTTTAAATTCTAGGGGGTAGATTTTCTACCGTCGGAACTTAAATATATTTTTTTTTTTTTTTTTTTTTTTTGTCAATCTTGCATAAGAAAAATATTCTGATCATGATGGCGCTTTCCGTTCCGCCAAATTCCGCTTTTAATTGCTAGAAAAATTGTCGTTCAAGCAAATGGTACAATAAGAGTTGCCACTTCGCAAACAATGTCAAACCACCAATTTCTTTATACCGTTGAGTCCGCCTCGTCGCGCTGATCAAAATGGTATATTTGTTTGTGTCAATCGGAGTTTGGCGTGACAAGTTATAAATTATTTAACGGGGTACAAACTGGTCCGTTACGCCACAAAAACCGGTACCCTACTCTTTCCCGCTTAAAATTCAAAACCTCCGCCCCTTCAGAAACCCAAAGGTCACTGTGTCAAATCAATCATTTCATTGCACGGGGACTCTAAAATTTCTCTCTGTTTATATCTGATGTCCTCTGCATTAACTCTGCATACTTTCTCTGCTTTCATTAATTTTCAGTTCACTTTGCTTTTGCTCTGGTACGCACTGCTCTCTGCTCTCCTCCCCCTTCTTCCTCTGCACTCTCTCTTCTCTCTTTTATATATATAAACTGTACTCTTCCCCTCCAACTCTTCCATGCATGCACAGCCTCCATCCCACCCACTTCCCTCTGCCGACCCCCCCGGCCCTCCGCCTGCACCCGACCCCCGACCCCCCGGCCCTCCGCCTGCACCCGACCCCCGACCCCCCGGCCCTCCGCCTGCACCCGACCCCCGCCCCCCCCCCCCCCCCTCCGCCTGCACCCGACCCCCGGCCCCCCTCCGCCTGCACCCGACCCCCCTCCCCCTCCGGCCCCCTCCGTCCGCACCCCCCCCCCCCTGCTCCAGTCCGACCCCCCCTTGCCCAGCCCCACGCCCCAGCCCTCTCCGCCCCGCGCCGTCCCCGCTTCTCCAGCTCGACCCCACCAAGCTCCGCCTCCGTCAACCCACGTCGACCACCCCACTGCTGCCCGCCGCCATCCCCGCTCCAACCCCGCTCCGCCACTGCCGAAATCTGCTCTGTGCATCAGTTATATATATATCAGTGAATATATATATAACTGTTATATTATATAACAGTATATACTTTAAATCTGTTTGCTCATTCTCTGTTGCTGTGTTTTATTCCAGCTCCCGCTATTGATCCGGTAATATAGGCTATTTCCACCCCGCTTGTCGAATCCATTTTGCTCCGTTGAACGGTATGGTTATATATGTATATTCAATCGATATATTGCAGTAAACAAATTATTTATTAATTATTTGTCGATTGCAGTTGTGTTCTTTTTGCGTCGTGCTGGTTAGGGTCTATTTTATCTATTCGTCTTCGTGCTTCGCCATCAGCTTCTTCAACCACGCAAGGTGAATATTTTATATTCACGACTCAAAATCTATTATGCCATGAAAATCAAGTGATAATTGTTGTTAATATTAATTTGGATATTAAATTATTGATTGTTAAAAATTGGTTAAAACAAACTTTTAATTGTTATATAAGTGAAAAATTTAAATATTGTTAATAGTTAAATTTCTGAAATTGACGCCATGTATTGTTTAATTTGATTAAGCATGTTAAACTGAGATATGATGTTAATTAGGGTAAATAATAGTGACATTAAAATTTTATGAACAATTACTTCGGGATTATTAAAATTGTTCAATTGTTATGTATGGTTGCTATTGCTTGTTTATTTACTTTGACACCATCCCAGTATCACACTGCAAGTTCCCTGTGCTATGCTTTATATTGAATGATATCGGGTTGAAATGATAAATACCCACCTAAACACTTGGCCTTGGATAGACAATTAAAATAAGGAACCCGATTGGTTAACAAAATTATTTTGAAATTAAAACATATTTGAAAATTTAGGAACGATCTTAATAATTGTTTGGAAATCAAGTAACGATTAAATGGATTTAATTGAAGTAATTAAATGGATTTAATTGAAATAAATTAATGGATTTAATTGAAATAAATTAAATGGATTTAATTGAAATAAATTAATGGATTTAATTGGAATAAACTAGTGGATTTAATTGAAATAAATTAATGGATTAATTGAAATAAATTAATGGATTTAATTGAAATAAATTAGTGGATTTAATTGAAATAAATTAATGGATTTAATTGAAATAAATTAATGGATTTAATTGAAATAAATTAATGGATTTAATTGGAATAAATTAATGGATTTAATTGAAACGGATTAATAAATCTCTGAAATTGGATAAATGACCTTGCAAATTTATTGGAATAAGATTTGAAAACAAGGAAGTTTAACAAATTAATAATTTGAAATTGTATTAAATTGATTAGATTTAACCGGGTTTAAATTAAATAGATTTGAACTTGTTATAAATTAAATTTGGGATTTAGAAATTTGACTTAAGCGAAATGCGAAACTAACTAAAGTTTGTGGATTTAATTTAGTGATAATTTAAATTTAAAAATGATTTTAAATTTAATAAAATTGATTTAATCAAATTTATGATGTAACGATGAATGTAAATACGAATTGAAATAAATAGAATTTGACTAAATGATTTGAACTAAAATTTACCATCAAATTTAATTAAATTGGGTATTAACTAAATTTAGGAAGTGAAATTGAGATCTAATTAAATTGAGCGTAAATGCTTAATATATTGTTAACTCAATGTTGAATTAAAATTTGGAAATATGATTTTAAATACATGAAATAAATTGAATCGTGAGATTGTCAAATTTCGAAAGTCGAATTTGCAACTTGACTTCCGGACTTTGATTTGTTTAAACGTAAATTTAAATGACCATCGGGTAATAAATACGTAGTTATTAAAGAGACCGGGATTGGATATGGACATACTCTCTGTCGATACCGAAAACCACTTTAATAACTATTATACGCGGAGTGTTGATCCAGAATGAAGTGGATGATTGATGAACGCGTTGACTGAAGAAAGAGAACGAGTTTGGATGACCCCGGACATGACTAAAACAGGAGCCGTGCCGAACCATTGAGGTTCGCCACCTCTAGCGGACACACTTCTTCGATACCATATCTATTACATTGTGATTCGATTTGGGTGCACCCCTCGATTTGGGAGTGTTGTTCGCGGTGTCGAGATAGTAGCTGCTATGCTCGACATCATTTCGGATCAGGCAACTACTAGTATCCTAGTTGGTATCGCCTCATGTACCTTGTCATACTGATTATCTTATTCGCGACCACTACGTTATGATTTGTACCTTGAGTATATGGATTGCCCTCTGGTGACTTCCGGTTTTGGGGAAACTACGGTCTTGTATATGCTTTTGGGAATATAAAAATGTGTTAAGGGGGATTATGGTAACGCCTTAACGCTATTTTAATACCGTACTTTACTGATTAGGCATTATCTACATACCGTACTCTATTGTATACATAGATAGTTTATCGGATCCTTAGAGATGTTTATTCATCTTTAAGTTATGAAATTTATTTACTAAATTGATTATTCTGCATAAGATTTTGAGTCCTGACTCGAGTGTTTCTTTTGTATATGCTCGGGTCAGTCTGAAGCTATCCAGTTTGCTGATCAAGGTTGGTTGAAGATGCTGAAGACCTAGCATTTATCATTATCTATCTATTTTGATGTCCTAGTCTGTTGGGCATTTATGTAGTTCTTTTGGTCACTTATGTTCAGACATTGTTGTATATTATGTAGTAGCTTCATGAACTGCTATTATGACGATGTAATTTCCGCTGCATTATTCTGTGACTGTTCTGTGACTGTGATGTTGTATTGATTCTCATTTACATTTATGTATTTATAATCCCATAATGATTCGTGTTTTGTATTATTTAAGTTGACATGTGAGGATTATTGTCGATTTAAATGGTACAAATATGCGGGTTGTTACAGTTGGTATCAGAGCTTCGGTTTCCCTAAAAACCTTAGTTCGGGATTATATTACAACTCATTAGAGATAGGGTAGCAATACCCTGGAATGAGGAGAATCGATTCAATATCCAAATCCTTTCATTTCAAACTCCATTGATTCATTGATTGGACTTTCCTTAAGATTCTATGATTTTCTATCCTTGGTTTTAAAATCTCTTTTGGTATTTCAGGATGGGTACCAGAGGAAACCATAGGGGAGGAAGAGGCCAAGGTCCTGCTCAGGCTGCACCTGTCGCTCCAGCTCCTGTCAAATTCACCATTCTTAGTAAGGAGTATACACAGTTAGGAGGTAGTAAGTTTTTTGGATCTGAGGGTATTATTGAAGCCCAGCAATGGCTCAAAAGCTTAGAGAAAATATTTTCTGGATTGGAAATCACTGATGCTCAGAAGCGTCAGCTTGCTGCTTGGCAACTTCAGGATGCCGCACAAGATTGGTGGGAATCAGTTACTTCGCGTATCGAGGAGAACACCATCACTTGGGCCCAGTTTAGGTATAAAAATTTCTTGGATTTCGTAGTATAAACTCCTCTCTTAACCCTGAGATGTTATTCACTTGTCTATCTTATGATTAGGGATACTTTCACGGCACAATGGATGCCAGCTGCTGGGAAAACCCAACTTTATAGAGCTTTTATGGACCTTAAACAAGGCGGTATGACTTTCTCCGAGTACGAGAGGAAATTCAACGAACTCTCCAAGTTCGGACCTGGATTGATCGATACACCGCTTCTAAAGAACGAGAAGTTCATTTTGGGAGCTAGACCAGAGTATTATGACTTGCTTACTGGCCACACTCACTGCACCTTCACAGAGCTTGTCGACTATGCTCTTAGGTATGAGGCAAAGCCTAGGGGACCCACGGTCAAGGCCGCGCCAACTCAGCCTTCTTCTAGCCAGCCCGGAAAGAGGAAGATGAACTTTGATCAACAAAAGAAAACTTGGCAGAAGACTACAGGATTGGGATATGCCCAGAAGAGCCCAATCGATCTTGCTAATATCACTTGCTTCAGATGCGATAAGAAGGGTCATTATGCTAATAGCTGTCCATCTACAGGAGCTGCTATTCCACCACCTCCTCAGATGAGGAATGATTTATGCTATATCTGCCTCCAGCCAGGTCACTTCAAGAGAGACTGCCCATTGCGGAAGAAAGGCACGCCATCAGGAGTATACGCTATCACCACTCCTACACCACCTCCACCACCTGCTCAGGATGACCGAGGTACCTTACGAAGTACTTTTACATTTCATAATTTACCTGTTCGGGTATTATTCGATACTGGTGCTTCTCATAGCTTCATATCTGTTGATCTTTGTGATAAGCTCAAATTAGAGCCTACTCTGGCCATTACTTCTTTATGTGTCTCTAACCCTATCGGAGGACCCGCCAACCTCCAAAGTATTTGCAAGGGAGTTGCTCTTATATATAATTTCTCTCGATTCACGTGGGATTTTTATGCGCTTGGCTTTGTAGCATTCGACTTTCTCTTAGGCGCAGATTGGTTAAGAAATTTCGAAGCTGTTATCTCCTGTAAAGCCCGTATCGTCTCTCTGATAGACGATAAAGGAAATTCTCTAACTATTGAATGCAAATCACCTCAGAAATATGCCGGAAGCTTCATATTCTCTCTTGATGTTCACCCGGATGATCTTAGTACTACTCCTGTTGTTCAGAAATTTCCTGATGTGTTTGGAGAAATCAACTCTCTACCGCCTAAGCGGGAGATCGATTTCCGTATTGATCTTATTCCCGGAGCTACTCCCGTAGTTCTCCCTCACAGAAGAATGGCTCCCAAAGAAAAAGCTGAACTTAAAACTCAAATTGATGATCTATTTGCTAGGAGTTTGATCAGGAGAAGCTGTTCTGAATGGGGCGCAGCAGTCGTCTTCGTCACCAAATCAGATGGATCTCTTCGCATGTGTGTTGATTACCGAGAATTAAACAAGCGAACTCTCAAGAACCGCTATCCGATGCCTCGCATCAATGATTTATTTGATCAGCTCCATGGAGCTAAAGTTTTCTCACAACTCGATCTAGCTACTGGGTTCCACCAACTCAGAGTGGCAGAAGATAGTATTCATAAAACAGCTTTCCGTACCGAGAACGGATTCTATGAATGGTTGGTTATGCCATTCGGCTTGACCAACGCACCTGCTTATTTCGTCGACTTGATGAATCGAGTCTTCCGCGATGTCCTTAACAAGTTTGTTCTTGTTTTCATTGATGATATTCTCGTCTTCTCCAAAGACAAGAAAGAGCATGAGACACACCTCGCTTATGTTCTAGAAACCCTTCGAAATCATCAGCTAAAAGCAAAATTCTCTAAATGCCACTTCTGGCGAGACGAAGTGAGATTCCTGGGCCACATAGTTTCTGAAAATGGGATTTCGGTCGATCCAACTAAGATCGCCGTAATCAATGTAAGTTCTATCCTATCCGCTATTCCTATTTAATTCCTCTTACTCTCTTCTAATCTGAAACTTATCTACAGGATTGGGAGACTCCCAAAACTCCTACTGATATCCGTAGCTTCTTGGGCTTAGCCGGTTATTATCGCAGATTTATCGAGCACTTTGCCCGGATCTCTGCCCCACTTACTTCTTTAACTCGAAAGGATACCAAGTTTATTTGGAGTGAGAAGTGTGAATCAGCTTTTAATGAATTGAAGCATAAGTTGACTTCAGCTCCAGTTCTTGCGGTAATCGATGGAAGTGAAGGATTAACTGTCTATACAGATGCTTGCCGAGAAGGCCTAGGCGCTGTCTTGATGCAGAATGGAAAGGTTGTTGCTTATGCTGGCCGTCAGTTGAAGATCCATGAAGTAAACTATGCAACTCATGATCTAGAGCTTCTTGCAGTTGTATTTGCTTTGAAACTGTGGAGGCATCATCTTTTGGGAACTAAATTTGAATTATTCACTGATCATAAGTCCTTGAGATATATCTTTTCTCAGAAGGATTTGAACCAGAGACAGGTTCGATGGCTTGAATTCTTAGCTGCATATGATCTCGATATCAATTATACTCCTGGGAAAGCAAATGTTGTAGCCGATGCTTTGAGCCGTAGCAGAACATTGTCATGTTGTAATCTTGTAGAAGGCATGCTCTTTCAGCTTGTTATCTCCCCATCTCTTATGGATCGCATCAAAGCTAAGCAATATGAGGACACCTTGCTCTATCGCATAAAGGAGTTAGTTCTTGGTAGAGTTGGAAATGCTGACAGTAAAGTGGGAGCACAGATAGATAGTAATGGAGTTCTGAAGATTGACAACCGTATTTGTGTTCCAAATGTTGATGGATTGAGGCAAGAAGTGCTTAGAGAAAACCATCAGTCATCACTTTCATTCCATCCTGGTGTCACCAAGATGTATCGAAATATGAAGCGTTTATATTGGTGGAGTGGGATGAAGAGAGACATTTCTACATATGTCAGTAGATGCACCACTTGCCAGCAAGTCAAAGCCGATCACCGGAAGACGGCAGGATTACTTCAACCCCTAGAGATTCCGTGTTGGAAATGGGATCAGATTTCTATGGACTTCATCGACGGATTACCAAGGACCAGAAAAGGTAACGAGAGTATATGGGTGATCGTTGATAGGCTGACCAAATCTGCTCACTTTATTCCTGTTAAGACCACTCGTACTGCTTTGAGTTTGGCCGAGACTTATATGAGAGAGATTGTTAGACTTCATGGAGTTCCATCCAGTATTGTATGTGATAGAGACCCTTTATTCACTAGTAAATTCTGGAAGGCATTTCAGGACGTCTTGGGCACTAAACTGAATCTGAGCACAGCTTATCATCCTCAGACAGATGGCCAAACTGAGAGGATAAATCAGATTTTAGAAGATCTGCTCCGGGCCTGCATTATTGATTTCAGTGGATCTTGGGAAGACCATCTCCATTTGGTTGAATTCACTTATAACAACAGTTATCAGGTAAATTTGAAATTTCAATTTGAATAAGAAAATTTGAATTGCAAATTTAACTACCTTTATATTCAGGCAAGTATTGATATGGCACCGTTCGAAGCTTTATATGGACGACCATGCAAATCGCCAGCTTGCTGGATTGAGCCCGGTGATCGATTGATTCTTGGCCCGGATATGATTATAGAAGCATCCGAGAAGGTTAATGAAATCAGAAGGAAGATGAAAACCGCACAGGATAGGCAAAAGAGCTATGCTGATAGGCGTAGAAGAGATATAGAATTCCAGATTGGGGATGAGGTATTTCTTAAAGTATCACCTTTGAAAAATGTTATTCGATTTGGTCGAAGAGGGAAGCTCGCTCCTAGATTTGTTGGACCCTTCTCTATCACCGAGAGAATTGGTACACTAGCCTACAGAGTTGCACTGCCAGAGAAATTTGAGGGCGTGCACAACGTTTTCCACGTTTCACATCTTCGGAAGGTCGTACATGACCCATCCATGACCATTCCTATTGCTCAGTTAGATGAAGTTGATATTGAGCCGGATTTGACTATAGAGAGGAGACCGCTTCGTATTATTGATAGGGATACGAAGCAGCTTAGAAGGAAGTCCGTTAACCTAGTCAAAGTCCAATGGAGTCCCGATGATCGTGATTGTACTTGGGAAACCGAGGAGAGTATCCGTGATTCAAATCCAGAATTGTTTGTTGAAGGTAAATTCCATTCTATATTCTTTACTTTGTTCAATAATCTATTCTATATCTATCGTACCTCTTTTATTGTTCTTCCACTCTTTCTTTGTTCCTTTTCGGGGACGAAAAGTTTTGAGTAGGGGAGAATGTAACGACCCTGAAATTCAGACCCAGTTTAAAAATTTTAAATCGCTTATTTGATGTAGAAATTCAAATTTTCACAAACAAATTCCGTTGCCAACCAAACTTCACATTTGGAATGCGTCTAGATAGACATAGGCGTGCGCCAAATTTCGTTGGAAAATATGGAAGTAAATTACGGTCGTCGCATTTGCATATTAGTTTAAATTCTAGGGGGTAGATTTTCTACCGTCGGAACTTAAATATATTTTTTTTTTTTTTTTTTTTTTTTTGTCAATCTTGCATAAGAAAAATATTCTGATCATGATGGCGCTTTCCGTTCCGCCAAATTCCGCTTTTAATTGCTAGAAAAATTGTCGTTCAAGCAAATGGTACAATAAGAGTTGCCACTTCGCAAACAATGTCAAACCACCAATTTCTTTATACCGTTGAGTCCGCCTCGTCGCGCTGATCAAAATGGTATATTTGTTTGTGTCAATCGGAGTTTGGCGTGACAAGTTATAAATTATTTAACGGGGTACAAACTGGTCCGTTACGCCACAAAAACCGGTACCCTACTCTTTCCCGCTTAAAATTCAAAACCTCCGCCCCTTCAGAAACCCAAAGGTCACTGTGTCAAATCAATCATTTCATTGCACGGGGACTCTAAAATTTCTCTCTGTTTATATCTGATGTCCTCTGCATTAACTCTGCATACTTTCTCTGCTTTCATTAATTTTCAGTTCACTTTGCTTTTGCTCTGGTACGCACTGCTCTCTGCTCTCCTCCCCCTTCTTCCTCTGCACTCTCTCTTCTCTCTTTTATATATATAAACTGTACTCTTCCCCTCCAACTCTTCCATGCATGCACAGCCTCCATCCCACCCACTTCCCTCTGCCGACCCCCCCGGCCCTCCGCCTGCACCCGACCCCCGACCCCCCGGCCCTCCGCCTGCACCCGACCCCCGACCCCCCGGCCCTCCGCCTGCACCCGACCCCCGGCCCCCCCCCCCCCCCCTCCGCCTGCACCCGACCCCCGGCCCCCCTCCGCCTGCACCCGACCCCCCTCCCCCTCCGGCCCCCTCCGTCCGCACCCCCCCCCCCCTGCTCCAGTCCGACCCCCCCTTGCCCAGCCCCACGCCCCAGCCCTCTCCGCCCCGCGCCGTCCCCGCTTCTCCAGCTCGACCCCACCAAGCTCCGCCTCCGTCAACCCACGTCGACCACCCCACTGCTGCCCGCCGCCATCCCCGCTCCAAACCCCGCTCCGCCACTGCCGAAATCTGCTCTGTGCATCAGTTATATATATATCAGTGAATATATATATAACTGTTATATTATATAACAGTATATACTTTAAATCTGTTTGCTCATTCTCTGTTGCTGTGTTTTATTCCAGCTCCCGCTATTGATCCGGTAATATAGGCTATTTCCACCCCGCTTGTCGAATCCATTTTGCTCCGTTGAACGGTATGGTTATATATGTATATTCAATCGATATATTGCAGTAAACAAATTATTTATTAATTATTTGTCGATTGCAGTTGTGTTCTTTTTGCGTCGTGCTGGTTAGGGTCTATTTTATCTATTCGTCTTCGTGCTTCGCCATCAGCTTCTTCAACCACGCAAGGTGAATATTTTATATTCACGACTCAAAATCTATTATGCCATGAAAATCAAGTGATAATTGTTGTTAATATTAATTTGGATATTAAATTATTGATTGTTAAAAATTGGTTAAAACAAACTTTTAATTGTTATATAAGTGAAAAATTTAAATATTGTTAATAGTTAAATTTCTGAAATTGACGCCATGTATTGTTTAATTTGATTAAGCATGTTAAACTGAGATATGATGTTAATTAGGGTAAATAATAGTGACATTAAAATTTTATGAACAATTACTTCGGGATTATTAAAATTGTTCAATTGTTATGTATGGTTGCTATTGCTTGTTTATTTACTTTGACACCATCCCAGTATCACACTGCAAGTTCCCTGTGCTATGCTTTATATTGAATGATATCGGGTTGAAATGATAAATACCCACCTAAACACTTGGCCTTGGATAGACAATTAAAATAAGGAACCCGATTGGTTAACAAAATTATTTTGAAATTAAAACATATTTGAAAATTTAGGAACGATCTTAATAATTGTTTGGAAATCAAGTAACGATTAAATGGATTTAATTGAAGTAATTAAATGGATTAATTGAAATAAATTAATGGATTTAATTGAAATAAATTAAATGGATTTAATTGAAATAAATTAATGGATTTAATTGGAATAAACTAGTGGATTTAATTGAAATAAATTAATGGATTAATTGAAATAAATTAATGGATTTAATTGAAATAAATTAGTGGATTTAATTGAAATAAATTAATGGATTTAATTGAAATAAATTAATGGATTTAATTGAAATAAATTAATGGATTTAATTGGAATAAATTAATGGATTTAATTGAAACGGATTAATAAATCTCTGAAATTGGATAAATGACCTTGCAAATTTATTGGAATAAGATTTGAAAACAAGGAAGTTTAACAAATTAATAATTTGAAATTGTATTAAATTGATTAGATTTAACCGGGTTTAAATTAAATAGATTTGAACTTGTTATAAATTAAATTTGGGATTTAGAAATTTGACTTAAGCGAAATGCGAAACTAACTAAAGTTTGTGGATTTAATTTAGTGATAATTTAAATTTAAAAATGATTTTAAATTTAATAAAATTGATTTAATCAAATTTATGATGTAACGATGAATGTAAATACGAATTGAAATAAATAGAATTTGACTAAATGATTTGAACTAAAATTTACCATCAAATTTAATTAAATTGGGTATTAACTAAATTTAGGAAGTGAAATTGAGATCTAATTAAATTGAGCGTAAATGCTTAATATATTGTTAACTCAATGTTGAATTAAAATTTGGAAATATGATTTTAAATACATGAAATAAATTGAATCGTGAGATTGTCAAATTTCGAAAGTCGAATTTGCAACTTGACTTCCGGACTTTGATTTGTTTAAACGTAAATTTAAATGACCATCGGGTAATAAATACGTAGTTATTAAAGAGACCGGGATTGGATATGGACATACTCTCTGTCGATACCGAAAACCACTTTAATAACTATTATACGCGGAGTGTTGATCCAGAATGAAGTGGATGATTGATGAACGCGTTGACTGAAGAAAGAGAACGAGTTTGGATGACCCCGGACATGACTAAAACAGGAGCCGTGCCGAACCATTGAGGTTCGCCACCTCTAGCGGACACACTTCTTCGATACCATATCTATTACATTGTGATTCGATTTGGGTGCACCCCTCGATTTGGGAGTGTTGTTCGCGGTGTCGAGATAGTAGCTGCTATGCTCGACATCATTTCGGATCAGGCAACTACTAGTATCCTAGTTGGTATCGCCTCATGTACCTTGTCATACTGATTATCTTATTCGCGACCACTACGTTATGATTTGTACCTTGAGTATATGGATTGCCCTCTGGTGACTTCCGGTTTTGGGGAAACTACGGTCTTGTATATGCTTTTGGGAATATAAAAATGTGTTAAGGGGGATTATGGTAACGCCTTAACGCTATTTTAATACCGTACTTTACTGATTAGGCATTATCTACATACCGTACTCTATTGTATACATAGATAGTTTATCGGATCCTTAGAGATGTTTATTCATCTTTAAGTTATGAAATTTATTTACTAAATTGATTATTCTGCATAAGATTTTGAGTCCTGACTCGAGTGTTTCTTTTGTATATGCTCGGGTCAGTCTGAAGCTATCCAGTTTGCTGATCAAGGTTGGTTGAAGATGCTGAAGACCTAGCATTTATCATTATCTATCTATTTTGATGTCCTAGTCTGTTGGGCATTTATGTAGTTCTTTTGGTCACTTATGTTCAGACATTGTTGTATATTATGTAGTAGCTTCATGAACTGCTATTATGACGATGTAATTTCCGCTGCATTATTCTGTGACTGTTCTGTGACTGTGATGTTGTATTGATTCTCATTTACATTTATGTATTTATAATCCCATAATGATTCGTGTTTTGTATTATTTAAGTTGACATGTGAGGATTATTGTCGATTTAAATGGTACAAATATGCGGGTTGTTACACATCGCTGGTCGGTAGTGATTGAACAGGTTTCCCTAGTTCCTAAAAAAAAATATAAGCTTATTAGTTTATTCATATATACAGACTAACATATATATGAATGTTTAGTCAGATAGATTTTATTCCCAAAGATAATCACATATACACAATATAAATAGACCATGATCCATAGTTCAAATACTTTTAAACAATGTAATGTAATAATTTCAATAATATAATATAAAGTAAATATATATACTGTGCACGCATATATCATTGTACATATCTCTGAATTATAAACATATATGCATGCATGCCTACAACTTAATGTACTATATGACTAAAGTATACATCTTAATACAACTGTAAGTAGACATAAAGCTTCAATCAATCACGTCTAACCTATATGCACTAAAACATGATTTATATAACGATCAACAAACATGTATACATGCTTATAACATAATATATTATCTGTATACTATATATTCATCAAAAAAAATCACAATACCAAAAAAAATATGCCAGAAGGCGGTTGGAGGCTCAGCAGCAACATGAAGGCGGAAGGTAGGCTCTCGGCCGAGTCGAAGCAAGTAGGAGGGGAGGAGCTCGGCCATGGGAGATGAGCAAAGGAAAAGAGGCGGAGGAGATCATGAGGACCATATCTGGACGCGCCGAGAGCTTGGCGTTGGCCGTGGCTGTGGCGAGAGGAACAGTGGAGGGTGGGTTCGAGGCAGTCTCATGAGTAAGTGGAGGATGCGGCTTCGGCATGGGTAGTAGAGTGGATCGGGTCGATGGTGCAGTTCGGTCGGCTGCCGCTGCCATGGCGGAGGAAGGCCAGAGGAGGGTGATGGTTCGGTTCTTCAATTATGTTGCAGGTACTTCATTTTATTTTTATTTTTATAATGGGAAGCTTCAACCGAAAGTGAGGAGCTGAAACTACGTTGGAGAGGTAGGAAGGATAAGTGAGGAGATAGAAATGGGAAAATAGGAGACCAAGCAACATAAAGAAGGAAAGCATAAAAATATGGAATTCACAAAAAAAAATATTTAAACGTGCCTTTTCAACTAAGATGGCTTCTCATTTTCCAGACGTCAAAACTTAATTTCGGGAACATAAAAGGTTGTGCGTATTGGTATAACGCGGTAGATAATGAATGGTCACCGGAAATCCAAAGGTCAAATTTGCGGAACCGATACGGGAGTCATTCCGTAAATTTCGATGTCTCTCTGACTTCGAAATTGTCGATAGAATACACCATAGAGATCAGCACGACGGGACGATCGAAACGGTATACGGATATCAGTGGTACGATTAAATCATAAAAATTCAAATTTTCAACTAGCGGAAAATGTATGAAAAATACAGAAAAATAAGATCGACGGAGCTAAAGATGTCCGAATTTGAAAAAACGACAAACTGACATCTTGCTCAGGAGATGATTTAGAATTTTTCTATGTAAAAATATTTAGGTTTCAAAAATGTTTTATTTTCATTGCTTTTTAACTGGTTAAATTGAAGTAAATTTACGCACGAAATAAACTTTCATATTTTCGGACGAAAATTTACCGGTTGTTATATTTAACTAGACGTATTTCAAATATCAAATTTATATTTCAAAATTTTATTTTTATATTTTTATTAAATTTCGCACAAACTCGGCTAATTAAACTAATTTAAAATCGTTAAAATATCCGGGTTGTTACAATTGTTGAACTCTGATTGTTGTGTATATATCTACAGTTTCTGTTTTGTAAAGATCATTGATATGATATTATATATTTTCCGCTGCGATGTGAGATTCTGTATTGTTCTGTTTGGTTCTATCTTCTCACTTTCTTCTCTTCTTCTCTCTTCTTTTCTTTCTCTTGACTTTCCGTCAATCTATGATTTTGGGTCGGACATGTGTGGAGTGTTGTCGATTCAAAAGGCATGGATTTGCGGGTCGTCACAGCTGGTATCAGAGCTTAGTTTTTGTATATTCCTAAGCTTTGATGTGTACTCCGTACAAATAGGGACAGTAGCACCCTAGGTTAAGTTGAGTGTATTTTATATATATGAGCGTGTATTTGTTAGTGAATATAAAATGTTTTATATTGTGTTTGCTTATCTGTTGAGTTGTTTGTGAATTCTGGTCGTGATGTGGGATGGCATGTTATCAATAGGGATTTCCGAACACTTAAACGAGGCAAGTCGACATAGTATTATTTTAAATTGGGTAAATGAAATAATTTTACCTCTATTATATTTTATATATAAAGAAATGATTTTTCAGAATTATAAAAGTGTATATAAACTGATTGTTTGGTTGTTTGAAAATGTAAAAATATATATAAGTTAATAAAGATGTTTGAAGAAAAAATTGGGTAAATAGAAACAACAATTGTTAAAGAAAAAATTATATAAGCAAATGAATTATAAGTGTGGAATTATAATTAATATGATTTATAATTGTGAAATAATCTTATATATAAGAAATGAAACTATTTGAGTTGTAAATGAAAATGGACTTAAATTAAGAAGTTGAAAATTTGAATCCCATTGATTTTGAAAGTTGTTTTTCAAAATTAAAGAGGTTATATTATTATAAATAGAAAACAAGTGAAATTATATAATTAAAAGATTTATAAATGTGATTTATATATAGAAGGAAATTTTTAAAAAAAGAATATAAAGCACTGAATTTACTACTGTTGCTGGAAAATAATAAGGGTGATGACTGCAGCATCATCATTATCATTTTCTAGTTTCTGTGTGATGGATTTGCTACTAATAGTCAATTGAAAATTTAAGTTTTGTTTTGATAAACAAATTTGATTTAAAATCCGAGTTGAAATTGATAAATATAAGTAAAATGAGTTTTGGATTTATAATATGAAGTAAGAATTTACTTTGGTAAAGTTGAAATAAAATTTGAGTTAGCATAATTAAATATACGATTTGAAATTTAACTAAAGGAAAGTTAATAAAGTGAATTGGATTTGAAATTATAAAGAATAAATTTAGTGAATGGAAGTGAACTTAGGTAGATGTTCACGGTATTATGAATAAATAAGTTGTATAACTTATTAAGTGAGAAAAGGTAAGTAAAACCAATAGTTAAAATGGTTAAACAATTTTGTTAAGCAAAACAAAATCTGAACTTGAATAATGATATGAATTTGACTTAAGTAAAACAGTTAAATAAAATAGAATTTGAAATAAATTACAAATGAACTTAAGTTGTATAGTGAAAGTAAATGCAAGTAAGAATTAAATGCAACATAACTTAAGTAATGTTGAATGAAGTTGATTTTGGTATTGAAGTAAATTAATAATTTGAATTAATAAAGTAAAGTGATGAATATGAACTTGAGTTATATAAAGAAATTCAACTTTAATTGTAAAAGTGAATTAGGGAATAAACATGGATTAGAAAATGTTGTCGTTAAGAATTTAATAATACTTAAGTTAAGAAGTTGTGAATTGAATAATTGAATGAAAGTCAATTCAATGTTAGACCAATTGAAATTAAATGTGTTAAACCAAATTGAATGTAAGCGAATTAAATTAATTTGGTAAATGTTGGATATGCATTGATTGTTAGATGAATGTTAATTGATTGTATAGAAAATTCATATGAAATTGAATTAATAAAATTGAAAGATAAGTAATTGAATTCGAATGGGAAGTTAAGTGAATTTAAATAGAATTGATTTGATTCAATTTGGAAGTAAACAAACATGAATATGAATTAGTAAATGTAAACTAATTGAATACGTATAAATAAATATTAGTGAAATCCAATGTTAATGAATCAAATATGAAAAAAATTGAAAACCAATTCAATGAATATTGATGAGAAGTGAATTTATATTGATTTAGTTATGGATTGATTGGATAGATATGGATTAATACATGATGGTTGTTTGATGGTTGGATTTGTTGCGGTGATTGCATTTGTTATATTGGAATATATAGTTGTTGGTATATGTTTTATATTGATATTACTTTCATATATACGTGTTTCTTATTTGTTTGTTGAGTGTGTAGTAGGTGCGGTTGGCGCTTGCTTCGCATTTGGAGCTCGCTTTCGTGCTATATTAGTCTTATATGCTCGCTAATAATATATAAGGTACAAATCTCGGATTACATATCATACTTTTACACTTTTTTCCCTTCGGGGTGCCTCATCTTTCATGATGAGATGTATATTTGTGATATATGTATTGTTATCGAACCGCGCAAAGGAGACTATGGCGAATTTTTTTTGAAATTTAAGGCGATAGAAAAATTTTGGGAAAACTGGAAAAAATTTCTAACAACTAAATTCTTGATATTGAGTTATAAAGTTGAATGATACTAGTTGGTTTTAAAAGATAACTAAGTAGGTTTGAAAACTTAGAAAAAAATTTGTATGAAGTTTAACTAATGGATTTTGATAAAAGTTAACAGGTTTAAACTTTTGGTAATCTAATTTGAACGATTTGTTTTTGAAAAGTTAATTGATTTTGTGCCTTTTTCTTACTTGGTAATTTCGAGGACGAAATTCTTTTAAGTAGGGGAGAATGTAACAACTCTGAATTTCCGTCATTCGACGTTCGTACATTTAATTAATTTTAAATATGCAAAAGTAAATTTATAAGCTGAATAACTTCTATTTGAAATATAGCGATTTAATTGGATAATTAAATTGTTAATTTAATATTTGAAATTGCAGAAATAATTAGAAATTGAATTTAATATGAATAAAAATGATTTATAAAGTTGAATTAAATTCTATTTGAATTAGAATAATGTTACACAACTTTTGAAATTGAATTAAAAGTTAATTTGTAGAAATTGAATATTTTAAAATTTAATTAACGAGTAAAAATAGCCATTTTCAAAAAGTCTCGGATTTCGACGAAACCAGATTCATTGGATCCGTAATGTAAAATTATTGTAAGATTTCAAATTTCGTGTCAATCAGATTTACGGTTTGTCCGGGACAAGCTAAAACGCGTAGAAATCTGTTTAAGCGAATTTTAAATTTAAACATTCGATTCAAAAACCTATCTTTCAAATACGATCGAATTGGCTCCCGATACATATTCCATTGCGTTTGGAATAGGGATAATACATTATAAATGCCAGGCGGCACGCTTCGTTCGGAGTTCGAAAATTTTTCGGATGAATAGTGCGCGTAAATTTTCTATAAAAGCCCCTCATTTTTTCCTTTTTTCACAACCCTTGTGACGCCCCACCACTATACCCACGCTAGCCAAGAACACTACGGAGTAATGCTGTCAGCTAGCACGGAGAATAAGGCTGTTGAGGAGCGACCATCCGTGTAATTTCTTTGTGCGAGCACCGATATGTCGGATAGTAAAACATATTTCATTTAAGGAGGAAATCCGACATACCGATACAAACTCAAAGCTATGACACAGTGGCTATATATAATCTTCAGAAACAAATATAGAAAACATAAATCAGTCACAGATAATTCATATCACAAAGGCAGAAACAGATATGAATATATAACTAACACATGAAAGTGTTCATCAGAGTAGTGGTCAGAAAGATCCACAATAATACAAAAGAATAGCAACACGTGCTATACAAAAGAATACAACTATGAGTCTATATCTCAAGTGTATACAACAAAAAACTGCTAATATATGAGGTTAGCCAAAAGTCAAAGTAATGAATCCCTGGGAAGAAGTCAAGCAGAAGCACCTGTAACATCTCGGTCTGACCCGAGTATTATTTAATAAGAAAATAATAAACGGATCAGTCTAGCTATAAATATCAGAGAATAAGAGATATGGCATAAACATATGATAACCATAATGGCATACCACAATAAATATGTAATTGAAAATCAACATGAGATTAATCAATATCAAAAGAATCTTCTCAAAGATCCAAAAAGGGTATCATACCCAAAACTTGTATTCATAACAAGTCAATGACACACGAATTCACCAATGCACAAAAATTGATAAATCATATCAATGAAAATCACTAAAATTGGTGAAGCATAAATTCCAGAATTCAACACACGAAATCCTGAAATCATAAAAAGGGGGGAGGCCTATCACACGAACGGGAGCATGAAAACTCACCAACATATGTATCACACGAACGAGACGCTATCTCATGGTAGCTAGCCATTTATTTTTTTTGACACACGAACGGCCCGAGGACCATGGGGAGCTACCCCACATGTGTGAGTCGAAATCGCACAGAAACGGGGTCTAGTCTCCCTCGCAGACAAAGAGACATCGCACAATTGCTAGTCTAAATCACAAAAATGACCGTCATGATCAAAGAGAAGTGTCAATTACAGTAAGCTAGTAAATATATGAGCTTTGCTTCATGTCCCATAACCACTAGCTTAACTTAAATATTTACGAACAAATTGTAGATCTCCACTAGAAAATTGTCACAAGAGATTCAATCGAACAAGTCCAAGAATTAACCGACGAAGTAAACGCAAGCATTTCATACCACTTGTTTTACTAAGCCGTTTAATTTGATTTCTCATCCGAGTGAGGTAAAGGTTTGTATATACTAATAGATTGGAAATCGGTTTGAGAAAACGAGCTTTGTAATAAAATAGTGTTGAAATCATTTGAAGAAAGAGTTTTGATATTTACTACTAGTATAGAAAACCTTTATATTTTTAAAGTGACAAATCATAGAAATGATTGTAGAAACAATCAATCATCAAAATTCACATACGAAGACGTGAATAAAATCCAAAGAAATCGATTACGGAATCCATCGAAATGGATATTCCCAAAAATCACGAAGAAAATGTCATCAAAGTCAATAATAAATGATAACAACAAAAAGGGAATCAACACGATTAAAGTTGGCAATTCAAGCTAAATAGGCAAATAGGCAAAAGACTGCAGATTCAGACGTCTGAAATCAAGAATTCAGATGTCTGAATCTGGAAAATAAAATATTTTCCAAAAACAGAATTCAGACGTTTGAATACTTGATTTCAGACGTCTGAAATAGGCACTTTTTAGCCTATTTCCTTTCTGGTTCCAAACGAACCAATTCAGACGTCTGAAATCATATATTCAGACGTCTGAATCTGGGAATAGAAATCTTCCCAGAATAATATTTAGACGTCTGAATACTATGTTTCAGACGTCTGAAACTGGGGTTCAGGGCATTCCCTGAACCTAGGCCAAAAATGGCCAAATGGATACCGGAAGCGATCGATCGAGCGACAACGACTAAGGATTTACGCCAAGCGGCAACCCAGCCTTAACGGCTCTTCGATACGCCTCAAATGTCCAAATATCCATAAAAGGATTTTCATAGATTTTGATTTCAAAACATCAAAAATTGGAATATACACCAAATCAATCCAAACCAAAATCAATTGCACAAGAATAAGTGTTAGGAATTCATACCTAACAATCGAAGATAATTATAGACAAATATGTGAGATAAAAATCTCACCTTTGAACCCAAACAAACGAAGAAGAAGCTTGAAAGCAAAGGGAGAATCAACCACTCTTCAACACAACCCAAACGAGCTTAAATCTATGCTCAAAAAGAAGAACATTCCCAAAGTTAGGTTTAGGAATTTCTGAAATTCAAGAGAGAAGGGGTTGGAGAAGATGAAGAGAAGGCTTACCAATGGGTTCTTCTATTAGTTTCGAGCTAGAGTTTGATTTGCAAAAGAAACTAGGGCTTGAGTTTCAATTTCCCATTCCACCCTCCATTGTTATAAAAGCTTGAGTATTAGGAAAATAGAAAGGAAGTAAATGAAGAGGAGAGGGTTGGGACTGAATACATAAGTGGGGTTATTGGGCTCAGCCCAAACCGAAGCCCTAAGTAAAAAGTGGCAAAATTCCTCTATCTCCAAACATATCAAAGTTTATACTTAAAAAGATCGCAAACGGCGTTTTGAACTCAATGCGAGTGGTCCCAAGTCCTAATTCGACCGCATGCAAAAAGTAGCTTTTCGGACTAAATTCCGAGTATCGATAAAATATTTAAATATAAAAATCGTTAAATATGCGGGTTGTTACAGACTCCCCTCCTTAAAGAAATTGCGTACTCGCATTATTTAAGAAGAAGATATATAGTAACAACCACGGGAGCGTATTCAACACAAAAGAAATCTGAAATAAAAGGTTCACCTTAAAGAGTGCGGGAAAGTAAGTCCGGATGTGTTCGCTCGATGAACTCCCTAGATTCCCAAGAACAATCCTTCGGATTTGAAGACCATTGAACTTTCACAAGCGGGACATCTTTATTTCGAAGGCGTTTGACCTCCGAAGCAATAATTCAAATAGGATGCTTCTCATAAGTTAAATTAGGCGAAACTTCAATTTCTTCCACAACATCGGGCTCAAGAATAGAATCGGAATCTCGAAGGCACTTCCTTAGTTGAGAAACGTGAAACACGTCATGAAAAGCAGAAAACTGAGCCGGTAATAAAAGGTTATAAGCAACGGAACCAATACGTTCGGTGATAGAAAATGGCCCAATATATCGAGGCGCTAATTTTCCCGATCGACTGAAACGTACAACACCTTTCATAGGTGAAACACGAATAAACACAAGATCTCCCACAGAAAATTCTAATTTCCTTCTCCGGTTATCGGCATAGGTTCTTTGTCCACTTTGGGCTTCTTTCATCCTATGACGAATAAGGTCAATCTTTTCTGTGGAATCACGAATGAAATATGGACCTAAAACCAGCTTCTCACCGGCCTCAAGCCAACAAGAAGGAGATCGGCATGGCCTTCCATAGAGTGCCTCGAAAGGTGCCATACCAATACTATATTGGAAGCTATTATTATAGGAAAACTCAACAAGAGAAATATGATCTTCCCAACTTCCACCAAAATCAAGAACACATGCACGAAGAAGATCTTCAAGAGTTTGATTCACACGCTCGGTTTGTCCATCGGACTGGGGGTGATAAGCGGTGCTAAAATTAAGCTTCGTCTCTAAAGCTTTTTGAAGACTCTTCCAAAATCCACTAGTAAACAATGGATCGCGATCACTAACAATAGAAGTAGGAACTCCATGTAATTTAACAATCTCTTTGACAAAGAGTTTGGCCAAAAGAGGAACGGTTCGGCTAGACCGAACGAGAATAAAATAGGCGGATTTAGTAAGTCTATCAACTACAACCCATAAGCTATCATGACCCGAACGAGAACGGGGAAGGCCATCTATAAAATCCATGGAAAATTGGTCCCACTTCCAAATTGGAATTTCTAAAGGTTGCAATAACCCACCGGGCCTTTGATGTTCGGCCTTAACGAGTTGGCTAGTCATGCAACACTTAACGAAGTTAGTGATGTCAAGTTTCATTCCCTCCCAATAATAAAGTCGCTTCATATCCGTGTACATTTTACTGCTACCGGGATGAATGGTAAATTTAGAACGATGGGAATCTTCTAAGATGTCTTTTCGAAGATCACTAATATTTGGCACGACAAGTCTACCAAATTTCCGAATGCCGCCACGAGAATCAATATCAAAGTCTTTCAAACCTTCAATATCAATTCTATCCTTAAAATTTTGGCCAAGAAGAGCCAAGTCGGGATCTAACCTTTGAGCTTCAAGAATACGGTCTAAAAGAGAAGGATGAGCCTCAAGGCTACATAAAACAAATGATGAGCATAAATCGGATACGCGGTCTCGAATCTCACAAGTGGATAAGATCTTGAGATCGTTCCATTCAGATATCATCATAGAAACAACTGCTTGTTGCTTACGGCTAAGAGCATCGGCGACACGATTACCCTTACTGGGGGTATAAAGAATATCAAGATCATAAGGAGCAAGGAACTCGAGCCAACGTTGTTGACGCAAATTAAGTTCCTTTTGAGAAAATAAATACCTCAAAGACTTATGATCGGTATAAAGAACAAATTTCTCTCCTAAAAGATAATGATTCCAAATCCAAAGAGCGAAAACAATAGCCGCGAGTTCTAAATCATGTGTGGCATATCTAGTCTCGGCCGGCTTCAATTGCCTGGAAGCATAAGCAATAACACGTTCTTTTTGCATAAGAACGCACCCAAACCAATGCGACTATCATCGGTATAAACAATAAAATCTTGGTTTTCATCGAGAATCACAAGAATAGGAGCATCGGAAAGGAGTTCTTTCAATTTCTGAAAAGAGGCTTCACATTTGTCCGACCAAATGTATTTAACTCCCTTCTTAGTCAAGCTATTAAGAGGCACGACAATCTTAGAGAAGTCTTTAATGAAACGACGGTAATAGCCCGCCAATCCGAGAAAACTACGAATCTCCGTCACACTCTCCGGTCTCTTCCAATCTTGAATCGCTTCAATCTTTGAAGGATCCACGGAAATTCCGGATTCGGAAATAATATGACCGAGAAACTTCACACGAGATCGCCAAAAGTGGCATTTAGAAAAAATTTCTTTTAAATGATTACTCCTAAGAGTTTCCAACACAATCCGAAGATGCTTTTCATGTTCCTCCTCAGTTTTTGAATACACAAGGATATCATCAATGAAGATGAGAACAAATCGATCAAGAAAATCTTTGAAAACTCGATTCATAAGGTCAACGAAATAAGTCGGAGAATTCGTTAAACCAAATGGCATAACAGACCATTCATAAGATCCATAACGGGTACGGAACGATGTCAAAGGAATGCTATCCTCAGCAATACGAAGCTGATGAAAACCGGTAGCCAAGTCCAATTGTGAAAAGACTCTAGCACCGCTAAGTTGGTCAAATAGATCATCAATTCGAGCTAAAGGATATTTATTTTTGATAGTAAGATCATTAAGCTTGCGGTAGTCAATGCAAAGTCTAAGTGTACCATCGGATTTCTTTACGAAAATAGCCGAAGCTCCCCAAGGCGAGGAACTAGAGCGAATAAATTGCTTCGTCACCAATTCGGATAATTGTTTGTGCATCTCCTCATTCTGCTTATTAGACATGCGATAAGGAGGACGAGTAATAGGTTGAGCTCCAGGGATAAGATTAATTTTGAACTCAATTGCTCGCTTAGGTGGCAATCCTAAAACGGGCTCAAATATGTCGGAAAATTCACGAACAACGTGAATAAGAGCAATGACATCTTCCTCATCATCATTATCGTCATCACGAGGATTTAAAGAATATAAAGATGCAGTCAAAGAAGAATCTAAATCTTTAAGAATAATAGAAATCTTCTTTACAGATTGCGGGTGTCGGAGATAAATAGTCCGCTCGGGACATAGGATGTGAGCTTCATAACGGTTAAGCCAATCCATTCCCAAAATCATTCCAAAGCCTAAATAACGCATGACATGCAAATCGGCTAGGAAGGGAAAATCGCATAAAATAATCTCCACATCTTTACAAAGCAAACTAAGAGTTGCGGATCCACCAACCGGATTCATAATTCTTAAAGAAGTCATTAAAGCAACAACACTTAAAGAAAAGGTATCGACAAGTTCCTTTGATATAAAAGAGTGGGATGCACCCGTATCAAAGAGAACTCGAATAGATTGATCACAAAATATAATAATACCATCAAGGATAGAATGAGATATACCTTGACCACGAGATGTGTTGCCAGGGGCTTGAGCAACATTTAACTTTCCCTCCTTCTTGCCTTCAAGTCTGAGGCATTGATGTATATAATGATCCGGGCTCTTACAATAGCGACAACAACGGGGTTTTGAACACTTGTTCGCAAAATGGTCCCTAGACCTACAGTTGAAGCATTTCCCACTACTTGGAGAAGGAGCCTTTGCAGCAGGAGTTGCTCGCTTACTCTTTTTGTTGGGATATGGACCTTTGAATTTGTTTGGCCTCCTCTTGTTGTTGAAGTTTGGTTTGGAACCCACCACTTCAACATCACTTTCCCTATCTGCCACTTCAAGACGAAGAGCGATATCAATGAGTTGGTCGAAGGGAACTTCTAATTTTAGAAGTAATGGCTTCTTGAGATTTCTGTTTAAGCCATAGACAAATCTTTGGTTCTTCTTCAATGGGGTGTTGATGTATTCAACCCCATATTTGGAAAGTGACTCGAAGGATGCAACATAATCAGTCACGGAGGCTTCACCCTGAATAAGGTTTATGAAACGTAGAGCCAACGTCACTTTCTCTGCTTCTGGCACAAATTTTAATTCGAAGCGTTCCCGGAATTGCTCCCAGGTGAGATTCGCTTCATTAATCTCAGTAATAAGAAGTTCGTACCAGTCCAATGCTCTCTCTTGGAGCATACTGGAGGCCACCTGAACACGGTGAAGATCGACGAGATTCATGCGAATGAAGATTCGATCGCAGGTCCTCAACCAAGCCTGGACCTCGATGATAGTTTCAGAACCTTTAAATGGCTTCCCACCCAGGTTGGTGTAATCATTGCACAAACATGCAAACCCAGATTTAGGGTGAGTAGGTTCCGGATTAGATCCAGCTGCTTGAGCATTCGTGACAAGGTCAAGAAGTTGCTGGGTAGTCATAAAAACTCCATCTTGGGGTGGAGCACTAGATGGTCCCGCTTTGGGACGACCAGGTCTAACCATTTATCTTCCTTAAGGAAGAAATAAGAGAAAGAAGAAGATTATTCACTAATGAATATCAAGCAATCTTGCTAGATAAAACAAGGAATCATAAAGGATATAGGATGAATCGGTACGACGACTCGAATTAATCCTAAGACATAACTCCTAAGGTGGACATAGGACGATGATCCTTGTTAAGTTATTCTACATTGTTCCGAAGTTTGGCTCTGATACCAAGCTGCGACGCCCCACCTCTATACCCACGCTAGCCAAGAACACTACGGAGTAATGCTGTCAACTAGCACGGAGAATAAGGCTGTTGAGGAGCGACCATCCGTGTAATTTCTTTGTGCGAGCACCGATATGTCGGATAGTAAAACATATTTCATTTAAGGAGGAAATCCGACATACCGATACAAACTCGAAGCTATGACATAGTGGCTATATATAATCTTCGGAAACAAATATCATAGATAATTCATATCACAAAGGCGGAAACAGATATGAATATATAACTAACACATGAAAGTGTTCATCGGAGTAGTGGTCAGAAAGATCCACAATAATACAAAAGAATAGCAACACGTGCTATACAAAAGAATATAACTATGAGTCTATATCTCAAGTGTATACAACAAAAACTGCTAATAATGAGGTTAGCCAAAAGTCAGAGTAATGAATGCTTGGAGAGAAGTCAAGTAGAAGCACCTGTAACATCTCGGTCTGACCCGAGTATTATTTAATAAGAAAATAATAAACGGATCAGTCTAGCTATAAATATCAGAGAATAAGAGATATGGCATAAACATATGATAACCATAATGGCATACCACAATAAATATGTAATTGAAAATCAACATGAGATTAATCAATATCAAAAGAATCTTCTCAAAGATCCAAAAAGGGTATCATACCCAAAACTTGTATTCATAACAAGTCAATGACACACGAATTCACCAATGCACAAAAATTGATAAATCATATCAATGAAAATCACTAAAATTGGTGAAGCATAAATTCCAGAATTCAACACACGAAATCTAGAAATCATAAAAAGGGGGGAGGCCTATCACACGAACGGGAGCATGAAAACTCACCAACATATGTATCACACGAACGAGACGCTATCTCATGGTAGCTAGCCATTTGTTTATTTTGACACACAAACGGCCCGAGGACCATGGGGAGCTACCCCACATGTGTGAGTCGAAATCACATAGAAACGGGGTCTAGTCTCCCTCGCAGACAAAGAGACATCGCACAATTGCTAGTCTAAATCATAAAAATGACCGTCATGATCAAAGAGAAGTGTCAATTACAGTAAGCTAGTAAATATATGAGCTTAGCTTCATGTCCCATAACCAATAGCTTAACTTAAATATTTACGAACAAATTGTAGATCTCCACTAGAAAATTGTCACAAGAGATTCAATCGAACAAGTCCAAGAATTAACCGACGAAGTAAACGCAAGCGTTTCATACCACTTCTTTTACTAAGCCGTTTAATTTGATTTCTCATCCGAGTGAGGTAAAGGTTTGTATATACTAATAGATTGGAAATCGGTTTGAGAAAACGAGCTTTGTAATAAAATAGTGTTGAAATCATTTGAAGAAAGAGTTTTGATATTTACTACTAGTATAGAAAACCTTTATATTTTTAAAGTGACAAATCATAGAAATGATTGTAGAAACAATCAATCATCAAAATTCACATACGAAGACGTGAATAAAATCCAAAGAAATCGATTACGGAATCCATCGAAATGGATATTCCCAAAAATCATGAAGAAAATGTCATCAAAGTCAATAATAAATGATAACAACAAAAAGGGAATCAACACGATTAAAGTTGGAAATTTAAGCTAAATAGGCAAATAGGCAAAAGACTGCAGATTCAGACGTCTGAAATCAAGGATTCAGACGTCTGAATCTGGAAAATAAAATATTTTCCAAAAACAGAATTCAGACGTCTGAATACTTGATTTCAGACGTCTGAAATAGGCACTTTTTAGCCTATTTCCTTTCTGGTTCCAAACGAACCAATTCAGACGTTTGAAATCATATATTCAGAAGTCTAAATCTGGGAATAGAAATCTTCCCAGAATAATATTCAGACGTCTGAATACTACATTACAGAAGTCTGAAACCGGGGTTCAAGGCATTCCTTGAACCTAGGCCAAAAATGGCCAAATGCATACCGGAAGCGATCGATCGAGCGACAACGACTAAGGATTTACGCCAAGCAGCAACCTAGCCTTAACGGCTCTTCGATACGCCTCAAATATCAATGTCCAAATATCCATAAAAGGGTTTTCATAGATTTTGATTTCAAAACATCAAAAATTGGAATATACACCAAATCAATCCAAACCAAAATCAATGCACAAGAATAAGTGTTAGGAATTCATACCTAACAATCGAAGATAATTATAGACAAAGATATGAGATAAAAATCTTACCTTTGAACCCAAACAAACAAAGAAGAAGCTTGAAAGCAAAGGGAGAATCAACCACTCTTCAACATAACCCAAACGAGCTTAAATCTATGCTAAAAAAGAAGAACATTCACAAAGTTAGGTTTAGGAATTTCTGAAATTCAAGAGAGAAGGGGTTGGAGAAGATGAAGAGAAGGCTTACCAATGGGTTCTTCTATTAGTTTAGAGCTAGAGTTTGATTTGCAAAAGAAACTAGGGCTTGAGTTTCAATTTCCCATTCCACCCTCCATTGTTATAAAAGCTTGAGTATTAGGAAAATAGAAAGGAAGTAAATGGAGAGGAGAGGGTTGGGACTGAATACATAAGTGGGGTTATTGGGCTCAGCCCAAACCGAAGCCCTAAGTAAAAAGTGGCAAAATTCCTCTATCTCCAAACATATCAAAGTTTATACTTAAAAAGATCGCAAACGGCGCTTTGAACTCAATGCGAGTGGTCCCAAGTCCTAATTCGACCGTATGCAAAAAGTAGCTTTTCGGACTAAATTCCGAGTATCGATAAAATATTTAAATAAAATATTTAAATAAAATATTTAAATATAAAAATCGATAAATATGCGGGTTGTTACAACCCTAGGGTTTCATACCCTAGCCGCCACTTTCAATTTATATGGCTAGAAATGCACGAAAATTCTCCTCTTAATATCTCAAAATCCATCAACAATTACCGAAAACTCTCAACTACAAACTTGTAGAGCTAGACGAGATCTTTAAATCCAAATGGATGGTTCATCGTAAAACGCGGCGTAGAGGAGGAAAATTGGCCGCGTTCATCATCAGGTCGTGCGCTTTTTTCGAAGCAAAGGGTTGACTGAGCTCGCCATGCCTTTGGCTGAAGGTGGCTCTCGTAATGGGCTTCGACACGGTGGCTTTTGATCGTCGTAAAGATTGACGTAGGAGGCTCGTTGATTAGGGTTTAGTGGCGGCTTCAATGGGTTTTGCGTATGAAACCTGATGGGGGAGGAAGAAAAGCATGCACTTCCGGATGTTAATCAAGCAAATCGTGTGGCTAGGATTTACTAGGGTTTGAAAAATAAAAATAAATGTGTAAATTTATATTATACAAATTCATACAAACTTTAAAATGCCATAACTTTTTCATACGAGGTCCGTTTCGCACGAAACGAATTGCGTT
The DNA here is from genome assembly GCA_030765085.1 of Allium cepa. Lineage (NCBI taxonomy): Eukaryota > Viridiplantae > Streptophyta > Magnoliopsida > Asparagales > Amaryllidaceae > Allium > Allium cepa. The sequence continues at coordinate 70,985,195 of CM060938.1, read as the reverse complement.
GGGTTCGTATTAACGAACACTACATTATGGAGCTAGATTGGGGTTTATTTGAGTTAGTGACGTGCGTTTAATTTTAATCGGAATAAATTGCTAACGCGACGACTACAAGCAATGTAAGTACAACTCAATCTTTCTGACTCAATGATATTTTTATGTAAGTGAGAATAAATATTATTTATGATGATTGGTGATTGTTTGGATGATATATTGATTGGTATTTGGATATATTCCTGCCTAGTGGAGCAGATGACCCTATACGTTCCCGTGTATGAGCGGATGACCCTTTGTACGCGCGTCTGCCTCGAAAAGGACATTGTACATATATTTCTAATATATATATTTGTTGCAGGTGACAGGTTGGAGGGATCCAACTGGATTCCTCACCCGTATTGATTTATTTACAGATATTGTGATATATTCTGTTATCATATGATATATGATGTTTTAGATGTTGTGATTGATGTATTTAGTGTTGTTTCAGCATTGGGCCTACGTTTTGGAATCTAAAAATATTTAAGTGATGATTTCCAAATTTAAAAGGGTTTTTAAAGTGATTTTGGAAATCAATGTTTTATTAATTTTAAAGTGTTAAAGGGATTGATTTATTTTAAATAAATGAAAGTTATAATTTTTATTGTTATAAAAGTTATGATTTTTGGAAAATAATACTTGAGTATGATTTTGTAATTATATAAGCTTTAATAACGATTTGTAAATTATTAAAAGAATTGGTTAATTTAAATTGAGATTTTTGATTTATTTTAAATGGTTTATATATAAGATTTATAAAATTGATATTTTATAAATCAAAATAATTGAGTTAAAAGGAGTTTTAAAATTGTTAAAATGAAGTATAAGTAAATTTTATAAGTAAATAAGATTTATGAAGTTGTGAAGTTATTAAAGGAATGAATTTTGTAAATAAATGATTTATAAGCAATTAACTTATAATTTGGATTTTGGCATTTAAATGAGATAAATGAAATTGATTAATAATGGAATTTTAAATAAAAATTGAATTTATAAACATTGTTTATAAATCCGAAATCAATTGAATTTGATAAGTTAATTATTATAGTTTATTAAAGGAGATATATTCACGATTTTAGACAGTGGATAATCTTTAATTAAATATGTAGAAGTGTTGAATTTGGTTAGAGATTTATATTCACGATTTTTGACAGTGAATTATCCTTTAAATTAAATGTTGAAATAATATTAAATTTGGTAAACGATTTATATTCACGATTTTGGACAGTGAATAATGTATTAAAGAAATGTTTTGGAAAGAGATATTTTAAAGTGGAGTTAAGTGGTTTAAAGATGTTTTAAAATGTGTTAAGGATCGAAACCATAGATTTCAACATTCATTGTTGCAATAGACTTTTTCGAGAAATAAGGAAATGATGGACTATAACATTGTCGTTATAGTAAATGATTTTCGAAAGAAAATATTGTGTATAGTATTGGGATTTATATATCTATCATATTTTCGAATCCCTATACTATTGATTTTGGGTTGTTGTAACAAAATTTTACGTAACATTCGTTTTGACCCAAATAAAGATGTTTAAAAAAATCTTTTCCTTAAAGAATAAAATATATACTCAATCGTGATTTAAGTATATGCAATATTTTCTAAGTGTTGAAAATAATTGATTTGTGAATTACTTAGTATTAAATAAGTATTTGGAAATGTTTTCCAATGTTGAAATGATTTTGAAAATATATCTTTTTAAAGATAATCTAAAGTGAATATTTGGCAAATAATTTAATTAATAAAAGATTAATTAAAAGGGCCTAGTGATTGTTTATAGTGCTAAATATTTGTTTGTTTGTTTTGATAGTTAAATAACCGACTATCAAACTTGGCCAAATTTTAGTTCCTCAACTTGATGTGGGAACTATTTAGTCGTACACTTAGTACGTAGCCTTCTGTGTAGGCTTGATTACCGTTTGTGTTGAGGATGTTGTTTCGTATAGTGCGGAGTACTACTCCAATCTATCGAGCTTCCTTCTTGGCCCGAAGGATAGCAAGTTGAAAGTTGGAAATGTGATAAGTCTATGAGACTAAGTTTCTGTGTGGGGTTGAGAAATGCTTCTGCGTTGTTGGTGCGAAGAGACCGGAATTGGATTTATCCGAAAACCACTTCGGACCAACGTATATGCGACGATTGTGTAGGTTGCTTTGTGATGATATTGATATTCCGGATTTTCATAGTCGGGGACTGCTTGTTGATCATTTGGGGTTAAAATCCCAATATACATCCAGTAGCAGTGGTCTCTTCATTATGAAATATCCAATGCGAGGACTATTCACTACTAATCCTAGGGATTTCCCGACAGGATGTGGTAGGAAAGTACCTTTGGTTTGTCCTGTTCCTGGACAACTTGTATGGATGTTTGTCTGACATATTATTTCTATAGATTACGTACATTGGTTTTTACAAACGTACATCAGTGGTGGCGGAAAAAGCAACTTCTCTTAGCTTAACACCCTTCTTGAGAGGAATGAGTTTAAGGGTTGTATTTTTGTGGAAGGCAATTAGTAGCCAACGGAAATGGCCGTGTGACATTCTAAGTGATGTGATATGTGATTGTGAAAGGTAATCGTTACCTCAGCAGGCCTCATCAACCGGAAATGACCAAAACAGGGTTAGATGCAGCAGGGCTAAGTGGGTCATTCCCAAGTATGATATGATCATGCTCTTCTAGATATATCTTTGCACGCTATGACGTCGTGTATCTGATTATTGTGGTTTGTATGCTAGAGGGCCCTCGGTAAAGGTCGATAACGACCGGAGGATGACATATTTGGTACCATTTAGTTATAGAGGTTGGTCGGTCTTGTGTTGGTAGAGAAACTTTGTGATGGTTTCTCGGTGCGTTCTTTGGAAATCCAAACTCCACTACGTGTTTTCCATTTTGATTTTATTACCCAATTGGGCTATATGTTGGAATTTAATCAATGTATCAATTTCGGCTATGATTAATATTATTTATATATAGTAGACACTACTATAATATAAGAGCATTTTATATGATATGTTTTAGTTATCGTAAGGAGACAACATGTCCGTGTTTATGTGTGGACTTGTCTTACGCGATACTTTTATTTTGAAAACTAAGGAAAAGTTTGGTAATTTAATAAATTCAGTTGAGTGTGTTTCTCACGCTGGTTTACCAGACTGATCCGGGCGTTCTTCCCTTTCAATGCTCAGGTCAGACCGAGCATATTTACAGGTTATGATTTGGTGCTTTTGGAGCTTCAGCAGGAGAGCTGGAGATCTCATTCCGTATACGCGTATCTGTTTTGATTATTGATTATCCGATGTGCTTCGTTGATTATATTATCATTAATTGTGAGGACAGGTTATTATAACTGTTCAAGATGATAACTATTGATTGATTGTTGAACTCTGATTGATGTGCATATATATACAGTTTCTGTTTTGTAAAGATCATTGATATGATATTATATATTTTCCGCTGCGACGTGAGATTCTGTATTGTTCTGTTTGGTTCTATCTTCTCCCTTTCATCTCTTCTTCTCTCTTCTTTTCTTTCTATTGACTTTCCGTCAGTCTATGATTTTGAGTCGGACATGTGTAGAGTATTGTCGATTCAAAAGGTAGGATTTGCGGGTCAGCACAGGAGATTGATAGAGTTAGGGATAAGCCCTAGGGGCAATTATGTAATTCTTACATATATCTTACTCGATAATCAACCCTGTTCAAAATAAAAGGTGTTTTCATTCAATCATTAATTTGATATAGTATGTTATATTAATTAATTAATTTAATTAAAAATATATTTAATAGAAAATCCATAAATAGTATCTTTTTGGAGATGGTAGTTAAAATGTGTTGTAACCATGAGTGATTTATCATAATAAAATAAACATATAGTTTTAAATATTCATATTCAAAACATATTGAGACTGGATATTGATACATGCATTGAGACAAGAGAATGTTGCACTCTTCAAATGTTGGATGGTGTATTACTGTAACAACCCTGAATTTTGTGATTTATTTTAATTGTTTATTTTGATTATTTTATTTGAAAACTTTATTATATTTATTAAAATGAATAATTTTTGTTATTTTAAAGTATATTTTGAGTTTTGTGTGAATTATAATTCCAAACCTAAATAAATAGGATATTTCCAGAAAAAATGGATTTTTGGTCAATCTGGTCAAACTTTACTTTTAAATTTAAAATTCAAAAATTTTGATTTTTGAATTTTATCTTTTATTATGAAAATAGATTAAATTTTAAGAATACTGCTTTTAGTTTCGTTGAAATCCGATTTATATTGTGAAAGTTATGCATTTTACAATATTGTGTGTACATTGATTTATTTAATAAAATTGTCTATTTTAATTTATATAAACAATATTTTTATTTGTCATATCATGTTGTAATATGTGTTATATGACATGATAGGTATATATTTTTATTTTAAAATATTTTAAAGTAATGTTATAATTTTTCCAAAGCTTAGTGTATTTACTTTCAATGTTTATAACCTAGTTTCTATTTTAAAGCTATTTTCTTAATTTAATTATATTTATTTAAAATTTATTTATTTATTTTTATTCATTCATTATATTTTCTTGTTTTTATCTTTATTTATATGTATTTTTCATGTATTTAAAATGCAATTTTTTTTCTATATTTGAAGAGTTTTTGACATTTAGTATCCTTTGCCTTTTCATATTCAATTTGCCTTTTCACACCAAACAGCATATCCATTCAATTGCTGACTTTATCACCATTCCTTCAGCTGACTTCCCCTCGTTTTCCATATACCAAAACATTCTCAAACTCAAAAAGTATAGCCTCCATTTCCTGAGAGAAAAATTTTGGTAAAAATCTTTCACTTTTTTTATTTTCTACTTGATTTTTGTTGATTTTTGCACTTGCAATCACATACTTAGGTTCGGCTCCTCCACCTCCAGCCCTTGGCCGCCTCCACCACCACCTATTCCAGCCACCATACTCTCCTCTCCACTGACCTTCCATGGCCGAGCCATCCAAGTTGGAGATCCACCAAAATTTTGACAAAAAACTCCACTTTATCCATGCTAGCCGAACTCCCCTTGTTGCCACCACTTCAACCACCACTTTGGCCGACCATCCACCACCACCACCAGCCACAACCTGAGCCTAGGACCCATGCCTCACCTATAGTTGATCATACCAGATCAGGCCATGCCCAGTAGTCCCTTGGCCGAAGACATTTAGGCCTTGAAATCCATGTTATTGCTTGTAGTTGCCTGGTTTTTGTAAATGCATGCACACATACCTTCATCTCCTTTATATTGCTTTGGTCGACCCCTATATGACCTTAACCTGATCCAAACCTGATCCAAAACCATTCCATTACAGTGCCTTTCCAGCCCATAACTGAAGCATAAGTGGTTGAATGCAAGTGCAAAAGTTTAGCTATGTATTGTGCTTATATTTCTAGCATTGTTTATAATAGTTTGGTTTGAAATTTATGTATTGTACTTTGTTTTTTTTTTTTGTCAAGCAACAAGGGAATTAGCTTTGGCTCTCCCACTCTCGAATCATTGTCGTGCATTCGTGCCTTTGTTGATCTCAGTTTGTGTACTTTGGTTGTTGTCTTCAGCTTATACCAGTGAGTAATTCTCACCGGACAGTATTTATACTTATATGACTAGTAAACCGATCGCATTTGAATCTGTAAAATATGTCACCATGCTATATTTTCTATGCTATGATCATATGATGTTCACCCATGCTTATTTACCTGTTATAACATCTGTTAGTGTTATATAATGCTATTCTATTATTTACATCAGTTTATCACACTACAAGTTCCCTTTAGATTAGAATCACTATGGGTTGAAATGATACATACCCGAACGGACTATAGAATAGGAAAAAATCATTATGGGATGAAATGATAGGCTTGAGCGATTTTTTTTTATTTGCATTTACTTGGGATTGCAGGTTTGTAATGATAGAACCCGGATTTTTCCATTGTAAATTATGGATTGAAATGATATATTATCCGTATCATTGGACTTAGGTTAGAAAATTTTATACAGACTGTGGTTAAATATATATTTTTCTAAATTTTAAGATATTACAAATATGTAAATATTATGAAATTTTGTTATAAATTTAATTAAAAATGATTTTATAAAGTATTAGTGATTTATACAAATTTATAAGTGCAATAAATTAATGGTAAAGTTAGAAATTGGAAATATAAGTTATTTTGGAAATTATGATTTGGTTATAAATGGAATTTAAATTAAGTAGAAAAATATTATAAATAGATTAAAAATTTGATTAAAAATGAATTTAAAATGATTTTATAAAGTGTTAATGATTTTTGTATAAATTTGAAGGTTAAATAAATGAATGTTTAAGTTGAATTTTGGAATATAACTTAGATTGGAAATTTGTGAATTTTGTTTAAAAAAGAATTTTAAGTTATGTAAATAAAATGAAAAATAAGTTATATTTGAAAATTTTAAACTTAAGTGTTAAGTTAAAACTTTAATTATAGGAATTGAAATTGAATGTATGAGTTATTATTAAATATTGATTTTTGAATGAAAATTTGACTTTATAAAATCATAGATATAAGGGTATTTAAATGATTGTTTTAAAAGTGAAAATATATGATTTTAGAAGTTTAAAATGGTTTAAACAAAAATTTAATTGTTTGTGAAATTGTATTGAATATTTGGAATTTAATTAACAGCATTTTTGAAATGTTGTTATTTCTAATGTAAAGGATATTACAGCATTTGTAAATGCTGTAGTTGATAGAAATGAACTAAATGGCTAAATTGAATTAAGGGCTATTATAGCACTTTCTAAGTGCTGTAGTCGCTGAAATTAACTAAGATTTTATTTGAACTAAAGTAACCCTATTACAGCATTTTTTAAATGCTTTCTTTTGTTAAATTGAATTGTTTTAAAGGTAACTTTCCATAGCATTTTCTAAATGCCGTGAAAGTTGAATTTTCATTATTTTAATAAATTTAAGTGAATAAATGAACTTTGAAAGATTTAAATTTTGGAAATTTAATAATTTAATTATTAAACATAATAACTTCATTTTAATGATTTAAAATGAAGTAATTTGTTTTGAAATATAAACTATTTTGAAATGTGTCTTGAAATGGTATTTTAAATTAAATGAACGTGGTTTTGAAAAGATATGATATTTTGATATTTTGAAATGGATTTTTGAAATAATATTGAATTTTTAAATGATATTTGATTTAGAAGTATAAAATACCATTTTGAAATTTTAACCATGGGATGTATTTAATTTATAGTTTAACTAATCCTTAAAGGATGGACGACCTAAAGCATCCTTTAAGTTATTGTACATTACTACTACAGTTCACTTGAGTTGGTTTACATTATATAAATATATATGTCCTGACTCGAGTGTTTTGTGTTTACTTTATGCTCGGGTCGGCCTGAGTATTTACAGCTTAGCTTTGGATTTCTTTTCTGGAGCTAGGAATCGCTGGAGATTCTGCTTGTTTAGTTATCTGCTCCCTTTCAGTTTCAGTTGTTCTATTTCAGCTTTGGTATTTATAAACCGTTATGTATTTGAGATTTCTATTGTATATGGTTTTCGGACTGATATTATGTATTATGTTTTGAGAGTTTGTTATAGTAGCTTCATGAACTACTATGGTATTTTAATTTCCGCTGTGAATTATTATGATATTTCCGTGTCTATGATTCTGTGATTGTATTTCATTTGCTCCATATTTATTTCCAATGCGGTATTTTGAGCAATTCAAGTCCGGCATGTGTGGATGCGAATGGCTGAAAATATTGGGTTGTCACAATTACTCATGCTTGTTAGAGGAACCAAAGTTTTATGTACTTATAGTTATTGGATAACTACGGACCGACTCACCTGATAGTTTTCTGTTGGTTAATATAACTAATGTCAAACTGAAGATATTGATGTGATAATATTACATAGTTCCCTCAACTTGATAATATAGCCCAACTTCAATGTGGAAATTCCACTTTGATTATAGTTAAATCGTGGCACGACATCGAATGGCTATAATTTGGTCAAGTAGAAGTATTGGAGGTGAGACACTATTCAAGGGAGAATTCATCTCCTCGGTTATATGAGGTTAGTATCACGGTCAGTTGAAGTCAACTCATAGTCAAAGTCTTTGGCCAGAGCATCTCGGTTAATAATAATTATTATTATTGAACTAAAGACTTTGTGTTTGGACAATTGAGTTGAATATAGATGATACTAGAATTTTGACCATTACCAAATTCCATAGGTCTTAGTCTGATATAGTTTCAACGAAGAGAATTGTTGTAAAATTAATTATCACAACCGGGTAATGCTTAATAAAGTAAAATTGGAGTTTACTGATGCTGGGTAAGCAATAAATTTGGTCATAATGGCACACCAACCGCTAAGTGACGTGTGAACGTTAACATTCGAATTGTTCAATATTAATGGCTCACCAAATCTACACCTTAGAATCACACAACTGAAATATTGAATACTCATATTACCACTTGATTTAATTAATTATAATTATTATAAATTAATTAATATTTATAAAATATTAATTATAAGATTTTATTCAATTTGGGTTGATTAATATTAAGCAGTGCGTATATAATAGTTATAAACACACGTATCGATAAACGATATCGATATGCATTTGAATTAGATTTAAATACATTTTTATTGATCGGGCTTGAAGCAGTTTTGAGGCCCATTATTGTGCCTAGAGTGGCCGACCATATCAGGGACAAGTGGGGTGAATTTTGAGGCAAAAAGAGGTGATTTGGTAAGAGAAAAAGATGGATCTAGATTCTCTTTTTACTTCGTGAGATCTTACCTATTTATTGACCTTCGAACCCCACTATTTGGCTCTCTTTTCTTTGCTCCGTTTCAACCAACAATGGCCGACACTATTGGTCCCTTTCCCCTCAATTTCAAGCTTCTAAATACTCAAACTAAATCAAATTCAAACATTTGTGGTATCAACATTCAGATTGGTAGAGCTTTCCAGATTTTAGAGTTAGATTCAATGAGTTTTGGTTAAATATCTCCAGCTGTTTCATTGAGGCATTAGGCAAAGGTAAAGCCTCTATTTACAATTGTATATTAGTGTGTGTGTGTGTGTGTGTGTATTGTTCATCATGTCATATTTGATGTAGTTAGTATATTCATTTATCACGAATCTGTATATGTTGGTGCTATCGTCATTTAATGATAATATATATGTGTATATGTATAATAATAAAAAATTGTTTTATATATATATAAAGCTCACCGCTATAGTTTAGTAAAAAAATGTTTTATCTGTATATAATGGTATATAAAATGACTATTTAATAAACTAATTTTTAAATTCAAACACAATAATATAAAGTATACGTTTACCATGTTATTAATTTATAAATATAATTTAAAGTTCATGGAATTTTTTTAAATTTTTTTATAAAAGAACCAAATATTATATGTATATGTGTGTGTATATATATATATTTAAACGTTGTAGGTAAGTATAAGTATGAAATTGTAAAATACATTTATGAAAAATATTTTATAAAATACATACATGAAAAATATTTTATAAAATATATACTAGTTTATTTTGTTTTCAAAAGAAAACGTTATTTGTTATCAATAATTAAAAAAATATTTTTTTACCAAAGCAATTTTAAATCGATAAAAAAGGAAATTTGTTTTGGCTGTAGATGCTAAACTATATGTCTATATATATATATATATATATATATATATATATAATAACTGATTTACATTAAACATATTTATATGTATGTATTATGCATATAAATCATTTATAGATAATATTTTACTACATAAATTTATATCCATATCTATAAATTAAAAAAAAAATCGATTTCAAATGTATATAAATATTATATATATTTACTCAAAATTTAAAATATTTAATTTAAATTTTGTAGTTACTATATTTTATTAAGTCTATTTAGATCTAAATATAAAATTGAATTGAATTTAATATTTTAATTTTTTATATTATATTACAATTAAGTGTGTGTATTTGCATATAAATAAATACATTGTATAATCACTTGCATCACACACACACAGACACACACACACACACACACACACACATATATATATATGCATACGTGTGTGTGTGTGTATCTTATTTTACAATGTATATACTAGCATACACAAATGCATACACAAATATATATATATATATATATGTGTGTGTGTGTGTGTGTGTGTGTGTGTGTAGAGTGCACATGTATATAGAGGGGCTAACATGTCCATTGAGGTATAAATCCCGGCACTTACATACGAGTATGTTAAACCATGTACAACATTTAGGTTGCACGTGCACGTACACACTCATGTGTATATGATACATATACAATTATATAATATAAATTATACAATAAATAAAAACTTATTTGTAAAATAAATAAAATATTGATTTATTTAAAATAAAACTTAGATAAGATCTAAATAAATTTAGATTTCACAGGCGCAATAAAGATCCAAACGGAATGAATTTTTTGAAATTTACTCATTTTCCCCGTTGTTGTTGGCCCTGTTCCAACACTTGATTATGAGCAATGGATTCGAGAGGGGAATGGTAAAGTACAAGGGTTTGACATGCATTGTGAGCTAGAGAGCTCAATCATGAGTAACTACCTGTATTGATTAGACATTCCTCATGATGAGTTGTCGTCGGTTCCTATTGTTTAGGATTTTTTCGATGAGTTCGAGGAGGTTGCTGTTTTACCTCCCTATAGAGAGATTGAGTATTGCATCGATCTTGAGAAGGATGCTAAGGTGGTGGTTATGCCAAAATTAGGTGCATGATACAGAGGGAGCGAAGCTAAACTACAAACCAAGGAATTGCTAAGCATAAGCATTATTCAAAGAAGTATGCTAAAGTGAGATGCATTAGTTTTATTTACTACCAAGGCCGATGGTTTGTTGAGGCTTTGTGTCGATTACTGGGAGTTAAATAAGTTACTCAGAAGAATAAGTATCTGTTGTCGTGTAATGATGAATTGTTTGACCAACTTAGTCATAAAAAAATTCTCGTAATCAGATCTTACGATAGGGTTCCACCAATTGAGGTAGTGAAGAATGGTGTGCCAAAGACCGCTTTGAGGACTCCATGGGTCCTTTGAGTGGAGGTCATGCCACTTGGGTTGGCCAATGCTCTAGCGTATTCTGTTGACTTGATGAGCTGTGTTTTTTGAGAGCATCTCAATAAGTTTGTGGTCGTGTTTGATGATAACATCATGGTATATTCTAGAGATGAAGAGGCACAAAAATCACATCTTGGAGTAGTGTTGGAAGTTCTGAGGCAACATCAGTTGAAGGCTGATTTTTTTTAAGTGTCGCTTTTGAAAGCAAGGAGTGTGATTCTTGATTCATATTGTGTCTAAATATGAGACCTCGGTAGATCTAAGAAAAGTAGCCATGGTGCAAGATTGGAAGGTATTAAAGATGACTATGGAGATCCGTAGTTTCATTAGATTGACTGGGTATTATCAGAAGTTTGTTAAAGCCTTTTCAAAGGTGGCTACTCTTACTCACTTAACCAAGAAGAATCAATCATTTGTTTGGATAACCATTGTGAGCATGATTTTGTTAAGTTGAAAGAATTATTGACTAGTGCATCGGTCCTCGACATTTCGAAAGGAGAAAACTGTTTATTATATACATACATGTGTGTGGCATGGGTCTCAAGGCGGTATTGATGAAAGAGGGAAAGATTGTGGCTTATGCAAGTCGACAATTAAAACTGTACAATAGAAATTATCGGGCACATGATTTGGAGTTGGTGGCTATTGCGTTCGCATTAAAGAGTTGGAGACTTTTTTTCTCTGGTTGAGATGTTTGATTTATTCATAGATCAAGAGTCGTTGAAGTATCTCTTTTCATAAAAGGATCTCAACTTTCATCAACAATGATGGTTGGAGTTTCTTACCTCTTATGATTTTGGTATACTGTACACTCCGAATAAAGGGAATGTGGTGGCGGATGCACTTAGTGGAAGGCATACCATGTTGGGATCTATGTTCGTAGAATGATGATGGTTGGAATTTATTGTGGGATTTTGTAACGACCTACCTCAGAACATGCCTAAATTTTGGCCCAGAAAAGGCATATAAAAACTTAGATCCATTCTAAAGTTGGCTATTGGTTAGAAAAAGAAGTAATAGTGCAGAGCAATAACCATTCTTTCAGAACTCACAGCTGATGTAATAAAATATAATATCAAATTGTACCCATTTATTTCAAAACCATTTGAAATGTCATCATACAAAACATCATAAAATGGTCAAATAAGGTCTAGTAACAACCAGCACATTAATGGGACTAAATTTCGAAAAAATCAAAATCCAACTCAATCAAAGCATAGATCATTGGATTTTGTGCTTGCAAATAAGCATGAGCATTACTAGAGACTGATAGAAATCAAAATTCATAGCGGAAACTATAATAGGAAAATTATAATGACTATGACTTTTACCTTGGAATTAATGGTGTTTCTTTGATAGCAATCACATCAGCATTGAGCATGAGAGAAAAGAAGACTTCTCCAACAACAAAGCACATCCAGCTGTAGTGACCTATTCCTCTAAAACTATCATGTGGTTGTAATGGGGAGTGGGTCAGAACAACGTTACAGTAACGGGAAATATAAACTGTCTATAACATAAATTTATACGGATTGATTTTCATTTAATTATTATGTCCATTAAGGTTAGCAATTATAATCTAACCTTGATTGCACACATGATTACTTACTTACCCCTTCCCAAGGTATAAAATACTGATGAAGCCTTATCAACCACCCAATACTTTTCAAACCCGTTTGCCACTTAATACTTTTAAATATGAAGCAGGCTTCTATAATACTTTTAGAAAGAGAAATATGTAGAATTTTCCATTTAAGACCTTAATCAAGGTAGACCCCGCCATTTAAGACGTATTCCCAAATTGGTTTCCTAACAATGTTGTCAATGGTTGGTCGATCCTAGCTATAAAGACCTCTAACCGCTAATTAAGGCTTTTGACATTTATTGTCCAACTATTACCACATCTATCGCTGATAAAATCGTAGCCATGTAATAAACAATACCCAATCCACTTAATACATTTTATTGGAAAATAGGCATACTTTAGTCATTTAATACCTTAATTAAAGCTGACCTCGTCATTTAATACATATTTCCAAGGCATGCTTCTAAATAGTTTATCGTTATTACGGCCTTAGCAATATGAGAGACTATACCCAAGCCACTTAATACCTCATTAATAAGGACTAAAGTAGACCCTTTACCATTTAACACCTATTGTAACAACCCGCATATTTATCGATTGTATATTTAAATATTTCATCATTCGTCGGATTTTTTGTCCGAGAACCTACTTTTAGCAAACAGTCGAATTGGGACTCGAGACCACTTCCATTGAGTTCAAATTGTCGTTCGCAACCTTTTTGAGTATAAGCTTCGATATGTTTGGAGTAAGTTGATTTTTGCTACTTTTTCACTTAGGGCTTTGGTTTGGGCTGAACCCTTTTACTAACTCAGTCACAACCCCCTCTCCTCTTCATTACTTCATTCCTCATTTTAAGCTAAAGAAAAAATGGGGGAAAGAAGAGGAAATTAAAACTCTAAGCCCTAGTCTTCATTAGCAAATCCAACTTCTAGCTCCAAATTCAAGAGAACCCATTGATAAGCCTTCTCTTCATCTTTCCCAACTCATTCTCTCTTGAATTTCAGAAATTCCTAAACCTAACTTTGGGAATGTTCTTCTTTTTGAGCATAGATTTAAGCTCGTTTGGGTTGTGTCGAAGAGTGGTTGATTCTCCCTTTTCTTTCAAGCTTCTTCTTCATTTGTTTGGGTTCAAAGGTGAGATTTTTATCTCACATCTTTGTCTATAATTATCTTCGATTGTTAGGTATGAATTCCTAACACTTATTCTTGTGCAATTGATTTTGGTTTGGATTGATTTGGTGTATATTCCAATTTTTGATGTTTTGAAATCAAAATCTATGAAAATCCTTTTATGGATATTTGGACATTGATATTTGAGGCGTATCGAAGAGCCGTTAAGGCTGGGTTGCCGCTTGGCGTAAATCCTTAGTCGTTGTCGCTCAATCGATCGCTTCCGGTATCTATTTGGCCTTTTTTGGCCTAGGTTCAGGGAATGCCCTGAACCCCAGTTTCAGACGTCTGAAACGTTAGATTCAGACGTCTGAATATTATACTGGGAAGATTTGTATTCCCAGATTCAGACGTCTGAATCTATATTTCAGGCGTCTGAATTAGTTTGTTTTGGACCAGAAAGGAAATAGGCTAAAAATTGCCTATCTCAGACGTCTGAAATATAGGGTTCAGACGTCTGAAATATACTCTGGAAAACTTTTGGTTTTCTAGATTCAAACGTCTGAATCCTTGATTTCAGACGTCTGAATCTGCACTTTTTGCCTATATTGCCTATTTTGTTTGAATTTCCAATTTAAATAGATTCGTGATGATCCTATTTGTTGTTATCATTTATTATCGAGGTCGCTCGATCCTATCCTCCCTTAGGTCTTCACTAGGTCGTACCATTTTGGACGGGGCGTTGCCCCGCACCCCGCCGAGGGCGCTGCCCTCTGGACCCCCACGACCTGACCGGGCAGGTCGAACCCCGTAGCGGGGGCGTTGCCCCCGCACCCCCACCTTGGGGGGTTGCCACCCCTCGGACCCCCCCGTAGGGGATCTTATCTGAAAAACATTCAACAGAACTTGCTTTGTTGAGATGCTGAGTTGACCATTCTTCGAAACAAACTATCTTTGGCTTCTCGGTCGATTTTATGGTATCACGGCCTTGCTAAAAAGGTGGGATAACAACTTTAGAAATATTAAGGTTTCAATACTAGTAGTAAATATCAAAACTCTTTCAACAAAATGATTTCAACCCTATTTTCAATAACAAAGCTCTTTTCTTAAACCGTTTTCCAATCTACTAGTATATACAAACCTTTACCTCACTCGGATGAGAAATCTAATTAAACGGCTTAGTAAAACAAGTGGTATGAAACGCTTGCGTTCACTTCGTCAGTTAATTCTTGGACTTGTTCGATTGAACCTCTTGTGACAATTTTCTAGTGAAGATTTACAGTTTGTTCGTAAATATTTAAGTTAAGCAAGTGGTTATGGGACACGAAGCTAAACTTTTATATTTACTAGCTTACTGTAATTGACACTTCTCTTTGATCATGACGATCATTTTATGATTTAGACTAGCAATTGTGCGATGTCTCTTTGTTTGCAAGGTTAGACTAGACCTCATGGGCGTGATTCCGGCTCACACATATCTCTTTGTCCGCAAGGTTAGTCTAGACACCATTTGTGTGATTCCACTCACACATACCTTTTTGCTTTTTGGTTAGGCTAGACACCATTTGTGTGATTCCACTCACACATACCTTTTTGCTTTTTGGTTAGCCTAGACACCATTTGTGTGATTCCACTCACACATACCTTTTTGTTGCGAGGTTAGGCTAGACACCATTTGTGTGATTCCACTCACACATACCTTTTTGCTTTTTGGTTAGCCTAGACCTCATCTGGGTGATTCCGACTCACCCATATGGGGTAGCTCCCCATGGTCTTCGGACCGTCATGTGATAGGCATCTTTCCCTTTTTTATGATTTCTGGATTTCGTGTGTTGATTTCTGGAAATTTTATGTTTCACCTATTTTTGTGATTTCTATTGATAAGCTTTATCAATTTATGTGCCTTGGTGAATTCGTATGTCATTGACTTGTTATGAATACAAGTTTTGGGTATGATACCCTTTTTGGATCTTTGAGAAGAATCTTGTGATATTGATTAATCTCATGTTGATTTTCAATTACATACTTATTGTAGTATGCCCGTATGGTTATCATATGTTTATGCCATATCTTTTATTTTATACCATGTCATATGATAACTATAACTAGACTGATCCGTTTATTATTTTCTTATAAATAATACTCGGGTCAAACCGAGATGTTACAGGTGCTTCTGCTTGACTCCTTATCGGACCATCATCTGATCTTTTGGCTAACTACTCTAGTTTAGTAGTTTTTGTTTGTATACATTTGAGATTTAGACTCCTTAATGTATACATATTCTTTTGTCTTGCACTTGTATCTATTCTTTTGTGATACTGTGGATCTTGTTAGACCACTACTCTGATATACACTTTTATGTGTAATATTCATATATATTTCCGCCTTTGTGATATGAATTGCCTGTGACTGATTTTTGTTATGTTTATTTCTATATTTGTTTTCGAAGATTATATATAGCCACTGTATAGTACCTTTGAGTTTGCGTCGGTGTGTCGGATTTCCTCTCGAAATCAAATGCATGTTATACTATCCGGCATAGCGGTGCTCGCACAAAGCCATTGCATGGATGGTCGCTCCTTAACAGCCTTATTCTCCACGCTAGTTGACGGCATTACCCCGTAGTGTCGTTGGCTAGCGTGGGTATAGAGGTGGGGCATCACACCTATTTATAGGTAGGCTCTTGTCATTTAATACCTAACCCTAAGGCAGACCCCCCATCAGTATTATCTAGCTGACATTACTTGGAAATCTCATTGGGCTACTTAATACTTCTTTTATAGGAAAGAGGCGAATCCTTCAGTCACTTAATATCCTAAACCTGAAGCCAACCCTTCCCAAAATATCCACTATCACTCTTTAATTATAAATATATAATCTTATTAGGTTACTTCTTTCGATAGGGAGGCGGGCCCTACAACCACTTAATGCCTCAACACTAAAGTAAACCCTTTTAGAGACATTTTTCTTTATTTGGAATCTCACTAGGTTACTTAATACTTCCATTGGAGAGAGATGGACCCTACAACCACTTAAGATATTAAAACAGAAGCGAACCCTTATGGAGATATCCTCCACCACTCGTAATTCCAAATTTGGACCATTTAATACTTTTCAATTAAGAAATCAAGCCCAGTCTCTCACGTCGTCGCGGAACCTAGGATTAGTGATATCTCACATCAGTACGTAGTAAGTACATCTGATTGTTGGTAGCTCAAAGTGAAGGGCAGTCTTCCGTCGAGTGATTCTACTGACCTCGCATCACTAGCCTACTAAGTCCAATTAACCAATCCTAAGTCTTTACTTATTTAATCTTAGGTAGACATTAGACTCGGCTTACTAATTCCCTTTTATTTAAGGCAATAAGATTTACCTTAAATACTTATCTGTCCATATGTCCCCGTTTAATACTTATAAATGTCAGTTTGTCCATAAAATCCTAACAGACATTTCCTAAGACATTTATGTATGATTACTAATTTCAAATTAGTAACCTTTTATATCTATTCCTTTTTCATCGGTCCTATTAACCCATTTACCATGTCAGATCATTGCAACTTCCATATTTATTACCATTTTGTTAGAGTTACAACCACTTAAATTCCTTTACTATTAGTTAATTATCCAAAGCGTGAATATTACGTGCAAGCATCGTTATTGGCTTTTTATTTAACTATTATAAGCGCAGTAAATTACGTATAAATATCTACCTTTGCCAATATATTATATTTCTATATCTTCACTAGAATATTATTTTCTATGTTCAATTGTTGGAACCATATCTAGAAATATTATCTGCTATAATTTCCATAAATTAGCCTAAAACAAAAGACTCAACTTTAAAAGATTACATTGTTTGAAATCACAAGGAATGATCATTTTTTATTATCGAAATAGATAGTGTAAACTACAATGAATTCATACTTTACACATCTCTTTCTCTTTCTATTTGCATATATTATTTATTAAAAGCTATATTTTTCTGAAAGGTAAAGAAATCAAACTAATTTACAAATATTAAACAGATCTAAATTCCAACAATTCCAAACATGGAAAAGTTTACATTCCAACAAGATTTGAGTAATAATCCAAATACATAACATTATTATACAACCTATTTTAGATCTAGAATAAATTTAATTCAAACCAATATTTTAAATTCATGCTTTTAGGTCATGATTTCTAGATCAGATTGTAAACAATACTAGATCGGGCAATATTTATTATATTCAGATCATACTCAGTTTGTTGCCTACAATTCATATATAATTATCGAATTAGGCATAAAATCAAATAAACACTAGCGGGATAATTTTCATAATATAACAATCTATAAAAAATTCCACTCGCCTTTTAAAGGCAATCCAAATCTCCATATCTAAAGTAGAACCTTTGATTCATCTCCAAATCCTTTATAATTCAAGAAATATGTATTAAAAGGGTATATGCATACATTATAATTACAGATTTGAGAAGAGATTTGGGACTGGGAGAGAAAATAGATACAAATATATAAATTACCTCAAATATGTGTATGGTTGATTCTCTTCTCTTCTCATTTTTATTAAATTTTTATTCTTCTCTAATTTGTCTGAGTATAAATATAAATATCTTATTTTTATACTTTAGAAAGAAAGGAGAGAAGATGAAATGGAAGTGCTCCTCTACTGCCTCCAGAGAAATATGGGAAGAGAAGGAGGGCTAGGCCTGAATTTATAGGTACTAGAATCTACCAGAACCGTCAGATTGAAATATTTAAATCCGAGCCGTACATGGCCTAGGGTTTCTAGAGTCGCCACACGTGAAGTGGTCGACCGCCCCTAGTCGACCGCTCTACTTTGCAGGTCGACCTATAGGCCACAACTAACAAATTAAAAGGTTATTTTATTTATTTATTTATTTTCGTTTCGAATTCATTTTTCGCTATAACTTCATCGTTTGGACTTCGGTCATAAAACTCCAAATATAAAAATTGCTCAGAGTTTCGCCATGAATGCAATGGTGCAAGTTCATCTGCACAAATTCCATTTTGATGACCTAGTTAATTAACCGACTAACTAATTAAATAACTAGTGCCAAATTACGGGGTGTTATAGGTCCATTACATCATATGTCCAAATACATGGGTACAACATAAAATTATCATTAAAAGATAATAATAACTGCCACATGCTTAAGCCATTCCACCTTCGAGCATCGTCACCCTCATCACTCCATCCTCAACCTATGTTGTAATAAGGAGGGAGTAAAAACAATAAATCTCCAATGAATAAAAACCTCGAGTCTTACCATTTCGGTACTTGGGCAGTATATTTCAAAATGAGAATATGTCCAATGTACATAAAACCATTTAATACTTCTTATAAGGAAAGGAGGCAGGTCCACGATCAACCACTTAATACCTTTAATTCTTGAAGCATTCTAAATCTTATGACCCAAATCCCATGTTATAAATATCTAACAATGCGAGAGATAGTACCCAAGCCCACTTAATATATTTTATTGGAAAATAGGCAGACTCTGATCATTTAAAACCTTAAATTGATGCATACCCCATCATTTAATACCTATTCCCAAGGCAGACCCCTCAAAGGTGACTGCCTAGCTGACATCACTTGAAATCTCTGGAGCCACTTAATACTTTTTTATGGAATGACGGACCCTCAATCAATCACTTAATACCTTATTCCGAAGTGGCCCTCTGTCAGGATACCACCTATCATGCCCAATAACTAGCCCTTGGCCATTTAATACTTCATTTGGGGGAAAAAGTTGGGCCCTTAATTAACCACTTAGTACCTCAAGACCCCAAAGCAGGCCCTTCGTATTATGGCACATACTTGTACTGACGTCTTATATTAGTTCGACTATTCATAAGAAATGGTAGCCAGATTCACTGGGCAGGTTTACCCTACAGAATTTGGGACCAACCTCGCGTTGTAGTAAATATTTATCATAGGTGATATCTCACGTCAATAGGAAATCTACATGATATCTGGTAGCCTCAAAGTGAAGGATAAACTTTTGTCGTGCAACTTTACTAACATTGCATCTCTACGACTTAGCCATGATTTAGATACTTTCTATATATGTAATACTCATCTCACCATTTCATAATTAAGGCCTTATAAAGAATATTCCTTATTATGCCTTAAAATATCAATTGCTTTCAGAAAAGGGGAAGTTGATGAAAATTACAACTAATTAAGTACACAATTGTATGCTATAATTATAAGTTTATTACCCTAATAAAAATAAATATATATTCATGCCTAATCAATTCTAGCATGCAGTTTATACGTCCTAAACTAGCATTAAATGTCAATTCTTTTAACCATAATACTAATACAAGTCATTTTCCTTCAAATTCCCAAGATTTCAATATGCATAACAAAGGACTAAATATTTATATTCAAAACAGCAATACATAGACTTGTAAATGTAGAAATCCAATTTATTACATCAATCCAATGGAATATCCAAGACAACAGGAATTGCAACCCTAACTTCTCTATTCAACTCCTCTTTTAAACAAAATAAACAAAGGAATGTTGTGTGAAATAAATGGTGTAAATTACGAATAGAATTCGTACTTTAAACCCTTATTTTATTACTTTAAACTCACAATTTGAATCAAAGAAGGAAGAAAAGTGGAATATACTACGAGGTTATCAAAAATTGCAGAACAATATAAATTCCATCAAACTAACGTAAATAATTGAGAATCTCCATCTAGAATTGACATCTCAAAATAAAAAGGAATTCTACGAGATTTTACCTATTTTGTTTTCACAATCCCAAAATCCCTAAGGTATATTCAAATCCATAGATATATATACTAATCAATTACTGAAATAAAAATACTAACTTTTCCACCCACATATTATCCTTAACTTCTCTTGTATGGATTTGAAATGCCAAAGCAACTCTTTTCCAGATCTCCTTTTTTGATATATATACACAGCGAAGGATAGGTATATATATAGTTTTGTTAGATTCAAAGAGGTTGGAGGAGAAGAAAATAGATTAAAATAAAAATTAGAAAAGGATTAGAATCCTTACTTGAATCCTTAATAGAATTTATGAATCTAATTAAAGATTGAAAATAGCAGAGGTTCAAGGTACTTTTCAAATATTTTTGAATAGAAAGTGGAGAGGATGGGGTCCTATTTATAGGAGTTGAAACGTACCAGAATCATATGATGAAGTTAGGTGAAAAACGGATAAATTTGGAGCATTTAAATGTTGAAAAACATTATACACCACCCTAAATAAGGGGACGACTACCACCATAGACCGGTCGGTTGCTAAGGGTCGACCACTTGGGATTGGAGGTGTCGACCTCTTCTCCTATTTGGGGTGCGCTGATTTGTTTTCGTTGCTCGTTTATTTTATTCTCTAATTAACTTTTAAGGTTAATTATTTAAATTAATGGTTACTTAACAGCCAAGTAAACCTATAGTTAATTTTTTAATTCAAACCCTAAATTTAAATACTCATTTGAATTTGAATTCAAACTGAATTAATTCAAATCTGAAAACTTCAAACGTTCATAACTTCTTCGTTTGAGTTCTGTTTTCAACATATTATATATGAAAACACGTCAAATTTTTTCCACAAACACAACGTAATAACTTTCATGGTCAAGTTTCAACTTTTATAAAATATCCATTTTCAACCCTACCTTATTTAACTTAATTCACTTAATTCATTTATGGTTGATTTTATGGGACGTTGCAGATTTGATTTATGACCCACAGGCGAACTTGACGTTGGATATTTGGAGAATGTGGAGGTGATGCTTCTCCAGTTGAGAGGATTGGGTCTTATTAAAAGCAGGATGCTAAGTTAGTGTAAGTTTCGAGTAACTCAAAAGCGGAATGGGTTCTAGTAGCGCGGCCCAGTTTTGTACTGACCGAAATGGTGAGGTCCATAAAGACAGGAGGTTGTATGTGCCTGATGCTGATGGACTTAGAGATGAAGTGCTTCGGGAGTGACATCATTCGAGGATGACTTTTCCTCCTAGTGGTAATGAAACGTACAAGATAGGGAGCATTCATTTTATTGGAAGAGTATGAAGTGCAACGTCTTGAAATTTATTACTAAGTGCATGACTTGAAAGGGTTAAGGCAGAGCAAAAGAAGCTTACTAATTTGCAACTACCATTAGATGCTTTAGAATGGATATGGAAGCAAATTTCCATAGATTTTATTGATGGTTTTCCAATAAGTAGAAGAGGGTATGTGAGTATTTGGGTCAATGTCGATCGATTAACTAAGGGTGCTCGCTTTGTACCGGTTAAATATACTGGAACTGCTATGTCTCTAGCCACTTTGTGTGGCAAAATTTGTGATTGCATGAGATTCTAAAAGAAATTGTGAGTGATAGGAATCCAATATTCACTAGTGAGTTTTGGTGAAGCTTGCAGCTTGCTTTAGGCATGAAATTAAATTTAAGTACCATATACCATCCGTTAAATGATAGGCAAACAAAGAGGACTAATTAAATACTTGAGGATTTATTGAGATCTTGCATACTAGACTTCATGGGATGTTGGAAAGATCACTTCCCCTTAGTGAAGTTCATGCATAATAATAGTTTCTAATCAAGTATTGACATGACACCATTTGAAGCCTTATATGGAAGGCTGCGTAAGTCTCCATCATGTTGGTGGGAGAAGATTGGTCGATTGATACTTGGATCAAATATGATAAGAGAGACTTTAGAGAAGATTGTTGTGATTCAGAAGAGAATGAAAGCATCTCAAGATAGACAAAAGAGTTATGTCGACAAAAGATGCACTGATTTGGAGTTTGTGGTAGGAGATTTTGTTTTTATGAAGGTTTCTTCATTGAGAAACGTGGTTTGATTTAGTATTTTGGGAAAATTGGTGTCGAGATTCGTTGGACCCATCCTCGTTATTGAGAGGATTGGTAAGCTTGCAAATCAAATCACATTTCCTAAGAAAATAATCAGGGTACATAATGTCTTTCATATATCACATTTGCATAAGTGCATGTATCATCCTAGCTTCATTATAGGGCCGTGTCAACTTGTAGATGTGAGTGTCGAACCAGAGGCAACTTGACCAAGGGGCCGGATCCATATTATTGGGAGTAGTATGAAAATGCTCAGAAGGAAGTGGTTAAAGCTTGTACGGATTTAATAGAGTGATAATTTTAGGGATAATACTTGGGAACCAGAAGAATATATTTGAATTTCCCGCCCAAAGCTATTCACTGGAATGATTCACTTATTTTTTTAGAACTTGTCTTCTTTTAGAGCACACTCATGGGATTGGGTAGGACTTGTTTAAATTATTCTTCTTTGTTGTTATTGTATGCTTGTTATGTTTGTGTTGAGCTTCACATTGTATTGCTTTTGAAAATTTCGAGGATGGAATCCATTTAAGGGGGAAGAGTGCAATGACCTAGATTTTTAAGAAGCATTATGAATGGGATAAAAATCATTTTAAAGAGTTAAAATAAGTATAATGGAGTTCAAAGTAATGTTGGACGTAAAATTCAAATTTTTTAAGATGATGGAATTAGGATCTGAATTTGTTTCATTATGTTCATAGCGTCGTTTACGTTTGGAAAACATACAAGTCTTGAAGGAATCAGAGAATATAGGAAATTATGTCGGAGGGGCAAACTAGTAATTAAGTAGAAAAGGGATATAAAGGTCAATTTCAGAAATGAGAAGTTCGCTATCTCGTTATTTTCACTTGCCTCGTTCTTCATCTTCTCCAACTCCCTCAAGCCATAGATCACCTTCCTTTCCTTATAGCTCCTTTATCCCTTCACCAAAAATCACCCAAAAATACATTGAATTTAAGTTAGATTTTCCTCTCTAATAACCATAAACAGAATTGCCCTATAATTGAAGTATTCATATCGAAATTCTTAAAAGATTTGAAGGAGTGGGTTTCAAGCAAATTTGGGAATCTCTTCTAGCATTAGGTGAGTGGGATTGATTTGCAATTCTATATGATCTCTTTTACACTTTTATGCTTGTTTAAGTGCTTAATCGGATTATAGCTTAGCCATGCATGCTTTGTCCCTTTATTGGATGATGGGTAGTTGATTGAATGATGAAATATGTAAGTTAGATTGGATGAAACATTGAATATATTTAGTAAATATCGAATTCAAGTAATATGTCTGGGCTATTAATTGATTAAATAGATCAAATTTGATGAAATCAATCAATGATAATGTTATGTTCTAGTGATTGCTTGAGAATGATTGTTGTTAACCTATAATTATACTGTGTTGTTTGTTGAACACTTTATGTTGGTATGGTTTGTAAAGAGTTGGAGTTCTAGGATGATTTGTTGAATTGCCTTTGTAGGCATTTGTCTCACGATGGATCACCAGTGATATGAACTAAAGCGCTGAAGGTAGTGGGTGGTCTTTGGGTAATCATGCCATGAAGCATGACATTGAGGCGAGGAAGGCCGAGACGGTGGTCCTGTGAGGTAAAGAGGTGGGATGAACTGTCTTAGGGTATTTCATCCCATCAAAGTTCAAGTAGATATCCTTGTATGTTTTCAATTGTCTAATGGGATGGTATGTTGACTGAGATGGGGTCAAAAGAGTCACTGTTTCAACCTACAAAGAAATAGGCCAAAAATGGTCTAGTTCAATCGCTTTGATCTATAACCAACCGACTAAATTTGGTGGCAGTAGACTGGTTATGGTTGACCAGCCCGCTCGATTTGCAATGCGGGGCCTTATTTGGTTTTTCTCTGATGTAACATTCAGGCGAAACTTTACCGACTCGAGCATGGCTCGTGGGGTTTGGGGGTGACTACAGAACATTTTTTCAGAGTTTTTTGACATACGGGCATGCATAGCTCGGGGTCGAGACTTTGGGCGCATAATATTATGTATGTTGATCGGGATACGATCGAAAAGTGCGATCATAAAGTGAGTCATGGATCAGGAAAGTTGGATGGTCTATGCGGGGGGCAACCAGGCGACTATGCTTGAGGAAACTTCTACGTGGTTCCAACATTAAGTATGACTTTGTTATCCAACCATTAGGATATCAAAGACATGCGAATCGGGATGAGTACGATACAATGCTACACACACTAAAGGCCTATAGCTATGGCTTACGTGTTATTAGTGTATTGGATAACATGTTTAGTAGCAATATTTCCCTTTCACCAAAATTTATGTCCGACCTTCTCTATGTTTTCCATTTTTATCTATTTCTTGAGTAGGTACGGACTAGAGACTTAGGAACATTGCTAGTTGGAGTAGGTTATGAAGCCATGGATTTATATTATTACGAAAATCTATCCATTATTTTGTATATGGACGTGTTAGACTTTATATTGTATATGAGAATACTATTTTGGGTTGTTTTATCATTGGCACTTCGTATGTTTGGAGTGTTACATATTATGATGGATCCTATTATCTTCATATTGTTATGATATTTACCATCTTTTATATATAATATATATATATACACACACATATGTGCGTGTGTGTGTGTGTTGGTATTGTATTTTATCATTCCTCTATGAG
Source organism: Allium cepa (assembly GCA_030765085.1). Classification (NCBI taxonomy): domain Eukaryota; kingdom Viridiplantae; phylum Streptophyta; class Magnoliopsida; order Asparagales; family Amaryllidaceae; genus Allium; species Allium cepa. The sequence goes on along the minus strand of CM060938.1, from coordinate 70,959,740 downwards.
TTCTGTGCGAATTTGCAATAGACGCACTTTTTTGTTTTTCTTTTATCGCCCTTAAGAGTCATCGTTATTAGTATGCGAAGATCCATGTGTCGTAATTCATGGATTTTTGGGTATTACCAATGACGGGTCTTTACATGTGGTCCCATACATGGACCAGAAACCCAAAGCCCGTTAAGTAAGTAATTTTATTTAAAGCCTATTAAAATATATATTGATATCGTATATTAATGCGTATATATATAAATTTTATATACACATCAAATAAATACTAGCACCACATAGAAAATTTCTAGAAACATCGCAAACATCAAATGCAAAAGTAATTTTTTTTTTTAAATATTAATTAATTTATAATAATTTATAAACTAATTAAATTGTGTGGTATTTTGGAGAATTCACAAATACGGTCGTGTTACTCAGATGTGCGAATTTAATCAGCGATTAACATTGAACAATTCAAATATTAACGTTCACACGTCGCCTTTGCTGGTGGTATGAAGTTTGGCTGAATGTATCGCTTATAGATCTTTTCAATAAAGTCATATTTCACATCTCCTTAAGCGATGGCAACGGTGGTAATAATCTATATAAATTCTCTTCATCAACGCTACATCATTTAGGATATGCGGAGTCCGATATTCATCAAAACTTCAATATTATCCACAATCAACTCAATCAGTTAATAAACACAGTCCTTGGTTATGTATTATTATTATACATTCTACTATGACCAATGATTTTGACTTTGTATTAAATACAATTGACCATGATACTAACCTTATATAATCGAGGAGACGAATTTTCTATCGAATAGTGTTGCACTTTCGATGCTTCACTCAAACTCAACTATAGTCGCTCGATTATTCATTAAGCCATGATTTAACTATCATCAAAATGGAGTGTCCGTATTAAAGTTCCATCGTAATTTCAGGTCCAGTGAATTGTAATAACATCATCACGCTAAGATTTACTATTGTACCTAGTTGTTATTAACAACAGAAAACTATTAGACGAGTCATTCCATATTTATCCAATAATTATGAGTACGTAATTACTTGGTGCCTCTAATAGCCATGAGTAATACAATGCATATCATTTTGAGGAGCATTACATAATCTCGTCTCAATGGATGAATTACTATCTTTTCTCGAAACATCTTGACTAGGAATATTTAAAACAAAATGTAATTTTATATTGTGACTAATTGCTTATAGTTGCAACTATTTTCAACTACAATCACACAGCATTTCATTTAAAGATTTTCTTCATTATTACTTTAAATTAATTACTTGATTATTTATATCGCACTATATAAATTATATAAAATAAAAAATGCTTTATTATAAACATGATTGATTACAGAATTAGAAATGTGTATCAAATTACATAATTGCCTCTAATGATACCATTAAATATCTTAATCTCCCCCTTGCACTTGTGCCAATTATGGATTCTCAATCTCATTCCTTCGACTGCTTTACTTAAAACTAATCAAGATAGTCCCTTGGTGAATAGATATGCTATATGGTTTTATTATCTACTCCGTCAATCCACATCCCTTTATCACAAATAAATAGCCTTTATCATATGGAATTTTCAGAGTATGTTTCTTGACTTCTTGTAAGCTCTAGGTTCTTTTACGATCTGTACCGCTTCATTATTATCATATAACAATGAAATTCTTAATATTTGGAATCACCCCTGGGTCAGTCATAAATTTGTGTATACACATACACACACAAACATTGCATTTATTGTAGTTCTATTCAAGGCGATGCACTTAGCCTTTTAGTGGAATTAGCCACAATCACTTATGTGGAACGTTTCCAATTTAAAGCTTCTTAACTAAGGTTTAACATGATTTAGGATTGACATATTATATTTGGTACCTCTTATAAAGTTCTAATCTGAACACTTATTTATAAGAGTTTATTATTTATATAAACAAGTCTCTAGTATTTTATAATACCTAGGAACGGTCTTAACTATCATTTAGTGATTTCATCTTAGACTTGATCTTCTTTTAATACACAAGTGTATAAGCAAGATCTAATATACCATGCCACATAACATATGCGATGATCACTATTACCGATGCATAAGGGATTTGCATCATATGTTCCATTTTAAACATTATAATAGGTGTTCGTACATATAGACCAGGACAATCCCAACATCCTTTTATACCAAGTATAAAATATGTCTTTATCAAATCATACGTCGATAATTAAACAACCATACTAAACCGATTTCGACATCGGTACATCGTTAATAATCAGTAGCATGTTGTTTACTCGTAATTTTAGAAACATTTAAGTACCTTTTAATATTATTTCTTAAGGATACACGCTTCCTCTCCATTTGACTGAAAATCAAATAATTTGGTATTTCTTTCAAAATACTTGCTTAACTCTGATGCTTATCGGACGCCGCTATTGTATCTTCTTTTGAATCATATCAGAACTCCTCATACATTGCTTTGTGCCAAGAAGTGATAAGTGTCGATAAGTATATTTTTGTTATTATATCATGTATACATGTTGGTCTAAGAGAATGTGTATGATAGAACTCCATTACAGCGTCTCGTTCTTTGTGCTCTTGAATGAAAAAGTCCATATGATTATGTGGATATTAAGGTCGAGCCGTCATAGATGACGTTATGAAACTTGACTCTTGCACAAATATGCATATGACAATTTTTTTACTCACTTTTTCACATGATAACGTAAGGGCACCTCATATCACTACTCATTTGATGCTCTTTACAAGTATGAAAATAAACTTGACAATTACCAATGTAAATAAATCATTAAGACACACAACACTACAACAGTTCAGTTATCTATGGTTTCTTACCGATCAAATTTTACGAAGATAATTTTAGTTTCGATAAACATAATATTTTTAATTTTATGATAACCGTATGCGACATATGAGATCATGCTAGTTTTAGTAATAATAAGACAACCATTTCAACAAGGAAAAGTGATAAAAATAATGGATGAATAGTTAAAATAGTAATCATTCCAAATAGTAGTCCACTACATTCATGGGATGAGGCAACCCAATGGATATGGCAAAATGTATAATTAAGTTGGTGTATACATGGTTATATATATGATACATGGAAAGAAATTACTTAGACGATGACTAGCACATGTAGAATTATGTAATTATGTTATTACACAATGTTATTTATCATCATCTCAAGTGGTTAAAGGTATTTTTCTTTGTTCCTTTAAACATGTACATGAAGCATTAGTTAATTTCAACTTCTTGTACAAGCCTGTCAATGGATTCTCGAAAATTATGAGATCTATCCGCATCCATATTCAAAAGACTGATAAATATTCAATATTAAAAAAAATAAAAATAAATACTAATACAGATATGAAGAAGTTCATGGTCGAAAATTATCTGTCTGTTTTATAAATTTTATGCATATATTTTAATATAATGGACGATATGTATTTATTAATTTATTAACTTAAGAATTTATATTATATAAGTTAATGGGTCTTATATACTCAAAATTATTTATCATCATCATATTTATTTATTTTGTGCTTTTATGGGCAAATAAATTTTTTGTCTACTTCTTTTTGTTTATGTTTATGTTTTTAGATTTAATACTTAGTAGTGGACTAAATAAATATTCAATGTCTGTCTGTGTTTGAGAATGCAGATATTTGATTTTCGGAAATTCTGATAGTGATATGATACTAGTATTCGCATTCGAAATTATTCGTCAAAAGACAGATTTTGCTACAAGTGTTTTGATGGAATTGAGAACTACCGTCCAAATCTGTTGGGATTGGGTCTACCGACTTCACATTGAGATAAATCATATATTTTGGGTCTTAGCGGGTCTTAGCCCATTTGCCGTGTTCAGGCATCTGCGCATAACTATCAGTCAAAATACGAGTAGAATCTCTTTTTCGTTTCGGCGAACGTTCTCTCTCTCTCAAAGAAGCTCGCCAGACGATAATTTTAGGAGTCTTTTCTTATTGATCAATTCACAATTCCCTAATTTAAGGTTAGCATCCTTCAACTCTATCTAAGATTTGCATAATCCCCAAAATAATTGCTCAGACTCATCAGCGAAACAGTTTCTAGGGTTTAAAACCTCGAACCGTTAAGGTGTTTATGGCGGCAGGACAGAACGGGTCATATCGCGAATCCGGTTTAGAAGCTTCTAGAAGAATCAGGTATGAAGATATTAGATCTAGAGAATCTAGGGTTAGGGTTAGTTCAAGAGAGAGGAACGAAATTAATGGAAAAAATTATAACCGGGATCAAATTCATTCAAAATCGAGCGATCGTGAGCCTGGTGAGGTTTCTAGTGGGGAGGAGGACTATAAGGCTTCCAAACGAGAAGATAAAAGGCTTAAATTTTCACCTATAGTTTGGGATAGGGACGACAAGAAGCAACCTCCGACTGCAACTACTTTGAGAAATGGTAGCAACGGGCTTCCTCCGCCTCCACCACTTCCTAAGGATTTTGTACCTGGAACATCAGAAACTGGAAAATTTTCAGCTAATGTCAAAATGAATGACGAACATGAGGTGGAGGACGGAGAAGCTGGATTGTCTAGGCATATATCATCTTCTAGATGGGCCGATAGCGATGATAACGATGAATCTAACACAAATATAACTAAAAAGAGGAAAATTACACCATTAGCAGACAAGAAGATAAGCCCTGAAACTGAAGAGGTGGTTGTAAGGGAAGAGTCTAGGCATATTTCATCTTCAAGATGGGCTGATAACGATGACAACTATGAATCTAATACAAGTGTAATCAAAAAGAAGAAAACGACGCCTTTAGCTGATAAGAAAAGTAGTCCGGAAATCAGGGAGAAGGTCTTAAGAGAAGGGTCACAGGGTAATAATTCTAAGTCAACGGGTTCGGGTAGGGATGATAGGGATAGTGATAGAGAAAACGAGGTTGACAAAGATGGTTACATGGACATAGATGGGACTGATGATTACCAGAGTGATCATAATTCTGATTCAGAAGATGAAGATGGAAAAACGAGTTTGGTGCCTGCTACTCCACCTCAAAGGAGTATAAATATGTTGCAAGGTTGTAGAAGCGTTGATGATTTTGAGAGGCTGAATAAAATTGATGAAGGTACTTACGGGGTTGTTTACAGAGCTAAGGATAAGAAGACTGGGGAAGTAGTGGCATTAAAAAAGGTGAAAATGGAAAAGGAGAGAGAGGGGTTTCCATTAACTTCTCTGAGAGAGATTAATATTTTATTATCGTTTCATCATCCTTCAATTGTAGACGTTAAGGAGGTGGTTGTTGGTAGTAGTTTGGATAGTATATTTATGGTAATGGAGTATATGGAGCATGATCTTAAAGCTCTTATGGAAACTATGAAACAACCGTTTAGTCAAAGTGAGGTCAAATGCTTAATGTTGCAGTTATTGTCAGGTGTAAAATACCTTCATGATAATTGGGTTCTTCACAGGTACTTGGGCATCTGAAGATTACTCTAAGTATATCAGTTGTTTGTTCGTTCCGGCTTTTATCCCCTGTTTACACAATTAACTAGGCTGGGGCATTCATTTGATTAAGGAGTTTCTACAATCTGCATTAAAATATTTCAAAGATTTATCTCATGAGCCTTTCCCATTTGTCAATTCTGTGCTTCTTAACTAGCCTTCAATATACGAGCCGTCTCCCAGTATTAATTTTGTTTCTTTTAGTTAATCATCCTTTCTTTACACTATTACTTAGTTTGGGGTGTTACTATATTTGATTGAGTAGTGTATCTCATATGCATTAACACAATTCCTAGTATATCTTTCATGATCCCACTTTCCTTTTCACCACTTTTTGGAGAAGATCATTTTAGGATATAGGGTTAATTTTGATAATTTACACAAAACTAAAAAAAGAAGTAAACTAGCTCATGTATGTTTCTCTTTTTTCCCCGTTTGTAAAAAAGAGATCTGAATAGATGAGTAATGAATTGAGGGTGTAATAAAGTAAATAGTACATACCTTCAATATATTGCAGCTGTTTGAATTGAAAATCTTCTTTTGTCCAGGGACTTGAAGACATCAAATCTTCTGCTAAATAATCAAGGTGATTTGAAAATTTGTGATTTTGGTTTATCTCGTCAATATGGTAGCCCACTAAAGCCATATACTCACCTTGTGGTAACTTTGTGGTACAGGTACATCCCTTTTCCTTTCCTCCCCTACCTCGCTCACGCGCGCGCACACACTTTTTTATTCAACTGTTAAAACTCACCATGGTTTTGTGTTGGCAGGTCGCCTGAACTTCTACTAGGAGCAAAAGAGTACTCAACTGCTATTGATATGTGGTCTTTAGGATGTGTGATGGCTGAACTTTTAGCTAAAGAACCATTATTTAGTGGCAAGTCCGAGTTTGACCAGCTCGATAAGGTAGACTTCACGATTTTACAAATATTTGTTAAATTCAGTTTCCAGATGTCATATTGGCTCACAGCAACCTCGCTTACATGCAGATATTCAGAACTCTTGGTACCCCGAATGAGAAAATATGGCCTGGGTTTTCAAAGTTGCCTGGAGTTAAAGTTAACTTTGTCAAGCAACCGTAAGTTTTCTGTATCTATGATGTGATGTTTTTAATGATATAGAATGCATTCTTATGAACCAACACTTTTTCCCAGGCATACGCTATGAGTGATCTTGCTCAGGCTTCCTGGCTTTACTTGGTGGCACTTTTCAATTAGGTGATGAATTGCTCAAATTTTTAGCAACTGAGATTTTTCGTATTGTATTCAGGTATAATAGGTTGAGGGAGAAATTTCCACCAACTTCTTTTTCTGGACGCCCAACTTTGTCGGAAGCTGGATTTGATTTGCTGAACAAACTTCTTACTTATGACCCTGAGAAGGTAAGATCTACTTCTATTTCCTACATTTCATACATCATTTTGCTCTTTCTTTTTCGTTTTTTTCTTCATTTAGCAGAGTACCATTCTAATATTAATTTTTATACATATTTCATGTAAATACTTACAGCGGTTAACAGCTGAAGCTGCTCTCAATCATCCTTGGTTTCGTGAAGTTCCTTTGCCCAAATCGAAGGATTTTATGCCTACATTTCCTGCTCAACATGCACAAGACAGGTTTCATTTTTGTCCCTGAGCATTTATTTTTCATTGTCATTTTAATTGATTTTTATATGTGGTAACTTGCCTTATTCCAAAAGTACGCCGAATGAGTATATACCTAAGCGCATCTAGTTTATTTAGTTGGTGGGGGCGGATATCATAATTTTCTTTATTTATAAGCAGTTTACCATATAGAATAGCGAATGCCCTTTTATGCGCTTGACCGTAGAGAGATGTCTAAGTATACCATGAATAATCTTGAGATTTCTTGCAATTAACCATATACTTTATTCATGTCATGCAGCACATCAACTATTCTCAACCTGCTTTTCTTTTGCATATTTAGGCGTCTGCGAAGAATAATGAAGAGCCCAGATCCTCTAGAAGAGCAGCGAAGAAAAGAATTGCAGCTAGGTGATAAACTAGGATCTGGTGGGTTGTTTGGCTAAAGCTATTGAACTGATTGCTTTGAGATGAGCCATGAATTATAAGTGTAAGTGGCAATTCCTGCTGCGCTGTTCGATATTTATATGATGAATGAATGAGCTCTTAGTTGCAATGAAAATCCAATATCATTGATCACAATGTACTACCTCGTTTATTTGGTTCGTGTGGCATATATCATAATTTTTTTTTTTTTCCTTTGATCAGTTTCATACTGAATTTTTCCGTGTAATATCACTTAATTGATACATTGTATAACATCTTAGGGAATTTGGGTTTAATATTACAAATCCAAGATATGGTGTTTTTTTTTTGTTGGCGGCGAAATTACTTCTAACTTTGACAGTTTCACTTGTACATGCAAGAGGCTATCTGGGTGAAGTGGAGGGGCATTCTTTGCTTTTTCAGTAACAAATATTTTCTGGATAACTTCCTCATAATAAGAAAGGTGACGACTTAATTCTTTTTGTGCATGTTCAGTACTTAATAGTTGTTCAGAAAATTTAAGGTACAATACTGCCAGTAAGAATAAGGTAGTAGTATTTGGTCAAAACGACGAGTAAAGCTGATCATGATTTTGCTTTTGTGTATAATTTCATATTCCCCCAAACAAATTCATTTTTATCCATGGAGCGTAGGCAACGTCACGAATAGTACACTACAATATCAGGCCACAATTTTAATTTTTTTATCTTAGATAAATTGAGGTAATGTCAGTAGACCTAGAGAAATGGGACAGAAATAAGTCGGCACATTTCCCTACCTTAGCAAAGCTCTTATGACACTGATGCAATTTATAAGAAAAATCAACTTTGGGGAATTCATTCCAGCAGGGTGCCACATGTAGCTCACATACAGAGACGTTGGAGCTAGTGTGTGTTGCAAGGGCCGATTGATCACAGTAAGATTTAGAAGCAAAAACAGCAACAAAAAAAAGAAAAAGTAGTATTATTTTTCTTAGAATATATACTTTCCATTTTTAGTCGAAGGCAGAAGACATGAAATGGGTAGAGAAGAATGGGAAATGAATAGTTGAAGTAATCAATAACACATGTTGCACGTCAGTCGTTAGGCTATTACAATTGTTATTGCATGTCAAATTTTTATTTACTATCATCATATTCGTTATGTATAACTTAGCCCATCTCAAAACCTGCTCAAATGGTAGCTTAATGCCTGGAAGGGGACGATATTTAATAGGGGATCATTTATATCTTTTGTTGGAAAATTATATCAATAAGCATGTGTGAACATCATCTCTCAAATCATATTATGATTTAAATCTCCTTTTTAATAAAATCTTTTCATTAATGGTTTGATTTCAAACTTTCGATTTGAAACTCAGTTAAAAGTGCAATCGAGAAAAATCATCCAATCTCATTAAAACAAAGAATGTCAAGGTGCGTTCTTGAATCCACAATTAAAGTTTGGTTGTTTTTGGAATGAAATAATGATGGAGCAAGAGATTTAAATTTTTAGGGGTAGATGCAGAAGCTCAAATATCAATATATTAATTTCTTGCGTATAAATTACTTTTATGGACATTGATGATTTTACATACATGTCAGTTTACAGTCACAATTCTAGCGTATAAATTACTTTTATGGACATTGATGATTTTACATACATGTCAGTTTACAGTCACAATTCTAGCATACCTGTGTGTTTTCGTACAAACGTATAGAGGGAGGATTCAAAGCTCCCTCCTCCTTGTAGCAACATTCGTTTTTTGTGTGTTAATTTTTTTTTTAATGAAACAATATTTTAGTGGTTGGTATTGATTTAACATTCTGAACAGGTAAGAATTGTGTGTCCATCAAAACCGCAAAAGTGTATAATGGGGTATTTCCATAGAGAGGTGTAATGGATCCACTGCATGTGTTTGGGCACACATGTAGGGGTACAGATCATTTGAATTTAATTTGAATTCAGTGGCAGTTAAAAAAACTTTAAATCTCGTTTTTGAAACCATTGCATGAAAAAAAGAACATCATTGCATGTAGTGAGCATCCCAACATTTTAGCCTAGCTCAGCCACTAACCATATGTGCCTCTTTTTTTTTAAACCCCCTCCTCTTTCTATGTCTATCCGAAACATATATACTGGGTGAGTATCATGATTCTGACTTGTAAGGTCAAAAGGCTACTTGTATTGTTAGTGTATATACGAGACCATGAGCCATGTGTACAAATTAAGGATGTAAACACTTAGTTGTATAATCCTTTTGCATTACTGTACTTTTTAATCTGTTTTCAAACTGTAGCACTTCTGAGAGCTAAATACGTTAACGTCTTGAAAAAAGGAACGAAAATACTGGTTCTCTAGTAACAAATTTATACCCCCTGATTCGAATGCCCCTTGGGATACTGAAAATAGACTAATATAATTATCTTTCAGCTTTATTTAACTATCTGCTTTAACCTCATTATCAAACTGAAGGGGCCGTTTCATCGTGTACAGTGATTGCATTTTGTGCATATTTAGTCACCGAACTCCACGGAACAGCTAAAATAAAAGCTTACCGTGTTTAAAAAGTGCAGGTAATTCAGTCTTGAAAATAATACTTAATTAAATACTCATTGCTGTGAAGACTGGATCAGTGTCTAACAGCGGTTCTTTTTGGTCTGTTTCTATCCAACATTCTGAATATTGATTTGATTCTGCTTTATCCTATCTTTAATTTTTTCCTCCCTCGACTAAGGTAAGGTAGGTCTATCATTGATGCCACTTCGGTCCCTTGTCTATAACAAAGAGTAGACATTACTCGACCTTCTAGATGGTTCTAACAGTGTTTGAAACGTCTGGAAGGTTCTAACATGGAATTCACATGTATGTTTAAGTTTATAATTTTCATTGCATTTGTATTTGAGCTTGAACTGAAAGGTAAAAGCTTTGTTAAAAGGGGAAATAGAGACTCTGGTATGCCCATAATTTCATAAAGAGGGACATGGATTGAAGCCATTCTATTCTGAATTAGTTTGATGGACCTGTGTAAAATCCGGTTCTTCACCAAATAATTCTTTAAGCTTAAAAACTTAACCAACATCCGCATTTCCTGAAGTTGATCCCCGCAGAGATAGCTAATAACACTGAAATAACATTTTCCTTTTCTAGTCAGAATTTTTTTCTAAGAAATAGGACAATGTCAACAAAGGTGCCGTTTGCAGTCATATATGCCCCGTTTCTGTTGGGGACGCGTCGTATGCTTCAACATTCAAGTCCCCTTTCCCTGCTTCGTTTGTCGGACGTTGGAATTAGAAACGTTGGAACGTATTACCAACCCAAACCCCTATAAACCAATCTCCTCTCCCTTCATCTTCTTCACACCATAATTTCTCTTTTTCCTCCTCCTTGTTTTCAATTTTCATCATATACCAATAATGTCTAATTCAAAAAAAGAATCCGACTACGGAGATGCAGTATTTGGTCGTCATATCAACGTATGTACGTAGAAGAAAAAGCGATATTATTTGAATTTACGTGTCAGATTATACCGATTTAATGTATGTGGACGACATATTAAATAGGCATCAAGAACACTATCAAAATTTCGAATGAAAATGTTTTGTTTTCTCTCGTTATGCGATAGGCTGCAAAATTATGATCTAACTCTAATGAAAGAAATTAGTATCAGAGAAACGATTGCCATATACGTTGCAACGCTCTCAAATCGACAACGAGCGAAAGATTTCAAAGGTCAGGTAGCAAAATTTTGGTTTGTTTTTATGCCGTTTTAGTCACGGCACGATTACTTGCTATAGATATTATTAAGTCAGATGATCCTCATTTTAATATTGTTTCAGATTATATTAAAACTTCAAACAGGCGCCACCCATGTTTAGAAACCGTGTTGGTGGTACTATAGACAGTACACACGTAATGACCCACTTACCTGCTGTAACGACCCACATTTTTGGACGATTTAAATTTACAATAAACCACATACGTCAACTCAAACCATTCAAAAAAAAGATTGTTAATGGGGTAAATAAGAAAATAAGATAAAGAAGGAAAAATAAAACACAGAATCTCACAGCGGAGTGACAAAATATAATTATCAAATAAATAGTTCATGAAGTTGTTTTACAAATAACATTTGATTACACTTTACAATATATCAGAGTTATACATACTACGGGAATAATAATAAAATAAGGCGGCGGAACAAGATGCAGTAGGATAAAATAATAATATAATACTAAACTCCATCTTCGTTCTCCAGAATAATGTCTTCAGCACTGAAAAACTGAAAAGCTCATGCTGACTCGAGCATAATGAAAAACAATACACTCGAGTCAGAACTAATTTTTTTCTTCTGTGTAAGTCAAATCAATCTCAAATAAAATATGAGGGCAATGGCTTCAGAGATTTACGGGATTTTCCATCTTCAATTAGGTGTACAACGTGAATATAATTATTTAAGAGATTTCAAATAATTCGAAGTACTAATTTTAATCACTTTAATTAAAATAAATCTGAAGTTTAAATTAAAACTTAAACTTCAAATAATTCAATTCTAATACAATCCAAATTCAAGAAATTGTACCGGCATACATCATTTCAATCCATAATTTAAATCTCTTAGTTATCCAATTCTAAAATGATCCAGATGCCCATTTAAATGATGACGATAGTATACACGGTGATAATAGGGACATATTAAAATAAATAAACATCCATACATCTAACATATCAATCAATAAACATCCATTTCTGACAATATCCAAATCAGCTAATATATTATATCGAGGTTTTAATTACCAGTTAAATCACAATATAAAATTAAATGTCAATTTAATTTAATGTAAATTCAGATTCAATATCAATTTAAATATCAATTTAAACCAACAAACAACAATCAAAAATTTATATATCTCACCATAAATTTTATTTAATTTGCAATGGAAATTTTAGTATTGCGTGGGTGGGTTGAATCACTCGCCTTTTTAGCTTTCCTTCCTCTAATTAGGTTTGGATCTGCCATTGCTTTCTTTCTTTTAACTTTTATTTTCTTTCTTGTTTTTTTTATGTTTGAAGGTTCTGGAAGAGACAGCGAAGTTCGTATAATCTAAATTTGAAGGAGAAATTTTGAAAAGGAGAAGAAAAAGAAAAAAATGTAGATTTGAAGAAATTTTTGTTTGTAAAAGAGAATAAAATGAAGGAGGAAGGAAAAAGGGAGGTGAAGAAAGATTAAATAAAAATTATATATATAATATAAAATGAAACTCAGGCTTGAAAAAATGTAGCTTCAGAGAAAAGAAGGAACAACCGAAAATGAAGAAACAAACAAAAATGAGAAAAGAAATGAGGCATGTATTAAATAAAGATGAAAGATGCACATTTGAATTTAAAAAGACATGTTTGCAAAGCAAGCAAAAATTTGATATAAAATTTCAAAACGTATGCTACCTCAATTAATTTCATTAATAGGAAACATTTCAAGAAGGCTCACGTGTAAATGAAACTTGCAGGAAAACCAAAAGAGGCATGTATTAATAAAAGAAATAAATAAATGAAAGGGGTGGTTGAAATCTGAGAAGATAAATATATGAAAAAATTAATCAACGTGATAGTGGAATATGAAATTCTAACATATTTAAGACTATTCATTACACAAAGAAAAAAATAGAGCATTTAATTCAGCTTATGCCGACGTGCTAGATGAAAAGTTTTTTTTTCTTCTGAAAGGAAATAAATGCATACATGAGTGAATAGTGTATGTAAGTGAATTCATGAATTAATGCATATACACATTTCATTTCAAATGCAAAGTAACGCCTCATTCGTAATATAATTTATGGCAAGAAGTGAAAGAGCAAATGGAATGAAATATGCAAAAGAAAGGGGCTAACGAAAACGTGAGATTGTGGTAGAATAACATAAGGTAATAAATTGATGAGAATGGAAGAATTAGTATACTGCAAACAACTTTTGAAATTTAATGATAACGTATATTCCCTTCAATACATTTCATTAACTCCAAATATACACATAAATATATGTTAATTTAACAATTTTTTTACACACAATTAATAATATTGAGCACAGCAATTAACTTAATATTTCTCATTAAAACACTTACTATATTTTTAACACAAAACGTAAGTTGTACATATCACTAATTAAGTACAATTCACTTCTATTTCTTATTAATGGAAAGATTTAGTTGCTATTAATTCAAATAATTAAATTTCAAAACATACGTTGATTGCTAGGAAGATAGCTAATCCAATTGTTTTCCTTTAAATTGTAATTCAAACATATCTATTAACATTATTGGTTACAGACATGAGTTAGAAATTTAAATAATTAATTTCTTACTATATGCTAAAACACGTTTCAAATAAATAATCATATGTTTTTCTCCTTTAATAAATTATTCATTTTATTCTTCATTAACATTTATTATTACAATCACCGTTATTAATTACATTCAAACAATGTTATTAAATACAACTAACTACTGTTATCATTTTTTTTATATCTTACCGTAATACTTGTTATTAGCAGAAATTCAAATTAATATCATAAACATATCTCCTAACATACATTAACACAAATAAAATCATAAATTTTTATTTTTCTACCACTTATATTCCAAAATTATACTCCTTATTACAATTAGCCTTTGGTATTCTCATCCATTAATTACATTTGTAACAATGTCATTAAAATACACATTAATATACGTTTTAGATTTCAACGTATGTTAACCAATTTCAATTAATTACATAAAATCTCACCATTAGATACAACATTTAATTTATTTTCTTATTTACAAATTATAGCCAAATTAACTTTACAAATTTCAATTGATTATGGTTACATTAAAAAAGTTGTTAATAACATTCAAAACAATAATGTTAAATCGTATTTTAATTATTTTTCTCATTAATAAATCATAAATTTTAATTTCTTTCAATATTAAATTCCAAAAATATTATTTAATTTAATATTTTTAATTATCAAAAATTACGGGTCGTTACACTCGTCTCCACTCAAAACTTTTCGTCCTCGAAAAGGAACCAGAAGGGATTAAGAAACTAATATATTTTATTCAGAATAATCAATCTATAAACACTTTAAACTTACATAATTATGTATTTTAAATAAAATATCAACTTAGAAGCAATTAGATCTTTCATATTCAAGTTTAATGAAAGTTTGAAAATATTTTTGCTTTCACAAAATTTTTCTAAGTCCTAAATTTACGAAAAATTTCGACAGAGTTTCTTTGTACGGATAGGTCTGAAAAATAATAATAAAATGATAAAATATCGTTGCAAAACTGTAATCCGAAAACATACCTACTTATCGGGCAAACAACTTTATTTATGAAACAAAAAACAACAGCTATTGCTTCCATAAACCTGTATTTCACTTATATAAAACCAAAAGAGTTAAAATTATGTAAAAGATTATATATTAGTTGTTTCAATTAATATTGCAAGCAACATACAATATATATAATAGTCATGTGCAAACAAAAGAAGTTCTACCATTATATATGTAACAAAAAAAAACTATCAAACATCCATAGCAACCAAACTCATGGTTAGTTCAGGTTCAGACACTTCTCATCGTCTAAGAGTGTTAAATAAACTACCAAGTGTACCTTACGCTCAACATTCTTTGGTAATTACTTAGTAGATTATCCATACAACTTTAAACAATTTAACGTATCATTCCCCAAACATCCATTTAAGTTTATTCGATTGGTTTTTTTCATCATTTACCTTTCATTCATTTATTTATATAAAGATCAGTCACTTACATAATTTAGTTTCCATTAAAGATTTAAGTCATTAATGAATCATTTCAAAAAATATTACTTAAGCTCTACCGCCTTACTTAAGTTTATAACTTAATTCGATCATTGAATAAAAATTAAGTTTTTGGTATTCGCCCTTGAAGAGAAAAGAAATATTTCAATATATGTAAAAATTCAATTAAAACATTTAAACTCATTCACTCAGTAAAAGTATAAGATATTTTTAAATCATCCTCATAGCATTATGTAAAGATTTTTCAAAAGTCTAAAACAATGTTAGAAATTTATATCAAAACATTATAATAAGCTTTAAAATAAAGTTCCTTAAATACGATAATTTATTAGACTCATTATTTTTAAATAAGTATAAACTCAAGATTATTGAACTGAAACTAATAGTATACTCAAATATTACGTTAAATTTCTAAATCAAAGTATATAATTTCATATCTTCATAATTAATTTTATACACTTGTTTTAAAATGAATATTCAAATTATGGAAAACATTTTTTTTGGTTTAATACCAGATTCAAATGGTAAATAAACTTTTAAATTTGTTATCAGCACTCCGAAATGAAATAAATATTTCAAACCATACTTCCAAAAATAGCGATTCCAATTTATTTTTCAAGCATTTTACTATAAATAAATTTTCCAAATCATTTTTTTTGTTAAATTGTAAAACATTTTTTTATATAGTCCATTTACATAATATCTTTGAATTATACATTCAAAGAAACTTATATAGATTTTCCTTGAAAGATTCATTTGAAAACTTCATTTGCAAATGAATCATCTTTAATACTTTAATACTTTACAAAAATTCATCTGTAAAATTTCTTGCTACATATATAAATACCATTTAAATATTTTAAATAACATCTTTATAAATATATGTAAACTATTTGAAAATAATTATTTACATCATTACTTATATTAAAAAAGAGTTAATGAAAACCTTAAATCCATTATTTTTAAATTTATTAGTTTAATCTCAAAATACTTTTCAAACATTATTAATACATCAATAATCATTAAATTTAAATATGTTTTATTGAATTAAAATTTCTCACGATATTTACAACACTAATAATTAACTATTAAACCATGTTGTACATGAAGAAACAGTATTTAAAACATTTTAAAGTATTTAGAAAAGAAAAAAAAATCACCAAAATATCCTTTATCAAAATACTTTTATAACTCGGCGTCTTAACAAGTTTATCCTCGTTCTTACAGACTTTGGACATGCGTTGATCAGGCCGCAAGGCTAGAATTCTCTAAGTGCTTAGTAGACCTATTTCAACGTCCAGTGAAACAATACTTAAAAACAGATATGAAAAGTATTGCTCAAAATCCGATGTCAAATAATGATGTTACGATCAGTAGTGGTCCACTCCTGATCCAGTGTTTACGCAATAGACACAAAACTTTCTAGAAGATCCTTTCACCTTTCGGATTTTAGAAAGATATCGTAGCCATTTCATAAACAAGGGACCATCGACCCCTGCTGCAGTGGTACGCTGTTGATTTAATGATTTACGCAATGGATGCACTTCCTTTTCGAAAAATCCATAAACAACAGATCCCAGGATTGAAAGCGCCTCAATTGGGTAAACTAAAGAACCATCTACCCTGAAAAAAATAATCAAGGAACTCATGAGTTTTTTTAGTCCGGACAACCATATTGGTTGGGATCCATTTCTCTATTCACTAGGTATATTAGGGTTTTTTCCGGTCGAATCCATTCCTGGATTCCCCAAGTCCATCTGGGTCGAAGCATATCATGCTATACTTCTTGGTGGAAAGTACTTCTCCGTACCTTTTACTTTAAAGTATATCATACCATATATAGTACCCTTTCAAAATCATAACTTCAAATATCACACTTATATAAATTCCATAATATAGAAGATTTCATTTTCAGATCGAGTACTTTTCAAAATCAATAGTCTCGAATATATCAAATCATTCTTATATAAATTCCGCTGTATATAAGATTTATCTCTTCAGATCAAATACCTTCCAAAATCAATAGTCTTCAAAATCACCTTATACTTATATATATAAAGTCCATCTTGTATATGAATCAATTTTTTTCCAAAATCAATTACGCTGCATAAAAAGAGCTATATGGGATTGAAAATCTTTGCTTTATAAAAAGTTTTGAATTTAGAATAGTTTTGAATCTAAAATAGTTTTGTAAAATAGTTTTTTTTTACTTATTTAAAATATATTTATAAAATAGCGATGAATTAAAAATAGTTTTGGACTGAAGTAGTTTTTTAGTTTGAATAAAATAAAATAAAATAAAAATAGTTTTGTAAAATGGCTTTGAATTAATAGTGGTTTTGCATAAAAAAAATTCCAACTTAAATTACAAAGGATATACAGCCCAACAACTTTCATTTTTAGTGTCAAAGCATATCAATTATATTAGAACATAAGATGTACATATGTCATTATCATACAATATCACATTCGATTGCTCACTCGGTCATAAAATTTTGCTTTCGAACTAGTATTGTTTATTCTACTTTCCTAGTGCGGACTTTGATAAGATTTCTTGACTAGAAACCATCATTCTCCTTGCATAACCATATACTATAATAGAGAATTTTAGAATCAAATTAAAAATCCATATCAAATACTCGCCATCAAGAATCGAATGAAAAATCCTAACACGAAATGATGTAATTCATCTCGAACTTGTGCACTCAAATCTGGATAAAATTAATTATGCGAATAAAACAATATACGTACAACTTACTTATTTATTGCAATTTGTTTCATCACAATTACATTTTCAATTTACGGTGTAAATCTCATTCATTTATACACATTTAATCTCTTGTCAATTTATATAAAAAAAATTCTCCATTTAATGACAAAATCATTAATAAGTAAAATTACTACATCTTGCTTCATTTTAAATCACATTCATTTTCACATATAGTATTTCCCATTTAATACTACATTTATTTGCGAATCATTCCGTAAGAAATTTTCTTAAGTTTATAACCAATTTATAATGCTTAACTTCTTTTATAAGACATTATTCGAGTTTAAAGTTATCAAAACTTTAATTATAACAATTCCTTGCAATATCCATTTATTTCATAAACAATTTACAGGTCATAACTTATTTATAATCATTTCCTTTTTGGTTCATATTCGTTTATCCAATTAGTTTTCTCTTTTACTTTTCAAATTATTTATGACACATTCCATAAATTTTGACTAAGTTTATAAACACTTTTACAACCATTTAGCATTATTTATAACACATTTTTTTTCCAATTTCAACTCAACACTCCAATACTTGAATTCACACTTATAGTACCATATTTCATCCTAAAAGTACATACAACTTTTAGAATCATTTTCTTAACATAAATTTAACAATTCAAATCTTGTTTTACTTATTTTGCCTTTGCCAATTAAGGTTATAAAATTAAAATTTTATAATTTTACAGAATTACTAAGTTTTAACACTAAAATTAATTTCAAAGTTTTGGACTGTCTAGAATTTCATAACATTCCATTTTATTTCAATAGTTGAAACTACCCATTAACAAAACAACCAAATTCACAACAAAACTTTTCAATTTCATAAACAAATATCCTAATTATTCACTTTTGAATAATACTACTATTATATACAAAATATTAGGAAACCAATTTTAAAACATCGGAATTTTAGTTCCCAAATTTTCAGTTTAAATTCTCTTTATTAAGAGTAAACTTAGAAATTATGTTCATATAATCATTCATTTTATTTTCTTTAATACACCATTATTAAACTAGTGTTTATTTCATAGATTCAAATCAACAATAATAGCCAACGCTTGTAAACTAACTAAACACAACCAATCAACAATAAATGATAATAATTAAATATTATCATTTCCTAAAACAAACACATTACAAATATCTATGTTAGTTATAAAAAAAGTTATTACTTTATATATAGCATATAATATTAGGAAAAGTTATTTCATTTCAAAATTATGTAAAAAAAATTATAACACTAACAAATACGCGTTCTCGTGTGTACGTATACATATACATATACATATGCATACACATATACATATACATACACATATACATATACGTACACTCAAACTCATTCTAGGGTATTACTAACTCTATCTCTAATGAGTTAACCCAACAGGTTAAGGTATCTCTAAACCTAAGCTTTCATACCAACTGTAACGACACACCTTTTTGGACGGTTTAAATCGACAATAAATCACACATGTCAACTCAAACCATTCAGAAGGGAGGATTGCTAATGGGGTAAATAAGAAAATAAGAGAAAAGGAAAAACAAAACACGGAATCTCACAGCGGAATGACAAAATATGATAATCAAATAAACAGTACATGGAGCTGTTTTACAAATAACATTTGATTACACTTTTACAATATATCAGAGTTATACATACAACATGAATAATAATAAAATAAGGCGGCAGAACAACATGATGTAGTGGGATAAAATAATAATATAATACTAAACTTCATCTTCGTCCTTCAGAATAATGTCTTGAACACTGAAAAGCTCAGGTTGACCCAAACATAATGAAAAACAATACGTTCGGGTCAGAACTAAAAAAATTCCTTTGTATGTCAAATCAATCTCAAAAAAATATATGAGTGCAATGGCTTCAGAGATGTTACGAGATTTTCCTTCTCCTATCAGGTGTACAATGTGAATATAATTATTTAAGAGACTTCAAATAATTCAAAATACAAATTTTAACCACTTTAATTAAAATAAATCCAAAGTTTAAATTAAAACTTAAACCTTTCAGATAATTCAATTTCAATACATAATCCAAATTCAAGAAATTGTATGGGCACACATCATTTCAACCCATAATTTAAATGTCTTAGTTATCCAATTCTAAAATGATTTAGATGACCATTTAAATGATGTCGATAGTATACACAGTAATAACGGGGACATATTAAAATAAATAAACAACCATACATCCAACATATCAATCAATAAGCATCTATTTCAGACAACATCCAAATCAACCAATATATTACAACAAAAATCCCAATATAAAATTAAATGTCAATTTAATTTAATGTAAATTCAGATTCAATATCAATTTAAATATCAATTTAAACCAACAAACAACAGTAAAATTTTTATATATCTCATTATAAATTTTATTTAACTTGCAATGGAAATTTTAGTATTGTGTGCGTGGGTTGAATCACTCACAATTTTAGCTTTCCTTCCTCTAATTAGGTTTGAATCCGCCACTGCTTTCTTTCTTTTAAATTTAATTTAATTTCTTGTTTTTTTTAATATTTGAAGTTTTGGATGAGATAGAGAAGTTTGTATAATCTAAATTGAAGGAGAAATTTTGAAAAGGAGAAGAGGAAAAAAAATGTAGATTTGAAGAAGTTTTTGTTTGGAAAAGAGAAGAAAATGAAGGAGGGAGGAAAAAGGGAGGTGAAGAAAGGTTAATCAAAAATTATATATATAATATAAAATGAACCTCAGGTTTGAAAAAATGTAGCTTCAGAGAAAAGAAGGAACAACCGAAAATGAAGAAACAAACAAAAATGAGGAAAGAAATGAGGCATGTATTAAATAAAGAATGAAAGATACACATTTGAATTTTAAAAGACATGTTTACAAAGCAAACAAAACTTTTGGTATAAAATTTCAAAACGTGTGTTACCTCAATTAATTTCATTAACAGGAAACGTTTCAAGGCAATGTTCACTTGTAAATAAATGAAACTTACAGGAAAACCAAAAGAGGCATGTATTACTAAAAAGAAATAAATAAATGAAAGGGGCGGTTGAAATATGAGAAGATACATAAATGAAGATTAATAATCGTGAATAGTGGAATATGAAATTCTAACATATTTAAGACTATTCATTACAGGAAGAAAGAACAGAGAATTTAATTCAGTTTAGACCGACGTGCTAGGTGAAATTTTTTTTCCATGAAGGAAAATGAATGCATGCATGAGTGAATAGTGTATGTAAATGAATTCATGAATTAATGCACATACACATTTAATTTCAAATGGAAAGTAACACCCCATTAATAATACAAATGAAACGAAATATGCAAAAGAGAGGGTCAACGAAAACGTAAGATGACAGCAGAATAAAGTAAGGTAGTAAATTAATGACAATGGAAGAATTAGTAAACTGCAAACGACTTTTGAAATTCAATTTTATAATGTGTAATCTCTTCAATACACATCATTTACTCCAAATATACGCATAAATATATGTTACTTTAACCATTATCTTTTTTACACACAATTAATATTAATTGACACACCAATTAACTTAATATTTTCTCATTAAAATACTTATTATATTTTTAACAGAAAACGTAAGTTGCACATATCACTAATTAATTACAATTCACTTCTATTTCTTATTAACGGAAAGATTTTATTTGCTATTAATTCCAATAATTAAATTTCAAAACATACACTGATTACTGGAAAGATAGTTAATCCAATTGTTTTCCTTTAAATTGTAATTCAAACATATCCATTAACATTATTGATTACGAACATGATTTGGAAATTTGCTTACAGATAATTGATTTCTTACTCTATGCTAAAACATGTTTCAAATAAATAATCATACGTTTTTCTCCTTTAATAAATTATTTATTTTATTCTTCATTAACATTTATTATTACAATCACCGTTACTAATTTCATTGAAACAATGTTATTAAATTCACCTAACTTACGTTATCATTTTTTTTATCTTAGTGTAATACATGTTATTAGTAGAAATTCAAATTAATA
Organism: Allium cepa; assembly: GCA_030765085.1. Taxonomy (NCBI): domain Eukaryota; kingdom Viridiplantae; phylum Streptophyta; class Magnoliopsida; order Asparagales; family Amaryllidaceae; genus Allium; species Allium cepa. The sequence goes on along the minus strand of CM060938.1, from coordinate 70,937,600 downwards.
TCATAAACATATCTCCTAACATACGTTAACACAAATAAAATCATAAATTTTTACTTTTCTACCACTTATATTCCCAAATTATATTCGTTATTACAATTAGCCTTGGTATTCCCATCCATTAATTACATTTGAAACAATGTCATTAAAATATACATTAATGTAAGTTCTAGATTCCAACCTATATTAACCAATTTCAATTAATTACATAAAATCTCACTACTAGATACAACTTTTAATTTATTTCTTTATTTACAAATTATAGCCAAATTAACTTTACAATTCTTTCAATTGATTGAGATTACATTGAAATAGTTTTTAATAACATTCAAACAACAATATTAAATCGTATTCTAATTATTTTTCTCATTAATAAATCATAAACCAATATTAAATTCCAAAAATCTTATTTAATTTAATACTTTTAATTATCAAAAATTGCGGGTCGTTACATCTACAGATCGAGTTATTCCATATATATGACGAAAATGTTATGCTATACATAACATTTTAGCAGCATGCTCATTCGATTTACGGTTTACTTATGTTATGGCTGGTACGAAGCATAATAGTAGAATTTTTAGTTCACTTATGAACGATAAAAATTCTAACTTCCTTCATCCTCCACCTCCACCTCCACCTGGATAGTATTATTTAGTTGATTCAGGATATCTACTTCAACCTGGTTATTTGCTATCTTATCTTAATATTAGTTATTATATTACTCATTTTCGTGGAACTGCAAATTAACCATCCTGATCTTATTCCAAAAGAATACCAGGAGGAGTATTATAGTATGAGAGCTGCACCAAACAGAGCAACTAAGCAGATACAACGACACGTAAGCTATGAAATGTTAACAATTCAAAATACCATAGAAGATGAAATTGTTGCAACATGGCTGTACCGAAACATTATCATTTTTTTGTACTTACTACTATTGTATGATTAATTGTTGTTTATTTAAATTTTTGTACTGTTTGGTCATTTTAATTAAACGTATATTACACATCAAAACAAATAATTGTTTACTATGAATCAATTGAATTAAAAATCATATTTTAAATATTTTGTTCCAATACACCGCTTAGATATCCCGTTCCAGCACAAATGTACTTCTCGTTCACTAAACTTTCGTGTTTAAATACCTCACTACTGTTCCAAAGAACGTACCCTCAAATTATCGAGAGAAGTTGTGGCAATATTTTCAAATTTTAGATATTATGCATATTAATTTCGAAAACCAGATTATGGCACTTTTTACCCACACTTGTTCGTCAAGGGGCTGAAATAAAGCATGAAAGTATGTGCCAAAACTAATCTAACGGTTACCCTCAGTTCTTTCTTCTAAGGGTAATTTTGGCTCATATCTCTCTTTTCAAAAAAATAAAAAAATAAATAAGCGTACATTCTTTCGAATTAAGCATTATAAATTTAGTCCATGTAATTTATATAGTACCGCTCAGACAAAAATTCGTTGTCGTGAACAATTTAAGTTGTAATATTAAAAACGTGATATTTTCAGTAGATTTATTGGATTTCAGTTTCGTTTTCACTATTAAATCATAAATTTTATTGTATTTCTATTAGGATCAATATATTATATGTTGAGCAGTTTCTTTTAATTTGTAGTGGCAAATATTTGAATATTTGTCAAGCGAATTCAAATAAGCAAATATTTACCATTCCACCTTGTTCAGGACCTACTCCATCTTGTTCAGTACCCACTACACCTTTAAAGTTCTCATGCATCTCTACAGTAGAAAATATTACTTGAATTTACCAAGAAGTATTTGATTACTTGAATATTTGAATATTTGTCAAACTGGTATTTGCTTGGAAAATTCAAGTAAGCATGTTCATGATACACTCTATCTTGTTTAGAGACCCACTCCACCTTGTTCAGGGACCCACTCCACTTTTAAAGTTCTCATGTATGTTTACAATACTTTAATATTTGAAAAACTGTCTTACAAATATTCGTCATGCAAATTCAAATAAGCAAATATTTGTCACTTCACCTTGTTCAGGACCCACTTCACCTTCTTCAGTATCCACTTCACCTTTAAAATTTTCATGCATGTCTACAATAGAGAATCAGACTTGAATTTACCAAGCAAATTTGCTTACTTGTATTTGCCTGACAAATATTCAAATATTTGCCCTGTGAATTTAAGAAAACAGTTTGTCAAAACATATCATATATGGATTTTAATAGAAAGATAATAAAATTTGTGATTTAATGGTAAAAACGAAATTGAAATCCGACAAATGTACCAAAAGATATCACGTTTTTAATATTGCAAATTAACTTCTCAATATACCAGATATTTGTCCGGACGTATAGAGACTAATTTTATAATGCTGTATTCAGAGAGGGTAAACTTACATTTTTTTGAAAAGTAGGGATGTATCCCCAATTTCCACTTCTTTTAAATCCAATGACTCCGCTAAAATCTGAGAGTTTCGCACTGCTCATTTCAGTCATTTTTTTCAAAAATTAGAAAATGGTTGGACGCATAAACCAAACTGTTTTATAGGGTTGTGTTAATGTTTTCAAAATGAAGTGGAAAAATTTGCTAGATATATTTGTAGCTTAAAGTTTAGTTTGGGACATTACAGGTCCCTTGTGATATAGATACCATTTTACAAATATAGATTGGATTAAAATTACATGATGTTGCCATTAAACTATTTGCCATTTATCCAAAAAATAATACAAGAAAGAAAACCAAATGATTGTTGTTTTTTTCTACTGGAAAGGCTCCATAGCATGAACACATCACTCGATGAAAAATATTAGTGAAGAAGAAATAAAAGAAAAACAATTAACATTATTTAAACTGAGTTTAAAGTAGAATTTGATTTAGCAAAGTGGAGAGGGTTGTTTGGGCCCTCATCAGTTTTATTGAAGAAAATGATAGATTGCTAAGATAGAATACAGAAAAAATAACACTAAAATAAAATTAGAATGACATGTAAAAAGAAAATTTAAGACCAAGAGTAATCTTGAGCTTTTGTTCTAGCGTCATTCAATCAAAACACATCTAATGGTTTCAAGGTAGATTTGATTTGTGTGCTTTTCTTCTACCATGAAAATCCTTTCATTCCTCTCATCTCAAATGGTCATTTGAATCTAGTTTATTATTTGCTTTTAAGTGAATGTATTACTTGAATATTCATGTATTATAAATAGATTATTAAATTACCAATGCTACTTGTTTTGTAAAAATATTATCTGTATTTTACCAAAAAATAATATATTTATCATCGTTGTAATGAGTGTATGGGGCACATCATTGTGCTTAAAATTTCTAACCATGATTGACATAATACAGTAATAAGAAACTTCTTATTAGCATAACCGTTTTAAACTAATGAACAATAAGAACTAACAACTTAAAGTATAAAACTTAAATGATAATTGTTAATATAATAACATTAGGTCAACATATGCAAACCTACAAAGAAATTAAGACATGGTAAGTTAGTTCAAAACATATCTTTAATAATAGTTGTAATACCTTTGGCGTCTCACTTTTTTGGTGTCAGCATAAACTACCAAAAATGTCCCTAATAGCAAATTTTAATATCACTTAAAAATCAGATCTAATACTTAAATTTCCTTTTTAAATTCAAAATGTCTCACTACAATTATCAAATTTGAATATCACATAAAAATAGAATCTAACGAATAAAGTTTTTTTTTTTACAAATTCAAAATGTCCATCTACAAGTACTATCATATCTTATATCACCTTAAAATAGGATATAACAAATAAGTTATTAATTAGTAATATAAATAAAATTCGAACTTAAAAAATAGATATTGCAACTTAGAAATAAAATTTAAACAAACAACAAATGATTTCAGCCCAAAAATATGGTTAAATATTTCTATAAATCATTTTGTCCTTAATGTGTTAAAAGCGTACAATTTGCAGAAAAACAATTCAAGCGTGATGCATGTGCCCTAACGCTTGTATTAAATAGTGGAAATTAGGATATTTTATTTTTTCAAACTTAATACTTGAAAAACCTTTTTTTAGACAATTTTTACGAAATATCCCTGCCAAAGTTTCAAAAATATGCATTTTAAATTGCATATGTATGCAGCTAGAATTGTGTATATTTGCCGTTTTAGTTGCACATTTTTATAAATGAAAATTTGCAGTTCCGACTGTAAATATATGCAGTTTAAAATGTACATTTTTGTTAGAAACTTTAATAGTTTTTCATGAAACTTTTTTTTGAAAGGGGGCAAATGTGAGTTTTGAAACTTTTAACGGATGTTTTAAAAAATGTCTTTATTACAATATATGTTGTACTTGTTAGGGTGTCTCGCATTGTGTGTGGGTAATAGGCGCACATTGAAAAAAGAATAGTCCCACACCATTAAAAGTAATGGAGATGGTGTGAATTATATATGAGTTTAGTCGCATGTAACAACAAGAGATTTCCCTTGTAAAAGGTGTTGGCTAAACTCCTATGTTGCCCTCACGTAGGAATGTGCGGACGTGATTTCAACATGATATCGGAGCCGATAGTAACGTTTAGGACAATGCGCAAGAGATCTATAAATCGTGGTGGCTAGTAGCGTAGGCTTAAGTAGTCAGACTTAAGGTGAAGCTAGATCATGGTACGTTAGATCTGGTAGGATAACAATGGAGTAGTGTCTCGATATGGTGCAGGCATCGTGATATGGTGCAGGCATCGTGTTGGTGTAGTGGAAGACGCAAGGATGGATGCGAGCCTAGGTGGAGATCTGTTAGGGTGTCTCGCATTGTGTGTTGGTAATGAGCATATATTGGAAAAAAAGTAGTCCCACATCGTGAAAAATAATGGAGGTGGAGTGGTGTATATATATGAATTTGGTCACATGTAACAATAAGCGATTTCTTTTGTTAAAAGGTGTCGACCAAACTCATATGTTGCTCCCACATAGGAATGTGCGGACGAGATTTCAACTTGGTTTCAGAGCCGATGGTAAGGCCTAGGACAATGGGCAATGCACAAGAGATCTGTAAATCGTGGTGGCTAGCAGTGTAGGCTTAAGTGGTCAGACTTAAGATGGAGCTTGATCATGGAGCTTTGGATCTGGTAGAATGGCACGGAACAAAGTCTCAATATGGTGCAGGCATCGTGTTGGCGTAGTGGAAGACGTATATATGGATGCAAGCCAAGGTGGAGATCTGTTAGGGTACCTCGCATTGTGTGTGGGTAATAGGCGCACAATGAAAAAGGAACAGTCCCACACCGTGAAAAATAATGGAGGTGGAGTGGTATATATATGAGTTTGGTCGCATGTAACAATAAAGGATTCTTTTTGTTACAAGGTGTTGACCAAACTCATATGTTGCCCCACGTAGGGATGTGCGGACCGGATTTCAACAGTACTAGTAGTTTTTCCTTCTTTTTGTCCAATCTTTCCATCGAAGTAAGTGAAAAAAGTATGGTATGATGCAAAGTGAAGCTTTTTTAAATAATATTTTGGCATAATATTGTTTTTTATATTGGACTTAGTTTTAATTTTTTCATTGCTTATTAAAGTAATACAATCAATCAATTGGAAATTATTTTATGAATGATGTTTTATTCATTTTCAAAGCTTTTCTATTTGGTTGTGAATGTACTAGTTTTATAAATATTAGTTTGAGAAGTGCACATATTTATTTGAATAGCCTAAATTTGTGCGATGTACTAGTTATTCTAAATTTAATGAATTGTTTGATAAGAATTGCATAGTCAATGATGATTTTAAAATATTGTATTTTAGATTTGATGGAATATGTAAAAATGACAAATGTGTGCATATATAACCATTTCGGTTGTAATAGTTTGTCAAAGTAACTTTTAAGTTTAAATGAAGGTGGTTGTCATATAAAATGTTTAAAATAAAATGTTTTTATTTGTGGTTGGATGAAACTACATTTATTTTCACAAAAATTGATGATGATTCATTGGTACTTAAAATGAAAATATAAAAATAAAAGATGAAAAATAGAAATGAAAAATAATACATAAAATATTAATAATATTCCAATCAATCGAAATGGAAATAACAATTAATTTTTGCTATCGCTAGATTTTAACCGCGAATCGCGATTCATTTATATATTGTATTTTGATAAGTTCATGATCAAACCAAAAAATTGTATTTTTGTTTCGATTATATTTATTTTGGTAGCAACCATGACAAAGAAGTGTTAGGGAATGAGTTGATGATGTTTTGATGACAACAACCTTATATAGTTATTATACTTTACTTTATAAAATATATACTAACATTTTCATATATATATATATATATATATATATATATGTGTATGTATATAGGAAGTATATGCAGGTATTATCGAAGACTGATCAGTATAAAGACTCAAGCATCAAGATGAAGATAAGAGATTCAAGATTCAAGACTCTAGAGAATCAAGATTTCAAGATCTCAAGATAAGTGTCTAATATTTTGTTAAAACTTCATAATAGCACTCTCATCTTTCTTCCAATTTTCTTTTGGGATGGAACCCAATTTCTATCGAAACCAGTGGCTTACAAACCCACGACAAGTAGCTTACAAACCTACGACAAGTGGTTTACAAACCCACGAAAATCAAAATCATTTAAACTACTTTGTACAGGTTCTCGAGTCCTATGGAGGAGCTCTGTAGGAAGGTTCTTGCAATTTCAGTTTGAATAGATTTTTCAAAATGTTTTTAAATCTGTTTTCAAAATGTTTTAGCTTTCAAAATCATGTTTTCAAAAATGTTTTCAAACTTTGTTTTAGCCTTGAAATATTCCTCCATTCTGATTTTAAAAACTTCTATTTTTAAAACATCAAAACTTATTCTGATTTTAAATATTACCTATATAATTGACGGTCTATATCAATTATATATATATATTTAAAATAATGTTTTATATTCATTCTCTATCTCAAAATATTGTTTAAACACTTTATTTTGCTTCAGAGAAGTTTCAACTTGTTTTAAATTCAAATGCTTTTACAAAACAACATCTCTACAATTCTGAACTGAGGGATGTCGACATATGGGGATACCCTATGTCGATATGGTGACAGTTGGATTCAAAATTCAATTTTCAAAAGAAGTGTCCATTCGTTCGAAAACCATTCGCCAATGGTTATGACTGTTGTGCATCTATATAAAGGCTTCCAAAACGAATTTTTTTAATAACTACTTTCTTATTTTCTTCACTCTTTCTTCTCCACCATTCCATATCCATAAAACTTCATATTTTCAAGATCGTGCCATCATTCTGCCAAATTCTCAATAGGAAATCATTTAGATACTCTCTCTATTTGATTCTCCATCATTCTACTAAAGATCAAAGTGCTATTCAGAGTTATAGGATTAATTTGTATTCAAAAAGTCCATAGAGTCTATCCATTCAAAAGGATTATTATTAAAAAGTATTAGGGTGATCTTGTGTCCCGTAAATCAAGAGAGTTTACCCCAGACTCGGAGATAGGAGGGTTCCTCAAGGCCTTAGAAATTGAGGGTTGTAATTTGGATATTGGCTTATAAAAATCTGTACAAGGATATTGCCTTGGTGCAGGACTGGATGTAGGAGGATTCCGAACCAGTATAAAATCCGGTGTGTTCTTTCCTTTTACTTGCTTTACTTTACTATTTGCATTTGTTATATGTTCTGTGATCATTCTGTGTTAGAATTCTGTTTAGATTTGTGTTGAAAGTTTTAATTTAGTCATATAGTTCATATATTCTTTAAAACACTATTCACCCCCCTCTAGTGTTATTTCTGCCTTAAGATCCTTAATCCGCATCCCCAACAAGAAGCACATATATTGAATGAAATGTTCAACATTAGTTTGAATATTGTTCATCAATTTGTAATGCATTTGAAGATGATTTTGGCTGAACTTTAACTTTCTGTTAAAATTCGTGTCTTGTGTGGTTTCTCGTTAAAAAAAACGCTCATGTGTCTTTTCTTCTTATTCAAAATTTAAGAAATTATATTTGATATAGTTAATAAAATTGTGTTTTACTGGTTTCACTATCCCTGATATTTCTTTCATTAAGTTTATATTAACTTATTAGCCTCACATTTGAAACAATCAGATTCAATACAGAATAGTCTTACACATGTTACTATATCTAGTCTTAGAAAAATCAAATTTGCAGACTCAACTCAACAACAGAAATCACAACCTCAACACAATACAAATCCAATAACAATAGTCATCTCTTTCAAGCCAAGAACAATCAATCCCATCTCATCGAGTAAGACATCATTCCTAGAAATGTTCAAACCACATCAGCCCGACAACATTGTTTTCTACATCACTCATTAATTCAGAGAGAAGGCAACAACATCAAAGGTGGTTCATACTAAGTGGAGCGTTGTGTTTATAAAGGTCAGCAACCTGTTGGATCGGATGCATCGGTCGTTGAGGTAAAATGACAAATTTCAAAATTTTCTTTCTTAATTTATTATGCATCAGATCTTTTCTAGTGTAATCATGAATAATTTTTTCATATTAAATCATATTCAATGTTATCAATTTAAATTTGATTTGATTTAAGTTATATTGCATTATCATTATATTAACAAGATTAATTTGATTTATAATGGCAATAGTTGTTTAAAATATTTAGTGATTACTAAATTAAATAATATTTAACTCAATGGTAAGTTTAATAGTAAATATTTTTCATACATTACACACACATAGAAAAATCCACATCCCTCCTTATTTAGCACCATCATTATCCCCTGATATCAACAACATGTTTATATTTAATTAATTAGCCTATGTGATAAGAGAGAGAAAGACCAACTATTTAAATATAAACATGCGGTTGATATCGGGGGGCTAAGTGATGGGGCTAAATAAGAGGGCCTGTGGATCCTAGCTCTCTCACACACACACACACATACACACACACACACACACACACATATAAGAGGTGCTAAATAGGAACAAGGCTGTTCTTAAAGATAGTCATGATCGGAAATATACCTATTGCAAGGTTTACTCCATTTATGTTCTAAATATTGTGTCACATTTCGCTTGCATGTGATTGGCCTAGTCTCTTCGGATAATATTTTGGTTCGTCTTATTTAAAAACAACTCTAAAGTTTTGGCTATCAAAATAATATACATACATACACATGCGGATACACACACACGCATACGCGCGCACATATATATTCTTTATCATGTTTAATTTATTATATTGACCCAAATAATAATTAAATAAATATACAGCAATTATATAATTAATTAACTAATTATATATTTTATTAAATATTAATTGTTTAAATTATTATATTATATATTTTACAATTTTATAAACCTTTTAGGCACCAAAACTAATCTATTTAAGTATTTCTGGAAAGTAAATGCTCTACCTAAGGTCAAATTAAACATGTGCTTATCATACACAAAAACTTAATACGATCGAACAATAAAGAAAAAAAATATTTTCAAATAAATAATATGCTTTTTTTAATATGGAGCATGAAACAGTTAAACATTTATATTACGATTGTTATCTCACCAACCACATCTGTTCAAATATTCTGAGCATTTTTACTTTATTATTTCTAATGAGGAGTTAAACTTTGACTTGTACTAGAATAGTTTTAGATTTTATTATGGTAATAGTTGTAGAATTTTGTTAAACGCCATCTATACTGTCATTAGCTGATACTTGTGGTTTGAGAGAAACCAACGATTATTTAACAACGCTATCACCCCAAATTCAAATTGACTTTTACTATGGCTTTATATTGTTATAACTGGTTAAGTAATTCTAAGTTTAAATAAAGTAAAAATGTTTCTTTCAAGAGATTTCTTAATAAATATAGTCTTAAATAAAAAATTTAAGGGCCAAAAATGCTTTTAGGAATAGAAAAGACGAAAATGCTCTTAGTCCTTTTCCTTTGGAACTTAATAATTCCTCTGGGTTAGATCCTTGTTTATAACTTGAAATCTAAATTAGCTGTAACTACCTAATGTTGAGAATCAATTATTTCGAATTTTATACTGTAACTTTTAAATAATTAAATGGTTTTAAATAATAAAACATGTGTAATTTGGGTTGGTTTGGAGAATTTGAGAAGTAAATAATTTTGTAAAGATGGAAAAATATAAAGATAAGATAATTATTCCTTTTTATAATTAATATCGGTATTTTTGAATACAAAATTATTTTAAGTGAATAAAAAGTGGAATATTCAATATTTATAAAGTTAAATAGTGGCAAATAAAATTTCTTGGTATTTATTTTAGTAAAGAATGAATTTTAGTTTAACCCATGAGTTTAGTGAAACATTTTTCTAAGATGGGTTGAATAATGGGATAAAGAAATAATTATTTTAAAAAGTGGAAAATGTGGAATACAATTTTTTGAAAATATATAATGTTGGGTAAACAAAGTAATTAAATAAATATTATTTTTTATTTGTGATTTAGACTAAATTTTGGTTGAGAAGGAAATTTTTTTGTAAAAGAGAAGGAAATTAATATAAATGCGGAAGTTTTGTGATTAATTGTATATAAAAATATAGTTGCTACACTAATGGTGAGTTCTCTATCCTGGTCTCCACCTCCAAATCCTTTCGTCTCCTGCTCTTTCTTGACTTGCTTTGATCCCTCTACTAGCATTCAATCGAGGATTGAAGTTCCACCTTTCCTTTTAGATCCCATGCTTCATGAATCTTCCTTGGTCTCCAATAGTGCTTCAAGTGATAGATTCGTTCAAGGTGGTCGAAGTTTCGCTGACGTTGTTCGTTCTCCTGCGCTGGAATTGTCTCCCATTTCGAATTTCAAACTCTCCAAGTTGGCCCCACCTGCTTCTTCTCACCCGCCAAGCAGAATATTTCTTATGTTTAAATCCATGAGGGAAAGTGGCAACTGCTTCAGGAGTGGAAAATGTGGACATGTGGAAAAATCCTGTCACAATGCCATCTTGTGCTTTAAGTGCAATAAATGTGGTCACTTCTCGGCTCGCTGCAAAGCCAATTAGAAGGGGATAGACAAGCTTCACGGTACAAGAGCTGTATTTCAATGGAAATGACGGGGCAACCTGTTAACACGAGTACTAAGGCACCATCTCAATCAACCGCCATGCGTCCTTCTTCTCTAGAAAAATCTTCCCCCCGAATTAATTCATCTTGCTCCATAGAATTTCCTTTTTTTCAAAACCATGGAAAATGCATGCCTCGAAATATGATCTTCTTGAAGCTCAAATGCATGCGGTGATATCCATCGTCTTTGGGACTTGGTCCATCACCAAGGTTAGGCGCTGCTTGGGTCGTCACTTTGAACTTGAAGACCGGCGTATTACCATGTACTCCGACGATGCTTCCTTGTCAGATTTCCCAATTGCCGTCCACTAACCATTGCCGCTACCAAGAGGTTCCTCGATCATGCAACAGGTACGTCCACGTTCGCCAGTGGTCTTTGGAAAGGGATAGCATTGTTTGTCAGTTTTTCGACCCCTCTTGGATTAAAGTCTCCAACATTCCACCATTTATCCATAAAGATGTGCAGCTCAGGGAGGTTCTTGACCCAATCGTGCAGTCGATAGCTTTAAGCCACTGTTCTGGGGCGACTTCTGACAACCGGTTTTCTTACATCAAGATCAGGTTAGACAAATCAGTGGAGGTTCCTGGCGCTCTCTTCACTGCTGCATTCGGCAATGATTTCAGGCTAGTGTTTGAGCACTGGATTCCCAATCACCCTTCTATTCCTCCTAATGACTTTGTTTTTGCACTTGGTGTCTTTGCTATCGCCTATCCTCTTAATCCGATTTACCTTTCCGATGACGAGGGACTTAAATCATTGTCTAACCTACCCACTCCTCAGATGAACTTTGCTGATGGCATCATTGTAGATGAAGTTCGCCTTAATATGAAGTTGGCAGCGGTTAAAGCAGGCAAGCAAGTGATCCTGATTGACTCATTTGATGATGATACTTTCTCTGATGGTGCTTCATCAGTGATAGCGAGGCGGTCTCAGGTTGCACTTGCCGTGTATCATGTGTGTGGGAGGTGGAGCAGGGGATACTACTTGAACGAGACATGAACTTAGACTTCTAAGGGATCGTAGGTAACCCATCGCCGCCTATGTTGACCATAGTGGAGGATGACCTTTTCTTCCCTTGGACAAATATTCCTGCCCATCTACCTGTCCTCACTCATTCGGTTATTAGGAGGATTGGTCGGCTTCTTCCTACCGATCGTGATCACCCCATGCAAGGTTGTCACGACTCGAAATCCAATGTTCGAAATTTGACATCAAATACCTCACTTGTATTCGACTGCCAAAGATTCAAACATCGAACTCCAATCGGATGGAGCTTATAACAACATTAGATGAATATAAAAATAGCGGAAACAGAATGAATATCATGCATTACATCACAGATACAACATCATCATAATATCCATTACAACATCAGAGTATCATAACACATATATCACAACTCCAAATAGAACATCATAATAGAACAAGTGATCATATGCCAAAAAGTCTTCAAAGGAATGAAGCGATAACGAATTTACAAAACTAAGAACCTTGAGATCCAAAGGCTTCCAAAATATGTCCAAGACAAAAGCCTCCAAAAACGGATAGCCTCCAAAATACTGCTAGCACCAAAACACGGAAACCTGCTACTAGGCTTCCCGTGTGGAAATTGTAGGCACCCAGAGTTTAGAAAGAAACAATAAACTCCAGGTCAGTCGTGGGACTGGTATGAGTAAACAAAAACAATTGCTTTTAAATAAAACAAGATTTTAAAAGAAAACCGTTCATGCTTTTGGAAAATGAAACTACCATAAGACCTTCCGCCACACACACACAATGCAATCGCAGAATTAGAGAAGATTTCTTCTTGTGATAGTCAAATATGCTTGATACGAGAAAAAATTCTTTGATATTATTACTAGTGCATAGTGTAGAAAGCCATTTCGAAAGTATAATATTAACCTTAGCCAGCATACAACCATTGTTGTATGCCTACTATAGCTACCATGTTTTGTAGCAGGTTACCGCCACGCTGCATGGCAGGTTATACAATTAAAACCGTACATGGCTCGTATTGTTTCTTTGGATTTCCAACAAATGGTCAAAGGAACTTCCTACTGCCACATGGGTACGCCTCTGGAGGTACGTCCCGAGAACCTACCCGGCTCTCTGCCAACACAAGGCCGGGTTACCTCTGTAGCTAGGTAACTACTACTCGAGTATGCCACCCCCCGGTCGTTTGCGACCTTTATCCGTGGGCCCTCTACCACAAAGCAACAACCACACAGTAATGAGATTGCGCAACTACATAGGTAAAGTATCTGGACTCCATACCGTGATACTACCTTTTTCCAAAAGGAAATGACATACCCAAAAGGGTGCGACCCTCATAACCTTGCCGCATCTTTCCTGTTTCGACCATTTCCAGGGTGTGAGGTTCGATGAGGTCTCGTCCACAAAGCTACGCTTTGCACGAAAGCCATGCTTTGATCACAAATGATCATCGACACACAGCAACACTTAGCATGCCACACTACCAAATTGGGAGTATATCACTGATAACCTTCAACTACATAACCTCTGGTCTCGTGCGTCTCAGAGAAGGGTGTTAAGCTAAGAGAATAAATTCTACGCCACCAACAGATATGTATTTGAAAGAAATCTGCTTTACATCTTAAGGTGTAGTGTCAGACATACAACCATACAAGTCTGTTCCGGGTTCGAACAGAACCGAAAGCACTTCGTCCAATAAAGGAAGAAGCCCTTGTAAATCCGAGTATCCACAATCCCGATCGGACTCCCCATCACATGTGGAGATCTCTATACCGGAGCAACTCAGTGCAGAGACATTCGATAAGTTATCCTATCATTTTCGAAGACACCCGGTCTTCACCACCGTCTTCAAATGCTATTAATTTCGCCGTATCATTATTCAGAATGGGTTATATGACACAAAGGTCCTTTCCCGGCTAAACCGAATAGTGAACGCTCAATTTTAAAACATGTGGATGTATCAATTACAAAGATTCACATTCAGGGTTCGATGTGGGTTTCGGATAACCAACTGGAATCCGACTTCCTGTCGCATCGAAGTTTAAATGTCGTTTTACGAGCAAAAGGGTTTTCACATAAATACAAAAACAAATCACATATCACAGTTCAGCACAAGGCAACTCACATCACACAGTATCACAACCACAACAGAAATATCAATCCAGTGAACAACAGTAGTTAATTATTTTCTATCAAGGTGAATGTGATTTAAATGAATTAACCACATAACTATTTTTATTGATTATTTTAAATCAATGATTAATTATTCTTAATGATAAATTAGTTAAATCTTAATCAACTTTATCAATTAATTATATTAATTAAAAACTAATTATAAATTAATCAACTTAAATTATCTAATTAACAATTCTTGATTACAAATAAATTAGACACTTAATTATTAATTAACCAATTTTTAATTACAAATTGATAAATCCCTAATTACTTAATTCATTACAATTATAAATTAATTAACCATTCTTAATTACCCTTTTTAAACAATTAATTAATAATAATTATTTATCTTAATTAATATTTTAAAAATCTTCCCTAAACTTTGAAATCAATTTATTACTAACTTGAAAACTTTAATTAAGTTTAAAACTTGTCTTACATTAACTACTTAATTAAAGTATTAATTGGATTTTAAAATATTGTTAAGTATTTACTTAATTTATTAAAACTTGAAATAAATTCTTGCTTAAGTTGTCAAACATTAATTACTTCATTAGTGCTAAATTTTGTTCAACAACATTAACTTAAATTTATAAGGGTTAACCCTTTTGAAACAAACCCGAGAATGTCTAGTTTTACTCCAGTAGACACTCGAGTTTCTCACCATTCTACCCGAGTTCTTCTTCTCTTCCTCACGTACGCTTTTTCCTTTTTTTCTTCTAAACTTAAGTTTAAACTAAATAAACTATTCCAGGCTCGTGTGTTCCAGGCTTGAGAATTCGCGTTCCAACCCGAAGCAACGCATCATCTTTCTTGAGTATCAACTCGAGTCGCTAACAGCAGAACTTCCTGACACCATCACAGGGTCGTGCACGTGCACGACACCTCGTCGGCATTCTGGCGAACCGCGCCACCTCCAGCAATTCGCAAGCTAACGTCACACTCGAAAGCAAAACTCGTTTTAATGCCAAAAACTCAAAATCAAAATTTACCCTTTCGTTGAAACTGTAACTCGAACACACCAAAACGAAAACCTCTCGTCCCACTCACGCCGTTCATCAAAAAATCCACAACTCCGCCCTCACGTTGTCGATACCCCACTCTACCATCTCCTTGAAGCTTACGCAACTCGATCAACCCGTGGTGATGAAATCACCACATTTCGAAACCACTGTAAAACTCAAGCATAAACCGTAAATTTATCTCGTCCTATCGATTCTTGCAATAGAATTTTTTTTTAACAATTTTCCTGAAATCATTGATCAACAAACTACGTTCAAACAAAAATTCAACATCTAAGATTTGCTCGATCACCAGAAATTGATTAAAAAGCATATTTGGTTCAATTAGGAACTGCACCTTGCACACTTAAACTAAAAATCATCATATTTGTTTTCAAAATCCTATCTTCGTATGTAGATTCAAGCTATGTAATTGAATCGATGGTTTAAAATATTCGAATTTTTCATGTATTCGTCCTTTTACTGTAAAATTTAATTTGCAGAGACAATATTTCAATATCGAGCTTAAAACAAATTCTAAGCCTTGATTTAAGTTTAAAGAAACTTGTTTGTTTGAAATCCTAAACTTAAAAATGTTTGTATGAAGATGTATTAATTTTTCTTTCTACTTTACTTTGCTCTGTAACTAGAAATACAGAAGAACAAGCTATACTAAAATTTCCAGTACAATAGAAAACATACAGATCTATCTATTCAAACTATATAGCAAAGCACAAAGTTTTCATGAATCAAATACCCAGATTTAAATTTTAAAAATAGTATGTTTACTCACCTGGAAAGTTTGTGAACAGAGAGAAACTTCCTGTTTTGAAAAAGTGCAGTTTTGATCTTCTTTGATCTTCTTTTTTTTTTGTTGAGTTGTTAATTTAAGTTTCAATTGTATAGATTAGTTTCTGAAATGCTAAGTTATGTTTGAACGAACAAGAACTAATTATGGATGTATATATAAAGAAAATAGTTTGTACAGGTAGGTGTTATCTGGTGTAGCTTATTTCTTTTGGTCAGTTTTTTTTTCTCTTCTTACTTTGACTAAGCAAGATTTTTTTTGTCTGAAATGAAAAGATATTTACACATTTGAAAGGATTTTTTTTGTTTGTGCTGAGATGATGGTATTAAATGCATATGTTTCCCAATTTGTTTACAGCTTTATCTCATTTGATTTTTTTTTGTATGTAATTTTTTGTTTTATACATAGATATTTATTTTAGCCTTGCATAACATACATACATACAAATCTTGTTTTGCTTATGTTACATACACACAACTCACTTATATCTAACATAACCCTTGTGTTTATTTTTTATATTCTTAAGCTTAACTATCAACCCTTTATGTCATATTTACTTCATTACAAATACATTACCCATTAAAAATATTTGCTTTATATTAGTACATATTATTTAAAAGAGAATGTTTTGAAATTAAATACATATTAAATAAACTACACACACACACACATATATTTTAATTCAAATGATTTTTAAAACATTTATTATTTCAATCAAAAGAAATTGAAGTTTTATTCATATAAATTAACACATATTTTATTTGTTTTGAAACTTTTCAAATTAAATTCCAAAAGTTCAAATAAGTTAACAAATTTAAATTAATAAATTTTGGGATGTTACAAAGGTAGTGTTTTCATCCTTAACCTTTTAAACACTTTTAATCAAGAAGTTATAATGGTGCCGCATCTTGTATGTCAGTTGTTCTAAATCCTTAGCATGTCGAGGTCATTAAATGCCTCGAATCTGAGGGTAGTTCTTAATGCGTACACTATCTTAGAATATTCGTAGTTTGGGAGGTTCTGATAAGTGTGCTTTAGTTAAGAATTTTATTCGTCCTTTGCGTCTTGATGTCTTATTTATTCAAGAATCCAAGTTATGTAATCCAAATGTGTTTAAACTTAGATCGGTTGTTGGTGTCTTTTAAGTGGATCAGTTGTTTTGGATTCAGTGGAGTCCAAGGGGGGTATTATCACTTTTTGGGACACCTCAAAATGGACTCTTCTTCAAAGAGTTAAAGACGTTTCCGCGTTTCATGTAATGCTTAAGCATGTTTCAACCGGTGTTGTTTATGCTTTTTCTAATGTTTACGGTCCAGACAACTCTTTCGATCGTTCTATGTTATGAGCTGATTGTACCTATTTCATTTTCCTATTCCACGGTCCATCGGTAATTGGTGGTGATTTTAATGTTACTAGGTTCCCTTCCGAGCGAAACTCGCCTTTCTCTTCTGATATGGACAATTTTAACCGGTTCATTAGCGACTGTAACCTCATTGATTTGACTTTAAATAATCGTGCCTTCACGTGGTCGAGCAAACGCTCTTCTCCCTTAGTATCTAAGCTCGATCGGTTCTTCGTCAATATGTCTATCGAAACTACCCACCCCCTTGCATCCCAAACGGGTCTTCCCATAATCATCTCTGACCACTGCCCAATTCTCTTTGACTTCGGAGATGGTTCCCTTAATAGGCCTCCTTGATAATTCAAAAACTTCTAGACCGTATAGCTAGAGTTTGACGATATGGTAGAGAGACCCAGGCTTCGTTCATTGTTTCTAGATTTACGGCCCACATCCTCGTCATTAAACTTCAACTTCTTAGATTTGCTCTCAAAACTTTGTCTAAAGGACTTTGGGGGTCGATCACAACAAGAAAAGAAAATATCCAAAATCAGATGTTAGACTTGAATATCAAGGAGAAATCTTCCCCACTATATGACTCTAAAAAGGAGTTGCTTCACATTCTTGAATTGGATCTCATTCAGCTTTTAACTCAAGAGGAGGTGGCGTGGAAGCAGCGTTCAAGAGACCAATGGCTTCGAGAGGGTGATCTCAACATGGGTTACTTCAACTGAATCACTAATGGAAGAAGGAAATCTAACAAAATCTCCAGCATTCAGACTGATAACTCTGTTGTTTTTGATTAGTATGAGATTGTCAGAGTTTTCACCACACATTTCAAGCAGATTCTAAGCACTCCCTCTTCTTCTCAAGACACCGTCAACTGCGAGTCTCTCCTCCCTACCTCATCCAATTTTCTTCTTCTCATTGACCGCCCCTTCGAGATTGATGAAATTTAGGCTACGTTAAACGAAATGGCGTCAGATAAAGCGCTAGGTCCGGATGGATTCTCCCCTTTGTTTTTCAAAAGATATTGGGGATTCCTTAATTCAGCATCTTTAATGTCTTCGTCGAATTCCACTCACAACCAAATCTGGTTGCAAAGCTCAACCACGCCAATATCATTCTCATCCCAAAATTGAAGGTGCTTCTTCTCATTCTGATTTCAGACCTATCAGCTTCTTAAATACGATCTTCAAACCCATCACTAAGGTCCTGGCCAACTGTCTGAGACCTTACATGGATTCTCTCATCAGCCTCAGACAATCTGCTTTTACTTCGGGTAGATATTTAACTGTAGGGATGTCAATGGATATTCGAAAAAATCCAAATCTGTTTGCATCCACATCCGAAAAGCAGATAAATATCCGATATTCGAAAAAATGGTTGCGGATGTAGATATGGAAACATCCGCCTCTGAAAAGTATCCATGCGGTTTTTGTCAAGATTATAGTTCAAATCATGTGTATTTTAATGCAATGAAAGACATTCGTTTATTATTTTATTAAGTTAGCAGTTTATATTATTTGCATTTGATGCTTATTAACTGCTTGAAACTATTTATTATCATCATATTTGTTAATTTTTAGCACTTTTACAATCAATGAGATCGAAAAATATTTTTGTTAAACTAAAATTTTCTTTTTATAATTCTTGATTTATCGGTTAGAGGATAGGATAATTATTCGATTTCCGTTCGTTTCCGTGGATGTGGATATCTGATATCCGAAAATGATTTCGGATGGGAATGCGAATATAGCACTATCCACATCCGAAAGCATCCGTTGATAGGCCTATTTAATTGAAAACGCTGAGATGGTCCAAGTGGCCATTAGCTTTTGTCATGCGAATAAAATAGGCCGTGCTTTTGCAAAGCTTGATTTTTCTAAGGCTTTCGACATGATTTCGTGGGATTTCGTCCTTGCTAACCTGGGCCAAAGTGAGTTTCTGCTATCTTTCATCACTTGGATTTCCCAGTTTCTCTCCACCTCTTATTCCATGGTTTGCGTTATTGATATTAAGGGAAATCTTTTTGGCTCCAAAAGGGGTCTAAGGCAAGGGGACCTAATTCTCCCCTTCCCTTCAACCTGGCTGCGGATATCTTTGTTAGAATGAATGACAAGGCTTCTAACTCAGGCTTGTTTGAATGCCAAGGTAGGGATTTCATAAACAATGGCTTCTACTCGTTTCAATATGTGGACGACACCATTCTCATGTCCATTCCAACCCCTAACTCAATTGCAACCGTAAAGCTTCTCTTATATTGTTTTGAACTAGTTTCGAACCTGCAGATCAACTACTCCAACAGTGTTGTGTTCAGGTCTGATGCGGCGCACCTTCTTGGTCCTCTTATGGCCTTTTCGCTAAACTGTAGTCTACAATCATTCCAAATTCCATATCTTTGATTGCTTCTTAGTCCTTCTAAACCTACGAAGGCGGAATGGTCTATCCTCATCGAGAAATGTACTCATAGGCTGGCTGGTTGGAAGGGTTAATCACTTTCCAGGGCGAGTCGGCTTACGCTCATTAACTCTGTCCTGTCTGCTCTTCCGACTTATTGGTTCTCCTTTTACAAAGAAACATCTTGGGTAGTTCATAAAATTGATGGGTTAAGGTGAGCTTTCTTAGAAAGGTACGACTTAAATCACCGTCGCAAACTTCTTGTCGCATGAGACTCAGTTTGCCTGCCCAAAAATGATGTGGGCCTAGGTCTGATCAACCTGCATAATTTCAACAAGTCTTTGCTTTCCAAATGGAGCTGGAATTTACTTACTAGCTGTTCAAAACCATGGAAATTTGGATAAGATCCTACTATTACAACGGCAATTTCAACCTCTTTGATTGCTCACCTATTCCAAGCGCCTCCAACTTCAGGAACAACGTGGCTCAGGCAGGAACTGAAATTCATATCAACACGATTATTGCTTAGGGAAATGGGAAAAGAATCCTATTCTGGAAAGACCCATGGATAAAAGGTCAAACTTTGTCCTCCCTTTTACCTAACCTATTTGATATTGCTTTGAACAAGGAGGTAACTTTGTAAGCGGTTTGCCTCACCGGTGGGCGAAATTTAAGCTTTACTTGAGTCCTGTACGACACTCTTCTACTTTCAACGGTTGCTCTTCTGACTTACATTGTCTCCATTTCATTGCATGACATGGAGGATTCTTTCGTTTGGCCCTTAATCCAACGGGCCTTTTTTGGGTACATTCCATATACAACTTCCCTGATACATTCGTTGACTTCGGCAGCCTCCGGAGGCTCCATGCGCCTCCTCTATTTAAAGTGCACATGTGGCTTATAATGCTTAACAAACTTAATACTACTCATGCTCTGGCAAGAAATTTGATTGCTGCTGCTCAATGCTGTTTACTCTGCAGCGAGCATGTTGATTCTACACATCATATCTTCTTCGACTGTGATTCACGTTTAAGGTGTGGATGATGTGTGTGACAAATTTAAAATTACACGCTGCCGCCACTTTCCTCTTCTGGAAAGCCATTGGGCCTCTTGGTCACCAACTTCATCGTTTGCCTTACTTTCTTTAGCTTTTGCATGGGTTTGTTGGATTGAGAGGAATGAGAGATGCTTCAATGGCAAAGTTAGTTCCTTTTACTTTGTTTCTAGGAAAATTCTCACTCTTTTATCCATGTGGACAGGTACTGTTATGGCTCCCATGCACTACTACCTTGCTACGTTAGGGGATCATGCCTTAGTTGGTAGCAACATGCCTCTGTCGTGATTATCTCAGGGTTATTGCACAATCTTATTTCCCTAGTATTTCCTACTTTTGTGTTAGTATATATTTCTGTTATGTCCTTTGTTGGGTAACTTTCTGGTTTTAGCTTGGTTTGGTTGTTTTTTTGGAAACTTTTTCCATTTTTGGTCACCGACTAGGCTTGTTAGTTGGATAACTCAAGTTTTTTTTATATATATATCTTATTCTGGCTGTGCGACCTAGGTTGCACTACTACTTACCAAAAAAAAGTGAAAGTTTTAATTATAAGCCCACTTAACCATAGTCCAAAAACCAAATTCAAAAAAAAGAGAAGCTAGGATATTTACCTCCTTTGTTTTCTTGAGTAAGTCTAAAGACATCATTCATTACCTTATAAACAAAGCCAATATCTCATTTTTCTCTGCAAAGTAATTCAAAACAAGCCCTAACCTCACTTCAAAAATCAAATTCAAATAAAAGTCCTAAATCCTTGAAACTCAAATATTTGCTTCTTAACAATAAACTACACACCTTGGGGCAGTAAAAGAACAATTTTGATCAAGTTGGTATTTCATTTGAAATCAAGGTAAGAAAATTAGAGGAAGTTTGAAGGAACAGTGAAGAGCTAGAAGAGGAATTGAGTTTTCTACCTTGGTGAGTAATTATATTACACATAACTATGCTAGAAATAAATGAATACTTGAAGTGATGAGGTATTTGTTGATTGTATGTGAGCTTTGTAAACCATTGTCTGTTTGAACCCAACATTACTTCTTCCTATTTGTTTAAATCTCTACTTGATTGTTTGCATTGTGATCAATTGTATGTGTGTTGTGTACCCGAAAGACCTTGTAATTACATTGAAATGAATTGGGTTAGAGTGACCAATGGTAGGGGAGAAGACGAGGAACTGGAGCTAAAAAACTCTAAGAACCGCCATGAACGGTCGATCTACCGTCCTCACCAATCGACCGGTTGATTAACGGTCAACCGGTTCATGTGTCTTGGAGTTGTTTATCTTCAGATATTTGTGTGAGTTGTACTGTTTTATAGAAAATAGTGTAAAATAAAATGTATAAAAATATAAATAAAGTAGGCGTTTTAAAAATGATTTTTTTTATATATATCGAAAAATATTTTATATCAAACTAAACGAGTTATTTGGGAATTTGAGATAATATTTCATGAAGAAATTTGATTATTACTAATACATAGTAAATTGCTTTGAGGTTTAAATTAATTTAAAAAACATATTTTAATTGAAGAAATTCTTGATGATTTTAATTAATATGATTTAGTCGAGGTTTTCTATGTATTTAAAATGTGAAAAGTGATTTGGAAAACTTATTTATGGAGTTCAAAATTCCTATTTTTGAAATGAATAAAGGAAAAATCGTATTTTCTATTATTAAATAGTGTAGAAGCTTTTGATATAAATGTGTATGTGTGTTTGTGTATCCTTTTTCAATTAATTTGTGTGCATTTAGCAAATGTGTTTACAATGTAGCACAAAGATTGAATAAACGGAGTTATAATACCAGATAATATAAGATGTTCGGTTATATTTCTTTGGTTATTCGTTTGACTTGTTATATAGAATAATGCTATGAATGAGTGTAATTCACGAGTAGGGTGTAAACAAGTGATTAACACCAGGTGCTATACAACATCTAAATTGATATCTGTTCGATTTTTTATTGTATGTAAATGCTAAAAGTGCAATGTAGGTCATGTAATATGGATATATGATAATGCAGAGTATAATGATGATAATAAAACTCTAAATAGTGCGGAATAAAAAGCAGTATAGTAAAATGACACCAGAGATTTTTATACTGGTTCGGAGCACCGTCCTACGTCCAGTCCTAGACTCCTTCTGGAATTTCACTAAAACAACAACCCTCACTTAATCCAGAGGAACAGGTCTATACACCCCTGAGCAGTCGAACAGGGACCTGAGCAGCAGAACACGATTTCGCCTCAACAGCCGAAGAGGACTTCACTCGCCTGAGCAGCAGAATAGTACTTCAACTAATATGGAAAATAGTTTGACTAATGTGTGTTCTGATAACACTGATTTGTCACTTGTAGTACACCCTTCCTATAATCTTCTCCTCGAGTATAAACGTTTATATTTGAAGTATATGAAGAATAAAAAGGTATAAATTGCTTTTATGCAGATTAATTGAAAGTATGATAGCAAATAGATTTCAGAAAGTTAGATCAGAGAATAAGAGAAATCGATTGTGATTAAGTGATTTGAAATGAAGTTGGATTTTGTATTTACAAGAGTTAGAAAGCTACGATTGTTGGTGAAGAGTTTCGATGGAAGCGTTGCATCCGAATATTTTCGTTAAAGGTTCGCAACTCTTCACAAAAGTCGTGACCTTTCAAAAAAATGGCTGTTATAGAAATTCAGTCGACTGAGCTACATAATCAGTCGACTGAAGATTCAAAAGTAATTTGAAATTTAAATTCGTATGTATTTATGTAACTGTGCATGCTACACCAAAATTCCAGTGTCAATCGACTGGTTCCGTAGGTCAGTCGACCGACCTGGTCATTTTTTTGCAGTTTGCACAATTTACATACATACATACGTACATATATATATATTTATTTCTATAACTTTATATTACTTTAATAATTTAAATGTGAGCTTATATGTGTATAAAATATTTAGTAAATATAGTGATTAAATATATAAGGTAGTGTAGACATAATTGAGGAGCGATTTTAACAAATATTAACCTAAGACTTAAAAAAAATACCATAGCTGATGCACCGGTTTTTAAAGTCTCGTCTCCTTGTCTCTTTTTGTCGTAGCAGTCGTCAAATCTGTGTGTTGTAGTGATAGCTTCGTGTCATGAATCAAAACCAAGTCTCAACATTCTCCCCTTTTTTGATTGATGACAACCTGTAAATAGATATAGATTTTGACTGTATATATATAAAACATAAATACTTACTCCCTCTGAATCTTTGACGTTCTGTATCCTGCATTTTTATTAGTAGCAATAATATTTCTCCTCCTTTGTCATCGACAAAAAGGACTAAGTAATATGATATTATAATGTGAAAGATAATATGAAACAAAACCAACAAAAATCATCCAAACATTAATATCCATAGACAAGGGTGTTTAAAATAAATAAACTAGGATGACTATTTAGTACAAGCCATATTAAAAGCAAATGTCTTAAATGAAAGAAATGAACATTTTATTCCATCGGATGTTTAACCTACCACCATCTCCTTCATTACCATCATCATCACTACTACCTTGATCGTCCCCAGAAGAAGTAGAAGACCATGTAAATACATATTGCTTACTCGGATCGCCTATAGTAGAAGTAGATGTATCGAAAGAGCACGATATTGCTTGCCACAATTTTGTGAAAAAACCCTTTGAATTTATCGAGCTTCTTATCAACTTTGAGGATGTTTGATTGAAGGATTTGTTGATTATGGCACATGATATTGATGGACTCACATGGTTGAAGACCTTCATTTGGAATCATAATTTCTTCTTGTTGATATCGAGTTGATGTTTGAGGAGATGGTCGGTGAGAAGACTCGCCTTGTTGTTCAGGTTGGACTTGAGTTGTTTTCCTTTGGGTCCATTTTTCAAAAGATATCATAGTAGGGGGCCGGGCAACCGGTAATTTCATTAAGGCTAAGGTCTAAGCGTTCAAACAACCAATGGTAGAAACCGGTGAATCCGATTCCGGAACTTCGCAGGCTTTGAGAAGATGCATAATATATTCGCCGTGATAATATATATTCATCTTCCCTTTGTTAAAGCTTAAAAACTCGTCAAGTATTAAACGAAGCCAATTTACTTTGATGTTTCCAAAAATTGCATACAAGGCTCTAAAATTATGTTCATAGACGAGTTCATAACTCCCGGTTCTAGGAGTTACGGTTTTCATTAAGGCGCGATGAATTATTCGTGCCTTTGGTCGTAAAGACATCGATTTTAACTGATGCATATTGTCTCCAAGAAATAAATGGCTTATGCGGTCTCAAACAACCAAATCAAGATCGATAGTAGCCAATTCAACTCCATCATTTTCTGTTTTTAGAATATGAGCCATGCGGTCTAGAGAAAAGAAGACGGGCTTACCATATACGAGACTCCATATGCAATCTTCCCGATTGGGAACATCTTAATGATCCAAGTTGAGATTAGCGTAGAACAACTTCACCATAATTTGGTTGATTTTGTGTTTATTGTCGTCGATATCAATTAACGACTCTGAATTGCTCCGTCAGGCTAATTCTTGAATGTGATAGGGTGAAAAATAAGGGAATTTGACGAAGGAACCTTCGAATATTCTTGAATCTTGCATCCATCTCCACCTCGTCATTGCGGTGTCGTCGAATAGCCACTGCTGATTTTGTTCATTAGATGGAGGTTGAGACAAGGAGGAGGCTTGACCTTTACATTTTGGTGCCATTTGATTTTGATTTTGAGGAGAAAAATTTGATTTTTGGAGAGATTAGGGTTTTGAAGACTTTGAAAAGCTGAATTGGAAAACAGGAGAGAAGGTAAAGTGATAAATAAAGGGGTAAGGGGGTAGGTGAAAAGGTAAAAAACCCTTCAGATCTACGGCTCAGTCGACTGGTGTAGGACTTCAGTCGACTGAAGCTGAAGGTTGTGAATATTCGACCAGAACAGTCGACTGGGGGCTTGCAAAAGTCGACTGGGCCTGTTATATAAACATCTATATTACAGCGTCCGTCGACTGGCTATACTCGTCAGTCGACTGAAGCTGAAGGTTGATTATATTCAACCTTTTGGTCCAGTCGACTGAGGCCCTTCAACAGTCGACTGGCCATGTATATATTTAAAAAATTTTGCAGTGTCAGTTGACTGATTTTCAAATCCATTCGACTGACCTATAGCATTTTGCACAATGAGTTTTTATATGATATGAATTGTGCATATTTTGTTTATTCTACTAATATAAATAATTTTATTTTATTGAATGATAATGAACTTTATCTTGCTGTTAAATGTGAATAATTTTTATATAGGAGTTGTCGTTTATTGCACTGAGAATAATTTTATTTCAAATATAAATGTACACATAGATAGAAAATTTATTTAAAAATCCAACAAAAGATTATTAAAGACTATGATTATTTCTTAGGACTTGGCGTCTTGAATTCTTTCAATTTCTTACGACGAATGTTCGAAGCTTCGTTGCGATCCTATAAATTTAGCGAGTATGGTGGTCATGGAGGAGACGAAGTGGAAGGGCGTCTAATAGGAGAAACGACATTTCCGTCCATCGAGTGTGACAAAGCCCCACATAATTTCATTGCTATATGCTCGATTATACCTATACGTCTGGAGTTAAATTTCTGTTCATAATACATCTCCCGTTGAAGCATTAGAGACTCCTATTGATAATGATGGAGATCGTCGATCTTTCGTTTTGTGTTTAGTGAAATATCAACGGTCTTTTTTCCTTTTTTCTTGTTCAGCGTGTATCCGGTGTGGTAAACCGATGATGGTGAACCCTTATGGTTAGGTGTTTTTGGGGAGTTGGTCGAAGCAATGATTTTAATAGAGTCGGTTGTAGAGGAAGTTGACATTGTTTTAAAAGCTGCTGTTAATTGATGTTTTACTTCAGAGAATCGAATGATGTATTTTATTTTGTTTTGAGTGCATAGGAATAGAAATATGCACCTATTTATAGTTTAATTTTTTAGAGAAAATAGGAAATAATTTGTGGATTATATTAATTCCAGCCTAAAAGAATGTAGAGGCATAGGTTTTCTGTTGGCTGAGCTAATTTGAATAGTTATAATATTTATAAAATTAGTAATGTAAATTATAAAGAAAACCGTGACATATAATGTAGTATAAAATACTTGTTACTATATAATAAAATGGCCATAAGAGACTAGAGTAGAAAACAATAATAGCTCAGGTGGTTAAGACACCTGGGCTATTCACAACAGGTCACGAGTTTGAGTATCAGCATGGTCAGAATTTCAAATTTTTCGATTTTTTTTTATTTTTGACTTTTTATTTTATTTTTTTATTTTTTTATATATATTTACTTGAGATTATCTCGAGCTCGCATCGCAATTTTATAAACGTATTCTCTAATAGTGGTTTAGTACAAATATCGGCTATCTGATTTTCTGATGGTACGTAGTCTCGATTTATTATATCCTTTTCTATATTACCGCATAAAAAATGATGTCTAATATTTACATGTTTAGTTCTAAGTGATTTACAGGATTTTTAGATAAATTAATTGCACTAGAATTATCGCAGTAAATTGTTGATTTTGATAGGTTGATTCCAAAATCTTTAAGCGTCTGTTGCATATAAATTACTTGTGTGCAAGCTAGTGCTGCAGAAATATATTCTGCTTCACAAGTTGACAGAGAGACACAATTTTGTTTCTTACTAAACCATGATATTGATGATTTACCAATGAAGTGACACGTACCACCTGTACTTTTTCTATCTGTTCGTGATCCTCCGCAATCAGCATCGCTATATGATACTAATTCGAACAAACGCTCTTTTGGATAGAAAATTCCAAAATTTGTAGTTTTACTAAGATAACGTAGTATACGTTTTACAGCACGTAGTTGGGATTCTATCGGGTCTGCTTGTAATCGTGTGCATAAGGATACACTCATCATAATATCTGGTCCACTTGTTGTTAAATAAAGTAGCGATCCTATCATACTACAATATAATTTCTAGTCTACACTTTTGCCTTTTTCATCTTTTTCAAGATGTGCTGTTGTACTCATGGGTGTTGGTTTGGCAGAAGTGTTTTCCATTCCAAAACGTTAAATAAGATTATTACAGTATTTTTCTTGATTAATAAATATTCCGTTTGAAACTTGTTTAATTTGTATTATTAGAAAATATGACAATTCTTCCGAACATTTCAAATTCTCTAGTCATTATTTCAGAAAATTCTTTACATAATTCATTATTAGTTGAGCCAAATATAATGTCGTCAACACATATTTGAACTATTAATATATCATTTTTAGAATGTTTTATAAATAATGTTTGATCTACTTTTCCTATTTCGAATCCAGAATTAATTAGAAAGCTTTTAAGACGTTCATACCAAGCACGTCGTGCTTGTTTTAATCCATATAAAGCTTTCTTAAGTTTATATACATAATCTGGATATATTTCATGAATAAATAAATGAGACTATTCAACATAAACATTTTCTTTAATATAACCATTTAAAAATGTACTTTCAACATCCATTTGATAAAGTTTAAAATTATTAAAACACGCGTACACCAATAAGGTTCGTATTACTTCTAGTCTAGCAACTGGAGCAAACATTTCTTCGTAATCTATTCCTTCTTCCTGGTTATATCCTTGTGCTACTAATCTTGCTTTATTTCTAGTTATATTTCCTAATCCGTCTGCTTTATTTTTATAAACCCATTAGTTCCTATAACCGTTTGATCGGTTGGTCTGGGTACTAGTTCCCAAATTTCATTTCGTTCAAACTGATTTAATCTTCTTGCATAGCAATAATCCAATTTTCATTGGATGATGCTTCTTTAGTATTTTAAGGTTCTATAGTAGAGATAAAAGCTACATTACTCATTAAATTTAATTGACTTCTAGTTTGAACATTTGAATTTATTTCTCCCATTATATTTTCTGTAGGATGTTTTCATAGGAGATCTTATCGTATTAGTAGTATTTCTATTTTCTAAATTATAAACAATGTTTTCATCTTCTCTAGATAAAATGATATCGTCATCGTCTCTCGAATTGTTTGTGATAACCTGAATCTTTAGGCATCTATTAATTGGAAATTAACAGAATTAAAATTATTAAATACTCAATTGTTGATTGAACAAATGAAATTCTGATATATATATATATATATATATATGGATATGTATATAGATGGGTGTAAACTATAATAAATATTGAAAAATAAATCCCTGAATAAATGAATAATATATATATATATATATATATATATATAAAGATATATGCAAATTTTTATAATATTGAAGATTTTTAAGCGTATTCATATACAAGAATATAAATGTGTTTATGTATATATGCTTTGTGAATAGAAGGCATAAAATTGAATTCAATATATTAAATTTTCAAAGGACATTTAAAGTTGAATTCTTTATAAAATATATATATTTTTTATAATATTAAAGATAAATCTTTATTAATTAAAGTAAAATAGTTTAAGTTTTAAGTGGGATTTGATAAAGAGTGATACTTTCTTCAATATATATATATATATATATATATAAGTTGTATATATACCTAAAGGTATTAAAACTATAATATGGAAACACATAAAATATATACATTCATGTGAACCAACAAATAAGGAAATATGGAAATACATACATTTACATGTGTAAAACAATAAAACTTGTATTAAACAAGTGTAAGAATTCTAGAATTGTAACTTAACACTTGTAAGAAAAATTTAACAAGCGTCATTACGTTGTTTTTGTTTTTTTTTAAAATATATTAAAAGAGGAAACCTGGTTATTGTTTGTAGTTAAAAGTTTACAGTTCAAACTTATTTCTTTTCGTCTTCTTAAAAAAGAAGAAGAGAGGAATCAGAATTCAAATTCAGCAACAACTTCACATGTTCATATTACAAACCTGAGAAGCCTTAAAGTTCAACTCAGTATGAATTCAAGTTCAAAAATCAAGCTAGCAACTAAATCAACTCAAAACATAGTGCATTCAAAACCAGCATCAAGTAACCAAATTTCCAAATCATTTCAAAAAAAAGATTTCAGAATTTTTTTATACAGCTCCTCTGTTCTCTGCTTTCTGTTTCAGGTGAGTAAACATTTAATTTTAAAATAGTTATAAATCTGGAATTATATTTTTATGCATGTGTGAAAATCTTGATGTTAACATGAATGCTTGGATTGGAATGTATGTGTATATATAAATGAAATGTGTGTGTATATCCTGGTGTCACCTCTCTGTTGTTTCACAATATCAAAGAACAACATCTTAAATTCATATCATTCTATCTAAATTGATTCAAGCTTTGTTTTCTATAAGGAAATTGTCTGCAACAATGAAACATGATTTTTAAAATTTGTTGCAAGGATTTATATTTAAGGAAATGCTTTGAAAATAGAAATTATAGTTAAAATGAATCAAAGTCAATAAAATCAATGTTCAAAATTTATTGTTTTGATTATATAACCCGTTTTGATCTTGCAAGATATGAATTTTAATATGAAAATCTGGATTTTTAAGTTCGTATTTTTAGGAATTTCTGAAATGATCAGATTTTGTATTTTCATCAATTGCCATTGAACGGCGATGAGTTGTACGGTGAGATTTGGACTGGAGATGGTCGGGATGTCGTCGAACTTCAGAAAATTAGTGTGGAGATTTATCAGAGGTCGTGATGGTCTGAGGTCGGCAAAGTCAGTTTTGATTGTTGTTTTTGTGGTGTTGGTTGCTGAGGTAATCTCGATGTCTAGAAGGCATCGGGATTGATCGCGAGGGTGGTGAAGGTTCATCGGAGCTTAAGGTAGCTTCGGGAAGGTCGGTGGGTGGTTCCGAGGTCGGAATGGTCGACGGCATTAGGACTTGCTTAAGGTTTCAAGTTAAAGCATGTTTACAGATTAGGGCCATAGTTCAGTGCACTGTTGTTAAGTAACAACAATCAGGTTAATTATGATTCAGTTATCCCTCCATTCCAAATCTGGTAATAACAAGTTAACAACATAGTTCACACACTCCACACCACCATTTATACCCAGTCTAGTGATTCTAGGTCATTAGTTTATGCATACAAAACATCGAAAACTTTAATAGGCTTAATTTCACTTTTTTGTCAACTTCATATGTACACAGATAAACACCAGAAAAACAAGAGTGATCAATGTTTACACGCAAGGTTTGTGTTTCAAATTGACTAGAGGAGAAAATGCATTTTGGAGTACCAAAGTTTTTGTGCATTGAACTAGCAACATCATATGAGTATGTAGCAGAATTATACGCTTAACACCTATTCTAATTTGAGCAATATAGATCTACCATGAAAATTCATTAACAAAATAAATAGGCAGAATAGTGGAGTCAACCTTGAGACGATCAAGCTTCCTTACAGCCCTAATGCTTTCTCTTGAGACAACATCTTCTGGCCAATTGAGTCGTGACCCTCGCTTGAAATATTTGGAAACGGAATGACTGCATTTGCACATTAAAAACATTACAAAAAGTGAAACATACGAAACCAATTGGTCAGTGTTTTATAATTAGAAAATAAACTTAGGAGATAATTTCCATTTAGCAATTAACGTAGGTTGCAATATATTACAAGAAAATCTTTCACAATATTAGGCAGGCAGCAATCGCTCATCCAGGTATATTAAGGGATCAGTATTGAAAACAGAACAATTTACACACTTGGTGGCACACTAAATATGAGCTAGTTAATTACAAAAACAGGCATCCTTTGAAAACGTATTGCAGAAATAGGCTACAGTTCATATAAAATAGGTCTTTTTTCATATTAGTATGTGTGCATGTACATGCATATTTATGGAATGTGCATGTGTAGGCACATGTATTTTCCTTTTCATATTGAATGTGAGGCCTGTATTTTATAATAAATAGTGTACTTTTGCAACAAGTTTTTTTATGAAGCTTATTTTATAAAATGAACCCGACGATAGCAAAAAGGGATTAAAAAAATTGCATACACTGAAAGTAGTTAGCTTAAAGAGCGAAACTAGTGAACCAATTTGTCAAATGCATAATCACCATGACGACAAATATGAACAGAAACTTGAGTAAACTATGGACTACCAAAGATGCTATAGAAGTAAAAAAGAAAAAGGAAGAAAAAAAAGAGAAAGAAAGAAAGAAGAAAAGGAATAAAAAGGACCTTAACACTACATAAACAGGTACTCAATAATGAGAAAAAGTGCACGAGACTTGTAACATTATCCAACAAAAAATTGGTTCAGGCTTTACACTTTTAATTTCTGGGAACAGTACCTTTTAAATTATAAATTTTCCATAGACAATAACTAATTATGTGATTATACTTCAAGCAACAACAAAAGTTCACAAATTCCATAGAGCTGTTAGCTCACTTATGTGATGTTGAATATAACTATGCTTTACTAAGAATGTGTAGTGTCACTGGCAATATAACATTGATCGTCGAAGATACAAACGCCGAAAGAAGAAAAGTGCTATTACTCAAGAAAAACTGGTATGAAAATTTCTACAAAGAGATAGACTCTGGGCCAACTGAATGTATAATAAATATTCTGCCAATAAACCTTTTTTGGATCATTTAATAGGATAATAATGCTTATAATACTTGGAAAACAATGTCGAAAGCAAGATAATGGTGCAGAGGTTTAATTAACAGGAAAATTATTAATGGTGAAAATACTAGGTTATGGTATGACCCATAGGTCAATGTTGTATCACTAATTGAGCAACTTGGTTGGCAATATTTTACTTTGGTTGGAGGCTCCAATAATCAAGTCTCTTAACTCATAACTAACTACAATTAGAGAGGAAACTTGAATTGTCTGCCTCCTCCTATTGCCCAAACTGTTCAGTCCATTAAAATTCATAACAACAGGGAAAGTGATTACTGAGATTGGTTGCCTAATGCTAACAGATGTTTTGACTTCAAATCTTCTTAGAATCAAATCAGAACTAAATCAACAGAGTTCAACTGGTGCACCTTTATTTGAAATAACACTGTGCCCCTAAGATGTCATTATGTTCTCTAATGGAAAGATCAAACAAGCTTAACACCAAAGATAACTTATGCAAATGGAACAAATATATTGACCCATACTGTAACTTATGCAAACAGCACACAGAAGACTCAGACCACATTTTCTGCAATTACAGTTATTCCAAACAAATTTGGCAAGAGCTAAGTTGCAAATTAGGATTTCAACATAATACCAGTTTCAATCTCAATCAAATTTTAGATTCGCTGTCAAACATGCAGGGCTCTAAGCATACAAACATTTACTAAGCATAACAAGCACGTGTATGATCTGGAACATATGGGGTGAAAGAAATTCCCGAATTTTCAAAGGTATTGAAATGCCAAACAATCTCAGATCAGCAATTATCATTCAAGAATACAAACAACTCATGAAACAAATTAAAATCAAACAATTAAAAACAAGGGGCAAGGAGATTATCTTTGCGGAGTTCGATGTGGATTTCACGTCGAACCCGATCGAACCCACGTACAAACCACGACAACCCAATCTCCTCCAAACTGCAATCGCTAACATCTCGAACCCAATACCCAAGTCTTCACAAAGTTTCCGCGAACCACCTCGTAAATCCAAACACCCAAAGCGACTACCATCGTGGAATCGCTCTCGAATACGATCAATTTTAGGGTTTTTTTTAAGCAGGCGAATTATTTTGGGGAAAAGAATGGAGCGGCGAAAAAAATTGAAAAGGCGAGATGTAACACGTGAATAACAAATAACCTAAATAATATTGCATCGCCTCTGTAGGGAACCGTGCGAAAACTATTATTTTGGACGTAGTTGCATCGGTTGACTTTAAAACCGATGCAACTAAAACTATTTGCATCGACGTATTTGCATCGGTTGTTGGTGACAACTGATGCAAATTTGATTTTTTATTACCTATTGCTTTCCACGTACCAATTGCATCGGTTATTCAGACAGAACTGATGCAAATAATTCTATTTGCATCAGTTTTTACTTCAACCGATTCAAATGAGGCGATGCAAATGGCCTGTTTTGTTCGAGCAAGTTTGTTATGGGCTCGGGTCTGACAGTTGGTAATAGGATTTCAAATCTGAAGTAAAGTTGTAAAGGTTTTAAAAATCTAGTAGAATCTTAAATCAGGTTTTAAAGCTTACAAATAAGTTATGTTCTGTTTTTTTAAAGAAATTTTTTTATAAGTGAATTTGTACTTTGTTTAAAAAGGCAAAGAAAATATTTTAGCCAAGTTTTAAAAGTTAAACAATTTTTTTTTATTAATTATATTATCTTATTTTAAGAATGAGATTTAAATGAAAGGTTAATTTCTTAAGAAAAGTAATTTAAGAACTGTTAATAGTTAATGAAGGTCATTAACTAGGATTATTAAATAATTAATTAATGAGTTTAATTTAAAAGTGGAATGTTCTGAAATGTATTTAAATTTTGTTAATGATAAGTAAGAAAAATAAAGACTTATCTTTAGAGATAATTAAGATTTGGATAATCAATGACTAATTAATTAAATAAGGTAATTAAGAGTAATTAATTAGCTTAATTTAATAATGTTTAAGATTTATTAATAAATAGTTAGAGGTTAATTAATTAAGTAATTAAATTATAATTAGTGACTAATTAATTACTTAATGGAAGTAATTAAGGACTAATTACTTAGTGTAATTAATTAAAGATTGTTTGATTAAGGAAACTAATCAATGATTAGTTAAATAATGATCATGATTAATTAAGGATGATTGATCAATGAAGTGATTATGAGATAATTAATTTGAGTGATTAATTAAGGATCAATGTAATTAATATGGATGGGTAAAGGATAATAAATTTGTGTAATTAATTAAGAGTTAATTACTTATTGTAATTAAAGAATAATTAATCAAAAATGATTAATTAAGAAGATAATTATAGAATGATTAATTAATTAATTTGTAATTAATTAATGTTGAGTAAGCAGGACTTACGGATGATGGAAATAATTAATTTAATTAGAATGGTATGGCGAATCAACCTTGTGTATGGATGATCGAATGATATTGAAAGCCTTGGTTTAATTGTTATCCCTAATATGTGATTCGTGATGCTATTGATATGATATGTTTGATTTAAGCCGCGATGATGAGGTTATCGATTAATGATGTATTACTGTGACACCCTGTATCTAAAAATTGAATTGTATTTCACTTGAATAACTTGGGTTAAAATGACATTGGATTCGAAGAGACCGGAGTCGGATATTAGTTAATACTCGAAACCACTTCGATTTATAATCTATAATAATTCTACATAGATTTGATATGTGAAATCAATAGGCAGGAATGGAATGAGTTAAGTGAATAGAACCATTTATTCTAAGTTTTGGTACTTAGAAATTGAGGTGTGAAATAAGTATGTCTATAACCACTTGTGAAGTTGTAAATTGATATAAGTTACCCCGGGTTCATATAAGTTGTATGCTTTTATATTACATGTTAGATGGGTTTACTCACGCTGGTTTCCAGCCTGACCCGGGGGTTACTTTGATGTAATGCTCGGTTCAGACCGAGTATTACATATTTTCAGGTAAGGACGTTCTGGAGCTCAGGAGACGAGCTGGATGACAGGAACGTATGGAGTGTTTCCGCTGTATTATTGTTGTATATAACTGAGACATGTTGATTGTATTTGTTCAGTGTTTGTATATATGTTGTAGCTCTGATGTATTAATGTGAAATTTGACAAGTACCGTTTTCCTTTGTATGACTGTTATTATTTGTTATTATATTTTATCCGCTGCGAATGTGAGATGTTTGTGTTTCTGTTCTTCATTTTCTTCTATCTCTTTCTTCTTTCTCCAACCATCTGGAATTTTCGGGATCGAAAAATTCCAGGTCGTTACATTTGGTATCAGAGCGAGGTTAAGCGAGAACCTTGGCTTTGGTGGGATTATTCATTAAGGATAGGGTCAATGGTACCCTAGAATGAGTTGAGTGTATATATGTATGAGAGCGTACTTGTTATTTTCTTATATAAAGATTTTAAATGATTTTATATAAGAATATATTTTGATATATAAAGCAATATTTCTTTCTAATAAATATTAAGGTAATTGTTGTTAAATTATTGGAATTAAATTAAGAGGTAATAGAAATACAACCAAATTGAAATTAAATAAAGATAAGTTTGAAATAGATTCAAACCGAAATTAAAATCTTGAATTTGGGGAAGAGTTTTAGAATAAGATAATAATGAATTGGTTTCCAGATATGATAATCTTGGTTATTATCATAAATGATGTTGTGTTTAATAATAAAATGTGTATTAATGAGTAAGCGAAATGAAATGTTTTAGGGAAGTAAAACATTTAAGCAAGTATGACTTATAAATTGGAACTGAAATGATCTAAATTGTGAATTTTTAAATCTGGGTCCAGATAGTTGAAATTTGTTTCAAAGTAACGAAGAAATGTTATTTAATGTATTTGAATGAAGGGTCCTATTTCAAACAAGAATTGTTTGAAAATTTAAAGGAGCTAGTTTTGAATTAAAAACCAAACGCTGTTTAAAATTTAAAAATAACTTAGTGTGTAAAGGAAATAACATGTATATATGAGGAATATACATAGTATCAAAGATAATTTGAAATAAACTCTAAATGTTAAGTTTCAAATTTGGAATGAGATGTGATACCCCAAAGTGATAAGTTTTAGAACTTATAAGTGGGAAGATTATTAATGTGAAGTTTAGAATTTGAAATAGGAATTCAAATTGGGTAAGGTTGGGAAAGTTAAATAATTTAATAAGCAACCTGAATTGGAAATTTCACGATGAAATTGGGATTTAACTTGGAAAGTTAAATGGTTAATTTGAATTAGGGGTTTGTGTGATCTCAAAATGGGTTTGAGATCTGGAAGTTGGAAATGGATGGATGTTTTAAAATATTTTGAATGATACCATCCTGTTGTTATTAGTAATCTTTAAGCTGAAATTGGATTCGTTTAAACGAATGAGGAAATGAGGTGTGGTAATATATCCATTATTAAGATAAAATGGTGTGACGCCCCACCTCTATACCCACGCTAACCAAGGACACTACGGTGTAATGCCGTCAACTAGCACGGAGAATAAGGCTGTTGAGGAGGGACCATCTGTGCAATTGCTTTGTGCGAGCACCAATATGTCGGATAGTACAACATGCATTTAGTTTCAGGAGGAAATCCGACATACCGATACAAACTCAAAGCTACTACACAGTGGCTATAATATCTTCGGAAACAAACATAGAAGTAAACATAACACAAATCAGTCACAGACATCCATATCACAAAGGCGGAAAAAGATATGAATATAACACATGAAAGTGTACATCAGAGTAGTGGTCAAACAAGATCCACAATATCACAAAAGAATAGCTACAAGTGCTAGACAAAAGAATATGGATACATCAATGAGTCTATATCTCAAATGTATACAACAAAAAAAACTACTAATCTAAGAAGTTAGCCAAAAGTCAAGGTGATAATCCCAGATGTGAAGTCAAGCAGAAGCACCTGTAACATCTCGGTCTGACCCGAGTATTATTTAATAAGAAAATAATGAACGGATCGGTCTAGCTATAAATATCAGATGAAATGATATAGAATAAGAGATATGACTGAACGTATAATAATCATAATGCCAAGCTGTGATAAATAAGTAATTGAAAATCGACAAGAGATTAATCAATATCACAAGAATCTTCTCAAAGATCAAAAGGAATGTCATACTCTATATTTTCATTCACCAAAACCATGAATATTGACAATAATATCAATGCCAATCACAAAAGTTAATGACACACAAATTCACCAATGCACAAAAATTGATAACACATATCAATGAAAATCAAGAAAATTGGTGAAACACAAATTCTAGAAATCATCAATGGAAATCCAGAAATCACAAAAAGGGGGAGGCCTATCACAAAACGGGAGCATGAAAACTCACCGACACGTGTATCACAAACTGGAACGCTATTCCATGGTTGCTAACCATTAATTTTGAGCCGAAGCTCCACAAAACGGCCCGAAGACCATGGGTCGCTACCCCACCAATTTGAGCCGAAGCTCCACAGAAATGGGGTTTAGTCTCCCCCGTAGACAAAGAGACATCGCACAATTGCTAGTCTAAATCACAAAAATGATCATCAACGATCATCAAGAAGTGTTAATTACAGTAAGCTAGTAAATATAAAAGCTTAGCTTCATGTCCCATAACCACTAGCTTAACTTAAATATTTACGAACAAATTATAGATTTCCACTAGAAAATTGTCACGAGAGATTCAATCGAACAAGTCCAAGAATTAACCGACGAAGTAAACACAAGCGTTTCATACCATTTGTTTTATTAAGCCATTTAATTAGATTTCTCGTACGAGTGAGGTAAAGGTTTGTATATTTTTAAAATGACAAATCACAAAAATGATCGTAGAAACGATCAATCACAAAAATTCACATACGAAGAAGTGAATGAAATCCAAAGAATTCGATTCCAAATTCATCAGAGTGGAAATAGCCTAGCGACTCAACACAGCGCGACCTAGCAGCTAAGCGACCTAAGAGGTTGCGGCATAAGTGCAGGGGCGAGCGACCTAAGGAATGGTGCGACT
Source organism: Allium cepa (assembly GCA_030765085.1). NCBI lineage: Eukaryota > Viridiplantae > Streptophyta > Magnoliopsida > Asparagales > Amaryllidaceae > Allium > Allium cepa. The sequence continues at coordinate 70,899,105 of CM060938.1, read as the reverse complement.
CAACAGTGAAAACGACCTAAGGAATGGCGCGACCTAAGGCGTGGCGCGACCTAACAGTGCACAGGCCAAGCGACCTAAGGAGGCCAGCGACCTAAGGTAGAAGCGACTTAGGGAGCTAGCATGCGGCCAAGGTGGTTCGACCCAAGGGGTACGCGACCTAAGGAGTGCGTGACCTAAAGGGTTAGCAGCATAACATGGCCGAGTGACCTAAGGGGTGCAACGACCTAAGAGATAAAAGGAGGGTAAGCCGAGTGACCTAGCGACTCACAAGCCGAGCGACCTAACGACCTAAGGAGTTGCGACCTAACGACCTAAGTCGTATGAGAAGGCCGAGCGACCTAACGACATAATGAATACAAGACCGAGCAACGACCTAACACGGCGCGACCTATAGGGGAGCAACCTAATGTGTAGGGCGACCTAAATGCATGCCGGGAGTTCTTCATGTGCAGGCCGAGCGACCTAAGGATTTTGAAGCTCAAAACTCACTCAATTTGCAACCGATCGAGCACGAACGCTAGGGGATTACGCCTATCGGCTACTCGGTCCTATTGGCTCCTCGATTCATCACCAAAAACGTGTTCAAACATTAAAGATTGGATTTTTAAAGATTTGAACCCAAAATACTAAAAATTGGGATTTTCACCAATTCAATCCAAACCACAAGCAAATGCACATGAATAAGTGTTAGGAATTCATACCTAACAATCAAAGATAGTTATAGACAAAGATGTGAGACAAAAAATCTCACCTTTACACAAGATTAATGAAGGAGAAGCTTGAAAGCAAGGAAGAATCAAGGGCTTCTCTTTGAATTTGGAGTTAGATGTTGGATTTGCAAATGGACTTGAACTTGGAGTTTTAATTTCCCATTCCTTCCTCCATTTTTGATGAAGCTTGAGTGTTAGGAAATGAAAGTAAAGTTATGAAGGGAAGGGGGTTGAGTTAGAATTAATAGCTTAGGCTAATGGTGTAACAACCCGCATATTTATCGGGTGTATATTTAAATATTTTATTTAAATATAACGTCGTTTGTCGGATAATAGTCCGAAAAGTTACTTTCTGCAAACGTTCGAATTGGTTCTCAAGACCACTTCCATTGAGTTCAAAACGTCGTTTGCGATCTTTTTGAGTATAAGCTTTGATATGTTTGGAGTAAGTTGAATTTTGCTACTTTTTCTTTTGGGTTTTGGGTTTGGGTTCAAACCACTAGCTAACTAAATACCCTAACTCAGCCCTCTCCTCTTCATTCACTCATTTCCTCTCCTCAAACTCAAGCTCCAACTGAAAATGGTGGAAAGGAAAGGAAATTAGAAACTCCAAGCCCTAGTTCCTCTTGCAATTTGAATTCTTGCTCCAAAATCAAAGAGAAGCCATTGGTAAGCCTCCTCTTCATCTCCTCTATCTCTTTCTCTCTTCAGTCTCAGAAATTCCTAAACCTAAACTTAAAAAATACTTGTTTTGATCTTAGATTGAAGCTTGTTGAGTTGAAGTGGAGATTGGTTGGTCTTCTCCTTGCAAATTGAGCTCCTTCTTCTTTGTTTTTGGGTTAAAGGTGAGATTTTTATCTCACATCTATGACTATGAGTACCTTTGGTTGTTAGGTATGAATTCCTAACACTTGTTCATTTCCATTTGCTTTCGATTTGGGTTGATTCGGTGAAATTGGCAAATTATGATTTTTGAAGCCAAATCTATGAAAAACCTTATATGGTTGATGTTTATGTTGTTTGGAGTGTTTGGGTGTGTCGTTAAGGTTGGGTAGTCGTTTGACGTAAGCCCATGATTAACACGTATCCGATTGCTTTCGGTTTGTATGGCCATAGATGGCCTAGGTTCAGGATATGCTTGAATATCAGGTTTCAGACGTCTGAAACCCTATTTTCAGACGTCTGAATATTGTTCTGGGGAAGATTCTTATCCCCAGATTCAAACGTCTGAATTTATATTCCAGATGTCTGAAAGTGCTTAATTTCGACCAGAAAGGAAATAGGCAAAATATTGCATATTTCAGACGTCTGAAAGTTTGGATTCAGACGTCTGAATTCTGTTCTGGAAAACAAATTGATTTCCAGATTCAGACATATGAACCACTTCTTTCAGACGTCTGAATCTATTGTTTTTGCCAAATTGCCTTATTCATTTAGTTTTCCAAATTTGATCGATGCATATTGATTCCAATTAGTTGTTTATGCATATTTGGCCCTAATGATTCCTTTTTGAATTCACTTACGAGTTTTTATAAATGATTTCTTCAAACCGTATTAAAAGTTTGCTTCTCCGATTTATAAAATCTATTTAAAACACACGCACAATATTGCACTTCGAGCGAAGTGGTAGGGAGATTAAATGGTTAGATAAAACACGGACCATGAATCTGTGCGTTTATCCTTCCGATTAATTCCCAACCTATTCAATTGATCGTTTTGACCTTCGGGTTTGGTTTACCGATGATATGAGGTGAACTTTGTACTGCTTTGAGTGTGAAATTAACTAACGGACAGTAAACCGTTTAGTGCGAACGAGTGGTTATGTGACCCACGTTACCACTTTTCGGATTCCTTTTTGAGAGTTATGACACATTCCGCCAGTTAGTGGTGTCCAGTACGGGGTCTTCGACCTTCCCCACTACGGTTTGTTGCCTTTGGTATAGTGTGTTCAGACTGTCTCCTTCTGTCTTGTTGCCTTTAATATCGCTTTTGGAGTTGGTCCTTTGCCCCGGCTCGAGAGATATTTGGGGTTGTTGGTTACCTTTAGTATTGCTTTCGAGTGGTTTCTTCACCACCGCTCGAGAAATATTGGAGTGATTTCTTCACCACCGCTCATGAGACATTTGGGTTTGTTGCAATTAGAATTTTCTGATGTTTCATTCATATGTATATTCCCTAGGTATCGTCCTTCAGTGTTGGTCTTTTTGAGCCACACGATATGTAGCGATTACCTTGTGGAACTTGTGTTACCTTCATTGGTATTTGTTATTTGCCTTTATGGCTTGTTTTGGGATATTCATATCCTTTGTCTGTTGTGTTGCCGATGATACGAGGCTTGTTTTGTTATGATTCATCTTTTGTTGATGATTGTGTTATATCCTTTAGAGATATTTGTTATACTTTGTAACCTTGTAGGTTTATTTTTGTTCAGTTTATCTAACTGATTTGTTTAGCCAGACTGACCCGTGTATTTTATACTCGGGTCAGACCGAGATGTTTCAGGTTAGGTGCTTTTGGACTTAGCCTATTTTGCTTCCGCTTAGACTACTACGCTAGCTTCTTTTTGTCATAGCTTTTTGTGTAGTCCTATTTTGTTGTAACTCTGATATTTATTCTTCTGGATTCGTCTGTATATTGTGGTTTGCTATACCACTTGACATGTGTTATTTTGTATACTCTGTTATGTATCAGTATATGTGTATACGATGATCTACTGTTCTGTAATGTATATTACATTTGAGTTGTTATAATCTGTTCTGATAGATCCTCTCGTCACCTATGGTTTTTTTTTAAGTATTCATTGGATATGTCGACCTGCTTGGTATGTCTATTGTCGATGTATTCAATAGATAGTTAGAGCAAGGCTATAGATGGTCGCTCCTATCCAGCCTTATTCTCCGTATTAGCAGACGATATTATCTAGTAATACTCTTTGCTAATGTGGGTATAGAGGTGGGGCGTCACAGCTTGGTATCAGAGCCGAGTTCAGGACAAAATATGATAAACACAGAATAGAGACACATATTACGATACATCAGAGTGTAATAAGTGATACAAATCTTTGAATCATCGTGCGTTTCTATTCCATCCTCCATCAAAGGTTAGATAGAATTTGGGGAATACGTCTAGGAATGCATTTTATTCCGTAGTATTCCGTATTGAATCTACCTTGTGATTAATTTTGTTCTTATCTTACTTTCAGCGTATAGCTGGAAGAGGCAGGGGACGACGCTCGGGTGTTGGGCAATCCAGTGGTTCACATCCGGACGGCGTTTATATGTCAACCGATCAGTTTATGGAGTTGGTTAGGAGCATTCAGCCTCCAGATCCTACTCGTGTATCTCCACCTCCCAAGTCTGCCTTTGCACGTCTGTGCAGTGATTTTTCTCATCTTGGAGGAAAGCCGTTTAAGGGCTTCGAGTCTGTTCTTGAAGTCCAAGATTGGCTTCGCACGTGCGAGCGTATTTTCTCTCGCATGGATATTTCTGATCATGATAGGGTTCTTGTAACTTCTAGCTTATTACAAGAGCGCGCCCTTGTTTGGTATGAGCTTCTTGTAGCCGAAATCGATGAGTCTACTCTTTCTTGGACTCAGTTTCGGGAGCGATTTGAATTCAAGTTCGTTCCTGAATCTGAAAAAGTTTTATTGACCCGTCGCTTCCTTGAGTTGAAGCAAGGGAAGTCTTCTGTTTCTGAGTATGTTGCATTATTCGAGGCTTTATCTAAGTATGGTCTTTAATTCATTAGCACTTCTTGTAAGAAGAATCTGAAGTTTGTCTCTGGTCTTAAGAAATATCTTAAGAAGTCTTTGTTGCTCCAGCTTAAGCTCTCTTTTGAGGAGTTGGTTGATTCTGTGCTTCATCTCTAAACCGTCGAGAAGGAGTGTGATAGTGGTGATGATGTTGAGGTTCGCAAGAACCCCAACAAAAAGCAGTCTCCATTGGATGAGCGGGAATTTTTCCCTTCCAAGAAGAAAAAGCCCATTGAATCTGATTCTCAGTCTCAGCCTGCTGGAACACCTTCCATTCGGAAATGTTTCAATTGTGGTTCTCCTGATCATATGATTCGAGATTGTCCTAAGCCTTTCTTCTGCCGCTATTGCAAGAAGGAAGGCCATCGTAGTTCCACTTGTCCCATTATTCCGAATAATTCTCCATCTGGCAAGTTAAATGTAACAGGTGCTTCTGGAGGTTCTTCTCAGGGATAAGGTATGTCTCCATCTATTTTGGTAGGTTTCTACTTTTCTTTGTGATTCGATTTCGAATTTGATGGCATCACTTTTTTAATCCCTCATGATGAGGAAAGTGTTGTTTCTCTCATTCTTATAGTTTGAGAATTTTCTGGTATTTTGGGTCTTGTCTTAGGATTATCACCTAAGCAATTCTTTGAGTGGTATTAAGGTCTTTTCAGCTCGACCTTGCTGGCTACGAGTTGCGGAAGTTAGCACTCCACTTACCGCATTCCGCACTTGTTGTGATATTTTTAGGAATGATTTATTATGCCATTCAGTTGTTTAGCTCATTTCATCCATTTTAGGAATCGAGCATTTTGTGAATATCTCGCTGATTCCGTTTTTGTATTTATTGGTTTTGGATGGAAATTAGCAATTTAATTTTTTTTTGCAAATCTTTTTCATAAGATTTATTTATAAGTATAGATGGGATTTTTGTTCTTAAAACAAACAAAGAGAATTTTTAAAGTTTTTAGAAATATGTTTATCATATAGAAGATTGTTTTGTAATTGTATTGCCCATTAAGTGGTTTAAGAATTCTGGTCGATGCGCTTGATCAACGTTATCGATAGGAATCTCCTAAACGCTTTGATGAGACAATCAGACACAATGAATAGATTTGAAAAAAAAAAAATTCTAGAAAAATAATTACATGAAGATAATTGTGCTTTTGAAAGTTTTAGCTTTCGGGAAAGTTGATTATTTAAAAGAACTCTTTTCCGATACTCTCATTCTTTCTATTCCCGAAAGGGGGATCGTGTTGCCAATGCATTTAGTTGTAAGCAACAAGTGATTGTTTCTTTGTTGATGTCCGAATGGAATGATCTTTTTACCAAGTTCATCGAACGTTTTGTTGTACTTCATTTTGTTGAGATTTGGTTCATTTGACGTATTGTTGCACCACGTTGGTGTTACGCATTATTTTGAGCTTAGGAATCCTTAGAATTCTCTGAGCGAACAAGTTAGGGCTTATCCTTTCGTGCACTTTATGGTGAACTTCTTATTCTGTTATTCTTATGTGTTAATATGTTTTTGGGTTGTTACTCTTTATTTTCTTCTTAAGAATTGCGAGGACGCAATTTCTTTAAGGAGGGGAGTCTGTAACAACCCGCATATTTATCGGGTGTATATTTAAATATTTTATTTAAATATAACGTCGGTTGTCGGATTATAGTCCGAAAAGTTACTTTTTGCAAACGGTCGAATTGGGTCTCAAGACCACTTCCATTGAGTTCAAAACGTCGTTTGCGATCTTTTTGAGTATAAGCTTTGATATGTTTGGAGTAAGTCGAATTTTGCTACTTTTTCTTATGGGTTTTGGGTTTGGGTTCAACCCACTAGCTAACTAAATACCCTAACTCATCCCTCTCCTCTTCATTCACTCATTTCCTCTCCTCAAACTCAAGCTCCAACTGAAAATGGTGGAAAGGAAAGGGAAATAGAAACTCCAAGCCCTAGTTCCTTTTGCAATTTGAATTCTTGCTCCAAAATCAAAGAGAAGCCATTGATAAGCCTCCTCTTCATCTCCTCTATCTCTTTCTCTCTTCAATCTCAGAAATTCCTAAACCTAAACTTAGGAAATACTTGTTCTGATCTTAGATTGAAGCTTGTAAAGTTGAAGTGGAGATTGGTTGGTCTTCTCCTTGCAAATTGAGCTCCTTCTTCTTTGTTTTTGGGTTAAAGGTGAGATTTTTATCTCACATCTATGACTATGAGTACCTTTGGTTGTTTGGTATGAATTCCTAATACTTGTTCATTTCCATTTGCTTTCGATTTGGGTTGATTCGGTGAAATTGGCAAATTATGATTTTTGAAGCCAAATCTATGAAAAACCTTATATGGTTGATGTTTATGTTGTTCGGAGTGTTTGGGTGTGTCGTTAAGGTTGGGTAGTCGTTTGACGTAAGCCCATAATCAACACGCATCCGATTGCTTTCGATTTGTATGGCCATAGATGGCCTAGGTTCAGGATATGCCTGAACATCAGGTTTCAGACGTCTGAAACCCTATTTTCAGACGTCTGAATATTGTTCCGGGGAAGATTCTTATCCCCAGACTCAAACGTCTGAATTTATATTCCATACGTTTGAAAGTGCTTAATTTCGACCAGAAAGGAAATAGGCAAAATATTGCCTATTTCAGACGTCTGAAAGTTTGGATTCAGACGTCTGAATTCTGTTCTGGAAAACAAATTGATTTCCAGATTCAGACGTCTGAACCACTTCTTTCAGACGTCTGAATCTATTGTTTTTGCCAAATTGCCCTATTCGTTTAGTTTTCCAAATTTGATCGATGCATATTGATTCCAATTAGTTGTTTATGCATATTTGACCTTGATGATTCCTTTTTGAATTCACTCACAGGTTTTTATAAATGATTTCTCCAAATCGTATTAAAAGTTTGCTTCTCCGATTTATAAATTCTATTTAAAACACACGCACAATATTGCACTTCGAGCGAAGTGGAAGGGAGATTAAATGGTTAGATAAAACACGGACCATGAATCTGTGCGTTTATCCTTTCGATTAATCCCCGACCTATTTAATTGATCGTTTTGACCTTCGGGTTTGGTTTACCGATGATATGAGGTGAACTTTGTACTGCTTTGAGTGTGAAATTAACTAACGGACAGTAAACCGTTTAGTGCGAACGAGTGGTTATGGGACTCACGTTACCACTTTTCGGATTCCTTTTTGAGAGTTATGACACATTCCGCCAGTCAATGGTGTCCAGTACGGGGTCTTCGACCTTCACCACTACGGTTTGTTGCCTTTGGGATAGTGTCTTCAGACTGTCTCCTTCTGGCTTGTTGCCTTTAATATCGTTTTTAGAGTTGGTCCTTTGCCCCGGCTCGAGAGATATTTGGGGTTTTTGGTTACCTTTAGTATTGCTTTCGGAGTGGTTTCTTCACCACCGCTCGAGAAATATTGGAGTGGTTTCTTCACCACCGCTCATGAGACATTTGGGTTTGTTGCAATTACAATTTTCTGATGTTTCATTCATATGTATATTCCCTAGGTATCGTCCTTCGGTGTTGGTCTTTTTGAGCCGCACGATATGTAGCGATTAACTTGTGGAACTTGTGTTACCTTCATTGGTATTTGTTATTTGCCTTTATGGCTTGTTTTGGGATATTCATATCCTTTTTCTGTTGTGTTGCCGATGATACGAGGCTTGTTTTGTTATGATTCATCTTTTGTTGATGATTGTGTTATCTCCTTTAGAGATATTTGTTATACTTTGTAACCTTGCAGGTTTATTGTTGTTCAGTTTATCTAACTGATTTGTTTAGCCAGACTGACCCATGTATTTTATACTCGGGTCAGACCGAGATGTTTCAGGTTAGGTGCTTTTGGCCTATTTTGCTTCCGCTTGGACTACTCCGCTAGCTTCTTTTTGTCATAGCTTTTTGTGTAGTCCTATTTTGTTGTAACTCTGATATTTATTCTTCTGGATTCGTCTGTATATTGTGGTTTGCTATACCCCTTGACATGTGTTATTTTGTATACTCTGTTATGTATCAGTATATGTGTGTACGATGATCTACTATTCTGTGATGTGTATTACATTTGAGTTGTTATATTCCGTTCTGATAGATCCTCTCGCCACCTATGGTTTTGTTTTAAGTATTCATTGGATATGTCGACCTGCTTGGTATGTCTATTGTCGATGTATTCAATAGATAGTTAGAGCAAGGCTATAGATGGTCGCTGCTATCCAGCCTTATTCTCCGTATTAGCGGACGATATTATCTAGTAATACTCTTTGCTAATGTGGGTATAGAGGTGGGGCGTCACAGCTTGGTACCAGAGCTGAGTTCAGGACAAAGTATGATAAACACAGAATAGAGACACATATTACGATACATCAGAGTGTAATAAGTGATACAAATCTTTGAATCATCGTGCCTTTGTATTCCATCCTCCATCAAAGGTTAGATAGAATTTGGAGAATACGTCTAGGAATGCATTTTATTCCGTAGTATTTCGTATTGAAGTATCTACCTTGTGATTAATTTTGTTCTTATCTTACTTTCAGCGTATGGCTGGAAGAGGCAGGGGACGACGCTCGGGTGTTGGGCAATCCAGTGGCTCACATCCGGACGGCGTTTATATGTCAGCCGATCAGTTTATGGAGTTGTTTAGGAGCATTCAGCCTCTAGATCCTACTCGTGTATCTCCACCTCGCAAGTCTGCCTTTGCACGTCTGTGCAGTGATTTTTCTCATCTTGGAGGAAAGCCGTTTAAGGGCTCCGAGTCTGTTCTTGAAGTCCAAGCTTGGCTTCGCACGTGCGAGCGTATTTTCTCTCGCATGGATATTTCTGATCATGATAGGGTTCTTGTAACTTCTATCTTATTACCAGAGTGCGCCCTTGATTGGTATGAGCTTCTTGTAGCTGAAATCGATGTGTCTACTCTTTCTTGGACTCAGTTTCGGGAGCGATTTGAACTCAAGTTCGTTCCTGAATCTGAAAAAGTTTTATTGACCCGTCGCTTCCTTGAGTTGAAGCAAGGGAAGTCTTCTGTTTCTAAGTATGTTGCATCATTCGAGGATTTATCTAAGTATGGTCTTGAATTCATTAGCACTTCTTATAACAAGAATCTGAAGTTTGTCTCTGGTCTTAAGAAATATCTTAAGAAGTCTTTGTTGCTCCAGCTTAAGCTCTCTTTTGAAGAGTTGGCTGATTCTGCGCTTCATCTCGAGACCGTCGAGAAGGAGTGTGATAGTGGTGATGATGTTGAGGTTCGCAAGAACCCCAACAAAAAGCAGTCTCCATTGGATGAGCGGGAATTTTTCCCTTCCAAGAAGAAAAAGCCTATTGAATCTGATTCTCCGTCTCAGCCTCCTGGAACACCTTCCATTCGGAAGTGTTTCAATTGTGGTTCTCTTGATCATATGATTCGAGATTGTCCTAAGCCTCTCTTCTGCCTCTATTGCAAGAAGGAAAGCCATCGTAGTTCCACTTGTCCCATTGCTCCGAATAATTCTCCATCTGGCAAGTTAAATGTAACAGGTGCTTCTGGAGGTTCTTCTCAGGGATAAGGTATGTCTCCATCTATTTTGGTAGGTTTCTACTTTTCTTTGTGATTCGATTTCCAATTTGATGGCATCATTTTTTTAATCCCTCATGATGAGGAAAGTGTTATTTCTCTCATTCTTATAGTTTGAGAATTTTCTGGTATTTTGGATCTTGTCTTAGGATTATCACCTAAGCAATTCTTTGAGTGGTATTAAGGTCTTTTCAGCTCGACCTTGCCATCAGTTTTGATTTGGCTACGAGTTGCGGAAGTTAGCACTCCACTTACCGCATTCCGCACTCGTTGTGATATTTTTAGGAATGATTTATTATGTCATTCAGTTGTTTAGCTCATTTCATCCATTTTAGGAATCGAGTATTTTGTGAATATCTCGATGATTCCATTTTTGTATTTATTGGTTTTGGATGGAAATTAGCAATTAAATTTTTTTTTTGCAAATCTTTTTCATAAGATTTATTTATAAGTATAGATGGGATTTTTGTTCTTAAAACAAACAAAGAGAATTTTTAAAGTTTTTAGAAATATGTTTATCATATAGAAGATTGTTTTGTAATTGTATTGCCCATTAAGTGGTTTAAGAATTCTGGTCGATGCGCTTGATCAACGTTATCGATAGGAATCTCTTAAACGCTTTGATGAGACAATCAGACACAATGAATAGATTTGAAAAAAAAATTTCTAGAAAAATAATTACATGAAGATAATTGTGGTTTTGAAAGTTTTAGCTTTCGGGAAAGTTGATTATCTAAAAGAACTCTTTTCCAATACTCTCATTCTTTCTATTCCCGAAAGGGGGATCGTGTTGCCAATGCATTTAGTTGTAAGCAACAAGTGATTGTTTCTTTGTTGATGTCCGAATGGAATGATCTTTTTACCAAGTTCATCGGACGTTTTGTTGTACATCATTTTGTTGAGCTTTGGTTCATTTGACGTATTGTTGCACCACATCGGTGTTCTGAATTATTTTGAGCTTAGTAATCCTTAGAATTCTCTGAGCAAACAAGTTAGGGCTTATCCTTTCGTGCACTTTATGGTGAACTTCTTATTCTGTTATTCTTATGTGTTAATATGTTTTTGGGTTGTTACTCTTTTTTTTCTTCTTAAAAATTGCGAGGACGCAATTTCTTTAAGGAGGGGAGTCTGTAACAACTCGCATATTTATCGGGTGTATATTTAAATATTTTATTTAAATATAACGTCGTTTGTCGGATTATAGTCTGAAAAGTTACTTTTTACAAACGGTCGAATTGGGTCTCAAGACCACTTCCATTGAGTTCAAAACGTCGTTTGCGATCTTTTTGAGTATAAGCTTTGATATGTTTGGAGTAAGTTGAATTTTGCTACTTTTTCTTTTGGGTTTTGGGTTTGGGTTCAACCCACTAGCTAACTAAATACCCTAACTCAGCCCTCTCCTCTTCATTCACTCATTTCCTCTCCTCAAACTCAAGCTCCAACTGAAAATGGTGGAAAGGAAAGGGAATTAGAAACTCCAAGCCCTAGTTCCTCTTGCAATTTGAATTCTTGCTCCAAAATCAAAGAGAAGCCATTGGTAAGCCTCCTCTTCATCTCCTCTATCTCTTTCTCTCTTCAGTCTCAGAAATTCCTAAACCTAAACTTAAAAAATACTTGTTTTGATCTTAGATTGAAGCTTGTTGAGTTGAAGTGGAGATTGGTTGGTCTTCTCCTTGCAAATTGAGCTCCTTCTTCTTTGTTTTTGGGTTAAAGGTGAGATTTTTATCTCACATCTATGACTATGAGTACCTTTGGTTGTTAGGTATGAATTCCTAACACTTGTTCATTTCCATTTGCTTTCGATTTGGGTTGATTCGGTGAAATTGGAAAATTATGATTTTTGAAGCCAAATCTATGAAAAACCTTATATGGTTGATGTTTATGTTGTTCAGAGTGTTTGGGTGTGTCATTAAGGTTGGGTAGTCGTTTGACGTAAGCCCATAATCAACACGCATCCGATTGCTTTCAATTTGTATGGCCATAGATGGCCTAGGTTCAGGATATGCCTGAACATCAGGTTTCAGACGTCTGAAACCCTATTTTCAGACGTCTGAATATTGTTTTGGGAATATTCTTATCCCCAGATTCATACGTCTAAATTTATATTCCAGACGTCTGAAAGTGCTTAATTTCGACCAGAAAGGAAATAGGCAAAATATTGCCTATTTCAGACGTCTGAAAGTTTGGATTCAGACGTCTGAATTCTGTTCTGGAAAACAAATTGATTTCCAGATTCAGACGTCTGAACCACTTCTTTCGGACGTTTGTATCTATTGTTTTTGCCAAATTGCCTTATTCGTTTAGTTTTTCAAATTTGATCGATGCATATTGATTCCAATTAGTTGTTTATGCATATTTGACCTTGATGATTCCTTTTTGAATTCACTCACGGGTTTTTATAAATGATTTCTTCAAATCGTATTAAAAGTTTGCTTCTCCGATTATAAATTCTATTTAAAACACACGCACAATATTGCACTTCGAGCGAAGTGGAAGGGAGATTAAATGGTTAGATAGAACACGGACCATGAATCTGTGCGTTTATCCTTCCGATTAATCCCCGACCTATTCAATTAATCGTTTTGACCTTCGGGTTTGGTTTACCGATGATATGAGGTGAACTTTTTACTGCTTTGAGTGTGAAATTAACTAACAGACAGTAAATCGTTTAGTGCGAAGGAGTGGTTATGGGACTCACGTTACCACTTTTCGGATTCCTTTTTGAGAGTTATGACACATTCCGCCAGTTAGTGGTGTCCAGTACGGGGTCTTCGACCTTCACCACTACGGTTTGTTGCCTTTGGGATAGTGTCTTCGGACTGTCTCCTTCTGGCTTGGTGCCTTTAATATCGCTTTTGGAGTTGGTCCTTTGCCCCGGCTCGAGAGATATTTAGGGCTGTTGGTTACCTTTAGTATTGCTTTCGGAGTGGTTTCTTCACCACCGCTCGAGAAATATTGGAGTGGTTTCTTCACCACCGCTCATGAGACATTTGGGTTTGTTGCAATTAGAATTTTCTGATGTTTCATTCATATGTATATTCCTTAGGTATCGTCCTTCGGTGTTGGTCTTTTTGAGCTGCACGATATGTAGCGATTACCTTGTGGAACTTGTGTTACCTTCATTGGTATTTGTTATTTGCCTTTATGACTTGTTTTGGGATATTCATATCCTTTGTCTGTTGTGTTGCCGATGATACGAGGCTTGTTTTGTTATGATTCATCTTTGTTGATGATTGTGTTATCTCCTTTAGAGATATTTGTTATACTTTGTAACCTTGCAAGTTTATTGTTGTTCAGTTTATCTAACTGATTTGTTTAGCCAGACTGACCCGTGTATTTTATACTCGGGTCAGACCGAGATGTTTCAGGTTAGGTGCTTTTGGACTTAGCCTATTTTGCTTCCGCTTGGACTACTCTGCTACCTTCTTTTTGTCATAGCTTTTTGTGTAGTCCTATTTTGTTGTAACTCTGATATTTATTCTTCTAGATTCGTCTGTATATTATGGTTTGCTATACCACTTGACATGTGTTATTTTGTATACTCTGTTATGTATCAGTGTATGTGTATACGATGATCTACTGTTCTGTGATGTATATTAGATTTGAGTTGTTATATTCTGTTCTGATAGATCCTCTCGCCACCTATGGTTTTGTTTTAAGTATTCATTGGATATGTCGACCTGCTTGGTATGTCTATTGTCGATGTATTCAATAGATAGTTAGAGCAAGGCTATAGATGGCGCTCCTATCCAGCCTTATTCTCCGTAGTAGCAGACGGTATTATCTAGTAATACTCTTTGCTAATGTGGGTATTGAGGTGGGGCGTCACAAATGGGCTAAACCAAACCCAAAGTCCAAAGTGAAAAAGTGGCAAAAATCCACTAACTCTAAACATTTCAAAGCTTATACTAAAAAAGATTGCAAACGGCATTTTGAACCCAATGGAAGTGGTTCCGAGTCCCAATTCGACCGTATGCAAAAAGTAACTTTTCAGACTAAAATCCGACTAACGATAAAATATTTAAATATTCAATCGTAAAATATGCGGGTTGTTACAAATGGAATCATTTTGGACTTAAGATTTGAATGTTTAAGATAAAACTTCAAAGGGTTGGTTTCAAAATTGAAATTTGGTGATAAATTGAATTTTAAAGCTTTAGTTGTTTAAAAAGGATTTGAATTATTATTTGAGCCTTGAAATAGGTTAAAATTGGAATTTGATTCAGGATTAAATGGTTTAGAGATATAAGTTGATTTGATTTAAAGAATTAAATCAACATTTAAAAATTTAAAATTTACATAATTCGGGATGGTTTAAATTTGAAATTTAAATTGAATTAGTTCAAATTGGATTTGATTTGAATTAATTGAAATTGTGATTGAAGATGGATAAGTTTAAAAATTCAAATGGAAATTTGGATTGGATTAATTTGAAATGAAATTGAAGTTGAATGAGTTCAAATTCAAATGGGAATCAGGATTAATTCAAACTGGAATTGACTCGAAATTGAAATGTGTTCAATTTGAAATTAGTCCAAATTGATTTGAATAATTTGGAATTGTGATTAAAGTTGAATAGGTTTAAAATTCCGAATTTGATTTGAAAATTTGAAAGAAATTGAGAATTAATTCAACTTGATTTGGGGATAAATCAATTTTAATGGGAAGTTATTTAAATTGGAATTGAGTCAATTTAAATGGAAGTGGAAATTTAAATTGAGTTGATGAAAATGGAGGTTGGGAATTGAACAGTTTGACTCTGGACTATTTTCAAAATAAATTGTTTTAATATAAATCTATTTTCCAAACTATTTACTATACAACCTTTCTTTTTAAGACCTAGACTAACTTATACTTGTTTTACAATTATTTTTGGAACTATTTAATAATTTTTCAACTATTTTATAACTAATTACTATTTTACAACTTTTTTGCAATTATTTAAAATTCTATAACTATTTTCCAACTATTTTACAATTACTTAATTATTTTATAGCTATTTAACAAACTAATAATTATTTTCAACTACTTGTCTATTATAACTTTTCAAACTATTTTCTAAAATTAAGCCGGGAAGTCAAACTGTTTATGGGTAAATACCCAATTGAGATAAGAATTGAGTGATAATCCAAATGGATTAAAGCAATTATGAATTAAGTGAATAGAACCAAAATGAATGTGAATAGAAAAGAGGACCGATTTAGTTAATAATCAATGAAGATAAATATGTAGGATGTACGTATATTATTCTGTTCGCATTCAGATTCGAGCACAAATTTTGAGATAATATATCGATCCGAGTTGGGATTTTTTTCACTTGATTTTCGACGGCGAACCTGGATATGGATTGTTGATTGGTTCTGGATATTCTCTATCATAGTTATGGCTATGCAAGGAGAATGACGGTTTCTGATCAAGAAACCAGATCTGAGTCCGCACTAGGAAGTCGGGTGGACGATACTAGTTCGAAAATGAAATTGTGTGATCGAGTGAGCGATCAGATTGGTACAGCGTACGGATGATATGTGTATATCGTACGGATTTGAATGAAATTGATATTGAAAATTTATGGATAAGAAATGTGAAATGGTTTTTGAAATTAAACATATATTTTGTGAAATATATGATGAAGTAAAGTGGAAATTGGATATTTCTATGGTAAAAATTTACTTTATGGAAGTAAGTAATTTGGTAAGTGACTTTATAAAGTAATCAAATTTGAATATTTGATTTGAATAAACAAAGTTATATCTTTATTATATAAGATAAATCTCCCCTTTTTGAATATATAGCCAGAAGAAAAGGGTTTAAAAAAATATTTGAAGTATAAAAGGGGTTTTATACAAGTTTGAAGTGATCCAAAGATTTTTAAAGTTATATATATATATATATATATATATATATGTATGTATGTATGTAGAGGATCTTATGAGAATGAATTTGAGAAAAGGTTTTTGGAACCTTTGGATTTGGAAAGGCTTTTTGATTTTTGGGTAAAATCAGTATTGGAATTTGGAAAGCCTAATTTGAGAATTACCGATTTTGGGATAATCGATTTTGAGAAAGGAGATTTATATGGGATTCATACTAGGTGTATGATTTGGAAGATACTATATGTGTATAGTATAAAGTGTTTTGAAAATGGCTCTGGAGAAAAAGGCACTCCCTTGGAATGAACTTCTTAGGAGTGCCATAGGTTGGTATTGCCTTGACACTCAAAGAGAGGGAGGCTCTAAAGTTGATCCTGTGAGGAGTCCGGACAAAACTAGTTCCTGAGGATTTTGTGTAGTGTGTAGCGGAAATAGAGGGCTCTGATGCCTACAGAGGCATTTGAGTTATGCTGTAACGACAGTTTAGCTCGATGTCACTGTGATCTACTATAGACCATAGCGAAAGTCGTGTGTGCCGCCGAGAGCCAACAGTCTACGTTTAATTTTATATCGGTAGACTGTGACCTATGGTAACATAGCGAAAGTCGTGTGTGCCGCTACGAGCCAACAATCTACGTTTGATTTTACATCGGTAGACTCCGACCTATGTGGGAGTGGAGAAGTTTCATTCTTTTGGCAGAGAAATTCGAGGGCGGTGAGGCCTACAGTTATATGGGTTTTTGCTGTGACAGTAACGTAACCCCAGTTGTAGCTGCGATCTGTAGCGGGTTCCATGGCGTAATCGAGGGGCGCGGGGGCCTACAGTTATCTATGGATTTTGTCGGGACGGCAACGTAACCATGGGGTTAACTGCGACCGTGGATGGGGGTGATGATTTCCAGAGCATTCTCACCAAAGATATTTCCTCTATTTTCAAAAATATTTTCTATATTTTCAACAAATTATTTTTCAAGTATTTTCACTGGGTGTTGAAAACGGGTTTACCAAGTACTTATAGATTTTCAGTCTTACGCCTGATCAATGTATGACTGAATTTTTGTAAGAACGAGGACGGACTTGTTAAAACATCGAGTTATAAAGTGATATTTTTATAAAAACTATTTTGGTAATATTATATATAGATTTTAAAGAAGTGTTTTAAAAATGATCAACGAAAAAATTTACCTGATGTTAAGCATTAGTAATAAATTCCGGCTTTATTCCTTTTCGAGGACGAAAAGATTTTAAGGGGGGAATGTGATAACCTGAATCTTTAGGCATCTATTAATTGGAAATTAACAGAATTAAAATTATTAAATACTCAATTGTTAATTGAACAAATGAAATTCTGATATATTATATATATATACACACACGTATATATATATATATATATATATATATATATATATATATATATATATAGATATGTATATAAATGGGTGTAAACTATAATAAATGTTGAAAAATAAATACCTAAATAAATGAATAATATATATATATATAAAGATATATGCAAAATTTTATAATATTGAAGATTTTTAAGCCGGTTCATATACAAGAATATAAACTTGTTTATGTATGTATTCTTTGTGAATAGAAGGCATAAAATTGAATTCAATATATTAAATTTTCAAAGGACATTTAAAGTTGAATTCTTTATAAATATTTTTTTTATAATACTAAAGATAAATCTTTATTAATTAAACTAAAATAGTTTAAGTTTTAAGTGGGATTTGATAAAGAGTGATACTTTCTTCAAAATATATATATATATATAAGTTGTATATATATCTAAAGGTATTAAAACTATAATATGGAAACACATAAAATATATACATTCATGTAAACTAACAAATAAGGAAATATGGAAATACATACATTTACATGTGTAAAACAATAAAACCTATATTAAACAAGTGTAAGTATTCTAGAATTGTAACTTAACACTTGTAAGAAAAATTTAACAAGTGTCATTACGTTGTTTTTGTTTCTAAAAAAAAAAAAAAAATTGAAAGAGGAAACCTGGTTATTGTTTCTAGTGAAAAGTTTTACATTTCAAACTTATTTCTTTTCTTCTTCTTAAAAAAGAGAAGAGAGGAATCAGAATTCAAATTCAGCAACAACTTCACATGTTCATATTACAAACCTGAGAAGCTTTAAAGTTCTACTCAATATGAATTCAAGTTCAAAAATCAAGCTAGCAACTAAATCAACTCACAACATAGTGCATTCAAAACCAGCATCAAGTACCCAAATTTCCAGATCATTTCAAAAGAAAGATTTCAAGAAATTTTTATACTGCTCCTTTGTTCTCTGCTTTCTGTTTCAGGTGAGTAAACATTTAATTTTAAAATAGTTATAAATCTAGAATTATATTTTGATGCATGTGTGAAAATCTTGATGTTAACATGAATGCTTGGATTGGAATGTATGTGTATATATAAATGAAATGTATGTGTATATCCTGGTGTTACCTCTCTGTTGTTTCACAATATCAAAGAACAACATCTCAAATTCATATCATTCTATCTAAATTGATTCAAGCTTTGTTTTCTAAAAGGAAATTGTCTATAACAATGAAGCATCAATTTTAAAATTTGTTGCAAGGATTTATATTTAAGGAAATGTTCTGAGAATAGGAAATTACAGTTAAAATGAATCAAAGTCAATAAAATCAATTTTCAAAATTTATTGTTTTGATTATATAACCCATTTCGATCTTACAAGATATGAATTTTGATATAAAAATCTGGATTTTTAAGTTCGTATATTTTGGGAATTTCTGGATTGATCAGATTTTGTATTTTCGTCAATTGATGTTGAACGGTGATAAGTTGTATGGCAAGATTTGGACTGGAGATGGTTGGGATGTCGTTAAACTCAGGGAAATTAGTGTGGAGATTTATCAGAGGTCGTGATGGTCTGAGGTCGGCAAAGTAGGGTTTTGAGTGTTGTTTTTGTGGTGTTGGTTGCTGAGGTAATCTCGACGTCTAGAAGGCATCGGGATTGATCACGAGGGCGGTGATGGGTTCATCGGAGCTTAGGATAGCTTCGGAAAGGTCGATGGGTGGTTCTGAGGTCGAAATCGTCGACGGCAAAGGATTTTTGGTGAATGGGTTGGTTCCAATTTGAGTCGAGAGGCTCGTTTTGATTTCTGATGCGGTAGGTTGGAATTGGGTGGCTACTTGGGTCGATAGGGGCAATGATGACTCGTAGGAGGTGGAGGCGATGATCGGAGGAGCTCCGATCATTTGTGCACGTGTATGTGCATATGCGGTGTGTCTGTAGGTTGGGAAGAAGGAGATTGAGTTGGGACTCGAAGATGAATTCGAGGATTTTGGTTTGTTGTTCGAGTCTGTTTTCATGTCATTTGCGAGCTTTTGATAATACTGTAATTTTAAAATTAAAGTAGAAACAGAGTTATAAAGGAAGAACAAAGGGAAAAAAAGACCCAGGAAGGTAGAGGATTTGCTCGAGTTTTGTTCGAGCAAATTTGTGGGGGGCTCGGGTCTGACAGTTGGTAATAGGATTTCAAATCTGAAGTAAAGTTGTACAGGTTTTAAAAATCTAGTAGAATCTTAGATCAGGTTTTAAAGTTTACATATAAGCTATGTTCAAATTTTTTTTAAGAATTTTTTTTACAAGTGAATTTGTACTTGGTTTAAAAAGGCAAAGAAAGTATTTTAGCCAAGTTTTAAAGGTTAAACAATTTTTTTTATTAATTATTTTATCTTATTTTAAGAATGAGATTTAAATGAAAGGTTAATTACTTAACAAAAGTATTTTAAGAATTGTTAATAGTTAATGAAGGTCATTAACTAGGATTATTAAATAATTAATTATGAGTTTAATTTAAAAGTGGAATGTTTTGAAATGTATTTAAATTTTGTTAATGAGAAGTAAGTCATTAATGAAAGAAAAATAAAGATTTATCTTTAGAGATAATTAATATTTGGATAATTAATGACTAATTAATTAAATAAGGTAATTAAGAGTAATTAATTAGTTTAATTTAATAATGTTTAAGGTTTATTAATAAATAGTTAGAGGTTAATTAATTAAGTAATTAAATTGTAATTAGTGACTAATTAATTACTTAATGGGAGTAATTAAGGATTAATTACTTAGTGTAATTAATTAAGGATTATTTGATTAAGGAAACTAATCAATGATTAGTTAAATAATGATCATGATTAATTAAGGGATGATCGATCAATGAAGTGATTATGAGATAATTAATTTGAGTGATTAATTAAGGATCAATGTAATTAATTTGGATGGGTAAAGGATAATAAATTTGTGTAATTAATTAAGAGTTAATTACTTATTGTAATTAAAGAAAAATTAATCAAAAACGATTAATTAAGAAGATAATTAGAGAATGATTAATTAATTAATTTGTAATTAATTAATGTTGAGTAAGCAGGATTTAAGGATGATGGAAGTAATTAATTTAATTAGAATGGTATGGCGAATCAACCTTGTGCATGGATGATCGAATGATATTGAAAGCCTAGGTTTAATTGTCATCCCTAATATGTGATTCGTGATGCTATTGATATGATATGTTTAATTTAAGCTGTGATGATGAGGTTATCTATTAATGATGTATTACTATGACACCCTGTATTTAAAAGTTGAATTGTATTTCACTTGAATAACTTGGGTTAAAATGACATTGGATTCGAAGAGACCGGAGTCGGGTATTAGTTAATACCCGAAACCACTTTGATTTATAATCTATAATAATTCTAAATAGATTTGATATGTGAAATCAATAGGCAGGAATGGAATGATTTAATTGAATCAAACCATTTATTCTAAGTTTTGGTACTTAGAAATTGAGGTGTGAAATAAGTAATGTCTATAACCACTTGTGAAGTTGTAAATTGATATAAGTTACCCCGGGTTCATATAAGTTGTATGCTTTTGTATTTCATGTTAGATGGGTTTACTCACACTAGTTTCCAGCCTGACCTGGGTGTTACTTTGATGTAATGCTCGGGTCAGACCGAGTATTACATATTTTCAGGTTAGGACGTTCTGGAGCTCAGGAGACGAGCTCGATGACAGGAACGTATGGAGTGTTTTCGCTGTATTATTGTTGTATATAACTGAGACATGTTGATTGTACCTATTCAGTGTTTGTGTATATGTTGTAACTCTGATGTATTAAAGTGAAATTTTACAAGTACAGTTTTCCTTTGTATAACTATTATTAATTGTTATTATATTTTATCCATTGCGAATGTGAGATGTTGGTGTTTCTGTTCTTCATTTTCTTTTATCTCTTTCTTCTTTCTCTAACTATCTGGAATTTTCGGGATCGAAAAATTCCAGGTCGTTACATTGTTTATTATTGTTTTTGTTTTATTAAGTAAGTCATTGTCATTGAATGTAGTAGAAACAAGTTTAGCTTTTTCATCAAAAGATACATGGAGTGATTCTTCGATAGTATTTGTCCGTTTATTAAAAATTCGATAAGCTTTATTTCGATTCGAATATCCAAGAAATATCCCTTCGTCACATTTTGAATCGAATTTGCCAAGCTGATCTTTAGTATTTAATATAAAGCATTTTGATCCAAATATTTTAAAATAAGATATGTGTGGTTTTCTACCGTTAAAAAGTTCGTAAGGAGTATTTAGAAACATGATTCAAAACATAATAAGCAGTTGCAACAGCTTCTGCCCAAAATTGCTTTGGTAACGTGCTTTCATTTTGTAAAGTTCTTGCATATTCCTGTAGAGTTCGATTCTTTCGTTCTACAACTCCATTTTGTTGTGGAGTTCTAGGAAATGGAAAATTATGAAATATTCCTTTCTTTTTACAATAGTTATCAAATTGTATATTTTCAAATTCACCTCCGTGATCACTTCATATATTTTTAATTTTAATACCTTTTAAATTTTGAATTTGGTTAACAAAATTTTTGAAATTTTCAAAGGTATCACTTTTATTTTTCATAAAAACAGTCCATGTATATCTAGAAAAATCATCAACTATTACAAATACATATTTATTATGATTTATGGATTGAATTTGGGTAGGGCCAAATAAATCCATATGAAGTAATTTGAGCGGTTGTAATGTCGAGATAACTTTCTTAGATTTAAACGAGGATTTAGTTAGTTTACCTATTTGACATGAATCACATATATCATCGATTTTAAAATTCATATTTGGTAATCCTTTTACAAGATTATTTTTAGAAATTTTGTTTAAATTTTCGAAATTGATATGACAAAATCGTTTATGCCATATCCATGGATCATTTTCTATAGCTATTAAACATATATCTGAGTTATGATTAACTTTCATATTTAAAACGTTAATGTTTTTATCTCTATTTCCCTCGAAAATAAGATTTTGATTCTGATCAAGAATACTAAACTTATTTTCAGAAAATGATATTTTAAATCCTTTATTGCATAACTGACTTATACTTAATAAATTATGTTTTACATTCTTAACAAACAAAACATTTATAATTAGAGGTAAATTAGATGTACCGTAATTATTCACATTGCCTTTGCCGATGATATATCCCTTGGAATTGTCTCCAAAAATGATAGAAACTCCATCTGAGTGTAACGACCCGCAAATCCGTACCCCTTGAGTTAATACTATTCTACCTAAATCAACTCAAGCTGTACAGAAATAAGAACCATTTGGGTTAAAGAAGAAGAGGTAGAAGAAGAAAATAGAAAACAACATCAGAATCTAACCATCGCAGCGGAATAAAATATAATAGATAATAAATAAGCTTTACTCAAAAATCAAATATCTCTGTTTACATATTACATCATTAGAGTACATCAATCACAGTTCAACAACAACAACATACAAATGGATAAACAGCAACTCAACACAGCGGAATATATATATAAATAAGTATGTAAGTACGTATCGTCATCCAGCTCGTCTCCTGAGCTCCACAGCATCATATCCTATATCCTATAATACTCGGTCTGACCCGAGCATTACAGTTAAATAACACCTGAGTCAGTCTGGAATACCAGCGTGAGAAAATCACACTCAATTGATTATTAAGTTTCAAAAATCTTTTAAAAACAAAAGCATTTTGTAAGACCACGCCACAAATAAACATGTCGGGTTTTGTAACGTCACGACTTTTCGACGCTCGAAAAGCGACATCAATACGTCCACTGTATCAACTACCGAGCAATCGAATGCGGAAAAACCGAACCATTATAGTAAAATAAGAAGAGAAAGATAGAAGAAGAGAGAAGAAGATAGAACATAACAGAAAGAAACAACAAAACAATATCAGAATCTCACAATCGCAGCGGAACAACATATAATAGATAAATGAATAATCTTTAAACATAGAACTATATCAGTTATTACATTACATCATATTACATTACATTACATCATATTACATTACATTACATCATATTACATTACATTACATCATCAGAGTGTACAACACAAACAGCGGAAAGGAAATACTATATACTAGTGAATACGCCATGCTATCCAGCTTGCCTCCAGCAACTCCTGAATTCCAGAATATCCTGATAACCTAACTCTAGACTGTCCGTGTGGAAATTGGTGGTCACCCAAAGTTTAGGAAGGAAAACAATAAACTCCAGGTTAGTCATGGGACTGGTGTGAGAACTTAAAACAGTTCATCTTTTTAAAACAAACAAAGGGATATTATTAAAATAGATTCGCAATGCTTTTTAGAAAATAAGACTAACATAAGGCCTCCCGCAAACACACACAATGCAAACGCAGAATCAGAGGAGATTTCTCCTTATGATAGTCAAAGATGCTTGGTACGCATTAAAAAGAAACATTTGATATTATTACTAGTTTATAGTGCAGAAAACATTTCAAAAGTAAAGATGTAAATCTTAGCCAGCATAGGCATTTCGCACTTATGCCTATTATAGCTACCATCCAAACAGTGGGGCGCCACCAAAAGTGAATGATAGGTTCTACAACTAAAACCGTACAAGATCGTATTGTTTCTTTGGATTTCCAACAAATGGTCAGGCCAACGAACTTCCCATTGCCACATGGGTACACCTCTGGAAAGACGACCCCGAGAACATAACCTAACATTACGGTTAGATCTCTGCCAACACAAGGCCGGGTTACCCTTCAAACTGGGTAACTACTGACATGAATATGTCATTCCCCGATCGTAACCGGTCTATATCCGAGGATCCTCGATTCCAACAACCTCAAAGTAATAAATTTGTAGCAACAACATAGGTTAAATATCTAGGCTCCATACCATGATACCACCTCTATCCAGAAGGAATGACATACGTTAAAGGGGTGCTACCCCCTAATAACCTTGCCGCATCCTTCCTGTTTTGACCATTTCCGGGGTGTGAGGTCCGACGAAGTCTCATCCACAAAGCCACACTTTATACAAAAGCTGTGCTCTTATCATCAAATGCTCAACATCACTTCATATGCCACATTACCAATTTGGGAATGTATCACTAGTAACCATCAACTACATAATCTCTGAGCTCGTATATCTCAGAGAAGGGTGTTAAGCTAAGAGAATAAATTCTCCGCCACCAACAGAAATATATTTGATAGAAACCAGCTTTACATCTCAAATTGTAACGTCGGACACACATCCATACAAGTCCGTTCCGGGATCGAATGGAACCGAAGGCCCTTCCAAAGAAGCCCTTGCAATCCAGATATTCACTAATCACGTCCGGACTTCCTGTCACTAAGGGTGATGAAACCTCTATATCGGAGATCAGCCGATGCAGAGTCATTCGATGGTAATCCTTCCGTTTTCACAAATATCCGGTCTTCAACACCGATCATCAAATGCAATCAAGATAACGACGTATCACATATTCGGAATGGGTTATACGACCCCAAGGTCCTTTCCCGGCTAACCCGAATAGTGAGCGCTTATTTTGAAAATAAGTGTGGCATTCAAATTCAAGCAAATCACAACAAATACCCATTTAAAGGTAAATATTGATAGTCAGTTATTTAACTATCAATAGATATGCACAACATCACCAAGTTCGAAATAATTTTCCAAATTATTTACTTTCCAAAATATCTTTCCAAGATATATATATTTTTCCACACTTCAACATTTGGAAACAAGTTTCAAATCACTTTTCACCTTTATAATTTTTTGAAAACAAATTTCAAATCGTTTCCCTACACGGGATATATTCATAAATCTTTATTCTTTTTCATTTCCAAAGTGGTTCATTTAAACCAATTAAATAAATCCTTATCGATTTACTTCAAATTTACGTTCCAAATCCGTAAATTTATTTCCACACTTCAAAAATAAATCAACGTTTATTTTTAAACAAATTCCCTTTTTTTATAAATTCCATAATGAATTTACAATTCCAAAATATCTATGAATATACGATTTCCTAATCGATTTCTAATATTCATTTTCAATTTATCTTTAAAAGATAAAATCTCAAAATATTCACTTAATATTGGAAAAACATTTCCATACTCATTTAATAATAAGCAATCCACAAATCTATTTATTTTCAACACTTGGAAAATATTCATTATACTTAAATCGAAATTAAGTATATATTTCATTTTTTAAGGAAAACTTTCTCTTAACACATTCATTTGAGTCAAAACGAATGTTGCGTAAAACATCGTTACGACGACCCAAAATCACTAGTATAGGGATTCGAAATTAGATAGATATATAAATCCCAATACTATATAAAACATTTCCTTTCGAAATCATTTACTATAACAACAGTGTTATAGTCCACTATTTCCTTCTATTTCTCGAAAACGTCTATTTCAACAATGAATGTTGAAATCCATGGTTTCGACACTTGATGCATTTTAGAACATCTTTAAATCGTTTTAATTCTATTTAAAATATCACTTCCCAGAACATATCCATTTTATTTAATAATATATTCACTGTCCCAAAATCATGAATATTCTCCGTTAACCAAATTCAACATTTTTCTACCCATTTTATTTAAAGGATTATCCACTATCCAAAATCGTGAATATATCTCCTTTAAAAATCTAAAATAATTGACTTATCAAAATAAGTCGGTTTCGGATTTATAAAACAATGTTTATATATCCCATTTATGTTTTATAAGCAACTCAACTTAAAAAAAAATCACTTTATTAACAAATTCTATTTATATCCCACTTAAATGCCGAAATCCAATTTATAAGTAAATTACTTATACATGTTTTATTTTATAAAATCTATTCATTCTAAAACTTCCTAATTTATAAATCTATAAATTTCATTTACTTATGAAATCCATTTATACTTCATTTTAACACTTAATAAAACTCGTTTTATAATTCCTATATTTTTAATTTATAAATATCAATATTATAAATCTTTTTTAAATCGTTTATAATAATTCAAAAATCCTAATTTAAACCATCTTAAAAATTTATCAAACTATTTATTTCGAAAATCACATTTCGGTTATATTTTACAAAAATCATAATTTTTATAACATTAAAAATTATAACGTTTATTTATTTAAAATAAATCAATTCCAAAATTTAATAAACATATATTTTCAAAAATCACTTTAAAACCCTTTTAAAATTCAAAATCGTTACTTTAATATTTTTAAAACTCCAAAAATAGGCCAATGCTGCAACAACAACAATATATCAATCACGACAATCAAAACATCATATTTCAATATGATAATCAACAAATATCACAATATCTGTAAATAAATCAATATAGTTGAGGAATCCAGTTGGATCCCTCCAACCTGTTTCCCTGCATCCATAGATGTTAGCACAATACCAATTCCGTTCCAATAAGGAATATCACGGTATATAGGATTTATAAAATATTATCCGCTATTATGCGGCGGAATAGGGTCTCATCCGCTATATAATGCGGGAAATCAACTCCAAGTACATATATAATGCCAATTCCAATCAAGATGGAATTATCGCGGTATATGTTTTTAATAAATAACATCCGCTTAATATACGACGTATAATGTCTATTTCAATCATCAACAGATAATAATTTAGTATCCAGGCATACAATCATCAATTTTGAATCTAACTATCTAAAATTTAAATCGAAATTATTCGATTGAGTGAGAAATTCTCACCTTGCTATCAATTTAGTTTCAGCGTTTTATTTCGAATAAAATTAAACGCTCGTTTAATTTTACCTAAATTTCTCACTTACTCCAATCGACTCCAAACCAGCTCCGTTGCGTAGTGCTCGACAAAACGAAGCCAACGCAATTCGTATCGTGCGTTTTCGACCTCATATGAAAAAGTTATGATTTTTAGAAGTTTGTACACATTAATATATATAATTATTCACATTTTCTTTTATTTTTTACAACCTTCATCATCTCAGCCATTGGATCATGCTTCTTCCACATCAGGTCGTCCCTCCCATCCTTCTTTAGCTTGCGCACGCAAGCTTCAGGAGATCGAACGAAGCAACCCATTTAGCCACGTTCTAGGGTTTAAAATCGTGCTTCCCACCGTCGCCGAGAACAAGATCAAACACCTCCACTTCGACCCTCTATGTCGCCTCTACCTTCGGCCGTGACAAGGTTGAACTCGGCCTTGCTTCTGCCCCAAAAAACGTGCCTAACCGCGTGATGTTCAAGCAAAGATTGCCGTTGATTTGTGGCTCTAAAAACGATCTTGACCGTTGAGAATATAGAGTTCGTCGTGCTCTTCAACGTTGTAGTTGAAGTTTTCTTGTAATTGTTAATGGATTTGAAGATAATTGAGGGAGGAGGAGATTTAGGGTTAGGTTTTGATGTGTGTTGCAAATTGAAGATGTGAAGGCCTTTTATAGAAAATTGCCCAAATTACTATTCATCAAAATTTTCTGAACTCCAAATCTCACGCGGTGACTGGCGTTTCTAGGGTTTACCTCGCGTTCCAGACACAATGGAACGTGTTTCGGAAGCTAATTCGATCATCCGTGCGAGTTACGTAAATAAACAATCAAATTTAAATTAAATCGATTAAACAAATTTCTATGCGTTTTAGCTTGCCCCGGACAAACGGTAAATCCGATTGACACGAAATTTGAAACCATACGATAATATCACATTATGGATCCGATGAAACTGATTTCATTGAAATCCGAGACTGTTTGAAAATTGGCTATTTTAACTCGTCAATTAAATATTAAAATATTCAATTTTCACAAATTAAATTTTAATTCAATTTTAAAAGTTCTATAACATCATTCTAACTCCAATATGATTAAATAAAATTTTACGATTCATTTTCAATCATATTTAACCCAATTTCCGTTTTTGAAATTTTCAATATTAAATTATCGATTTAATTATCAAATCAAATCCTTATATTCAAAATAAAATTTATTCGACTTACAAATTTCGCTTATTAATATTTAAAATCAATTAAATATACAAATTTTAATTAACAGAAACCCTGGGTCGTTACAAACTCCCCCCTTAAAAGAATTTCGTCCTCGAAATTACCAAGTAAGAAAAAGTTATAGAATCCATTAACCTTCCAAAACAAACCATTCAAATTGGATTTTTCAAATCTCTTAAGTGTTTAACTTTTCCAAAATTCATAGTCAAACCACTTACAAATCTTTACTAAGTTTCCAAATCCAAACTTAGTTTTCAAAATTTTCAATTTTCTCAAAAATATTCTAACGCCTTAAATTTTCGGAAAAATTCGCCAGAGTCTCCTTTGCGCGGCTCGATCCTAAAAAAAACGACAGTATATATATCACAAATATACATCTCATCAAGTGATGAGGCATCCCGCAGGAAAAAAAGTGTAAAAGTACGATATGTAATCCGAGATATGTACCTTATATTTTATTAGCGAGCGTATACGACTAATATAGCGCGAAAGCGAGCTCCAAATGCGAAGCAAGCGCAATCCGCACCTACTAAACACTCAACAAACCATGAGAACATGCATATATGAAAGTAATATCAATATACAACATATATCACTACAACAACTACATGTGCCAACATAGCAATGCATTCAATCAACAAATGCAACCATCAAACAACTATCCAACCAATAAACATCCAACAAATCCATAACCAAATCAATATAAATTCACTTCACATTAATATTCATTGAATTGGTCTTCAATTTAATCACATTTGATTTGTTGACATTGGATTTACTAACATTCATTCATATTCAATTTCAATTAGTTTGCATTCACTAATTTACATTCAAGTTAGTTCACTTCAACATTCAAATCAAATTCACTTAACTTCCAATTTGATTTATAGCTTTCAATTTTCCTTAATTCAATTTCATTAACACTTAATGAATTATATTAAATCAACTAATAATCATATAACAAACAATGTATATCCAACATTACCAAATTTATTTACTTCGCTTACATCCATTCAATTTGGTTTAACACTTTTAATTCCAATTAGTTGATATTAAATTGACTTCCATTCAATTATTCAATTTCTCAACTTCATTAGCTTCTAATGAATTTACACTTACATTCATTATCCCATATCAATTCTTTTACATTCGATTGATTAATATTTCATCCATTTATCAATTCAATTGCTAATTCATTGAGCAAATAAGGTTAAATTTCTTTCATATAACTCAAGTCCATATTCATCACTTCTCTTGATTAATTTACTTCGATACCAAAATCAACTTTATTCAACTTCACTTAAGTTATATTCCATTTCAAACATCATTTGTTTAACTTAACTTAAATTTCCACTTATAAATCCAATTCAGATTTCATTTCTGAAGAAAATTTTATTTAACCTTTAGCAAGTCAAATTTATTATCTCATATCACTATCAAATTTAGATTTTGTTTTGCTTAACCAAATTGTTTAACCATTTTTAACAATTTTTTTCACTTTCATTTTCTCATTTCATAAGTTATACAACTTATATTCAACAATTACCACTTGGATTTTTTTTGGAAATCGATTCAAATTACCTTTTGAATTTCCAAAACCAAATCCAAATTTTCCCAACTGTTTGATGTGAATTTTTGTTTGATGATAACAAATATATATATATATCAATTTATATATGTGTTTGCAGATTGTACTATATACATATAGGAATAAATATTCATATTGAATAATAATACTATTGCACAGAATTTATATAATTCAATCGGTATTTTTATTCAATATAATATTTTAATTCAACACTTATACAGTACAAAGTTTTCAGCTCTTTCTATATACATACACTAGTTTATACATTTCATATTCATATTTTCTCTCACTACAACGCACAACACTGTACACTTTACAAAACCATTAATCTGCATCTATCTGCATTGTCCAGCTCCAGTTCTTGTTCTGTCTCCTGTGTACCTGTATAATTAGCAACCACAGCAGTAATTTGAAAATAAACAAATTTGAATTTGCAAAAATATAAATTTTTTCTTATTGGTGCCTCAATTATTTTGGTTATTCGTCATCATTCACATTTGAATTCATCACACATGAACAGTGTGACATGCATAGTGTATCACTGTTCGTGCCACAAAGTCATGCACATAGATATATACACTTGTATTCTTATCAGGGACTGGTAATCATGAGTGGCTGCAATACACACGTGTACATTTATACATGTGTGCACTGCCTCGCCAACTCGTGTGCGCAGCCAACAAAAGCAAGCATGCAAACAGAAAAACCAGAGCACAATGCACCAAGAAAGTAACAATAAAGGATGCATCAATGACAAATTGGAGCAACAGACCAGAGTAGTACGAGTTAGACACAACAGAATCAAAGTGAACAAACAGTGGCAAATGTATACAAGTGATGCAGAATAGAACATATATACACAACAATGAAGACTACAGCAAAATCCAGTGCCAACAATGAACACAAGACAATTGAACAACTTCAAGTACACAAACAACAAGCAGCAGTATGCAAGTGCATACACAAAGAGGCAACAAAGGTCAAGGACCAAGTGCAAAGGCTGCAGTAAAGCATGTACATGTGTATGAAAACCAAAGTCAACAGCAAGTACAAACCAACACAACAAGCTTCAAATGAAAACATATGTGCCAGAGAAACATGTGCAGCCCAATGAACCAGTGACAACAAAGTGACTCAAGCAATAACACAAACCAAGGTAAAACCATCCGATACATCTGAACCAAAATCAAGTATGAAGTATACAGACACACATGAATATGAAGACCACAAAGGCAATGCAACAGGAAAAAGAAACAACATCAGCAGATGCAGGACCAGAGAACTACACAAGTGTAGCCTCGAACCAGAACATCAAAATACAGGTTTCAATATCAATGCCATTACTTCAGCAGTCAAAATATCAAATAAACATGAATCAGGACAGTGAACTGAAGGCATGAACTGCAACTTAAAAGAGCAGACATGGAACCAATGTCCTAGGTTACAACTTCAAATGAATCAGTGATGTAAGCAATGCTACAGAGCTCGAGATTATATATGCAATGGAGACCGTACATGAACCAGAACACAAATCTAGTTACAACACTGAGTTCGACAATGTCAAGTGCAGAAGTACACAGGTGCAACAGATCAAGGATGTGTACCAAACAGATGCAACATTCTAATATGTTCCAATATGCTATGCAGTGAACAAAGCAAGGTGTAACCAAAGTCACAGTGAACAAAGCAAGGTCACAGTGAAATCAACATCATCAGAAAAGGTCAAAGCTGAAGACAGGGATGAACTCGAGATTATCTATATGCAATGTAGACTATACTTGAAGCTAGAAGAAATGGAAATGCAGACCAAAGAATCTATATCGTCAAAACAATCAAAGACGTGATGGCCACGAAAGTCAACGATACCGTGTTGACCAATGTCAAAAATCAAAGCCAAACTAAATTTGGAAAGTTTCTGCCATATCAATCAAGGAAAAATCGAACGCTTCAAAATCAAATTCGTGTGAATCAAGTAAGTCGCAAATATCAAGCAACCGAGAATTAGGAAAGTGACAAATCAGACGAATGTATTAAAGGAAATCGAAATCCATATATAAACCCACAATCATCATTGGCAATAATCATCGAGTTCGAATACGAAAATCATAAAAGCACATAAAGAGAAAACTACATACCGAAGCATACGTTGAACTCGATCAAATCGAAGATGCAGAGAGAAACTCAAAGAAATAGACGATCGACAAAAAGAGGACCGGAATCAATCATACGCTCGATCAACTATCGGCAGCTGCTATTTTCAAAACCCTAAATTGGATCGAAGGGACGAAGCCCTAATTTGGGACAACAATCGCCGCCATTTTTTATCAGAGAAAATCGAAAGAGACCGAGTGAAAGAATAGAAAAGGGGCGGCCGTACAATTTAATTAGGGTTTAGTTTTTTAATTAGGGTTTATTTTTTCAAATAGGGTTTAGTTTTCAAATCAAGTATTTTAATCATTTTTGCTCTTATTTTTCTGTAATTTTCGATTTAAATCTTGGTAAATCACCACCTAGGTTTTAGGTTGTGTCAGATTGTCTAGTTAGAATTAGTTCAGTGAGAAGGGTGTGCAAGTTTGCAAAACTCTACAGGAGGTAGCAGGGTGTGCGAGTCTGTTAGAGTGTTTGTAAGCGGGAGACTGTTTAATTCTAATAGAAATCTGGGAATGCAGCAGTAGGCAGGAGTTGCCGAAGCTGGGTAAAATTTGTGTGTGATTTACTTTTCAGCATATTTACTTCTCTGCAGTTTGTTTTTGTGTTTAATTCGAGAAAATTTGCTATAACCCTATTCACCCCTCTCTAGGGTTAATCTAGATCCTACAAGTGGTATCAAAGCGAGGTTATCTTTCTTTAACTCTAGAGTCATGAATCCACCAAATAATAGCTCAGAGGAATCCAGTGAGGTCTGTTGGCGGGCTAAGGAGCAACAAGAATGGTTTCTAGATTCAGGGTGTTCTAGACATATGACAGGTGACAAATCGAAGTTCCTTAGCCTAGAGAATTTTAAAGGTAGAAATGTGATCATGGGAGACAATAGCAAGTGTAAGATTATTGGTAAAGGTGAAGTAGGTAACGGTACTTTTTCCATGACTAATGTTTTATACGTTGATAATTTGCATCACAATCTCATTTCTATTAGCCAACTATGTGACAAAGGTATGAATGTGGTCTTTGATAGTGATACTTTCAAAATCATTGATAAATCTTCTAAAAACATTGTTTTTATGGGCAAAATAAATGGAAATGTTTACTCGCTTTCGTTTGATAATCTAAATCTTTCTAGATGTTTGGTAGCCACTAACGAAGAGGCATCTTTATGGCATAGGAGATTTGGACATGCTAGCATGAGCCTCTTAAATAAACATGAAACGAAAGAATTAGTCAGAGGGTTACCACATCAGAAGTTTAAAAATAATAAAGTGTGTAAAGCATGTTCCTTGGGCAAGCTTGGTCGAACATCATTTCGCCCTAAAAACATTGTTAGCACATCAAGGGTCCTTGAATTAATTCACATGGACTTATTTGGACCAAATCAAATTGCAAGCTTGAATGGAAAACGTTATTGTTATGTATTGGTTGATGATTATTCTAGATTTACATGGGTTTATTTCTTAGCCAAAAAGTCTGAATCTTTTGATTATTTTTCAAAATTTGCAAAACTTGTTCAAAATGAAAAAGGAGTTTCAATTAAAACTTTGAGAAGTGATCATGGAGGCGAATTTGAAAATTTGGAATTTGAAAGTTTTTGT
The DNA here is from genome assembly GCA_030765085.1 of Allium cepa. Lineage (NCBI taxonomy): Eukaryota > Viridiplantae > Streptophyta > Magnoliopsida > Asparagales > Amaryllidaceae > Allium > Allium cepa. Next base: position 70,865,524 of record CM060938.1, on the reverse strand, counting down.
GAAGAAAATGGTTTAAAACATGAATTTTCTGCTCCACGAACACCTCAACAAAATGGGGTGGTTGAAATGAAAAATCATACATTACAGGAATTGGCTAGATCCATGTTGAGTGAGTATAAACTACCTCTAACCTTTTGGGCAGAGGCAGTGAATACTTCGTGCTATGTAATGAATAGAGTAATGATTAGACCAATACTTGACAAAACGTCTTATGAATTGTGGCATGAAAGGAAACCTAACATTTCTTATTTTCGTGTATTTGGATGTCCTTGTTTCATTCTTAACACAGCTGATCAACTTGGAAATTTTGAATCAAAGGCTGATGAGGGAATTTTCATAGGCTATTCAACAAGGAGCAAGGCTTACAGGATATACAACAAACGAACAAAAACAATTGTTGAATCAATCAATGTGAAATTCGATGAATCTGACCTGGAAAGGACGACTGAAAAGACGGTTGACGATGGGGTAGATCATGAAGGCATTGAAGAAGGGACATCGAGTGAGAAAGCTGAAAGTAGGACTGTTGATGCTGGTAGATTGAAGTTCAAATCCAATCATCCTCCTGAATTGGTTATAGGTGATCCTACGGAAGGTATACATACTCGCTCGTCACTTGATAAAAATTTATGTGTGTTTTGTTGCCACAGTGGTTTTATTTCTGAGATTGAACCTGATTCTATTGAAATGGCTCTTAATGATGAAAGTTGGGTTTTAGCAATGCAAGATGAACTTAATCAATTTAAGAGAAATAAAGTTTGGAAATTAGTTCCTAGGCTTAATGACCATCCAATTGTTGGAACTAAATGGGTGTTCAAAAATAAGCTTGATGAATCAGGAAATGTAATTAGAAACAAAGCTAGGTTGGTCGCAAAAGGATATAACCAAATAGAAGGCACAGATTTTGATGAAACATTTGCTCTAGTGGCTAGGTTAGAAGCCATTAGGATTTTGCTAAGTTTTGCATGTTATAAGGGTTTCAAACTTAAACAAATGGATGTAAAAAGTGCCTTTCTAAATGGTGATTTGAAAGAAGAAGTTTTGTTGAACAACCCCCCGGTTTTGAAAATCATGATTTTCCAAATCATGTGTATTAACTAGAAAAAGCATTATATGGTCTTAAGCAAGCTCCTAGAGCTTGGTATGACTGCCTTTGTACATATCTTTTGGAAAATGGCTTTAAAAAGGGGAGTGCTGACACGACACTGTTTCTATTACATAATGGAAGTGAATTTTTGATTGTTCAAATTTATGTGGATGATATTATTTATGGTGCTACTAATGAACTCTTGTGCGAGAAATTTGAACAAGTCATGCAGGCTAAATTCGAGATGAGCTTGGTTGGAGAATTGAAATATTTTCTTGGATTCCAAATCAAGCAAAGCAGTGATGGTATTTTTATTTCACAATCCAAGTATGTGTTGGAACTGTTGAAGAAATTTGGAGTTGAGAACTCCAAACCATTGAGAACTCCTATGAGCCCATCAACAAAGCTGGACAAAGACGAGAAAGGAATTGCTGTTGATCAGAAGAAATATCGAGGGATAATTGGTTCACTTCTCTATCTTACTGCTTCTAGACCTGATATTATGTTTTCTGTATGTTTGTGTGCACGTTTTCAATCTAATCCTAAAGAATCTCATTTGAAAGCCACTAAACGAATTTTGAGATATCTTTCACACACACACAAATTTAGATTATGGTACCCTTCTTGTGAAAATTTTGATTTAGTTGGCTATTCTGATGCTGATTATGCTGGTTCATTGGTTGACAGGAAAAGCACTAGTGGGACATGTTTCATGCTAGGACATTCATTAGTTTCATGGTCAAGTCGAAAAAAGAATCGTGTTGCATTATCCACCACTGAAGCAGAATATATTGCTTTAGGAAGTTGTTGTGCTCAAATTTTATGGATGATGCAAACTCTTTCTGATTTTGGCTTAGTTTATAAACAAGTTCCATTAAAATGTGATAGTAAAAGTGCAATAGACTTGTCAAATAATCATGTTCATCATTCACGCACAAAACACATTGATATGAGACACCACTTTCTTAGAGATCACATTGCTAAGGAAGACATTTGCATTGAACATATTTCAACTGAGGCTCAACTTGCTGATATTTTCACAAAACCCCTCCCCGAAGACAGATTTTCCAGATTACGTTTGGATTTGGGGATTATAGAAATTGACTAATTATTTTCCATTTTTTAGTTGAAATATTCTTGGATATATACTTTCAACTTCAATTTTAGGATTCAAACCAGTTTTGGATATTATCCAAAGATTGATTCGAATATGGTATTCAGTATTGGATATTACATAATATAATTAACTTGGCAACTTATTCCACGATCATTTCTATTTCTACCATCTTTCTATCGTTCATAATGGTTTTGTAAAATGAGAAGAGTGGATTATCTTTTTTTTTTAATTTTTTTTAATAATGATAATAACTCTCATACATCCATTCTCATTTAAAAGTCCTTATGGTTATGCATGGATGGAGCATGTGAGTGAATTATTTTTATCATTACTCCATTCTCATTTAAAAGTCCTTATGGTTATGCATGGATGGGTATGGTAACTAAGTATTCTGGTCTCACTTAAAAGTCCGGATGCTTAGACTAATAAGTAACTGCTAATCCCATTTAAAAGTCCTTATGGTTATGCGTGGTTAGTAAGTGCTTATTTTTGTGCTTAAATGTTAAATTAATTTTAAAATATCTCTCTTCTTATTATACAAAAACCGAATCATCGATCCATTCTCCACAATGTGGAAATTGTTATCTCATTTTGATATATTATTTTTTCCTACCGTTCCATTGTTTTTTGTCAGTCTTTTGATAATGACAAAAGGGGGAGAAGAACAAGATTTTGATAAGGAAGTAAATATTTTTTGGAATACTTCAACAAATTTTTTAAATGTCGTTAGTTAATTTTCTTTAGTTCTTTTATTCTTATGTAATTTTCTAAATCTTCTAAATAGGGAGTGGTCTCAGTTGTAGAGGGAGCATTCATATAGGGGGAGCTAAATATTTCATGCTCAAACACATTTATTAGAATTTCAAAATCTTTAATATATATGTTTGTCATCATCAAAAGGGGGATATTGTTTGATGTGAATTTTTGTTTGATGATAACAAATATATATATATCAATTTATATATGTGTTTGCAGATTGTACTATATACATATAGGAATCAATATTCATATTGAATAATAATACTATTGCACAGAATTTATATAATTCAATCGGTAGTTTTATTCAATATAATATTTTAATTCAACGCTTATACAGTACAAAGTTTTCAGCTCTTTCTATATAAATACACTAGTTTATACATTTCATATTCATATTTTCTCTCACTACAACGCACAACACTGTACACTTTACAAAACCATTAATCTGCATCTATCTGCATTGTCCAGCTCCAGTTCTTGTTCTGTCTCCTGTGTACCTGTATAATTAGCAACTACAGCAGTAATCTGAAAATAAACAAATTTGAATTTGCAAAAATATAAATTTGTTTTTATTGGTGCCTCAGTTATTTGGGTTATTCGTCATCATTCACATTTGAATTCATCACACACGAACAGTGTGACATGCACAGTGTATCACTATTCGTGCCACAAAGTCGTGCACATAGATATATACACTTGTATTCTTATCAGGGACTGGTAATCATGAGTGGCTGCAATACACACGTGTACATTTATACATGTGTGCACTGCCTCGCCAACTCGTGTGCGCAGCCAACAAAAGCAAGCATGCAAACAGAAAAACCAGAGCACAATGCACCAAGAAAGTAACAATAGAGGATGCATCAATACAAATTGGAGCAACAGACCAGAGTAGTACGAGTTAGACACAACAGAATCAAAGTGAACAAACAGTGGCAAATGTACACAAGTGATGCAGAATAGAACATATATACACAACAACGAAGACTACAGCAAAATCCAGTGCCAACAGTGAACAGAAGACAATTGAACAACTTCAAGTACACAAACAACAAGCGGCAGTATGCAAGTGCATACACAAAGAGGCAACAAAGGTCAAGGACCAAGTGCAAAGGCTGCAGTAAAGCATGTACATGTGTATGAAAACCAAAGTCAATAGCAAGTACAAATCAACACAACAAGCTTCAAATGAAAACATATGTGCCAGAGAAACATGTGCAGCCCAATGAACCAGTGACAACAAAGTGACTCAAGCAACAACACAAACCAAGGTAAAACCATCAGGTACTTCTGAACCAAAATCAAGTATGAAGTATACATACACACATGAATATGAAGACCACAAAGGCAATGCAACAGCAAAAAGAAACAACATCAGCAGATGCAAGACCAGAGAACTTCACAAGTGTAGCCTCGAATCAGAACATCAAAATACAGGTTTCAATATCAATGCCATTACTTCAGCAGTCAAAATATCAAATAAACATGAATCAGGATAGTGAACTGAAGGCATGAACTGCAACTTAAAAGAGCAGACATGGAACCAATGTCCTAGGTTACAACTTCAAATGAATCAGTGATGCAAGCAATGCTACAGAGCTCGAGATTATATATACAATGGAGACCGTACATGATCCAGAACACAAATCCAGTTACAACACTGAGTTCGACAATGTCAAGTGCAGAAGTACACAAGTGCAACAGGTCAAGGATGTGTACCAAACAGATGCAACATTCTAATATGTACCAATATGCTATGCAGTGAACAAAGCAAGGTGTAACCAAAGTCACAGTGAACAAAGCAAGGTCACAGTGAAATCAACATCATCAGAAAAGGTCAAAGCTGAAAACAGGGATGAACTCGAGATTATCTATATGCAATGTAGACTATACTTGAAGCCAGAAGAAATGGAAATGCAGACCAAAGAATCAATATCGTCAAAACAATCAAAGACGTGATGGCCACGAAATTCAACAATACCGTGTTGACCAATGTCAAAAATCAAAGCCAAACTAAATTAGGAAAGTTTCTGCCAAATCAATCAAGGAAAAATCGAATGCTTCAAAATCAAATTCGTGTGAATCAAGTAAGTTGCAAATATCAAGCAACCGAGAATTAGGAAAGTGACAAATCAGACGGACGTATTAAAGGAAATCAAAATCCATATATAAACCCACAATCATCATTAGCAATAATCATCGAGTTCGAATACGAAAATCATAAAAGCACATAAAGAGAAAACTACATACCGAAGCATACGTTGAACTCGATCAAATCGAAGCAGCAGAGAGCAACTCAAAGAAATAGACGATCGACAAAGAGAGGACCGGAATCAATCATACGCTCGATCAACTATCAGTTTTCAAAACCCTAAATTGGATCGAAGGGACGAAGCCCTAATTTGGGACAACAATCGCCGCCATTTTTTATCAGAGAAAATCGAAAGAGACTGAGTGAAAGAATAGAAAAGGGGCGGTCATATAATTTACTTAGGGTTTAGTTTTTTAATTAGGGTTTATTTTTTCAAATAGGGTTTAGTTTTAAAATCAAGTATTTTAATCATTTTTGCTCTTATTTTTCTGTACTTTCGATTTAAATCTTGGTAAATCACCACCTAGGTTTTAGGTTGTGTCAGATTGTCTAGTTAGAATTAGTTCAGTGAGTAGGGTGTGCGAGTTTGCAAAACTCTATAGGCGGTAGCAGGGTGTGCGAGTCTGTTAGAGTGTTTGTAAGCGGGAGACTGTTTAATTCTAATAGAAATCTGGGAATGCAGCAGTAGGCAGGGGTTGCCGAAGCTGGGTAAAATTTGTGTGTGATTTACTTTTCAGCATATTTACTTCTCCGCAGTTTGTTTTTGTGTTTAATTCGAGAAAATTTTCTATAACCCTATTCACCCCCCTCTAGGGTTAATCTAGATCCTACACCAACAACTTTCATTTAAAATAATCTGGTAGCAATCCCTCTTTTGGAAACCCGAAAATAAACACCAATGATTTCGCGATCATCATCGGAATTATTTTCCAGCGACCGAAAAGAGTTTAGAGCTTTAATTTCTCCAAAACAATTTTCTAAAATATAAATCCTTTCAAAACACTTCTCTGGAATTTTGTTTTTAGATTATAAATCACATTTGTAAATCTTTTACTTATATCGTTTCACTCCTTATATATAAGATTATTTCATAATTGTAAATCTTTTTAATTATAACTTCATACTTATAGTTCTTCGCTTATACAATTATTCTTTTATAGCTGTTGTTTTATTTAACTTATTCAACAACCAAACAATCAATTCATATACACTTTAATAATTCTAAAAAATTATTCCTTTATATATAAAATATAATCAAGGTAAAATTATTTCATTTACCCAATTTAAAGTGATACTATGTCGGTTTATCTTGTTTAAGAGTTTAGAAACCCCTATCGATAATATGGCGTCCCATCTACCGACCAGAATTCACAAACAGCTCAACGGATCAGCAAACACAATATAAAACATTTTTATATTCACTAACAAATACGCGCTCATAGCTATTATTACACTCACACTCATTCTAGAGTACTCCTGACTCCATCTCTAATGAGTAATTCCCAACAGAGCTAAGGTTGTCGCTTAACCATAAGCTCTGATACCAAATGTAACGTCACGACTTTTCGACGCTCGAAAACCGACATCAATACATCCTCTGTGTCAACCACCGAGCAATCAAATGCCGGAAAACCGAACCGTTATGGTTAAAGAAGAAGAGAAAGATAGAAGAAGAGAGAAAAAGATAGAATAGAACGGAAAGAAACAATAGAACAATATCAGAATCTCACAATCGCAGCGGAACAACATATAATAGATAAATGAATAATCTTTAAACATAGAACAATATCAGTTATTACATTACATCATATTACATTACATTACCTCATATTACATTACATTGCATCATATTACATTACATTACATCATCAGAGTGTACAACACAAACAGCGGAAAGGAAATACTACATACTAGTGAATACGCCATGCCATCCAGCTTGCCTCCAGCAACTCCTGAATTTCAGAATATCCTGATAACCTAACTCTAGACTGCCCGTGTGGAAATTGGTGGGCACCCAGAGTTTAGGAAGGAAAACAATAAACTCCAGGTCAGTCATGGGACTGGTGTGAGAACTTAAAACAGTTTATCTTTTTAAAACAAACAAAGGGATATTTTAAAAATAGATTCGCAATGCTTTTTACAAAATGAGACTACCATAAGGCCTCCCACACACACACACAATGCAAATACAGAATCGGAGGAGATTTCTCCTTGTGATAGTCAAAGATGCTTGGAACGCATTAAAAAGAAACATTTGATATTATTACTAGTGCATAGTGCAGAAAACATTTCGAAAGTAAAGATATAAATCTTAGCCAGCATAGGCATTTCGCACTTATGCCTACTATAGCTACCATCCAAACAGTGGGGCGCCACCATAAGTGAATGATAGGTTCTACAACTAAAACCGTACGATCGTATCGTTTCTTTGGATTTCCAACAAATGGTCAGGCCAAGGAACTCCCCATTGCCACATGGGTACGCTTCTGGAAAGACGACCCCGAGAACATAACCTAACATTACGGTTAGATCTCTGCCAAAACAAGGCCGGGTTACCCTTCAAATTGGGTAACTACTGACACGAATATGTCATTCCCCGATCGTAACCGATCTATATCCGAGGATCCTTGATTCCAACAACCACAAAGTAATAAATTTGCAGCAACAACATAGGTTAAATATCTGGGATCCATACCATGATACCACCTCTATCCAAAAGGAATGACATACACTAAGGGGGCGCTACCCCCTAATAATCTTACCGCATCCTTCCTGTTCTGACCATTTTCGGGGTGTGAGCTCCGACGAAGTCTCGTCCACAAAGCCACGCTTTATACAAAAGCTGTGCTCTGATCATCAAATGCTCAACAGCACTTCGTATGCCACATTACCAATTTGGGAATGTATCACTAGTAACCATCAACTACATAACCTCTGAGCTCGTACGTCTCAAAGAAGGGTGTTAAGCTAAGAGAATAAATTCTCCGCCACCAACAGAAATATATTTGATAGAAACCAGCTTTACATCTCAAATTGTAACATCAAACACACATCCATACAAGTCCGTTCCGGGATCGAACGGAACCGAAGGCACTTCCAAAGAAGCCCTTGCAATCCGGATATTCACTAATCACGTCTGGACTTCCCATCACTAAGGGTGATAAAACCTCTATATCGGAGATCAGCCGATGCAGAGTCATTCGACGGTAATCCTTCCGTTTTCACAAATATCCGGTCTTCAACACCGGTCATCAAATGCAATCAAGATAACGACGTATCACATATTCAGGATGGGTTATACGACCCCAAGGTCCTTTCCCTGCTAACCCGAATAGTGAGCGCTTATTTTGAAAATAAGTGTGGCATTCAAATTCAAGCAAATCACAACAAATACCCATTTAAAGGTAAATATTGATAGTCGGTTATTTAACTATCAATAGATATGCACAACATCACCAAGTTCCAAATAATTTTCCAAATTATTTACTTTCCAAAATATCTTTACAAGATATATATATTTTTCCACACTTCAACATTTGAAAACAAGTTTCAAATCACTTTTCACCTTTATAATTTTTTGAAAACAAATTTCAAATCGTTTCCCTACACGGGATATATTCATAAATCTTTATTCTTTTTCATTTCCAAAATGGTTCATTTAAACCAATTAAATAAATCCTTACCGATTTACGTTAAATTTACGTTCCAAATCCGTAAATTTATTTCCACACTTCAAAAATAAATCAATGTTTATTTTTAAACAAATTCCCCTTTCTTTTATAAATTCCATAGTGAATTTACAATTCCAAAATATCTATGAATATACGATTTCCAAATCGATTTCTAATATTCATTTTCAATTTATCATTAAAAGATAAAATCTCAAATATTCACTTCATATTGGAAAAACATTTCCATACTCATTTAATAATAAGTAATCCACAAATCTATTTACTTTCAACACTTGGAAAATATTCATTATACTTAAATCGAAATTAAGTATATATTTCATTCTTTAAGGAAAACTTTCTCTTAACACATTCATTTGAGTCAAAACGAATGTTGCGTAAAACGTCGTTACGACGACCCAAAATCACTAGTATAGGGATTCGAAATTAGATAGATATATAAATCCCAATACTATATAAAACATTTCCTTTCGGAAATCATTTACTATAACAACAGTGCTATAGTCTACTATTTCCTTCTATTTCTCGAAAACGTCTATTTCAACACTGAATGTTGAAATCCATGGTTTCGACACTTGATGCATTTTAGAACATCTTTAAATCGTTTTAATTCTATTTAAAATATCACTTCCCAAAACATATCCATTTTATTTAATAATTTATTCACTGTCCCAAAATCATGAATATTCTCCGTTAACCAAATTCAACATTTTTCTACCCATTTTATTTAAAGGATTATCCACTATCCAAAATCGTGAATATATCTCCTTTAGAAATCTAAAATAATTGACTTGTCAAAATAAGTCGGTTTTGGATTTATAAAACAATGTTTATAAATCCCATTTATGTTTTATGACCACCTCAACTTAAAAAAAAATCACTTTATTAACAAATTCTATTTATATCCCACTTAAATGCCAAAATCCAATTTATAAGTTAATTACTTATAAATCTTTTATTTTATAAAATCTATTCATTCTAAAACTTCCCAATTCTAATCAATAGGGTCTCATCCGCTATATAATGCGGGAAATCAACTCCAAGTACATAATACCAATTCTAATCAAGATGGAATTATCGCGGTATATGTTTTTAATAAATAACATCCGCTTAATATACGGCGTATAATGTCTATTTCAATCATCAACAGATAATAATTTATTATCCAGGCATACAATCATCAATTTTAAATCTAACTATTTAAAATTTAAATCGAAATTATTCGATTGAGTGAGAAGTTCTCGCCTTGCTTTCAATTTAGTTTCAGCGTTTTATTTCGAATAAAATTAAACGCGCGTCTAATTTTACCCAAATTTTTCACTGACTCCAATCGACTCCAAACCAGCTCCATTATGTAGTTCTCGACAAAACGAAGCCAACGCAATTCGTTTCGTGCGTTTTTGACCTCGTATGAAAAAGTTATGATTTTTAGAAGTTTGTACACATTAATATATATAATTATTCACATCTTCTTTTATTTTTTGCAACCTTCATCATCTCAGCCGTTGGATCATGCTTCTCCCACATCAGGCCGTCCCCCCATCCTTCTCTAGCGTGTGCACGCAAGCTTCAGGAGTTCGAACGAAGCAACCCATTTGGGCACGTTCTAGGGTTTAAAATCGTGCTTCCTACCGTCGCCGAGAACATGATCAAACACCTCCACTTCGACCCTCTACGTCGCCTCTACCTTCGGCCGTGACAAGGTTGAACTCGGCCTTGCTTCTGCCCCAAAAAACGTGCCTAACCGCGTGATGTTCAAGAAAAGATTGCCGTTGATTCGTGGCTCTAAAAATGATCTTGACCGTTGAGAATATAGAGTTCGTCGTGCTCTTCAACATTGTAGTTGAAGTTTTCTTGTAATTGTTAATGGATTTGAAGATAATTGAGGGAGAAGGAGAATGATTTTCGGCCATTGAACATAGAGGTGGCGGCTGAAGCAAGTTTAGGGTTAGGTTTTGATGTGTGTTGCAAATTGAAGATGTGAAGGCCTTTTATAGAAAATTGCCCAAATCACTATTCATCGAAATTTTCTGAACTCCAAATCTCGCACGGTGACCGGCATTTCTAGGGTTTACCCCGCGTTCCAGACACAATGGAACGTGTTTCGGAAGCTAATTCGATCATCTGCGTGAGTTACGGAAATAAACGACCAAATTTAAATTAAATCCATTAACCAAATTTCTATGCGTTTTAGCTTGCCCCGGGCAAACGGTAAATCCGATTGACACGAAATTTGAAGCCATACAATAATATCACATTACGGATCTGACGAAAATGGTTTCATCGAAATTCGAGACTGTTTGAAAATTGGCTATTTTAACTCGTCAATTAAATATTAAAATATTCAATTTTCACAAATTAACTTTTAATTCAATTTTAAAAGTTCTATAACATCATTCTAACTCCAATATGATTAAATAAAATTTTACAAATCATTTTCAATCATATTTAACCCAATTTCCAATTATTTTTGAAATTTGCAATATTAAATTATCGATTTAATTATCAAATTAAATCCTTATATTCGAAATAAAATTTATTCGACTTAAAAATTTCACTTATTAATATTTAAAATCAATTAAATATACAAATTTTAATTAACAGAAACCCTGGGTCGTTACAGGTTTTTAACTTACGATAGCTAAAACAATTTTTATAGAAATCCTCTGATATTATAATAGGGTCTATATACAAATACTTATAAAATAGCGGAAATTGTTACATGATTAATTTCCAGATACTAGCCACAGAGTGGGTAATACAAAGAAAACTCGTACAAGGCTCGTAGGGAGAATGGATTTCCAACTAATGACTAGGCACTGGGGTACCACATGTCGCAGTACCGAGGAGTACGCCCGCTCCCCTGCAACACAAGACCAGGACTACCCCTTACTGGATAATCCCGAGTGAGATCACCCCACGGTTGGGATCAGCAACTGCCCACTAAGCCGAAATAAAAAGGGACATCTAGGCAGGGATGACCTCACCCAGCTTGGGTGCTACCCACCTAGCCTTGCTGCATAACCCCTGATTTTCAGTCATTCCCATTTGATGAGGCTTGAGGCTAAGCGTTACCTTTTTAGAACATATCCCTTAGAATGCCCATCGTCCACCTGACGATGTTCCGAAACATTCATCCATACAAGTCCGTCCCGGGTTCGGACGGAACTGAAGGCACTATTCCTACTACATCCATTTCGGAAGCATCCTCAGGATTAGTAGCGACTAGCCCTTGCACTTCATTACTCCATCTTCGAATCCAAACTCATTTCCACGAAACGTACAAACCGGATCGAAGTGGTGTTCAAGAAATAAATCTCGATCCCGGTCTTTTCGAAACGATCAACGCATTTGTCCAATATTGATAGTCGGTTATTTAACTATCAATTAATATTCACAACATCCATCAAACAATAAATAATTTTCCAAATTATTTATTTATCTCAAAATAGCTTTACAAGATATATTTTCACTTTTCAAACCCCTTTGAAAAACAATTTTCAAAACTATCTTTCTTTCTCAGAATAAATTCCAAGTATTTCTATTTCCACTGGAATCACCAACACAAAACTTTAGATTTTAAAAATAATTTAAAAACACTTTATTGAAAAATATATTTAACATTTAATTTAGAAAAAATTACTTTAATACTTAATTTAAAACAATGCTCTAGAAATAACTAAAATAAGGTTACTTTGTAACTGTACATTAAATTTTCTTCTTTAAAATACCAAATCATTCTTTAAATAATTATTGCTATAATAGATTAAAATAAAATGCTTACTTTGGAATTTACTTTAGAACATTTAAGTTAAGACTACTTCAATAATTGGCTAAAAATATATACTATACGAATATTTAAAAATAAGGTTACTTTATAAAATATAAAACTAGGTTTTCACTTTTTAAAACAGAATTACTAAGTCACCTTTTATACAACGACTACGATAATAGATTTGAAAAATATTTACTTAGAATTTAAAAGATTAGAAATAATAAATTTTCTAAAACATGCTTTTTAAAACAACATTAAAGCTTTTAACTTATATTTAAAAATTTACTTTGAACGTACTTGGTTATCCAGAGAAATATACTTCTCTTCACATTCTTCTTTAAATTTTCAATTTCAAACATTTGAATCAATTTCCAAATTGATTTCCAACTTACTCCCTTTTAATTCAAAATCTATTTATTTCAGATTTTATTTCTTAATTATGATTTAAAATACTTTAACTGAAAATTCCAATTTTTAGATTTCTCAATTACTTCTTTATCCCTTATATAAATTTAAACTTTGAATATTTAAAATAATTCTTTATTTCTTTAATTGATATAACTTAAGTTTACAATTCATTAATTTCGTTTTATTCAAAATTCGTTTTCTTTTCATACTCGAAGTTATTTATTATTATTTTCATATTATTTCTATTTCTTTCAGTTCATTCTTAATTTATTCAAATTTTCTATAATCATTTCGCTTACAAATTTACTTTCTTTTAATTTCTTTCCAACAATCCAATTTATATATTTTGGTAATTCATTATACCCAAATATATCCAATCAAACCATGACATTCAATATTCCAATATAACTCATCATAGAATATCAAATAATCACAACAGAGAATATTAAATAATTTAAATAAATGTTGAGGGGTCCAGTTGGATCCCTCCAACCTATTTTCCCTGCATCCACCGACATTAGCACAATATAATATTCCAATTACAAAATATACCATACTATATCACATCAATCAATTCAACCATTCAAACAATTATTTAAATTTAATCATTTATATTTAAATTTAAATTCAGTTGAGTGAGATTAACTCACCTTTGATATTTGTTTTGCAATCCGACCCAATCCGGCTTGCTTCTATTAGATTTTGACCTTGTATAAACAATTTATGATTTGTTAACACTTGAACTAATCGAAAAATAAATCATCGTTTATTAATTTATTTACTTCTATTTGACACTACATATACTAATAAAATAACCTATCTAGATTTTTTTAAAATAAATTATTCAACATTTTAAAATCCTATATATATATATATTTACAAGTTCATTTCTTTTTTTCTTTTTCTTCTCTTCTTTTTATATATAATAAACTACAGATCTACCCAACTGCTAAAATCAAATACTATTATATATATATATTTCTTCCGCCTATACACATATTTATAATATTTAAATTAAAAATAGAAGTTTATATCATTACTTCAATTATATTTTTGTTGCATCCTACAGTATTTAAAGTAAATTACGGAAATCACATGCGCAAAAGTACCGTTATCTGTATAGCATTCCCAGTTTAACAAGCATATTCGAATAAACTAGAATAAACTTTGAGAAAGGAATGCTTCAGAGAAAATAAAAACTGAAACCTTGGCGGAATAAAATAAAGCACAATAAAAATTGCAAACCCTGAAATGAAACGAAGAAGAAACAGGCTGCTGCCTCAACGAGCAAATCTGGAATCGACACGAACCAATTCCCCTCCTCGAGCAGCCTTTGCGCGCATGCTACCGTGCCGCGATTCCACCTTAAGCCTCGGCGCAGGCAAGCCCCGCATCTCGAATTCCTCCCTCAGAACGATAGCGCATGCCACGACAAAGAATACGCCTTCCCCCATCAATTCGAAGGCCGCGACCCCAAATCGATCGCGATCGAATCGACGTCGCCCCCTACGCGAGCGCGCACGCGAGCTTCAGAAGCTTGATTCGATTAATTCAAAGTTGAGGAGGGTGTGTCGGCCATTTTCTCTCTTTTTATTTTTTATTTTTCTGATGTTTATCGAGTAGAAAAAAAAGAAGGTGCGAGGTTTAATTAGAAGGCTCGGCTTAAAGAGATAGGAAAATAGGCGTGCAGAAGAAGTTTGGCTACTGATTTAATTACATTTTTTTATATATAAAAATCTCGATTAAATCCTAACGCGTTTACTCAACGTATAAGCATACAACAACTCTGATCAACACGAAATTTGAAATCCGATAAAAATTCAATATTACGGATTCACTGGAACTGGTTTCGTCAAAATCCGAGACTGTGCCTCGGAAGGCTTTCTTAAATTAAATTTAAACGATAAATTTTTAAAACTGAACAACACTTAAATTCAATTTTAACACTTCTATTATCTTCAATGTTATCAATATAAATTTTATAAGCCTTCAAATTATTTTTAACATGCTTAAAATCTCAGATTTCAAATTTTACCCAATTTCAAATTATTTAAATTCAATAATTTAATCATCAAATAAATTGTGATATTTGAATTCAAGTTAAAATTACTCTATTGAATACTAAAAATCAATTAAATATTCCGATTTTAAATGCTCAAAAATTCCGGGTCGTCACATTCCTCCCCCCTTAAAAGAATTTCTTCCCCGAAATTTCTAGTTAGGAAGAATGGTCCAATACCCGTTTATTATTTCCCTAAAACCAAACGGTTTCTAACAATTCAACATTTTACTAACTATCTTCTTATAAAAGACCCATTATTATTCTTATTAACTTTCCAAACTTTTCCATAGTTCCCAAACAATTTTATTTATACAATCATTCAAATTATAATTCAAAACTAAATTTTGAATTATCAAAATTTTCGCAAAAATTTTCTAACTCTCTAAATTTTCGAAAAATTTCACCAGCGTCTCTTTTGCGCGGCTAGCTTGGTACAACTACAAAAGGCCTCTACGGGCTCCCCAAATTCCAGAAGAAAACAAAATGCCAAGTGGCTAAATCAAAACCCCAATCAAATTTCATATAGAAATTTAAATACATACCTTTTTGTCGAGCAATTCAAATTTATCTTCTGAAATAAAAGCTCATTTTCCTTTTTCTGCATAATACCTTTATATTCCACTTAGCAATAATATCCAATCACAACATTCAAAAACATTTTATCGACTTCCTTACCAAATGTCAATATTTATTCATTCAAATATCAACTTTGATATATTTGTAATATCAATTTTTCGATTAAAAAATCACCATTCCTTACTTAGGTTTAGTATAAGAATTCAATAAGTTTCTTTATTTATTTTCAATTCACCACTTTTAGTTTATATCTATTTCTTATTCAAATTGATTCTTTCATTTCCATATGAATTCAATTTATTTTCAACTCTGAACATTTAAATTTTATCTTCCATTTAACTGATTCATATCATTTTTTTAAATTAGTTTCATTTCCTAATTTATTTCAATTTCCAGTTTGAAATCTTTTTGTCGTTAACTAAAATTTTTCCAAAAAATTTTCAAAATTTTTTCTAGTTCCCAAAATTTATGAAATTTTTTGGCAGAGTTTCCTTTGTACGGAGGAGCTTTTGCAATTTGACAAAAGAGATAAATATATATACATCGACCCACACGGTCGGAAAAACCAAAAACGTTCATATTTTCTTTTTTTTTATTGCGTAGGCTTACCTTATTTAGCATTTTTAAGCATGCGGCTTATTACTTTAGCATTTAGCGAACCAAACCAGCCTCACGGCTTCCAGGTACTTGTACTTACTCAATTTAAATATATAAGTACTATATATAGGAAGTTTATAGCATTTCACTTAAATTTAAATAGCTAAAACATCGATCCTGTAACATTGCATGTGATATACTGGCATAAACACACAAATTTCACATATAATGCATGTTATATAATTTCCATAAGCATATATAAGGTTCCGACACTTATTACAATTGCTTATAATCAATTCTCAAACCATTCCATTCAATTGAAGTGATTTACAACTTACTTGCTTTTATTTAATTCATTCTAAGCAAAACAAACTCATATTCATTCCAATTGATGCAAAAATCAATTTATCAAACTGCTATTAATTCATATAATTTTGTTTAGTTCCGTTTATGTCGAACGATAAATTTTCTAATGCAATTCGACAATATTAATGTGAATAAATAATAACATAAGCTTTATAACCAGTTTAAATTGATTCCAACACAATTTACACTTAATCCCATCCCATTTTAAATTTATTCACGATTTTCATTGCATTTCTTTCATATCCAAAATGTTTGATTCCAAACCATTTTATTATACCCGACATCATCCCATGCTTCTATTAATTTTAAACTTAAGTTAATTTACTTCAATTCACCACCATTTCATAACTTAAGTTCATTCTTGTTTTAATTTATTCATACTCGAATTGGATTTATTTTCATCTCAAATCATTTTTATTTTAATCCAATTCCATACAACTTCAATTCATATTTAATTCACTTACAATTTTAAGTTGAATTTCTATTTATATCTCAAGCTTCATTTCCAAACTCAATTACCTATTCACAATCTTGAATTGATCTTCCTTTGATCAAATCCCAACCCTTTCACTAATTTATTCGATTAGTTTATTCTTTTATCCATCTTAAATTTTTAATTTACATTAACAATTCATTGTTGAATTAATTTACAATAAGGCCGTTCCATTTATGCTTGAATTGGATCTGTTTATATTTCACACCATATCATTTTTATCCAATTCAATTTTCATTCAACAACACTTCCAATTATAATGCCATACTTGATTTTCTTTTTCATTTATCTTGAAAATCATTTTATTTAATTTTCTTGAGTGAAATCTTATTTTATATCCCAAGTTTGGATTTTTATCTCAGAATACAATATTTTTATTCCGGCTTATTTATTCCCCTTTTTAAATTTTATAAGCTACTCACTTTTAATATTCATACTTCATCGTCTATTTATTGTCAACCACATTCACATCTTACCTTTAACTAGGGATTATATATATTTTTCTCAATGCTTTTCAATTCTTTTATAAGCTTCAGAAGTTTATTCATTCTAAGTCAATACTTGCTTAATTTACATTCATTTATTTAAGTAAGAATTTCATTTCATTCAATAATCTCTATAACTCAACTGAATTTATTTCAACCCAAATTTATTTAGCTTAACTCCAATTAAATCTAGCTACACCATTCTTTTTGAATTTGTTAAGCAAGGATTTAATTCCATTTAATATCATTCATGACACAACTGAATTTTGATTCAATTCAATCCAAATTTAACTAAATTTTATTTCTCAATATATGAGTTCAAAACTTATTTATTTATTTAAAAGCTTATATTGCTCATTTGAGTCACTTCATCTTATAACCAAATTTCAGATTATATATATAACACCTACTAGCTTAAGGTATAAATTTTCATTTCACAATTATAATCATTTTACCTTTTAACTTCATATCCAATTCAATTCAATTTCAATTTCAATTTATTTAACTTATCTTAAGTTAAATTCAAATATATTTTCTTTACCTTCATTTACTTAAGTTAAATTTTAATTCCTGGATTAAAATTTCCAATTTCTTCTTTTTTATATCAACTTTACTTTATCAATTCAATAGTTGATTCATTACTTCATTCACAAATTCGTTTTCAACCAATAAATTTTGTTTTCAAACATTCATTATTTTTAGTCCATTTGAACTTATTGTGCACCTTATTTTACACATTTAAATCAAGCATCATCCAATATTGAATTTCATTTCATTTGCATACCATAGTAATTAATCAGTTACTTATAAATTTTAAGTCTTAAAACTTTGTTTTATTTAGTCCAACTTGACTAAATTTTTCCATTTCACAGTTTAACACAACTTAAATTTTAACTTCCAGTATCCAGTTTCCACTTTACTTACTTACAAGTTGAATTTTATTTCAACAAATTCGCATTTTACAAGTTATCAAACTTTTTATATGCCATAAACATTCTTAGTTAAAATTCCAAAGTTTAACCAATCTTTCAACATTTAAAAATTCCCTTTGAAATCTTCTATATCCAAAATTCCTTGCGTTTCTAAAAATCAAATTCATCCTTTGCAAACAATTCCAATTCAAAACAATTTGGTAGCAATTTCTCTCTTGGAAACTCGAAAATAAACATCGATGATGCTGCAGTCATCACCGAAATTATTTTCCAGTGACCGATAGAGTTCAATGCTTTTATCTCCTTTAAAACCCTTCAAATATTTTTAAATTCCAAATCTCTCTAGATTTCAAATCCGATTCAAAAAATATTTCTCTTAGATATAATATTTTTCCCAAACTTTGGGAATCATTTTCAAATTCAAAGGAACTTAAATTCCCAAATTTTCAAATTCCAAACTCTTTAAATTCATATTCAAACATTACTTTGAAATTTTATCTTATTTTAATTATTAATCACACTATAATTTATATTTATTGTTTACATTTACAAATTTCATTTGTATACAAATTTATTTCTTAGTTTTTAATTATGGTTTCAATATCTTATTCAATTATGAATCACATCTACAAATCCCATTTATTATTAATTTCTTCCTTGATCTTTAGTTATTATTTCAATTTTTATTTAATCATCATACAATGATAATAATTTAATATTATCACTTTCTAACATCCAAACATCCATATATACTATAACAAGTTACGAAAAATCATTTCCTTTATACACAAAGATAATTTTGGGTAAAATTATTTCATTTACCCTAGTTAAAACAATATTGTGTCGGTTTATCTTGTTCAAGAGTTTAGAAATCCCTGTCGATGACATGGCGTCCCATATATCGACCAGAATCCATAAACGCTCAACAGATAAGTCAACGCAATATAAAAACAATTTTATATGTACTAATAAATACGCGCTCATATCTATTAATACTCTCAAACTCATTCTAGAGTACTATGGACTCTATTATATGAGTAATTCCCACCAGAGCCAAGGTTATCACCAACCTAAGCTCTGATACCAAGTGTAACGACCCGCAAATCCGTACCCCTTGAGTTAATACTATTCTACCTAAATCAACTCAAGTTGTACAGAAATAAGAACCATTTGGGGTAAAGAAGAAGAGATAGAAGAAGAAAATGGAAAACAACATCAGAATCTAACCATCGCAGCGGAATAAAATATAATAGATAATAAATAAGCTTTACTCAAAAATCAAATATCTCTGTTTATATATTACATCATCAGAGTACATCAATCACAGTTCAACAAAAACAACATACAAATGGATACACAGCAACTCAACACAGCGGAATATATATATAAATAAGTATGGAAGTACGTATCGTCATCCAGCTCGTCTCCTGAGCTCCACAGCATCATATCCTGTATCTTATAATACTCGGTCTGACCCGAGCATTACAGTTAAATAACACCCAAGTCAGTCTGGAATACCAGCGTGAGAAAATCACACTCAATTGATTATTAAGTTTCAAAAATCTTTTGAAAACAAAAGCATCTTGTAAGACCACGCCACAAATAAACATGTCGGGTTTTTACCTTACGATAGATAAAACAATTTTTTATAGGAATCCTCTGATATTATAATAGGGTCCATATACAAATACTTATAAAATAGCCGAAGTTGTTACATGATTAAATTCCAGCTACTAGCCAGAGAGTGGGTAATACAAACAAAACTCGTACAAGGCTCGTAGGGAGAATGGATTTCCAACTAATGACTAGGCACTGGGGTACCACCTGTCACAATACCGAGGAGTACGCCCGCTCCCCTGCAATACAAGACCGGGACTACCCCTTACTAGATAATCCCGAGTGAGATCACCCCGCGGTTGGGATCAGCAACTGCCCACTAAGCCGAAATAAAAAGGGACATCTAGGCAGGGATGACCTCACCCTGCTTGGGTGCTACCCACCTAGCCTTGCTGCATAACCCCTGATTTTCAGTCATTCCCATTTGATAAGGCTTGAGGCTAAGAATTACCTTTTTAGAACAAATCCCTTAGAATTCCCATCGTCCACCTCACGATGTTCCGAAAACATTCATCCATACAAGTCCGTCCCGGGTTCGGACGGAACTGAAGGCACTATTCCTACTACATCCATTTCGGAAATATCCTCAGGATTAGTAGCGACTAGCCCTTGCACTTCATTGCTCCATCTTCGAATCCAAACTCATTTCCACGAAACGTACAAACCAGATTGAAGTGATTTTCGAGAAATAAATCTCGATCCCGGTCTCTTCGAAACGATCAACGCATTTGTCCAATATTGATAGTCGGTTATTTAACTATCAATTAATATTCACAACATCCATCAAACAATAAATAATTTTCCAAATTATTTATTTATCTCAAAATATCTTTACAAGATATATTTTCACTTTTCAAACCCCTTTGAAAAACAATTTTCAAAACTATCTTCCTTTCTCAGAATAAATTCCAAGTATTTCTATTTCCAATGGAATCACCAACACAAAACTTTAGATTTTAAAAATAATTTAAAAACACTTTATTGAAAAATATATTTAACATTTAATTTAAAAAATTACTTTAATACTTAATTTAAAACAATGCTCTAGAAATAACTAAAATAAGGTTACTTTATAACTATACATTAGATTTTCTTCTTTAAAATACCAAATCGTTCTTTAAATAATTATTACTATAATAGATTAAAATAAAATACTTACTTTGGAATTTACTTTAGAACATTTAAGTTAAGACGACTTCAATAATTGGCTAAAAATACATACTATATGAATATTTAAAAATGAGGTTACTTTATAAAATATAAAACCAGGTTTTCACTTTTTAAAACAGAATTACCAAGTCACCTTTTAAACAACGACTACGTTAATAGATTTGAAAAATATTAACTTTAGAATTTAAAAGATTAGAAATAATAAATTTTCTAAAACATGCTTTTTAAAACAACATTAAAACTTTTAACTTATATTTAAAAATTTACTTTGAACGTACTTGGTTATCCAGAGAAATATACTTCTCTTCACATTCTTCCTTAAATTTTCAATTTCAAACATTTGAATCAATTTCCAAATTGATTTCCAACTTACTCCCTTTTAATTCAAAATCTATTTATTTCATATTTTATTTCTTAATTATGATTTAAAATACTTTAACTGAAAATTCCAATTTTTAGATTTCTCAATTACTTCTTTATCCCTTATATAAATTTAAACTTTGAATTTTTAAAATAGTTCTTTATTTCTTTAATTGATATAACTTAAGTTTACAATTCATTAATTTCGTTTTATTCAAAATTCTTTTTCTTTTCATACTCGAAGTTATTTATTATTATTTTCATATTACTTCTATTTCTTTCAATTCATTCTTAATTTATTCAAATTTTCTATAATCATTTCGCTAACAAATTTACTTTCTTTTAATTTCTTTCCAACAATCCAATTTATATATTTTGGTAATTCATTATACTCGAATATATCCAATCAAACCATGACATTCAATATTCCAATATAACTCATCATAGAATATCAAATATTCACAACAGAGAATATTAAATAATTTAAATAAATGTTGAGGGGTCCAGTTGGATCCCTCCAACCTATTTTCCCTGCATCCACAGACATTACCATAATATAATATTCCAATTCCAAAATATACCATACTATAGCACATCAATCAATTCAACCATTCAAACAATTATTTAAATTTAATCATTTAAATTTAAATTCAGTTGAGTGAGATTAACTCACCTTTGATTTTTGTTTTGCAATCCGACCCAATCCGGCTTGCTTCTATTAGATTTTGACCTTGTATAAACAATTTACGATTTATTAACACTTGAACTAATCGAAAAATAAATCATCATTTATTAATTTATTTACTTCTATTTGACACTACATATACTAATAAAATAACCTATCTGGATTTTTTTAAAATAAATTCTTCAACATTTTAAAATCCAATATATATATATATATATATTTACAAGTTCATTTCATTTTTTTTCTTTTTCTTTTTCTTCTCTTTTTTTATATATAATAAACTACAGATCTACACAACTTCTAAAATCAAATACTATTATATATATATATATATATATATTTCTTCCGCCTATACGCATATTTATAATATTTAAATTAAAAACAGAAGTTTATATCATTACTTCAATTATATTTTTGTTGCATCCTACTGTATTTAAAGTAAATTACGGAAATCACATGTCCAAAAGTACCATTATCTCTATAACATTCCCAATTTAACAAGCATATTCGAATAAACTAGAATAAACTTTGAGAAAGGAATGCTTTAGAGAAAATAAAAACTGAAACCTTGGCAGAATAAAATAAAGCATAATAAAAATTGCAAACCCTAAAATGAAATGAAGAAGAAACAGGCTGCCGCCTCAACGACCAAATATGGAATCGACACGAACCAATTCCCCTCCTTGAGCAGCCTTTGCGCGCATGCTACCGTGCCGCGATCCCACCTTAAGCCTCGGCGCTGGCAAGCCCCGCATCTCGAATTCCTCCCTCAGAACGATAGCGCACGCCATGACGAAGAACACGTCTTCCACCATTAATTCGAAGGCCGCGACCCCAAACCGATCACGATCGAATCGACGCCGCCCCCTACGCGAGCGCGCACGCGAGCTTCAGAAGCTCGATTCGATTAATTCGAAGTTGAGGAGGGTGTGTCGGCCATTTTCTCTCTTTTTATTTTTTATTTTTGCGATGTTTATCGAGTAGAAGAAAAAAAAAGAAGGTGCGAGGTTTAATTAGAAGGCTCGGCTTAAAGAGATAGGAAAATAGGCGTGCAGAAGAAGCTTGGCTACTGATTTAATTAATTTTTTTATATAAAAATCTCGATTAAATCCCAACGCGTTTACTCAACGTATAAGCACACAACAACTCCGATCAATACGAAATTTGAAATCCGATAAAAATTCAATATTACGGATCCACTGGAACTGGTTTCGTCGAAATCCGAGACTATGCCTCGGAAGGCTTTCTTAAATTAAATTTAAACGATAAAATTTTAAAACTGAACAAATCACTGTTAAATTCAATTTTAACACTTCTATTATCTTCAATGTTATCAATATAAATTTTATAAGCCTTCAAATTATTTTTAACAGGCTTAAAATCTTAGATTTCATATTTTATCCAATTTCAAATTATTTAAATTCAATAATTTAATCATCAAATAAATTGTGAAATTTGAATTCAAGTTAAAATTACTCTATTGAATATTAAAAATCAATTAAATATTTTAATTTTAAATGCTCGAAAATTCCGGGTTGTCACACTGAGTATGTAATATTTATCAACATATCCTTATCCCCTGTCATATGTTTTGAGCAATCCCTGTCGAGTATCCATTTTCCTCTTTTCTTGAGTAGGACCTGCAAAAACTATGAGATATCATTGGTACCCACTTTTTTTAATAGGGTCCTAAGAGTTAGGTCTTAGGAAACCAGACCCAAGAGGGTTTAGTATCCCTTTTATAAATGTAACTTTTGTTATTATGAACATATTCTATGAATGAATTAATATACTTCTTTCTTATTAGTTTATTATTAGTTTTAGGTATCCATATACTTATAGTATTAGAAACTAGTCTTTTTAAAAACGTGGGTGTTTTATTAATTTTAAATTTGTTTAAATTTCTAGATAGTGACTTTTTAACTTTCCTCTTATATCCTAAACCATGTTTATTACTAACAAATTGTGAATTTTCAATAATCCTAGATAAATTTTCTCTTCCTTTATTAAAATTTGAAACATTTTTAGTGAATCCATCTAGTTTGGTCTTTTGACTTGAATTTTCTAGTTCTACCTTTTTAATATTAGTTTTCAAAGCATGATTTTCAGAAACAAGACTATCATTCTTCTCCTTTTGAGTTTCAATTTCTCGACTTAATAATATAAGTTGAGATTTAACAGTAGAGAGAAATTCTTGAGTTTTCTCAAGTTCTTCCAATATTTTCTTCTCTTCTTTAAGCATATCTCTTTCAAATTCTACCTTTTTTTAATTTTCTACAGCT
The DNA here is from genome assembly GCA_030765085.1 of Allium cepa. NCBI lineage: Eukaryota > Viridiplantae > Streptophyta > Magnoliopsida > Asparagales > Amaryllidaceae > Allium > Allium cepa. The sequence continues at coordinate 70,840,972 of CM060938.1, read as the reverse complement.
TCTTTATATTTTCTTTTAAGACTTTTTAAAGTATCTAGTAATTCAGAGTTTATTTCTATCATATCATCAAAAGTAAAATCACTAACCTCATTAGCTTTAGCCATAAAACATACTTTAGCTTGTTCATTATCGCTGTCACTTTCACTTCCCGAAGAAGAGGATGAGGAGTTTGAATCATCCCATGTGACTGAATAGGCTTTTCTTATGAATTTGTCCTTCCTTTTATTTCGGTATTCTTTCTTTTGAACTTGACAGTCTTTCTGCATATGCCCCATTTTATGACAGTCAAAACATACCATAACTGATAAATACGATGGTTTATTGCTGGTTGAGCTTCTTTTGCCATTATTTCTGTTTACTTTTCAATATTTCAAGAATTTCATGATGCTCTTTGCAATAAAAGCTAGGTCTTCTTTGTCTAAGTCTGATTCTTCTTGTTCTACATGAAATGCTATATTCTTTTTATCTTGATCCTGAACTTTTTCTGCCTGCAAATTTACTTCATAAGACATTAGGTTTCCTATTAGATTTTCTGGAGTTATTTTGAAAATATCATTCGCTTCATTAATAGCGAGAACTTTTCTTTCCTATTCTTCCATTAAAGAATTAAGAATTTTGGATACGATATCAAAATATGAATATTTTTCTCCTAGTCCTACTGATGAATGATAGATATCCTGAAATCTTGAGTACATGTCATTTATGGATTCATTTTCTTTCATTCTAAAGTTTTGAAATTGACTCTTGAGCATGGATATTTTGCTTTGTTTAACCTTGTTGGTTCCTTCATGTGTGATTTTGAGTGTACGCCATATTTCATATGAAGTATTGCACATGCTAACACAGTTAAACCCATTTGTATCTAAGGCACAAATCAACATGTTCATGGCTTTTGCATTGGCTGTGGCATCTAATTTCTGTGTATTTGACCAAGTAGAATATTCTTCAGTAGGATTAGTATATTCTGTCTGAGTTGTATTCCATGATTCAAAACTATTTGCTTACATACATATTCTCATTCATGTGGTCCAACAGTAATAATTCATGCCATTAAATAGTGGTGGACGTGCAATGGATTGTCGTTCAACAAAGCTAGTGTTAATGCTACCAAATGAAAGTGGGCAATGGATCGTGTAATATGGATATATGATAATACAGAGTATAGTGATGATAGTAATACTATAAATAGTGCGGAATATAAAAGCAGTATAGTAAAATGACACCAGAGATTTTTATACTGGTTCGGATCACCATCCTACGTCCAGTCCCAGACTCCTTCTGGAATTTCACTAAAACACCATCCTTCACTTAACCCAGAGGAACAGGTCTATACAAACCCTGAGCAGCCGAACGGGGACCTGAGCAGCAGAACAGGATTTCGCCTCAACACCTGAAGAGGACTTCACACTTTACTCGCCTGAGCAGCAGAACAGGACTTCAACAAATACAGAAACTAGTTTTAACTTTTGTGTGTTCTGATAACACGGATTTGTCACTTGTAGTACACCCTACCTATATTGTTTTCCTCAAGTATGATGTGTATATTTGAAGTTTGTGAAGGTTAGAAAGGAATAGAATTTCTTAGAATATATAAATCTGATTTAAGCAATAAGTATACAAGATAAGAAAGTTAGATAAGAGAGAAAAGAAGATTCTGTAATTTGAAATCAAGTTAGAATATGTATTTATAGATGTTAAAAAGCAGCCACCATTGGTGAAGAGTTCCGTTGAAGTGTTGTTTCTAAATCTCTTTTTAGATGTTCGTAACTCTTCACAAATGGTCGTGTCTTTTCAGAAAAATATAGTTGTTATAGAAATTCAGTCGACTGAACCTCTGGGTCAGTCGAGTGAATATTCATACGAATTTCAAATAAATTTTTGTATATTTATGCACCTGTGCATGTTGCATAAAAATTGTCAGGTCAGTCGACTGACCTGGCAATTTCTGTGCAATTTGCACGGTTTTACATAGGTTTACTAGGCTGTTTATAATATTCAGTCGGCTGAATGGCTTATTCAGTCGACTGAATTCTATTGATAATCAAAAATCACCATAACTCATTTGGTTAGAGCACTTGCTTTTTAAACTAGTGAACTGGGTTCGAGCCCCGCTCCATGCATTTTTTGGAAACTTAATTTTGATTAAAATATGCATGCATGTTTATTTGAATGTGAATGATGATTCTTGAGGAAAAATTTTAACAAAGCATTAAACTAGACTCTATATACATATTTGATGACTCTTATTAAAAAATATATAACCATATGAACCATACTTTGAGTCGTTGAGTCCGGATGTTGTCGTAGTCGTAGATTCGTGAAATGTTGTTTCATGTCAGTAATCCAAACCTATGATCCAACATTCTCCCCCTTTTTGATGATGACAACTCCATTTGCTGCGGACGAACCTTCGACAAGCTTTGTTGACTTATTTTCCCCCCTTAATCTAAGCTTGCATCGTTTATTCCTACAAATAGCGTTAGAGTAATATCTTTCTCCCCCTTTTTGTCATCGACAAAAAAGAGAGTTTATATGTTGATATAGATTATATTTTACATAAGTGTTAACATAGAACAATATAAAACAAAATAACAACTACTTATAATGTAAGGTATTAGAAAAAAAAATTAACATTTAAAGCATGCGATACCCATGGTTCTTATAATTTCCTAATTTTTAGGAAACCATACCCATTTAGGTGTGGTTGAACCTTTATAAATATAATTTTCGTTACTAACTACCATATCAAAATAATCATCAATGTATTTTTCTCTATTTTTCCAATTAACAGGAAACCAAATACTTAGATAATTTTTATTCATATTTCTTGTCAATGATTTTGTACTACTAAAGAAATTATAAACATTATTGGCCATAGCAGTATTTGAATTTCTATAAAAATTGGATTTAGACTTTTCTCGTAATCTAGTACCAGCACTAACATATTTACTATACATAAAAGCGTGTCTAGTTCTATTTCTACGATCTGTTTTATTACATCTTAAACCACTTTTATCATTTAAAGGCCTAGAACTAGATAAAATCATGTTTAAAACGTTTTGACCTTTATTAAATTTTATGACTTCAGTGTTAAGTTTATCAAATTTAACCTTAGAGTCAAAATTATTATTTTCAAAAGAAATATTACTATTATTCAAAATATCAATTTTCTTATTTAATTTAGAATACTCGTTTTTTAACGTATAGTTCTTATTTTTGAGAAGGGAATTTTGAGATTCTGAATTATCTAAAGAGGATTGTAATAAATCTTTTTGTCTTTTTAAATCAAAAATTTCTTTTAAAGTTTCTCTCTCTCTTTTTCAAATATGGTGTTTTGTTCATCTAAAGAATCTTTATTGTTATAAAATTATTTTTTAAAACACCAAGTTGATTTTCTAAATCTAACTTCTCATTTTTTTATTTCTCATTTTCACTTTCTACAGATTTCATATTTTCTAAAATAATAAAATTAAGCTTTGAAATCTTATTGCTAATACTAACTAATTCATTATTATATTTTACTGAAATTTGTAAATCAGAAAGTTCCTTTTTGTAGTCCTTACTGGTGGCTTTGACTGGGATTTTACCCATTGTATTTCGATTAGATCGTTTTCTGGCCATTATTCTATGATGTTGGATCATAGGTTTTGATTGCTGACATGAAACAACAATTCACGAATCCACGACTACGACAACATCCGAACTCAATGACTCAAAGTATGGTTCATGTGGTTATATATTTTTTAACAAGAGTCACCAAATATATATATAGAGTCTAGTTTAATGCTTTGTTAAAATCTTTCCTCAAGAATCATCATTACATTCAAATAAACTTGAATGCATATTTTAATCAAAATCAAGTTTTCAAAAAATGCATGGAGCGGGGCTCAAACCCGAGTCACTAGTTTAGAAGGCAAGTGCTTTAACCAAATGAGCTATGGTGATTTTTTGATTATCAACAGAATTTAGTCGACTGAACAAGTCATTCAGTCGATTGAATATCTATAAACAGCCTAGTAAACCTATGTAGAACTGTGCAAATTGCATAGAAATTACCAGGACAGTCGACTGACGTGAAAAGACACTTCCTTTTTGAACAGCCTTCTTCCTTGCGAAGGGTTGCAACCATTGCTATTCGTAGAGATCTCTTCACCAGCAGTTGCAACTCCTTAACTACTATATATATGCATGAATTTCAAGATCTAATTACTTCACTTACTTGCTTATACTTAAATCATATTTTCTGAACTAACTACTCTCTTGAACTCATACATTCATTGCTTACGTATTCATTTCCATATTCTTCAAGCAATTTGAAACTACCTAATCTTCATATACACACAACTACACACATCATACTTGAGGAAAAGATTATAGGAAGGGTGTACTACGAGTGACAAATCCATGTTATTAGAACACAAAAGTTCAAAATAATTTTTTGTATTTATTGAAGTCCTGTTCTGCTGCTCAGACGTGTGATGTCCTCTTCGGCTGCTGAGGCAAAATCATTTCAGCTGCTCAGGTCCCTGTTCGGTTGCTCAGGGTTGTATAGACCTGTTCCTCTGGGTTAAGTGAGTGTTATTGTTTTAGTGAAATTCCAGAAGGAGTCTGGGACTATATGTAGGACAAAGCTCTGAACCAGTATAAAAATCTCTGGTGTTATTTTTTTATACTGCTTTTTATATTCCGCACTATTTACTGTGTTGCTATCATCACTATACTCTGTATTATCATATATCCATATTACATGATCCATAGCACACCAAATGAAAGTGGTCAATGGATCATGTAATATGGATATATGATAATACAAAGTATAGTGATGATAGTAATACTGTAAATAGTGCGGAATATAAAGCAGTATAGTAAAACGACACCAGAGATTTTTATACTGGCTCAGAGCACCGTCCTACGTCCAGTCCCAGACTCCTTCTGGAATTTCACTAAAACAACAACCCTCACTTAACCCGGAGGAACAGGTCTATACAACCCCTGAGCAGCCGAACGGAGACCTGAGCAGCAGAATAGGATTTTGCCTTAACAACCAAAGAGGACTTTACACTTTACTTTCCTCAGCAGCAGAACATGACTTCAACAAATGCCACTTATATGGGGATAAGTAATACGAGGTATTACATGATATATATTTACATAGAGGTATTTTGAGCTGTAAGCGTCCCGGCTAAGAGCCAATAGTATGTCTATAACCTGATAGTCTTGTCCTATTATCGTGTGTGGGGTAAAACCAGATTAGGCTAACATCATCATAAAGGTATGATTGAGGGATCACACCCCAAATCCGTTACTTTGTGATGTATATAGCCAAGGCTACTACCCTAATGTCTTATAGGACAGAAGTCTATTTACCATAAGGAACTTGCAGGCTCATGAATATTGCATGGCATTGTCTTTCACTTTGATGGATACCGTGTCATTATGGTTGTCAAGGCAACTAAAGAACATAAGAGTAGTACTGAGAGCATGTGAGGATGGCTCCTGAATCAGGCCAACAACCATCCGTCTCCATTTCGTTATTACATATAAACATACGATCTATTCACCTTTATGAGATAGTTTGTTATGGGGCTGAGAGCCAAGGAGACCATTCACGAGTCTAAGAGTCCATTGAGTAGTCTGCCTTAAATAGATCTATTATATGATTATTGGGGAGATAATCTCAAGGTTGCGAGGGTATGCCATGTTTTTTTATTTATGTGTGTATGGGTATGTGGACGTTTCATCCTTTTATGATCACTGGATATTCTTGAGTTGTTGGACTTGTTATTTCTTTAGGTAAAAATACATGTGTATGGCATTGATATGAGATGTTACATTGAGATGTTCATATACTACTTTGTGTTATATATATATATATATTTCACACCATGCCAATTATGTATGTGCAAACATTTACATTCTAGACATATTTCGGTCCATTTATTATTCTTTTAATACCTAGGTCAGTCCAAGATGTCACGACCTGAAATTCAGTGTTCGAAAATCGACATCAAATACCTCACTTATATTCGACTGCCGAAGATTCAAACATCGAACTCCAGTTCGGATGGAGTTTATAACAACATTAGATGAATATAAACAGCAGAGACAAAATGAATATCATTGATCGCAGATACAACATCATCATAATATCCATTACAAAATTTAACATCAATATCAGAGTGCTACATATTGATATAACAACAACTAATGATAACTTCACAACGGAACGACAATAGAGTCTTCAAAAGGATCCAACATACATCTATTATGACAAGGTCTTCAAAAACTCCAACACTTCAAGAGGTTGCCAAAGCCAAAACTTCCAAAATTCGATAGCTTTCAAACAAAAAGACTTCAAAAGATTCTAAGCTGGCTCCAAACACGGATAACCAGTTTCTAGGCTACCCTTGTGAAAATTATGGGCACCCAGAGTTTAGGAAGGGAACAATAAACTCTGGGTCAGTTATGGGACTGGTATGAGAAAAAAATAGTTGCTTTGAATAAAAACAAATTTGTAAAAGAAAATCCGGTATGCTTTTTGGAAAATGAAACTACCATAGGACCACCTGCCACACACACAATGCAATCGCAGAATTGGAGGAGATTTCTATGACAAATGCGGATTACGGATCTTAAGGCTAGGATAAACACGAGAGGAGGGAGGAGGTGAATAGTGTTTTAAGGAATTATTAAATCTTTTTGAGTTTTTGTTAATTTGAACACAAATGTATGCAATATTCAAACACAGATATGATCACAGAATCAAACATAGATGCAGAAATAAAGTAAAAGCAGTAAAGGAATGAACATACCAGATTTTATACTGGTTCAGAGTTACCCTACATCCAGTCCCGCACACAAGTACGGATTTCCTTTCAAAAGCAATTGTACAATTACACCCTCGATTTCAAGGCAACGAGGTAGACCCTCCAGATTCACAATACTCTGGGAAGAGATACTTGATTTCACGGGCAACAAGTTCACCCAATTTATTTCCAAGGCTACAATCACACCTTTTCTCACTTGATTGATTTCCAAGTCTACAATCACACCTTTTCTCGTTTAATTGATTACAAATAAGCCTATAACTCTGAATAGCACTTGAGGATCTTGTTGAGATAGTGATAGAGAGTCAAACCAAAGATAATCTAGTTAGATTCAATGTTGATTTCGGCAGAGTAATGGTAGGAATATGTATAAAGAAATGTGGAAGAAGAAGAGAAATGAAAACAAAAAAATATGATTAAAAATTCGTTGAAAACAACCCCTATTTATAGAAGAACAACATCCATGTCCATTCGTGAAGAGATAAGACGAATTGACACTTCTTTTGAAATTTAAATTTTGAAATTAACTGACACTATGTCGACATGGGTATATTGAGTATGTCAACATTCCAAACAATGGTTTGTTTTTCTTAGAAAATAACTTTTATCTTATACTAAAACTATTTTAAACTTTTATAAATATACTTGACTATAGTTAAAATACATAAATAAATATAGAGAATAATATATATATAATTTTACTATAAGTTTATATTTAAATCTAAATATAAATATTAAAAGTTAAATATATTATTATTGTTAGAAATAGTTTTAAAACAAAGGATAACTTGATTTTGAAAATAAAGATTATTTTAAGGCTAAAAGTATTTAAAATTAGGATAGATGTTTTTGATTCTTTTTAAAAGGAAGGTATTGAAATCATTTTGAAAACAAGATAATTTTGTAAAATCATTTGAATAAAAAGTTAGCAGATACAAAACAATGTTCCACTAGATTTTTCGTAGGTTCCATCCTACTTAGGGTTCCATCCCTTTAATAGGCTCGAAGTGGATTCCATTCCACGAATAAATTAGATTTTAAGATGCCAGTGCTTTTCTAGGAGTTTTAACAAAAGTCCTAATTAATTAAAAAATAAATTACTTGAAATCTTTAACTCTTGATAATCTTGATATTCTTGATACTCATGAGTCTTCAATCTTGATTTCTTGAATCTCTATAGTCTTCATTCTTGGTACCTGCATGGTTAGATCCTGCATATACATATATTTCTAAACTACAATGTTAGTATTTATATTTTATAATCCTATTCTAAGGTTGTTGTCATCAAAACCATCATCTCACGGACTAACGATCTCCCCCTTTTTGATGATGGCAACCTTTGTTTATAAAATATTACTTCTATCCTAATAACTCTCCCTTAATCTATGCCTAATTATCCTATTTTATATTTCTCTTCCTTTGTCATCAACAAATAACTAACTCTGAATATATAACTCCAAACTATGTAACTCCCCCTAAATCTAATACTCTATGACATGTGATTATAATGATAGTGTTATCATAAATAACCAACACTTAAATCTAAAACTAAAACTTAGTCCTAAACTACTAACTACCCTAACTAAGTATCCATATAATAACACATATAAGAACACAAATTATTCATTAATTATATAGTTATATTTACATTTTCGTGGGAAACGTAAGAAAGAACATACAACAATAGGGAAAAAGGGAAAAGAAACTAATGAATGTCTTTGAAAATGGGAGATCTATGAACCGAACAATTTGGATAGTGGAAACAGAAATTTCCACGTTGTTCGACATGATTTCCATCTTTGTCAAAGCAAACTTCACCAACGCAAACGATTTTGTCGTCATCTTTCGTGTGCTCTTCTTCCATGAGGGCTTCTTCTTCTTCTTCTTCCTCGCTGGCCTCTCGTACTTGATCTTCTGAAGAGTCTTCATCAATCAAGATCGGGTTAGCGTGATTGTCCATTAGAAATTTATGCAAATTCCTAACGATTTTGCCTTGCCTCTCTTGTTCTTTGGCCATTCGAAGTTGCAACACTTGGATTTCAGTCATTAACTGAAGTGCATCCTCCAGAGAATCCTCCATTTTTGTCACACGAGCGAGCGTTGTTCGTTGAAACGGTCCAGAAGTAGGAGAAGAGAAAGAAAAGGTTAAATTTTTGTTTGATTTGGAAGAGGAGGCCAATGATTATTTAATTTCAGAAGATAGGAGAGAGAAATAACAGAAAGAATGAATAAAATATTGAAAATAAGAAGAATATATAACCAATTATTTGAATTTTGGTGTGAAAAATTTCAAAAATAAAAAATCATTGCTTGTCGACATAGGGTACAAAGGGATGTCGACATGATGCTTGAATTTTTGCTTTTTAATTTATTTTGATCTAATTTTTAATTATACTTTGTTATTTATATTTTTTATATTTCGGTTATTGAACAAATACCTAATTCTCTCCTTAATTTAGAAAATATAGATTCATTTAAGGGTTTTGTTTATATATCAGTAATTTGATTCTCGGAATTAATATAATCTAAAGTAATTGCTTCCTTATTTATATTATTTCTGAGAAAACAATGTCTTATATCAATATGTTTAGTTCGAGCATGTTGAGTAGTATTTTTGGATAAATTTATCGCACTAGTATTATCACAATAAATTGGTGATTTTGAGATATTTAAACCATAATCTTTTATAGTTTATTGCATATATATTACTTGAAAACAAGCCAAAGCAACAGAAATATATTCTGCTTCAGTTGTTGATAAAGAAACTATGTTTTGCTTTTTACTAAACTAGGAAATCAGAGAATGCCCCGAAAAGTGACAAGTTCCACTTGTACTTTTTCAGTCTGATTTACAACCAGCATAATCAGCATCACAGTAAGATATTAAGTCAAAAGAAACATTTTTAGGATAAAATAAGCCATAATCAAAAGTGTGTTTAACATATCTTATGATACGTTTACGACTTTTAAGTGGGTCTCTTTAGGTTGGGATTGATATCTTGCACAGAGACAAACACTATGCATGATATCAGGTCTACTAGCAGTAATATAGTGATCCAATCATTCCTCTATATAATTTTTGATCTACATCTTTCGAGAGATCTTCTTTACTAAGGTACTCATTGTTTGCCATGGGAGTGGGTTTTCCACTTGCAGTAGTCAAACAAAATTTATTAATTAGGTCTTTAGCATATTTTTCTTGACTAATAAAGATACCATTATCTAATTGTTTTATTCGTAATCCTAAAAAGAAGTTTAATTCACCCATATGACTCATCTCAAACTCTTTTGTCATTATTTCAAAAAATTCTTTATTCATTTCAAAATTAGTTGATCCAAAAATGATATAATCTACATAGAATTGTACTAGTTGAATATCATTTTTTTTCTTTTAATAAAAAGAGTATTATCCACTTTACCAATTTCAAAGTTTGATTGTAATAAGTAAGATCTTAGTCTATCATACCAGGCTTTAGGATTTGGTAATTTTTAGACCATATAAAGCTTTCTTAAGTTTGTAAACATGATTTGGTAATTTTTCATTTTCAAAAAGTGGTGGTTGTTCAACATATACTACCTCTTTTACAAATCCATTTAAAAAAGCACTTTTAACATCCATTTGAAATAATTTGAAATTATTATGATTTGCGAAAGCACGTAGAATCCTAATGGCTTCTAATCTTGCTACGGGAGCAAAGGTTTCATCAAAATCTATTCCTTCTTCTTGACAATAACCTTGAGAGACTAATCGAGCTTTATTTCTAACTACCTCTCATTGTTTATTCATTTTATTTTTATAAACCCATTTAGTTCCAATTATAGTTTTATTTTCAGGTCTAGGAACAAGTTCCCAAACATCATTTCTAGTAAATTGATTTAGTTTTTCTTGCATAGCCAAAATCCATGAATCATCAATTGATGCTTCTTTTTGATTCTTGGGTTCAATAGTTGATATAAAAGCTACATTACTCATTTGACTTAGTTGATTTCTAGTTTTAACAACAGATTGCATATCTCCTAGTATATTTTCAATAGGGTGATCTTTTAAAAGTTTAGTCCTTTTATTAGAATGATTAATTTCATTATAAGTTTCAGCTGACTCTTGATTTTGAGTGATTAAATCCTCTTCATCATTTGTATCTTCAAAATTTTTGAGATTTTCATCGAACGAAACATGCATTGTTTCTTCGATGGTGTTAGTTCTTAAATTAAATACTCTATACGCTTTACTTTTATTAGAATATCCGATAAAGATACCTTTGTTAGATTTAGGATCAAATTTATCTAAGTTATCTTTAGTATTTAAAATAAAACATTTACTTCCAAAAATTCTAAAATAAGATACTTTAGGTTTCTTTCTATGAAGAAGTTCATAAGACGTCTTATTAGTTAAAGGTCCAATTAAATTCTATTTAAAATATAACAGGCGGTAGCAACTGCTTCTGCCCAAAAATACTTTGGTAATTTACTATCTGAAAGCATAGTTCTCGCACACTCTTGAATCGTCCTATTTTTACGTTCTACTACTCCGTTTTGTTGTGGAGTTCTTGAAAATTAAAAATTGTGAGTTAATCCCTTTTTATTGCAGAATTCCTCAAACTTTTCGTTTTCAAATTCACCACTACGATCACTACGAATGGTTATAATTTTTAGAGAAATTTGATTTTGAATCCTTTTTGTAAAGTTCTTAAAACATTCAAAAGTATGACTTTTATGTTTCAAAAATATTGTCCATGTAAATCTTGAATAATCATCTACAATTACAGAAACATATTTACTATGATTTATTGACAAAATTTGAGATGGACTAAATAAATCAAGATGAAGTAATTCAAGAGGTTTTGAAGTTGAAATCATATCTTTTAATTTAAAGGAACTTTTTCTAAGTTTTCCTAATTGACATGCATCACATAGACTATCTACGTTAAAATTCATTTTAGGGAGACCTCTTATTAGATCATGTTTCGAAAGTCTAAATAAAAGTTTGAAATTCAAATGCCCAAATTTCTTTTGCCAAATCCAAGGGTCACTTGTATTTGCCAACAGACACTGATTCATTTGAAACTTTCATACTAAGAATATAAATATTCTTTTTCCTAATTCCCTCATATATTATGGTTGAATTATTATCTTCAATGTGACACTTATCTTTTTCAAATTTAATTTTATATCCTTTATCGCAGAGTTGACTTATACTTAGCAGATTATGTTTCAGATTCTTAACTAGCTAAACATTAGTAATAATAGGAGTTTCAGAGTTACCGACTTTGCCAATGCCAATCACATATCCTTTTGAATTGTCTCTAAAGTTAACCAGTCCTTCGTCTTTGTATATTATATCATTCAATATATCTGGATTGCCAGTCATGTGTCTAGAACATCCACTATCGAGTATCCATTTGTTCTTTTTGATCTTCACAATTTGTCCGTTGTGAATTGATTCCTCAACTCCCATAAAGCATGTTTCTTGCACATCAAACAATTTTGGCAGACAACTTGAATTTGAACATTGATTCTATGCAGACTCATGAGACAATGATGATATGAATATTTCTAAACTAGTATTAACAAATATAGCCATTTTAAAAACATTTTCAAAAATCAGATTATGAAACTTGGAAAACCTTGCTCCGATACCAAATGTGAGAAATGCGGATTACAGATCTTAAGGCTAGGATAAACACTAGAGGGGGGATGAATAGTGTTTTAAGAATTATTAAATCTTTTTGAGTTTTTGTTAATTTGAACACAAATGTATGCAACATTCAGACATAGATATGATCACAGAATCAAACATAGATGCAGAAATAAAGTAAAAGCAGTACGAATTTCCTTTGAAAAGAAATTGTACAATTACACCCTCGATTTCAAGGCAACGAGGTACACCCTTCAGATTCACAATCCTCTGGGTAGAGATACTTGGTTTCGCGGGCAACAAGTTCACCCAATTGATTTCAAAGGCTACAATCACAGCTTTTCTCGCTTGATTGATTTCCAAGGCTACAATCACACCTTTTCTCGTTTAATTGATTACAAAGAATCCTATAACTCTGAATAGCACTGAGGCTGTTGTTGAGATAGTGATAGAGAATCAAACCAGAGATAATCCAGTTAGATTCAATGTTGATTTCGACAGAGTAATGGTAGGAATATGTATAAAGAAATGTGGAAGAAGAAGAGAAATAAAAACCAGAAAATATGATTAAAAATTCGTTGAAAACAACCCCTATTTATAGAATAAGAACAGCCATGTCCATTCATGAAGAGATATGACGAATAGGGTCTTCTTTTGAAATTTAAATTTTGAAATTAACTGACACTATGTCAATATCCCAAAGGAAATTTTGATGGTTTGTTTTTCTTTGAAAATAACTTTTATCTTATACTAAAACTATTTTAAACTTTTATAAATATACTTGACTATAGTTAAAATACATAAATAAATATAGAGAATAATATATATAAAATTTTACTATAATCTTATATTTAAATCTAAATATAAATATTAAAAACTAAATATATTATTATTATTAGAAATAGTTTTAAAACAAAGGATAATTTGATTTTGAAAATAAAGACTATTTTGAGCCTAAAAGTATTTAAAATCAGGATAAATGTTTTTGATTCTTTTTAAAAGGAAGATTTTCAAATCATTTTGAAAACAAGATAATTTTGTAAAATCATTTGAATAAAAAGTTAGCTGATACAAAACAATGTTCCACTAGATTTTTCGTAGGTTCCATCCTACTTAGGGTTACATCCCTTTAACGGGATCGAAGTGGATTCCATTCCACGAATAAATTGGATTTTAAGGTGCCAGTGCTTTTCTAGGAGTTTTAACAAAATTCCTAATTAATTAAAAAATAAATTACTTGAAATCTTGAACTCTTGATAATCTTGATATTGTTGATACTCATGAGTCTTCAATCTTGATATCTTGAATCTCTATAGTCTTCATTCTTGGTACCTGCATGGTTAAATCCTGCATATACATATATTTCTAAACTATAATGTTAGTATTTATATTTTATAATACTATTCTAAGGTTGTTGTCAGCAAATCCATCATCTCACGGACTAACAATTTCTTCTTATGATAGTCAAATATGATTGATACGAGAAAATTTCTTTTGATATTATTATTAGTGCATAGTGTAGAAAACCATTTCGAAAGTATAATATTAATCTTAGCCAGCATACAACAATTATTGTATGCCTACTATAGCTACCATCTAAACAGTGGGGAGCCACCACAGGTAAATGGCAGGTTATACAACCAAAACCGTACTGGGTTCGTATTGGGAATTGGATTTCCAACAAATGTTCAGCCTAAGGAACTTCCTACTGCCACATGGATACGCCTCTGGAGGGACGTCCCGAGAACTTAACCAGCTCTCCGCAAACATAAGGCCGGGTTACCTCTGTAACTAGGTAACTACTACTCGAGTATGCCACACCCTAGTCGTTTGCGACATTTATCCGAAGGCCCTCAACCACAAAGCAACAACCACATAGTAATGAGATTGCAGCAACAACATAGGTTAAGTATCTGGGCTCCATACCACGATACCACCTTTCCAGAAGGAAATAACATACCCTAAAGGGCACGACCCTCATAACCTTGCCGCATCTTTCCTGTTTTGACCATTTCTGGGGTGTGAGGTCCGATGAGCTCTCGTCCACAAAGCTACGCTGTACACAAAAGCCTTGCTTTGATAAACAAATGATCAACATCACACAGCAGCACTCAGTATGCCACACTACCAAATTGGGAGTATATCACTGATAACCTTCAACTACATAACCTCTGAGCTCGTACGTCTCAGAGAAGGGTGTTAAGCTAAGAGAATAAATTATCCGCCACCAACAGAAATGTATTTGAAAGAAATCTGCTTTATATCTCAAAGTGTAATGTCATACATACAACCATACAATTTTATTCCGGGTTCGAACAGAACCGAAGGCACTTAGTCCAATAAAGGAAGAAGCCCTTGCAATCCGGGTATCCACAATCCCGATCGGACTCCCCGTCACATATAGAGATCTCTATACCGGAGCAACTCAGTGTAGAGGCATTCGATAGGTTATCCTATCGTTCTCGAAGACACCCGGTCTTCACCACCATCTTCAAATGCTATCCATTTCGTCATATCACTATTCAGAATGGGTTATATGACACAAAGTCCTCTCCCGGCTAATCCGAATAGTGAGCGCTTAATTTTAAAACACGTGGATATATCATTCACAAAGATTTACTATCAAGGTTCGATGTGAGTTTCAGATAACCAATTTGAATCCGACTCCCTGTCGCATCGAAATGTAAATGCCGTTTTACGGGACAACGGGTTTACATATTCACTGAAACAAATCACAGATATCACAACTCACCACAAAGCAATTAACATTACATAGCATCACAATCACATATCAGAAATATCAATCCAATACACAACATTCGATAATAATCAATCATCTTCAGTTAAGATGAACTAATTGTGTGATTTAAATTAATTAACCACATAATTACTTTCATTAATTATCTTTAATCAATGATTAATTATCCTTAATTATAAATTAATTAAATCTTAATTACCTTTATTAATTAATTATTCCTTAATTAATTGTCTTAATTAACTAATCCTTAATTGTGAAGTAATTAACTCTTATTTACTTTTATTGATTACTTACTTATTAATTAATTAATCAATTATTAATTACAAATCAATCAACTTTAATGATTTACTTAATTAATCTTTTAATATTAAGTAATTAATTAAGTAATTATTTTTTAAGTAATTATATTAGCAAATCATTAATTGTTTAATAAATTAAAAGATAAATGTTTTTCTATCTTTATTTATTTACTTTGATTATCTTTTAAATCCTGTTTAATAAATCATCCTTATTACACAATTTAACATAAGGGATTAAGATTAGTTTTAAATAACATTTTTATCTTAGTTACCCCTCTTAATTACACTATTTACTTAATATAAATAATTTTATAAAATAATGTAACAAAATTTAAGTTAAATTTAATTACAAAGTATTTTACTTAAAACCTTAATTAGTTTAAACTTAAGTCAAAATCATCTTTTAAAACATGGTTTTAAAATTGTTTAAAAAATCGAATTTTGTTTTTAAAATAAAACTATGTTTACATATTGGACTCGAGACCCCCTTCGGGTTATACCCGATCAAATTACCTCCCTGCTTTGAGTTTTTTCAAAAATCGACCTGTGTGAAATTTTTTCTACTTAAATTTGTTTAATTCTTGAACCCTCCCGGCACACACAAGGATCTACTCGAGCTAGGACTCGAGCTAGTGTGCGAATTTCACAAATGCAACTCCAAGTCACGATGCTTCTTCCCCTAACTAAATTTTCTGATACCCATCAACATCGTGCACATGCACAGCTCTTCCAACCGACTCCGATCGAAGCTACTATCGTCGATGAATCAACGATGATCTCCATGAACCACCCAAACACCCAGAAAACCTAATCATCGATGAAATCGAAATTTCGACACTGAACCCAAACTGGAACAAAGCCCTGATCACCAAAAAGGCCACGTCCTCCATCCTTCGACCATCATAGGTCGTGCGATCGTGCATGAAGCTTCAATGATGACCAATGCTTCGATTGGCGCACATGTGATCGATTTCAGTTCTCTAATGAACTCGCGATAATCAATTTTGTTGACCTCGTTCAAGTATGGGTTTAAACCCTAAATCGTTGTCGTGCGATCGCCGCAACGAATTAATTTTTTTAGTGTAACGACCCTCAAATCCGTACCCTTCAGTCGACACTATTCTACATCAATCAACTCAAGATGTACAGAAATACGAACCATTTGGGTTAAAGAAGAAGAGGTAGAAGAAGAAAATAGAAAACAATACCATAATCTAACTATCGCAGCGGAATAATATATAATAGATAATAAATGATCTTTCCATAAAAACAAATATATATCTGTTTATACATTACATTATCAGAGTACATCAATCACATAACACACAATTGGACAGTAATCATAACCTGGCCTCATACAACTGAGTACACAACAAATCACACAGCGGAAAATATAAAACAAGTACGGAAGTATGTATCGTCATCCAGCTCGTCTCCTGAGCTCCACAGAATCATATCCTGTATCCTATAATACTCGGTCTGACCCGAGCATTACAGTTAAATAACACCCGAGTCAGTCTGGAATACTAGCATGAGAAAATCACACTCAAATTGATTATTAAAGTTTCAAAATTTCTTTTGAAAACAAAAGCATCTCGTAAGACCACCCACAAATAAACATGTCGGGTTTTTACCTTACGATAGCTAAAACACTTTTTATTAAAATCCTCTGATATTATAATAGGGCCAATATACAAATACTTATTAAAATAGCCGAAATTGTTACATTCATTAAATTCCAACTACTAGCCACTGAGTGGGTTATACAAACAAAACTCGTACAAGGCGCATAAGGAGAATGGATTTCCAACTAATGACTAGGCACTGGGGTACCACCTGTCACAATACCTGGTCTTGATCAGCGTACCGAGGATCACTCCCGACCCCCTACAATACAAGACCCGGACTACCCCATACCGGATAGTCTCGAGTAAGATCACCCTGCGGTTGGGATCAGCAACTACACCACTAAGCCGAAATAAAAAGGGACATCTAGACAGGGATGACCTTACCCAGGAATGGGTGCTGCCCACTAAGCCTTGCTGCATAACCGCTGATTTTCAGTCATTCTCGGTTGATGAGGATGGAGGCTAAGCATTACCTTTTTAGAACATATCCCTTAGAATACCCATCGTCCACCTGACGATGTTCTGAAAGCATTCATCCATACAAGTCTATCCCGGGTTCGAACGGAACCGAAGGCACTACTCCTACTACATCCATTTTGGAAATATCCTCAGGATTAGTAGCGACTAGCCCTTGCACTTCACTGCTCCATCTTCGACTCCAAACTCGTTTCCCACGAAAACGTGCAAACCGGATCGAAGTGGTTTTTGAGAAATAAATCTCGATCCCGATCTCTTCGAAATGATTAGCATATTTGGCCAATATTGATAGTCGGTAATTTAGCTATCAATTTATATTCACAACAATCACCAAACAATAAATAATTTCTCAAATTATTTATTAATCCCAAAAATATCTTCAAAAGATATATTTCCACTTTTCAAACCCATTTGAAAACAGTTTCAAACTATCTTCCCTTCTCAGAATAAATTTTCCAAGTATTTTCTATTTCTACTGAAATTACCAAGCACAAAACTTTAGATTTTAAAATATTTTAAAATGCTTTACTTTGAAATATACTTTAAAAAAATTAAGTTAAAAACTACTTTAATAATTTATTAAAAATACATAATATATGAATATTTGAAAATAAGGTTACTTTATAAAATATAAAACTAGGTTTTCACTTTTTAAAACAAAATACTAAGTTACCTTTTAAATAATTACTACGATAATAGATTTGAAAAATATTTACTTTAAACTTTAGATATCTAGAAATAATAAATTCCTAAAACGTGCTTTTAAAAACAACATTAAAACTTTTTATCTTATATTTAAAAATTTACTTTGAACGTACTAGGCTATCCAGAGAAATATACATCTCCTCACATTCTTCTTTAAATTTCCAATTTCAAACACTTGAATCAATTTCCAAATTGATTTCCAATTTACTCCATTTTTATTCCAAAATCCGTCAATTTTCAGATTTTATTTCTTAATTATGATTTAAAATACTTTTAACTGAAAATACCAATATTAGATTTCTCAAACTACTTCTTTATCCTTTTAAATAAATTTAAACTCTAAATTTTAAAATAATTCTTATTCCTTTAAAACAACATCACTTAATTTTTCAATTCATTAATTTTTGTTTATTCAAAATCTTATTTCTTTTCATACTCGAAGTTATTTATTAGTACTTTAATATCACTTCCATTTCCTTTCAATTCGTTCTTAATTTATTTAAATTTTCTATAATTATTTTTCTTACAAATTCACTTCTTTTATTTTCTTTCCAAAATCCAATTTATATATTTTTGGTAACTCATTATACCCAAATATATTCAATCAAGCCATAGCATTCAATATTCCCACATAATTCATCATAGAATATCAAATAATCACAACAGAGAATATTAAATAATTTAAATAAATGTTGAGGGATCCAGTTGGATCCCTCCAACCCGTTTTCCCTGCATCCACGGACGTTAGCATATCATAAATACCAATTCCACTTCGAGGTGGAATATCGCGGTATATGGGATTAAATATAATATTATCCTCTATTATGTGGCACATAGGGTCTCATCCGCTATAAAATGCGGGAAATCAATCATTCCAAGATGTAATATATACTATAATATAGCACATCAATCAATTCAACCATTCAACCAATTATTTAAATTTAATCATTTAAATAAAAATTAAAATTCAGCTGAGTGAGATTAACTCACCTTTTATTGCTTTTTGCATTCCAACCCAAACCAGCTTGTTCTTCATTATTTTTGACCTTGTATAAACATTAGATGATTTTTTTATTAATATCCGAATAATTTGAATGATTAAATTTCCATTTATAAATTTAATTACCAATAGTTATATTTTAACCTAGAATTCAATTTTAATCTGATTCCCTTTTTGAATAAAAATATGTTTAGCAACTAAAATAGTTAAATAAGTTAATTTACGGGTTAATTACATAATTCCTTATTTTTAAAATATAAACCAGTAAGTTTAAAAATGTATATTTATTTCCTTCCGAACTACATATATTAAAGCAAAATTATTTTATTATAAAATATCCTTTCCTGTTTATATATATATATATATATATATATATAATAGTCTGTATCTATAATTTACTTTATACATAAATACCTATATATAAACTTAAATTCTGCAAATTAAAAACTAACAATAACAGTAAATATTCTTTATTGAAAACGATATACCTGGTTATATATGTATATTCTGATAATTAACAAATGAACAATTTGAATTCAAAAAGTTTTAAACTTCCTTAACTAAAATAAAATTTTTAATTACCTTACTGTTAAAATAACCAATACATTAAATTAAAATCTAAACTAGCTTAAAATAAATTTTAAATGTATTAATATTTAATTACCTGAAAACGTACAGGAATTCGAAATCGCGAGCTCCATCTCACGAGATATCCCCATACAAAACCCTAGCTCGTCGACGAGCACCACCAGACGCCGCACCCTTCAAGGACATCGCGCTCGACATCGGCCATGACCTACTTCCCCTCTCCGACCTATCTCGATCCCAAAAATTAAAACCCTAAATCACCCAGTGCCACGACATCGATCGGCTAGCACGCCCTATCCTGAAACGTCGCACGCGTCACTCGAACCACTGCATGCAAAATTGGATCACGAAACCCTCCTTTGAACTCACGGAGATTTTCGCGATTTGAAATCGCATCTACTCCTCTACAGCCGCTTCTCAGGCGCGATCGATTTTCTTTTAATAATGATTTCGCTCGGCCTTTCGAAGGAAATGAAAAAGAGAAGAGATATGATTTTGATTTGAGAGGAAGGAAGGATAGGAGGAACATCGGCCATTAGCTTGGATTTTGAACGAAATGATTTTTCTTTTTTTTTAGATTTTAAAAGAAGGGTTCGGTTGTAGATATTAAAAAGAGAAGCATGTTTAAGAAGGTAACGATGACATTGACTTGATCAATTAAAGTTTTATTTAATTTTCAACGCGTTCACTTATCGTACGCTCACACAACAACTCCGTCAATACGAAATTTGAAATCCGATAATAATTTAATATTACGGACCCAATGGAACATGTTTCGTCGAATTCCGAGACAGTGCCTTGGAAGCCTACTTTTAAATTCAATTTAAACTATAAAATTTTAAAACTGAACAAAACACTGTTAGATTCAATTTTAACACTTCTATTATTTTTAATGTTATCAATATAAATTCTATAAGCCTTTAAATTATTGTTAATAGGCTTAAAACTCAAGATTCAACATTTTACCCAACTTCAAATTGTTTAATTTAATAATTTAATTATCAAATAGATAGTGATATTTGGAATTCAAGTTAAAATTTAACTTTTAAATATTAAAAATTAATTAAATGTTCCCATTTCAAAAGCTCAAAAATTCCGGTCCGTCACATTCCTCCCCCCTTAAAAGAATTTCGTCCCCGAAATTACTAGTTAGGAAGAATGGTCCAATACCCGTTTACCTTTTTTCCCAAAACCAATCAATTTTTATCAACTTTCCATAACAATCTTTTTATTAAGAACATCCTATCACAATTCCTAACTTTCCAAACTTCTTTCATTTGGTTCCCACCAATATCATATACCCAACCATTCAAATTTCAATTTAAAACCAAGTTTAAAAATTTAAAAATTTCACAAAATTTTTCTAACTCCCTAAATTTCCGAAAAATTTCGCCAGCGTCTCCTTTGCGCGGCTAGCTCGGTACAACTACAAAAGGCCTCTATGGTCTTCCAAATTCCAAAAGAAAACAAAAAGCCAAGTGGCTCGATCAAAAACCCAATCAAATTTCATACAAAAATTTAAACACATATCTTTTGTCTAGCAATTCAAATTTATATTCTGAAATCAAAACCCATTTTTCTTTTCCTTCATAATACCTGTATATTCCACTTAGCAATAATATCCAATCACAACATTCAAAACATTTTATTGACTTCCTTACCAAATGTCAATATCTATTCATCCAAATATTAACTTAGAATATATTGTAATATCAATTTCCAATTAAGAATTCATCATTCCTTTCTTAAGTTTAGTATAAGCAGTTAATATGCTTCTTTATTTATTTCACTTCACTATAGGAGTTTATATCCATTTCTATTCACTATGCCTTTACAATCCCATTTGAATTCAATTAGCTTCACTTTACTAATTGCTTTCCATTCTAAATACTTTTTTCAAATTTCCATTCAGATTTCCATCTTCCAATTCTACTAGAATTCAATTTTGACTTCAAACTTTGAATATTGAATTGTATTCGCCTTATCTCAACCCATATGTAATTAACCACTTCCTTTTATTAGTTCCGCTTACTAATTTATTTAAAATCTCAAATAAAAGTTTACTTGCAAACTTTTTCTTCCATTATTTTCTTCAAACAATTTCTTCAATTTCACCTTACCTTACATTCACACTTTTTAAATTAGATTTCAATATTCAGTTTTAAATCTATTTGCTTACTAATTTTAAGTCCTTTGCCGTTAGTGAAAATTTTAAAAATAATTCAAACTCCCAAAATTTTCGGAAAATTTTGGCAGAGTCTCCTTTGTACGGAGGAGCTTTTGCAATTTGACAAAAGATATAAATATATATACATCGACCCACATGGTCGGAAAAACCAAAAAACAAATCATATTTCCTATTTCTATTGCGTAGGCGTACCTTTATTTGGCATTTAAGCAAGCGGCTTATATTTTAGCATTTAGCGTGACCAAAATCCTACCAAACGGCCTTCGCAGTACTTGTACTTACTCAATTCAAACATATAAGTACTAAATATATGCAATTTATTAACATTTCTCTTTCTTTCAATAGCAAACACATAAATTTCACATATTATGCATGTTATAAAATTTCCATAAGCATATATGAGGTTCCGTTACTTATTACAATTGCTTACAACCAATCCTCAACCCATTCCATTCAGTTTTAAGTGATTTACATCTTACTTGCTTATATTTAATTCATTCTAAGCAAACAAACTCATATTCATACCAATTGATTTCAAAATCAATTTATTAAACTGCTATTGATTCATATAATTTTGTTTACTTCTGTTTATGTAGAACGACCAATTTTTCTTACGTAATTCGACAATATTTATTCATATAAACCATTGCTTTAGTTCAACCAATTTAAATTGATTCCAAGTCAGTGTATATAAATTCCATTCCAATCTAACTTATTTACATACCGTAGTTGCATTCCATCCCGTTTCACATTGGTTTTGTTCAAAGCCATTTCGTTATACTCGACATCATCTCATGCTTCTATTAACTTTAAACTTAAGTTAGTTTACTTCAATTCACTACCATTTCATAACTTAAGTTCATTCTCGTTTTAATTTATTCATACTCGAATTGGATTTATTTTCATCTCAAATTATTTTTATTTTAATCCAATTCCATACAACTTTAATTCATATTTAGTTCACTAACAATTCTAAGTTGAATTTCTATTTATATCTCAAGCTTCATTTCCAAACTCTATTATCTATTCACAATTCAATTCTAAGTTAATAATTTCGAGTTCCATTTCCATATTTCATCAACTAATTTATTATCTAATTAGTTCTCCCCTGGGTTAAATTCAGTACTTGATTTTTAATCTTAGAATCTCTTCATTAAATATCTTAAGTGCAATTTATTTTATAATTCAAGTTTGGATTATTTTTTTCCGTTTTATACATCAAAAAATATTTACTTTGGGTTTTCTATCCCACTTTTCAATTTTATAAGTCATAACTTATTATTTTACACATCTCCATTCATTCTAGGCTTGAATATATTCATCTTTTATTTTTAACTCAAGATTTACGCTTATTTATAACCCAAGCATATTTTATCCTATGGATTTTAATTCTTTTATAAGTTATTCTAATTTATTTATTCCAACTTATTTATTTTCCATTCCCATATCTTTTTAATTCAGGTAAAAATCTAATTCCATTCAATAACACCCATAACTCAATTGAATTTTACTCCAATTCAACTCTATTTAACTTAATCCCAGTTAAATCTTGTTACATACCATTCCTTTGAATTTTGTTAAGCAAGGACTTAATTCCATTTAATATCATTACAATATCCAATTCCCAGTTCATTCACTTACAATTATAAATTCATTTATTCATTCTCTAATTCATTTCCAACCAATAAATTTTATTTCAAAACATTAATTATTTTTAGTCCATTTGAACTAATTCTGCACTTATTTTTATACAATTTTAAATCAAACATCATCCAATATTCAGTTTCATTTCAGTTACATACCATATAAATCATTCAGTTACTTACAAATTTTAAACCTCAAAACTTTGTTTTATTTAGTCCAACTTGACTAATTTTTCCATTTCACATAATTTAACACAATTCAAAATTTAAATTCCAATATTCAGTTTTCACTTTACTTACTTACAAAGTTGAATTTTATTTCAACAAATTCCAAATTTACAAGTTATCAACTTATTATATGCCATCAACATTCTTAGTTAAGATTCCAGAGTTTAAACAGTCTTCCAACGTTTCAAACTTCCCTTTGAAATCATCTATATCCAAAATTCCTTGCATTTCTAAAATCAAATTTATCTTTTGCAAACAATTCCAATTTAAAATAATTTGGTAGCAATTTTTCTCTTGGAAACTCGAAAATGAACATCGATGATGATGTAGTCATCACCGAAGTTATTTTCCAGCGACCGAAAGAGTTCAATGCTTTTATCACCCTTCAAATATTTTTAAATTCCAAATCTCTCTAGATTTCAAATCCGATTCAAAAATATTTATCAAATATATTTTATTTTTCCCAACTTTTGGAGAATCATTTTCAAATTCAAAGGAATCTAGATTTCCAAATTTCCAAATTCCAAATCTTTTAAATTTATATTCAAACATTACTTTGAAATTTTATCTTATTTTAATTATTAATCACACTATAATTCATATTTATTGTTTACATTTACAAATTTCATTTGTATATGAATTGGTTTCTTAGTTTTTATTTATGGTTTCAATATCTTATTTAATTATAATTAACATTTACAAATCCCATTTATTTATTAATTTACTCCTTAATCTTTGGTTATTATTTCAATTTCTTATTCAATTTTACACATTATTATCATTCCTAACAACCAAGCATCCATATATACTATAATTATTTACGAAAAATCATTTCTTTAATATACAAAAATAATTTTGGGTAAAATTATTTCATTTACCCTATTTAAAACAATACTGTGTCGGTTTATCTTGTGTAAGAGTTTAGAAATTCCTATCGATAATATGGCGTCCCACACATCGACTAGAAACTATAAACACTCAACCGATAAATCAACACAATATAAAATAATTTTATATTCACTAACAAATACGCGCTCATATCTATTAATACTCTCAAACTCATTCTAGAGTACTTCAGACTCTATTTAATGAGTAATTCCCACCAAAGCCAAGGTTATCACCAACCCAAGCTCTGATACCAAGTGTAACGACCCGCAAATCCGTACCCCTTGAGTCACACTATTCTACATCAATCAACTCAAGATGTACAGAAAAACGAACCATTTGGGTTAAAGAAGAAGAGGTAGAAGAAAAAAATAGAAAACAATATCAAAATCTAACCATCGCAGCGGAATAAAATATAATAGATAATAAATGATCTTTACACAAAAACAAATATATATCTTTTTATACATTACATTATCAGAGTACATCAATCACATAACACACAATTGGACAGTAATCATAACCTGCCCTCATACAATTGAGTACATAGCTAATCACACAGCGGAAAATATAAAATAAGTACGGAAGTACGTATCGTCGTCCAGCTCGTCTCTTGAGCTCCATAGTATCATATCCTGTATCCTATAATACTCGGTCTGACCCGAGCATTACAGTTAAATAACACCCGAGTCAGTCTGGAATACCTGCGTGAGAAAATCACACTCAAATTGACTATTAAAGTTTCAAAATTTCGTTTGAAAACAAAAGCATCTCATAAGACCACGCCACAAATAAACATGTCGGGTTTTTACCTTATGATAGCTAAAACACTTTTTATTAAAATCCTCTGATATTATAATAGGGTCTATATACAAATACTTATTAAAATAGCCGAAATTGTTACATTCATTAAATTCCAGCTACTAGCCACAGAGTGGGTAATACAAACAAAACTCATACAAGGCACGTAGGGAGAATGGATTTCCAACTAATGACTAGGCACTGGGTACCACCTGTCACAGTACCTGGTCTAGATCAGCGTACTGAGGATCACTCCCGACCCCCTACAACACAAGACTCGGACTACCCCTTACTGGATAGTCCCGAGTAAGATCACCCCACGGTTGGGATCAGCAACCACACCCCTAAGCCGAAATAAAAAGGGACATCTAGACAAGGATGACCTTACCTGGAAATGGGTGCTGCCTACCAAGCCTTGCTGCATAACCCCTGATTTTCAGTCATTCCCGGTTGATGAGGCTTGAGGCTAAGCGTTACCTTTTTAGAACGTATCCCTTAGAATGCCCATCATCCACCTTATGATGTTCCGAAAGCATTCATGTAACGACCCATAAAATTCGATGGTTCAAAATGAGTAAATTTAGTAAGATTTTTAATTTAATTTGGAAAGAAATAAAGTCTTAAAATTTATATTGGAGCGAATGTAGAAATTTGATGAAGCAATTGTAATTAAACGTTAACAATATAATATTTATATAGCAATAAATTGCAATAATATAAATTGTCATACTTGGTTATAGGTTTAAAATAAGAAACCAATAGAAAGGTTGAATGTGTGAAATATTAATAAAAATATTAACTAGGATGGAATTCATTAATATAATAATAAATAGTGAAAATGGTTACATTTTGTTTTAAAATAGAAAAGGAGTAAATAAAAGTAGCCGTTGAATAAACCAATGAAATAGTTGTAGATAGGTAATTATAATAAGCGTTGTTGATAATAAACGTACTTAAATAGTAATAAATTGAATATAAGGAAACAAAGGCATTTATTGGATTAATTAATGAATTCATGGAAAAACATCAATGTCCTGTAGGTGATTTATAATATTGTTGGAAGTGAAGACTTATTAAGTATGAAACCAAGGAAGTAAATTTATTAAGAATATAATTAGTAATTAATATACACACTTGGCAATTATAACTAAATAGTATGAGATATAGCATGCATTTATGATATGAAATATAAGTCAATGTTAATTTCACCTATAAATGTCAATTTATTGAATAACAAGGTTTTAAATCAAGTAATGGATTTGTTAAGTTTCAATTGATAATTTATAAAATTTAATGTGAAATTTATTACAGTTAAGTGACCTAATTGTGCAGTTAGGATAAATGGATTTATCATAAAAGATTGTTAATCCCAGAGGGCGTAACCAATGTTAATTTAATTCATAATATAACAAGTTGGACCTGTTGTAGTAAATGGAATTTAATATTCAATCATTTAAAATTAAGATAAATAGGGATATTAATGCAATATGATATAGACCATGATAATTGTACCGTAAATTAAAATTGATTGAACAGCTAAATCCGTGCATACCCAATTAATTGAAACAGATGGTGAAGTTTAAATTGATTGAAACCAGCAAATTGTAAATTAAAGTCGAGTTATAATAATTGATGAAATAATACGCAGTAAAATTGTAATTTGACATAATCGATGATAGGTAAGAAATTTTATTTTAGTCAATTGTTAATAGGTTATGAATGGGAGTAGATTTGGCTTATTGTGATAATTATTAATTGTTTACCTATGTATATAATTTAGTAAATTAGATCTAAATCCATTTAAATAAAAAATAATTAATCACTACGTTGATATAAATTTAGTTGATTTCTGGAAATATTAGGGGACTGGATTTTACAGTAATGTAAAATTTACCCATAAGATAATAATTGACTGAATTTTAAAAAATGGAAAGAAAAAATTTAAGTTAATTGAAGTATAAAAAAATTCAATAATTGAATTAATGGCAATAAATGAAATATAACACTAAATTATTACGTGTAACAACCCGCATATTTAACGATTTATATTTAAATATTTTATTTAAATATTTTATCGTTAGTCGGGTTATAGTCCGAAAAGCTACTTTTTGCATATGTTCGAATTAGGACTCGAGACCACTTTCATTGAGTTCAAAATGACGTTTGCAATCTTTTTAAGTATAAATTTTGATATGTTTGGAGTTAATGGAATTTCACTACTTTTTCATTTGATGCTTTGGCTTGAGCTTTTAGCTTATTAGACCCAACCTTCACCCCTTCTTTTCATAATTTCCTAAAAACTTAAGCTTCATAAAAAATGGTGAGTGGAAGGGGAAATTAAAATTCCAAACTCAAATTCTCTCGCAAATCCATCATTCAACTCCAAATTCAAGAAGAAGACATTGGATCCAAGCTTCTTGTGTTGAGATTGAAGAGGGATTGATTCTTGCTAGCTTCAACCTTCATTTTCCTTGATTTTTGGTGCAAAGGTGAGATTTTTATCTCACAATTCTAGTCTATAACTATATTGGACTGTTGGGAATGATTCCCCATCACTTTAGCATGTACATTTGCATTTGGTTAGGATTGGATTGGTGAAAACTCCAATTTTTGGTGTTTTAGGCGAAAAACTGCAGTTAGGTCGTTCTGGACCTTTAGGTCGTTCGCCTAGGAAAAGTCTCACCTTCATTTGGCTCGTTTTGGCCTTAGGTCGTTGCCTCTAGGTCGTTCGCCTATAGGTTGATCTGCCTGCATATTTGGCTCGTTCAGAGTTAGGTCGTTAGGCCTTGGGATGATAGGTCGCTCGCGTGTTAAAACCGATAGGTCGCTCGTGTGTTAAAACCGATAGGTCGCTAGCGTGTTAAAACCCTTAGGCCGCTCGCGTGTTAAACCCTTAGGCCGCTCGCGTGTTAGACGTGTTAGGTCGCGGGTTAAATAGGTCATCCGGCCTCAAATGACTAGGTCGCTCGTTTAAGTCGCTCATCCCTTTAGGTCGCGTCCACCTAGGCCACATGCTTACCACTTTAAGTCGATCGACCTCACTTCCTTTAGGTCGCTTGCTCCATTAGTTCGTTAGGTCGCTCGACCTTGCCTGGGTCGTTAGGTCGCTTGGCCATTTCAGTTAGGTCGCATGACCACAAGGTTGCTCCAGTTAGGTCGCATGACCACAAGGTTGCTCCAGTTAGGTCACATGACCCCTTAAGTCGCTCTCCTCTGTTAGGTCGCTCGCTTTTGCTAACTCGCGAACACCTCTAGGTCGCAACCACTAGGTCGCTTGACCCCTTAGACCCCTTGGTCGCAACCATTAGGTCGCAACCACTAGGTCGAACCCCGTAGCGGGGGTGTTTCCCCCGCACCCCCACCTTGGGGGGTTGCCACCCCCCTGGACCCCCCTCCGTAGGGGATCTTATCTGAAAAACATTCAACAGAACTTGCTTTGTTGAGATGCTGAGTTGACCATTCTTCGAGACAAACTATCTTGGGCTTCTCGGTCGATTTTATGGTATCACGGCCTTGCTAAAAAGGCGGGATAACAACTTTAGAAATATGAAGGTTTCAATACTAGTAGTAAATATCAAAACTCTTTCATCAAAACAATTTTAACTCTATTTTACTACAAAGCTCTTTCCTTAAACCATTTTCCAATCTACTAGTATATACAAACCTTTTCCTTAAAACCTTTTGTGACAATCTTCTAGTGAAGATCTACAGCTTGTTCGTAAATATTTAAGTTAAGCAAGTGGTTATGGGACATGAAGCTAAACTCATATATTTACTGGCTTGGTGAGATTGACACTACTTGATGATCATGACGATCATTTTTGTGTTTTAGACTAGCAACTGTGCGATGTCTCTTTGTCTGCGAGGGAGACTAGACCCCGCTCTTGTGATGTTTCGCCATCGCATTTGTGTGATGTTTCGCCATCACATATGTGGGGTAGCGCCCCACGGTCTTTGGGCCATTCGTGTGTCAAAATTAATGGCTTGCAACCATGAGATAACGTCTCGCTTTGTGTTACACGTGTAGGTGAGCTTTCATGCTCCCATTTTGTGAGTTTTCATGCTCCTATATTGTGATTTCTGGATTTCTTGTGTAGTCTTCTGGAATTTGTGCTTCACCTATTTTCATGACTTTCGTTGTTATGATTTTCTAGCTTTTATGTTTTGGTGAATTTGTGTGTGATCACCTTTTTTTAGGTGAATTTGGATCTTTTAGAAGATTCTTTTGATATTGTTTGATCTCTTGATGATCTTCATTTACATGCTTATCATAGTATGTCTTTATGGTTACTATATGTTCTTACCATATCTATTGTTTTATATCATGTTACCTGATATTTATAGCTAGACTGATCCGTTTATTATTTTCTTATAAATAATACTCGGGTCAGACCGAGATGTTACAGGTGCTTCTGCTTGACTTCTCCCCCAAGGATTTACTACTCTGACTTTTGGATGACCATTTAGATTAGCAGTTTTTGTCGTTTACACTTGAGATATAGACTCATAGATGTATTCTTTGTATAACACGTGTTGCTATTCTTTTGTGTATGTGGTCCTTTCATGGCCACTACTATGATGTACACTTTCATGTGTTAGTTATATATATTCATATCTTTTTCCGCCTTTGTGATATGGATGTCTGTGACTGATTGTGTTATGTTTATTTCTATATTTGTTTTCGAAGATTTATTTACAGCCATCGTGTGATAGCTTTGAGTTTGTATCGGTATGTCAGACTTCCTCCTTAAATGAAATGCATGCTATACTATCTGACATAACGGTGCTCGCACAAAGAAGTTACATGGATGGTCGCTCCTCAACAGCCTTATTCTCCGCGCTAGTTGACAGCATTACTCCGTAGTGTTCTTGGCTAGCGTGGGTATTGAGGTGGGGCGTCACATTACGTTAATAGAAGTTAGATGGAATGTAAGAATATTATGGTAATAGTTTGCAAATTCAATGTGAAAATTTATCTGTTTAAGAATAGTGAATTGAATAGAATAAAAGGTGAATCTAATAGAATTTTGGAATTTATTAAAATTAATTTGGATTCAATTTATAATATAGAGATTATTTTGAGTAAACGAAATAAAAACTATAATTGGAGAAATTAACACTGCAATTGATAGAGTTATAAACTTTTAAATTTCATCTAAACTTTTTTAAATTTTTGTAAATGATTAAGAAATATAAAAGTGATAAAACTTTCAATTATAAGATTGAAATTTAAAGATTGGATTTAATTAATTAATTTACTTATTTATTTAATTAATGGAAAAATAGCCATTTTGGCAACTGACTCGGATTTCAACGAAACAAGTTTCATCGGATCCGTAACAGTGAATTATTGTAGGGTTTTAAGTTTTGTAGCGATCGGACATATCGTTTGATCGTATGGACTCGAAACGCCTTGAAATTTATGCAATTTAAATCAATTGAAATCAATTTGGAAAATTTGAATTTAACATAACTTTTTCATACGATGGAATTTGGACGTGAAACTTTTTCCATCGCGTTTAAAATATTTTTAAACATATATTTTGATATATGGGTTGATCTTTTTCCATTCCGGAATCGAAACGGGCTTTTCGGGTCAATTATCGTTCACAACCCAAATCAAACCTAGCTCATTCTTTCTATTCTGTTTGCCTATATATATGTGGTTATAAACCCTAAGTCATTGCTTATTCCTCATTCTGAACGTATGCTCCTCCTCCTTCCACTGCAAACCCTAATCTTCCCAATCCAATTTCAATTTCAAAAAAAAAATAAAAAAATTTGCGGATCTGCAGCAACTTCTGGTCGCGCTTCGAGTTTCAGAGGCAAAAACGCTGCATCTACTTCGGGTTAGGAAGAAAGTTACTCGGGTCGCTCTGGGTCGTTTTGGAAAAAACTCCAAGCAAGCACCGGGGAATTGAGGCGGTGGACCGAAGTTGAAACCGAAGTCGACTCAGGACGAGAATTTTCCAATCTTCTAATTTTCCTAACTTTTTCATACGAGCTCGGATTCATGCGCGGTTTGTTTTGCTGGGATCGTATTAGAATTACGGACGTTTTGGCACTGTTTTGGATGGATTTGAAGACTATTTAAATTTTGGGTTTAAATTGGATTTAAATTCAATTTAAATTCAAAAGGTGAGGGTTTTAACCCACTCACAACTTCTAAGATTTCTTATGTTGGTTAAATTGATTTATGATGTGTTTAAAATTTTATTTATACCCGTTTGGCATATATTTCATCATTTTCTCAGTTAAATTGCATTCATTTAATTTACGCGTTATTTAATCCATTATTGCATTTAAAACTGCCAGTTATTGTTAATTAATTTATTCATTGCATTTAAAACCGCCAGTTAAAATTTTAGTTAAATTTATTATTGTATATAACCTGCTAGTTAAATTTATTTATTATTGCATATAAACTATAGTTAAACAAACAAAACAAAACAAATACATGTTTAGACATTATTAAATTATTTCTCACATTTTTAATCATATTTATCATGATCAATTATTTTCATTCTCATATATATTTATTTAAATAAAATGACAATATTGGCAACAAACACAATACTGTTCAAATTATTCGATTTAATCAAATGTAGCCACTAACTACATTCGAATTCATTAAATAATACTTTATTTCACATACATGTTCATCATGTTTAGGCAAATTATTTCTTCTTTTACTTTTATTATTAAACATTAAAAGGTGATTATTGGTATACATCACCAATATCCTTTTATTAACCATAATAAATACAATCCATTGATATTTATCCACCCAAATTCTCAAATAAGTAGTTAAATTTATTTTTAACCATCTTAAATTTATTTCAACCATTAAAAATTGAAATAAATGTCATTTTATTATATTCACCCAAGATTTATTCATACAATATTGTTTATTTGAATTAAACAACATTTCATATCATTTTCTCCTTATCAATTTATCTTCTCCATTATTAAATTGTAATTCTTTTTTTTTTCTATGCCTTCCTCTTCAAACTGCACTTATCCAAATCCACAATACCACTAACTACATCATAACTACACTAATTCCATAGTCTAGCTTCCTACAATCAATTTATATCATTTCTTCCAGCCTACTACTAACAAAGTTCTATATGTATTTATAAATGGCACGGCATGATGGGGAAGTAGCCGAGCAAGGAAATCAGAGAACACAAGAAGGAGGAAGGAAAATTGGAAGAAGCAAAGAAATAAACAATGCAAATTATTTACCTGATAGAAGCTTGTACCAGAGAGGGACAGACAAGGAGATATGAAAACTTATGTGAATGAGGCAAAGTATTTATAGATAAACTTGCGAAATAAAAAGGGGAGATAAATAGGCAGGTTTGAAAACGTAAGAAATAAATGCAAGCGTTGATTTTTGAGTGCATGCGTTTAGGCAAGAGATTTATTTCCAGTTCTTCTTGTTTGAACGCTACACGAAAATTGTGATAAATGCATGCGTTGATTTCTCTTTCCAGTTTTATGTTTGAACGATATCACTCTTTTGGATTTTTTTTTTTTTTTTTATTTAGATAGCTTGCGTGATTTATACCAGTTATAATCTAAATTTAAAGCATGCGTTACTGCAAATTTGAACAGATTTGATTGAGGAAGCAAAACTTGAGCTCTTGCGTGATTTATGGTAAGCAATGAAAAAGCTTTTAACTGAAAAGGCAAAAGTAATAAATGCTTACATAAATATTTACTTGATCAATGGTTCGAAAAATTTATTTATTGCAAAACAAACGCAGTGGAAACAGAGAGATATAATGGGTATGCGAAAATTTGCAAAGATAGGCAAGATTAAATTTTGAATGCATTTAATTTAGGTGAGAGGAAAAATGGCAATTGGAAGAGTTGATATTTTTGTGGATAAGGCTGCGTGAATAAATGAATACAGTGACATGCTCAAGAAACAAATGGTAAGAGGCAAATGTCAAAATGTTAAAAGAATAAAATTTTGTGTCACGCGCAAAGGAAGGCAAATTTGATTTCCATATTCTTCTAATCAATTAATTCCCCTTTAATTGCCTTTAATTGATTTCAATTGATTACCTTATCCCTTTTAATTACCCTCCTTAATTGATTTCAATTAATTACCATATTACCAATTTTATCCTCCTTTAATTACATACTCAAATTTGGTTACTAACTTAATTAGTTAATTAACCCTTTTTGTTAATTATCAATCCTGCGACGTCTCACATTAATCCGTCCGCTTTGTAGGCACTGGTAGCCGGACTGGTTACACGGGCAGATTTCTCCTACAAAATGGGGATTAACCTCGTGTCCTCATGCCATTAACCAAAAGAATTAACTTATTTATCTTTCATCAATTTTATTAATTTGCATTAATTATTCAATAAATTAATTCTGGTCAACTACTGAAATTTTACAATTAATTTCTCTATTAATTGTCATAAATTTCTTTTTGAAATATCTATTAATTGTCATTAACTCCATTTTAAAATATCCGTATGTGCCTTTATTCAAGTTTTGAATTGCTAACTAGGAATAAGGTAGATTTATCAAATAAATTGATTGTAAGTTTCATTGTTTTAAATTGCTTAACAATGTTCACTGCTAACATAATTAATATGTCAAAATTGAGAATATTCCACCAACATGATTTGCATGTCATAACCTACCAAATTAACATAATTAATTAACTACTTTAATATGTTACAAATTTTCTCCTTTTCATTATTTTTAGGGAATGGGTATAACAACAGATATTATGATAATATCCAAAACATTTAGTTACCACTCACTTCATTATACATTATAAAAATTTCCTTTTTTTTTTCTTCTTAAATTTAGTTACAAAAATCATATTAAATTAACGAGTTTAATTCTCTAAATTAAATATTTAAACAATATTGGTAAACACAATTTATATAAATTATATTTCTAAAACAAAAAAATTAAAAGAAATAAATAGCTAAAAACTAGGGCTGTTACACTCTCCCCCACTTAAGAACTTTTCGTCCTCGAAAAGGAACAAAAGAAGAGAAACAAAGGAAGATAAGCTAGATAAACAAGAACTTTAAACGAATAGTTCCGGATTTGAAGCACGAAGAAGATCTTCTAGAATCGGTTTTACTCTTTTCAGTTCGACCGTCGGTCTATGGGTGGTAAGCGGTGCTCAGGCCCCGATGAGTAACAAAGATTTTTAAAGATTATAGAAAAGATTTCTAAATAGACTGGTATAAGCAATAGCCTCCTCATTCTATAGCAGATAGGGAAACCAAGGACACTTAAAGATAGTTTGAAAACAAATAAGATAATAAATTTGCAATCATAATGCTTTGAAATCATTAAATTTATAAATTTGGAAATCATGCTACTAAAATCATAATACCTTTAAAATAATCTTCATTTATACCTTTTAAATTCAATGCCAAACAATATTCATTTCAAGGTTGAAATATTCCTAAGTTCATTTATAAAAAAAAATTTCCAAAACATTTTATTTTTAGAAACAGCAGCACTCATAATATGCTATAGTAGATATAATAGTATTCCTAATCAGTTTATTATGTACTTAACTCTGAATTTTAACAAATAACCTAACACTTTATTAAAAATACTTATCTTATAAATAAGATATTCCTTCAATAAGTTACCCTTGAATTTCCATTTGAAAACCAATTCTCAATTATCAAAATTTAGTGATATTAGAATACGTCTTAACTATTTATTTAGACATCAATTAAACTATGATTTGAAGATATATAATCCTTACTCCAAAAATATCCCTTTAAAATATATTTTCCTTATTCAAAGATACCTTGTTTATTACACAAACATATTCATTTCAGGAAATAACCTTTTATTAAAATCTCTTGGTTAGATTTACGGCTCCATATTAAATTAATTTGATTATTAAGACATTTGAATAAAATTCCTTAAATTCCTTTTCCTTATTTATCCCCATTAATCTTTTATAACTAAAATTTAAGTGTATAATATTTATTATAACCACTCAAATTTTATTCATAAAATCCTTTTATATTGTATATTATCCAATTACATGTTAACTTTTGAAAATCAAGGTAAGTTATATTAAATGAAATTGGGTGTTATACAAATAAAACTTTCAATTTAATTATCTCCAATTGGAACCTTTTTATTCAAATTTTTGTTATTATATTTATTTTCCTTCCTCAAGATAAACTTTAAGAATTAAATTCCTGATTCCCTTCAAACCATTTAGAGATAACTAAATATATATACCTAATATGTCAAATCAAATTTAAATTATATATCTATATATATTAAGTCATACTTTAGAAATTCAAATCAATTAAAATCTCAAGGAAACACTGTAGCCAGACTACAGAATGGTCTTTTCACTTCGAAACTCGAAAATGAATGTCGATGATGCTGCAGTCATCACCGAAATTATTTTCCAGCGACAAAGAGAAAAGCACTAATTTTAAAATTTCTTTGGAAACAAATTTCTATACAAAAATACTTATTACATCCTTTTAAAATTTAAACACAAGGTTTGAAATCATCAGAAATTTAATTCTCAAGTTTTAGTTTTAAATTCATTTCTGTTTCCAAATTAATTTATAACCATTGTTTTATATTCACTTATTTATTAGACAAACACATGGCTTACAACACCATAAATAAAATCAAAACTATTATCTCTTGACAACTAGTTAAATTAATTATAAAATTTTGAAAATTATACTCATATATATAATATTAGATTTTAATTTCAAATATAGGAATAAACTTCTCAAACCAGGATAGAGACTCAAATTTGATGAACTCAAATCAAATAGAATTCAAGATAAATTGAAATCAGAAGATCAGAATAAGGAAACTGGGTAAGTCTATATAAGTCGCGGACAACCTTGACCTAGTCATCCGTGACTTAAAGAGCCATATCGATGTGGTTGGGGTAAATCTACATTTGATTCGAAGAGACAGAATTTGGAATAACCAAAGATACTAGCATATAAACCGAGGATAAATATAAATCTCCGGTGAATCAATGCTAATGGTAAAGGAGTTTCACCCCTTTATTAGAATAATGGCGAGACCGCAAATTTACAATAAAGATCATCCGAAGTGGAGTTATGAGATACTCCAGAATCTAAAGCAGATGAAAAAGTGAGGGATACGAATGAGCTTTGGAATCGTAGGGAATGTTCCAAAATTCGAAAAGAGAGTGGTTCAATCTCGAATGAACGTGATTCTGTAAATCAAATTTACCATACATTCTAAGTTTTGCCTAGAACCAAAGCTCTGATACCAAATGTAACGGGCCAGTATTTTCAACCCTTCGCATCCGCACATGTCGGACTTGAATTGTTCAAAATACTGCGTTGTAAAATAAATTTGGCAAAACTCAGAATATGTAGTAAATAAATCACAGAATCACATACATATATCAGAACTCACAGCGGAAATAAAATATACAGTGGTTCATGAAGCCACTATAAAACTTTAACCAAATAGAATTTACATAGTTTAGAATCTGCAATACAGCTGTAGACATAAATAGAAACAGAGTCTTCCAATTTGATTGATTGCAAATAAGATAAAGACTGAAAGGCTTCCGGCAGTATGAATGATCTACGGGATGACATAACTCCGGAGAGAAACTGAAACTGCAACTCAGGCTGACCCGAGCGTAAAAATAAAACATAACACTCGAGTCAGGACATACATACTTATATAATGTAAGCTAATTCAAGTGTACTGTAATATAGAGCAAGTAACTTAAAGGATGCTTGGGACCGCCCATCCTCTAAGGATCCGTCAAACTATTTACTATGTAGTATATTGCGCTATTATACTAGTGTCTATTTATAAAATAAACTTACTTTTAAGTAGTGTTAAGGCTTTACATTTTCCACCTTAACACGTAATAGTCCCAGTAGTCCATCCAATATCATAGCTCCTCCTGATCGGGAAGCAACTAGAGGATACCACACGGGCTACGGGAGAAATCTAAACTCGTACAAGGCGCGGTATGGTAGGTGACACGGCACAACTAGGCAATGCCAGGGTAGATATACCAATTACGCATCCGGGCCGATGGTAACGCGAAGCCGCAGCAACCGCCCACCTCGAAACAACTCCCCAAATCAAAATAGAAGTGGCCACTGAATCAATCCAAAGTCATAGTATAATATCGAAGAGGAGTGTCCGATCAGAGGAATGACCTCATTAACCCGTCGATCGCTCCTGTTTTAGCCACCTTATGCCAACTCACGGGAGTCGGGTCCACGTATTTACCTTACAGGAAACGTCGCCACCAACCTACTTCATTCTGGAATCTCCACCGCGTACACGGTTAGTCAAAGTGGTTTTCGGTATCGACAGAGAGTATGTCCATATCCGATCCCGGTCTCTTTGCCAACCCATCGTTATTATAACACCGTGGTCTTTTAAAACAGTTTTAAAACCAAAATAAACATTTCTATTTCAAACTATAAACACGATATCATTCAAAACCCAAAACAATATGATACCGTTATATTCAAGTATAATTCTTTTCCAAAAACCATACTGCTTAAAATTTATAATATCTGGAAACCAAATATTTAAATTATATCTTCAAAACATAATATTTTAGAAATTTTACTTTAAAACCATAACTCCCAAACGCAATGGTTTGGACATTCAACGGTATATAGAATAAATGGTTTAACTTTATGGTTACTTTGTAAAGAAGATAATTTACATAGCTTTACAAATATATTTCTTTATTTTAAACCATAATTTAAATATCACTTCATGTTCCCAAGACCATTTCAATTCCTATATATATATCCAATTGGAGTATTAATATTCAAAACTAAGGTTGGATATTTTTTCTTTCAACAAATTAGTGTTTATTATTTCGTCTTGAATATTCCCATAAATTCCATAGATAAAACTCCAAAATTATGCCATTAAATAATTTCAAAATTTACTTAACACTAGAATGTTCATCTTAAATTTATTAAGAAAAATCCAGTTATAAATCTCATATCTTAAAGGTCTCCAAAACTTAAACATAAATATAATTTATCAAATTCCTTAAATTTCAAAACAATCAAATTCCAGATTCTATAGCACTTAGGAAATGCTACCTAAAGTTACGGGTAAAACTAGTCCAATTTCAAAAGACAGCATTTAAATGCTTTAGTAGATTGTTTAACTTAATAAATATTTCCAAATATAACTTATATATATATTTCTTAACTGAAATCTTATCCTTTCAAAAGTCCAGAATTTCCAAAATAAGTTATATTCCAAAATTTTATTCAAATATTTATTTATTTATTTATTAACATTTATAACTCATTCAAAATCAATATAAAATCCTTTAAAGATATTAAATCAAATATTTAACTTCCAAAATAATTTTAAATATTTCAGAAAATATTATAAGGACCACGGGCCTGTATATAGTTTTCTAGCCTAGGTCAAGTGATACGGATTTATATCATTTCAATCCGTAATTTACAAACCCCGGGTTCTATCATTTCAAACCCGCAATCCCAAGTTAACAGTTAAACAGTTAACATAATAATAGCACAGTAATCATCATTTAGGCCTATCATTTCAGCCCACAACAATCTAAATTTAACAGGGAACTTGCAGTGGTGATTTAAGCAGTAAATAAACAATAATATAATATAACTGCAGAAATAATACAACAGATAATAACTGATGAGGTGTCAATTTAAATGGGATTCATCATTCTACGTTATACTACAGACAGATAATATTTAAATAAAATTTTTACACATACACTTGCGATAATTCACAAAATATATGTACATATGTCTGGTGAGAAATACTCACCTTAAACGCTGCAGTGGATCTAAATCAAACACGGTATCTACTTCGAAAAAAAAAACGGAAAGCACGATCAAACTTCGGCGGATGCAAAGCCTTGACTTAAATCTATAAGATCCAAATACCAAGTATGCGAATTTAAAAATTACGGTCAAAGCAAAATTTCAGAACAACTGGAACGAATAGAATAAAAGAAATTTAGTTCAACTTGCTCGACTACTACAACCCGCTAACCGTCTCAACATATCCTAGGCCCATACTTCAACCGTACGCATGCATAAAATAAATTGAATAAATTGCAAAATAAATTGCAAATTTAATACAATTGATTGAATAAAAAGATGTTATGCACCCAAACAAAACAAATACATGTTTAGACATTATTAAATTATTTCTCACATTTTTAATCATATTTATCATGATCAATTATTTTCATTCTCATATATATTTATTTAAATAAAATGACAATATTGGCAACAAACACAATACTGTTCAAATTATTCGATTTAATCAAATGTAGCCACTAACTACATTCGAATTCATTAAATAATACTTTATTTCACATACATGTTCATCATGTTTAGGCAAATTATTTCTTCTTTTACTTTTATTATTAAACATTAAAAGGTGATTATTGGTATACATCACCAATATCCTTTTATTAACCATAATAAATACAATCCATTGATATTTATCCACCCAAATTCT
Source organism: Allium cepa (assembly GCA_030765085.1). Lineage (NCBI taxonomy): Eukaryota > Viridiplantae > Streptophyta > Magnoliopsida > Asparagales > Amaryllidaceae > Allium > Allium cepa. Next base: position 70,800,773 of record CM060938.1, on the reverse strand, counting down.
CAAATAAGTAGTTAAATTTATTTTTAACCATCTTAAATTTATTTCAACCATTAAAAATTGAAATAAATGTCATTTTATTATATTCACCCAAGATTTATTCATACAATATTGTTTATTTGAATTAAACAACATTTCATATCATTTTCTCCTTATCAATTTATCTTCTCCATTATTAAATTGTAATTCTTTTTTTTTTCTATGCCTTCCTCTTCAAACTGCACTTATCCAAATCCACAATACCACTAACTACATCATAACTACACTAATTCCATAGTCTAGCTTCCTACAATCAATTTATATCATTTCTTCCAGCCTACTACTAACAAAGTTCTATATGTATTTATAAATGGCACGGCATGATGGGGAAGTAGCCGAGCAAGGAAATCAGAGAACACAAGAAGGAGGAAGGAAAATTGGAAGAAGCAAAGAAATAAACAATGCAAATTATTTACCTGATAGAAGCTTGTACCAGAGAGGGACAGACAAGGAGATATGAAAACTTATGTGAATGAGGCAAAGTATTTATAGATAAACTTGCGAAATAAAAAGGGGAGATAAATAGGCAGGTTTGAAAACGTAAGAAATAAATGCAAGCGTTGATTTTTGAGTGCATGCGTTTAGGCAAGAGATTTATTTCCAGTTCTTCTTGTTTGAACGCTACACGAAAATTGTGATAAATGCATGCGTTGATTTCTCTTTCCAGTTTTATGTTTGAACGATATCACTCTTTTGGATTTTTTTTTTTTTTTTAGATAGCTTGCGTGATTTATACCAGTTATAATCTAAATTTAAAGCATGCGTTACTGCAAATTTGAACAGATTTGATTGAGGAAGCAAAACTTGAGCTCTTGCGTGATTTATGGTAAGCAATGAAAAAGCTTTTAACTGAAAAGGCAAAAGTAATAAATGCTTACATAAATATTTACTTGATCAATGGTTCGAAAAATTTATTTATTGCAAAACAAACGCAGTGGAAACAGAGAGATATAATGGGTATGCGAAAATTTGCAAAGATAGGCAAGATTAAATTTTGAATGCATTTAATTTAGGTGAGAGGAAAAATGGCAATTGGAAGAGTTGATATTTTTGTGGATAAGGCTGCGTGAATAAATGAATACAGTGACATGCTCAAGAAACAAATGGTAAGAGGCAAATGTCAAAATGTTAAAAGAATAAAATTTTGTGTCACGCGCAAAGGAAGGCAAATTTGATTTCCATATTCTTCTAATCAATTAATTCCCCTTTAATTGCCTTTAATTGATTTCAATTGATTACCTTATCCCTTTTAATTACCCTCCTTAATTGATTTCAATTAATTACCATATTACCAATTTTATCCTCCTTTAATTACATACTCAAATTTGGTTACTAACTTAATTAGTTAATTAACCCTTTTTGTTAATTATCAATCCTGCGACGTCTCACATTAATCCGTCCGCTTTGTAGGCACTGGTAGCCGGACTGGTTACACGGGCAGATTTCTCCTACAAAATGGGGATTAACCTCGTGTCCTCATGCCATTAACCAAAAGAATTAACTTATTTATCTTTCATCAATTTTATTAATTTGCATTAATTATTCAATAAATTAATTCTGGTCAACTACTGAAATTTTACAATTAATTTCTCTATTAATTGTCATAAATTTCTTTTTGAAATATCTATTAATTGTCATTAACTCCATTTTAAAATATCCGTATGTGCCTTTATTCAAGTTTTGAATTGCTAACTAGGAATAAGGTAGATTTATCAAATAAATTGATTGTAAGTTTCATTGTTTTAAATTGCTTAACAATGTTCACTGCTAACATAATTAATATGTCAAAATTGAGAATATTCCACCAACATGATTTGCATGTCATAACCTACCAAATTAACATAATTAATTAACTACTTTAATATGTTACAAATTTTCTCCTTTTCATTATTTTTAGGGAATGGGTATAACAACAGATATTATGATAATATCCAAAACATTTAGTTACCACTCACTTCATTATACATTATAAAAATTTCCTTTTTTTTTTCTTCTTAAATTTAGTTACAAAAATCATATTAAATTAACGAGTTTAATTCTCTAAATTAAATATTTAAACAATATTGGTAAACACAATTTATATAAATTATATTTCTAAAACAAAAAAATTAAAAGAAATAAATAGCTAAAAACTAGGGCTGTTACACTCTCCCCCACTTAAGAACTTTTCGTCCTCGAAAAGGAACAAAAGAAGAGAAACAAAGGAAGATAAGCTAGATAAACAAGAACTTTAAACGAATAGTTCCGGATTTGAAGCACGAAGAAGATCTTCTAGAATCGGTTTTACTCTTTTCAGTTCGACTGTCGGTCTATGGGTGGTAAGCGGTGCTCAGGCCCCGATGAGTAACAAAGATTTTTAAAGATTATAGAAAAGATTTCTAAATAGACTGGTATAAGCAATAGCCTCCTCATTCTGTAGCAGATAGGGAAACCAAGGACACTTAAAGATAGTTTGAAAACAAATAAGATAATAAATTTGCAATCATAATGCTTTGAAATCATTAAATTTATAAATTTGGAAATCATGCTACTAAAATCATAATACCTTTAAAATAATCTTCATTTATACCTTTTAAATTCAATGCCAAACAATATTCATTTCAAGGTTGAAATATTCCTAAGTTCATTTATAAAAAAAAATTTCCAAAACATTTTATTTTTAGAAACAGCAGCACTCATAATATGCTATAGTAGATATAATAGTATTCCTAATCAGTTTATTATGTACTTAACTCTGAATTTTAACAAATAACCTAACACTTTATTAAAAATACTTATCTTATAAATAAGATATTCCTTCAATAAGTTACCCTTGAATTTCCATTTGAAAACCAATTCTCAATTATCAAAATTTAGTGATATTAGAATACGTCTTAACTATTTATTTAGACATCAATTAAACTATGATTTGAAGATATATAATCCTTACTCCAAAAATATCCCTTTAAAATATATTTTCCTTATTCAAAGATACCTTGTTTATTACACAAACATATTCATTTCAGGAAATAACCTTTTATTAAAATCTCTTGGTTAGATTTACGGCTCCATATTAAATTAATTTGATTATTAAGACATTTGAATAAAATTCCTTAAATTCCTTTTCCTTATTTATCCCCATTAATCTTTTATAACTAAAATTTAAGTGTATAATATTTATTATAACCACTCAAATTTTATTCATAAAATCCTTTTATATTGTATATTATCCAATTACATGTTAACTTTTGAAAATCAAGGTAAGTTATATTAAATGAAATTGGGTGTTATACAAATAAAACTTTCAATTTAATTATCTCCAATTGGAACCTTTTTATTCAAATTTTTGTTATTATATTTATTTTCCTTCCTCAAGATAAACTTTAAGAATTAAATTCCTGATTCCCTTCAAACCATTTAGAGATAACTAAATATATATACCTAATATGTCAAATCAAATTTAAATTATATATCTATATATATTAAGTCATACTTTAGAAATTCAAATCAATTAAAATCTCAAGGAAACACTGTAGCCAGACTACAGAATGGTCTTTTCACTTCGAAACTCGAAAATGAATGTCGATGATGCTGCAGTCATCACCGAAATTATTTTCCAGCGACAAAGAGAAAAGCACTAATTTTAAAATTTCTTTGGAAACAAATTTCTATACAAAAATACTTATTACATCCTTTTAAAATTTAAACACAAGGTTTGAAATCATCAGAAATTTAATTCTCAAGTTTTAGTTTTAAATTCATTTCTGTTTCCAAATTAATTTATAACCATTGTTTTATATTCACTTATTTATTAGACAAACACATGGCTTACAACACCATAAATAAAATCAAAACTATTATCTCTTGACAACTAGTTAAATTAATTATAAAATTTTGAAAATTATACTCATATATATAATATTAGATTTTAATTTCAAATATAGGAATAAACTTCTCAAACCAGGATAGAGACTCAAATTTGATGAACTCAAATCAAATAGAATTCAAGATAAATTGAAATCAGAAGATCAGAATAAGGAAACTGGGTAAGTCTATATAAGTCGCGGACAACCTTGACCTAGTCATCCGTGACTTAAAGAGCCATATCGATGTGGTTGGGGTAAATCTACATTTGATTCGAAGAGACAGAATTTGGAATAACCAAAGATACTAGCATATAAACCGAGGATAAATATAAATCTCCGGTGAATCAATGCTAATGGTAAAGGAGTTTCACCCCTTTATTAGAATAATGGCGAGACCGCAAATTTACAATAAAGATCATCCGAAGTGGAGTTATGAGATACTCCAGAATCTAAAGCAGATGAAAAAGTGAGGGATACGAATGAGCTTTGGAATCGTAGGGAATGTTCCAAAATTCGAAAAGAGAGTGGTTCAATCTCGAATGAACGTGATTCTGTAAATCAAATTTACCATACATTCTAAGTTTTGCCTAGAACCAAAGCTCTGATACCAAATGTAACGGGCCAGTATTTTCAACCCTTCGCATCCGCACATGTCGGACTTGAATTGTTCAAAATACTGCGTTGTAAAATAAATTTGGCAAAACTCAGAATATGTAGTAAATAAATCACAGAATCACATACATATATCAGAACTCACAGCGGAAATAAAATATACAGTGGTTCATGAAGCCACTATAAAACTTTAACCAAATAGAATTTACATAGTTTAGAATCTGCAATACAGCTGTAGACATAAATAGAAACAGAGTCTTCCAATTTGATTGATTGCAAATAAGATAAAGACTGAAAGGCTTCCGGCAGTATGAATGATCTACGGGATGACATAACTCCGGAGAGAAACTGAAACTGCAACTCAGGCTGACCCGAGCGTAAAAATAAAACATAACACTCGAGTCAGGACATACATACTTATATAATGTAAGCTAATTCAAGTGTACTGTAATATAGAGCAAGTAACTTAAAGGATGCTTGGGACCGCCCATCCTCTAAGGATCCGTCAAACTATTTACTATGTAGTATATTGCGCTATTATACTAGTGTCTATTTATAAAATAAACTTACTTTTAAGTAGTGTTAAGGCTTTACATTTTCCACCTTAACACGTAATAGTCCCAGTAGTCCATCCAATATCATAGCTCCTCCTGATCGGGAAGCAACTAGAGGATACCACACGGGCTACGGGAGAAATCTAAACTCGTACAAGGCGCGGTATGGTAGGTGACACGGCACAACTAGGCAATGCCAGGGTAGATATACCAATTACGCATCCGGGCCGATGGTAACGCGAAGCCGCAGCAACCGCCCACCTCGAAACAACTCCCCAAATCAAAATAGAAGTGGCCACTGAATCAATCCAAAGTCATAGTATAATATCGAAGAGGAGTGTCCGATCAGAGGAATGACCTCATTAACCCGTCGATCGCTCCTGTTTTAGCCACCTTATGCCAACTCACGGGAGTCGGGTCCACGTATTTACCTTACAGGAAACGTCGCCACCAACCTACTTCATTCTGGAATCTCCACCGCGTACACGGTTAGTCAAAGTGGTTTTCGGTATCGACAGAGAGTATGTCCATATCCGATCCCGGTCTCTTTGCCAACCCATCGTTATTATAACACCGTGGTCTTTTAAAACAGTTTTAAAACCAAAATAAACATTTCTATTTCAAACTATAAACACGATATCATTCAAAACCCAAAACAATATGATACCGTTATATTCAAGTATAATTCTTTTCCAAAAACCATACTGCTTAAAATTTATAATATCTGGAAACCAAATATTTAAATTATATCTTCAAAACATAATATTTTAGAAATTTTACTTTAAAACCATAACTCCCAAACGCAATGGTTTGGACATTCAACGGTATATAGAATAAATGGTTTAACTTTATGGTTACTTTGTAAAGAAGATAATTTACATAGCTTTACAAATATATTTCTTTATTTTAAACCATAATTTAAATATCACTTCATGTTCCCAAGACCATTTCAATTCCTATATATATATCCAATTGGAGTATTAATATTCAAAACTAAGGTTGGATATTTTTTCTTTCAACAAATTAGTGTTTATTATTTCGTCTTGAATATTCCCATAAATTCCATAGATAAAACTCCAAAATTATGCCATTAAATAATTTCAAAATTTACTTAACACTAGAATGTTCATCTTAAATTTATTAAGAAAAATCCAGTTATAAATCTCATATCTTAAAGGTCTCCAAAACTTAAACATAAATATAATTTATCAAATTCCTTAAATTTCAAAACAATCAAATTCCAGATTCTATAGCACTTAGGAAATGCTACCTAAAGTTACGGGTAAAACTAGTCCAATTTCAAAAGACAGCATTTAAATGCTTTAGTAGATTGTTTAACTTAATAAATATTTCCAAATATAACTTATATATATATTTCTTAACTGAAATCTTATCCTTTCAAAAGTCCAGAATTTCCAAAATAAGTTATATTCCAAAATTTTATTCAAATATTTATTTATTTATTTATTAACATTTATAACTCATTCAAAATCAATATAAAATCCTTTAAAGATATTAAATCAAATATTTAACTTCCAAAATAATTTTAAATATTTCAGAAAATATTATAAGGACCACGGGCCTGTATATAGTTTTCTAGCCTAGGTCAAGTGATACGGATTTATATCATTTCAATCCGTAATTTACAAACCCCGGGTTCTATCATTTCAAACCCACAATCCCAAGTTAACAGTTAAACAGTTAACATAATAATAGCACAGTAATCATCATTTAGGCCTATCATTTCAGCCCACAACAATCTAAATTTAACAGGGAACTTGCAGTGGTGATTTAAGCAGTAAATAAACAATAATATAATATAACTGCAGAAATAATACAACAGATAATAACTGATGAGGTGTCAATTTAAATGGGATTCATCATTCTACGTTATACTACAGACAGATAATATTTAAATAAAATTTTTACACATACACTTGCGATAATTCACAAAATATATGTACATATGTCTGGTGAGAAATACTCACCTTAAACGCTGCAGTGGATCTAAATCAAACACGGTATCTACTTCGGAAAAAAAACGGAAAGCACGATCAAACTTCGGCGGATGCAAAGCCTTGACTTAAATCTATAAGATCCAAATACCAAGTATGCGAATTTAAAAATTACGGTCAAAGCAAAATTTCAGAACAACTGGAACGAATAGAATAAAAGAAATTTAGTTCAACTTGCTCGACTACTACAACCCGCTAACCGTCTCAACATATCCTAGGCCCATACTTCAACCGTACGCATGCATAAAATAAATTGAATAAATTGCAAAATAAATTGCAAATTTAATACAATTGATTGAATAAAAAGATGTTATGCACCCAAACAAAACAAATACATGTTTAGACATTATTAAATTATTTCTCACATTTTTAATCATATTTATCATGATCAATTATTTTCATTCTCATATATATTTATTTAAATAAAATGACAATATTGGCAACAAACACAATACTGTTCAAATTATTCGATTTAATCAAATGTAGCCACTAACTACATTCGAATTCATTAAATAATACTTTATTTCACATACATGTTCATCATGTTTAGGCAAATTATTTCTTCTTTTACTTTTATTATTAAACATTAAAAGGTGATTATTGGTATACATCACCAATATCCTTTTATTAACCATAATAAATACAATCCATTGATATTTATCCACCCAAATTCTCAAATAAGTAGTTAAATTTATTTTTAACCATCTTAAATTTATTTCAACCATTAAAAATTGAAATAAATGTCATTTTATTATATTCACCCAAGATTTATTCATACAATATTGTTTATTTGAATTAAACAACATTTCATATCATTTTCTCCTTATCAATTTATCTTCTCCATTATTAAATTGTAATTCTTTTTTTTTTTCTATGCCTTCCTCTTCTAACTGCACTTATCCAAATCCACAATACCACTAACTACATCATAACTACACTAATTCCATAGTCTAGCTTCCTACAATCAATTTATATCATTTCTTCCAGCCTACTACTAACAAAGTTCTATATGTATTTATAAATGGCACGGCATGATGGGGAAGTAGCCGAGCAAGGAAATCAGAGAACACAAGAAGGAGGAAGGAAAATTGGAAGAAGCAAAGAAATAAACAATGCAAATTATTTACCTGATAGAAGCTTGTACCAGAGAGGGACAGACAAGGAGATATGAAAACTTATGTGAATGAGGCAAAGTATTTATAGATAAACTTGCGAAATAAAAAGGGGAGATAAATAGGCAGGTTTGAAAACGTAAGAAATAAATGCAAGCGTTGATTTTTGAGTGCATGCGTTTAGGCAAGAGATTTATTTCCAGTTCTTCTTGTTTGAACGCTACACGAAAATTGTGATAAATGCATGCGTTGATTTCTCTTTCCAGTTTTATGTTTGAACGATATCACTCTTTTGGATTTTTTTTTTTTTTTTTTTTAGATAGCTTGCGTGATTTATACCAGTTATAATCTAAATTTAAAGCATGCGTTACTGCAAATTTGAACAGATTTGATTGAGGAAGCAAAACTTGAGCTCTTGCGTGATTTATGGTAAGCAATGAAAAAGCTTTTAACTGAAAAGGCAAAAGTAATAAATGCTTACATAAATATTTACTTGATCAATGGTTCGAAAAATTTATTTATTGCAAAACAAACGCAGTGGAAACAGAGAGATATAATGGGTATGCGAAAATTTGCAAAGATAGGCAAGATTAAATTTTGAATGCATTTAATTTAGGTGAGAGGAAAAATGGCAATTGGAAGAGTTGATATTTTTGTGGATAAGGCTGCGTGAATAAATGAATACAGTGACATGCTCAAGAAACAAATGGTAAGAGGCAAATGTCAAAATGTTAAAAGAATAAAATTTTGTGTCACGCGCAAAGGAAGGCAAATTTGATTTCCATATTCTTCTAATCAATTAATTCCCCTTTAATTGCCTTTAATTGATTTCAATTGATTACCTTATCCCTTTTAATTACCCTCCTTAATTGATTTCAATTAATTACCATATTACCAATTTTATCCTCCTTTAATTACATACTCAAATTTGGTTACTAACTTAATTAGTTAATTAACCCTTTTTGTTAATTATCAATCCTGCGACGTCTCACATTAATCCGTCCGCTTTGTAGGCACTGGTAGCCGGACTGGTTACACGGGCAGATTTCTCCTACAAAATGGGGATTAACCTCGTGTCCTCATGCCATTAACCAAAAGAATTAACTTATTTATCTTTCATCAATTTTATTAATTTGCATTAATTATTCAATAAATTAATTCTGGTCAACTACTGAAATTTTACAATTAATTTCTCTATTAATTGTCATAAATTTCTTTTTGAAATATCTATTAATTGTCATTAACTCCATTTTAAAATATCCGTATGTGCCTTTATTCAAGTTTTGAATTGCTAACTAGGAATAAGGTAGATTTATCAAATAAATTGATTGTAAGTTTCATTGTTTTAAATTGCTTAACAATGTTCACTGCTAACATAATTAATATGTCAAAATTGAGAATATTCCACCAACATGATTTGCATGTCATAACCTACCAAATTAACATAATTAATTAACTACTTTAATATGTTACAAATTTTCTCCTTTTCATTATTTTTAGGGAATGGGTATAACAACAGATATTATGATAATATCCAAAACATTTAGTTACCACTCACTTCATTATACATTATAAAAATTTCCTTTTTTTTTTCTTCTTAAATTTAGTTACAAAAATCATATTAAATTAACGAGTTTAATTCTCTAAATTAAATATTTAAACAATATTGGTAAACACAATTTATATAAATTATATTTCTAAAACAAAAAAATTAAAAGAAATAAATAGCTAAAAACTAGGGCTGTTACATATATAGAGTTAATTTTTTGAATTTAAGCTATGTATAAATCTGTTAAATAAAAATGAATAAGTTGAATAATGGAGTTTGATAATTTATATTATATGATTATAAGTACAGGTTTAAGATATTGTATATATATAGAGTTTTAAATGGTTCAAATCAATTAAGATTGGAAAATAAATTGGAAATTTATTTGGAATTGAGTTTATTTAAAAATTAAACTCCACAAGTTGGTGTAAACTTATTAAACTTGGAAATTTTAAAAGGTATGATATTTATAACTGAATTTTTATTCAAGATAAATTAAATGAATATTTCTAGTATAAATAAATTGAAGGAAATATTTAATTGTTAGAAATTTGAGTTTTATTTTATGGATTTATTTTGTGAATATTTCAAAACTAAATAATAGGACAATAAATTGTTGAATAGGATTTTCAACCTTAGTTTTGAAATTTTAAATACTCGAAGTTTGAATATATTGAAATCGAAGTGTTTTATTAAAACTAAAAGTGAATCTAAATTTATGGGGTTTAGACCTAAAATTTTAAATGAATAAAATTGTGAAGTCGCGGAAATTATTTTATAAAGTAATTTTAAATTCAAACTATTTTATCTATTTTATTCTATATACTGTTTGAATATCCAAACCATTCAAGTTTTAGAAGTTATGGTTTTAAAGCTATGATTTTCGAAGTATTATATTTTGAAAGTTATAATTCAAATGTTTTGTTTACAGATATTATAAATTTTAAAGCAGTATGATTTTGGAAAAGAAATATATTTGAAATAAAAATGATATTATTGATTTGGGTTTTATAAAAAAATATATATCAAAATGAGTTGTTTTGGAAATGGAAATGATATCGGATTTATGGATTTTGAAATGGATAATTATATTCTGGTTTTAAAGTATAAACTATTTTTAAAGACCGCGGTGTTATAATAACATTTGGTTATTGAAGAGACCGGGATCGGAAGTTGTCATACTCTCTGCCAACTTCGAAAACCACTTCAACAACCGTGTACGCGGTGGAGATTCCAGAATGAAGTAGGATGGTGGCGTCGTTTCCTCTGAGGTAAATACGTGGACCCAACTCCCATGAGTTGGCATAAGGTGGCTAAAACAGGAGCGATCGACGGGTTAATAAGGTAGCATCTTTGATCGGACACTTTCCTTCGATACTATACTCTGACTTTGGATTGATTCGGTGGCCACCTTCAATTTTGATTTCTTTGATTTGGGGGAGTTTGTTCGAGGTGGGCGGTAGCTGCGCGCTATGCGTTACCACCGACTCGGAAGCGTAATTGGTATATCTACCCTGGCATTGCCTAGTTATGCCGTGTCACCTACCCTATCGCGCCTTGTACGAGTTTGGTTTTCTCCCGTAGCCCATGTGCTATCCTTTGGTGGCTTCCCGATCACGAGGGACTATGATATTGGATGGACTACTGGGACTATTGCGTGTTAAGGGCTATATGGGTAACCCCTTAATGCTAAGAAAAAAGTAAGTTTATTTCATAATTAGACACTATTATAATAGCGCAATATACTACATAGTAAATAGTTTAACAGATCCTTAGGAGATGTAAATCCCGAGCATCTCTTGAGTTACTGCACTCATATTTATTTCTGCTAATTTAACTCGCATAAGATCTTTTTGTTCCGACTCGAGTGTTTTTGTCTTTTCAATTCGCTCGGGTCAGTCCGAGCATTTCAAGATCGAAGACTTTAGCTCTAGAGAACGAAGACGGAGATTTCTATTATTATTATTTATTATATTCCACTACACTCATATTGTTCCGTTTCATATTTTATGGTATGTGTAACTCTGATATATGTTGTAAAAGTAAAATCGAATATTTTAAAACAACTTTACAAACTGTATATTTGATTATTATATTTTATCCTTCCGCTGTGAGATTCTGTTTTGTTTTCTTTCTTTCTCGTTTTTCTTATTGACCCATAACAATCCTCCCTTTTGTATGGTTTGAATTGGCACGTGTGTCGATTTAAAGCGTGCGAAAAGGCGGGATGTTACAATTGATCCATACAAGTCCGTCCCGGGTTCGAACGGAACCGAAGGCACTACTCCTACTACATCCATTTTAGAAATATCCTCAGGATTAGTAGCGACTAGCCCTTGCACTTCACTGCTCCATCTTCGACTCCAAACTCGTTTCCCACGAAAACGTGCAAACCGGATCGAAGTGGTTTTCGAGAAATGAATCTCGATCCTGGTCTCTTCGAAACGATCAGCGCATTTAGCCAATATTGATAGTCGGTGATTTAACTATCAATTTATATTCACAACATTCACCAAACAATAAATAATTTTCCAAATTATTTATTAATCCCAAAAATATCTTCACAAGATATATTTCCACTTTTCAAACCCATTTGAAAATAGTTTCAAACTATCCTCCCTTCTCAGAATAAATTTTCCAAGTATTTTCTATTTCTACTGAAATTACCAAGCACAAAACTTTAGATTTTAAAATAATTTAAAACGCTTTACTTTAAAATATACTTTAAAATATTTAAGTTAAAAACTACTTCAATAATTTGTTAAGAATACATACTATATGAATATTTGAAAATAAGGCTACTTTATAAAATATAAAACTAGGTTTTCACTTTTAAAACAAAATACTAAGTTACCTTTTAAATAATTACTACGATAATAGATTTGAAAAATATTTACTTTAGACTTTAGATATCTAGAAATAATAAATTCCTAAAACGTGCTTTTAAAAACAACATTAAAACTTTTTATCTTATATTTAAAAATTTACTTTGAACGTACTAGGCTATCCAGAGAAATATACTTCTCCTCACATTCTTCTTTAAATTTCCAATTTCAAACACTTGAATCAATTTCCAAATTGATTTCCAATTTACTCCATTTTTATTCCAAAATCCGTCAATTTTCAGATTTTATTTCTTAATTATGATTTAAAATACTTTTAACTGAAAATACCAATTTTAGATTTCTCAAACTACTTCTTTATCCTTTTAAATAAATTTAAACTCTAAATTTTAAAATAATTCTTTATTCCTTTAAAATAACATCACTTAATTTTTCAATTCATTAATTTATGTTTATTCAAAATCTTGTTTCCTTTAATACTCGAAGTTATTTATTAGTATTTTAATATCACTTCCATTTCCTTTCAATTCATTCTTAATTTATTCAAATTTTCTATAATTATTTCGCTTACAAATTCACTTCTTTTATTTTCTTTCCAAAATTCAATTTATATATTTTTGGTAACTCATTATACCCAAATATATTCAATCAAGCCATAGCATTCAATATTCCCACATAATTCATCATAGAATATCAAATAATCACAACAGAGAATATTAAATAATTTAAATAAATATTGAGGGATCCAGCTGGATCCCTCCAACCCGTTTTCCCTGCATCCACAGACGTTAGCACATCATAAATGCCAATTCCACTTCGAGGTAGAATATCGCGGTATATGGGATTAAATACAATATTATCCACTATTATGCGGAGCATAGGGTCTTATCCGCTATAAAATGCGGGAAATCAATCATTCCAAGATGTAATATATACTATAATATAGCACATCAATCAATTCAACTAATTATTTAAATTTAATCATTTAAATTAAAATTAAAATTCAGCTCAGTGAGATTAACTCACCTTTAATTGATGTTTGCAATCCAATCCAAACCATCTTGTTCTTCATTATTTTTGACCATGTATAAACATTAGATGATTTTTTTATTAATATCCGTATAATTTGAATGATTAAATTTCCATTTATAAATTTAATTACCAATAGTTATATTTTAACCTAGAATTCAATTTTAAACTGATTCCCTTTTTGAATAACAATATGTTTAGCAACTAAAATAGTTAAATAAGTTAATTTACGGGTTAATTACATAATTCGTTATTTTTAAAATATAAACCAGTAAGTTTTAAAATGTATATTTATTTCCTTCCGAACTACATATATTAAAGCAAAATTATTTTATTATAAAATATCCTTTCCTGTTTATATATATATATATATATATATATATATATATATATATATATAAAAGTCTGCATCTATAATTTACTGTATACATAAATACCTATATATAAACTTAAGTTCTGCAAATTAAAACTAACAATAACAGTAAATATTCTTTACTGAAAACGATATACTAGGTTATATATGTATATTCTGATAATTAACAAATGAACAATTTGAATTCAAAAAGTTTTAAACTTCCTTAACTAAAATAATAATTACCTTACTGTTAAGATAACCAATACATTAAATTAAAATCTAAACTAGCTTAAAATAAATTTTAAATGTATTATTATTTAATTACTTGAAAATGTACAGGAATTCGAAATCGCGAGCTCTATCTCACGAGATATCCCCATACGAAACCCTAGCTCGTCGACGAGCACCACCAGACGCCGTACCCTTCAAGGACATCGCGCTCGACATCGGCCATGACCTACTGCCCCTCTCCGACCTATCTTGATCCCAAAATTAAAACCATATCATCCAACGCCACGACATCAATCGGCTAGCACGCCCTATCCTGAAACGTCGCACGCGTCACTCGAACCACCGCACGCGAAATTGGATCACGAAACCCTCCTTTGAACTCGTGGAGAATGTCGCGATTTGAAATCGCATCTACTCCCCTGGAGCCGCTTCTCATGTGCGATTGATTTTCTTTTAATAATGGTTTCGCTCGGCCTTTTGAAGGAAATGAAAAAGAGAAGAGATCTGATTTTGATTTGAGAGGAAGGAAGGATAGGAGGAACATTGGCCATTAGCTTGGATTTTGAATGAAATGGTTTTTCTTTTTTTTAGATTTGAAAAGAAGGGTTCAGCTGTAGATATTAGAAAGAGAAGCGTGTTTAAGAAGGCAACGATGACATTGACTTGATCAATTAATGTTTTATTTAATTTTCAACGCGGTCACTTATCGTATGCTCACACAACAACTCCGATCAATACAAAATTTAAAATCCGATAATAATTTAATATTACGGACCCAATGGAACTGGTTTTGTCGAATTCCGAGACTGTGCCTCGGAAGGCTATTTTTAAATTCAATTTAAACTATAAAATTTTTAAACTGAACAAATCACTCTTAGATTCGATTTTAACACTTCTATTGTTTTCAATGTTATCAATATAAATTTTATAAGCCTTCAAATTATTTTCAACAGGCTTAAAACTCAAGATTCAACATTTTACCCAACTTCAAATTGTTTAATTTAATAATTTAATTATCAAATAAATAGTGATATTTGGAATTCAAGTTAAAAATTAACTTTTAAATATTTAAAATTAATTAAATATTCCCATTTCAAAAGCTCAAAAATTCCGGGTCGTCACATTTGAGCATTTTCTGACGAACCCCGACCACCCAACAAGCCATGACCACGATCTCAAGAACCCAAAACTCCATTGAATACCAGAATTTTGTGAAAGAAACAACGCCGTTCATCCTCGTATTTCACAAAGGATATAAAATTAAAAATATTGATTTTGCCTTTAGAAATCGTTAAATTCAAAGTCGTTTCGAATCATATGTTTGAAATCATATTTGTATTTTCAGCATGTTTTGGGTTTAACCGTGTTTTTAAAATTTTCCAGAGAACTTAAGTTAAATTTTCTTGCATTTATTTTTAAATCTTAATTCATGAACATGCAAACATGTTCTGTTTGAATTTAAAAACTTAAAAAGGGTTTGAGACAAAATTCTTGGATTTAAAACAAATTTTGGACTTGCAAGCCTGGAACAGAGTCCAGGTTTATGTGCATAAACATGCGTACCTCATTCGAGTGTAAATATATACATGCAATCACACATTTGCAATTCAAGCTTCACAACAACTAGTTCTAGATTAATCAAAAGATTTGCTCACCTATAGAGTTTGAATAGAGTGGTTTGGAAATGGTTTGAAGGTCTGGATTTTGAAAATTGAAAACCTGGAAGCTGTTTTTCAATTTGATCCTAAATTTTTTTTATCTGCAGCTAGTTGAGATAAATCTTGCTTAGTATTTGATGGATTTACTTACTTAATCTTTCAACAACAAACTCAACTTTCAAATTCTCAAAAGATTACTTACAGTAAAAAATTTATGAAAATAGAGAAGACTTCCTGTCTGCAACTTGAAGACTGAGCTTTAAAATTTGAATCTGGTTGTTTGTATTGATTTGTGATGATGAATCTTTGATTTTTCTTTCTTCATTTGAATTTTTCTTTAATTGTTTGAAATCTTCCCTCTACAAAGTTAAGCTTTGAACTGCAGGTTGAGATGAATTATAGACTCTAAACTTTGATTTTTTTTTATTTGCTGATCTTTCCTTTGTTTTTTTTTTGATTTGTTTTTCTCAGATTTTCTTAAGTCTTGAAAGTGAATAAAAGAGATGAGAAAGAGGGTTTAAGATATTATATAGTTTCTATTTTTCTTTTTTTATAAATTTTCTTAAAATGAAGACGATATAATGACACTTGTTAAATCTCTCTTCTCATGAATTACACTTGTAAACTTAATTACTAAGAATTAAACACTCGTCTCTATAATTATTACTTACTTAACATTTGTAATTTTTAATTAGAATAATATTTTACATTATTTAAATTGTATTTTAAATTTACATTTCCCATTAAAGATATTTACTTAATATTAATACATATTGTATAAAAGAGAATGTTTTGAAATTAAATAAATTGCATATATGTATATATATTTTTAAATCCAACTTATTTTACTAAAGCATTTATTAAAATTTAAATTAAAATTCAAAATCTAATTCAATCTACTTATATACACACATATATATTTATGTATAATTTAAATTCAAATGATTTTTAAAAACATTTGTTATTTCAAATTTTAAACTCAAATAAAATTGAAATCTTATTCATACCATCTAATGCTTATTTATTTGATTTGAAAATTTTCAAATTATTTTCGAATTAAATTCCAAAACTTCAAACAAATTTTTCAATTGATGAAATTTGGGATGTTACACAAGACCTTTTAGGTTCAGGGATGAAGTTGCCAGTTAGTTGTTTCTAGGCATCTTTTGGAGGCTAGATACATAATAGGATTATGATCCATTTATGTATTTTTGTAGCCTCACTTATATATGTAATCTCTGCGATGATGTTACATGTTGGACTATATTATGTTTATTTCGGAGATGGTGGGTATTAGACTTATATTAAGTAGACTCGTGTATGTGATATATTTTATAATCGCATTCTGATGACTTTGCGATCTCTAATTTTTATTTGTATTATGTATTGTTAAATCCTGAAAACACATGTGTTTGTTGCTTGTGCCGTACCGAGTATGTGTAGGTGAGTGGTATATGATTTGAGATACGTACTAGTATTAGTCCAAAGAAATATTTGCGTGTAATTGCCTAATATGACCTAATTCTCCGTATTATCAGTCAAAATTACTTAGTAATACTTTTTGTAGTATGAGTGTAGATGTGTGATGTTACAGTTGGTAGCAGAGTATGTTCAGAACAATATAGAATATAAGAGACATGAGTTTTGGCTTTAGATTGGACATAGGAGACCATGTCCCTTTAGGTGTTAGGTAGTTTTCCCATTTACATTAGTATGCTAGCAGTACATGATAATCACCGAGGGTAGTCATCTAGGGACTTACACTTTATTTTATATGTTTAATATATTTTAATTTTTTTATCTCTAAATGTGAATCACACTTAAATGCAAAAGTGAGAATGACCGATGGTTGATTTACCCAAGCTGATGTCAGATAGTCCATTGGATCCAGTAATTAGGGTATGTGTATGACCACTAAGTAGTTGATGGAGCTTATGAGGAATATTCAGGTGTCCACCGCCTCCAATACTCATAACCTACTTACTCCTCGATTTGAATTTCTCAACAGTGTTATGATTGTGCTAGTTTTGGAGAATGACACTCAAAGGCACCGAAGAAGTTATAGGGGTTCAAGCATGGCTCAAGACAAGCGAGCGCATCTTTACTCGCATAGGAGTCATAGATCAGTAGGTGGTGCAAATTGCTTTAAGCCAGTTGCATGAGATGGCACATTATTGGTGTGAGTTTCTTATAGCTGAGGTCGATGAGGCTGAACTGACTTAGACACAGTTCAAGCTTCGATTTGAGCAGAAGTTACTTCCCAAAATAGAGAAAGCATCTTTGTCTTAGAAGATTATTGGTTTGAACTAGGGTTAGATTTCAATGACTGAGTATGAATCTACTTTTAAAGCGCTCTCTAAATATGAGACAAATCTCATCAATACCTTCTTGAGAAGAATTAGAAGTTTGTTTATGGCTTGACCAAGGCATTGAGGAAAGATTTCTTCCACAGCTAGAGATAACATTTGAGAATCTTGCTGATATAGGTTTGTGGTTTGTGGAAGCAGAAAGAGAGACTAGTGATGAAGCTCAAATGGGTAAGGAAGTGTCCGGTGAGTTGCGAAAATTCATATAACATAAGAAGAAGACAAATTTTCAAAAGAAGTAAGTTAGAGGAAAGACTCCAAAGTTCAAGTGGCAAGCTAGAGAGTTAGTGGCTTGGTTCAACTTTGGAGGGCATGAAAATTATTCTAAGGAGTGTGGCAAGCTACGTTCCTTTGTCTCTCAGTATCAATGTAGGTTTTGTAAGGAAGTTGACCACCTTAGTTATTCATGCCTAGCATCGGGAAGAAGGTTGTTAGATTGAATAATATAGAAGTTGCCAGTGTTTCATCTCAAGCAAAAGGTAAAGCTTCAGCCATCCTAGAAGGTACTATCCTATTTAGAGATAATTATATTAGAGTTCATTTTGGTATGGGTGCATCTCACTCATTCGCGTCAAAGGAACTAGTAAACATATTTGATCTTGATATTGTTTGTCTTGTCACCTCATTAAGAATTGCTAGTCCCATAGGGTGATACATAAGCCTTGGAATGCTTTGTAGAGATTGTTTTGACTTATGTGGGTAATCATTTTTCTCTAATTTGCATGTATTCGAGTTCTTGGGGCTCGACATTATCTTGGGAGTGGATTGGCTAGATGGATACATGATTCACTTATTCTTCTCAGAAAGAGTAATCGCACTCAGCCATCCTATTCTGTTGAGTGAGTCAACCTAGCTCTTGGAACATTTGTCAAAGCTAGAGTGGTTCGCTATTTGCATTAGAGTCTCGAGAAGAGGATGACATAGCCAGAATTCCCATAGTTAGATATTATATGGATGAGTTTGATCTTATTACTGGTTTACCTCTTAGGTGAGATATCGAGTTCCACATTGATATCATTCCAAGAGCGCAACCAGTAGCAATCCTCCCATAAGGATTTCTACTAAGGAGAATGAAGAGTCGAAGAAGCTGTTGTTGTCTAACGTAGAAGCTGTTGTTGTCTAACGTAGAAGCTAAGCATTCCATTTAGGCTAGTAGTTCACCATGCATAATTGGCATGGTGTTTGTGAAGAAGGCAAATGGTTCACTCCGCTTGTCCTAGCTTGACTAGCAACATGTTTTCATCAGCTAAGCCGCCTTTGCCAAGGTTAATGATATGTTTGATCAACTAAGCAGTGCTAAGGTCCTTTCCCAGCTTGACCTAGGAACATGTTTTCATCAGCTTAGATTAGAGGAGGGTAGCATTCCATTGAAAACTTCCTGCAATAGATATCGTTCTTGTGAAATTCTTATGACGTTGTTCGGATTAATGAACGCTCTACATATTTTGTTGATGTAATGAACCACATATTCAAGGATACTATGGATAAATTTGTCTTGGTGTTCACTGATGATATTCTTATATACTTCTAGTCAGAGAAAGAGCATGAGAGACATCTGTGGATTGTTTCGGAGACATTTAGGCGGAATCGGTTGAAGATTAAGTTCTCCAAATGTCATCGTTGGCAAAGGGAAGTTAAATTCTTGGGGCATGTGGTATTTGATGCAGTTATTTCTCTTGATCTTGCAAAGATTGAGGCAATTCAAAATCGAAAGAATTCTAAGACAACCAGCGAGACGTATAGCTTTCTCGAATTAATCGGTTATTATAGTCTGTTTATTAAAGACTTCTCGAAGGTTGTTTTGTCTCTCACTTGCCTCATCGGGAAGGGTGTATAGTTTCAGTAGACACATAGTTATGAGGTAGCTTTTTAGAAGTTGAAGGATTTGCTTACGCATGCACCAATGCTTACATTCCAGAAAGTAACCAAGACTTGTTGTCTTTACAGATGCATGTGGTTCAGGTTTAGGAGTAGTGCTCATGTAGAGAGACCTAGTAGTAGCTTATGCTTCTAGGCAGTTAAGGTGTAATGAGGTTCATTATGCCACTTATGTTTTAAAGCTTGCCACCAAAGTCTTTGCATTGAAGAGTTAGGCGCCATTATTTTCTTGGTGAGAGATTCATCTTGTACACCAATCATAAGTCACTGAGTTATCTATTCGCCCAAATGAGCTTAACATGAGGCAATAATGGTGACAAGAATTTCTTGCTACTTATGATTTTGAGATGCGGGAAGCCCATGGGAAAGGGGAATAGAATAGCCGATGCATTGAGTAGAAAGCATCATGCAATTGTTTCCATGATGATAGTAGAATAGATGGATCTTCGATTACTTTCTTTGTGTGGTATCTGAGATATGAGCTTGGATATTGGTTTGGTATAATACTTGCTACTCCTGTAGCTTGACCTCCTTTGATTGATCAGACTACTAATAATTAGAGGATAGATTTGACCATTCTTTATCTTATTCATATGTTAGGGAGGGATGATGGCAATGATGATTCAGTTGTTTATGAGGTGAATACTTGTGGTTGCTTACGGAGAAGGGAAAGACTTGTTATTCCTTTATTTATGATCTTCGTAAGGAGGTGATGGATAATTAGCATTGCTCATGTTATATTATCCACCTATGAGTTAGTAAGATGCATATGGATATGAAGTGTCTTTATTACTAGGAATGGATGAAGTACGACATTGGTAAATATGTGAAGGGTTGCATGACATGTCAGCCTGAATACCAAAAGCCTAGTGGTCTTTTTCAACCTTTAGAGATTTCACAATGGAAATGGGATCACTTATAAGTGAATTTGAATTTTATAGTGACAATTGACTTATATAAATTCCTATATGAGATCTAGTAAGGATGGAACTAGACCCGTCGAGTGAAGGTGAAATAGGTAGATTTCAAAACAAATTCCTATTTTGGATCTATGTAGTCCAAACTATTATTAGATCCAATCTAATGAAATTTTAAATAAAATCATATTTCATTTAATTTGGCTAAAAGGATGAATAAATTTAAATTTAAATTTAAATTTGTATGTATTATATTGAATGTATCAAATATGTCCAGTGTAAGTGCAACACATAAGTAGTGTATATATGTGTACCTAAACATGTAAAATTTTAGAGAAGCCTTTTGTTTTTTTAACATATATAATTATTTAAGGAAACGTGAGGCAGTAAAAGTAGAAAGCGAAACCTTTCATTTCTATCTCTCTTTAGTTAGATTAATTGACGTATTAAATGACTTTTACACCTAAATTTACACTCGACGTATATCATGAGTATATCCATTTGTCTCTTTACACATGCCATTATTTTCCAAAGTTTTGATTTAAAGTATATGCATATATATATATATATAATCAAGGAAAAGTCTAAATTTAAATTTTATAATTTTGCATGAAAGTTCATTTTAATAAATTTGAGTTAAAACATAAACATACATAGGTTCACACATAAATAACTGTAAACATGTCTTAATATAGAAAACAAAAGATGTATGGAAGGATTATAATCTAGTATTTCCATATATATATATACATATATTTTAAGTTTAACAAAGTGACATCAAAATTTCAATTAGGAAGGAGTAAAATGATTTATATTGTTTTGATTAAAAATTATTTGCAATCAATATAATTAAAAGTTAACCAAAATGGTTTCCAATCAAACCAGTTTGGAAAACCATGCAAGCTGTGTGTGTACTTGATCAAAATTTAAAATCAAAATATTTTTTTAATAATAATTGCAAAACAACATTAAACCAAATCAGATAATTTAGACATATCATTGCAATGATTCAGATCTATACTACACATAAAAAACAAACAGTCAAATGAGATAAAGAAACTAAAATACCTGACAACATAAAGATTATACAATAAATCAAGGTGTAGAAAATGGATCTTAACTAAATTAGCATGATGAACATTTAATAATTTAGACGTGAGAAAAGTGGATCTAAAATATATTGCAATTAAATAAAAGCATACCATAATCAACTATATATGAATTTGTAATTGTAGATAATACCTTGCTATTTTCCAAGAGAATATCTTAAATATTGAGTCTTTATTGCTCCGTTTCAAATCTTGTTCAACGCTTCCAAAAGGCGCAACCCAATTGAGAAAGCTACACACCATTCCTTTTGATTATTAATTGAATATGTACTATATATGCTGCTTGAATTTTGAGAAGGGGAGAGAGGGATTTTCAGCACCGACTAGATGGTAGAAGTGGAGACACAAACTCCAGAAAGAAATTGTTAGAAAAAGTGGCAAGCGATGTTTAAATAACATAGGAAAGTAGGGGGTCAAAGATAGAAACATTTACTTTCTTTTCATAACCGTTTATACACGTTTTGAAATCAAATTCCAAGCCAACTCCGCTCCATCATGGCTGGCCATGCATGTCTCCCTATTGGGCCTTAAATCACTTTATGCTAGATAAAATATTTTACATTTTAATCAAATCAAATGTACATTGATATCATATATCGACAAGTGTGTATATATCTTTTATATAGGTGCTAATTTTAATACCAATCAACGCAATTCAGATAAAAATTATAAATGATATTTCATAAATATTAAAAAAATTAATTAACTATAACATTTATAATTTAATTAATTAGGTGGTAAAAAGATGATTCAATATTGCAGTTGTATTGACTCTTTAGGTGCAAATTCGACCAGCGATTAATATCGAACAAATTCGAATATTAACATTCTCACGTCACCTTAGCTAATGGTGTGATATTTTAGCCAAATTTATTCCTTATATAGCTTTGGTAAATCCAATTTTACGTATTTAAGCGTTATCTGATAGTGTCAATATTTACACCAATTCTCTTCATCAAAACTATCACATTAGGACTGATGAAATTTGGTAATGGTCAAAATTCCAATATCGTCCATATTAACTTTATAGTCCAAACATGGAAAGTCCTTAGTTCAATAATAACAGTTATTATTAACCAAACTTCTCTGGTCAGATACTTTGACTTTTAGTTGACTTAAGTTTACCCTGTGATACTAACCTCATAAAACCGAGGAGACAAATTCTCCCTTGAATAGTGTTTCATTTCTAACGCTTCCACTCAGCCAAACTATAGTTATTCGATGGATGCCATGCCATGATTTAACTATAATCAAAGAGAAGTTTCCACATGGTAGCTCAATAGTATTTTCAAGTTGGGGGAATTGTGTAATATTTTCATATTGATATTCTCTGTTTGACCTTATTTATACTAACCAACAGAAAACTATGGACTGTGTCATTTAACAGTTATCTAATAACTATCGAATGGGTCACTATAAACCCAAAACCATTTCACTTATGCTTATCTTTAAAACATTCTTTTAAAGATCTATTTACATTCATAAGTATAATAAAAAAGGGTTAAAGATAAATGTCATTAACAAATTAACAAGATTAGCACGTTTTTGACATTTTTGACTTAACTATTCCTCAATCAAGAGGGAAGCTGTAACAGCCCACAAATCCGTACCCCTTGAGTCAACACTATTCTACATCAATCAACTCAAGATGAACAGAAACACGAACCATTGGGGTTAAGAAAGAAAGAGATAGAAGAAGAGAAAACAACCAACAACATCAGAATCTTACCAACGCAGCAGAATAAATTATAATAGATGATAACAGATCTTTACACAAAAGCATATCTGCTTATACATTACGTCATCAGAGTGCACATAACACACAACTGGACAGTAATCATAACCTGTCCTCACAATCTGAATACACAGCGGAATATTTAACACAAATACGGAAGTACGTATCGCCATCCAGCTCGTCTGCTGAGCTCCACAGCATCCTTTCCTGTATGTAATACTCGATCTGGCCCGACCATTATAGTTAAATAACACCCGAGTCAGTCTGGAATACCAGCATGAGAAATCACACCCAATTGGATTATTAAAGTTTCAAAATCCTTTGAAATCAAAAGCATCTCGTAAGACCACGTCACAAATAAACATGTCAGGTTTTTACCTTACGATAGCCAAAACACTTTTTGTTAAAATCCTCTGATATTATAGTAGGGTCTATTTACAAATACTTATTAAAATAGCTGAAATTGTTACATTCATTAAATTCCAGCTACTAGCCATAGTCGTGGGTAATACAAACAAAACCGTAAAAGGCACGTAGGGAGAATGGATTTCCAACTAATGACTAGGCACTGGGGTACCACCTATCACAGTACGTGGCCTAGATCACCGTACCAAGGATTACTCCCAATCCCCTGTAACACAAGACCGGGACTACCCCTTACTGGATAATCCCGAGTAAGATCACCCCACGGTTGGGATCAGCAACCGCACCACTAAGCCGAATAAAAGGGACATCTAGACAGGGATGACCTCACCCTAATGGGTGCTACCCACTTAGCCTTGCTGCATATCCCCTGATTTTCAATCGTTCCCGGTTGATGAGGGTCGAGGCTAAGCGTTACCTTTTTAGAACATATCACTTAGAATGCTCACTGTCCACCTGACGATGTTCTGAAAGCATTCATCCATACAAGTCCGTCCTGGGTACGAACGGAACCGA
Source organism: Allium cepa (assembly GCA_030765085.1). Classification (NCBI taxonomy): domain Eukaryota; kingdom Viridiplantae; phylum Streptophyta; class Magnoliopsida; order Asparagales; family Amaryllidaceae; genus Allium; species Allium cepa. The sequence continues at coordinate 70,775,990 of CM060938.1, read as the reverse complement.
AGGCACTACTCTTACTACATCCATTTTGGAATCATCCTCAGGATTAGTAGTGACTAGCCTTTGCACTTCACTGCACCACCTTCGAATCCAAACTCTTGTTTTCCACACGAAAACGTTCAAACCAGAACGAAGTGGTTTTCAGGAAATAAATCCCGATCCCGGTCTCTTCGAAACGATCAGCGCATTGGCCAATATTGATAGTCGATTATTTAACTATCAATTAACATTCACAAACAACCATCAAACAATTAATAACTTTCCAAATTATTTATTATCCTCAAAATATCTTCGCAAGATATATTTCCATTTTCAACCCTTTTTGAAAACAGTTTTCAAACCATACTCTTCTCATGGGATAAATTCACAACTATTTATTTCCGCTGAAAACACCAAGCACAAAGCTTTAGATTTTTAAATAATTTAAAAACACTTTATTATAAAGTATACTTTAACATCTAAATTGAAAACTACTCCAATACTTTATTTAAAATATATACTTTAGGAATATTTAAAATGAGGTTACTTTATAAAACATAAAACTAGATTTTCTCTTTTTAAAACAAAATACCAAGTCACCTTAAAATAATTACTACGATAATAGATTTGAAAAATACTTACTTTAGAATTTAAACATTTAGAAATAATAAATTTTCTAAAACATGTTTTTTTGATAACTCAGTATTCCTAAATAATCAAACATAGCACCCTTTTGTTACCAATATAATTTATCACAGATTAGCAATGACCAAATCATAGAATATTAAAACATTCTAAATAAATTTTAGGAATCCCGTTGCATCCCTCCAACCTGTTTCCCTGCATCCACAGATGTTAGTACAATACAATAACACCAATTCCACTTCGAGGTGGAATATCGTGGAATATGGGATTTATATAATCCGCTATTATGCGGCGCATAGGGTCTCATCCTCTATATAATGCAGGAAATCAATCACTCCAGTATATACTATATACTGCTGTATATAATATAGTAGATCAAATCAATTCAACCATTCAACCAATTATTTAAATTTAACCATTTAAATTTAAATAAAACCCAGATGAGTGAGATTAACTCACCCTTTGATTTTATTTGCAATCCAATCCAAACCGGCTGGTTTCTACATTACTTTTGACCTTGTACAAACATTATATGGTTTATTAATATTTAAATAATCCAACAATTTATTTTTACCATCTAATAAATTTTAATTAACTAGTTTTAAATAATAGTCAAACTAACCTAATTTACATTTGGAATAAATACCTTTGGTATCCCTTGAGATAATAATTTATACATTTGATTTTAAATAAGAAATAAATAATAGTTGATAATGATTCTCATTTTTGAATTGACATCTATTGGGTTAATAAAATTCCAAATTTTACCTTACTATTGAATTTTGATAAACAATTTAGTTTAAAATTTAAACTAACTTATCATTAAAATAAAATGTTATAAAAATTAAATTATTTTAAGATATCAATATATGTATACTAATCTCAGTTAGTATCTGATAAGTGAAAAAATACCTTCTGCTTAATATATACATAGCTCCTTGCATAGTGATAACTATGATAGAGAATTTCCAGAATCAATCAAAATCCATATCCAGGGTTCGCCGTCGAAAATCGAGTGAAAAATCCTAACTCGGATTGATACAACTATCTCGAAATTCTGTGCTCGAATCTGGATCAAATTTCTATGCGACTAAAAATAATATACGTACATCTTACATATTTATATCCATTCTCTTTTATTCACATTCATTTTGATTTCTATTCACATATCAACGCTTATCATTTCACATATTTTTATTAAGTCTTCACTCGAATGCTTATTCAATATATTTTCTCGACACCCATATTACTTAAGAATTCTACCATTTCTTCTTAAGTTCAATATAAGTATTCTATACGCTTCTTATATTTATTTTCACTTCACCACTTTAGTTAATATCTACTTCTATTCAAATTGGTTCTCCCATTTCCATATGAATTCAATTTATCTTCAACTCTGAATATTGAATTTTATCTTCCATTTATAACTGATTCATATCATTATTTTAAATTAGTTTCATCCACTAATTTATTTCAATTTCCAATTTGAAATCGTTTTGTCGCTAACAAAAATTTTCCTAAAAATTTTCAAATATTTTCTAACTCCCCAAAATTTTCGGAAAATTTTGGCAGAGTCTCCTTTATACGGAGGAGCTTTTGCAATTTGACAAGAGATATAAATATATATACATCGACCCACCCGGTCGGAAAAACAAACAAAAACAAACAATATTTCATATTTCCTAACTTTTATATGCGTAGGAGTACCACTATTTAGCATTTTAAAGCAAGCAGCTTATTTATTTATCATTTTGCGCATCCAAATCCAGCCATACGGCTTCTCTGTACCTGTACTTACTTAATTCAAACATATAAGTATAAAATATATGCAACTCACTAACATTTATTTACTTCAATAGCTAGACACACGCACTTCGTAAGCAATGTACCCTAAACAATACCCATATGCAATTTATAAGATTCCGACACCAATTTTAATTGCTTACAACCAATTCTTAAATTACTATTTTCAATTTGAAGTGATTTACACTCACCTTCATCCATTCAATTCATTCTATGCAAAACTACTCATATTTATTTCAACTGATTCAAAAATCAATTTTATTTACTTCCAATGATCCATAGAATTTTATTTTCTTCCGTTTCATCGAACGACCCATTTTCTTATGCACTTCAACGACATTCATGTGAATAAGTAAGTACTTAAGCTTTAACCATTTTAAATTGATCTCAACTCAATTTATATAAATTTCATTCCATTTTAAATTTATTCACAATCCATGCATTCTCATTTTCACTTCATTTTTAATTTTATCTATTTACTTACATTCCATTTCATCATTCAAACATGTTCTATTCAAAACCATTTCTTAAAGCTCACTAACAACCATTTAACAATTTGCTTAAGTTAGCAACTTAAGTTCATCTCTATTTCCAATTAAATTCCATTCTATTTAATTCAATTAATATATTCATTCAATTCATTTTAAACTTTATGTCACATTTTCATTTCTGTTTTAATCCAACTTCATTTCATTTCACCATATTTCAATCATATTCAATTCACTTAGCACTTCTAAGTTGAATTTAATTTATAACTCAGGTTCAACTTCTCAAAATCCATTTTTAACTCATAATTCAAATTTTATTCAAATTAGTTCATTTCCCACTTTTAATTCAATATTTGATTTTTACCTTCCAAAAATCACTTAACTTAATTTTCTTGAGTTCAATCTATTTTGTAATTCATGTTTTAGATTTTTATTCATTTCCCAAAATTCAAAACAATTTTATTTTGGCTTATTTATTCTACTTCTAAGTTTTATAAGTCACAACTTATTTATATCCATACTTTCATCCATTTACCATCGATCCCGTTCACATTTTACTTTTTAACTCGGGATTATACATTTTATTTAGCCAAGTATATATTTTTATTCAATGGGTTTTCAATTCTTTTATAAGCCATCGAAATCTATTTGTTCCAGTTCAATCTTACTTAACTAAACTCCAGTTAAATCTAACCTTATACTATTCTTTTGACTTCACCCCATTCATTCAAATTTTATTAAGTAAGAACTTAATTTTCATTTAATGTATCCACCACATGATACAATTCCATTTCAATTATATTTCAACTTTAATTCGAATCTAATCACAATATTATTAAACTTAGCTTAATTTCATTTAATTTGACTTACTCTTTTAACTTATTAACTTTTTTACAAGTTAATTCCATTCCAGGAAATTTTCAAGCTTTATAAATTTTCAAACCTGCTTATAATCCATAACATTTTTAGTTAAACCTCCAGAGTTTAAACCATTACTTAGACACTCGAAATATTTTAAACCAATTCCAAAGCCTTCAATAATCACTTAAGTATTTCAAAAATCATTTGAAATCAATTATATCCAAAATCCTTTGCATTTCTAAAATCAACCCAACTTTTGAAAACAATTTCAATTCAAAACAATTTGGTAGCAATTCCTCCATTGGAAACTCGAAAATGAACATCGATGTTGCTGCAGTCATCACCGAAGTTATTTTCTAGCGACTGAAAGAGAGTTAAATGCTTTTATCTCTTTAAAATCCCTTCAAATATTTTTAAATTTAAAATCTCACCAGATTTCAAATCCAATTCAAAAATATTTTCGAAATAATATCACTATATTTTTTTTCCAAAACCTTTGAAAACCATTTTCAAACCCAAAGGAATTTAACCTTTTCCAAAATTCCAAATTCCAAATTCTTCAATTCATATTCAAATATTACTCTGAAATGTTATTTTAAATTATAAATTACATTTATAATTCTCACTTACAAATTAATTATGCAATATGAATTTTCTTCTTAGCTTTTGGTTATGATTTCAATTTCTTATTCAACTTCACACAACAATGATAATAATTGATATTATCATTCCTAACAATCAAGCAACCATATATATCCATAATATTTTACAAAAATTACTTCTTTTATATACAAAAATAATTTGGGTAAAATTATTTCATTTACCCTATTTTCAAACAATACCGTGTCGGTTTATCTTGTTTAAGAGTTTAGAGAGTCCTATCGATGACGTGGCGTCCCACACATCGACCATAATCCATAAACATCCAACCGATAAGTCAACACAATATAAAAACAATTTTATATTCACTAATGAATACGTGCTCATATTTATCAATACACTCAAACTCATTATAGAGTACTTACGAACTCTATTTAATGAGTAATCCCTACCAGAGTCAAGGTTCTTGCTTAACCTTCAGCTCTGATACCACTGTAACAGCACGCAAATCCGTATCCCTTGAGTCAACACTATTCTACATCAATCAACTCAAGATGAACAGAAATACGAACCATAGGGGTTAAGAAAGAAAGAGATAGAAGAAGAGAAAACAACAGACAACATCAGAATCTTATCAACGCAGTGGAATAAAATATAATAGATGATAACATATCTTTACACAAAAGCATATCTGTTTATACATTACATCATCAGAGTACACATAACACACAACTAGACTATAATCATAACCTGTCCTCACAATCTGAATACACAACATAATATTTAACACAAATACGGAAGTATGTATTGCCATCCAGCTCGTCTCCTGAGCTCCCCAACATCCTTTCCTGTATCCTATAATACTCGGTCTGACCCGAGAATTATAGTTAAATAACACCCGAGTCAGTCTGGAATACTAGCGTGAGAAATCACACCCAATTGGATTATTAAAGTTTTAAAATCCTTTGAAAACAAAAGCATCTCGTAAGACCACGTCACAAATAAACATGTCGGGTTTTTACCTTACGATAGGCAAAACACTTTTTGTTAAAATCCTTTGATATTATAATAGGGTCTATTTACAAATACTTATTAAAATAGCCGAAATTGTTACATTTATTAAATTCCAGCTACTAGTCATAGTCGTGGGTAATACAAACAAAACCGTAAAAGGCACGTAGGGAGAATGGAGATCACTGTACCGAGGATTACTCCCAATCCCCTGCAACACAAGACCGGGACTACCCCTTACTGGATAATCCCGAGTAAGATCACCCCATGGTTGGGATCAGCAACCGCACCACTAAGCCGAATAAAAGGGACATCTAGACAGGGATGACCTCACCCTAATGGGTGCTACCCACTTAGCCTTGCTGCATATCCCTTGATTTTCAGTCATTCTCGGTTGATGAGGCTCGAGGCTAAACGTTACCATTTTAGAACATATCACTTAGAATGCTTACCGTCCACCTAAACGATATTCTGAAAGCATTCATCCATACAAGTCCGTCCCGGGTTCGAACGGAACCGAAGGAACTACTCCTACTACATCCATTTTGGAATCATCCTCAGAATTAGTAGCGACTAGCCCTTGCACTTCACTGCTCCACCTTCGAATCCAAACTCTTGTTTTCCACACGAAAACGTTCAAACCGGATCGAAGTGGTTTTCAAGAAATAAATCCCGATCCCGGTCTCTTCGAAACGATCAGCGCATTGGCCAATATTGATAGTCAGTTATTTAAATATCAATTAACATTCACAAACAACCATCAAACAATAAATAATTTCCCAAATTATTTATTTTCCTCAAAATATCTTCGCAAGATATATTTTCATTTTCAACCCTTTTTTAAAATAGTTTTCAAACCATACTCTTCTCATGGGATAAATTCCCAACTATTTATTTCCACTGAAAACACCAAGTACAAAGCTTTAGATTTTTAAATAATTTAAAAACACTTTATTATAAAGTATACTTTAACATTTAAATTTAAAAATACTTCAATACTTTATTAAAAATATATACTTTAGGAATATTTAAAATGAGGTTACTTTATAAAACATAAAACTAGATTTTCTCTTTTTAAAACAAAATACCAAGTCACCTTAAAATAATTACTACGATAATAGATTTGAAAAATACTTACTTTAGAATTTAAACATTTAGAAATAATAAATTTTATAAAACATTTTTTTTTATAACTTAGTATTCCCAAATATTTTCAATCAAACATAACACCCAACATTTCTGTTACCAATATAATTTATCACAGATTAGCAATGACCAAATCATAGAATATTAAAACATTCTAAATAAATTTGAGGAATCCCGTTGGATCCCTCCAACCTGTTTCCCTGCATCCACAGATGTTAGCACAATACAATAATACCAATTCCACTTCGAGATAGAATATCGCGGTATATGGATTTATATAATATCATCCGCTATTATGCGGCGCATAGGGTCTCATCCGCTATATAATGCGGGAAATCAATCACTCCAATATATACTATATACTACTATATATAATACAGCACATCAAATCAATTCAACCAATTATTTAAATTTAACCATTTAAATTTAAATAAAACCCAGATGAGTGAGATTAACTCACCTTTGATTTTATTTGCAATCCAATCCAAACCGGATGGTTTCTCCATTACTTTTGACCTTGTACAAACATTATATGGTTTATTAATATTTGAAATAATCTAATAATTTATTTTTACCATTTAATAAATTTTAATTAACTAGTTTTAAATAATAGTCAAACTAACCTACTTTACATTTGGAATAAATACCTTTAGTACCCCTTGAGATAATAATTTATATATTTGATTTTAAATAAGAAATAAATCATAGTTGATAACGATTCTCATTTTTGAATTGACATCTATTGGGTTAATAAAATTCCAAATTTTACCTTACTATTGAATTTTGATAAACAGTTTAATTTAGAAGTTTAAACTAACTTATCATTAAAATAAAATGTTATAAAAATTAAATTATTTTAAGATATCAATATATGTATACTAATCTCAGTTAGTATCTGATAAGTGAAATAATACCTTATGCTTGATATATACATAGCTGAATGATTTCATAACAAAACCGTGTTATATCTTATTGCTAATCCCTGATAAGTGAGATAAAAATTATCAGTAAATTTACAAATTTAAACCATGAATATGTATATAGTTTTTCCAGTAAATAACACAGACAGTATTTTACTTAACTGTGAAGAAAATTGTGATAGATGGAACTATGTACCAACAAATTTCATTACCAGATTTTAACTTAAGTAACCCTTATACCTAAGAGTTGAAATTAGGTTACCTATTCGAACGAGAAAACCTAAGAGTATCGAGCTCCTGCTCCAGATCTGCACGAGATTCGAACTCGACACTCCATTCCATCGAAGCTTCCACCTCATCAAAAACCACCTCGACATATGCAAATTGCGATACTCCCTAAAGCATCACGCCAGCCTAAATCCTCCTCGATTCCCATCCCAACGTCGAGCCCAGTCCCACTGATGATGCCACTGCAAATCAGAGCCTCCTCCCCTCCCACGCACTTGCGCGACGATACCCAAACCCGTGCGTGACCAACTTCCAGGCCCTCTTCCTTTATCGCGAATCTAGCCTTCGAACTCGGCGACCATGAAGGAGAGCTCGCGATAGAATTCGCCCCTTCCCTCCCTTTAATCGGTTGAAGATATTTAATTTGAAATCCCCTTTTTTGGATTTGCTTTAAACAGAGGGAGCGGCCATTTTTTTGTTTCATTTAAATTTTCTAAAGAAAAAGAAAAGCTCGGGTTTCTTTTTATAAATGAGAAGGAATAGGGTAGCGTGTTATGAACGATTTCGAACAGACTTTGGGAAGAGAATACTGCGTGATTTGAAGATGGTAGCGTGCTGGATGAGATGTGCACAGTGCTAGGTCTGCTTGCTAGGGTGGCTAATGAAAGAAAATGACAGATGTGAAGGGAATTCGGGTGCTGACTAAGGTATAAAAATATATATTAATTAATTACAAATTGTCTCGATTTACGTAGCTTCAAATCATGAACCCGTACCAAAACATGCCGCTGGGCGTTTATATTGTTATACCCTTAATCCGAACACAATGGAAAAGGTTTCGAGTCTTAATTCGATCATACGGAGAAGATAGCTTTTCGGATTGACTATTAAAATTTATTCAATAAATTATTTTCCAGGCGTTTATATCTCGTACGATCACATGATAACTCTGAAAGCTACGAAATTTGAAACCCGATAATAATACAATATTATGGATCCAATGAAACTGGTTTCGTTGAATTCTGAGACTGTGCCTCGAAAGGCTATTTTTAAAATTCAATTTAAACGATATATTTTCAAAACTGGACAAAACACTTCCAAATTCAATTTTAACACTTTTACTATCTTCAATACTATCAATATAAATTTTACAAGCCTTTTAAAATATTTTTAACAAGCTTGAAACTCAAGATTAATTATTTTACTCAATCTCCCATTATTGAATTGGATAATTATATTATGCACCAACGAATTTCATTACCAGATTTTAACTTAAGTAACCCTTAAACCTAAGTGTTGAAATTAGGTTACCTATTCGAACGAGAGAACCCAAGAGCATCGAGCTCCTACTCGAGATCTGCACAAGATTCTAACTTGACACTCCATTCCATTGAAGCTTTCGCCTCATCGAAAACCACCTCGACAGACGCAAATTGCGACCCTCCCTAAAGCATTACGCCAACCCAAATCCTCCTCGATTCCCATCCCAACGCCGAGCCGGTCCCACTGGCGACGCCACCGCAAATCAGAGCCTCCTTCCCTCCCACGCATTTGCGCGACGATAACCAAAGCCGTGCATGACCAACTTCCAGTCCCGCTTCCTTTATCGCGAATCTAGCCTTCGAAATCGGCGAGCATAAAGGAGAGCTCGCGATAGAATTGTCCCCTTCCCTCCCTTTAATCAGTTGAAGCGATTTAATTTGAAATCCCTTTTTTTCGATTTTCTTTAAACAAAGGGAGCGGCCATTTTTTTTGTTTCATTTGAATTTTCTGAAGAAAACGAAAAGCTCGGGTTTCTTCTTATAAACGAGAAGGAATATGGTAGCGTGTTATGAACGATTTCAAACAGACTTTGGGAAGAGAGTACTGCGTGATTTGAAGATGGTAGCATGCTGGATGAGATGTGTACAGTGCTAGGTCTACTTGCGAGGGTGGCTGATGAAAGAGAATGACAGATGTGACGGGAATTCGGCTGCTGAATAAGGTATAAAAATATATATTAATTAATTACAAATTGTCTTGATTTACGTAGCTTCAAATCACAAATGTAACGACCTGCTATTTTCAACCATTCGCATCTGCACATGTCGGACTTGAATTGCTCAAAATATCAGATTGTTAATTTAAAATTTGGCAAAACTGAACATATACAGCAAATAAATAAATCATAGAATCATAAACACAGAGTAATCCAATAATACACAACGGAATAGATAAATAGTAGTTCATGAAGCTACTATACAAACATCAGAGTTAGAAATAAAATACAACAGAATATCTCAAATACAGTGAAGTCTCCAATGCAACAGATGACTTCTCTGAACAAATCAAGTCGAAGAGCTGAAAGCTAAAACGATAGTTGGATCTCCAAGCGAAGCTCCAAACTCCGAAGGTGAGTCTCAATAGCTGTATCACTCAGTCTGACCCGAGCGTAAAGCAAAACACAGAACACTCGAGTCAGGATTAACATTCTTATATCAATAAATCCAACTCAAATGAAATACCAATTGAAATACAAGTAACTCAAAGGATGTTTGGGATAACCATCCTCTAAGGATCCGTGGGACTGTCGACAATGCAGAGATATACACTATAACACCATGGTCATTTCAAATTAATTTATACTTCAAAACCAAAATATCATTTCATTTCGAATATATGTGATTTTGAAATGGTTAGGAAAATCAAAGATTTTATTCCTATCAATTACAAAGAAGCAAATGGAAAGGGATCACTTTACACGAAAATTGCAAGGTTTCTGATTTAACGGCTAAGGTAAGAAATTAAAGAGTGCGTATAAGAAGCAAAAATTAAAACGAAACGTACGCCCAAAATAATTAAAAAGTAACGTAATTTAGATTTATATGTTCTTATTTATTTAGTAAAATATGTGCTAAAGAATATTTCAGTAAATAACGTACCATTTATAACGCCAAATAGTTAAACAAGAATGGATATAAAATGTGTCAAGTGAACGTGTAAATTTATTACTGTTTATACATTATTTATATAAGTAAACAATTAGATATAGAACATTAATTTTTATTCAATCATTATTTATTCATTATTAATTCATTGATTAATTCAATATTTACATTTATTTTTCTTATATTAATTTATTACCAAGTATTCCTATTTACAATCAGTTATACCCAAATAGTTGTTTCAATCAATTGGGATTGCATTGAATAAATTATTAATTATCTTACATCAACATACTTACATTCCATTCCTGTTATTAATCCATTATTACCAAATAGATAAAATTACCTTAAATTGAAATTTGGTTACCAATTTTATTTAACACACTAAATAACTAACATATATAAATTCAATACTTACATTTGTTTACCTATGTTTCATTCATAACAAATTATATTATTCCCACTAATTCAATTAATTTGAATTCCATTCTAGTACCATTTTATTACTTATACCTACACTACATTTCTATGAAATTTATACTTTCACACTTTCTATTATAATACTAATTATCATTAAAGAAATGTTCATTATTGGTCACCAATGATTATACCAACTCATATCACACTAATCCTATTCAATTCCCATTTGTTACGTAGATTTATATTAGTAGATGAACATTTACATTCGTTACTTACATTCACTTATAACCAAGTTATACTATTTTACATTATTTCATTTATTGCAATTTTATTCAAATAGTTAATAATTAACTTTGGTTAACCTTGTTACTTTTCATTTAAGTTATTATAACCTTATTAATTAACAAAATTTTCACTCTTTCAATATTAAATTACCAAAACTTTATCAAATTAACAAATTTTTAATTATTGAAATTTACGGGTCATTACACTCTTCCACGCTCAAATCTTTTCGTCCTCGAAAAGGAACGAGGTACGTTTATCAAGGTGAAAGTAGGAATGGCTAGAAGGGAAAATAGGTTGAAAGACAAGGATGAACCATTATTTCAAAATTATATAAATTTCAATTATTTAGAAAGGTAAAATTAATGAACAAAATATCCTTTATATGATACTTTATCAAAATACTTTTATACCTAGATGTCTTAACAAGTTTATCCTTGTTCCTGTAGATTCTGGCAGTGCGTTGATCAGGCGCAAAGCTAGAATTCTCCAGGTACTTAGTAGAATTGTTTTAATACCCAGTGAAAAAACTTGAAAAACTTTTAAAAACAGATATGGAAAGTACAATCCAAACAAAACAACCCAACCATTTGTCCAACCATGGATCGCAGATACACAAAGGTTACGCATGAATCCCCTAGGAAACATCTGTATCCGTAAGTTTTCTCAGCCCAACGAATTTCACCATGATGACTAGTAGACCGCAGATACACAAAGGTTACGCCTGAATCCCCCAGGAAACGTCCGTATTTGCAAGCTTTCTCAGCCCTGCGGATTTCGCTACTAAAAATGACCTACGTAGATCACAGGATACACGATGGTTATGCCTGAATCCCCCAGGAAACATCCGTAACCTTGGGCCATCTCAGCTAGGCGAATTACGCTACGCAGTCGCGACAAGAAGAAAAAAAAACCATGGGTTACGCCATGGTGGGACACTTGAGTATCACACCCGGAAACAAAATCAGAGAGAATAATATCGATAGAATGAATCCACAATGTGGCCACAAAGCGGATATCAAGCAGATGGCACTTTGCATATCTTTACATTGAAAATATATATCATATAGTACCTTTCCAAATCACTTTCAAATATCATACTTATGTAAAGTCCATTATATAGGATTTCATTTTCAAATCGAATATTTTTCAAAATCAATAGTATATCAAATCACACTTATATAGACTTCGATTATATAAGATTTCTCTTTCCAAATTGAGTACCTTTCAAACCAGTAGTTTTCAAATCAACATCATACTTATACAAATCCATTTTATATAAGTTCGATAACTTCCAAATCAAGTATTTAATAACATATGGTTTTCAAATTCCAAACCATTTCAATATTAATTCAGTTTCAAAATCATATATGATTTTGCCAAATCATTTCTTCCATATATTCATTTTCAAAGTTTCTCAAAACAATAGGTTTAGAAAATAATCTTGATTTCCAGATCGATAAAATTTAGGTCATACAAATTTATTTCCAAAACCATCATATAAATACTAGGTTTAAATTTCAATCTATTTTCGAAACCAAATTTTTCAAAAATCCATTATACTCGAAATGGTTTCCAAATTTATAATTATCCCTTTAAAACCCTTAAACTATTTATTTCTCTATGAAAAATAAAATTTTCCTTTTGCAAATTATTTATAAAAGTTTCAAATTTACTTACGTCATACTCTTCATACTTTAAGCATACAATCCCAAACTTATATACTTTATCAAATATTTTATACTCTTCGAAATTTCTTAGCTTTAAAAATTAAACCATGATTTGGAAGTGTTTGAACTTTAAAATATAGTCGAAGAAATCATATTTAAAATCCAAGAGTTGGAAATCAGCAACGAATGAGTAAATCAATTTCAATATATAAGGTTATACCAAAACAAATCTGAATCTCGAGGACTGAGCACCTGCTTACTTTAAATCATATCAAATACATACATACATACATACATATATTTTTTGAATATCAAACCATACTTTGAAATCTGAAATAAAATTTTGTTTCAAAAAAAAATCACTCACATAGCAAAGCTACTAGAGTGGCCTTTTCCCCACTCAGAAACTCGAAAATCAACGTCGATGATGCATGCATTCATCACCGAAATTATTTTCCAGCGACATAAGTGGGTTCTGAACTTTTATTTTCTTGAAACTTCTTTGAAATCTCTTCGAAATCGTTGGAATTCGTTCGAATACATTTGAAACATTTTATTCGGAGAAAAATCTTTAAATCATATTATTATTATATATTTCCAAAATCTTAAAACAGATTTCAAAACACCGGTGTTCGATTCCTCGAAATTCAAATTCAAAACCCTTCAATTATAAATCATTTTTTAAATCAAATTTCTTATAAATTTCAAAATTTCAAATCCTTTCGAAACTTTAAATTATCATTTTAAAAAGGTATACAATTCTTATCGAAAACATTCCACTTTTCTATATAAAATGGGGTCATCCTTATCAAAATAACAATTTCGATATATGCAAAATTTCAAAATACAATCAAACACAAATTTTCAAGGGATTTTATTTCAAGGATGGATTTCACAACAAACAGAGATTCAAATTTAGAGGAACTCTATTCAAGTATGATTCTGATTCGAAGATAAGCTCAAACAAAGATGAGATAATTTAATTACCAAATAGAAGATGGATAAACCTATATAAATCGCAGGCGACCTTAACCGGGTCAACCGTGACTTCAGGGATATAATCAATGCGGAATTCCAAGGCAAATCGACATTCAATCGCCAGATAAAGAATTCGGCATAACCAGAGATAACAGCATCTAAACCGAGGATATATAAATCTTCGGTGAATTGATGCTATTGTAAAGGAGTTTCACCCCTTTACAAATCATTCAGTGGAGCTATGGGATCCTCCAGAATTTAGAAAACACGAATAGGAAAAGACAAGAATGGATTTGGAACCGAGGGGACTGTTCCAAAACTCAAAGGCTCGAACGAAAGTGCTTCTGTAAATAAATTTACTATATATGCTAAGTTTTTCCTAGAGCCAAAGCTCTGATACCAACTATAACAACCTGCTATTTTCAACCATTCGCATCCGCACATGTCGGACTTGAATTGCTCAAAATATCAGATTGTTAATTTAAAATTTGGTAAAACTGTACATATACAGTAAATAAATCAATCATAGAATCACAAACACAGAGTAATCCAGTAATACGCAGCAGAATAGATAAATAGTAGTTCATGAAGCTACTATATAAACATCAGAGTTAGAAATAAAATACAGCAGAATATCTCAAATACAGTGAAGTCTCCAATGCAACAGATGACTTCTCTGAACAAATCAACTAGAAGAGCTGAAATCTAAAACGATAGTTGGATCTCCAAGCGAAGCTCCAAACTCCGAAGGTGAGTCTCAAAAGAGGTATCACTCAGTCTGACCCGAGCGTAAAGCAAAACACAAAACACTCGAGTCAGGATTAACATTCTTATATTAATAAATCCAACTCAAACGAAATATCAATTGAAATACAAGTAACTCAAAGGATGTTTGGGATAACCATCCTCTAAGGATCTGTGGGACTTTCTACAATGCAGAGATATACATTATAACACCGTAGTAATTTAAAATTAATTTATACTTCAAAACCAAAATATCATTTCATTTCAAATATATATATATATTTCCAATTCCAAAATTACGATTCAAATCTACTCAAATTCCAAATTCAAATTTAATCCAATGTGGATTTATCAATTTAAATTCAACTCAATTCCTAAATAACCATTTCAAATTTTATCAATCTCAAATCTAGGTTTGAATCACAAAATACCCATTTACATTTCAATGTATTTCAAACTTAAAATATTCAACATTCAGACTAAATTTAATGATTTCATACAGATTTAGTTTATATTCATTATTATTTAATCTTGAAATATTTCCTCATTAGATTCAATATCATTTAAGTAACCTTAAATTACATTTTTCTAAATATTTTCTTTAATTTATTTAAACGTGAAATGTTCATTAACTTGCTTAAATCAAAATCACGTTATACAATCATATCTTTAGATCTCAATTTCAAGAAGTTTCAAATCGATTTAATCAAATTAAATTCTTAATTGATTACAATTTCAAATATATTTCAGTTTTACCTTCCCAACCTTAACTTATTCAAGTTATTACCAAAATCTATATGAAACATAAATTAAAATGCTTAGACATATTATACGTATTAAATCAATCCTAATTTAATTTAATATTATCACTTGACCTATATATATATCATTACCATTTTATATATACAATATATTTAAGAATCAATATTTATTACAACTATATATTTCTTTCCAAACCATAAAGTTCATTTTCAAAATATTTATATAGACCAACGGCGTCGGTGTATAATTTTCTATTCTATGGTAAAGTGATACAGATATTTCCATTTCAATCCGTAATTTAATATATATACGGGTGGATATCATTCTGACCCGTAATCCCAAATTCAATTCAAATGAAAATCTCTTGGATCTATCATTTCAACCCATAACGATTTTCTCCTATTCTAAAGTCCGTTCGGTTATGTACCATTTCAACCCATAGTGAATTCTATACTAACAGGGAACTTGCAGAGTGATAACAGGTATAATTTAACATATAACAATAAGCATATATCATCAATAATTAAATAAAATATAAACAATAGGATATGGTGTCATATCCACAGGTGAACAGTTATAGAAAATAGCATATATAACAATTTAAATAACTACAGCAGCATATTTCATTTGTCGTTTCAATTGAAATCAAATTTAATAAATACAAGAACGTTAATCGTGAGTGATTACTCACCTTTCGAGGCTAGAGATATTTAAAATGGATTACGGATCCAAGAACGAATTTCCAAAACGAACAAGATTAGCACGAATAGGACGAACAGAGCTGATAAATAGAGATCGATGAAAATAGATTACAAACTGCTTGATGTAGACCAAAACAAAATATATAAAATCCCAAAATATTATTTGCTTAACCAATATTAACTTTGAGGCTCATTAAAATTATATACATATGTTTTCCAAATATATAAATAGTTTAGAAAAAAACTATTGACCATACGTTTTGTATAATCAACATATATCCATTATACATGTAAACTAGACTATATTTAAATTATACTATGTATAATAATGTAATATAACATACAGTACACTTATTACAATACACATTAAGACTATAAATATAATATTTAACAATACACTTATAACAAAATATGTGACTTTATATATAAACTGTAAAATTTTAGTTTCAATATAAACACAGAGAACAACCTTATATATTTATTAATATTCAGTTATATCAAAACTCTTGCTATATATTTATATACACATACATATTTAGAACAACTCAGTATATATAAACTAACCGATAGTATAAATATTATATAACCTAAATGAGTATATGTAAACCTAAATATATTATATGTTGACACTATCACGACTTAGTATATAAGATGGAAGATGTACTATAACTTAAATAAGGACAACAGCCCAAACTGTACACAAATATTTTTATTCAAAAGCTAATAACATAACTATACTGCAAACACATATGTAGTTGAGAATATATAATATCTTTTTATACTTTCTTATGCACATAATATACTTAACAACGAGTTATATATATAAGCGGTCATGCATTTTTATATAAAAAACAAGTATAAAATAACTCCTAATTTTTTTATCATTATATATATATTTTATACACCGAACAGTTAAAATAACTTTTAAAACTTTTTTAAAAACTTTATCATTATAAAATAACTTTTAAAATATACATCATACGAATGTTTTTAACCCACACATAAAATATATGCTTCCTTATACATATTATATATATCTAATTTATTTATTTATTTATTTATTTATTTTATAAAACATACGGTGTCATATATAATAAAACATATAAATATAAATGATCACCCAAAATTAGAAAATGAAAACAAAAGAAAAACAAGAAGAAGAAGAAAAAAGAAGAAGGAAAAGCAAGCGGCCATTTACCTGATGGCCGAAGCTCACGCGAGAGATGGAGATGAAGATCTATTGATATAGAGTATGGTATGGTGTACGTGTGATTTGTATTTATAAGAGAAACCTCAAGTTGATAAAGTGGAGAGAACGCAAGCAATAAAGGATATTGAAACGGCTAGGAAAATCAAAGATTTTATTCTTATCAATTACAAAGAAGCAAATGGAAAGGGATCACTTTACACGAAAATTGCAAGGTTTCTAATTTAATGGCCAAGGTAAAAAATTAAAGAGTGCGTATAAGAAACAAGAATTAAAACGAAATGTACGCCCAAAATAATTAACACAGTAACGTAATTTAGATTTATATGTTTCTTATTTATTTAGTAAAATATATGCTAAATGATATTTCAGTAAATAACGTACCATTTATAACGCCAAATAATTAAACAAGAATGGATATAAAATGTGTCAAGTTAACGTATAAATTTATTTCTTTTTACACATTATTTATATAAGTAAACAATTACATACAGAACATTAATTTTTATTCAATCACCATTTATTCATTGATTAATTCAATATTTACATTTATTTTTCTTATATTAATTTATTACCAAATATTCCTATTTACAATCAGTTATACCCAAATAGTTGTTTCAATCAATTGGGATTGCATTGAATAAATTATTAATTGGCTTACATCAACATTCTTACATTTCATTCCTGTTATTAATCCATTATTACCAAACAGATAAAATTACCTTAAATTGAAATTTGATTACCAATTTTATTTAACACACTAAATAACTAACATATATAAATTCAATACTTACGTTTGTTTACCTATGTTTCATTCATAACAAATTATATTATTCCCACTAATTCAATTAATTTGAATTCCATTCTAGTACCAATTTATTACTTATACCTACACTACGTTTCTATGGAATTTATACTTTCACACTTTCCGTTATAATACTAATTGTCATTAAAGAAATGTTCATTATTGGTCACCAATGATTATACCAACTCATATCACACTAATCCTATTCAATTCCCATTTATTACGCAGATTTATATTAATAGATCAACATTTACATTCGTTACTTACATTCACTTATAACCAAGTTATACTATTTTACATTATTTCATTTATTGCAATTTTATTCAAATAGTTAATAATTAACTTTGGTTAACCTTGTTACTTTTAATTTAAGTTATTATCGCCTTATTAATTAACAAAATTTTCATTCTTTCAATATTAAATTACCAAAACTTTATCAAATTTTAAATTATTGAAATTTATGGGTTGTTACAACGAACCCCTATCAAAACATGCCACTAGGCGTTTATAATGTTATACCTCTAATCCAAACATAATGGAAAAGGTTTCGAGTCCTAATTCGATCGTATGGAGAAGATAGCCTTTTGGATTGACTATTAAATTTTATTCAATTAATTATTTTCCAGGCGTTTATATCTCGTATGATCACACGATAACTCCGAAAGCTACGAAATTTGAAACCCGATAATAATACAATATTATGGATCCAATGGAACTGGTTTCGTCGAATTCCGAGACTGTGCCTCGGAAGGCTATTTTTAAATTCAATTTAAACGATACATTTTCAAAACTGAACAAAACACTTCCAAATTCAATTTTAACACTTTTACCATCTTCAGTTCTATCAATATAAATTTTACAAGCCTTTTAAAATATTTTTAACAAGCTTGAAACTCAAGATTAAATATTTTACTCAATCTCCCATTATTGAATTGGATAATTATATTATTCAACAAATTGCTGTATCTACATTCTGAATAAATAAATCCAAGTTTTCCATATTCAAAACCAATTTAAAATTCAGTTTCTATATTTAGAACTACTTAAATATTCCAGATTCAACGCTGAAAAATCCGGGTCATCACAGAAGCCCATAGGTTAGAGCACTACTGCTTCTATTCGTACTTAAACATCAATCTTAACTCTCACAAATGGATTAGTCTAATTTGTCAACCTTTAGTGTTAAGCATAGCTAATTACGTTTTTCGAAACTTATATCTACAGAAATACTTTAAGTATACTTATAAATATGTTTTAAATATCTATGTAAACTATTGCTTGAAAATAACTAATTATTAATTTGATGAAAATAAAAAAATCATGTTTTATAATTTAAAACCCCTTTATTTCTAAAATTCATATATATGAATATTAAAAATATATTTAAACTTCAAACCAACTTTAAAATACTACAAAATATGTTAGAGAGAATCCCTAAAAATATTAGGGAAAATACCAAATTTAAATATCATTTTTGCACACTTAAAACCATAAGCAACTTACTACAGCATTTATAAATGTTGTTAAAAGTCTCTATTAAAGAGTAACATAGAAAAGCATGAAATTTGTAGCCGGTTTTAGCCACTCAAACAAATAATTTAAGACTTTAAATTTTTACGGTCTTAGGATGCTTAAAAACAATGAAAAGAAACCCTTAAGAATATATTTCGAATTAATTACAAAAATTCAAAAAACGCAGGACATTTCAAATTGCTCATATAGCGATCTTCTTCTCGCTATAACGTTTTGCAACTTTGTTTCACAAGTTAATGAATGCTTTAAACTTCCTTATTTTTCTAGTAATAAGTACACATACAGTACTTATCAAAAATGCAAAGAAGTCCCTAGGATGTCTCTCAAACTGATTTTGAAAATCACTAAATAAAACGCAGTTTCAAAGTGCACCCATAGCGACCTTTTTGCCTCTAACTTTCCCAACTCCGATTCAAAATTTCTATAACTTTCAAAACCATTTCTTTACTATTCTATACATCAAAATATGTGTAGAGAACAACCAAATCAAATTATCCCAAGCTAAGATCGAAAATCTTTCATTTATACAAGTTAAAGTTAAGTGATATCAAAGTGCACTTATATCAACTATTCTCACTTCAAACACTTTTAAACATAATATACTCAACACACAAGCCAACCAAGCATTTTAACATAAAGTCTAGGCCATGCCACATATTATATAAGTTAATAGAGTTGATATTATATAATATAAAGTTGTCATTTTCTTTCAAAAGCAAGAGGAGTGCAAAGTTTATAACTTTAATTCGTTTATGTCACTTTAATTTTATATTTGCAAGTGCGCACGCACATACACACATACAAAAATACATACAGTATAGCGAGACTACTCACTTAGATCCAAGCCAAACACATGCTTAAACACTCACAAAGCCAAGAACACTTCCTACCATCACCAAACATATAAAGATCCAACCTTTAGCACCAAAACCACAAAACAACTCCTTCCCCTTCACTTCATGCTCACGGCGTAACTTGATCCCCCTTGTCCTTCACTTTTCTCCACTATGGTAGATCTAAGATCCCTAGGTGTTCTAAGGTATTGGTGAAAATATGGTGGAGTTTAGAGAATATTTGAACTAATTAGAGAAAGTTTGTGAAGAATAAAGTGGATTAGTACTAATTTGTTTATACAATTTTCTTAATTTGTAAAAAGTGATAAGTCTGACATTAACATTATTTTTATAGGTTTGAACAAGAGGTCATTACCACCTTCTATCTTTCACGAAAGGTCACAAATGGGCCCCACCTCACATGCCACCTTTACATGTCATTTCCTAAGGAAAATATCTCTTTAGCAAATTATCCTTTTACTTTTGCACGTAAATATCTATCCGATGACATCACCCATGACATCAAAAATATTTTATTTCCATAAATGGAAATTTTTTTATTTCATATTAATGTTCTCTTAAGCAAATAAATGTATGTAAAAAAAAGTATGAACAACTTCTGATGAGTAAAAAGTTGTTTATCGATAAAACGATTTTCGGTCACATTATCTATATTTCTTTAAAGTAATTATTTTCGTAAAAAAATTTCCAAAGCATGTTTATTATCAACAATTATGATTTAAAAGGGGGTTAACAAGGTTATTAAATCGCTTTAACGTATTTAATCTAAGATTCAAATATTTACATACGAACTGTCCGAAATTTCGGGTCGTTACAATTTAGTTGTTGTAAAATTGGGCGCTCGTATGGGACTTTAAATAACAACATGGAAAATATTTATTGGTAAGTATATTTTATATTTATTCTTGTTAATCTTTAATTCGGTTCATTTTTTATTTTAATCGATAAATATCTTATCAATTATGTTAATTACATAAATTTATCGATGTAGATTATTATGAAATTATACATTAAATGTTCTTACAAAATTAGAAATGTTAAATGTTGTCATTTAATTTTTATAATAGGGATCCCACTAAATTTTTACGTTTCTCAAAACCTTAAAAAAAACATAGAAATCTTTCGACTTCTCTAGTGGATGTTAGGAATTGTATGCCATGGAATTCTGACACTGTGTAAAGCTCAACAAATCATAGACCCGCATACGACGGATAAGTCCATATCAAATGTATTATATATATCTCCCAACCCATGGTTCCTTGTCCTATTCTCATCTTTTCCTTGAGGAAAACTCAACATGTAAACATATATTATTTACTTGTACCCACCATTTTTCCATGGCCTATGTATAGTACACTTACCTTAAGGAAAGCTCAATAAATATTTGTGCATATATCTTACCTTACATTTTCAATATGTTAATAGTACTACGCAAAAAAGCCCTTGATTGAGGAAAGTTTAACAACTAAGGAGCATGCAAGTGATCCATTCATATACAAAATGGTTGAGGACAACTTTATACTAAAGTTTCATAATCTTTAATATTTTTAATCGAGTGACATCGACTTATTTATAATGCATTTCTTATGAAATACCCTCGCGATTTAAGTGTCAGACGCATCAGAAATCATGGTACACAAACTATACAAATGTATTTAACCCTTATGTCTCGTTCGGGTTTCTTTCTAGTTCCACTTTTAATTATACATTTATATTATATAAATCTTAATTATCGTATGACTTTGTATTTAATTAACCTATATAATAGTCTTGTGTATAATACTTTAATTAAATCTTATTTAATTAATTTAGTAATTAACATTTTAATT
This sequence comes from Allium cepa, assembly GCA_030765085.1. Lineage (NCBI taxonomy): Eukaryota > Viridiplantae > Streptophyta > Magnoliopsida > Asparagales > Amaryllidaceae > Allium > Allium cepa. The sequence goes on along the minus strand of CM060938.1, from coordinate 70,753,603 downwards.
AATTTTATGTTATTCAATTAAACATTTTTAATTAAATATATATACTTAACATTTATGGTTATGCACATATATATTTATATATGTTATACGTATATTACTATTTGTTAATTAAATTGTTTAATTAAACAATTTTAATTAGGTATTAATTTTGAAAATTTATTATGTACATATATATATATATATATATATATATATATATACACATACTTACATCATTTTAAACAATTCAAGATAATGTAACTTATATCATTGTATATATTATACATATATATACACTTTAATTAGTTAACTATTTAATTAATTTATTAATCTTATTAATAAATATTAAATTTTTTAAATATGTTTATTATATTTTCAAAATGCTTTTTAAAATCAATGTGACGACCCACCTTTTTGGACAGTTTAAATCGACAATAAACCATAGATGTCAAACTCAAACCATTCAAAAGGTTAGATTATCTATGGGATTTAATAAGCAAATAAAAGGAAAGAATGAAAATTGTAACATCCCGCCTTTCTGTACGCTTTAAATCAATGATAAACCGCACACGTCAGACTTAAACTATACAGAAGGGTTGAATGTTATTAGGGTGAATAAGAAAAAGCAGAGAAAGAAAAACAAAATAGAATCTCATAGCGGAATGACAAAATATAATAATCAAATAACAGTTCATGAAGCTGTTTTACAAACATTTGATTATACTTATACAACACATATCAGAGTCACACATACTAGAGAATAATAAATAATGCAGCGGAACAATATGAATGTAGTGGAATAATATAATAAATAATAGTAATACAATCTTTGTGTAACAACCTTGGTGTAAATTCACTAATTAATTAAATTTTGTTAGGAATGATTAATTTTAGTTCATGATTTGTGATATTTAATTGAGTAATTAAAACATATTTTAAGAATATTTGGTTAGATCTATTTAAGGAATAATTTTTATTTCTTAAATAAAGAATTTCAATTTAAATTAGAATATTATTAAATCAATTATATAAAATTTGGTAATTAGAGTAAAATGTTAATATTGTGTTTTGTAGTTTAAATTGAAAAATTATAATTGTAAATTTAATAATGAAACTAAACCTATTTTTGTAAATAATTGATTTGTTTATCTTAATAAATCCTACGGTAACTTTCAAAATGATGTAAATTCAGTTAAGTGTTAGTATTGGGGTTTTTTATTAAAAATAATGAGAATTATTTTATTTCAGAAGTTATATTTAAAATTTTATAATATCTTAGTATTATTGTAAATGGGAGTATTTAACTTGTTAATTTGATTTTGTTAAATTTGAGAAAATAACTTGTGATTTTGTAAAATATTGATTAGTGTAAATAAATGGAATAACAATGAAATAGCAACACTTGTCTTAAGAAATTAATTACCAACACTTTGCGTTAGGATTCATGCTCAAGCCCATGTAGCCCATTTAAGAGAAGCATTACTCCTTTGTTTTATTCTTACGTTCATAGCTCTAGTAGAGAAATAGAAACAGAAGTATGTTTCTCAAACCTAAGTAAAAACCTAGTTCTTAACTCCTCAAGTGAAAGCTAGAAATCAAAGGGCTTTTGGTCAATACTTGTAGAAATCAAAGCTAGGTTTTTGAGCACTTAGGTGTATTAGAGGTTAGCAAAGAGATTGCAAGGTTGTAACAAGTCTTTGGATTAGATTAGCAGGCTATAGGAAGCAAAAAGGTGAGTTATTTACAGCTCACACTTACTATCTCTAATTCATATGTGTGATTATTAGTTGTTATTTGAATTGAATTAGATCGTTGTTGATTGAATTGCTTTCAATTTGATTGTGACTCGATTGTATGTGTTGAATAAATCCAATGATTGTTTGCTGAAAATTGGACATGAAAATCGCTGTAGTAAAACAGCGATATATTGGTGCAAAATGATCCGAAATGGCTCATTCTTTGTAGGTTAGTAAATAGATTCAATGAGAAACAATTTCTCTTTTGGTTACTACTCGAAATTTATCCATTTACTTGCCTGAAATAGAATTGGACAAAGAAGAACAATTCTGTCTTTGTCAAAATTTTCTTATTTTGAATCTAAAATTGTTTTCATCATAACTTTTTCGATTTTCATCAGAATTTGATAATTCTTGATGTTCGGGAAAGCCTGGACCATGTTCTAAAACTTTCGAGTTGTATGTTTTGGAAAAATCTGTAATTTAAAGGATCAAAATTGGGTTTGAAACAGATACATGCTCAGTTGTGTCAATTTTTTAAGTTGAAATCTGAAATAAAAAATGATCATAACTTTTGATTGGTAAGTCGTAATTGAGTGTGGTTTTTTCAGTAGAAAGAAATTTTTATAAGGAACAACTATTATGTTTTGTATTTTGAATAATTTTGAAATTTAAAGGTTCAAAAACTTGTTTTTTTGTCGCTGGCCTGTTGATTAAATGACAGAGTTAACAAACTCAAATCTGAGCAATTGTTTCAGTAGTAACTTTTGAACCATATGTCCAAATTAAATGATCTTTTTTTGTTTAAAAGCTAAATTATTTATCTACAATTTTCATATATTGATTTTTCTGTAATTTTGAAGTTAGCTATGTCAAAATTGATTTTTTTTCAGCTATCCCGAGAGCAAAATCTATATCTGCACTGTGTTTGAAGCTGAAACAAAATTAGCCATAACTTCTTCGTTTCTTAACCGAATTTGATAATTTTGGATGTTCCAAAAAGCTTCGATAATGTGGTACAATTTTCATTCTTTGTGTTTTCAGTAATTTTAAAGTTTTCTTGGTCGAAATTTTGATTGTATGTTGCTGTCCTGAGAGCAAGATGATAGCAACAAACATTCATTGAGCTTAGAATTATATTAGCTTATTTTGCTCTCACACTTGTTCAATTTTGATGTTGTTTTTGAGATGTTTTGAGAGCTATGACGCCTATCAATGGGCTAGATATATTTGGAGAATTTGAAAATCAAATTTAAATAGAATTTGAATTGATTTTTGGTAAAAATTGAATTGAATTCATATTGAATTCAAGTTACCGGTCATGATTTATCTTTCTTGTTTTTCATCGTTTTCGAACACGGTTTTCACGAAACCATTGTGAAGTGATTTTTAAAATAAACGAACATTTCAAATAATTAATATATGGTATTTTAAAATTATTTTTCTAATATAAAATCTATTTATTTCCTATAATAAAGGAAGTTCAAATATTGGTTTTATCAATATTTTTGGGAAAAAGTTTTAAAAGCTTGTTTTCTCTAGTAAACTATTTTAAATATAAAACACACACTTTTGAATTATTTGAATGTATGAGAAAGATTAAATGATTTAGTAAAACACGTGGTATGTGACATGTGTGTTTACTATTTTGGTTAATTCCGGACTTGTACGATCGAAACTATCCAGGTTATGATTTTTGAGTTACTTAGCCAATTTATGGCGGATTTTTGAGATTATAATTCCTATATTTAGGAATTATTTGGAAAGGCCAATATTTGGCAAGTTTTGTGGTTTAAGATTTCTACTTTGATATTTATGTTTTATGAGGAACTATCATGATGTTTTCACTTTTCGATGAGATGAGACGAGTTACGATGCCATTTAATACTTGTCAATGAGATGAGACGAGTATGGTGTCTCTTTATCACTCGCCAATGAGACGAGGCGAGGTATGATTTTTTGAGTTTTATGTTGTTCCTATTGTGGTATCGACTAGCGGCTAATAAACCGGTAAGTGCGAACGTGTGGTATGGGACACTCCTTAACACTTTTCGGATACCTATCCTTGAGTTTGTGACACATTCACGATGTTTACCTAGCAGAACTGCTTTGAGAGGTGTTAGCGACCTTGTCATAAGGACAAACTGCTTTGGGAGGTGTTAGCGACCTTGTTAGGGCTGACAAAATGGCTTGGAAAGGTGTCAACGACCTTGTCATGAGGACAAACTGCTTTAGGACGTGTTAACGATCTTGTTAGGGCTGACAAAATGGCTTGGAAAGGTGTCAGCGACCTTGTCATGAGGACAAACTGCTTTGGGAGGTGTTAGCGACCTTGTTAGAGCTGACAAAATGGCTTGGAAAGGTGTCAACGACCTTGTCATGAGGACGAACTGCTTTGGGAGGTGTTAGCAACCTTGTTAGAGCTGACAAAATGGCTTGGAAAGGTGTCAGCGACCTTGTCATGAGGACGAACTACTTTGGGAGGTGTTAGCGACCTTGTCTAAGGCTTCGGCCGTTTGAGTTTAGCACGTGCAGCATTGTTTCTGAATTGTAATTAGTGATCCGGCCAATCCAGGTTTTTTGAGTTTTGAGTTCGCCGTTTTTGGCTCATTAGTGTTAAGATTTTCTGAGTTTTGAACATGCATCGAATTCTTTATTGATTATGAGATTTTATGAGTTTGGATTCGTATCAAGTTCCATGAGCTTTTAAGATTGAGATATATGTGTGAGATTTAGCCATCTTGGCTTACTTATGAGTTTGAGATCTCACATTCTTATGGAGTTATCTTGTGTTGCTTTCATGACTTCTATTTGTGATTGAGATGAGTTTTCTCCTTTTCGGAGAAATGGTTCATCGAACCATTTGAGTTTTTCTTGAGTTTTATATGAGTTGATTTGAGTTCATTCATCGCCAATGATATGAGGCACTTGTGTTTTATTTGAGTATTGAATTTGAGTTACCTCTTTCGAGGTATTTAGTCACTTAGGTAGCGTTTGTTACTTAAGTATTGAGCTATGGATTATCTAATCCTTCTCCTCTTTCGAGAAGAAGTACCACTATATCCATTCTGCTTCATATTATCGATATCGACTGATTTGTGTATATAGACTAACCCGTGTATTTATACTCGGGTCAGACCGAGTTGTTTCAGGTATCATCTACTGGACTTAGCTTGAAGTTGATGTTGAATAACAGCTCTTCTTTCTCTTGAGTAATTTCTGTTCTTCCGCATACTCTGATGTATTTATATTTGATTCGATGTATATGTTGTGGTCGAGTAGCACCTTTATTGTATTCATATTGTATTGTACTAAACATGTATTAGTGTATATGTATATATACGAGGTTGATTACTGTTCTGTGATGTGCATTACATTTAGTTATTGTATTTTGTTTCGATAGATCCAGTAGCCACCTATAGTTTTGGATTAAACATTTATGGGGTATGTCGTTCCACTTGAAATAGAAAAGAAAAATCAAAGTGCATTTATCGACGTATTCAGTAGATGTTTAAGACAAAGTTATAGATGGTCGCCCTTAACCAGCCCTATTCTCCGCTTTAGTACTCGTTAATACTCTTTACTAAGGTGGGTCTCGGGGTGGGGCATTATATCATGGTATGAGAGCTGTGGTCAGAACAAAGTAGAATAGACACAGAACAGTACGTATATCATGATACGTCGAAGTACAATATGACTGAATCATTGTCCTTTATTCGAGCTTGTTTTCAAATCATGCTTTGATTCTTTTTCAAGTTTTGGGATATATTGAGACGGAATATGCTTAGAAATATAAATTGTATTCCGTAGTATTCCATAATTGAGTTTGATGTTATCTTATCTTATGAATAATCTTATTTGGGATTATTCTATTCTTATTTTTGTCGATGCGAGTGAGTTTGTATCGACGAAGCTTATTGATTCCTTTGAGTATTCTTGTTGTGTTCGTTTGAGAGTTGTGGATCATATTGAGGGGATCCACAACGATTGGCTCGTTGTGAGCATTCTAAGATTTCTATTTGAAGTTGCTTTTGTGAGTATTTGTTTGTTACTCATAATCTTAAGATGCATTTGATTTGAGATGGATTGACTTATTTAATATTAAGTTCAACCCTTTGTTTTATAAGATCCTATTGTATATTTAGGTTTCCTATTTTGATTGGTTTATTATTTCTATCACTTTGGAATGTTAATGATGATTTCAAAGTTTTTAATTCACTCCCGAGTATCGAGATGTCGATGATATATCTCGAATTCCAGTCAAGGAGAATTTGTTGAGTATTGATGAGTTCGTTTGGGTTTGATATCCAATCGGGCAATCGAGTGTTGAATTAACCTTATTCCTGGCTTTTAGCCTTCGGCTATCCTTCCACGAGGACATCCACTAAGGAATGCGGTAAGTTTCTAGATTTTTCAAGCTTTATTGAGTTTATCATTCAATTTCTTTTAGTTATCCTTTTTTGATACTCAATCGGTGTTATCCTTTGTAGCATTACTTTGTTTGAAGTAATGATTTGTTGTTTGTGTGCTTCTTCTCCTTCGAGAAGAATATCTTGCTTATCTTGTGCCTTTATGATTTCCAAGAGTGGCTCGTCATCTTATAGGAGTTGACGAACACTCCATCTCCTTCTGTTGTTTTTGTGAATCGAGTATTCTAGGAATATCTCGATGCGTTCTCTTAATGTTCTTTAGTTTGTGTTTTTGAAGCTATATATATATATATATATATATATATATATATATATATATATATATATGAGTTTTAAAAAGAGAAATTAGATTATTGATATATTTTAAAAATCAAAGAATGCTTTGAGAATATATTTATATGAGTAGTATTCTTTTATAGAAATAATTTGAGAGTGTTGGGTTATCCATCTAGTAGTTAAGAGTTCTGGTCGATGCGCCTGATCAATGTTATCGATAGGAATTTCCTAAATGCTATGATGAGGCAATCAGACATGATGAATTGTGTTTTGAAGATTGATATTTTGAAAATAATATTTTGAGATCAAATATTAAATTTATTTTTGAATGGTAATTGCAGCCATTGATTTTAGAGACGAGTAATAGAGTGGCGAGGCAGTTTTGATCGTTCGCTCAACTCTACAGCCAATAAATATATTTATTTATTAGAGACTCAATGGAGAGGCAATGCCATTTATTTATTTTTAAATTATAAAGACGAGAGTATAAATGAGATTATTTTAGATATGTGCTTTATTGGAAGTATATATTGAGATTTTAGAATCTATATTACATACATTGAATGTTTTAAGGGAAGAGTATAATAAGAGAATTTGAAGACTGTTTTAAAAACTATTTAAGTGGTTTAATAGAAGAGTAAAGAGAATTTGAACCCTTAATTTATTTTGAGGAATATTATTATGGATTTACAAAATTCTTTGGAAATTAATTTTGAAGTAAGAGAAGAAATTTGAATTTTAACTTTGAGTTTTAAATTACTTACTAAGTAATATAGTAAAGAGTTTGAGAAATTTTCAAATGTTGAAAATTGAGATTATAAAATTTAAAAGATGTTGGGATTTAAATTATAAATATCTTGGATTAAAAGAAAATTTGAGCTTATATCCTTATTCTTGAGTATATTCTATCTTTGAGCTATTATTAACGACGTGCATTTTTCACGGTCATTCGAGTTTGGTGGTCTTGTGAGAAGCCAACTTGTGATTTATCTATCTTGTCTATTGTGTCTACCCTGTCGTGAGGATGTTCTTTCTGCATATCTATGTGGAAAATCTTATCGATGTTCTTCTTTATTGCTTAGAGTTCGGGTTTAAGTGAGTTGATCCCGACTCTATTCGTAGAGTTTTGTGAAATCAATCATCTTTGATTTATTAATTGTTGAGCATCTTATTGAGTTTTGATCGAAGACGGGATATCTTTGAAATTCTTTCGAGTTACTTGGAAAATTCGATGGTTTACTAATCACTATTTTAGCATTTAATGAGCCATTGGATTAACGAAGTGAGTTTTTCCTTGTTTCTCTCTACCATTCTATGTTAAGAGTATGAATGGTTTGAGTTTCGAGCTTGTCTTTTATCCTTTGTTGATTGAAATTTTGAGTTGTTTACATTTCATTTTCGAGAAAATTGCGGGGACGCAATTTTTGTAAGGGGGAATCTATAACAACCTTGGTGTAAATTCACTAATTAATTAAATTTTGCTAGGAATGATTAATTTTAATTCATGATTTGTGAAATTTAATTGAGTAATTAAAACATATTTTAAGAATATTTGGTTAGATCTATTTAAGGAATAATTTTTATTTCTTAAATAAAGAATTTCAATTTAAATTGGAATATTATTAAATCAATTATATAAAATTTGGTAATTAGAGTAAAATGTTAATATTGTGTTTTGTAGTTTAAATTGAAAAATTAAAATTGTAAATTTAATTATGAAACTAAACCTATTTTTGTAAATAATTGATTTGTTTATCTTAATAAATCCTACGGTAACTTTCAAAATGATGTAAATTCAGTTAAGTGTTAGTATTGGGGTTTTTTATTAAAAATAATGAGAATTATTTTATTTCAGAAGTTATATTTAAAATTTTATAATATCTTAATATTATTGTAAATGGGAGTATTTAACTTGTTAATTTGATTTTGTTAAATTTGAGAAAATAACTTGTGATTTTGTAAAATATTGATTAGTGTAAATAAATGGAATAAGAATGAAATAGCAACACTTGTCTTAAGAAATTAATTACCAACACTTTGCGTTAGGATCCATGCTCAAGCCCATGTAGCCCATTTAAGAGAAGCATTACTCCTTCTTTGTTTTATTCTTACGTTCATAGCTCTAGTAGAGAAATAGAAACAGAAGTATGTTTCTCAAAGCTAAGTAAAAACCTAGTTCTTAACTTCTCAAATCAAATCTAGAAATCAAAGGGCTTTTGGTCAATACTTGTAGAAATCAAAGCTAGGTTTTTGAGCATTTAGGTGTATTAGAGGTTAGCAAAGAGATTGCAAGGTTGTAACAAGTCTTTGGATTAGATTAGCAAGCTATAGGAAGCAAAAAGGTGAGTTATTTATAGCTCACACTTACTATCTTTAATTCATATGTGTGATTATTAGTTGGTATTTGAATTGAATTAGATCGTTGTTGATTGAATTGCTTTCAATTTGATTGTGAATCGATTGTATGTGTTGAATAAATCCAATGATTGTTTGCTGAAAATTGGACATGAAAATCGCTGTAGTAAAACAGCGATATATTGGTGCAAAATGATCCGAAATGGCTCATTCTTTTTAGGTTAGTAAATAGATTCAATGAGAAACAATTTCTCTTTTGATTACTACTTGAAATTTATCCATTTACTTGACCTGAAATAGAATTGGACAAAGAAGAACAATTCTGTCTTTGTCAAAATTTTCTTATTTTGAATCTAAAATTGTTTTCGTCATAACTTTTTCGATTTTCATCAGAATTTGATAATTCTTGATGTTCGGGAAAGCCTGGACCATGTTCTAAAACTTTCGTGTTGTATGTTTTGGAAAAATCTGTAATTTAAAGGATCAAAATTGGGTTTGAAACTGATACATGCTCTGTTGTGTCAATTATTTAAGTTGAAATCTGAAATAAAAAATGATCATAACTTTTGATTGATAAGTCGTAATTGAGTGTGGCTTTTTTCAGTTGAAAGAAATTTTTATAAGGAACAACTATTATGTTTTGTATTTTGAATAATTTTTAAATTTAAGGGTTCAAAAACTTGTTTATTTGTCGCTGGCCTGTTGATTAAATGACAGAGTTAACAAACTCAAATCTGAGCAATTGTTTCAGTAGTAACTTTTGAATCATATGTCCAAATTAAATGATCTTTTTTTTGTTTAAAAGCTAAATTATTTATCTACAATTTTCATATATTGATTTTTCTGTAATTTTGAAGTTAGCTATGTCAAAATTGATTTTTTTTTCAGCTATCCCGAGAGCAAAATCTATATTTGCTCTGTGTTTGAAGCTGAAACAAAATTAGCCATAACTTCTTCGTTTCTTAACCGAATTTGATAATTTTGGATGTTCCAAAAAGCTTCGATAATGTGGTACAATTTTCATTCTTTGTGTTTTCAGTAATTTTAAAGTTTTCCTGGTCGAAATTATGATTGTATGTTGCTGTCCTGAGAGCAAGATGATAGCAACAAACATTCATTGAACTTAGAATTGTATTAGCTTATTTTGCTCTCACACTTGTTCGATTTTGATGTTGTTTTTGAGATGTTTTGAGAGCTATGATGCCCATCAATGGGCTAGATATATTTGGAGAATTTGAAAATTAAATTTAAATAGAATTTGAATTGATTTTTGGTAAAAATTGAATTGAATTCATATTGAATTCAAGTTACCGGTCATGATTTATCTTTCTTGTTTTTCATCGTTTTCGAACACGGTTTTCACGAAACCATTGTGAAGTGATTTTTAAAATAAACGAACATTTCAAATAATTAATATGTGGTATTTTAAAATTATTTTTCTAATATAAAATCTATTTATTTCCTATAATAAAGGAAGTTCAAATATTGGTTTTATCAATATTTTCGGGAAAAAGTTTTAAAAGCTTGTTTTCTCTAGTAAACTATTTTAAATATAAAACACACACTTTTGAATTATTTGAATGTATGAGAAAGAGTAAATGATTTAGTAAAACACGTGGTATGTGACATGTGCGTTTACTATTTTGGTTAATTCCGGACTTGTACGATCGAAACTATCTAGGTTATGATTTTTGAGTTACTTAGCCAATTTATGGCGGATTTTTGAGATTATAATTCCTATATTTAGGAATTATCTGGAAAGGCCAATATTTGGCAAGTTTTATGGTTTGAGATTTCTACTTTGATGTTTATGGTTTATGAGGAAACATCATGATGTTTTCACTTTTCGATGAGATGAGGCGAGTTACGATGCCATTTACTACTTGTCAATGAGATGAGACGAGTATGGTGTCTCTTTATCACTCGCCAATGAGACGAGGCGAGGTATGATTTTCTGAGTTTTATGTTGTTCCTATTGTGGTATCGACTAGCGGCTAATAAACCGGTAAGTGCGAACGTGTGGTATGGGACACTCGTTAACACTTTTCAGATACCTATCCGTGAGTTTGTGACACATTCACAATGTTTACCTAGCAGAACTGCTTTGAGAGGTGTTAGCGACCTTGCCATAAGGACAAACTACTTTGGGAGGTGTTAGCGACCTTGTTAGGGCTGACATAATGGCTTTGAAAGGTGTCAACGACCTTGTCATGAGGACAAACTGCTTTGGGAGGTGTTAACGATCTTGTTAGGGCTGACAAAATGGCTTGGAAAGGTGTCAGCGACCTTGTCATGAGGACGAACTGCTTTGGGAGGTGTTAGCGACCTTGTTAGAGCTGACAAAATGGCTTGGAAAGGTGTCAACGACCTTGTCATGAGGACGAACTGCTTTGGGAGGTGTTAGCAACCTTGTTAGAGCTGACAAAATGGCTTGGAAAGGTGTCAGCGACCTTGTCATGAGGACGAACTGCTTTGGGAGGTGTTAGCGACCTTGTCTAAGGCTTCGGCCGTTTGAGTTTAGCACGTGCAGCATTGTTTCTGCATTGTAATTAGTGATCCGGCCAATCCATGTTTTTTGAGTTTTGAGTTCGTCGTTTTTGGCTCATTAGTGTTAAGATTTTCTGAGTTTTGAACATGCATCGAATTCTTTATTGATTATGAGATTTTATGAGTTTGGATTCGTATCAAGTTCCATGAGCTTTTAAGATTGAGATATATGTGTGAGATTTAGCCATCTTGGCTTACTTATGAGTTTGAGATCTCACATTCTTATGGAGTTATCTTGTGTTGCTTTCATGACTTCTATTTGTGATTGAGATGAGTTTTCTCCTTTTCGGAGAAATGGTTCATCGAACCATTTGAGTTTTTCTTGAGTTTTATATGAGTTGATTTGAGTTCATTCATCGCCAATGATATGAGGCACTTGTGTTTTATTTGAGTATTGAGTTTGAGTTACCTCTTTCGAGGTATTTAGTCACTTAGGTAGCGTCTGTTACTTAAGTATTGAGCTATGAGTTATCTAATCCTTCTCCTCTTTCGAGAAGAAGTATCACTATATCCATTCTGCTTCATATTATCGATATCGACTGATTTGTGTTGATAGACTAACCCGTGTATTTATACTCGGGTCAGACCGAGTTGTTTCAGGTATCATCTACTGGACTTAGCTTGAAGTTGATGTTGAATAACAGCTCTTCTTTCTCTTGAGTAATTTCTGTTCTTCCCATACTCTGATGTATTTATATTTGATTCGATGTATGTGTTGTGGTCGAGTAGCACCTTTATTGTATTCATATTGTATTGTACTAAACATGTATTAGTGTATATGTATATATACGAGGTTGATTATTGTTTTGTGATGTGCATTACATTTAGTTTTTTTTTTGTTTCGATAGATCCAGTAGCCACCTATAGTTTTGGATTAAACAGTTACGGGGTATGTCGTTCCACTAGAAATAGAAAAGAAAAATCAAACTGCATTTATCGACGTATTCAGTAGATGTTTAAGACAAGTTATAGATAGTCGCCCTTAACCAGCCCTATTCTCCGCTTTAGTAGACGGAATTACTCGTTAATTCTCTTTACTAAGGTGGGTCTTGGGGTGGGGCGTTACACTTTGTCTTCATCCTCCATAAATACAGTCTTCAAATCCCGAAATGCCCAGACTGACCTGAGCGAATTGAAAAGGCAAAACACTCGAGTCGATCTTTTGTGAGTTAAATGAACAGAAATACAAATGAGTGGAGCAGCATCAGAGATGTTTACGGGATTTGACATCTCCAATCCAGTGTCAAACGTGAGTGCAGTAACTTAAGAGATGCTCGGGATTCACATCCCCTAAGGATCCGTTAAACTATTTACTATGTAATAATATTTCGCTATTATAATAATGTCTATAGTAAAATAAACTTACTTTTAAATAGCGTTAAGGAGTTTCCAGTATCCCCCTTAACACAATAATAGTCCCAGTAGTCCATCCAGTATCATCGGATGTCCAGATCAGGAGACTACCCCAAATACTCCACGGGCTACAGGAGAAAATCAAACACGTACAAGGCACACTAGGGTAGGTTACACGGCACAACTAGGCAATGCCAGGGTAGATATACCAATTATGCTTTCGGACCGGTGGTAACGTGTAGCAGCTACTACCGCCCACCTCGAGCCACACACCCAAAATCAAAAGGGCCCAAAATAATCACAAAGTAATAGAATGGTATCGAAGGAGTGTGTCCGATAAAAGGTGCTACCCTCTTAGCCCGTCAACCGCTCCTGTTTTAGGCACCTTATGCCAACTCATGGGAGTCGAGTCCACGTATATACCTCAAAGGAACGTCGCCCCCATCCTACTTCATTCTGGAATCTCCACCACGTACATGGTTGTTAAAGTGGTTTTGGAGTTGGTAGAGAGTATGACAACTTCCGATCTCGGTCTCTTCAACAACCAAATGTTATTATAACACCACGGTCTTTTCAAAATAGTTTATACTTTAAAACCAAATATCATTGCCTTTTCCAAATCAAATCAATGCGATATCAATTTCATTTCAAATATATCCTTTTATAAAATCATAACACTTTCAAATTTATAACATTTCGAAATCAAAACACTTGAATATTTCCTTGAAACTCGTAACTTTGAAACATAACTTCCACCACTTAAATGGTTTAAATATTTAAAATAATTATAAAATAAAATAGCTTCTTCAATTCCCAAATCATAAACTTCAATTCAATTCAGTTTCCAAATAAATTATTCCAAATTATATCGATTTCAAAACAAATTTGATCCACAAAATAAGCCATTCCAAATTCAATATATTTCCAGCTTTAAATATTCAACAATTTCAAAACTGAGTTTGGAGATTTCATATACACGTATCAAATTCAATTTTCTATTATTTAGTTTTGAAATATTTTACTTAATAAATCCATTATCATTTAAATAAATCCTAAATTATAAATAACTAAATATTTCCTTCAATTTATTTATACTTGAAATACTCATTTAATTCGCCTTAACCCCAAAATCAAGTTATAACAATCATACCTTTTAAAATTACCAATTTAATAAATTTTACTTCAACATATTTGAGTTAATTCTTAAATAAATTCAATTTCAAATAAATTTCCAATTTATCTTCCAACCTTAATTCATTTAAATCATTATAAACTCTATATTAACATAAAATTTAAATACTTAACCATATTACCTTCCATAAAATCAAACTTTATTGTTAAACTTATTTTATATTAAAACAAATTATACATAGTTCAGAATCAAGAATAAAATAACATTATATAATATCGAAAATCAATATTTATATAAAACCATATATTTCTTTACAAAACCAAAGAAATCGTTCAAAATATTTTATATATATAGATCACGGTGTCTGTATATAATTTTCTATCCTATGGTCAATGATACAGATATATATCATTTCAATCCGTAATTTAAAATATAAATATGGTTATATATTATTTCAAACGCAATCCTGAATGAAATAAAAATCCATAACAACTTGTAGTTTATAACAATATAAAATACAACATCCATTCATCCAATATTAATCATCACACATTTATCACAATCATCATCCAATTCAATCAATAACATCGGTATAGAATAGATAATAAATAATAGGTATTTACTGGTAGTTTATATGAAATAATAAATTAAATAAAATTATAACTGGCAGTTTATATGCAATAATAAACTAAATAACAATTTAATTCAACAAATTCAATTTAACCGAGATGATGATCAAAAATATGCCAAACAGTCGTAAATAAATTTCAAATCACATCAGAAATAAATTTAACAAACATATGAAAATTTTGAAGTTGTGAGTGGGTTAAAACACTCACCTTTTGAATTTAAATTGAATTTAAATCCAATTTAAACCCAAAATTTGAACAGTCTTCAAATTTTTCCAAACCAGCATCAAAATACCCAGAATTTCGATACGATCCCATTGCAAGAAACCGCACGTGAATCCGAGCTTGTATGAAAAAGTTACACACGTTAGAAGATTGAAATCCAAATTTTAAATATAAATAAATAAAATAAAAAAAGCTACCACTCACGAGCTACCACGCTAGCATCCAGAGATCGAACCCTGTAGCACCCACTGTTTACGAATAAAACCCAGGCACAAAAGGCACAGCCGTCGGCCACGAACCCTATGCGCACGTCCATCACGGCCAGCCTCGACAAGCGCGCCCTCACCAACATGTCCGCCATCACCTCCGATGTCCGTTCGTACCACCGATCAACACAAAATACGCAGCCACCACCAGTTAAAACGAGACCCTACCGAATTTTCGAGCCCGATCTGACCGTTGAATCAACGAGCCAATTATACCAATGAGTTGCGTGCGATGATCTCTATAGTCCAGTACCCTCGATTTGACGATCGGTTGAGGTTCATCGACGAGTGATGAACGGTCGAAAACAAACCAACAATTTCTGGCGACATTGAAACCCAGATTGAAAACGAATCACATATTCGACTTGCCTCGTTGAGAGCTTCAAATCGATATATAATTCGATATTACTTGAGGAATTTGAATTTTTGGCTTTGAATTTGATTTGAAATTGTATTTGGAAATTAGATTTTGTCTGCCATTGGAATGAGGAGGAGAAACAAGAATTGTACGTATAGAGTAATGAACATAAGAAATAGGCTAGGGTTTATAACAATGTATTTATAGACAAAGCTGAAAATAGAATGGGCTATATTTATTTGGATCGAAAGTTGAACGATAATGGCCTGAAAAGCCCGTTTTGAGCCCGGAACGAAAATGGGTCAACCCATATATCGAAATAGATGTTTTTGAGTATTTTAAAATCAATATAACAGGTTTCAAGTCCAATTCCATCGTATGAAGAAGTTATGCTAAAATCAAGTTATTTCAAACTGATTTCAATTAAATCGATTTCTAGGCGTTTCGAGTCTGTACGATTAGACGACAAGTCTGATCTCTACAAAACTTGAAATTCTACAATAATTCACCGTTACGGATCCGATGAAATTGGTTTCATCGAAATCCGAGTCAGTGACCAAAATGGCTATTTTCCATTTAACTAAATAAATTAATAATTAATTAATTAAATCATGTTTTCAATTTCAATTTCTTAATTGACAAATCTTATCATTTTTGATTTCTTAAACAATTACAGTAATTTAAACAAATTTTGATGTCAATTTAAAGTTGATTAATCCATCGATTGTAGTGTTTAATTTCAATTTCATTAAATTTAGAGATTATAAACTAAAGTCCCCAAAATCATTTAATTGCAATTTATCCAATTATTAAGTTTAAATTCCAATAAATTAATAAAATTTGATATCCATTATTTCCATTCAACCAATTGTCATATTATGAATAGAATTAACATTATTTCCAATTATTTTCCTAATTTATACTAACATAACATTGAATTGGGATTCATTGCAATTGATTACAAATTTTGATTTAATGGACTAAATAAATGATTACTTTATAATAATTGTTGCCACTAACTCTTAATCATATTTATATAAGTTATTATTTCTAAACAATTACTTATAGACGTTGATTTTATTCAATTGCTATTTATTATTATTAATTCATTAATTAATTCAATATTTACGTTTGTTTTCTTATATTAAATTCATTACCAAATATACATTTACCTTATTTCACCTAATTGGAATTCCATTCAAGCTGTAAATAATTAACTATAAATAACATTGTTGCTTTTCACTTTAGTTATTATTTCATTAAATAAATTGCAAAATTTTTATATCTTCCAATATTTATTCACAATTTCTTATTAAATTAACATCTTAATTATCGAAAATTTATGGGTCGTTACACTCTCCTTCACTCAAAACTTTTCGTCCCCAAAAAGGAAAAAGAAGGGAAAAGAAAGAATTAAATAAACAATATATCTTATTCAAAATATTAACTTTATAAACAAATAATTTACAAAATCAATTAATTAAAATAAAATGTACTAATTTATAAGCATTAAATCTTTTTATACTCAAATTAATAAAGTGTAACAACCCGGTATTTTTCATCAATTATAATCAACAATTTAAATGATTAATATTGACACAAATTTCCATTTGAAGTTTTTAAATTTGAATTAAAAATTCTTTTATAATTGTTAAAAGGAATTGTGGGCTTTGAAAATTTAGTAGTGGCCCGTATTTTAATTTGGGCCGTGATAATCTCCTTAGCGAATAATCCGTTCCCCTTTTTTTACCTCAATTCGACCCGTCCCCTTCTTTTTTTTCGTTCATTTGAAAAACCTAGCTCACGAAGAAAATAAAATGGAGGCGGTCTCGTTCGTCCTCTTCTCCAAACTAGGGCTTCGTGGAATCAAACGCGCCGACTTCAACTACTAGTTCGTCTTCGATGGCCTCTGCTTCGGTTTGGCAACAAGGTGAGTAATTTATATTACTCACATCTAATTCAAAATTATTCGATTTTCTCTGCTTAATTGGTTTTCGTTGTTTCGACTCCGATTTGATTTTTTTGTGTTCGATGCAGATGCTTTTCTACCTTGAGATGATTTTGGGGCTGTTGATTTAGATCCCATGACTTACATTGTTCATGGTTGATTTTTATTCTCTGTAGTATTTTTTTTGAGGCCTTCGTTGCACACTAGTCCCTGAGCATGTTGTAGCTGGTCATTTCATTTGTCATCTTCATTATGACCTGCTTCACTGACATGTATGCCTTCGAGTTCCTTGATGATTGCACTGCTTCATCATGGCACTTGAACTATTTTAATTTCGGCATTTGTCTTGATTTCGAACTGCATATTATTTTTGGCTTTGACTCGAGTTTGTTCGAATTTGCTTATGTGATATTTGTAGTAGCATTGTGCTTGAATCATTTTGTAGTCTGCACATTGCATGCCTGATGGTTCTGTCCACTTTGAATCGTGATCTTTGTAGTTTCTTGATGTCACTCATATGCTGTTTGCTTATATTCTGTTTGCATCAAGTCAGTTTGAACTTTCTTTATATCCATCTGAAAATTTTGGTCTGCGTTATTGCTTGTGGACTCTTCATTTTTGTTGGTGCTTGAGTTTGAATCAGTTGTCTCATTCACTATCATCAGTTGCATTCACCACTATCTTCAGTTTTAGTTGCATCCCTCTGGTCTCTTCATTTTAGACACTATTTTGTCTGCAGTTGCATGTGTTTACTGGTTGAACTCATTTGTCATGGCATGATCCATGTTTTTAACTTGCTTGCGTTAGCACTGTGTCATTGTTATTACAAACATAGTTCATTGTGTATCACTTTGGTATTTGTAGTTTGTATTTGTTGTTGGCCCTTGTACATGCTTCACTGCATCTTCTCCTACCTATTGCTCTTGCAGTGTCACTGGTTGTTGTCTGGTCTTACATATGCCATTCACTTCAGTTGCCTGTATATGCATATTTGATTCATTGATTCTTGTTTGCTTGTTAGCACTTCTAACATATACACATGTGCACTTATATGGGTCTGCATTAGACTTTGTATTTCTTTCCTCACTTCGAGACAGTTTCAGTTGTAAGTGCATTTAGTTATTTTCACTTGATTTTGTTGAGCTTGTCACTGTGTTGCACTTGCTTGACCCAATATGGAAGTTTTATTATTGCAGTTGCCACTGCCTTTACTTGTACATGTTCATTGAATTTGGATATGTTGCATTGGTCTGTGTACACTTCTGTTGCCACTGTGTACACTTCTGTTGCCACAGTGTTCATTTATGGTTACTCAAAACCATTTCATTGTTGTGAACTGTTACCTTGCATTGATGCCTTGTCCTCATTTCAATTGGTCACCATTGCATACATGTTTATGCACTTTCTTCCTGTAGCTTGTGTTAGCTGCAGCTTCGACTTTGCTCTGAATTGCAGTCCGCCCTTGTGTTGTGTGATGTGGTGCCACATCAGTGGTGCTCTCACCTTCATTCGGTTGTGTCTTCGTGTTGTTACACTGCCACCATTCAAAAGTATTGTTGCATGGAGCTCTGTTGCATATTTGATTATTTGACTTTGTACACTCATGTTGCCCCTGAGTTGAACCGTAATTTATTTGGGTTTGACCTTGTGCCCGGTTGTGTACATTATCACTGTTGTGGTAAGGCAGTGCACGCAAGCGTGAACTGCAGCCACACGGTATTCATTGGGTACATCGTCACTGTTGTGGCAGGACAGTGCACGCAAGCGTGAACTGCAGCCACACGGTATTGGTTTTATTGTTATTTCTTTTGCTTTTGATTTATGGAACTATTTCGTATTCCATATGTTGTAGTGGCGTGGCAGTACACGCTTGCGTATACTGTAGCCCTACTCGAGTTGATGTCTTAATTGATGTTTCCAATTGTTTGAATTGATTCGCGTTGTATTTACCGTTATCCGATTTCTTTACTCGAGAATCAGATAGGTAAATTTATTTTGACTGTCGTCTAATTTCTATTTAATTATTATTGCTTCTGTGCACTAATAACTGAGTTTGAATTAGACTAACCCAAGTATTATTTTCTTTTGAATTTAATACTCGGGTCAGACCGAGTATTTACAGGTTGTAGATATTCTGCTTTGGGATGCTGCTTGAGCTATGAAGACTCTTCATATCTTTTGGAGTTGTCGTGTCATAGTATAGGTTGATATGTATTCATGTATATTAGTCGATAATGTACTTGTATATATAACTTCCTGAGTCGACTGTTGTAGTTGTATCACATGTACCGTGTAAATGTATTGTAACTGACATCAGTTATTATATATATATGAGATTTTCTGTTTCATCTATGTTCCGCATTCATATTATCTGTGTTATTATTTTATATTTTTGTCCTAGACTATTATAGCCACTGTGTAGTAGCTTTGAGTTTGAATCGGCATGTCGGATTTCCTCCTGAAATAAAATGCACGTTTTTACTATCTGACATATCGGTGTTCGCACAAGGCAATTACACGGATGGTCGCTCCTCAACAGCCTTATTCTCCGTGCAAGCCGACAGCACTACACCGTAGTGTTCTTGGCTAGCGTGGGTATAGAGGTGGGGCGTCACATAAAGTTTGGAAAATATTTTTCAAAATTTTTCTAAGTCTAAAATTTACGAAAAAATTGGGCAGAGTCTCCTTTGTACTGGGAGGCTTGGGGGAAAATATAATATCAAATATAACAATATATATCACAATATCTCAAAATAATATGTCCTAACAACGGAAAAAACAATATAATAGAGCTATAAAACCGTAATCCGAGAATGCACCTATTTTGGGGCAATTAATGCTTATTTTATGAAACCAAAAGCAGCAGCAATTGCTTCCATAACCTGTATTTCACTTATATAATCTAAAAGAGTTAATAATAATTATATAAATGAAATATTTAAAGTTGTTTCAACCACAATCAAAAAAATCAATATACACAACAACCACAACATATAATCATCAATGTACGATCAACACGAATCAATTATCCATTCATATCAAACAAAACAATTATTTCGGGTTAAACTTTAAATTGTACAGAATAAAAAAATAAACTACTAAATGCACCATTTACTCAAAAGTCCTAGATGAAACTAAATAGATTATTCATACATCCAAACAATTTTAAAGTATCCTTGCCTAACCAACCATAACCAACCCAACAACAATTCCAAACAACAGATCGAGTTTATTTTTGTCAATTTCATTTCATAACATTTGTTGTTTGATTTCCTTTTCATTCATATAATAATTTATCTTTTTAATATACATTTCATTTTTTACAGTCTCATTCACTTTTATTCATTTCTTACAAAAATCTCATTTTCGTTTATTCATATCATGTCGGTTTTCTTTTTATTGCATTACATTCATACTTAATTTCATTTATTTACATTCATGTAACGACCCAGGATTTTTGATAATAAAAATTTGAATATTTAATTAATTTTAAATATTAATAAGTGAATTTATAAGTCGAATAAATTTTATTTCGAATTATTGGATTTAATTGAATAATTAAATCGATAATTTAATATGTTAAATTATGAAAATAATTGAAAATTGAGTTAAATATGATTTAAAATGATTTGTAAAATTTTATTTTATCATATTGGAGTTAGAGCGATATTTTAGAACTTTTAAAATTGAATTAAAAGTTAATTTGTGATAATTGAATATTTTAATATTTAATCGACTAGTAAAAATAGTCAATTTTTGAACAGTCTCAGAATTGAATGAAACCAGTTCCATTAGGTCCGTAATAGTTAGTTATTACCGGATTTCAATTTTCGTGTCAATCGGAGTTATCGTTTGATCGTGGCAGCTCGAAACGCATCGAATTGTTTTTAATATTAATTTGGCGAGTTAAAATAGCCATTTTTCAAAAAGTCTCGGATTTCGACGAAACTAGTTTCATCGGATCTGTAATGTGATATTATTGTAAGGTTTCAAATTTCGTGTCAATTGGATTTACCGTTTGTCCGGTACAAATTAAAACGCCTAGAAAATCGTTTAAATCGGTTTAATTTAAATCGATCGTTTGTAGCCATAACTCGCACAGATGATCGAATTAGCTTTCGAAACCTGTTCCATTGTGTCCGAAACGGGGGATAAACCCTAGAAACGCTGGTTACGGCGCGTAAATCGGAGTTCGGAATTCCCCGATGAATAGTGTCGATCGATTTTCTTATAAATAGCCCCTCACTCAAAAAAAATAAATAAATAAATAAACAAAACTCTAGTTGCAATAGCCAGCCGCCACTAACAAAATGAAGGGCCGAAATTATCTCAACTTCTCTTCCCCAATTCTCTCAATCCATCAGTTGTTTGCAAAAGTTGTTAACTACAACATTGTAGATCGTAGCAAGAGCTACGAGATCAACGGTCAAGATCGTTTTTAGAGCCACGGATTGGCGGCAAAAAGGTGATAAAGGCCACGTTTTCATGCACGTATTTCTGGATATAGGGCAGGCCGAGCTTCACAAGGGGATGGCCGAAGGTGGAGCTTTGCATGGTGGTTCGTATGGTGAGGGTTTGATGAAGTTTAGTCGAGTATTGGTGGAGTTAAATCGAACCCTAGTCTATGTATTATGGGTTTAAGAGCACGGCTATTACCTGTAGCCAAACGCGTGAAAGAGGAAGGAGAAGATGGGGGAGGGGACGCACGGATCTGAAGGGATTTGAAATCAACGGCCACGATCTTGAATAGGTTATAAAAGAAAATAAATTGTTGTAATTTTAATTATAAAAATTCGAGTAAACTTCATAAATGCATAACTTTTTCATACGAGGTCGAAAATGCGCGAAACCAGTTGCGTTGGAATCGTATGGACGAGCACTACGCGATGGAGTTGGATTGGAGTCGTTTGGAGTTAGTGAAAATTTTGGGTAAAATTAAACGTCCGTTTAATTTTATTCGAAATAAATCGCTAAAACGAAATTGAAATCAAGGTGAGAACTTCTCACTCAATCGAATCAGTTTCGATTTTATTTTAAATAGTTAGATTTAAAATATTTGAATGCATGTTTGAATGATGATTGTTATCTATTGATTGTTAAAATAGACATTATACGCCGTTAGTAAGCGGATGTTATTTATTAAAAACATATACCGCGAATATTTCATAAACAGTGAAATTGGTATTATATATAATAGCAATATATATATATTGGCATATGTATATATTGGAGTTATTGATTTTTCCGCATTTGTTTAGCGGATGAGACCCTATTGCGCCGTCTATTAAGCGGATAATATTTTAAATCCCATATACCGCGATAATTTCGTACTGGAGCGAAATTGGTATTGTGCTAATGTTTTTGGATGCAGGAAAACAGGTTGGAGGGATCCAACTGGATTCCTCAACAGTATTTATTTGATTTCAGATATCTTGATATTTGATGGATTATCATATCGATATATGATATCGTTGTTGTCGTGATTGACTATTTGGTGTGTAGCATCATTGGACCAAATTTGGAATTTTAAAAGGATTTAAAAGTGATTTTTGAAAGTATACGTTTATAAAATATTTTTGGAATTGATCCATTTTAAATAAATAAATGTATAATTTTAAAAAGTTATAAAATTATGGTTTTTGAGAAATATAGTTAAAAGTTGATTTTTGAGAAATATGGATTTATGATTTTATAAAATAGTTTAATCAGGATTTCTGAATTTATTTATAAAAAGTTTAAATATAGGATTTATAGAATTTAATTATTTTATAAATCAAGAGAATGGTGAAATTATAAAGGAGTTTAAAAACGTTTTAAAGAATAATATGAATTGATTTATATAAGAGATTTATAAATGGATATTTATAAATTGAAATTTTGAAATTATAAAATGAGCTTTTATAAGTGTTAGAATGAATTGTAAATGAATTTCATTGATGAATGAAATTTATAGAATTTTATACGGTGAAGTTATAAATGGAATTTTATAAGCAGTAGGTTTATAGAATTTATTAAGTTATTAAAATAATGGTTTTGGATAAATGAATGAATCTTATAAGTTATAAGATTTATAATTTGGGAAGTTAAAAAGAACGATTTTGTAAAATAATCGTTTTATAAGCATTTAACTTATAATGTGAACTTTTGGATTATAATTGAGTTATAAATCGAATAGGTTAATAAAGGAGATGTATAAAAAGGAAGTTGTTATAAATAAATAGAAATGGAATTTATAAACGTTGTTTTATAAATTCACAAACGACTTATGTTGATAAGTAAATTGTTATAATTTATTTATGGAGTTATATTCACGTTGTAGACAGTGAATAATCCTTTAAAATAAAATGAATGGAAATGATGATATTTGTTAAAGTAGTATATTCACGTTTTTGAATAGTGAATAATATGTTAAGGAAAATGTTTAGATGTGATGTTTTAAATAGAATTAAAACGATCTAACGATATTTTAAATGCATTGAGATTCGAAACCATAGATTTCAACATTCATTGTTGAAATAGACGTTTTCGAGAAATAAAAGAAAATGGTAGACTATAACACTGTTGTTATAGTAAATGATTTCCGAAAGGAAATGTTTTGTATAGTATTGGGATTTATATATCTATTTTAATTTCGAATCCCTATACTAGTGATTTTGGGACGTCGTAACGATGGTTTACGCAACATTCGTTTTGGCCCAAATAAATATGTTTAAGAGAATGATTTCCTTAAAGAATGAAATATATACTTAATCTCGATTTAAGTATATTGAATATTTTCCAAGTGTTGAAAATAAATAAAATTTGTGAATTACTTATGAATAAATAAGTATGGAAATGTTTTCCAATATAAAGTGAATATTTTGAGAATTTATCTTTTTGAAGATAAATTGAAAAGGAATATTGAAATGAATAATTGGAATCGAATATTCATAGATATTTTGGATTATAAATTCACTAAGGAATTTATAAAGGAAAGGGGAATTTGTCTAAAAATAAATATTGATTTATTTTTGAAGTGTGAAATAATATATCTTGTAAAGATATTTTGGAAAATAAATTATTTGGAAAATTATTTGGAAACTGGTGATGTGTGCATATCCATTGATAGTTCAATAACCGACTATCAATATTTCCATTTGAATGGGTAATTGATGTGATTTGTTTGAATTTGAATGTCACACTTATTTTTGAATAAGCGCTCACTATTCGGGTTAACCGAGAAAGGACCATGGGGTCGTATAACCCATTCCGAATATGTGATACGTCGTTATGAATTGCATTTGATGACCGGATCTTTTTGAAAGCGAAAGGACAACTCGTCGATTGTCTTTGCACCGAGTAGCTACGGTATAGAGACTCCCTATGTGATGGGAAGTCCGGACGTGATTAGAGATTATCCGGATTTGCAAGGACTTCTTTGTAAGTGCCTTCGGTTCTGTTCGAGCCCGGAACAGACTTGTATGGATTGTATGTCTGACATTACAAATTGAGATGTAAAGCCGATTTCTTTCAAATATATTTCTGATGGTGGCGGAGAATTTATTCTTTTAGCTTAACACCCTTCTCTGAGACGTACGAGCTCAGAGGTTATGTAGTTGAATGTTATCAGCGATATATTCCCAATTTGGTAATGTGACATGCTGAGTGTTGCTGTAAATGATCATTGTGTTGATTATTTGTGATAGGATCATTTGTTTGATCGTCTATCTTGGTGATCATTTCTATGATCATTTGTTGACCCAAAGCATGGCTTTTGTATAAAGTGTGTTTTTGTGGACGTGACTTCGTCGAGCCTCATACCCCGTGAATGGTCAAAACAGGAAAGAAGCAGCAAGGTTATGAGGGGTAGCGCCCTTTAGGATGTGTGCATTTCCTTCTGAAAAAGGGTGGTATCATGGTATGGAGCCCAGATACTTACTCATGTTGAAAACACTTTATGATTGTGTGAATTGATTGCGAGCGCTCGGTGAAAGGTCCCAAAGGACCGGGGGATGGCATATTCGGTCAGTTGTTACTCAGTTAGGGGTAACCCGGCCTTGTGTTGGTAGAGATCCGGTTTGGTTCTCGGGGATGTCCATCCAGAGGCATTCTCATGTGGCAATGGGAAGTTCCTTGGCCTGATCATTCGTTGGAAATCCAAAGAAACAATACGAGACTTGTACGGTATTAGTTGTAGAACCTATCATTCACTTATGGTGGCGCCCCACTGTATGGATGGTAGCTATAGTAGGCATAGTTCGAAATGTCTATGCTGGCTAAGATTTATATTCTACTTTCGAAATAAATTTTTCCTACACTATGCACTAGTAATAATATAAAATGTTCTTTTAAATGCGTATCAAGCTTCTTTGACTATCATAAGGAGAAATCTCCTCCGATTCTGCGTTTGCATGTGTGTGTGTGTGCGGGAGGCCTTATGGTAGTCTCATTTTTAAAAGCATTGCGAATTAACTTTAAAAATATTCCTCTATTTTGATTTTAAAGATAAATAAACTGTTTTGAGTTCTCACACCAGTCACATGACTGACTCGGAGTTTATTGTTTTCCTTCCTAAACTCTGGGTGCCCACCAATTTCCACATGGGCAGTCAAGAGTTAGGTTTATCAGGATATTCTGGATATTCTGGAGTTGTTGGAGGCAAGATGGATGGCATGGCGTATTACTAGTATATAGTATTTCTTTTTCCGCTGCACTGTTTGTTGTTGTTGTACACTCTGATGATGATGTAATGAAATGTAATGTGATGTAATGTAATAACTGATATAGTTCTTTGTTTAAAGATTATTGATTTATTATTATATGTTGTTCCGCTGCGAATTGTGAGATTCTGATATTGTTGTGTTGTGTTCTGTTCCGTTCTATTTTCTATTTTCTTTCCTCTCGTTTCTCTATCTTCTTATCTCTTCTTCTGTCCTTTTTCTTTTTCTTAAAACCCTAAGTGTTCGGTTTTCCGTCGTTCGATTGCTCGGCAGTCGATAAAGTGAGTATCGATGTTGAATTTTCGAAAGTCGAAGAATCGGATCCTTACAATTCATTTATTAATAGTGGTTATGTTCAATTCAATTACTTAGCGTTTCAGTTCATTAATAAGTTTATAGTTATCCACTTGCAATATTTACTTTCTATCACATTTAATGCCAATAACTTAAGTTTATAACAATTATAACATCAATTCCTATTAATAAAAGCAATCTATTGAACATTTCCATTACATAATTTTACTTGTACAAATTTCCATTACATTTTCTTATTAAACAGTACAACTTTTAATATTTTGGTAAGTTATATATATGTTAAAGAATGCAATTGAAAAATTAAACAATTTTACCTCATTTTTTTAAAATGAATTTAATATTCAATAATTATCTCCTTTGTTTTATAAGTTACAAATTTCAACTTGCTTGTAATTTCATTCATAACCTAGCAATAAATCTCTTATTTCACATAGAGGCTCCAATTATTAATTAGTTACATTCAATTTCACTATAATAATTGTAGCTATCAATTAACGGAAACTCAAGAACTAATTACCGGGTTAAATTTAAAGTCATTTTAAAATAATAGATAAATGTATATACTTACAACTTATATATCCAATTATATTTAAAACAATTTAAAATTTATATTTGTTTAGTAAAATAAATCTGCAGTAAAACTACTACGGTGGTCTTCCCACTTCGAAACTCGAAAATGAATGTCGGTGACGCGTGCACTCATCACCGAAATTATTTTCCAGTGATAGAGAGTGCAATACAGAACTTATTTATTCCAAAATTCATTTCAAACAATTCTTTCAAATTATACTGAAATATCTATATTGGAAAATACTTCTAATAATATTACTATTATATTCCAAAATCATTGGAAGAAATTTTCAAAACCCCGGGACTTAAATTCTAAATTCCCAATTTTCATTTATTTTATTTTCAATCTCATTTCAACTATTATTTATAAATTTCATTACCTAACAACCAATATATTGCAACCAAATATATATTATTTATAAAAAAAATTATTTCACATATATAGAAAACATAATAGGCAAAATTATTTCATTCACCTATATTCAAACCAAATGTTGTGTCGGTCTGCCCTATTAAATATTGAGAAATCCCTATTGATGTCATAGCGTCCTATGCACCAACCGAAATTTATAAATACAGAACGGAACAAATTAACACAATATCAAACCTTTTATAACACTAACAAATAGGCTTTCTCATATATATACGCTAAACGACTCATCATAGGGTATTACTACCCTATTAATAAAGAGCCAGACTCCACAAAGCTAAGGTTTATCGCAAAACCAAAGCTCTGATACCATGTTGTAACATCCCGCCTTTTTGTATGCTTTAAATCAACGATAAACCACACACATCAGACTTAAACCAACAGAAGGGTGGATTATTATTGGGGTGAATAAGAAAACGTAGAGAAAGAAAAACAAAATAGAATTTCACAGTGGAATGACAAAATATAATAATCAAATAACAGCTCATGAAGCTGTTTTACAAACATTTGATTATACTTATACAACACATATCAGAGTTACACACACCAGAGAATAATAAATAATGCAGTGGAACAATATGAATGCAGTGGAATAATATAATAAATAATAGTAATACAGTCTTTGTTTTCGTCCTCCAGATATAAGTCTTCAAATCCTGAAACGCTCAGACTGACCCGAGCGAATTGAAAAGATAAAATACTCGAGTCAGAACTAAAAGATCTTATGTAAGTTAAATCAACATAAATACATATGAGTGGAACGACGTCATAGATGTTTATGAGACTTGACATCTCCTATCCAGTGTCAAACGTAAGTGCAGTAACTTAAGAGATGTTTGGATTCACATCTCTTAAGGATCCGTTAAACTATTTACTATGTAATAATATTTCGCTATCATAATAATGTCTATAGTAAAATAAACTTACTTTTAAATAGCGTTAAGGTGTTACCCAATTTCCCCTTAACACAATAATAGTCCCAGTAGTCCATCCAGCATCAGTGCATCTCCAGATCGGGAGACTACCCTAAATACTCCACAGGCTATGGGAGAAAACCAAATCGTACAAGGCGCGCTAGGGCAGGTGACATGGCACAACTAGGCAATGCCAGGGTAGATATACCAATTATGCTTTCAGACCGGTGGTAACGCGTAGCAGCTACTACCGCCCACCTCGAGCCACACCTCCAAAATCAAAAGGCCCCAAATCAATCACAAAGTAATAGAACGGTATCGAAGGAGTGTGTCCGACAAAATGCGCTACCTTCTTAGCCCGTCAATCGCTCCTGTTTTAGCCACCTTATGCCAACTCACAGGAGTCGGGTCCATGTATATACCTCAAAGGAACGCCGCCACCATCCTACTTCATTTTGGAATCTCCACCACGTACACGGTTGTTAAAGTGGTTTTCGGAGCTAGCAGAGAGTATGAAACTTCCGAGCCCGGTAACTTCAACAACCAAACGTTATTATAATACCACGGTCTTTTCAAAATAGTTTATACTTTAAAACCAAATATCATTTCCCTTTCCAAATCAAATCAATGCGATATCAATTTCGTTTCAAATATATCCTTTTCTAAAATCATAACACTTTCAAAGTTATAACATTTTGAAATCAAAACACTTGAATATTACCTTGAAACTCATAACTTTGAAACATAACTTCCACCACTTAAATGGTTTAAATATTTAAAATACTATATAAAATAAAATAGCTTCTTCAATTCCCAAATCAATTCCCAAATTATAAACATCAATTCAATTCAGTTTCCAAATAAATTATTCTAAATTATATCGATTTCAAAATAGTTTTGATCCACAAAATAATCCATTCCAAATTCAATATATTTCCAACTTTAAATATTCAACAATTTCAAAATTGAGTTTGGAGATTTCATATACACATATCAAATTCAATTTTCTATTATTTGGTTTTGAAATATTTTACTTAATAAATCTATTATCATTTAAATTAATCCCAAATTACAAATAACTAAATATTTCCTTTAATTTGTTTATACTTGAAATACTCATTTAATTCACCTTAACCCCAAAATCAAGTTATAACAATCATACCTTTTAAAATTTCCAATTTAATAAATTCCATTAATTCTTAAATAATTCAATTTCAAATAAATTTCTAATTTATCTTCTAACCTTAATTCATTTAAATCATTATAAACTCTATATTAACATAAAATTTAAATACTTAACCACATTACCTTCCATAAAATGAAAATTTATTATTAAACTTATTTTATATTAAAACAAATTACACATAGTTCAGAATCAAAAATAAAATAACGTTATATAATATCGAAAATCTATATTTATATAAAACTATATATTTCTTTACAAAATCATAGAAATCTGTTCAATATATATATAGACCACGGTGTCTGTATATAATTTTCTATCCTATGGTCAAGTGATACGGGTATATAACATTTTAATCCGTAATTTAAAATATAAATACGGTTATATATCATTTCAAACCACAATCCTGAATGAAATAAAAATCCATAACAACTTGCAGTTATAACAATATAAAATACAACATCCATTCATCCAATATCAATCATCAAACATTTATCACAATCATCATCCAATTCAATCAATAATATCAATATAGAGCAGATAATAAGTAACAGGTATTTACTGGCAGCTTATACGCAATAATAAATTAAATAAAATTTTAACTTGTAGTTTATATGCAATAATAAACTAAATAATAATTTAATTCAGTAAATTCAATTTAATTGAGATGATGATTAAAAATATGCCAACCAGTCATAAATAAATTTCTAATTACATCATAAATCAATTTAACAAACATAAGAAAATTTTGAAGTTGTGAGTGGCTTAAAACTCTAACCTTTCGTATTTAAATTGAATTTAAATCCAATTTAAACCCAAAATTTGAGCAGTCTTTAAATTTGTCCAAACTAGCGTCAAAATACCGGGAATTTCAATATGATCCCAATGCAATAAACCGCGCGTGAATCCGAGCTCGTATGAAAAAGTTATACGCGTTAGAAGATTGAAATCCAAATTTTAAATATAAATAAAAAAAGCTACCACTCACGAGCTACCACGCTAGCATCCAGAGATCGAACCCTACAGCACCCACTGTTCACGAACAAAACCCTAGGCACAAACAGCACAGCCGCCGGCCACGAACCCTATGCGCGAGTCCATCATGTCCAGCCTCGACAAACGTGCCCTCACCAGCATGTCCGCCATCACCTCTGACGTTCGTTCGTCCCACCGATCAACACAAAACACACAGTCGCCACTGGTTAAAATGAAATCCTACTGAATTTTCAAGCCAAATTCGACCGTTGAATCAACGAGCTGATTATACCGATGAGTTGCATGCGATGATCTTTACAGTCTGGTACCCTGGATTTGACGATCGGTTGAGGTTCATCGACGAGCGATGAACGGCCGAAAACAAACCAACAATTTCTGGCAACATTGAAACCAAGATTGAAAAATGAATCACATATTTGATTTGCGCTTGTTGAGAGCATCAAATCGATATATAATTCGATATTACTTGAGAAATTTGAATTTTTGGCTTTGAATTTGATTTGAAATTGTATTTGGAAATTAGATTTTATCTGCCATTGGAATGAGGAGGAGCAACAGGAATTGTACGTACAGAATAATGAACATAACAAATAGGCTAGGGTTTATGATAAGGTATTTATAGACAAAGCTGAAAATAGAATGGACAAGATTGATTTGGATCGAAAGTTGAACGATAATGGCCTGAAAAGCCCGTTCTGACTTCAGAACGAAAATTGGTCAACCCATATATCGAAATAGATGTTTTTGAGTATTTTAAAATCAATGGAACAAGTTTCAAGTCCAAATTCCATCATACGAAAAAGTTATCCTAAAATCAAGTTATTTTAAATTGATTTCAATTGATTTTAATTAAATTAATTTCTTGGTGTTTCGAGTCCGTACGATCAGACGACAAGTCCGATCGCTACAACACTTGAAATCCTACAATAATTCACTGTTACGGATCCGATGAAACTGGTTTCGTCGAAACCCGAGTTAATGGCCAAAATGGATATTTTCCAGTTAATTAAATAAATGAAGAATTAATTAATTACATCACTTTTTCAATTTCAATTTCATAATTAACAAATCTTATCATTTTTGATTTATTAAAAAATTATAGTAATTTAAAAAAAATTAGGTGTCAATTTAAAGTTGATTAATCCATTGAATGTAGTGTTTAATTTCAATTTCGTTAAATTCAGAGATTATAAATTAAAATCCCCAAAATTAATTTAATTGCAATTTATCCAATTATTAAGTTTGAATTCCAATAAATTAATAAAATTTGATATCCATTATTTTCATTCAACCAATTGTCATATTATGAGTAGAATTAACATTATTTCCAATTATTTACTTAATTTATACTAACATAACATTGAATTGAGATTCATTGCAATTGATTACAAATTTTGATTTAATGGACTAAATAAATGATTACTTTATAATAATTTTTGCCACTAACTCTTAATCATATTTATATAAGTTATCGTTTCTAAACAATTACTTACAGACGTTGATTTTATTCAATTGCTATTTATTATTATTAATTCATTAATTAATTCAATATTTACGTTTGTCCAACCATGGTTCGTAGATACACAATGGTTACGCCTGGATCCCACAGAAAATAGTCCATATCCGTAAGCTTTCTCAGTCCTGCGAGTTACGCCATGATGACTAGTAGGGTGCAGGATACACAATGGTTACGCCTGGGTTCCCAAGGAAACAATCCGTACCCCTAGGCCTTCTCAGCCAGGCAGTTTCGCTACTAATGCGACCTACACATATTGCATGATACACAATGGTTACGCCTGGATCCCCCAAGAAACAATCTGTACCCCAGGCCAGACTCAGCCAGGCAGTTGAGCTATACAGTCGCGAGAGAAAAAAAACCATAGGTTACGCCACGGTGGGAACACTCGAGTATCACATCCGGAAAACCAAGAATCAGAGAGAATAATATCGATAGAATGAATCCACAATGTGGCCACAAAGCGGATATCAAGCAGAAGGCACTTTCCATATCTTTACTTTGAAAAAATATATATCATATAGTACCTTTCCAAATACTTTCAAATATCATACTTATATAAAGTCCATTATATATAGGATTCCTTTTCCAAATCGAATACTTTCCAAATCAATAGTATATCAAATCATACTTATATAGACTTCGATTATACAAAAATTCTCTTTCCAAATTGAGTATCTTTCAAATCAATAGATTTCAAATCAACTTCATACTTATACAAATCCATTTTATATAAGTTCGATAACTCCCAAATCAAGTATTTAGTAAATCAAGGTTCTCAAATTTTTTCTCGTTTCAATAACATTTCAGTTTCATGATCATATATGATTTCACTAAATTTTCTTCCAAATTAAATATATTCAGTTTCAAAGTTTCTTAAACAATAGGTTTAGAAAATAAACCAAATTTTCAAATCAACAAAATTTAGGTCAAACAAATTCATTTCCAAAATCACCATATAAGTATTGGTTTTAATTCCAATCTAATTTCAAAACCAAATATTCTTCTCAAAATCAATTATACTCAGAATGGTTTCTAATGTCATAATTATCCCTTCAAAACCTTTAAACTATTTATTTCTATATGAAAGATCCAATTTTCCTTTTTAAAATTATTAATTTAACAAAAGTTTCAAATTTACTTAAGTCATACTCTTCATACTTTAAACATACAAAACTAAACTTATATTCTTTATCAAATATTTTATACTCTTCGAAATTTCTTAGATTTAAAATTTTAAACCTTGATTTGGAAGTGCTCGAACCTTCAAAATAGTCGGTGAAATCAAATTTCCAATCCAAGAGTTGGAAATCAGCAACAAATCGGTAAATCAATTTTTTTTATAAATAGAGTTATACTAAATCAAATCGAAAACTCAAGGATTGAACACCGACTTACTTTAAATTAATTCAAATATATACACTTCTATCTTTCGAATATCAAATCATACTTCGGAATTTGAAATCAAAATTGGTTTCACAAAGTCACTCGCATAGCAAAGCTATTAAAGTGTCCTTTCCCCACTCTAAAACTCGAAAATCAATGTCGATGATGCGTGCACTCATCACTAAAATTATTTTCCAGCGACATAAGTGGGTTCTGGACTTCTATTTTCTTGAAAACTTCTTTGAATTTTTTTTCGAAATCCTTGGAACTCATTTGAAGTCATTTGAAACATTTCTTATTCAGAAAATACTTTCAAATCTTATTATTATATATTTCAAAATCTTAAACCAATTTTCAAAAATACCAGAGTCCAATCTCTCGAATTTCAAGTTCAAAACCTTTCAGTTATAAATCATTTTTATATAAATCAATTTTATTATAATATTTTCAAAATTTCAAATCTTTTCGAAGCTTCAAATTTTCGTTTTTTATATATAATCCTTATCGAAAACATTTTCTCTTTTATATATAGAATAAAATCATAGTTACCCAAATAAAAATTTCGGTATATAAAACAATTTTAAAATACAACAAAACCCAATTTTCAAAGGATGATTCAAGAATGGATTTCAAAACAAAGATAGAGATTTAATTTAGAGGAAGTCCAGTCAATAAAATCCTGATTCGAAGATAGACTCAATCGAAGATGAGATAATTAAATTACAAAATAAAAGATGGATATACTTCTATAAATCGCGGGCGACCTTTACCGGTCAACCGTGATTCCATAATTAGATCGGTGCAGAATTCTGAGGCAATTCGACATTCAATCGCAAGGGATATAATTCGAAATAACAAGAGATAGTAGCATCTAAACCAAGGGATACATAAATCTCCGGTGAATCAATGCCAATTGTAAAGGAGTTTCACCCCCTTTACAAATCATTCAGTGGAGTCATTGGATACTCCAGAATCAAAAGAATATAAATAGAGAGAGACAAGAATGAATTTTTGAACCACAGGGAACGTTCCAAAGTTCAAAGGAAATCAAGTCAAAAGGAAGAGATTCAACTCGAATGAAAGTGATTCTGTAAATAAATTTACCATATATGCTAAGTTTTGCCTAGAGCCAAAGCTCTAATACCAACTGTAACGACCCGCTATTTTGGACTGTTCAAATCGACAATAAAACCATACATGTCCGACTTGAATAAATCAAAATACCGAATTGTTAATTAAAATTTGGCA
This sequence comes from Allium cepa, assembly GCA_030765085.1. Taxonomy (NCBI): domain Eukaryota; kingdom Viridiplantae; phylum Streptophyta; class Magnoliopsida; order Asparagales; family Amaryllidaceae; genus Allium; species Allium cepa. Next base: position 70,719,112 of record CM060938.1, on the reverse strand, counting down.
AAACATATACAGTGAATAAATCAATCACAGAATCACAGATACAGAGTAGTACAATAATACGCAGCGGAATAAATGAATAGTAGTTCATGAAGCTACTATATAACAAAGTTAAAATAAAATACATCAGAATATCCCAGATATAGTGAAGTCTCCAATGCAATAGATGACTTCTCTTAACGAATCAAATGGAAGTGCTAAAAGCTAAGCGATAGTTGGATCTCCAAGCGAAGCTCCAAACTCCAAAGGTGAGTCTCAATGCTACATCACTCAGTCTAACCCGAGCGTAAAGCAAAACACAAAACACTCAAGTCAGGATTAACATGCTTATATCAATAAATCCAACTCAAGTGAAATATCAACTAAAATAAAATTAACTTAGAGGATGTTTGGGATAACCATCCTCTAAAGATCCCTGGAACTATCTATAGGGTAGAAATATACACTATGTCACTGTGGTCATCTCAATTTTATTTATTATTCAAAAACAAAATATCATTTCACTTCAAATATATTTGTTTTCAAATTTGATCACTTTCACAGTTACGATTCAAATCTACTCCAATCAAAAATTCAAATCTAGTCAAATCTCAATTTATCAATTTGAAATTCAACTCAATTCCTAAATAACCACTTCAATTTTATCGATCTCAAAATTCTGATTTGAAATCACAAAATACCCCTTTATATTTTAATATATTTCAAATTTTAAGTATTCAACGTGTCAAACTAAATTTTATTCAATTTAGTTTCCTAAATAATAATTTCAAATTTTAGTTCAACCTAAATTCTCATTTTTATTCAATTTAGTTTCTAAATAACAATTCAACTATATTGATTTCAAGTACAGATCTGAATCTCAAAATAACCCATTTAAATTCCAATATAGTTCAAAGCTTTAATATTTAAATGTTCAATTTAACAATTTCATAAAGATCTCGATTAACATCATTATTATTTAGTCTTGAAATGCTCCCTCATTTGATTCAATATCATTTAAGTAATCTTAAATTACATTTTACTCAATATTTTATTTTAATTTATTTAAACGTGAAATATTCATTAAATCACTTAAATCAAAAATCCAGTTATAAAAATCATACCTTTAGATTTCCCATTTAATAATTTCAAATCGATTTAATTAAATAAATCCTTATTTAAATACCATTTTTAATAAATCCAAATTTATCTCCCATTCTTAATTATTCAATTTATTACAAGAAAATCTTTTTGAAATATAGATTTACATAAATACTTAACCATATTATGTGTATTAAATCAATTCTAATTTAAATCAAATATTACTACTAAGTCTATATATAAAATTTCCATCTTAAGAAATAATACTTATTTAACCATATATTTCTTTCCAAAATTAGGGAAATTATTTCAAAATATTCATATATGGACCAACGATGTTTGTACATATTTTCTATCATATGGTCAAGTGCTACAGATATTTATCATTTCAATCCGTCCACTAAATATATACGAGTGGATATCATTTCAACCCATAATCCCATATTCAATTAAATGAAAATCGCTAGGGTTTATCATTTCAACCCATAATGATTTTCTCCTATCCTAAAGTCCGTTCGGGTATGTATTATTTCAACCCATAGTGAATACTATACTAGCAGGGCACTTGCAGAGTGATAACAGATATGATAATAATATAACAACATGCATATATCATCAATAACAGTATAATATAAACAATAGGATATGGTGTCATATCCCACAAGTGAACAGTTATATATAATAGCATAAATATAACAATTTAAATAACTACAGCAGCATACTTCAATTGTTGTTTCAATTGAAATCAAATTTAATAAATATATGAACGTTAATCGTGAGTGATCGCTCACCTTTCAAGGCTAAAGAGAATAGATAATGAAGTTTAGTTACGAATTCCAAAGTAACGCTAGATCGACACGATTCGACGAAGAAAATAGGCACGACGAACAAAGCTGATAAATAAAAGAGGAAAAAAATCGAATTCAAATTAGAACTAGATCGATGAAGATGAATGATATAAGTGAACTTACAATTATATATATATAATTATATATGACTATTTACATATATAAAACATATTCTAAATTTAATATACATACATTTCAGATCATTGTTTTTAAACCAAACACATATACAAAAAAATCAAACATATATGCAATATATATGTTGAAATAATACTTATTAAAATAAAAACTTATATATAATGTATGTTCATTGCAACATATCAACTGCCGCGTATATAACTTTTAAACTTTATCTTATAAAATATAAACTGTATAAACTTTTATAACTTAATAAACTTTATATTATAAATATACTATATACACTTAAAACCTATGCATGTGATACCTATATTTAAATAATAATATAACCATTACGACATAAACCGCTTAGACATGCTTAAAATTTACTTTCAAAACCATTATAAATACCATATACTTACCGACCAAATGTATAAACTCAAATGCTTATATATATATATATATATATATATGGTTTCCGTTCTTTTTCTCACTCACCTATTTTGTTGTTTCCGGTACATTGCATTAAGAAAGAGTAATATATAACAAAACCCAAAAAACCCCAAAAAGGTTCAAAAAAAAAAAAAAAAAAAAGTATATATATTTTCAAATCACCTTATATTATTTCATTTAATAACATGATACGAACAACTTCACTTAAATCAAATTCAAGTTTAAAATATTATAAAAAAACAAAATACTAAGCTTAAACAAATTAGATCAAAAAGCATCTTTACATACAGCAGCCGAAAAAGGAAAATTTTATTTTATAAACTAATATAACAGCATATATATATACACACACAAATACATTTATATATATAAAAGAATAACTTTGACATACATATATATATATATATATATATATATATATATATATATATATATATATAAACCATATAATAGAAGCTGCAAAATTTGTATAATATATTATTAAACTGGAAACAGGGAAACCCAAGATAATATAACCCATGTAACAAATTCACTGATATATGTATATGCTAACAGACAGAAGTACTATACCTAATATATACGAACGTATGCAAGCTAGTTGTGACGAGTGTCTGATGGATGATGGCGATAGGGGTATGCGGTTATGGCCTTGAAGAGGCGCTGTAACAACTTGGGAAAGAAAGAAAATAGGCTTCAGGGAGGAAGAGGAAGCAACAGTAGGTATGAACCCAAAGTTATAAAGGCAGAGGAAAATCCTTTGCACAATTTAAGGTGGGCTTTAAATTTTTAACAAATACAAAACGTATCTAGGTTTATATGTTTATAACTTTCCAGCTGTAGTGTATATATATGATGAACGGTCATAACGAAAGAAGTGGAAACATGGAGCGTTGGAAAGGAAAATTAGAAAAATAAATTTTCACCCTTAAATTCCGAAGATTAATAAGGTAACATGCCTCTTTACTGAAATGTACAACAACGGTCACAAGCTAAAATTTAGCTGAAAGTTTAAAGAAATGAGGGGAAGATGGATTTTTAAATTAATCACTTCCCAAAATTAATATGTCAATGAAAAAAGGAAAGGAGATGAATCAGGGAAACGTATTATAACTTATATATAACTATTAAACGGATAGATGGAAGAAAAGGTGAGCATGTGAGTAAAAGTGGAAACTGATTTATAAGCGAAATGGAATGTGAGCAGTTGCCTGGGAAGAAAACAGAACAATTTAAAAATTAAAGGCAATGGACTGTTGAAATTAAATGAGTATAAAACGTGTAAAAGTTATACGTCGAAACGGCTATAAATTTCAATTATTATTATAAAACGGGGAATAACGAAAGGCAAGGACGATGATTTCAAAGTTTATTAATAGCTAGGAATGGGGAAGTCTATCTGTGAATTGGAAAAATTATAAAGTAATTGAAATTTTAACGGTAGAAAAAGTAACAGCTACACACTGTTTTAGAAACAATCAAAGCAATTAATAGCTTTATTGGACAGTAAGAATAAATACGGAAGGGCACGTTATAAAGGCAAAATGAACCGTTTGAAAATAAATAAAAGAAATGATGGCAAATAAAACAGCTGTGCCTTGAATTTCCCAAAATAAATTATTTTATGAACATCAATTATTACTGACTTAAATTGAACAGAATCACACCCTAAAATATACTTCCTTAAATTTTAATGAACAGTTATCATTTGCCACATTTAACTATACTTAATCCAAATGTAAAATTTTATTTCAAAATTTTATTATTTAAAATTTCTCAAAAATCAAATTAAATAAGCTAAAATAAAACCATTAAAAATTAACAAAATTTTACGGGTCGTTACAACCCATATCCCCCTTAACACATTTTATGTAAGCATCATATTCTATACAGTACCGTAAACTCCGCCGTAAATTGGTGGTCTATTAGGGAGCACGCTATAGGTACGACACAAACCAAAATCGTAGTGGGCTCAATAAGGCATATGACAAGGCATGCGAGGAAATGTCCAGGGTAGGTTTCTACCGTTTTGCAATACCAGACCACTTTGGTAACGCATAACAGCTACTAACACCCACCTTGAGACACACTCCCATAATCAAATCTAGGGTGGCCACCAATCAATCACAAATTAACAGATATGGTATCGAAGAAGCGTATTCGATAGGAGGAGTGACCTCACTTGGCTCGGTATAGCTCCTATTTTAGTCATATCAAGCTGATCCGAAATTCAGGGCTGCGTTCTTACCTCATACCAGTAGTGTTCGCCAAACCATCCTACTTCGTTCTGGATTCTCCACCACGTGCACAGTTGTTAAAGTGGTTTCGGAATTGGCAGAGAGTATAACAATATCCGACCCCGGTCTCTTTAACAACCAAACACTTATTTCACACCATGGTCATTTTGTAAAACATATTTAATAATAAATCCAAAAAACAGTTTATACCTTCGTATCAAGATATCCATATACTTATTCCAAAAGTATAGATATATTCATAAATACCAAGGAAGATTTTCTTTCACTCAATTTCGAAAATAATTTATAACTCTCTCTTAAACCATTTATAAACTATTTATATGCTTCAGAACCATTTATAAAGCTATTTATAAATTCCAAAATAGTTTACAACTCTTCCCCTATTCATAAATTTCTATACAAATTCCTTTAAAATGATTCCATAATACAAGTTCTTCATAAAACCATTTATGAAATCCTTTAAAATCCTTATGAACTCCTTTATAAACCATTATAAAATCCTTCATAAAAATCTTTTATAATGTCCTTTTAAAATCCATTATAAAGTCCTTCATAAAAAAAATCTTATAAAAAATCCTTTTATAAAATCCATTATAAAATATCTTTCAAAACTTTTATAAATTCCTTACAAAACCTTTTACAAAATTCTAAAATCTATTACAAAAATTCTTTTGTCTATTAAAGTTATTATAAAATCTATATTTATTATCTTAACTTAAATTTTTAAATAAATCTTTTAAAATTATATTGAATATTTTATTCAACTAATTTTTTAAAGTGTTTTTATTGTATTACATTATTTAAATTACATAATTAAAACTAAATAAAATTATAAGTTAGAATATGAAAATATAGATTTTTTTAAAACTTATAATAACTAAAAAATAATTTTAAATAAAATCTTCAAATTAGATTTTAAAATCAAAATTATTAAATCAAAACATATTTTACAATTTTAGAAAATAATTTAAAATCGACCAACGGTGTTTGTATATAATTTTCTATTATGTGGTCAAGTGATCAGTTAATTTTAATTTCAAGGATGGATATATATCATTTCAATCCAAATCAGGTGTCATTGGTATATATCATTTCAACCTATTTCTTAATTTATATAATTTTAGATTTATTTGATGCCCGTAACATCTAGGGTGAATAACAGGAATAAATCAGCATAAAACATCTAGGGCAAATAATAGGAATAGATCAGGATAAACAAGCATCCAAACATCTAACATATCAATCATTAGGAATCCATTACAATGAACATCCAAAATAGTCACATATCATTACAAATTACTAGTTATAAATTCTCCGGTGTTTAACTAGCAATTTAAATTCCAATTTCAATTGAAATGTCAATTTCAATTTAACTATCAAATTAAATTACACTATCGATGCAATTTAATATAAATGTCAATTTTAAACCATCAAACAACAATTAATAAATTCAAATCACTACATGAATTAAATTTGACAAACATTAAAATATTTTAGTATTTCGTGAGTGGTTTGAACACTCACCTTTGCATTTTAGTCGAATTAAAATCCAAAAGAATGCCCAAATTCCAGCAGTCTCCAAATGCAACCAAACCAGATTCATATCATCCATAATTTCGATAGGAATGCAGCAGAAGGAACCACGCGTCAATCGAAGCTCGTGTTCAGAAGTTATTAACGTTAGAAGATTTGAAAATTAAATTTTAAATAAAAGTAAATAAGGGGAAAATTAGTAAATATACCATCTCCGCCACCCTAACGCACGCATGAAGCTCGAACGGACCATCTGTCTCCCTCTTCCAGGTCCTCCACGCCACTGCCACGGCCAGGCGCGGCCAAGCCAACTGCTTCCAAAAGGTTCGCCCCACCTGCTCTTCCTTCCTCGACCACCGAAGTGCCCCCAATGCCGACCCACAATGACGAGACCCAGCCGCCGCCGCCGCCCAAAACTAAACCGTAATTGAATTTTTTATGCCGATCTGACCATCGTTTTACCAAACTAACTACCCAGATGAGCTCCTCATGTCATTCTCCATACGATAGCACCATTGGATCGAGGCATCACCGCTATTCATCAACCACAAAAACGGATGGCCAAGAATATTTCACTAATTCCTGGATGAATGGAGCCTACAATAGAAAAACAAAATACAGAGATAGATTATGTTCGTTAAGAGCTTCACGATGATATATAATTCGATAAGATTTGAGGAGTTGAATTTTCGATTTTGATTTGGAATTGGGAATTAGGGTTCGAGTTGACAGCCATTTGGGAAGGAATAGATGAGAAAGAAATGTACGTTTAAAAAGTGAAATTAGAAAGATGCTAGGGTTTATAACAGCCTATACATAGGCAGAGATGGATAAGAATTGATGGACCAGATCGAATGGGTTGACACGATAACAAAGACCCAATGTAATGACCCAAAATTTTGGGTCGCTAGATTTGAACATTTAATTCATTTTAAATGTCGAATATGTATTCTAATTTGAATTTTGAAATAAAAAGATTTTGATTAAAGTAATAGAATTGGTTAAATTTCAAATATGGGAATTCAATTGAAATTTGAATAATAATAATTTAATATTGGAACTGGGATAATTGGTGATTCTGGGCGTAAATAGATATAAAAATAGATTCTAAAATTTATTTTAAGCCTATTTTGATTTAAATAGTAATGTTGGACTGTTGGATAAAATTAGAAGTTGATAAATTGAATTTGGAAATTTATATTAATTTAATAATGGAATTTAATAATATAATAACGTAAATAATCAGATCTTGATTTAAACTGAATCAGAATGACTTCTAATGTGAATATTAATTTATATGAATTACAATAGAGCTAGTAAAGTTTTAAAAGTGAAATTTTAAGTGATTTCGATGATTTTGAAAATCGCTCGAAATAATCGACGAGTTAAAATAGCCTTCCGGGGCACAGTCTCCGAATTCGACGAAACTAGTTCCGTTGGATCCGTAATAGTTAGTTATTGTCGGATTTCAATTTTAGTAGCTATCGGAGTTGTCGTTTGGCCCTGGCAGCTTAAAACACATAGAAAATACTTTAATCGATTTAATTTAAAATTGATCGTTTATTTTCGTAACTCGCGTGTACGATCTAATTAGCTTCCGAAACACGTCCCATTGTGTTTAGGTAAAATCTTAGAAATGCCTGGCGGCACGTAAGATTCGGAGCTCGTTTGAAAAATTGCTTAAGAGTTAATTTAACATTAAAATATTATTATATTTACTTATATATATATATATTCACGTTTTAGGGCTGAAACCCTAGTTGCTTTCATTGCCGCCGGCATAAGCTTTACCAATGGCCATGAAACACCTTTTTTTCCCTCAGATATCTCGAGATCCATCGACTTTTGGGAGAAATCTTCAACTGCATATTCGAAGAGCTCGCTAAGCTTCATTCATCCAACAGTCGTGATTGTAATCAGCGTGGTGGATCGCCTCAATTTTTAGGCCGTTAGTCACGAGTTCGAGCACGTTTTTGGGAGCAACGATGAGGCCAAGCTTCGCGAGATTTTGGGCGTTGGGGGAGTGGAGCGGTGGATGATAGGGTTCTGGTCACGAGTGGGAGGTGCGGCCATCGGAGTTAGGGTTCGTACTTTGAGTTCGGGTTGCCTGTAGCTTTGCGTGAGAGAAGAAGTTTGTGCGACCTTAATTTCAAGCTTGAGATGAGCGACTAATGGTAGAGTAAAATTAAAATAAATATTTTTTTTTATAAATTATATATATAAATCTTTTAAACTTAATATCTCTTGCGTACGTTATCAGAATTCAACAAATCAGCAAGCGTCGGAATCGCAGAGACGTGATCTACACGCTGCAGCAGATCTGCAAACATTTGGAGCAAGCAAAATTTTTGGATTAGATCGAAAGGCTCGATTTAATTTAAAATTTAAACGTTCATTGAACCCAATGTGAGTTATTCTCACTCACATCTGGATATCAGTAATTTAAATAGCCAATATTTAAAATGTGTGATTGGTTGTTTAACTGAATATGATAATTGTTATCAAATTGAATCGATATTTATAGGTTGTGCTAATATCTTTGGATGCAGGGAAACAGGTTAGAGGGATCCAACTGGATTCCTCACAAATAGAAAATTTTATTTATATTCATATATATATATATATATATATATATATCTCATTGATATTCTGTGATAAATTGCTTTAGATCCTGTTATGCTATGCTCTATTTATATACTGTGTTAGATTAAATCGAAATTAAATTGTGATTGTGATATGATTGGGTGAATACAACCTGGGCATTTAAAATAAATAAATGAACTGGGTTTAAAGGAAATAAAAGAAAATTCTTAAGTAACGAATTTTAAAAGAGATTAAATTCAAGGAATGGGTTGAAAATTTTGAAGTGTTTGAAATGGTGATTACTAAGGGAAATGTGAATTGTTTAAAATAATAGCGAGATTTATTTTTAAAGAATGGGAAGTGTGCTTTCTCCTGGAAACTTCAGTATGTTACTAAGAAAAGCTTTCAAAATATAAATTTACAGTTTAAATATGTTGGAATATTTTAGAAAGAAATATTATTTTAAATTGTTGAAAGTGTAAGTTAATATTTATTTAAGTAATTATGGTAATTCATTATTTGAAAAAGGTAACGTAGTATTAAGTTCTCAAAAGCAAATTATAGTATAAATATTTGATTTAATAACTTTATCCTAAAAGTTAAACTTGACATAAAGTACTTAGGAAACCTCTACATATTTCCTTAAGTTTTATTTTCAATCAAATAATTTATAGAAGCTTTATTTTAAATATTTTAATCATATATTTGAAATTGATTTCCAGGAAATAGCAACGTGTTTAAAAGTAAAGGGGCTATTTTTAAAGTATGGAAAGGATTTTACGGGATGAACGAAAAATTGAATTTGGGTAAATCGTGTTAGATTGATAAAAAGAATTCTTTGGATTATCCTAAAATGGAAGTGATTTCCCTGAAAAGCCAAGTACGTTTTTAAGGCAGGTTCTAGAATAGTTAGAAGCTTTGAAGTTATATTAAAAAAATGGTTTAAAGAAAATCATTTAAGTGGTAAGAATTTTAAAAGTGAACATTTATCAAATTAATTACAGAAGTAATTATTTTAAAGGGGTAATTAGTATTATGTTTAAAGGATATTACTAATATTTATACTATAAAATGGTTTTAATTCAAAGATAATTAGTTAAAGTTTTATTTGAAACTTATATAGACTTTCATAGCTTTATTTCAAGATCTAGTATGACTTAACGTTATTTTAAAGATAATAGTTTATATTTTATTAACCAGTTTTATTTGAGATATTTTTAAAAGTATATAAATATTTTAAATCGAGTATGTAAGAAGTTTTAATATCAATGTTTTAATGTATTTTCAAGAAAAAAGTATTTAAATTATTTTAAATCTTAAGGATTGGTGCTTAGATGCTTTCAGGGAAGTAACAATTTGGGAAATTTGTTCCATGAGAAAAATTGAGTTTGAAAAGTGTTATCAACGGGATTTGAGAATGGAAACATATCTTGTAAAGATATTTTTAAGGAAAATAAATAATATGGGAATTATTTATTGTGTGATGGATGCTTACGGATGTTAATTGATAGTTAAATCACCGACTATCAATATTGGACAAATGCGTTGATCGTTTCGAAGAGACCGGGATCGAGATTAATTTCTCGAAAACCACTTCGATCCGGTTTGTACATTTTCGTAGGACAAACGAGTTCGGAGTCGAAGATGGACCAGTGAAGTGCAAGGGCTAGTCACTACTAATCCTGAGGATATTTCCAAAATGGATGTAGTAGGAGTGGTGCCTTTGGTTCCGTTCGAACCCGAGACGGACTTGTATGGACGAATGCTTTCGGAACATCGTCAAGTGGACGATGGGCATTCTAAGTGAAACGTTCTAAAAGGTAACGCTTAGCCTCAAGCCTCATCAACCGGGAATGACTGAAAATCAAGGGTTATGCAGCTAGGCTTGGTGGGCAGCACCCATTCCGGATAAGGTCATTCCTGTCTAGATGTCCCTTTTATTTTGGCTTAGTGGTGCGGTTGCTGATCTCAACCGTGGGGTGATCTCACTCGGGATTATCCAGTAAGGGATAATCCGGGCCGTTGCAGGGGATCGGGCATGGTCCTCGGTACGCTGATCTAGACCAGGTACTGTGATAGGTGGTACCCCAGTGCCTAGTCATTAGATGGAAATCCATTCTCCCTACGCGCTTTTTACGAGTTTTGTTTGTGTTGCCCACTCTGTGGCTAGTAGCTGAATTTAATGAATGTAACAATTTCGGCTATTTTATAAGTATTTGTAAATAGACCCTATTATAATATCAGAGGATTTCTATAAAAAGTGTTTTAGCTATCGTAAGGTAAAAACCCGACATGTTTATTTATAGCGTGGTCTTACGAGATGCTTTTGTTTTCAAAGGATTTTTGAAACTTTAATAATCAGTTTGGGTGTATTATTATCGGTTGATATTCCAGACTGACTCGGATGTTATTTCATTATAATGCTCGGGTCAGACCGAGTATTATATGTTCAGGATAGGATGCTTTGGAGTAGGAGAGGAGCTGGAGTCCGAGACGTATTATCCGTACTTGTATATATATCCGCTGCTATGATTGTATGAAATTGTCTGACTGGTCAATGTTGTTGTTTGAGATGCTCTGATGATATATTGTATGAAACAGATATAGTTTTCATTTTGTGTAAAGAGCTGATATTATATATTATATTTTATTCTGCTGCGACTGTGAGATTCTGATATTGTTTAGTCCCTTCTTTCCTCTACCTTCTTTCTTTTTCCTCAACAATCTGTCTTTTCCAGCACTTGATCGTCGGCATATCATACTGTGGAGTATTTTGTGTCGATTTTCGAGGTCGGGAAGGGTGGGTCATTAAACTTGGTATCAGAGCTTAGGTTGGCGACAACCTAGGCTTTGGTGGGCAAATTACCCATTAAACAGAGTCAATAGTACTCTGTAATGAGTTGAGTGTAATAATATACATGAGAGCATACTTGTTGGTGAATATAAAATTATTTTTATACTATTTTGACTTGTCGATTGAGTGTTTATGAATTCTGGTCGGTACGGGAAGTACAACCATATCGATAGGGGTTTCTAAACTCTTAAACAAGATAAACCGACATAGTATTGTTTTAAAGAGGGTAAATGAAATAATTTTACCCAAAATTATATTTTGATATAAAAGAAATAATTTTCTAAAATTATTATATATATTTGGATGATTGGTTGTTCATACTATAATGAAATAAGAATCTAAAATTTAATCTAAAATTTGAAATGGTTATAATCAAATAAAATTGCATGAGTATAAATTATACAAATCCACAAATATACATATTAATTTCTTTACACACCAAGTTATACTTCAAATTTTAAAACACCCTGGTTTCAATTCAAAACAAATTCCTTTAAATTTTCAAACAGCTCTTGTTTGAAATAGGACCCTTTTATTCAAAAACATTAAATAATATTATTTATTATTTCCTTATCACTTTGAAACAATTTTCAAATTTCTGGACCTAGATTTAAATCTTAACAATTCGGAACATCTTCAATTTCAATTTTTGAGTCATACTTACCTAAATGTTTTACTTCTTTAAAACATTTCATTATACAACAACCATTTATGATAATAACCAAGATTATCATATCTGGAAACTTATCTTATTCTGAAACTTTTCTCCAAATTCAAGATTTTTATTTTAGTTTGAATCCATTTCTAGCCCATCTTTATTTAATTTCAATTTGGTTGTATTCCTATTACCACTTAATTTAATTCCAATAACTTAATAACCAATTACCTTAATATTTATTAGAAAGAAATATTGCTTTATATATCAAATATATTCTTATATAAAATCATTTAAAATCTTTATATAAGAAAATAACAAGTACATTCTCATAAATATAAATACACTCAACTCATTTTAGGGTATCACTTACCCATTCCTTAATGAGTAATCCTTAACCTTCTGCTCTGATACCAAATGTAACGTCCCGGAAATTTCCTATCCTGAAAATTCCAGATAGTTAGGAAAAGAAGAGAAGAGATAGAAGAAAAGAAGAACAGAGATACCAATATCTCACAATTGCAGCGGATAAATTATAATATCAAATAATAATAATAGTTATACAAAGGAAAACTGTATCTGTAAATTTATATTTTAATACATCAGAGTTACATCATTACACAAATACTGGATAATTAAAACTAACTTGTCCCAGATAAACTACAATAACACAGCGGAAACACTTCATACATTCCTGCCATCCAGCTCGCCTCCTGAGCTCTAGAACATCCTTACCTGAAAATCTGTAATACTCGGTCTGACCCGAGCATTACCTCAAAGTAACACCTGGGTCAGGCTGGAAACCAGCGTGAGTAAAACCTATCTAACAAGAAAATACTAATGCAATATACTTATTTAAAACCCGGGGTAACTCGTATAAATTTACAAATTCACATTTGTTATAGACATCACTTATCTCACACATCAATTTCTAAGTTCCAAAACTTAGATTAAATGGTCCAAATTCACGTAAATCATTCCATACCAGCCTATTGATTTCATATAACAATTTATAAAGAATCGAAGTGGTTTTGGGTATTTACCAATACCCGACTCCGGTCTCTTCGAATTCAATACCATCTTAACCTACGTTATTCAGGTGAAACACAACTCAACCTTTAATCACAAGATGTCACCTTTTTACACAGTAATTCATCATCGACGGATAACCACATAATCACTGTTCAAGACAAACATATCATATCATAAAATTTTCATATCAGAAATATGAACCAATCATTCATAAGCAAGATTAATTAGTCACCCAAACTAATTAAATCAAATTAATTACTTTAATCACTTCCAATTTTGCTTACTTAACAATAATTAATTACAAACCATCAATTAATCATTCCCTAATTATCCCCTCTCATTCCATTCTGTAATTAGGCTTTTATTAATTTACCACCTTCATTAATTAACCTTGATTAATCACATTCAGTAATTAATCTTCTTAATTACTTATATTAATTAATTAATCTATTAATTAATTAATAAATCCTTTAATTACTTATACTGAATAATTAACACTTAATTACTCCCACTGAGTAATTATTCTTTAATTACTTTCCATCATGTAATTTCCCATTAATTAATTACAACCTGTAATTATCCATTTATTACTTCATTTAGTAAATAAACTCCATTAATTACCTTAAGTAATTATACTTAACCTTTAACTAATCCTTGATTTAGTTCACTTAGTTAATTAATCATTTAATTAATTACCTAAGTAATTAAGCCTTATTTACTTACATTAAGAATTTATCCATTAATTAATCATCTTGATTAATGATATTAGGTAGTTACTATCCTTAAATTACTTCCATTAAGCAATTATTCAACAACTACACTAAGTGATTGCACCTTTAATTAAGTAACTATTACTTGAATAATTTACCTTTATTCATGGGTAAAATTTCCTTTAATCACAAATTAATAAACCTTAAATTTTAATTAATTAATCTGTAATTAGTCATGTCAATAAATCTTTAAATTACTTAGGTTGATTAATTAACCTTTAATTATTAATAAAACTTTTAATCATAAATATCTTTAATAAATTACACAAGTTAATTACTTGTGTACAATTATTTCAACCCAAGTTTAAATAAGTTTAAAACATTAACCTTAAAATTTTATTATGGGAAAACTTGCTTTGAAAAATCGCTCATCATCTTCCTTAGAACTAGGTAATTTTGGAATTTGAATCTTGCTTAAGAATTTGACCAAAGTTACAGATTTAAGCCTTAGATCAATACGCTAAATACATACGGCTATATGACCCAGACCTTAAACTTCGATCTCCCTCTCGAGCCCAACCCCCTACTACTTCGAGCAAGATCCGAAATTTACCCGAAATACACGCTTCCTCCTCCCATTCAAAAAACAGCAGTTCTCAACTGACACGCCAAAGAAAAGTGTACACGTGCACGAACTGCCAGCGCCTCTCTGATCGCCGCCGAGACCCTCCGCAAGTCAGCGATGATCACTTTGACACGAGCGACCCACCAGAAACCTGATTCCTTGAGCAAATCAGAATCGAGCAATTTGAACCCATCAATGCAGAAAACACGATCATCACCATTCAATTTCTCCGTTCTCTGATCATCTGGGATTTCTCATTAACGTCCACAACCACACCTTGCTTCCCACTTCCAATTCCCCTCCACCGATAATTTATAGATCATCTACGACATCGCACCCACCAATTCAACATCGACCCCAAAACTCAATCTAAAACACTACTTTCCCCTTTTCCTGTCACCGTGGCCATCGAGAATTCCGATCGCCATTCTTCTCTCAAACTTCATCCAACAAACATCCTCTGATCCGAACCCCAAGACCACAGATTCACGTGATAGTCAGAAATTGGTAAATTTCCAATTTCCGACCAATATGAAAATTCTCTTGAATTACAAATCTAAAAATCATGATTTAAACTTCAAAAATCCTAGATTTTAAAATCAAATTCGATTATACACTCGATTCTAGAAATCACAAAAGTCGAATATTTGCTATGATTATGATTCTACCTTTTTCTTACTTTTTTTTAAAACTAGCTTAAAATCTTACCTGAAAACAATTCTAGATCAAACTTCTTGTCATTTCAAACAAGTTTTGTTTATACACCAAAATTTAAAATAAATCAGAGAAAGAGATATTAAATTTTATACAGATTTTGGAACCTGTGTAACTAGAACAGGGTAATCTTTTGTATTCATGCACATCATGTAATCATGCATATATCTACATGCAATTTATGTAAATACTTATCATACTTTGTTCTCAAGTAATTTCTACATGTAACAGAATTTTTTTTAAAAAAAAAACAAATTAAAAACTTGATTTACTCACCTTCTTTCTTTATATTTGCACTGCTGCCTTGCTTTTAGCCTCCTTTTCTTTTTGTTCTTGATTCTTCTGTTCTTTTGTTTAATGGCAGATCTATATTTGCTTCCAACTTAAGTTTGTTAGAATGGATGAAAAAGAAGACAGGGTGGAGATATATGTAGGTTGCAGCTCTATACACAGTGAGTTTTTTTTTCACTTTTTCTCTTAATTTTTTTCATGTGTGAATTTGATTATTAGAACCATCTATATAAGAGATGGTAAAGAGTGTACTGTAAGCTATAGGGGCTGAAACATTTTGTACATGCTTGATTTTTTTTTTCTATGGCTTGATTTTTACTTTGACATTGATAAGATATTTTGTATGCTTGGATTTGATGTTGTCTCCTCTTTTGTTTACACATCTCTTTATATGAATTTTATATTGTATATATCTTTTATATGTATGTATAAGTGTATGGTTATGTATTTTATCTCTATTATCTCTAAAATAAAAGAAAATAAAGAAAAATTGACACTTGTTCATCCACATGATTTAAACCTTAACACTTCTTAATTTATATGTCTTAATAGCTTACACTAGTAATCTTCCATGTTAATAATGGTTTTATATAGAATATATCAAAATTTTCCTTTATTTAGTTTATAATTATGTGTGTTTTTGATATAAACTTATATCTTTCTCAAATACGTTTCCTTTGTTTTATATTTGTACAAGTTATATGAAAATGGTTTAAAACTAATTTATACATTAATAAAAATCATACATATATTATTTTTCAAATCCAAATATTTTTATGATATTTATCTCTTGAATTTCAAATTCCAGTTCAAATGCTGTTTACAATCATATTTTATATTAGAAGATTTTCAAACATAATATCATCCATATTTATTTTTATTTCAGAATTTATTTTGTTCAACTAAATAAAATAAGTATCTCAAAGAGAAAGTCAGTTGTAACGTCCCGCCTTTCTGCACGCTTTAAATCGACACACATGCCAATTCAAACCATACGGAAGGGCGGATTGTTATGGGGTAAATAAGAAAACAAGAAAGAAATAAATAAAAGCAAAATAGAATCTCACAGCGGAAGGATAAAGTATAATAATCAAATATACAGTTCATGAAGCTGTTTTACAAAATATTTGATTTTACTTACACAATGAATATCAGAGTTACACATAGCAATACAACGCAGCGGTACAATATTGAGTGTAGTGGAATAATATAGTAGATAATAATACTACAAATCTTCGTCTTCATCCTCCAAATAAAATCTCCAAATCCTGAAACGCTCGGACTGACCCGAGCGAATTGAAAAGGCAAAACACTCGAGTCAGAACTAAAAGATCATATATAAGTTAAATCAACAGGAATAAATATGAGTGCAGTAACTCAAGAGATGCTCGGGATTTACATCTCCTAAGGATCCGTTAAACTATTTACTATGTAGTATATTGCGCTATTATAATAGTGTCTATTTGTAAAATAAACTTACTTTTAAATAGCGTTAAGGCTTTACATTTTCCACCTTAACACAGTTATATATTCCCATAGTCTATACAGTACCGTAATCTCCCCCGTACTGGGCGTCGTCAGAGGGCACTCCATAGGTATGGTACAAAACCAAAATCGTATAAGGCGCGCTAGGGTAGGTGACACGGCACAACTAGGAAATGCCAGGGTAGATATACCAATTACGCATCCGGGATGATGGTAACGCATAGCCGCAGCTATCGCCCACCTCGAACAAACACCCCCAAAATCAAAGAAATCAATAGTGGCCACCGAATCAATCCAAAGTCAAAGTATAGTATCGAAGGAGTGCGTTCGATCAGAGGAATGACCTCATTGGCCCGAGAATCGCTCCTGTTTTAGCCACCTTATGCCAACTCACGGGAGTTGGGTCCACGTATTTACCTTATAGGAAACGCCGTTACCAACCTACTTCATTCTTGAATCTCCACCGCGTACACGGTTGTTAAAGTGGTCTTCGAAGTTGGCAGAGAGTATGGCAACTTCCGAACCCGGTCTCTTCAACAACCAAACGTTATTATAACACCGCGGTTATTTTAAAATAATTTATTCTTTAAAACCAGAATATAATACCTCTTTCAAACTATATAAATACGATATCATTTATATTTTTAAAAACCCAATCAATATTGATATCATTTCAAATATATCTTTTTTTTCTAAAACCATACCACTTTAAATTTATAATATCTTGAAACCATACCTTTAAATTTTAACTCCTCAAACATAATACTTCGAAATTCACAGCTTTAAAACCATAACTTCCAACTTAAATGGTTTGGATATTCAAACAGTATAGAATAAAATAGTTGAATTTAAAATTTCTTTATAAAAGAAAAATAATTTCCGCGACTTTACAATTTATTTATTTAAAATTTCAGTCTAAACCATAAATTTTAAATTCATTTTCAGTTGAATAAACCACTTCAATTTCAATAAATTTCTAACTTTGAGTATTTAACAATTTCAAAACTTAAGGTTGGAAATTTATATTCAACAATACATTTTTCTATTTTTAGTTTTGAAATGTTTACATAATAAATCAAAAACTTAAGGCGTAACCATTGTGTATCTATGAACCATGGTTGGACAAAGGTTTTTAATTTTGTAAGTTCCAAAATAGACTAAATGAATGTAATGAGAATTAAACAATTTTTCCTATCTAATAGTAACTTAAACATATTTACATTATTGGATACAAATAGTAATTACACATTTCTCACTAAATAATAGTTACTCATCTCTACAATCAATCTTTCAACTAATAAACATATGTTTACTCCTTTACTAAACTTGTTCATTTTTATTCTTTTTGATTTACACTCCTACTATTAAATCAACAATACCTTATGAAATTATTAACATAGGTTCCTTTCTTTTTATTTCATAAATCATTGCCTTGTAAATAAAGTATACGTTTCTATACCTTTTATTATGTTGACACTACAATTATTGTCTTATTCCATATTAATGTGAAATTTATTTACGTTCAATTGCAATATATCCATTTATCATAATATAAACTACAATAAATTGATCAAGCATGATTTCCATTTTTATTCAAATCAATAGTCATATTATGATTAAAATTTTCATTGGTTACATCCTATTGAATTAACATTCTTCGATTACCAATTTAATCTACATTAATTGCACAAATTAAGTAAAACAAATTTTATGAAATAAATAAATAGGTAACTTATAACCATTGTTTCCCTTAACTTTTAATTACATTTAAAAGTTCATTAATTACAACAAATGTTCAAATCATCTATATAATTCTAATTTCATCTTTTATTTGTGTAAACTATTTTATTTCCATTATGCTGAGATTTAGTCACTTATACACACTTAATTTTCCAATTCATTTATTTATATTGGTTTCAATTTTTTTTATTAAATCAATTGCCACTTAGGCATATAATTAATGTTTCTATTGATTTTACATTCAAAAAATTTCAGTTATTATCTTGACTTACATAAGGTAATGTTTAATTATATTTAATTGCTATTGATTAAATACATTGGTAACGAACAATAGTTGTCACCATTATACATTTTATAACATTTGTAAATTTATTCTTTACCTTTTACATCCCACTATAATCAATGTACACATTAATACAACACATATTATAATCCCTTATACAATACTGATCTTATTCAATTACCCTTAACTATCTATTTTATACAATAATTAAATGTTTACATTTGTTACTTATTAATTTTTTTTCAACCAAGCATAGCATGTTTAAATACAATGAATTGGAATTTCATTAAGATTGTTGATAATTAACTTGTATTAACATTGTTTCACTTTAATTTAGTTATTATTCCATTATTAAATTACAACATTTTATTTCTTTCAATATTAACTCATAAAATATTATTAAATTAACAAAATTTAAACATTGAAAATTTATGGGTCGTTACACTCTCCCCCCCTCAAAACTTTTCGTCCCCGAAAAGGAAAAGAAGGGAAAAGAAGAATTAAATAAACAACACGTCTTATTCAAAATATTAACTTTATAAGAAAATAATTTACAAATTTTATTACTTTAAATAAAATATACCCATTCTATACCCATAAATCTTTTATACTTAAATAAATAAAGTTTGGAAATCATTTTCAAAAAGATTTCAAAGTCCAAAATTTACGAAAAATTTCGGCAGAGTCTCCTCTGCCCGGAAAGGATCGGGAGAAAATATAATATCAATATAACAAATATTTTCAAAATAATATATATCCCAACACGGGAAACAATATAATAGCACTATAAACTGTAATCCGAAAACGTACCTATTTTTCGGGCAATTTACGCTTAATTATGAAACCAAAAGCTTAGCATTGTTTCACTTTAATTTAGTTATTATTCGATTATTAAATTACAACATTTTATTTCTTTCAATATTAACTCATAAAATATTATTAAATTAACAAAATTTAAACATTGAAAATTTATGGGTCGTTACATCAGTTGATTTTCCAATTACACATTAATTATGGTTTCAAATCCACTTTATACATCCATATATTAATTAGAATTTTACTTGTTAAATTTATAAATTAACAATTTAAAAATCTTAAATCCGTTAATTACCAATTTAAAAATCAACCCAAATATATGAATATATACTTTTAAACAATTACAAATTCAGTTTGTAAATAATAATTCTATTAAAATCCATCTATATTATAAAAAACAACACATTATTATTATTGTTTGAAAACAACAAATTTAAATTTTTTTAATAATTTATAAAGGAGATTATCACATTTATTTGTTCAATTTATTAATCAGTATTTTTAAGAGTTAAATCAGATAACTATCCAATTATCTGATGCTCGAAAATCCGGGTTATCACATTCCTTCCCCCATTTGAATCTTTTCGTCCCTAAAAAGGAAGGAAGCCAGAATTATTAAAATACTTAATATTAGTTAAATTACTTTTTGATCATTTTTACTTTGAAATCTATATAATATTGCAAAATAGTTTTATAAAAATACTTTTATAACTCGATGTTTCAACAAATCCGTCCTCGTTCTCACAGAAATTCGGTCATACGTTGATCAGGCGTAGGACTGAAAATCTATAAGTACTTAGTAGACCCATTTCAACACCCAGTGAAAATGCTTGGAAAATAATTTTATTGAAAATATAGAAAACATTTTTGAAAATAGAGGAAATATCTTTGGTGGGAATGCTCTGGAAATCATCACCCCCATCCATGGTCACAGTTACATCCTGGGTTGCGTTGCCATCGCAGCAAAAGTCCATGTAACTGTAGGCACTCCACGCCCCTCAATTACGTCATGGAACCCACAACAGATCGCAGTTACATTCCAGGGTTACGTTGCCATCACACCAAAAGTCCATGTAACTGTAGGCATCAGCGCCCTCGATTTTCGCTGTCAAAATGAAACTTCTCTACTCCAACATAGGTCGCAGTCTACCGATGTAAAATCAAACATAGACCATTGGCTCTCAGCGGCACACACGACTTTCGCTATGTTACCATAGGTCATAGTCTACCGATATAAAATCAAACGCAGACTGTTGGCTCTCAGCGGCACACACGACTTTCGCTATGGTCTGTAGTGGATCGTAGTGACATCGAGTTACATTTTCGTCACAGCATAACCCAAATGCCTCTGTAGGCATCAGCGCCCTCGACTTCCGCTACACACTACACATAATCCTAAGGAACTAGTTTTGTCCGGACTCCTCACAGGATCAACTTTAGAACTCCCCTTAGGTTTTAAGGCAGTACCACACTGTGGCACTCCTGAGAAGTTCATTTCAAGGGAGCGCATTTTCCCCAGAGCCATTATCAAAACACTTTATACTATACACATATAGTATCTTCCAAATCATACACCTAGTATGAATCTCATATAAATCTCCTTTTCTCAAAATCGATTATCCCAAAATCAATAATTCTCAAACTAGGCTTTCCAAATTCCAATATTGATTTTACCCAAAAATCAAAAGCCTTTGCAAATCCAAAGGGTCCCAAAACCTTTTTCCAAAATCCTCATAAGATCCTTTATATATATAGATATATATATAATTTTTAAAAACTTTGGATCATTTCAAACTTGTATAAAACTCTTTTTATACTTCAAACACTTTCAAAATCCTTTTCTACTGGCAATATATTCAACAAGGGGAGATTCATCTTATATAACAAAGATATATAACTTTGTTTATTCAAAATAATATATTCAAATTTGATTACTTTATAAAGTCACTTACCATTTTACTTACTTCCATAAAGTAAATTTTTACCATAGAAATATCCAATTTCCACTTTACTTTATCATATGTTTCACAAAATATACCTTTCATTTCAAAAAAAACATTTCATATTTCTTATCCACAAATTCCTAGTATTAATTTCATTCAAACCCATACGATGTACACATATCATCCATATGCTATACCAATCTAATCGCTCACTCGATCACACAATTTCACTTCCGAACTAGTAACGTCCACCCGACTTCCTAGTGCGGAATCAGATCTGGTTTCTTGATCAGAAACCGTCATTCTCCTTGCATACTCATAACTATGATAGAGAATATCCAGAACCAATCAACAATCCATATCCAGGTTCGCCGTCAAAATTCTAGTAGAAAATCCCAACTCGGATCGATATACTATCTCGATATTCTGTGCTGGAATCTGGATCAAATCACTATGCGAATAGAATAATATACATACACCTTACGTATTTATCTTTATTGATTATTAGCCAAATCAATCTCTTTCTATTCACCTTTACTTTGATTTTCATTCACTTTCTCACAATTCTTAAATCCTCATTTGGATTATCACTTTAATCCTTATCTCAAATGGATATTTAACCATAAACAGTTCGAACTCTGTCCAGTTTAAATTTAGAAAATAGCTTGAATTTTTTTAAAGTAGATAAGTAATTGAAAAATAATTATTAATTTGTAAAATAGCTGTAAAACAGTTAAGTAATTGTAAAATAGTGGGAAAATAGTCAAATAGTTATAGAAATTTTAAATAATTGCAAAATAGTTGTAGAATAGTAATTAGTTATATAGTAGTTGAAAAACAGTAATTAGTTTATAAAACAGTTGAAAAATTGTTTAAATAGCTCCAAAAATAATTGTAAAACAAGTATAAGATAGTTTTAGATTTAATAAGAAAAGTTGTATAGTAAATAGTTTGGAAAAAATAGATTTATATTAAAACAATTTATTTTGAATATAGTCCCGAGTCAAACTGTTCAATTCCCAATCTCCAATCCCATCAACTCAATTTAAATTTCCACTCCTATTTAAATTGACTCAATCTCAATTTAAATAACTTTAATTTCCATTTAAATTGATTTAATCCCAATTCCCATTTGAATTTGAACTTATTCATCTTCAATTTCATTTCAAATCAATCCCAATTTGAACTAATATAAATTAAATCTCAAATTTAAACCATCTCGAATTATAATTTCGAGTTAAATTTTAAAGGTTTATTTAATCCTTTAAATCAAATCAACTTATATCTTTAAACCATTTAATTATGAATACAAATTCCATTTTAACTTAATAATGGATATATTACCACATCCCATTTCTTTAAACAAATCCAATTATTTTAAAACATCCATCCATTTCCAATTTTTGGATCTCAAACCCATTTTGAGATCACCCAAACTCCCAATTCAAATCAACCATTTAACTTTCCAAGTTAAATCCTAATTTCATCTTGAAATTTCCAATTCAGGTTGCTTATTAAATTATTTAACTCTTCCAAAGTTAAATTCAATTTACTCAATCCAGTCAAATTTACACAATTTGAATTCCCATTCAAATTTTAAACTTCAGATTAATAACGTTCCCACTTAAGTTTAAAACTTACTTCACTTTGGGTTCCACATCTCATTCCAAATTTAAAACTCAACATTTAGAGTTTATTTCAAACCATCTTTGATATTTTGAATATCCATAAATAAACATATTAATTTCTTTACACACCAAGTTATACTTCAAATTTTAAAACAACCTGGTTTCAATTCAAGACAAATTCCTTTAAATTTTCAAACAGCTCTTGCTTGAAATAGGATCCTTTTATTCAAATACATTAAATAATATTATTTATTATTTCTTTATCACTTTGAAACAATTGTAAAATTTCTGGACCTAGATTTAAATCTTCACAATTTAGATCATCTTCAGTTTCAATTTTGAGTCATACTTGCCTAAATGTTTCACTTCTTTAAAACATTTCATTATACAACAACAACTTATGATAATAACCAAGATTATCATATCTGGAAACCAATTCATTATTGTCTGATTCTGAAACTTTTCTCCAAATTTAAGATTTTAATTTTAGTTTGAATCCATTTCAAGCCCCATCTTTATTTAATTTCAATTTGGTTGTATTCCTATTACCACTTAATTTAATTCCAATAATTTAATAACCAATTACCTTAATATTTATTAGAAAGAAATATTGCTTTATATATCAAATATATTCTTATATAAAATCATTTAAAATCTTTATATTAGAAAATAACAAGTACACTCTCATAAATATATACACACAACTCATTTTAGGGTATCACTTACCCTATCCTTAATGAGTAATCCCACCAGAGCCAAGGTTCTCGCTTAACCTTCAGCTCTGATACCAAATGTAACGACCCGGAAATTTCCAATCCCGAAAATTCCAGATAGTTAGGAAAAGAAGAGAAGAGATAGAAGAAAAGAAGAACAGAGATGCCAATATCTCATAATCGCAGCGGATAAATTATAATATCAAATAATAATAACAGTTATACAAAGGAAAACTGTATCTGTAAATTTATATTTTAATACATCAGAGTTACATCATTACACAAATACTGGACAGTTAAAACTAACTTGTCCTAGATAAATTACAATATTACAGCGGAAACACTTCATACGTTCCTGCCATCCAGCTCGCCTCTTGAGCTCCAGAACATCCTTACCTGAAAATCTGTAATACTCGGTCTGACCCGAGCATTACCTCAAAGTAACACCCGGGTCAGTTGGAAACCAACATGAGTAAAACCCATCTAACAAGAAAATACTAATGCAATATACTTATTTAAAACCCGGGGTAACTCGTATAAATTTACAAATTTACAATTTGTCATAGACATCACTTATCTCACGCATCAATTTCTAAGTTCCAAAAGTTAGATTAAATGGTCCAAATTCACTTAAATCATTCCATACCATCCTATTGATTTCATATATCAATTTATAAAGAATCGAAGTGGTTTCGGGTATTTATCAATACCCGACTCCGGTCTCTTCGAATTCAATACCATCTTAACCCACGTTATTCAAGTGAAACACAACTCAACCTTTAATCACAAGATGTCACCTTTCTACACAGTAATTCATCATCGACGGATAACCACATAATCACTGTTCAAGACAAACATATCATATCATATCATAAAATTTTCATATCAAAAATATCAACCAATCATTCATAAGCAAGATTAATTAGTCACCCAAACTAATTAAATCAATTAATTACTTTAATCACTTCCAATCTTGCTTACTTAACAATAATTAATTACAAACCATTAATTAATTATTCCCTAATTATCCCCTCTCATTGCATTCAGTAATTAAGCTTTTATTAATTTACCACCTTCATTTATTAACCTTGATTAATCACATTCAGTAATTAATCTTCTAAATTACTTACATTAATTAATTAATCTCTTAATTAAATAATAAATCCTTTAATTACTTATACTGAATAATTAACACTTAATTACTCCCACTAAGTAATTATTCTTTATTTACTTTCCATCAAGTAATTTCCCATTAATTAATTACAGCCTGTAATTATCCATTTATTACTTCATTTAGTAAATAAACTTCATTAATTACCTTAAGTAATTATACTTAACCCTTAACTAATCCTTGATTTAGTTCCCTTAATTAATTAATCATTTAATTAATTACCTAAGTAATTAAGCCTTATTTACATACATTAAGAATTTATCCATTAATTAATCATCTTGATTAATGATATTAGGTAGTTACTATCCTTAAATTACTTCAATTAAGCAATTATTCACTAGCTACACTAAGTGATTGTACCTTTAATTAAGTAACTATTACTTGAATAATTTACCTTTATTCATTGGTAAAATTTCCTTTAATCACAAATTAATAAATCTTAAATTTTAATTAATTACTGTAACAACCCAATATTTTCAACCATTCGCATCCGCACATGTCGGACTTGAATTACTCAAAATACCGCATTGTAAATAAAATTTGGCAAATCTCAGAAACAGTAAATACATAATCACATATCACAGACACAGAGTAAATAATAATGCAGCGGAAATAAAAGAGATTGTAGTTCGTGAAGCTACTATATAAAAATAAGATACAACAGAGTTAAACAAGATACAACAAAAGAGTAACAAGATACATCAGGTACAAATCAGAATACATCACTAAAATCACTGGATACAGAAAGCAAAATAGATGGCTGCATCTTAAAGAAAAGCTCCAACTCCGAAGGTGAATCTTGAATGCTATCTCACTCAATCTGACTCGAGCGTAAAGCAAAACACAAAACACTCGAGTCAGGACATATATACTTATCAACTGTAAATCAACTCAAGTGAACAGTAACAAAAAATGCATCAGTAACTTAAAGAATGCTTGGGATCGCCCATCCTTTAAAGATCCGTTAAACAATTTACTATGTAGTAATATTGCGCTATTATAATAATGTCTACAGTAAAATAAACATACTTTTAAATAGCAGTCCGGGCTACCCATATCACCCTTCACACATAATAGTCCCATTAGTCCATCCAATATCATGCCATCTCCACTCCGGGTGACTGTCAGAGGATACCACATGGGCTACAGCAGAAAACCAAACTCGTAGTAAAGGCTCGGTATGGTAGGTGACACGGCACACAAGGCAATGTCAGGGTAGATATACCAATTACGCACACGGGCTGGTGGTAACGCAGCAGCCACATATGCCCACCTCGGAACACATTCCCATATCAAAATCGGAGGATGGCCATCTAATCAATCACCAGTAAGAGTATAGTATCGAAGGAATGTGTCCGATCGGAGGAATGAACTCACTTGGCCCGAGATCGCTCCTGTTTTAGCCACCTTATGCCAACTCACGGGAGTTGGGTCCACGTAATATACCTCAAGAACGTCGCCACCATCCTACTTCATTCTGGAATCTCCACCGCGTACACGGTTGTTAAAGTGGTTTTCGGAGTTGGCAGAGAGTACGACAACTTCCGATCCCGGTCTCTTTAACAACCAAACGTTATTATAATGCCGTGGTCATTTCAAAATAGTTTATACTTCAAAAAGATCAAATCATTTCATTTCAAACTATATTTCTTTCAAAATAGTTTATACTTCGAAACCAAAACCATTTTTATTTCAAAACTATTTATTCAATCAAAATAGTTTATATTTCGAAACCAAAAACATTTCAAACATATATTCATTTCAAAATCATAATATTTTCAAAGAGTAACTCTTTCGAAACCAAAAATACTTGAAACAATTACACTTTGAAAATCATAACATTTCAAAATCATACATTTGAAATCATGGGATATTCATTTAATTCTTTACATTTTACAATTCATTCAATTAATCCCAAATTTTCAATTTCCAACTTAATTCAATTCAAACCATCAGTTTCAATTAATTTCCCAATAACCATTTCAAATCATATCAATTTCAAATTTAGATTTGATCCACAAATTAAACTATTCAATTTTTAATATATTTCAAAGCTTTAATATCCCGCATTTCAAAAACTAAATTTTATAATTTCATATATCTCAAATCTAGTTTCATTATTCTAAGTTTTGAAATATTCATTTCATAAATCCAATATTATTTAAATAAACTCAATTTACAATTAAACTAAATATCCTTTCATACCAATATAAACTTCAAATATTCATTTATCAAAAGTACATATCATTCCAATTCATATTCTTTATCAAAATAAAGATCAAATCATTTCCAAACCTTATTATCAAATCATTATTTGAATTCAAATTCAAATACTCAAATTTAAATATCATTTTTAAATCAAATAAGTCATTCATTTGTTATTTCAAGTATCATTACAAAATACATTAAAAATTCCATTCAAAAATACATTTATCTCATTACATTTAACACATAACCAAGTAAACCTTATTTAAATTCAAATTCAAATATTAAAATATATTCAAAACTTCTTAAATTTCACAATTAATCAATTTCCAAAAGTTAAATCATTTAACACTTTAAAATATAACTCAAACAGTGTTAAAATCTATAACATTTCAAACATTGTCAAATTATAGTAACGACAGCATTTATAAAGTGCTATCGTAGCTTATAGCTTCCAAAAATGGTTTAGTTCAAGAATAACAGCATTTATAAAATGTCGTAATAGATATTTAGTTATTTCAAACATTGTTAGATTCAAAACAATAGCATTTAAAAATGCTGTCAAAAGACTACAACATTTTGAAAATGCTATAAAATTCCAGATTTCATTTTAGCTTTTCAAAAATAATAATAAAACTCCAAATTTTTATTATAACTTAAAAATCATATTTCTAGACTTCAAAATTTCACATTTAAAATCATTTTAACATATGATTTAACACAACAAAATTTTTAGATCAAATATTCAATTTAAAAACTCCATTCATTTATTAAGTCAAAATTCACTGTTTATTAACACATAAATTAAATAAAACTTAAAATTTTACTTCAAATACAATTTCTAAACATTAAATTTAATTTCAATTATTTATTTACATTTTAAAATAAAATTTAAAGTTTAAAATCTCAATTACTTCAAATTTACGTACTCAAATTCACAATTTCAAGACTTAATATTTAATTTTCTTAAAACCATAAAATATATATTTTTAAATCAAAATTTCATACTTTTAAAAATACATATTTTAATAAAAATCATTTAAAAATATACCACGGGGTCTGTATATAATTTTCTAACCTAGGTCAAGTGATACGGATATATATCATTTCAATCCGCAGTTTACAAAGAAAACCCGGGTTCTATCATTTCAAACCCGCAATCCCAAGTCAAATAAAATACAATAAAAATCGCTCAGGCCTATCATTTCAGCCCATAACGATTTTTTCCTATTCTAAAGTCCGTTCGGGTATGTATCATTTCAAACCATAGTGATTCTATGCTAACAGGGAACTTGCAGAGTGATCGTATGCATAAACAATATAAACAATGTCAATGTCGCAATATATCAAATGTCAGGTGATAACTAACAGTTTTAACATGGTAATAACATGGCATAGCATATCATATGATCATCATTAACTTGCATACACATTTTATATTACTATACACTTGCCATCAATTTACTATTTCATAAGTAAATATGTCAGAGTGAGAAAGACTCACCTTTTACGAAGCTAGAGACAAACAACACACACAAGAGCGATTCCAAAGGCACGACAAGCACGATTTGATTTGAATTGATGGAGACACTTGTAAACAACACAAAATATAATATACATAAGCACAAATATAGATATCGAGATACAAATATAATCAACAACTTTAGTTTGCAGAACAGTTGCAAAACAAGAGAGATGACCAAACCTTAGAAGCAAAAGACTTGCACACGACAACATAAGCTTGTCACATGATCAAATGGGCTTGATCTCACCACACTAGGCTCTGGTTTGGGTCAGGTATGGCAACCATAAAGGTCAGGTTACAAGTGGATGAAGGTGGTGGAAGAGTTACAACATGAAGCATACATGGGTTCAAGGCAAATATGTGAAGTTTTGGTGCATTTTGGCTCGACCATAGGGTCTTCATGTCAGGTCAGATCTGGACAGTAGTGAAAGGGGCAGCCAGAGGTGAAGTAGATGATGGTGGTGGTGGCTAAGGGGTGGCCAAAGGCAACTATGAAGGCAATAGTGGAGTATAGGCTTGGCTAGCATTGTTTTGGTGAAGTGCTTTGCAAATTTGAGGTGGTGGCTTCATCTAATGGTCATGGCCAGAGGTGGTGGTCAGAGGAGAGGGAGTTGGTGCTGCTGTAGATGGTGGAGAGGATGGTGGTCAGCAAGGAGAGAGGTGAGGCCAAGCAAACATGAAGAAGAGGAAGGCTAAATCAGTGAAGAAGAGGGAAAAATGTGAAAAGAAAAGCCATTGTTTTTTTTTGTTTTTTTTCCTTCATGGCCGTGATTTTTAGGGGATGAGAAGCCTTCCCTTTCACGTGAAAAAGAAAGAAGAATACACGGCTGAAGAATGGAGTTAAGGCAGCCAATTGAAGAGATGTTGGTTGAGAAATGAAAAGACAGAATGCAAAAAGGCTTAAGCAAATAAAGAGTCACAAACCTTTCAAATTTCCACCATTTCTTTTTAAAATTTAAATACATGTAAAATATGTATAAATACAGATAAAACACGAAAATATAGTAAATAAACAAAAATAAATAAATAAATAATAATTAAATATAATTAAATTAAGAAAATAACAAAGAAAATGTAAATTAGGCTTGAAAATTTGAAAATAAATGAAATGAACTTTGGGAAAATTGTATGTACATGAAAAATATTTATAAATAAAGATAGAAACATAAAAATAAAATGCATACATAAAAATGAATAAATAAATTTTAATTAAATATAATTTAAATGAAGTAAATAGCAGAAAAATGGAAACTAACCTTTAAAGATAGAAAATAAATTCAATGAGCTTTGGAAAAATTCAAACATCACTTTAAAAATATTTAAAAGGTAAAAATATATGTAACATAACATATAATAACATTTAGAATAAGATACGACAATTAAAAATATTATTTATATAATTTAAAATAAAAAAATAGTGTTAAATAAAACAATTTACACCCAATTTTGTAAAAAGCATAACTTTCACAATATTATTCGGATTTCAACGAAACGAAAAGCAGTGTTCTTGAAATTTTATTATTTACTTTCATAATAAAATATAAAATTCAAATTTTCAAACCTTTAAAATTTAAATTTAAAAGTAAAAGTTTGACCAGATTGACCAAAATTCACATTTTTTGAAAATATTCAATTTATGCATGTTTGAAATTCTAATCCACATCAAAATCAACATTTATATTTCAATTAACAAAACATATTCATTTTAATAAATAAAATAAAGTTTTTAAATTAGGAATTTAAATTAAAATAATTAAAATATACAACTACAATAATCAGAAAATACAGGGTTGTTACAATTACTCTGTAATTAATCACGTCATAAATCTTTAAATTACTTAGGTTGATTAATTAACCCTTAATTATTAATAAAACTTTTAATCATAAATATCTTTAATAAGTTACACAAGTTAATTACTTGTGTACAATTATTTCAACCCAAGTTTAAATAAGTTTAAAACAATAACTTTAAAATTATATTATGGGAAAACTTTCTTTGAAAAATCGCTATCATCTTCCTTAGAACTAGGTAATTTTGGAATTTGAATCTTGCTTAATAGTTTGACCAAAGTTACAGATTTCAGCCTCAGATCAATACGCTAAATTCATACGGCTATATAACCCAGACCTTAAACACCGATCTCCCTCTCGAGCCCAACCCGCTGCTACTTCGAGCAAGATCCAAAATTTACCCGAAATACACGCTTCCTCCTTCCATTCAAAACACAGCAGTTCTCAACTACATGCCAAAGAAACGTGTACATGTGCATGAACTGCCAGCACCTCTCCGATCGCCATCGAGACCCTCCGCAAGTCAGCGATGATCGCTTCGACATGAGCAACCAACTAGAAACCCGATACCTTGAGCAAATCAGAATCGAGCAATTTGAACCCATCATTGCAGAAAACACGATCATCACCATCCAATTTCTCCCTTCTTCGATCATCTGGGATTTCACGTTAACGTCCATGACCACACCTTACTTCCTACTTCGATTTCCCCCTCCATCGATCATCTATAGATCATCTACGACATCGCACCCACCAATTCAACATCGACCCAAAAACTCAATCTAAAACCCTACTTTCCCCTTTTCCTATCACCATGGCCATCGAGAATTCCGATCACCATTTTTCTCTCAAACTTCATCCAACAAACATCCTCTGATCCGAACCCCAAGACCACAAATTCACGTGATAGTCAAAAATTGGCAAATTTCCAATTTTCGACCAATATGCAAATTCTCTTGAATTACAAATCTAAAAATCATGATTTAAACTTCAAAAATACTAGATTTTAAAATCAAATTCGATTATACACTCGATTCCAGAAATCACTAAAGTTGAACATTTGCTATGATTATGATTCTACTATTTTTCTTACTTTGAGTTAAAACCAGCTTAAAATCTTACCTGAAAACAATTCTAGATCAAACTTCTAACCATTTCAAACAAGTTTTGTTTATACACCAAAATTTAAAATAAATCAAAGAAAGAGATATTAAATTTTATAAATTTTTTGGAACCTGTATAACTAGAACAGAGTAATCTTTTGTATTCAGACATGCACACCATGTAATCATGCATATATGTACATGCAATTTATGTAAATACTTATCAAACTTTGTTCTCAAGTAATTTCTGCATGTAACAGAAATAAAAAAACAGATTAAAAACTTGATTTACTCACCTTCTTTCTTGCTGTTTGCACCGCTGCCTTGCTTTTAGCCTCCTTTTCTTTTTCTTCTTGATTCTTCTGTTCTTTTGTTTAATGGCAGATCTATATTTTCTTCCAACTTAAGTTTGTTCGAATGGATGAAATAAGAAGACAGGGTGGAGATATATGTAGGTTGCAGCTCTGTACACAGTGAGTTGTTTTTCACTTTTTCTCTAAAAAAATTTCATGCATGAATATGATCTGTAGAACCATCTATATAAGAGATTGTACAGAGTGTACTGTAAGCTATAGGGGCTGAAACATTTTGTACAGGCTTGATTTTTTTCTTCTATGGCTTGATTTTTACTTTGACATTGATAAGATATTTTGTATGCTTGGATTTGATGTTGTCTCCTCTTTTGTTTACACATCTCTTTATATGAACTTTATATTTTATATATCTTTTGTATGTATGTATATGCGTATGGTTATGTATTTTGTCTCTATTATCTCTAAAAATAAAATAAAATAAAGAAAAATTGACACTTGGTCATCCACATGATTTAAACCTTAACACTTGTCAATTTATATGTCTTAATAGCTTACACTAGTAATCTTCCATGTTAATAATGGTTTTATATATAATATATCCAAATTTTCCTTTATTTAGTTTATATTTATGTGTGTTTTTGATATAAACTTATATCTTTCTTAAATACAATTCCTTTGTTTTATATTTATACAAGTTATATGAAAATGGTTTAAAACTAATTTATACATTAATAAAAATCATGCAGATATAATTTTTCAAATTCAAATATTTTTATGATATTTATCTCTTGAGTTTCAAATTCCAGTTCAAATGCTGTGTACAATCATATTTTATATTAGAAGATTTTCAAACTTAATATCATCCATATTTATTTATTTTTAGAATTTATTTTGTTCAACTAAATAAAATAAGTATCTCAAAGATAATTGTCCAATTACACATTAATTATGGTTTCAAATCCACTTTATACATCCATATACTAATTAGAATTTTACTTGTTAAATTTATAAATCAACAATTTAAAAATCTTAAATCTGTTAACTACTAATTTAAAAATCAACCCAAATATATGAATATATACTTTTAAACAATTACAAATTCATTTTGTAAACAATAATTCTATTAAAATCCATCTATATTATAAAAAAACCACACATTATTATTGTTGTTTGAAAACAACAATTTTACAAATTTTTAATAACTTATAAAAGAGATTATCACATTTATTTGTTCAATTTATAAATCAGTACTTTCAAGAGTTAAATCAGATAGCTATCCAATTATCTGATGCCCAAAAATCCGGGTTATCACAATAATATTATATATTCATTTTTCAATCTTTTTATATTCAAAACCATAACGTCACTTACTAATTCATATACACATTAATAGGGATTTATTTTTCCATGAATTAACTATAGCTAATTAATTAACCATTTCTATTTTTGGATAATTATGATTTTCCCATTATTGGATATATTCATGTAACGACCCGTAAATTTCAATGTTTATGTAACGACCCGATTTTTCGATGCCCGAAAAATCGAACCATTTGTGTTAAAGAAGAATGAGATAGAAGAAGAAATAGAATCAACATCAGAATCTTACCAACGCAGCGGAATAAAATATAAAAGATGATAATAGATCTTTACACAAAAGAAATTATATCTGTTTATACATACATCGTCAGAATACAGCAACAGAGATCAATACAATCACAACACAATTCAGGACGGCTATAATATCTCGTCCTTCAAAAATGAATACATAGCGGAATTTACATCATATACGTCGGATACGTCTCGCCATCCAGCTCGTCTCCTGAACTCCACAGCAGTCCATCCAAAATCTATATTCTATAATACTCGGTCTGACCTGAGCATTATAGTTAAATAACACCCGAGTCAGTCTGGAATACTAGTGTGAGAAATCACACTCAAATTGATTATTTTCAAAAATCCTTTGAAAATCAAAAGCATCTCGCAAGGCCATGCCACAAATAAACATGTCGGGTTTTTACCTTACGATAGCTAAAACATTTCTTATAAAATCCTCTGATATTATAACAGGGTCTACATACAAATACTTATTCAAATAGCTGAAATTGTTACATGATTAAATTCCAGCATACTAGCCACAAAGTGGGTTCTCCAAACAAAAGTTGTAAAGGCACGTAGGGAGAATGGATTTTCAACTAATGATTAGGCACTGAGGTACCATGTGACGCCCCACCTCTATACCCACGCTAGCCAAGAACACTGCGGTGTAGTGCTGTCAACTAGCGCGGAGAATAAGGCTGTAGAGGAGCGGCCATCAGTAGTTAGGCCTTACACTAGTATTGGTTATCTCGATAGGAGTGGTATATATATATTCTTTCATTTTTCATCTCTGATTTATTTACTCCCATCGACATACCCCAATTCCAGTATAAAACGAACTACGATGGTTCATAATAGTTTAGGACAGTAGATATAATAATAACACAGATAATATCAATAAATGCAGAACACAGATAAAACAGAAAAGTCTCATATATATAACTGATGTCAGTTACAATACATTTGACATAGAACATATGATACAACTACAACTGTCGACCCAGGAAGTTATATATACAAGTACATTATCGACTAACATACATGAATACATATCAACCTATGCTAAGACACGACAACTCCCAAAAGATATGAAAAGTCTTCATAGCTCAAACAGCTACCCAAAGCAAGATATCTACGACCTGAAATAACTCGGTCTGACCCGAGTATTAAATTCAAAAGAAATAATACGCGGGTCAGTCTAATTCAAACTCAGCTATTAGTGCACAGAAGCAATAATAATTAAATAATGAATAGACGACATTCACAATAAATCTCATCTATCCGATCCTTAAATAAAGAAATCGGATAACGATAAATATAACACGTAACAGTGTTAAACAACAAATCAGCAAATTAAACCAAATCAGAATACAATTCAGAATATTGAATTGAATAAACAAAACAGTTCAAAACATTGAAATATCAATTAAAATATTAATTCGAGTAGGGCTGCAGTACACGCACGCGTGCACTGCCTCGCCACTACAGCATATGGAATATGCAAAAGATCAATAAATCAAAACAAGATAGAATATCATAAAATCCATACCGTGTGGCTGCAGTTCACGCTTGCGTGCACTGCCTTGCCACTACAGTGATAATGTACCCAAAAACTCAATTCCGTGTGGCTGCAGTTCACGCTTGCGTGCACTGCCTTGCCACTACAGTAATGATGTACACAACCGGGCACAAGGTCAAACCCGAACTATTAGCTGGATTCAACATAGGGCAGGTGTACAGGCTACGACTTCAAGCATAAAGCAGTTCAATATCCAAGCAACCATGAAAAACAATGGAACCAACTCAAAACAGTCACAATATGAAGACATCAAGTAAAACTGTAGTGCT
The DNA here is from genome assembly GCA_030765085.1 of Allium cepa. NCBI lineage: Eukaryota > Viridiplantae > Streptophyta > Magnoliopsida > Asparagales > Amaryllidaceae > Allium > Allium cepa. The sequence continues at coordinate 70,683,204 of CM060938.1, read as the reverse complement.
CAAACTCAGGTGGACAGCACTGACTTAAGTACACAAGTGACACAGCAATGCATAGAACCAAGACACAAAGGAATGTAAAAATGATAGTGAAGTGGTCCTAATCCATACAACATGAAGGAACCAGACCACAAATATAAAAAATGCAAAAGTCCTGTCATTGCTGCCATGACTCAGATTCAACTGAAAGCAGTGAAACAACAATGCAAATGAAGTTCAATTGAACAGACCATGTAATATAAAAATGGAGCAATGCACCTGTATACAAAATCAAATGCCATAAAGTGATGCAAGACCATATGTAAGCAAACACAAAAATCATAAATATGCACTGAGTAAACATAAGTATATGTAACCATCACTGACTCGATGCAGCAGTCGTTAGTGAAGACACAACACGACTCAAAAGAATCTACAGTGGAATGCAGACAACAAAATCAATAAATGACAGACTTCAAAACCCCGACCAGTGTACATGAATACCACTACAGGTGTGCACAAGGTTCAGGTCATAAAGGAGCAACTCGAGCTCGAGAATGATACAAAGCAAGATGAAAATTAAAACATGACCAGACACACATGCTCAAGTCCAAATGCAGTGCAGGCATCAGACTAAAGCACAAATACATGGAACAATGCCAAACTAAAGCACAAATACATGATATGGAAATTGATCAAAACTCAACAGTGACATGATCAAAGCAAAATCAGAAAGGAGTATCAGTCTACACAAAACACAAGACTCAACCAAGGCTACAGTCAAGTAGCAGTGTGCAGAATGAAGCAGTGTGAAACGAAAACTATAAGCATTAGATCAAGGCAATATAATGCCGACCTGAGTAAAACAAAGGAAGTGCCTTTGTCGGGTACATCATGAAGCATAACCAAGTTCAGTTGGAAGTTAAAGTGATGATGCAAGATGAACCAGACAATAATGCAATGTTGAAAAACAACATAAAGGCCGAGCCAAAATCAACAGAAAAAAAGAAACAGATATCCCCAAAATCGAACAGTGATATCCACGAAAACAAAAAGCTCAAAACAAATAAAGCCCAAAATAATATGCATTGACCAACTATAACAACAACCAGAGAATTATCAAGTCAAAGACCTGAGTACAGTGTGCAAAGACAGATTATCAAGAGATATACAAACATGTGCAAATACAATAATACAACACATAACTCGAACAATGGTCAACAATATATGCATACACACATATGAATGTATGTATGCATATATATACAGATAAGTCAACCAAACAAGTTCGAACTACATCAACATCGAACGAAATCGAACAAGTCACGTATGCTACAGGGGTGAACGTACAAGCTAAAATCACCAGAAAAATCAAAGTCGCCGGTATCAATTAATCAAGTAATGAATTTCAAAATTGGCCGAAGGCCAAACAGAATCAATTCGAATGCCAGAGAGTTCAAAGCAGTAGTTTCAAACTAAAAATCAAAGCCATGGCAATCACGGCATAAAATCAATGCCGTGCAAAGAAAGTAGCAAAGAAACAACCCAAAGTCAAACGAATTCAACATCGTCAACAAAATCGACTGTCGAAATAAATTAAATCACAAATTCAAACGAACAATACATAGGAATTTTAAACCCTATACCAACATGAGACAGAAGTAGATGTGAGTGGAAAGAATCACTCACCTCATTACGAAGCTAAGACGAACAGCTCAGAGATGAAGCCGGGGCGATCGAAGAATCGAGCAAGCCATCATCGAATTCACGGAAGCCCCAATTTGAAGAAGAATGAGCCGCCATTATCTCGTTTTGTTTACGGTTTTAAAATGAAAATGAATCGAGAGAGAGGGGAATGGGTTAGCCAAAAGAAACGAAGAGGGGAACGGTCACATGCCTTTGTTAATAGTCACGACATCAACATAGAAAACATGGGCCAATACGATTTTAAAGCCCACTAACCTTTAACCAATTTATTTTATCAAAGGAATTTCAACTTGAATTAAAAATCCCAAACATCAATTAGCTAGGAAAAGAAATCGTGCAAAGACAATAATTAATCGGTACGAAATACCGGGTTGTTACAGACTTCCCTCCTTAAAGAAATTGCGTCCTCGCAATCATAAGGAATAAATGGAAAAAAGGTAACAACCATAAAAGCATAACATCACAAACGAAGAAATTTGAAATAGGAAGTTCACCATATAGAGCATGAAAGAGAAAGCCTGAACGTGTTTGCTCGATGAATTCTCTGGATTCCTAAGAGAAATCCCTAGAATTTGAGAACCATTGAGAATCTCCACAAGAGAAACATCTTTATTTCGAAGGTGCTCAACCTCCGAAGCAATGATGCGAATAGAATGTTGCTCAAGGTCAAATCTGGTGAAACTTCAATTTCTTCAATAACACAGGGCTCAAGAATAAAAATCGAAATCCATAAGGCATTTCCGTAATTGGAAGACGTGGAAAACGTCATGAATAGCAGAAAATTGAGCCGGTACACTGGCGTAGTACAATAACAACACCAAAGAAATCTTTTAATTTCATAAAAGAAATTCACAAATTCTCTACAAAATTTAATTATCAAATAGATAATCGAAATACAGAAATCACAAAACAGCAATATCTAATTATCGGTACGATAACTAGAAGACAGCAAAATCTAATTATAAACAAAGATAATTAGAAAACAAAAATCACAAGTCGCAAAATTGCAAATATCTAATTACCAAAAAACGATAATTAGAAATTACCACAACGGAAATCAAATTTCAAATCAACGAATATTCAATTATCAAAACGATAATCAAATCTTAAATCACAAATATTTAATTATCACAAACGATAATTAAATCTCAAATATCTAATTATCACAAGCGATAATTAGAAACAACAAATATCTGATTATCAAAAACGATAATCAGAAATCACAAATCAACGAATATTTAATTATCACAATTGGTAATCAAATCAAAATCACAAATATGTAATTATCAAAAATGATAATCAAATCTCAAATCACAAACATCCGATTATCAAAAACGATAATCAGAAACCACAAATATCCGATTATCAAAAACGATAATCAGAAATCACAAATATCTGATAATCAAAAACGATAATCAGAAATCACAAATATCCGATTATCAAAAACGATAATCAGAAACCATAAATATCCGGTTATCAAAAACGATAATCAGAAATCACAAATATTTCAATTAACGGGTCCGGAATTAATCGAAATAGCAAACGCACATGTCCCATAACCACGAGTTTTACTAAATCGTTTAATTCACTTCATCGTTTCCTTGAAAGTGAAAAATTGTGTATTCTAAAAATAACATTTCACGTTCTCAAACAGACAAGTCCGGTATTAAGCGAATCAGTAAAAGAAAGGGGTCATAGTCCTCGATTTTTCTGAAACGTTTAAATCGCTTCCTCATTCTTTTGAAAGCGTAAACTGTAAAAAAAAATTGAAAACAATTTTGATTTATATTTTGAAACAATTTTTAAAAATAACAAATTTTTAAAACACGTGATTAAAACAGCAACATCAGTAGCAACTTCGACAAGGAAATTTCACTTCTCAAAATACCGTAAAAACGGACAACAAAATCAGCATTGCGGGATAACCGCTTGAAAATTCAATTTAAAATTGACGGTTACTGAAGTTAATGCGTCAAAATCTCATCAAGATAATTGGCATCAAAATATAATACCAATGAATTTTCATTCACCAAAAATGTCACAAGAATCTTCTCAAAGATAGAAAGGGGTATCATACCCTAAACTTGTATTCAAAACAAGTCAATGACACACGAATTCACCAATGCACAAAAATTGATAAAACTTATCAATAGAAATCACGAAAATTGGTGAAGCACAAATTCTAGAAATCATCACAAGAAATCCAGAAAACACAAAATGAGAGTATGAAAACTCAAATGGGATTATGAAAACTCACCTACACGTGAGCATGAAAACTCACCTACACGTGAGCATGAAAACTCACCAACACGTGTAACGCAAAGCGAGAACGGGAGCATGAAAACTCACCTACACGTGAGCATGAAAACTCACCAGCACGTGTAACGCAAAGCGAGAATGGAAGCATGAAAACTCACCTACACGTGAGCATGAAAACTCACCAACACGTGTAATGCAAAGCGAGAACGGGAGCATGAAAACTCACCTACACGTGAGCATGAAAACTCACCAACACGTGTAAAGCAAAACAAGAACGGGAGCATGAAAACTCACCTACACGTGAGCATGAAAACTCACCAACACGTGTAACGCAAAGCGAGAACGGGAGCATGAAAACTCACCTACACGTGAGCATGAAAACTCACCAACACGTGTAACGCATATGTAATGGTGAAACATCACAAAAGCGGGGTCTAGTCTCCCTCGCAGACAAAGAGACGTCGCACAGTTGCTAGTCTAAATCACAAAAATGATCGTCATGATCATCAAGAAGTGTCAATTACACTAAGTTAGTAAATATAAAAGTTTAGCGTCATGTCCCATAAACACTTGCTTAACTTAAATATTTACGAACAAACTGTAAATCTTCACTAGAAAATTGTCACAAGAGGTTCAATCGAACAAGTCCAAGAATTAACCGACGAAGTGAACGCAAGCGTTTCATACCACTTGTTTTACTAAGCCGTTTAATTCAATTTCTCATACGAGTGAGGTAAAGGTTTGTATATACTAATAGATTGGAAAATGGTTTAGGAAAAGAGCTTTGTAGTAAAATAGTTTTGAAATCGTTTGTAGAAAAGGGTTTTGATATTTACTATTAGTATAGAAAACCTTTATATTTTTAAAGTGACAAATCGCGAAAATGATTGTAGAAACAATCAATCACACGAATTCATATGCAAAGATGTGAATAGAATCCAAAGAAATCGATGCCGAATCCTTCAAAAAGTATGTTCACAAAAATCCCGAACAAAATGTCATCAAAGTTGCTAATAAAATAGCAACAAATCTGGGAATTAACAAGAATCAATTAAATTTGGAAACCAAATCAATTTACTAAAATTCATATTCGAAGACGTGAATAAAATCCAAAGAATTTGATTCCAAATCCATCAAAGTAGAAATACTCGAAAATTCCAGAAATAGAAGTTATAACAACTAATTGGAAAAGAAGAATCGATTAACAATTGGAAAAACAAAGCAAAACGAGCATAAATGCATAAATGACTTCAACAAAAATAAAAATCAAGTCAATGCCGAAGTCAACAATTATTGGCCAAATTCGAACAAAATCAACATCGGCTAAATCAATTCAAAGACGAAAACACAAGAACAAACTCCTCATCATCAAAAACCCAACTTGAGTTCGCAAAGCAAATGGAGGCCGAAGCCAAAATACTTTCACGAAATCAAAATCAAATGCACATGAATAAACGTTAGGAATTCATATCCAACAATCAAAGATAATCATAGGCAAAGATGAGAGATAAAACTTCGACAATTAGTTGTAAGACATGTTCCGTCTAGGTTATGTTTTATATTATGTCCATAAACCCCAGGCTCTGATACCAAGCTGTGACTCCCCACCTCTATACCCACGCTAGCCAAGAACACTACGGTGTAGTGCTGTCAACTAGCGCGGAGAATAAGGCTGTTGAGGAGCGGCCATCAGTAGTTAGGCCTTACACTAGTATTGGTTATCTCGATAGGAGTGGTATATATATATTCTTTCATTTTTCATCTCTGATTTATTTACTCCCATCGACATACCCCAATTCTAGAATAAAAAGAACTACGATGGTTCATAATAGTTTAGGACAGTAGATATAATAATAACACAGATAATATCAATAAATGCGGAAGACAGATAAAACAGAAAAGTCTCATATATATAACTGATGTCAGTTACAATACATTTGACATAGAACATATGATACAACTACAACTGTCGACCCAGGAAGTTATATATACAAGTACATTATCGACTAACACACATGAATACATATCAACCTATGCTATGACACGACAACTCCCAAAAGATATGAAAAGTCTTCATAGCTCAAACAGCTACCCAAAGCAAGATATATACGACCTGAAATAACTCGGTCTGACCCGAGTATTAAATTCAAAAGAAAATAATACGCGTGTCAGTCTAATTCAAACTCACACGCGTGCACTGCCTCGCCACTACAGCACGCGTGCACTGCCTCGCCACTACAGCATATGGAATATGCAAAAGATCAATAAATCAAAACAAGATAGAATATCATAAAATCCATTCCGTGTGGCTGCAGTTCACGCTTGCGTGCACTGCCTTGCCACTACAGTGATAATGTACCCAAAAACTCAATTCCGTGTGGCTGCAGTTCACGCTTGCGTGCACTGCCTTGCCACTACAGTAATGATGTACACAACCGGGCACAAGGTCAAACCCGAACTATTAGCTGGATTCAACACAGGGCAGGTGTACAGGCTACGACTTCAAGCATAAAGCAGTTCAATATCCAAGCAACCATGAAAAACAATGGAACCAACTCAAAATAGTCACAATATGAAGACAGCAAGTAAAACTGTAGTGCTCAAACTCAGGTGGACAGCACTGACTTAAGTACACAAGTGACACAGCAATGCATAGAACCAAGACACAAAGGAATGTCAAAATGATAGTGAAGTGGTCCTAATCCATACAACATGAAGGAACCAGACCACAAATATAAAAAATGCAAAAGTCCTGTCATTGCTGCCATGACTCAGATTCAACTGAAAGCAGTGAAACAACAATGCAAATGAAGTTCAATTGAACAGACCATGTAATATAAAAATGGAGCAATGCACCTGTATACAAAATCAAATGCCATAAAGTGATGCAAGACCATATGTAAGCAGACACAAAAATCATAAATATGCACTGAGTAAACATAAGTATATGTAACCATCACTGACTCGATGCAGCAGTCGTTAGTGAAGACACAACACGACTCAAAAGAATCTACAGTGGAATGCAGACAATAAAATCAATAAATGACAGACTTCAAAACCCCGACCAGTGTACATGAATACCACTACAGGTGTGCACAAGGTTCAGGTCATAAAGGAGCAACTCGAGCTTGAGAATGATACAAAGCAAGATGAAAATTAAAACATGACCAGACACACATGCTCAAGTCCAAATGCAGTGCAGGCATCAGACTAAAGCACAAATACATGGAACAATGCCAAACTAAAGCACAAATACATGATATGGAAATTGATCAAAACTCAACAGTGACATGATCAAAGCAAAATCAGAAAGGAGTATCAATCTACACAAAACACAAGACTCAACCAAGGCTACAGTCAAGTAGCAGTGTGTAGAATGAAGCAGTGTGAAACCAAAACTACAAGCATTAGATCAAGGCAATATAATGAAGACCTAAGTAAAACAAAGGAAGTGCATTTGTCGAGTACATCATTAAGCACAACCAAGTTCAGTTGGAAGTTAAAGTGATGATGCAAGATGAACCAGACAATGATGCAATGTCGAAAAACAACATAAAGGCCGAGCCAAAATCAACAGAAAAAAAAGAAACAGATATCCCCAAAATCGAACATTGATATCCACGAAAACAAACAGCTCAAAACAAATAAAGCCCAAAATAATATGCGTTGACAAACTATAACAACAACCAGAGAATTCTCAAGTCAAAGACCTGAGTACAGTGTGCAATGACAGATTATCAGGAGATATACAAACATGTGCAAATACAATAATACAACACATAACTCGAACAATGGTCAACAATATATGCATACACACATACGAATGTATGTATGCATATATATATAGATAAGTCAACCAAACAAGTTCGAACTACATCAACATCGAACGAAATCGAACAAGTCACGTATGCTACAGGGGTGAACATACAAGCTAAAATCACCAGAAAAATCAAAGTCGCCGGTATAAATTAATCAAGTAACGAATTTCAAAATTGGCCGAAGGCCAAACATAATCAATTCGAATGCCAGAGAGTTCAAAGCAGTAGTTTCAAACTAAAAATCAAAGCCATGGCAATCACGACATAAAATCAATGCCGTACAAAGCAAGTAGCAAAGAAACAACCCAAAGTCAAACGAATTCAACATCGTCAACAAAATCGACTGTCGAAATAAATTAAATCACAAATTCAAACGAACAATACATAGGAATTTTAAACCCTATACCAACATGAGATAGAAGTAGATGTGAGTGGAAAGAATCACTCACCTCATTACGAAGCAAAGACGAACAGCTCAGAGGCGAAGCTGGGGCGATCGAAGAATCGAGCAAGCCATCTTCGAATTCATGGAAGCCCCAATTTGAAGAAGAACGAGCCGCTATTATCTCGTTTTGTTTAGGGTTTTAAAATGAAAATGAATCGAGAGAGAGGGGAATGGGCAAGCCAAAAGAAACGAAGAGGGGAACGGTCACATGCCTTTGTTAATAGTCACGGCATGAACAGAGAAAACATGGGCCAATACGATTTTAAAGCCCACTAACCTTTAACCAATTTATTTTATCAAAGGAATTTCAACTTGAATTAAAAATCCCAAACAGCAATTAGCTAGGAAAAGAAATCGTGCAAAGACAATAATTAATCGGTACGAAATACCGGGTTGTTACATACCACCTATCACAGTACGTGGCCTAGATCACCGTACCGATGATCCCTCCCGATCCCCTACAACACAAGACCGGGACTACCCCTTACAGGATAATCCCAAGTGAGATCACCCCACGGTTGGGATCAGCAACCACACCATACAGCCGAAATAAAAGGGACATCTAGACAGGGATGACCTTACCCTAATGGGTGCTACCCACTTAGTCTTGCTGCATAACCCCTGATTTTCAGTCATTCCCGGTTGTTAATGCTCGAGGCTAAGCGTTACCATTTTAGAACACATCTCTTAGAATGCTCATCGTCCTCCTTACGATGTACTGAAAGCATTCATCCATACAAGTCTGTCCCGGGTTCGAACGGAACCGAAGGCACTACTCCTACTACATCCATTTTGGAATCACCCTAAGGATTAGTAGCGACTAGCCTTTGCACTTCACTTCTCCATCTTCGACTCCCAGTTCTTGTCTTCCTCACGAAAACGTACAAACCGAATCAAAGTGGTTTTCAAGAAATTAATACCGATCCCGGTCTCTCCGAAACGATCAGCGCATTTGGCCAATATCGATATTCGGTTATTTAACTATTAAATAACATCCACAAACAATCATCAAGCCATAATAATTTCTCTCAAATTATTTATTAACCTCAAAATATCTTTGCAAGATATATTTCCACCTTCCAACCATTTGAAAACAATTTCAAACCATCTTTCTCTCACGGAACAAATTTCCCAAATATTTTCTATTTCCACTGAAATCACCATGTACAAAATACTTTAGATTTTAAAATAATTTAAACACTTTATTTTAAAATATACTTTAAAACATTTAAATTAAAATTACTTAAACACTTTATTCGAAAATATATACTTTAAAAATATTTAAAACAAAACTGCTTTATAAAATATAAAACCGCTTTATAAAATATAAAACTAATTTTTAAAATAAAAATTAAGCCAAACTAAATTTAAGATAAAAGTTACAAAATTCTATACGAGTTTTTAAATATAACTTTAACCAAACTATCTTTTAGAATAAAACTATTTTACAAAATATAAATATTAATAATTATCTTTTTAAAACATAACACCAATTAACCTTTAAATACTTACTACTAAAATAAATTTAAAAAATATTTACTTTAAAATTTTAAAACATTTAAAAATAATAAATATTCTAAAACTTTTCTTTAAAACAAAATTTTAAAGTCTTAAACTTATAAAAAGTCTCCTTTTAAAATATACTTGGCTTTTCAGGGAAATACACTTCCCATTTCCAAACCTTATAAAAATAAACTACTGTTTATTTTTAAAACAAATTCACATTCCTTTATAAATTCCTACCGTGAATTTATACTTCCAAATATCCACTGATATCCATTTCACTTCATAAACCCAGTTTATAAATTCCATAGTCTCATCTTCCTTTAAAATTCCAATTCCAAACACTTAAATCAGTTTTTAAATTGATTTCCAAGTTACTCCATTTTGAAATAAATCCCTTTACTTAATTTATTTCAAAACCCATAAATTTTAGATTTAATTTCTTTATTATAATCTAAAATCTTGTTTAAACCGAATACCAATTTCAAACTTTTCCAAATCTCTTCTTTATCTTTCTAAACAAATTTTAAACCCTGAATTTAAAATAAATTCTTTATTCCCTTTAATAATATCACTAAAGTTTAAAATTCATTTATTCCCATTTATCCATAATCTTCTTTTCCATACCGAAATTATTTATTTGAACTTAAATTCAACTTTTGTTTTTTCCCAATTCATCCATTAATTATCCCAATTCTCCAAAATTATTTTTCTTAAAAATTCTCTCCTTTTATTTCCTTTCAAAAATCAAATCTTTATATTTTGATAACTCAATACCAAAATTATTCAATCTATTCATAGCATCCAATATTCCAATTTCCAATATAATAATAACATATCACAGATTATCAAATAACATTGACTATAAAAATAAATTACACTACTTTAAGGAATCTAGTTGGATCCCTCCAACCTGTCACCCTGCATCCACAGATGTTAGCACAAGATAAAATACCAATTCTACTTCAAGGTGGAATATCGTGGTATATAGGATTATATTTATATCATCCGCTATTATGCGGCGCATAGGGTCTCATCCGCTATATTATGCGGGAAATCAATTACTCCAATATATACTATATATAATATGCCACATCCAATCAATCTAATCATTCAACCAGATATTTAAATTTAACTATTTAAATTTAAATAAAACCCAGATGAGTGAGATTAACTCACCATAACTTTTGTTGCAACACATTTCCAACTCGACTTGTTCTTCGCGATTCAACACGATTCAGACCTTGAACAAACATTTTACATTTTTTTAATATTTGAACTACTCAAATAATCAATTACCATTAAATAAATTTAATTTTAAATTAACAATTTGGTTTTAAGCGAATGAATTCTAATTTCAACCAATATCCTCTAATAAATTATTTTTAGGAATTAATATAAATTAAATAACTTATTTAAATAAGTTAATCACTATAATTCTTCAATATCTAAAACTCCTATGTATTTTTTTCCTTTTTTTTAAAACCTGGTTATAGAAAAGAAAACAATATACAGCTCCATTATAAATTTCAATTAAATTAACAACCCAATTTCAGAAATTAAACTGAATTAATTACAAGATTATTCCTTTTGAAAATCATTTCCTTATCTGCAATTCATCGTTTTCTTTTCTTTTATATTTATATTTATAAAAATAGGAATAATCTGAACATAAATAAAAAGGAGATACCGTACCATCGTCGAAGAAGCGCCATCATTGCCGAGCACGAATCGACATTGTAGTCTCTATTGCGAGCCCATGACCACCACCAGAATGCTACGCGACATCGGCAACCCTACCTTCGCATCGTCCTTTATGGATTGCTTGCGCACGAGTGACAGCCTCGCCTATGAAATCGCTCCCTAAATGCACACGACACTTGCCACACAACCACATCCGATAACATGGCCTCACAACGCCTGCATCTGAAACTCGAGCACCCTAGGCGAGCCCAAATCTTTTCCTTAGTGCGACCCTAGTCTCTACGAAGCCACCGCCACTCGAGTCTACCTTCTGATTTCGAAATTATTTTTCGATTTCGCTCTGACATTGAAGGGAGGAAGGCTGACGAAATGGTTTGAATGAAAGAGGAAGAGAGGAATTTGGTTTGGGTTTAAGGTTGATTTACTATATCAATTTTTTTCATGAATAGATTTTCAAAAGAGAGATAGCTCGGCCATTTGTTTTTTTTCTCTAAATTGATATTCAGGTTGTAAAATGAAAAGGAAATAAAGTTTGGAAATTATATAGCTATGCATTTACAAAGAAGACACGTGTAAGAAGATGTATGAAACATGTCCTCAGAGATCTGCAACAACCTGATGCAATTTATATTATTTATTTAAATTTAAATTTCAAATTCAAATCATCTCGATTCCCGCAACTCACAATTTCGATTTCCAATCGAGGCGTGCCGCTAGGCGTTTATAATGTTAAACCCCTATTTCGAACGCAATGGAAAAGGTTTCGAGTCCTAATTTGTTGAGAAGATAGCTTTTTAAACCTAGTAAAAAAATTGAATTTTCAATTTGGATTTTAGCGCGTTTATCTACCGTACGGCCAAATGATCAGTCCAAACATTACAAAAATTGAAATCCGATAATAATGCACAATTACGGATCCTATAGAACTGGTTTCGTCAAATTCCGAGACTATGCCTCGGAAGGCTATCTTTAAATATCGATTTAAACGATACAAGTTTGAAAATAAACAAAACATTTCCAAATTCAATTCCGAAGCTTCCATTATCTTTAGTATTATCAATATAAATTTTCTAAGCCTTTGAAATATTTTAAATCAGTTAAAAACCAAGATTCAATATTTTTCCCATCTTTCAATAATTAAATTCAAAAATTTAATTGCCCAAATAAATAGTGATATTTGAAATTCAAGTTAAAATATCTTTCAAATATTTAATATCAATTAAATATTTGAATTTCAAATATCCAAAAATTATGGGTCGTCACAGTTTAAAATTAGTTAAACGAACAAGATTTTTGTAATTAAATTTAGAAAGAAATATTTTTTTATAATTTATAATGAAGAAAATGTTAAAATTGAAATGCAACCATGGAAATTAAAGCTAAGTATTAACAATTGAGATGAAATTACGGTTAATTGAAGTAATGTAAATTGTTATACTAGGCTAAAAATTGAATATAAGAAAATAAAGGTAAATAGTGAATTAATTAATGAATTAATAATAATTAATAGAAATTGAATAAAATCAATAATCAATGTCTTGTAAGTAATTATAATATTGTCTGGAAATGAAAACTTATAAAAGTACGAATAAGAGTAAGAGTATTGAATCAACCAATGGAATAATATATTGGTTAATAGTAACTGAATGTAAATTAATGTAATAAGGTTGACACAAGTTGATGAGTAACTAACTTAGTGCAATACCTATTAATTGAAACAAATTGTAAGGTTATAATTGATTGAAATTAGGGAATTGGGGAATAAATTCAAAAGTTATATTAATTGATGAAATAATACGTAATAAATTGCAGTTTGATAGAATCAATGCTAGATAAGTAATTATAATAATTGTTAGTTGATAATTAAGATGGAATGTGAGAATATTAATGTAATAGTTTTGAATCCAATGTTAAATCCATCTATTTGACAATAATGAATGGAATAATCATTAATTTATTTAATTAAATGAGATTATTGGGAATTTTATTTATAATTTCTGAATTTAACGAATTGAGGCTAACACTGAAATTGATAAATTAATCAACTCTAAATTGACATTTAAATTTGTTTAAATCATTGTAAATGTTCTAGAAATAAAAAATGATGGAGTTCGTCAATTAAAGAATTGAAATTGAAAATTTGATTTAATTAGTTAATTTATTAATTAAATTAACTAATGTAAAAATAGCCATTTTGGCCACTGACTCGGATTTCGACAAAACTAGTTTCATCCGATTCGTAACTGCGAATTATTGTAGGGTTTCAAGTTTCATAACGATAGGACTTGTCGTTTGAACGTACGGACTCGAAACGCCTAGAAATCAATTAAATTGAAAGCAATTGAAATTAATTTGAAATAACTTGATTTTAGCATAACTTCTCCATACGATGCAAGTTGGACTTGAAACCTATTCCATCGCGTTAAAATATTCAAAAACATCTATTTTGATATATGGGTTGACCCAATTTCATTCCAGAGTCGAAACGGGCTTTTCGTTGCCACTTTATCGTTCAACACGTGTATTTAATCGATCTGGTCCATTCTAATTTCAACTTGTCTATATACACCCTGTTATAAACCCTAATTCAATTCTTATTCCTCAATTTCTGTACGGTAAGTTCTATTATCTCCTCTTCTTTCCAATGGCTGAAAATCCTAAATCCCAAAATGCAATTTCAGATAAAATTCAAAGTCAAAATTCCAAACTCCGCAAACTATATCATATTTATATCATCGAAAAGCTCTGGAAGAGCGCATCTCAATTCTGTGATTCGTTCTGCAATTTGATGCATCATTTATCTAGAAATTCAAGTTTAACCTCAACCGTCCATAGACTAAGGTTTTGATGCAATGGAGGATTCACGACGATGTGACGATCAGGAAGTGAGGCTTGGGAGAGGACGCCGAGCAGGCCCAAGATCTGGCCTTCGTTCATCGTTAGGTGCTTAGGATATGCCAGATTTTGGCTTGATATGTTGCGATGGCGAAGGAGGCTTCGGCCTCGAAATTCGTGCGCATGGGTGGGGGCTCGAGTCGGCCGAAGTAGGCCGTGTTGATGGTGATGTCTGATCATCACGAGAGTGCATGAGGTGGGCGGCGTTCGAGATGATGGGCGGCGGCTTCAAACTGGGTTGCGCGATTTGCTTTTGCACGGTTAGGGTTTCTGGAAGATGGATCCAGGGTGTGTGTGTTGACTAGTGACGTGGCATTCGAGTGGGGGATAAGGTTATTTCTTTTTTTTATTTAAAATTTTTGATTTCGTATGTTCTAACGTATATAACTTTTACGTATGAGGTCTAATTCATGCACGGTTTTCTCCGCTAGGTTCGTATTGGAATTCCAAACATTTTGGCGCTGGTTTGGGTAGATTCCGAGATTTCGAAAATTTTGGGTTTAAATTGGATTTAAATTCAATTTAAATTCAAAATGTGAGTGTTTTAACCCACTCACAACTTCTAAAATTTCTTATGTGTGTTAAATTAACTTTTGATGTGATTAGAAATTTATCTATGGCTGTTTGGCATGTTTTTATCATCATTCCAGTTAAATTGAATTTATTGAATTAAATTGTTATTTAATTTATTTTGGCATTTAAATTTCCAGTTATATTGTTATTTAATTAATTATTGAATATAAACTGTCAGTAAATACCTATTTTTTATTATATGTTATATATTGAAGTTATTGTTTGAATTGGATGATGATTGTGATAAATGGTTGATGATTGATATTGGATGAATGGATGTTGTATTGTATATTATTATAAACTGCAAGTTGTTATGCATTTTTATTTCATTCGAGATTGCGGTTTGAAATGATATATAACCATATTTTATTTTAAATTACGGATCGAAATGATAAATATCTGTATCACTTGACCATAGGATAGAAAATTTTATACAGACACCGTGGTCTATATATAAAAATATTTTGAAATGATTTCTATGGCTTTGTAAGAAATATATGATTTTATGAGATATTGATTTGGATATTTTATAAGTGTTATTTTATATATAGTTAAATTCTTGGTTTTAAGCCATGAATAAAATTGTTTAAGTATAAAATAAGTTTAATAATAAAGTTTGATTTTATTTAAAATATAATATGGACAGGTATTTACTTAAATTATATTTTAATATAGAGTTTATATTGATTTTTATAAATCAAGGTTGAGAAGATAGTTTTGAAATTTATTTGAGAATTTATTTAATTAAGAGTTATATTTAAGAAGAATCCATTTGGAACTTATTGAAATTTAGATTTTAAAAGAATATGGTTTTATAACTTAATTCGGGTTTAAGGTGATTTAAGTGGATATATCAAGTCTAAATAAATTGAGGAATATTCAGTTATTGAAATTTGAAGTTTTATTTAAAGGATATTGGATTTATTAAGCAAATATTTCAAAACTAAATAATAGTGAAGTAAATTTGGTGTGTGTATATATATATATGGATAAAAAAATTTAGTTTTGAAATATTGAATATTTAAGCTTTGAAATATATTGAATTTGAAACGGTTTATTTGGTGGATCAAATCTGTTTTGAAATCGTTATAATTTGGAATGGTCTATTTGAAAACCGAATTGAATTGAAATTTATGATTTGGGGATTTGGTTAAATTTAAAATTTAGAAATTCAGGTTGCTTTGGAATTGATATGTGAAATTTAAAACGCTAGTTTATTTTATAAAATATTTTAATATTTAAACCATGTAAGGGGTGGAAGTTATGTTTCAAAGTTATAAATTTCAAAGTATTATGTTTTGGAAGTGTTATAGTTTTAAGTCTTTGGTTTCGAAATTTTATAACTTTGAAATATTATGATTTTAAAATTATATCATACTGATTTGGTTTTTAAAATGAAAATGATATCGTATTTATATGGTTTTGAAATGAATATTATATCTCGGTTTTAAAGTATAATTATTTTGAAATGACTGCGGTGTTATAATAACGATTGGTTGGCAAAGAGACCGAGATCGGATACGGGCATACTCTCTGTCATTACCGAAAACCACTTTGACAACCGTGTACGCAGTGGAGATTCCAGAATGAAGTAGGTTGGCGTCGACGTTCCTTTGAGGTATATACGTGGACCCGACTCCCGTGAGTTGGCATAAGGTGGCTAAGGCAGGAGCAATTCCGGGCCAGTGAGGTAGCCACTCTTATCGGGCACATCCCTTCGATATTATACTTTGACTTTTGGATCGATTCGGTGGCCACTTTGATTTTTTTGATTTTTTTTGGGGTGTGGCTCGAGGTGGGCGGTAGCTGCGTGCTATGCGTCACCACCAGTCTGATAGCAATTGGTATTTCTACCCTGGCATTGCCTTGTTGTGCCGTGTCACCTACCCTATCGTGCCTTGTACGAGTTTGGTTTTCTCCCGTAGCCCGTGTGGTATCCTCTGGTGGCTTCCCGATCAGGGGGGACTATGATATTGGATGGACGACTGGAACTATCACGTGCTAAGGGGAATATTGGGTCACTCCTTAAAGGTATTTAACAGTAAGTTCATTTTACTATAGACACTATTATAATAGCGAAATATTACTACATAGTAAATAGTTTAACGGATCCTTAGGAGATGTGAATCCCAAGCATCTCATAAGTTACTGCACTCACGTTAGACACTGGATAGGAGATGTTAAATCCCGTAAACATCTCTGACGCCGTTCCACTCATATTTTACCGTTGATTTAACTTACATAAGATTTTTTAATTCTGACTCGAGTGTTTTGTCTTTTCAATTTGCTCGGGTCAGTCCGAGCATTTCAGGATTTGAAGACTATATTTCTGGAGGATGAAGACAAAGATTGTATTACTATTAATTATTATATTATTCCATTGCATCACATTGTTTCGTTGCATTTTTATTGATTATTCTCTGGTATGTGTAACTCTGATATGTATTGTATAAGTATAATCAAATGTTTTTGTAAAACAGCTTCATGAACTGTTTATTTGATTATTATATCGTTCCGCTGCAAGATTCTATTTTGTTTTTCTTTCTCTGCTTTTTCTTATTCACCCCATAACATTCCGCCCTTCTGTATGGTTTAAGTCCGACGTGTGTGGTTTATCGTCGATTTAAAGCGTACAAAAAGGCGAGATGTTACAATTCCTCACAGCCAAGTTATCAACCATATAATCAATCATATAATCAACTAATTTTCAGATATCCGTATAAATCATCCAACATATCTAATGGTCATATTATCATACTTGAAATAGTTATAGATGTTATTTAACAATTACATATATCGAGTACCCACTATCAGTTTCCACTCCGTAAAACTTTTTTCGAAGCTTCTTGAAATAAATCTGACGATGCTTCGGCAGCACTTCCTTCTCTTTTATTAACTCTAGAGCTTTACCAACTTGCTCCTCCTTTGAAGTGCTCGAACACCCCGTGAAGTGGTGGTGTTAGGCCAAGCTTGATGAAGGAGGTGGTAGTCGTTGGTTTTAAAAAGGAAGTGGTGGAGTTTGGACTTGCGTTTGAGGTATTTTTTCTGTTTTTATATGTGTGTGTGTGTGTATTTATATATTATTTTACTTCTCCTTGCCATAGTTTTGCATATTATTTTTATAAGAGAAGGAGGCCATTGATGTGCTAATGAAGAAGAAGAAAAAAGTTAGAAGTTGTACGGAATGAGCTGTGTGAATTTATGAGAAGAAGAGGTAGCAAAATTTGCAAAATATCTCCAAAACATTATCATTACCCATCCACTTATCCATGTACCTACCCATGTGCACCTGCACCTCTTTTTTACATGTACAAACCCACTCCTTTGCATGTGCACCCATGTGTACATGTAAGAGTGATGGTTAGTTTGCTTTTCCATTGCTTAAAGGTGAAGTATTTGAGAAAATATCATGATATTTATATTTTTTACCATTAGTAATTAGTAAATGTAAATGTGAATATATTTGTATGTGTATGTGTATATGGATGTATATATGTGTATATGTGTGCATGTATGTCTCATATAACCTATAATGTTGCACAACTTCTTTACATTAAATCGCTACAAATTCCAATTCCGTTTTCTGATCACATGTGTGCATCTAGTAGCTAGAGCAGCTATGTGTTGTAAGTGTAAAAGTTTTGTTAATCACAACGTTTTTATTTCAAGTTGTTTTGTTGGTGGTGTTAGTGGAAAATTGGTAGTAGAATTACCTTGATGGTTCGTTGAGAAGGTATGGCGGTGGATGTTGCAAAATAATGGTGGGTTCCTGTTGATGGGTAAAGGTATTTTTAGAATTTTAAAAAGACACCATGTAAATGCTAGTCATTGAATTCTTTTTATTAATAGTAAAGATATATATATATATATATACATATTCGTAAAAAAAGTTTAAAAATAATAATTCTATTATTATTTGATAACTAAAAGGGCCTTTTTTGAATTAAATACAATTATTAAATCATTTAAATCCAAAAATCGATTATTTGAAAATGATGACATCACTAATGATGTCATAAAAACATTTTATTTTAAAAAAAATTATACTTTTATTGCATATTCTTACTTAAGTGGAGAAATAAGTATATATATCCAGTTTCGTTCGCGAATTCTGATAGTTAAAAGGTCGTTTATCGATCAAATGATTATCGGTCATTTTATCGATATTTTTTCGAAGAATGTACTTTTGTAAATACTTACTTAAAATAAGATAAGCATTATTATTTATTGTTCCTAATATTATAATTTGTATTATAAAATCTTAACTTTGAATACTTTATTCAAAAAATAAATATTATTTTTCAAAGTGATAATTTTAAGGATCGTTACAAACTTTCCCCTTAAATGAATTTCGTCCGCGAAATTACAACCCAAAACATGTATTTTTAAACTTAATTCTGTATGATATACATAGATCACCTTAGCAGAATATTTAATTTGATCTCCTATTCCAATACATAACTTTACATCTAAACTATCATCGGTCCCTCGATTCTCTATTGCGGACACTTGTCAGGCTTTCCAATCAGAACTTTAGTTTTCCTTGCATAGCTCTTAACTATGATAGGAAATGTAAGTACCAAACCATGAACCCTCATCAATCTTCATCATTAAGAATCGAGTGATAAATCCTTTTTCAAACCAGTGCAAACACCTCAAAGTTACATATTCGAAACTTAGATCGAAAGTGTGTGATGAAATGATCTACGTATAATATACGTACTTATTAACATTACTAAAAAATTTATGAAAACATTTCATGAAATTTTAACTTTTATTCTGACTTTTTGAAAATTATTTCAAAATATTCACCTAAACTATTTCTATCTCTTTTTCAAGAAAAATTTATCCTTTACTTGGAATACTATAGTATAAATTTATACCAAAATGCTTTTGAAATTTCTTTGTTAATAAATTCCCTAATAAATTTAACTCTAAAATTATTTTATATTAAATAACTTTTCCTTTATCACTTTTAAACTTTTTCAAAACACTAGGTTATGAGTTCCCAAAATCTCTTTTATTTATTAAACATATATTTCAAACCCATCTTTTACAAAATCATTTTATTACACTGTATCTTATGAAATATACTTTTATAGAATATATTCTTAAATAATTTTCTAGATTTCAACACTTTTTACAAAGCCATTTCTTTAAAACATCCCTTTAAACTTTTTATTTCTAAATATCTTATCAAATCAATCCGATATAAGATATAAGAAATGCACAGAGAGAATAATCCAAAAGAAGGTTTATTAATTAACATCATATTTACACACCCACTCCTAACAATAGCATGTATCATAAATTTTAAGGATATTTCCTAGGGAATACAGTCTATCATACACCACCATTATATATATAGATACTTGAACTGCTATACGTGCTATTCTTGAACCTCTTTTAAGGTAGGTGGTGCTCTATCCTTGGTACCTAAGTCAACCCACCTTTTCTTTGGATAGTCCTTCATTAAGTGTCCTTCATAGCACCAACTACAGTCCCGTTTGGTACATTTTATGGCTATATGTCCTAGTCCTTTGCAATGGTAGCAATTCTTTGCCTTTCCTAATCGAATTCTGAGTTTCTTCTTCGCTTTGGGGCACTCATATAGAAAATGTCCTTGCCCTTTACCCTTGAAACAGAATATATCATCCCTAAAAGACTTTTCTTTCTTCTTTTCCTTTATTTTCCTATCCATACACTGAACTGCATAATTCCCTTTTTACCGCATCTGTAACAGTAGGTGTCGGTATAAGATCCCAGTCATAATTTTTCTTTCGCTTCTCTTTCTGCACATACTATTTGTGCATGATTTAGATTCAGCTATAACTTATCACTCGGTATAAAAAAAGCCATTCTGCCCCAAAGTGATATACCAAAATATCATCAGAAGTTTCATACCATTTATTTCCTGACTCAAAAACCTTTTTATCCAAATAATTTGATTCATACTTATTCAGATTTGAACTTGCATTGATCTTTCAATGATAAGGAAAATAATTTACTAAGCATACGATACCGTTTGCCCATATCAACATCGGATTGATACTTAAAAGATTATTCTAATCATCACCCAATAGATCAAGACCTTATTCATTGAACTTTCCAAAGGAAATACATATTATAAATTTCCTAAATCACACAAATGTCTATATTCTTATTGTATATAAAATATAATCCTTTTGAAAATAGTGTGTCGATCCATCATGTTTAAGTATTCAGGAATCCCTAACGATTACATGGACCTCTTCATGTATCGACCAGAATTTATAAACAATTCAACATATTAATCAACAAAAAATATTTCTATATTCAATAACAATATGCGCTCATAAATATAACACTCTCTAACTCATTCTAGGGTGTATATAACTCTATCTCTAACAAGTCATCATTCTAGGGTTACTAACCCTATCCATAATGAGTGTTACCCCACCAAAACCTTGGTATTCGCTCAACCTAATCCCTGATACTAAATTCGACCGCCTGCCATTTCGAAACTTGATAATTGACACTAATACTTTCTCGGTATTCATGTGCCGCAAATTCAAATACCATGAAGGCAGATTGATCAAGCGTAAAAATAAAATAACACAGAACAAAGTAGAAAATAGAATTTCACACAAATGGAATAATCATATATTATCAACCACAAAATCTTTTATAGAAAAATTTGAATACAATATCAGAGTCTAACTTAGATTCAACCTGAATAGTTATAAATCCTTTGTCCTTAAAAATGCTGAAAAACAAAAAAAACAAATGCTCCATATGTTGATGAAGATCTCCAGCTCTCCTCTGGAAACTCTAAGCGTCTTTAGCTAAATTGAAACAACTCGGATCTGACCCGAGTATAAATTTACCCAAATTGGGCTTGATAAACTAGCGTGACAAAACTCAAATCTCAAATGTATATGACAATGTCATAGATCAGGTTGATGCCAATCAAAACCTTTGAAAAGAAGGGTATCTCGTAAGACCACGCCTCCTATAAATACAGATAGGTTTTTACCTTACGAAAAATAAAATACTTTATACCATAACAAATTAGATATTATCATTAATGACATTAGTTTGAAAACACTTTACGGATAAGTATATAAAGAAGTACCAGTACTCGAAAAATGTCAAATGGTGTATATGATACCAAAAGGGTAGCTGAAATGTTTGCAAAGTATTACAACTATTTTTGGAAATATAACCAAAACCGTAAAGCTCATATAGGAATTGGGTTTCCAACATGATAGGGAACTAGTAGCCATTTTATCCGGTGCAAAATCATGCATGACTTCCTAGTTTCCAGTGAATATTCAATTTTTCTTAAGCAAGCCTCCGTACTACATTGTTACACTACTATGGAATAGTGTATTTTGGTGGTTTTGCTCTTTTTCGATCGACTCTCCAATACCTGCCCATTTAAACCATTGAGGGTCTAGACACTACTGGACTTCTCTATAATCAATAAAACCGATAGCCTAAAATATATGTCCTATAGACCACATAGTATCTCATATCATTCCCCTGATATGAGGCTCGTGAAGCTACGATCTTCTTCCCGCAAAGCCACGATTTGCTTTTTCTTTTCACAAAGCAAATTCCACATAGAATGCCACATTACCATTTCTAACAACACACTATTGATTTCCACAAAAGTACAACCTCTGAGCTCATATGTCTTAGAGAAGGGTGTTAACTATAGGAGGGGTTACCTCCTACATTATTATATAGATGTATGTTCATAGAGATCAATATACATGGTTTTAGAAATGCAATATCAGACATTCATCCATATAAGTTGCATAGCTAAAGGACAAACAAAAGGAACTCCTCCTACGACTTCCTATTTGGGAATCACCCCTAGGATTAATAGTGAGTAGTCCTTGCAAATCGAAGATTTTCAAAACAAAGGCACTATTGCCACCATATAATATATATATATATATATATATGAATGTATATATATGATATGGGGATTAAGCCAAAGGTTTATGTCAAGAAGCCCTACATCATAATAATCTCCGCCTTCAAATCATTTCTTTAACATGCCTTCACTTTTGAACACCTATATTGGTTCGAAGTGGTTTTTAGATAGGAATCACCCAAATCTGACCCTGCTTTCTCCAAATCAATCATCGATAAAAAAGATGTCAAATATATAGGTGATTATCAAATAACATCCAATCAATTTATCTTTTTATCAAATCAAATATCTTTCGAAGGTATATTCTTTTAAACTGGCCCTTTATCTTTTAAGAGTACATAGAATCATTAAGCCTCATTTATCAAATTCTCTGGATGATTAAACCTCTTTAATCTTGGAATAATTCCAAATGATTTCACCTTTTACTTAGAAGAAGACACTACAACAATTTGAACTTTTAATCGCGTTTTTAAATTCTATTAAAGGCTTTCATACTGTTTTTATGAACGTTGTATATCAACATGTTGCTATAGGTAAGTGAACTACGATAGCAACACAAAAACGCTATAAATGATTTCTTTTAACAGCATTTAGAAAATGCTGTAAATTGTTTTAATGGCGTTTTGCACACGTTGTAAAAAACATGTTATAAAGCAGAAGGGTTATTCGATTGCGATAATAAAATGCTATAAAAAGTTCCTAACAAAAGTGTTTTACAAACCCTATCAAAACTCTCTTAACAATAGCGTTTTTGAACTGCTATCAACAGTTGCGTAATATAGCGCTTTAAAAACGCTATTGTTAGCTTTTATAGAATTTATTTAATGCTTCATCTTATTGTATAAGATTTTATGTGCTTCTTTTTGATGTTTCGATGCAGATATGTATAATGAATTTAAGTATCACTAAGATCACATTTGATTACCAATACGTTATACATAAACAAATAAAATTACACTAAAATAACATGCGTTCATTATATTTCATAACTAGGTATAAAGATTACAACTGCAAGTAAACAAAACTAATATGATACTTAAGAAATCTTACAAAAACGATACACATGACACTATATATTGCTTCAAATCACCTTGTTGTTGTTTGCTAGCATCGAATGTATTAGTTACTTATAAAGAAAAAGTTCAATAATTAGTCATAATAGACATGGCCCATAAAAAATATGCATATAAAATGACACTTTTGAACAACAATATATGATGTATATGAACTTATTTAATTTTAAATCACTATTGTATTTAAACGAGTACAGATACCATTATTTTTTTTGAACTTATTTAACTTTTATAAACTTGATTTATTTCTATAATACCAGTTTAATTTTTGGCAACTTAATTAACGTAGCAAAATCTATATAATGCTTAAAAAATTCTATAGAAACTTTGTTAATTTAGTTAAATTTATATAATACACAATTAATTCTTTTTATCAAACTTGGATAAATTATACAAATTTATTTATTTTAGTTGCATGTTCATAAACTTGGTTAAATTTTATAATAAGTAGTTAAATTACATCAACTTGTTATTTTTATAAACTTAATTTATTTGAAAAAACTTAATTAAAGTTTATAAACTAAGTTGTTTGTTATAGACTTGCTTAATTTGTATGAAACTTAGTTAACTTCTATAAAACTTAGTTAATTTTTATAAAAATGTTTATTTTTACAAATTTCTTTAATTTTTATAAAACTTAGATTACTTTGTTAAATTTTTATGAACTTAATTATTACTTTATAACTTTGCTTATCTTTTATAAAATTTTGTCAATATTTAGATAATTATTTAATTGATATATAACTTTTTTAGCTTATTTAAAATTTTATACAAGTTAGTTAATTTTTATAAATTTATTTTAGTTTTCTAAAACTGTGATATCTCGGAATTTCAAGCAATTTAAATATGATAATCTCTTTATTTATTTATTTAAAATTGGTAAATTGTTATTTTAATAATGTGATGATTTTAATGATAGTATAAATAGATTTTTAAATGGAATAATTATTTTTACAAATTTAATAATGTGTTAGTTTAAATTAATATATATATATATATATATATGTATATATATGTTTAAGTTGATTTTTAAATTAGATTCTTAAATTTGAATTTGAATTCAATATTTGGATTTAAATTTGAATTTAAAGAATAATTATTTCAAAATAGTTGGATCTAAAAATATATGAATAATGTTTTCATTAGAATATAATTTGTTTCATATTGTTTTTCCTTAAAAGATTTTATTTATATAAATTATGAAAATATTTATTTAAATAGTAAATAAATGCAAAAGTTTTATTTTTACATTTAGAAATGGATTAAATACACTATGTATGATTTTATTTAAGATATGATTAGTTTTTAATTAATTTTCTTTTAAAGGTTTTATTTTTATAAATTTACAAAAGTATTTATTAATTAAAAATATATTAATTAATTACGATATTTGTATGAAAGCTTTTTAAATCATTTTCAAAATATATATGAAAATGAATAAATACATGTTTTAGCTTATAAATTCACTTATTAATAAGTGTTAGATAGTTAAGAGTGGTATAGGACAAGTGTCACCCTTTGTATTTTATTTCTCTTATTTTTTATAAAATCATAAATTAGATTATATAAGTATACATCTTCCATTGTTATTTCTTTTTCTAATCTCAATTCTAAACTCAAAGAAACTTAACCTGTTATGTTCTCAGAACAGAAAAAAAATCGCTACCCTGTGATCACTCTTTAAGATCAAACACAAAACCCTGTAACCATTTTTTATCTCAAATCTGTAAACACTTTCAAAAATCAAAACAAAATCCCTATAATCAATTCATTTCTCAAATCAAAAGAGCAAACATGTAAATCATTTTCCAAATCCAAAGACCAAAACCTGTCAACAAATTTTCAATGCAAGCCTGTAACCAAGATACAAATTTCATAATGCAACCTGGATTATCAAAGCTACCAGCAGCAATTAAGTTTCAAATGAAATCTGGAATCAAACAAGAATTAAAGTTTTAAGGCAATTCAAAGTTTTCAGCTTCAACGCAGTTTTCCAAAGCTCTCTGCAATTCAAAATTTTCTATTTCAAAATACAACTCTCTGCAATTTTTCAAAGGTGGGTAAGCTTTTAAATAAAAAATTAAGTAACGTGTGAAATACTGTGTGATGATTGCTTTTCATATATGTGTACGTGTAAGTCTTTGTGTATTTATAAAGCGTGCATACCTGTTGATTTTAACATCTCTAATCTTAGTTTAAGTCTCTGCCTTTAAAACTGTAAACATGAATCATCTTTAGATCTGATGCATGTGACATATGGTTGAAGTAAACCTATGATGTATGTTTAAAAATTTGTTTGCATGATGGTTTTAAGATTCTGAAACATGTTTATATGTATGAAGATGTTGTGCATGTCTGAAAATCATACATATAAAAAATTTCCAGGCTTACAGGCATCAAATATGTTCATAAATCTTTTCCCATCCCTCTGATCCACTTTAGACGATAGAATCTACTCAAAAATTGTTAGTTTTAACGAGATTTAAATTTTAAAGATAGTTTTAAGTAAATCAAAGCAATGTCTCTCTAGAAAATTTGGAATTACAGATAAAATTTCAAATATGTTAAATTTCAAACATCGTAGTTTGTTGTTTTTGGATTATAATTTGAATCCATTTTGAAAGTTAGGATTTTTAAAACTAAAATCACGATTTTTAATAATGTTTTGAGTTTGTAATTTAGGAATGTCTGGAAAATTGTTTTTGGGAAATTCGATTTGATTTAGATGAGCGGGGAGGTCTTGGTATCCTATGGATATTGTGGAGTGATCCGGAATGCTGGAAAATTATTTGGTGGAGCTCCAGATAACCATGGCGGCGGCGGCGGGTTGTGAAAGTTTTTAACCCTAGTTTTGGTTGATCTTGCAATTATGGATACTGCGTCGTTTCTAAGGCATCGAGTCGCTTGGGATTTGGAAGGTGGCTGCGTGGATGATTCGTGGAGATGTGGCCGGAGTTTTGGAGGCTTTGGTGGTTGGCGACGTGGATAAGGGTTTGTTTTCAGGCAGTGGATTTGGTTCGAGGTTCACTTGTGAAGCTCGATTTTGATTTGGGTTTTGTGGTCACGTATGGATGATCGAAATCAGTTGTGAAGTGAATCACTGATGTGTGGGAGGTGTTGGAGTTGGTCGCGGCGACGTTGATCACCGGTGCATATGCACAGGCGAGTGAGTCAGTGGGTTGAGTGTTAGTCTAGGAAGAGGATTTATCTCGGGTTGTAACTCGAGTCTATATGATGTTCGCTCAAGTTTAAACTCGAGTAATGCCTGAGTGTTTTAAAAACTTATTAATAGTTTTTGGTTATAGGTTTTACAATTTAAAACTTAAACTAAAAACTAACTAAAATTTTGAAATGGAAGGGAACTCGGATTAGACCCGAGTGATCTTCGGGTTTGTCCCGAAGCAGGTATTAATCAAGTTTTTTTTAAAAATAGTTTTTAAACATGTTTTTTTTTTAAATTTAAAAATGAAATTAGTTTGACTTTCTTATATAAATTACTTATATAATGTTTGTATTCTTTAACTTTTTTTAAAAAGTTTTGAAAACTTTGTTTAATTTAAATTTTGTTAAATAAAGTTAAAGTTATTTTAAAATTTTAAGTAGAAATGGAATTTTAAAGATTTTATAAAAGCAAGCTTATTAATTTAAATTAAAGCTAGATTTAAAACTATCACTTGATAATATTTTAAAGCATTTAAAAGTAAGTTGTGTTTTGAAACTTTTAATTTATCAAGTTGAATGAGTATTTTAAAACTTAATTAATGATTTAATTAAGTAAAATTATTTTATAATAAAATGTTTTAAATCATAATTAAGGCATAAATAAGATAAGATAAGATTTTATCTTCAAATAATTATGGTTTTAATGACTTGAAATTAGTTAAGTAAATTTAGAAATTTAAGTATAATTAATTTACTTAATTAATTAAGTATAAAGGGTTAATTAAGTAATTAATTAAGAATAATTAATTAATTTAATTAACTAACGCTTAAGGATTAATTAATTTTTAATTAAGGGGTATAATTAATTAATTAATGGTTAATTAATTGTAATTAAGGATTATTATTTAAGTAATTAAAGATTAATTAATTTGTAATTAGAAATTACTTAATCAAGTAATTAGAGGTTGATTAAATGGTAACGAAGAAATACTTAATTTAGTTTTATTACTTAATAATTAAGAGATAATTAATCTATAATTAAAGATTAATTAGGGGTTAATTAACTGTTAATTAAGGGTTAATTAACTGGTAATTAAGAAGTACTTAATTTGTAACTAAGTTGTATTAATTGATAATTAAAGTTTATTAATTAATAGTTAAAGAGTAATTAAGTAAAGATTAACTAATTTCTTTAAGGGTAATTCAGGAATGAATTACCCAATTGTAATTAATTTTTTAATTAATTAAAGATAATCTCTTGGTGATTAATTAAGTACAAATACTTAATGAGATTAATAAGTATAATTACTTAGTGAAGTAATTAATGTATAATTACTAAACGTAATTAATTAAAGGAAGTTACTTAATGGGAAGTAATTAAAGGGTAATTATTTAGTAGAAGTAATTAAGGATTAATTACTTAGTGTAATTAATCAAAGGATTATAATTAATTAAAGAGTTAATTAATTAAGTAAGTAATTACAGAAGGGTAATTACCGTTTATGATTAATTGAGATTGATTAACGGATGTAATTAATTAATGTAATTAATTAATGTAACTAAATAAGGATTAATGCAATTAATTATAATTAATTAATTATTGGAAATAATTAATTAAGGATCATTGTAATTAATGAGAGTAATAAAAAGTTAATTAATGTAATGGTTAAGGATAATTAATTTGTGAAATTAAATGAAGGATAATTACTTTATGTAATTGAAGAATAATTAATCGAGGTGATTAATTAAGGTGGATATTTAAAGGATGTTAATTAATTAAAAGGATTGTAATTAATTAATGGATGATTAAGCAAAGTTAGATGATTAATTCTTAAGTAATTGATTTAATTTAAGTTAATTAAATTAATTATAATAGGGATTAATAATTGTTACTTATGGATGATTATTTGTGTAGAATATCTGAATTAGTTGATATCTATTGGATGATATTTTTTGCTATTTTGTGATGTGATATTGGATATATCATTGATAAATGTGTGATATTTATCTATGTTAATGCTGTGTGAAACCAATGTATTGAATTGAATTGAATTGAATCGAATCGTTTAAACTTTAAACAACTTGGCCTTTAAAATATGTTTGGAATTCGATGAGACCGGGATCGGGTTTCTAGATTTGGATATCCGAAAACCACATCGATCCAAATTGACGATAGGTCGTGAATCTCAAGTGAAGATGAAGATTCAGAGTGCAAGGGTTATTGTTATTAATTATGAAGGTGATTCCAAAATGAGTGCAATGAGATAATGCCTACGGTTTCGTTCCAACCCGGAACGAACTTGTATGGATTGAATGCTTTTAGAACATCATCAAGTGGATGATGAGCATTCTAAGATAGATGTGTTCTATAAAGGTAATCGTAGCCTCAAGCCTCATCAACCGAGAATGGCTAAAACAATGGAGGTGCAGCAAGGCCAAGTGGGTAGCACCCAAGTAGGACGAGATTTTCCCCTGTCTAGAGGCCCCTTTTATTTGGATGTGTCGGCAGTTTTTGAGCTCCAACTGTCGGGGTTGTCTGTTCGAGACTATCCAGTAAGGGATGGTTCCGGCCTTGTGTTGCAGGGGATTGGGAGTAATCCTCGGTACGTTGATCTAGGCCACGTACTGTGACGGACGGTACCCCAGTAGCCCTGCCATTGTATGGAAATCCAATCTCCAATAAGTGTCATCGGATTTGATTGTCTAACCCACTTTGTGGCTAGTATGCTAGAATTTAATCATGTAACAATTTCAGCTATTTCTTATTTGCTTGAAAAACCTCGACCCTATTATAATATCACAGAATTTCCTATCGAAGTTTTGGTTAGCGTAAGGTAAAAACTTACCCATGTTTATGTGTGAGAAGTCTTACGTGATACCTTTGTTTTCAAAGGTTTTCAAAGTTAAGCAACTTTAACCGTTTACTCACACCAAACCCATGTCTGACCCGGAGTTTATTTCTGTTTTATTAAAATCTTAGGCACTCAAATTTTTAAGAGTAGCCAAGGGATTTAGGTTAGTTTTGAAGAATACTAGAGGAGATATGGAGCAGGAGGCTTTATCGTTTGTAGATAGATAGTGGTTCTGCTATGTTGATCTCTATGTTGATATCTGTATTGTATATTTAGTTATATGATAGACAGATCTTTATAACTGTCTATTTTGTGTTATATAAGCTATGTAACTCTGATGTATATGATACTATGTAATATTTATGTGATTAATATAATTTACTCGTTCCACTATTGAGATTCTGATGTTGTTTCTTTCTTTTTTCTCTATCTTTTCTCTTTTCTATCTCTTTCTTTCTTAATAATGATGCGTCTTATTTGAGGTGAATATGGTGGGTCGTTACATTTGGTATTAGAGTGCTAGGTTGAGCGAATACCTAGGCTCTGAAGTGGTGACTATCTTGAGAGAGCGTACTTGTAATTTTGATATATATATATATATATAACTATATTTCTACCTATTTGTTGGGTTACCTGTTAAGGTTTTCCAATATGAGTTCTAGAGGTAGGAAGGGTAGTGGTGTGTTTAGCAGGACTACCAATGAATGGAGTCCGAGTGTTGAGGTTGGAAGTGTATCTGTCCAGACTGTAAACCCAATTTCGTCTCGAGTTAGCTTTGTTGTGGTGTAAGGATTTCAGCAATCTCTGAAGGAAACCTGTTAAGGTTCGGAGTCCATCATTGAAGTATAAATTTGATCGCGGTCATGTGAGTGGATTTTTGAGAGTTTGGATCTGTCGGTTAAGCAGAAGCGAATGATGGTATTTTGGAAACTTCAACAAGTAGTAGCTGCGTGGTGAGACGTGGTGACTTTGGATGTTTCCGAAGATGTTTCTTTGGAACAAGTTTGAGGAAGTATGTCTGCATCGGTGATGAGACTGAGTTTCAGCAGGGTGTTGTGTTTCGTTGGGGCCCGAGTTTCTTGAGGAAAGGTCTGCCCATCTCAAGGCTCTTTTTGATATTGGTTGATATGATTTTGAAGATCGAGGAGCTTTGGATAGGAAGTCTTTGGACATCAGTGGCAGCGTTCTGGAAGATCTTTTGGCTTTGCATTTTTCTAGAGATGGAGCTCTGAAGCAGCAGAGTGGACTTTTTTCTTGATGGATTAGTCAAGGGTAAGCTGTTCTAATTTGTGAAGAGAGGACAGTATCTTTGGAATTTAGGCTGGATAGGATCGGAAAAGTGACTTGCGATAGTTTGAATATTCTCTTGGATAATCTTTTGCATGGGATTGAGGCATCTCTGGAGGATGTAGGAGTTATAGAGTTGTCAGAATTTTTGTGGATGTCTTTCGAAAAGTCTGAGGTTTGTCTGTATTGGAGATTGAGTTCTGTATCGCTTTGGTTCATGGAGCTACCTGTGATTCTGCTAGGTTGAAGGATGCGTCCTAAGATGAGTTTTTTGGTGAAGCACCTCAGGATTTCTTGATGCTTTTGTGTTTTCTCTTTATGGATCTGAGAAACCTTATTTTTGGGATGTGTTGTCTAGTCTATGCTCGTGTTCATCGACGACATTCTTATCTACACCAGATCAGAGTTGTGCAGGGAAGCATGGTGGCAGCTGTTCTAGAGTGGAAGCAACCAAAAGTTGCAGTGTTTTGGATTAGATGGTTTCTACAGGAAGTTTTTCAGGATTTGAGGCTAGATTGGCAAGCGCACCTGTTTTGTCTTTTCCGAATAGGAGAAGTAAGTGAAGTCTACTGTTGATTGTGGAATAGAGTTTGTGTCCTTGATTTTGGGTAGATCTTGAGAGGATCATTTTGTTGGATTGTTTTTGGTCCTATTTATTTCAGGAAGCACCAGCGAAGGTTGAGCTGATCAGGAAGGATGTAGGCAGCCCAGCATTGTCAAAAGAGTTTTGTGGATAAGAGACGGAGGAATTTGGAATTCGAGGATGGAGATTTGAATTCTGGATAAGGTTTTCTCCGGTAAAGAAGAGCTATAGGATTAACTAAGATTGGATAAGACTGGAAAGCTAGCTTGGAAATATTTTGGATCTTTCTGTGTTTTTGTAAGGATTATTGATTTGGTCTTCAGGGGTTGAATTGCCAGTTTGGAAGACTGGGATTCAAGGTATTTCACGTATCTCTAAGGGAGTACGTGTATGATCCATCACTGGTTTTGGAGCAGCTGTTTGGGAGAATTTGGTTGTTGAGTCGGACTTGTCTATGGTCTGATCTTGTGTAGCTGGTAGATCTAGATGAGTAGGACCTTAGTAGCTTAGTTGTGTAGCTCTTTTGGATTCAATATATGAGTATTCCAGTATCTGTATTTAGGAAACTCAGGATAGTTTTAGGAAGCTTATCCGGATCTGTGTCTGGATAGGTAGAATTGTTTGTTCGGATAAAATTGTTTGTTTGGATGAATTGTTTGTTTGATTGATAGTGTATGGTTGATATGTCTGCTTGGATTGTTGAAATATAATAAAACTTTGGGATTATCTTTTGTTTAAATTTCGGGGACGAAATTCTTTTAAGGGAGAGGAATGTGATATCCTGGAATTTCAAGCAATTTAAATGTGATAATCTATTTATTTATTTATTTAAAGTTGGCAAATTGTTATTTTAATAATGTGATGATTTTAATGATAGTATAAATAGATTTTTCTATAGAATATTTATTTTTACAAATTTAATAATATGTTAGTTTAAATTAATATATATATGTTTAAGTTGATTTTTAAATTGGATTTTTAAATTTGAATTTGAATTTAATATTTGGATTTAAATTTGAATTTAAGGAATAATTATTTTGAAATAGTTGGATCTAAAAATATATGAATAAAGTTTTCATTAGAATATAATTTGTTTTATATTATTTTTCCTTAAAAGATTTTATTTATATAAATTATGAAAGTATTTATTTAAATAGTAAATAAATGCAAAAGTTTTGTATTTACACTTAGAAATGGATTAAATACACTAAGTATGATTTTATTTAAGATATGATTGGTTTATAATTAATTTTCTTTTAAAGGTTTTATTTTTATAAATTTACAAAAGCATTTATTAATTAAAAATATATTAATTAATTAGGATATTTATATAAAAGCTTTTTAAATAATTTTAAAAATATATAAAAAAATGAATAAATACATGTGTTAGCTCATAAATTCACTTGTTAACAAGTGTTAGATAGTTAAGCGTGGTATAGGACAAGTGTCACCCCTTTATTTTATTTCTCTTAATTTTTATAAATCATAAATTAGATTATATAAGTATACATCTTTCATTCTTATTTCTTTTTCTAATCTCCATTCTAAACTCAAAGAAACTTAACCTGTTCTGTTCCCAAACCAGAAAAAAAGTCACTACCCTGTAATCACTCTTCAAGATCAAACATAAAACCCTGTAACTATTTTTTAGCTCAAAACTGTAAACACTTTCACAAATCAAAACAAAATCCCTGTAATCAATTCATTTCTCAAATCAAAAGAGCAAACCTGTAAATCATTTTCCAAATCCATAGACCAAAACCTTTCAACAGATTTTCAAAGCAAGACAGTAACCAAGATACAAATTTCATAATGCAATCTGGATTATCAAAGCTATCAGCAGCAATTAAGTTTCAAATGCAATTTGGAATCAAACAAGAATTAAAGTTTTAAGGCAATTCAAAGTTTTCAGCTTCAACCCAGTTTTTCAATGCTCTCTACAATTCAAAATTTCCTATTTCAAAATACAACTCTCTGCAATTTTTCAAAGTGAGTAAACTTTTAAATAAGAACTTAAGTAACATGTGAATTAGTGTGTGATGATTGCTTTGGATACATGTGTATGTGTAAGTCTTTATGTATTCATAAAGTGTGCATACCTATTGATTTTAACATCTCTGATCTTAGTTTAAGTCACTTCCTTTAAAACTGTAAACATGAATCATCTTCAGATTTGATGCATGTGACATATGGTTGAAGTAAACTTGTGACGTATGTTTGAAAATATGTTTGCATGATGGTTTTAAGATTCTAAAACATGTTTATATGTATGAAGATGCTGTGCATGTCTGAAAATCAGACATACCAAATTTTTCCAGGCTTACAGGCATCAGATATGTTCATAAATCTTTTCCTATCCCTCTGATTCATTTTAGACAAAAGAATATACTCAAAACTTGTTAGTTTTAACAAGATTTAAATTTTAAAGATAGTTTTAAGTAAATCAAATTAAAGTCTATCTGGAAAATTTGGAATTAAAGACGAAATTTCAAATATGTTAAATTACAAACATCATATTTTGTTGTTTTAGGATTATAATTCGAATCCATTTTGAAAGTTAAAATTTTTAAAACTAAAATCACAATTTTTAGTAATGTTTTGAGTTTGTAATTTGGGAATGTATGTAAAATTGCTTTTGGGAAATTCTGTTTGATTTAGATGATCGGGGAGGTCTTGGTTTCCATTGGAGATGGTGGAGCTCCAGATCACCATGGCGGCGGCGGTGGGTTGTGAATGTTTTTAACCCTAGTTTTGGTTGATCTTGCAATTATGGATGCTGCGTCGTTTCTAAGGCATTGGGTCGCTTGGGATTTGGAAGATGGCTGTGTGGATGATTCACGGAGATGTGGCCGGAGTTTGGGGGCTCTAGTGGTCGGCAACGTGGATGCGGGGTGATTTTCAGGCAGTGGATTTGGTTCGAGGTTCACCTGTGAAGCTCAATTTTGATTTGGGTTTTATGGTGACGTATGGATGATCGGAATCAGCTGTGAAGTGGATCGTTGACGTATGGGAGGTGTTGGAGTTGGTCGCAGCGGCGTTGATTGCCGGTGCATATGCACAAGTGAGTGTGTCAGTGGGTTGAGTGTTAGTCTGGGAAGAGGATTTATCTCGAGTTGTAACTCGAGTCTGTATGATGTTCGCTCGATTTTAAACTCGAGTAATACCTAAGTGTTTTAAAAACTTGTTAACAGTTTTTGGTTACAGGTTTTATAATTTAAAACTTAAACTAAAAACTAACTAAATTTTGAAATGGAAGGGAACTCGGGTTAGACCCGAGTGATCTTCGGGTTTGTCCCGAAGTAGGGATTAAGCAAGTTTTAAAAAAAAGGTTTTAAACTTGTTTTTTTTTTTGAAATTCAAAAATGCAATTAGTTTAACTTTCTTATATAAATTACTTATATAATATTTGTTTTCTTTAACATTGTTTAATAAGTTATGAAAACTTTGTTAATTTAAATTTTGTTAAATAAAGTTAAAGTTATTTTAAAAATTTAAGTAGAAATGGAATTTAAAGATTTTATAAAAGCAAGCTTTTTAATTTAAATTGAAACTACATTTAAAACTATCACTTGATAATATTTTTAAAGCATTTCAAAGTAAGTTGTGTTTTGAAACTTTTAATTTATCAAGTTGAACGAGTTTTTTAAAGCTTAATTAATTATTTAATTAAGTAAAATTATTTTAAAATAAAATGTTTTAAATCATGATTAAGGCATAAATAAGATAAGATAAGATTTTATCTTAAGATAATTATGGTTTTAATGATTCGAAATTAAATAAGTAAATTTTGAAATTTAAGTATAATTAATTTGCTTAATTAATTAAGTCTAAAGGGTTAATTAAGTAATTAATTAAGAATAATTAATTAATTTAATTAACTAATGATTAAGGATTAATTAATTTTTAATTGGGGGTTATAATTAATTAATTAAAGGTTAAATAATTGTAATTAAGGATTATTATTTAAGTAATTAAAGATTAATTAATTTGTAATTAGAAATTACTTAATCAAGTAATTAGAGGTTGATTAAATGGTAATTACGAAATACTTAATAAGTTTTATTAATTCATAATTAAGTTTTATTAATTAATAATTAAGTTTTATTAATTAATAATTAAGAGATAACTAATCTATAATTAAAGATTAATTAAGGGTTAATTAACTATTAATTAAGGGTTAATTAACTGGTAATTAAGAAGTACTTAATTTATAATTAAGTTGTATTAATTGATAATTAAGGTTTATTAATTAATAGTTAAAGTGTCATTAATTAAAGATTAATTAACTTGTTTTAAGGGTAATTAAGGAATGAATTACCCAATTGTAATTAATTTGTTAATTAATTAAAGATAATCTCTTGGTGATTAATTAAGTAGAAATACTTAATGAGATTAATAAGTAAAATTACTTAGTGAAGTAACCGGACGTAATTAATTAAAGGGGGTTACTTAATAGGAAGTAATTAAAGGGTAATTACTTAGTAGAAGTACTTAAGGATTAATTACTTAGTGTAACTAATCAAAGGATTAATATAATTAATTAAAGAGTTAATTAATTAAGTAAGTAATTACAGAAGGGTAATTACTGTTTATGATTAATTGAGATTAATTAATGGATGTAATTAATTAATGTAATTAATTAATGTAATGAATTAAGGATCAACGTAATTAATTATAATTAATTAATTATTGGAAATAATTAATTAAGGATCATTAATTAATGTAATTAATGAGAGTAATTAAAGGTTAATTACTGTAATGGTTAAGGATAATTAATTTGTGAAGTTAATTGAAGGATGGTTACTTTATGTAATTGAAGAATAATTAATCAAGGTGATTAATTAAGGTGGATATTTAAAGGATGTTAATTAATTAAAAGGATTGTAATTAATTAATGGATGATTAAGCAAAGTTAGGTGATTAATTCTTAAGTAATTGATTTAATTTAAGTTAATTAAATTAATTATAATAGGAATTAATAATTGTTGCTTATGGATGATTATTTGAGTAGAATATTTGAATTGTTGATATCTATTGGATGATATTTTATGATATTCTGTGATATGATATTGGGTATATGATTGATAAATGTATGATATTTACATGTGTTAATGCTGTGTGAAATGTATTGAATTGAATTGAATTGAACTGTTTAAACTTTAAACCACTTAGCCTTTAAAATACGTTTGGATTTCAATGAGATAGGGATCAGGTTTCTAGATTTGGATATCCGAAAACCACATCGATCCAAATTGACAATAGGTCGTGAATCTCAAGTGAAGATGAAGATTTAGAGTGCAAGGGTTATTGTCGTTAACTTTGAGGGTGATTCCAAAATGAGTGTAACGAGATAATGCCTTCGGTTTCGTTTGAACCCGAAACGAACTTGTATGGATTGAATGCTTTCAAAACATCGTCAGGTGGACGATGAGCATTCTAAGACAGATGTGTTCTATAAAGGTAATCGTAGCCTCAAGCCTCATCAATCGGGAATGGCTAAAACAGGGGTGGTGCGGCAAGGCTAAGTGGGTAGCACCCAAGTAGGACGAGATTTTCCCCTGTCTAGAGGTCCCTTTTATTCGGCTGCGTGGGTAGTTGTTGAGCTTCAACTACTAGGGTTGTCTTGTTCGGGACTATCCAGTAAGGGATGGTTCCGGCCTTGTGTTGTAGGTGATTGGGAGTAATCCTCGCTACGTTGATCTAGGCCACGTACTGTGACGGGCGCTACCCCAGTAGCCCTGCCATTGTATGGAAATCCAATCTCCAATAAGTGCTATCAGATTTGATTATATAACCAACTTTGTGGCCAGTATGCTGGAATTTAATCATGTAACAATTTCAGCTATTTCTTATTTACTTGAAAACCCTAGACCCTATTATAATATCACAGAATTTCCTGTCAAAGTTTTGGTTAGCGTAAGGTAAAAACTTACCCATGTTTATATGTGGGAAGTCTTACGCGATACCTTTGTTTTCGAAGGTTTTCAAAGTTAAGCAACTTTAACTGTTTACTCACACCAGACCCATGTCTTACCCAAGTTTATTTCTGTTTTATTAAACTCTTGGGTACTCAAATTTTTACGAGTAGCCAAGGGATTCAGGTTGGCTTTGACAAATTCTGGAGGAGATATGGAGCAGGAGGCTTCAGCGTTTGTAGAAAGATAGTGGTTCCGCTGTGTTGATATCTGTATTGTATATTTAGTTGTATGATAGACAGACCTTTATAACTGTCTATTTTGTGTTATATAAGCTGTATAACTCCGATGTGTATGATACTATGTAATATTTATGTGATCAATATAATTTATTCGTTTCGCTGTTGAGATTCTGATGTTGTTTCTTTCTGTCTTCTCTATCTTTTCTCTTTTCTATCTCTTTCTTTCTTAATAATGATGAGTCTTATTTGAAGATAATAAGGCGGGTCATTTCAAAAACTTAGTTAAGGTAGAAAATTATTTACGTTTTATAAAACTTGGTTAACATAGTTAATTTTTATAATTTATCTAACTTAGTTTAGTTTTACAAAAATTAATTAAATTTTTATAAAACATAGTTAGGTTTTGTAAAACGGTTAAATTTTACAAACTTATCTAATTTAATCGGTTGTTTATAAAACTCGGTCAAGTTTTATAAAACTTAGTTAAATTCTATTAACTTTGTGATTTCTATAAATTTAGTATATTTCGAAAACTTAAACTTACTTAATTTCTATAAAACTTAGTTAACTTCTATAAAAATTAGTTATTTTTTCATAAGTTAGGTTAATTTTTAAAAATTTATTTAATCTTTATGAAACTTAGATAACTTTGCTAATGTTAAATTTTGTTTTAAATACTTTACTCAACAATTGCATGTCAATTGTTATAAACTTATTAATTTTTATAAAACTTAGAAGTTTTACAAACTTATTTAATTTTAAAAAACTAAGTGAGTTTAGTTAATTATTATACATCTTAATTAATTTTATAAAAATTTAATAACTTAATTAATTATTTTAAACTTATTTAATTTATTATTATTATAAACTTAGTTAATTTTTATAAACTTAATTTATTTTTACAAAACTCAGTTAACTCAGTTAATTTTATAGAAATTGGATAATTTTTGTAAAACTTAGTCAATTTTTATAAAAATTAACAATGGTTTCAAAATAGAGAACGTGACTTTTATAGAACTTAAGTTTAGTCATCATATGCTCGAGGAAAAAGTTAGAGAAAAATTTAGTTTAACGGACAAGAAATTTGTTTTTAGGCTGAATGACACTTTTTAGTGTAAACCATGGAATGATAGTTG
The DNA here is from genome assembly GCA_030765085.1 of Allium cepa. Lineage (NCBI taxonomy): Eukaryota > Viridiplantae > Streptophyta > Magnoliopsida > Asparagales > Amaryllidaceae > Allium > Allium cepa. The sequence continues at coordinate 70,644,150 of CM060938.1, read as the reverse complement.
TAACTATCATTTTCAGTTTACACTAAACAGTAAACTTGTTGTCCTTGAGACTAAATTTTTTTATACCTTCTTCCTTGTACCTATTTGCCTATAATTTTTATGAACTTAGCTAATTTTAATTATTTTAGTGTAATAAAACTTAGTTAATTTTAATTTTTACAATTATTGCAAAAATATCAACTTTTAAAAAAATAAAGATGAGAATTAATTTCATTCATGTACTATCAAGTTATAGAATTTATATACGTGCAATTGTATTTATGCCGATAATATCTTAAAGGTTCTTGCAATTAAATGTTTCGACTAAAAATCTGAACCAAAAAAGGAGGACGCATTATATAAGTAATATTCACATTTAGTCTAACTAAATGTTTAAACATAATGGAAAAACATAGTTGCTAAAAAAATTATAACCATTACTTCCAGCAACTTTAAGTTCTAAAGACCTTAAAAACATCACATGGTTTAAGCATCGATTTGACCTGCATTGAAAATATAACAAAACATGAGATATACAAATATGTATAATGCTGAACTTTTTTTATTTGATGCTAACTGAGGAAAATACACCTCGGTTTTAAAACTGAACTGAGGCAAATACACCTCAGTTTTAATCTAGGTATATTAGCCTTAGTGAAAAATGAACCGAGGCAAATATGCCTTGGTTAAAATTGAGGCATGTTTCCTTGATTTTAACTTAGATGGTTTATGCCACAGTTCACTGCCTTTGTTAAAAATAGGGCAATATGTGTGTTACCTCAGTTTTAACTAAGGCAATTAGCGATTTGCCTTAGTTTTAACTGAGGCAGTGTTTCCTCAGTTTTAAGTGAGGCATTTTGCCTCAGTTTGCACCAGTTAAAACTAAGGTGTGTTGCATCAGTTAAAATTGATGCAAAATGCTTTAAATTTTAAATGAGGCAAAACTTCTTAGTATAAATTAAGGCAACATGCCTCGGTATCAACTGGGGTAACGCCTCGGTATTAATTGGTTTAATACTTCTTTAATTATGTACACGACCAAAGTTTTAATGCTTTAGTATACGACCACAATACAAAGTTTTAACTACGAACGGTATAAAGATAATTAGTTCTTACTTGATATTTCATAAAATTGTGAACCATTGCATCTAAATATATTCAGTTAAAGAAGCCGTTTCCTGCATAGAAAACAAAAAAACACCTAATAGATTAGTAGACCTAATTTTATTACATTATATAATTAAATAACCATCAGCATGCCAGTTGCTTCATATATATCATAAATCAGAACAGGTTGAGTTTATTTTCATGAATAAATGCAATGCAATGTCCAGTAGGAGCAACTAATCAAATAAGAAAAATCATAACCCATGATATACCATAAACCTGCATCCAGTAACATACACTATGATATTTACCATTTCACAAAAAACAATAATTCAAGAATGAAATTACCAAAATGCTTTTCGCTTTTCGTGTTAGCTTTAAGTGATAGAAAAGTCCATCCTGATAGATAAAGAATCTTAGTTCTAACATAATCTTAGCAATTCCTCTAATTCCTCTAACACAATCTCAACAATAACTAATTAAGTAGTTAAAGGCACTTAATGAAGAAGCTGGTGGTTTATGATGTTTTAGATTTGGAATAATTGGACACTAATTTCTTCCAATACTTATGAAAAATTTATTTCATTTTCTTCAGGAATATTATCTAGACCGTTGTACAACTCATTCAAGCAGAAGGTTATTGAGGAGGTGGATAGGTCATCCACATAAAGGAATAGGTGAAATAAATAACATGATAAAAATTAAAGAAGTGCTTGGAACAATTGGATTAAATCTTACTCGAACAAATATCGCCTGAAGTTTGAGCAGTAGCTAGAAGCTCCTTCAGTCGAGCACGGCAGGAAACATTAGTCTCGGATCATTAATCCTAAAAACCAACCCTTAGTTTCAACCAAGGCAATTGATCTTTTTGGTAGGCTGTGTAACGAACTGATTTTTCGACACCCGAAAGTCGACATTAATATGTCCACTGCATTAAAGGTCGAACAATCGAATTCCAGAAAATTGAACCGTTAGGGTTAAAGAAGATGAAGACAGAAGAAGAAATGGAAATAATAACAGAATCTTACATTTCGCAGCGGAACAAAATATAATAGATAAATGAATAATCTTTAAAACAAGAACTATATCGGTTTATACATACATTATCAGAGTGTTACAACAGCAAAACAGTGGAAAAGAAAATCATATACTAGTGTTTTGCCTTGCCATCCAGCTTGAACTCCAGATCTCCCTAGCATACTTTCCCAACTTCGCTCTAGAATAATGATAACGTGACTCTAGGCTGCCCGTGTGGAAAATAATGGACATCCAGAGTTTAGAAAGGAAACAATAAACTCCAGGTCAGTCATGGGATTGGTGTGAGATCTTAAAAATAGTTATTTTCACAAAGAAAGGAAAAGAAATCCTCTATGCTTTTGGAAAATGAAACTACCATAAGGCCTCCCACAACACCCAATGCAAATGCACAATTGGAGGAGATTTCTCTTTATGATAGTCATGCATGCTTGATACGAAAAAACTTTTTAATATTATCATTAGTGCATAGCGCGGAAAACATTTCGAAAGTATAATATAAATCTTAGCCAGCATACACATTTCGTAATATACCACCATAGCTACCATATCCAATAGTAGGTTACCACCACATTCTATGGCAGGTTATACAACTAAAACCATGCAGGGCGCGTATTGTTTCTTTGGATTTACAACAAATGGTTAGGCTAAGGAACTTCTTATGCCTCTGGAGGGACGTCCTGAGAACTTAACCAGCTCTCTGCCAACACAAGCCCGAGTTACCTCACACTGTAATGAAGCTGTAACTAGGTAACTACCACATGATTATGCCATCACTAGTCGTTACCAAACTTTATCCGAGGATCCTCAACCACAAAGCAACAACCACAAAGTAATAAATTTGCAGCGACCACATAGGTTAAATATCTGGGCTCCATACCATGATACCACCTTTCTCCAAAAGGAAATGGACATACCATAAGGGCATGACCCTCAAAACAACAACCTTGCCGCATTCTTCCTGTTTCGACCATTATCGGGGTGTGAGGTCCGATGAAGTCTCCTCCACAAAGCTTGGCTTTTTAGAAAAGAGATGCTTCGATCAACAAATGATCAGCATCACTTCGTATGCCACATTAAGAAATTGGGAATATATCACTAGTAACCATCAACTACATAACCTCTGAGCTCGTACATCTCAGAGAAAGGTGTTAAGCTAAAAGAATAAATTCTCCGCCACCAATAGAAATGTGATTGATAGAAACCAGCTTTACACTTCAAAGTGTAACATCGGACATACATCCATACAAGTCTGTTTCGGGTTCGAACGGAATTAAAGGCACTTCGAAGAAGCCCTTGCAAATCCGAATACGTCCGGACTCCCCATCACAAAGAGTGATATAATATCTATACCAGAGCAACTCGGTTCAGAGACATTTGATAGGTAATCCTTTCATTTTCGAAAATACCCGATCTTCAACACCATCTTCAAATGCAATCCCCTTTCGTTGTATCATTTATTCGGAATGGGTTTTATGACACAAAGTCTTCTCCCGGCTAATCCGAATAATGAGCACTTATTTTAAAAATAAGAGTTACATTCAGGTTTCAAGTAAATCACAATAAATTTCCACTTTGATCTTTTAAATAAAAGATCCATCGCAAAGGTTCGATGTGGTTTTTGAATTTCCATTTCGAATCCGACCCCCGGTCCCATCGAAATTCAAACACATTTAAAGGCCAATATTGATAGTCGGTTATTAACTATCAATCAATATTCACAACAACCACTAGATTTCAAATAATTTTCCCCCAATTTTTATTTTCAAAATATCTTTGCAAGATATATTTTCACTCTTCAACCATTTGAAAACAAATTTCAAATCACTTTCCTTACGCGAAATAAATTTCCAAATATTTATTTCCACTGAAAATTTGCCGAGTCCGAATATTTTAAAATAATTTAAATCACTTAACCAAAAATATATACTTGGAAACATTTAGAATAAAAACTATTTTTAAACAGTTTATTTAAAGTATTAGTTATGAAAATATTATACTAATATCTCATATAAAATTCAAGTCCAAACTAATTTTCAAAATAAAATTATTAGATAGAGTATAACTGTTTCAATAATCCTTTTCTAGATCAAATATAAATTTAATCTTTAAAATAATCACTTCTATAATTAACAAAATAAACCTTTTCTTTAAAGATTCAAAAACAACTTAAGAAAATAATTTCTCCAAAGTATCCTTTTTAAAACCATCCTTAAAACTTTCAATTTATATTTATAAGCTACTTCGAAAACATACTCGGCTTTTTAGGGAAAATACACTTTATATTTCAAAAAGGTCCTTTTAAATCAATCGATAAATCCTTCTTGATTTATTTTAAATTTACATTCCAAATCCGTAAATTTCTTTCCACACTTTTAAAATAAATCAATATTTATTTTTAAAAAAAATTTCCCTTTCCTTTATAAATTCCCATCGTGAATTTAAATTTCCAAATATCCACTGTTATAAGATTTTCAATCGATTTCCAAATATTCACTTTCGATACTAAATCAAATTCCAATTTGATTTCCAATTTTATTTTAAACACCAAATCAAATTCCAAATTGATTTCTAAATTTATTTACTTTTAAAATAAATTCCTTTATCTCTTCCAAACTAATTAAAATCCAAATTTTAAATAAATTCTACAACTTTTGAAAAATATTACTCCAATCCATTTATTAAAATCCTTCCCCATATTTTGGAATTTATTCAATAAGTTTTCAAAAATCAATCTTTACTTTTTTTTAATTCTTTCTCTTAAATTTATTCAATTCCCTAAAATTAATTTACTTAAAATCTTCTACTTCAATTTCCAAAAATCCAATTTATATTTTTAGTATCCTACGATACTAAAAATATATTCGGTCAAAACCATAGCTTTCAATAAATTCCAATCAGTAATATAATCATTCACAGATCATCAATAATCACATCACAGCATGAAAATAAATTTAAATATTGAGGAATCCAGTTGGATCCCTCCAACCTATTTCCCTGCATCCATAGATGTTAGCACAATAATTAAATACCAATTCCACTTCGAGTTGGAATATCGCGGTATATGAGATTATATAATATCATCCGCTATTATGCAGCGCACAGGGTCTCATCCGTTATAATGCGGGAAAACAATCACTCCAATATATATTTTATACTATTATATATTCTATCGCAACCAAATAATAAATCGATAATTGAAATCCAATTATTTTAATTTTAGTGAGAAGATCTCACCTTTAACAATGCATGCAATCCATTTCCATTCTCGACTTGTTTTCTTTACAGAATTAGATCTTGTATAAACAATTTTACAATTTATTAATATTCGAAGTGATCGAAAAATTTATTTCCATTTAATAATTTAATTATCCGTGATTTTATTTTAAACTAATACTTTTAAATTTCAAACCAATTCCTTTTAATAAATTTATTTAACAAAAAAATTAAATTTGAAAACTAAATTTAATCTAACATTTGTTTTATAAAATATTCTCATCGATTAAAATAATTTAATAAGTTTATTAGTAAATTTATCCCCATACTGCATTAAGTAAATTAAAAAAACATATATTTATTTTATTTGGAAACTATATATATACATACACACACACACTTAAAAATAAGCTATACAAGTTTAAAGATCTAATTCCTTTCATTTTTGAAACTACATACAAAAATCAAATTTTATATAACTTTAAGTATTTAAAATTCCTATATATATATTTAAATTAAATTAAATTAGGATTAACTTAAAAGAACTGCTTGATATATATAATTTTTTTCTTTACTGTAAACTATCTTCCCAGCACGTATACATATATTTTGAAAACAAAAGTTTGGTTTTGAAATTTATTTTTCTACCTATATATAAAATCCCAATATATACATACATATTTAAATTAAAATGAAATTTATACCTTCACTGCCTCTCTTGTGTCGTGAATCCCAAAACTAGAATGTGAAACCCTAGCTTTGAGCCCAATCGACTTTGCCATCCATGAACCGCGAGCATCGAGTATCACGCATCCCACCACTGCTTGCCGCCTTCACATCCACTACACCTCGAGTGTCGGAATCGTGAGATTTCAATTGGGTTGCCTTTTCCAACTAGAGCATCGCTTGAAGACGCGAAGTTGAGGAGTGCGGCGGCTCGAGAGTGAACTTGCCAAGTGATGTCGCGAACCACCCCTTAACTGCTTCGATTCGACTCGGTTCTTTTTCGCTCGATCAATTCAATTTCCCCCACCACGTCGTCGATTGCACTCGGCGCGCTACGCACCCAATAAGTTTTGCAAGGTCGCACCTTTATCGCGACATCCCCTGCCTTCGAATTGAATCGAACGAGAATCGATTCACTCGCTCAATAATCGATTCAAAATATTTGGTGTGGAAGAGGACGGGACGATCGATTTTTTATTTTCCCCCAATTCGATTTTGAGATGCTTGGCCATTATTTTTTCTTCTGATTTCTTTTGATAGAGGAAAAGAGAAATATAAACTCGGTCGTTAATAAATTTTTTTCCTTTGAATATTCGTGTATAATTTTCTTTTTTGTTCGAATGCATGTTAAACCATGAACGATAAGTGCTAGAATTTTTAATACGCGTTTATGTAGGGTCCTGTCACAAAAATTTAATGCAATAATTTCATTCAAATTTGAATTTCAATTTTAAATTCAAACCGTCACAATTACGCAACTCAAAATCTCGACCTCCTATCGATGCAAGACGCCAGGCGTTTATAATGTTTTACACCTATTCCGAATGCAATGGAAAAGGTTTCGAGTCCAAATTCGATCATGTGGAGAAGATAGCCTTTTTGGACCCAGCTATTAAATTAATTTCGATATAAATTTCAGCGCGTTTGCTATCCGTACGATCACAAGACAATTCCAAATGCTATGAAATTTGAAACCCGATAATAGTATAATATTACGGATCCAATGGAACTGGTTTCGTCGAAATCTGATACTGTGCCTCAAAAGGCTATTTCTAAATATCGATTTAAACAATAAATTTTCAAAACTGAACAATACATTTCCAAATCTAATTCTGAAGCTTCCATTGCCTTCAATATTATAAACATAAATTTTCTAAGCCTTTAAAATATTTTTAACAAGCATAAAACTGAAGATTCAAAATTTTACCCAACCTTTAATAATTAAATTCATTAATTTAATTGTCAAATTCATAGTTATATTTGAAATCCAAGTTAAATTAACTTACAAATATTGAAAATCAATTAAATATTCCAATTTCAAATGTCCAAAATTCCGAGTCGTCACATTCTCCCCCTTAAAAGAATTTCGTCCCGAAATTACTAGTTAAGAAGAATGATCCTTAACCTGTTCACTATTTTCCCAATCCAAACAGTTTTATCAACCATAACAATTTATTTTATTAAGGACCCAATATCACTTCATCTTACTTTCCAAAATCTTACATAAGTTTCAAACAATATTATTTTCCCAATAATTCAAATTTAAATTTAAATTCAAATTTTGAATTATTAAAATTTTCTCAAAAAATTTTCTAACTCCCTAAATTTTCGAAATTTTTTGCCAGCGTCTCCTTTGCGTTGCTAGCTTGGTATGACTTCAAAGTGCCACCACGGACCCCTAGATTTCAAAAGAATACAAAAGGCCAAGTGGCTGGACAAGAAAATCATCATATTTCATATAGAATTTTAAATATATACCTTTCTGTCGTGCAATTTTAAATTTATCTTCTGAAATCAAAAATCCAATTCCCTTTTTCCTTTATAACACGTGTATATCTTACTTAACAATAATGTCCAATTACAGGATTCAAGTTCATTTTATACATTTCTTTACAAAAATTTGAATATTTATTTCATTCAAATCCGTACGATGTACTTACATCATTCGTATGCAATATCAAATTCGATCGCTCACTCGATCACACAATTTCACTTTCGAACTAGTATCGTCCACCCGACTTCCTAGTGCGGACTCAGATCTGGTTTCTTAGAAACCATCATTCTCCTTGCATAGCCATAAACTATGAGAGAGAATTTTCAAAATCAACCAAAAATCCATATCCAGGTTTGTCGTCGAAAATCGAGCGAAAAATTTCAACTTGGATCGATATAATTATCTCGAAATTCTGTGCTCGAATTCTGGATCAAATCGCTGTGCGAATAAAATAATATACATACATCCTTCATATTTATCAATTGATTATTTGCTTTATCAATTTTCTCTTCCTTTATTCACATTGATTTTCATTCACTTATTCATAATTTCCATTTCACAGTTTCCACATTAATCTTCATTCACTCATTAATTTAGAATATTTTCTCAATTCCAAATTTTACTTAAGAATTTCACCATTTGTTTCTTAAGTTCAATAAATATTTAATATAACTTCTTCAATTATTTTCAATTCATCACTTAGGTTTATCTATACTTTTATTTAAACTGCATTTCCAATTCCATATGAATTCAGTTTACCTTTCATTTCTAGATATTTAATTCAATTCATTTCAAACCATATTAAATTTTTTATCCCTTCAATTGGTTTCACTTACTAATTTTATTTCAACACTTTGTTTCATTTAGTCCAACTTAACAAATTTTCCATTTCACTTAACTTAACTCGATTCAAATTCAGTTTCAATGTTTAGCTTGAATTCCATTTACTTACAAATTCAAGACGAATTTCAACATTCAGTTTCGATTTCATCTACTTGCATTTCAATTTCATTCGAATTCATATCACCATTTTATTTGACTCAAATCTTCCTTCATTCAAATTAATCAAGTTAAATTCAGTTTCAATTTGAATTTTTCTAAGTCTCCATACTTATTTATTATTCCATAAACGTTTTAATAAGATTCCAGAGTCATTCCACCATTTCAAAAATTATTTTTGAAATCAATTCAAGTTATCTTTTGAATTTCCAAAACCAAACCTGAATTTTGCAAACAACTTCAATTTTTAAATAATTTGGCAGCAATTCCTCTCTTAGAAACTCGAAAACGAACACTGATGATGTCGCGATCATCGTCGGAATTATTTTCCAGCGACCGAAAAGGGATTAGTGCTATTATCCCTCCAAAATATTTTTCCAAACCCTTTGAAAACCATTTCCAAACTCCAAGGGAATTTAATATTTTCCAAATTTCAAAATTTTTAAATCTTTTCAATTCACTTCCAAATATTTCTCTGGAATTATATTTCAAATTATAAATCACATTTACAATTTACATTTATAAATCTCATTTGTATATGAATTTTATTTCTTAGCTCTTTGTTATGATTTCAATTTCTTATTTAATTTCCCATACAATAATGATAATAATTTAATATTATCATTTCCTAACGATCAAGCAACCATATACTACAATAATTTACAAAGATTATTTCCTTTTATATACGAAAATAGTTTGGGTAAAATTATTTCATTTACCCGATTTTAAAACAACACTATGTCGATTTATCTTGTTTAAGAGTTTAGAAACCCCTATAGATACAGTTGGCCAAACTGAACCGGCCAGAATCTATAAACAATCAACTGATAAGTCAACACAATATAAAAGCAATTTATATTCACTAACAAATACGCGCTCATATCTATTATTATACTCAAATTCACTCTAGAGTACTACTGACTCTATCTCTAATGAGTAATCCCTACCGGAGCTAAGGTTGTCGCTTAACCAATTGCTCTAATACCAAAATGCAATGACCCAAATTTTCGACGCCCGAAAGTCGATGTTAATATGTCCACTATATTAAATGCTGAACAGTCGGATGCCAAAAAACCGAACCATTAGGGTTAAAGAAGAAGAAGACAGAAGAAGAAACAGAAACAATAACATAATCACACATTTCGCAGCGAAACAAAATATAATAAATAAATGAATAATCTTTAAAACAAAAACTATGTCAGTTTATACATACATCATCAGAGTGTTACAACAGCAAAACAGTGGAAGGAAAATCATATACTAGTGATTCGCCTCGCCATCCAACTTGAACTCCAGATCTCTATGGCATACTTTTCCGACTTTGCTCCAAAATAATGATAACCTGACTCTAGACTGCCTATGTGGAAAATTTTGGGAATCCAGAGTTTAGAAAGGGAACAATAAACTCCTGGTCAGTCATAGGACTGGTGTGACATCTTTAAAACTGTTATTTTCACAAAGAAAGGAAAAGAAATCCGCTATGCTTTTGGAAAATGAAACTACCATAAGGCCTTCCACCACACACACGATGCAAACGCACAAGAGGAGATTTCTCCCTATGATATTCAAACATGCTTGATATGCAAAATCTTTTTAATATTATCATTAGTGCATAGTGTGGAAAACATTTCGAAAGTATAATATAAATCTTCGCCAGCATACACATTTCGTAATATGCCTACTATAGCCACCATGTTCAATAGCAGGTTACCACCACATTCCATGGTAGGTTATACAACTAAAACTGTACATGGCGCGTATTGTTTCTTTGGATTCCCGACAAATGGTCAGACTAAGGAACCTCCTATGCCACATGGGTACGCCTTTGGAGGGACGCCCCGAGAACTTAAACAGCTCTCTGCCAACACAATGCCCAGTTACCTCATGTTGTAATGAAGCTATAACTTGGTAACAACCACATGAGTATGCCATCTCCGGTCATAACCGACCTTTATCCGAGGATCCTCAACCACAAAGCAACAACCACAAAGTAATAAATTTGCAACAACCACATAGGTTAAATATCTGGACTCCATACCATGATACCACCTTTTTCCACAAGGAAATGGACATACCCCAATGGCACGACCCTCAAAACAACAACCTTGCTGCATTCTTCTTGTTTCGACCATTTTCGAAGTGTAAGGTCCGACGAAGTGTCATCCACAAAGCTACGCTTTTCACAAAATCCATGCTTCGATCAACAAATGATCAGAAGCACTTCGTATGCCACATTACCAAATTGGGAATATATCACTAGTAACTATCAACTACATAACCTATGAGCTCATATGTCTCAGAGAAGGGTGTTAAGCTAAGAGAATAAACTCTCTGTCACCAGTAGAAATGTATTTGATAGAAACCATCTTTACATCTCAAAGTGTAACGTTAGACATACATTCGTACAAGCCTGTTCCAGGTTCGAACGGAATCGAAGGCACTTCGAAGAAGCCCTTGCATATCCGAATATTCCCTAATCACACCCGGACTCCCCATCACAAAGGGTGATATAATATCTATACCGGAGCAACTCGGTGTAGAGGCATTCGACAGGTAATCCTTTCGTTTTAGAAAATACCCGATCTTCAACACCTTCTTCAAATGCAATCCCATTTCGTCGTATCATTTATTTGGAATGGTTTTTATGACACAAAGTCCTCTCCCAGCTAATCCGAATAATAAGCGATTAATTTAAAAATAAGAGTTACATTCAAATTTCAAGTAAATCACAACAAATTTCCACTTTGATCTTTTAAATAAAAGATACATCACAAAGGTTCGATGTGGTTTTCGAATTTCCATTTGGAATTCGACCCCCGGTCGCGTCGAAATTCAAATGCCATTTGATGGCCAATATTGATAGTCGGTTATTAACTATCAATCAATATTCACAACAATCACCAGATTTTAAATAATTTTCCCCCAATTTTTATTTTCGAAATATCTTCGCAAGATATATTTTCACACTTCAACCATTTGAAAACAAATTTCAAATCAATTTCCTTACGTAGAATAAATTTGCAAAAATTTATTTCCATTGAAAATTTGCGGAGTCCAAATATTTTAAAATAATTTAAATCACTTATCCAAAAATATATACTTGGAAACATTTAGAATAAAAACTATTTTTAAACACTTTATTTAAAGTATTGGTTATGAAAATATTATACTAATATCTCATATAAAATTCAAGTCCAAACTAATTTTAAAAATAAAATTATTAGATAGAGTATAACTATTTAAATAACCCTTTTCTAAATCAAATATAAATTTACTCTTTAAAATAATCACTTCTATAATGAACTAAATAAACCTTTTCTTTAAAGATTTAAAAACAACTTATGAAAATAATTTCTCCAAAGTATACTTTCTAAAACCATCCTTAAAGCTTTCAATTTATATTTATAAGCTACTTTTAAAACATACTCGGCTTTCTAGGGAAAATACACTTTCTATTTCAAAATGGTCCTTTTAAATCAATCAATAAATCCTTCTTGATTTATTTAAATTTTACATTCCAAATTCGTAAATTTCTTTCCACACTTTTAAAAATAAATCAATACTTATTTTTAAAACAAATTTCCCATTCCTTTATAAATTGCCATTGTGAATTTAAATTTCCAAATATCCACTGATATAAGATTTTCAAATCGATTTCTAAATATTCATTTTCAACAGTAAATCAAATTCCAAATTTATTTCCAATTTTATTTTAAACACCAAATCAAATTCCAAATTGATTTCTAAATTTATTTCCTTTTAAAACAAATTCCTTTATCTCTTCTAAACTATTTAAAATCCAAATTTTGAATAAATTCTTCAACTTTTGAAAAATATTACTCAAATCCATTTATTAAAATCCTTCCCTATATTTTGGAATTTATTCGATAGGATTTCAAAAATCAATCTTTACTTTTTCTAAATTCTTTCCTTTAAATTTATTCAATTCTCTAAAATTAATTTGCTTAAATTCTTCTGCTTTGATTTCCAAAAATCCAATTTTATATTTCTGGTCTGCGATACCACAAATATATTTAGCTAAACCATAGCTTTCAATAAATTCCAATCAGTAATATAATCATTCATAGATCATCAATAATCACATCACGACATGGAAATAAATTCAAATATTGAGAAATCCAGTTGGATCCCTCCAATTTGTTTCCCTGTATCCACAGATGTTAGCACAACAATTAAATACCAATTCCACTTTGAGGTCGAATATCGCGGTATATGGGATTATATAATATCATCCGCTATTATGCGGCGCATAGGGTCTCATCTGCTATATAATGCAGGAATTAAATCACTCCAATATGTATATATATACACACACACTATCACGACCAAACAATAAATCAATAATTGTAATTTCAATTATTTTAATTTGAGTGAGAAGATCTCACCTTTAATAATGCATGCAATCCATTTCCATTCCCGACTTGTTTTCTTCACAGAATTAGACCTTGTATAAACAATTTTATAATTTACTAATATTCGGAGTAATCGAACAATATATTTCCATTTAATAATTTAATTAACCCATGATTTTATTTTAAACTAATGCTTTTAAATTTCAAACCAGTTCCTTTTAATAAATTTATTTAACAAAAAAATTAATTTTTAAAACTAAATTTAATCCAACATTTATTTTATAAAATATTCTTAACGAATAAAATAATTTAATAAGTTTATTAATAGATTTATCCTCATATTGAATTAAGTAAATTAAAATACATGTATTTATTTTATTTGGAAAATATATATACTTAAAAATAAGCTATACCAGTTTAAAAATCTAATTCCTTTCATTTTTGAAACTACATACGAAAATCAAATTTTGTATAACTTTAACTATTTAAAATTCACACACACACACACACACACACATATATATATATTTAAGTTAAATTAGGATTAACTTAAAAAACTTCATAATATATGTAAAAAAAATTCTTTACTATAAACTATTTTCCCAACACGTATACTATATTTTAAAAATAAAAGTTTGGTTTTGAAATTCCTTTTTCTGCCTATATATAAAATCCCAATCTATATATATATATATTTAAATTAAAATAAAATTTATACCTTTACTGCCTCTCCTGCATCGTGAATCCCAAAACTCGATGCGAAACCCTAGCTTTGAGCCCAATAGACTTCGCCATCCACGAACCCCAATCAACGAGTATCACGCATCTCACCACTGCTTGCCGCCTTCGCTGCGCTAAACCGCGAGTGTCAGAATCCTGAGGTTTCATTTGGGTCGCCGTTTCCAACTCGAGCATCGCTTGAAGACGAGAAGTTAAGGAGTGCAGAAGCTCGAGAGTGAACTTGCTAGGTGATGTCGTGACCCTCCCCTTGACTACTTCAATTCAACTCGGTTCTTTTTCACTCGATCAATTCAATTTCCCTAACCACGTCATCGACGGCACTCGACGCGCTTCGCCTCCAATAAGCTTTGCAAGGTCGTTCCTTGATCGCGACATCCCCTGCGTTCGAATTGAATCAAACGAGAATCAAATCACTCGCTCGATAATCGATTAAAAATATTTGGTGTTAAAGAGGACGAGACGATCGATTTTTTTATTTTGCCCCCGATTCGATTTTGAGATGCTCGGCCATCATTTTTTCTTCTGATTTCTTTGAACGAGGACAAGAGAAACATAAACTCGGCTGTTAATAAAAAAATTTCCTTTCAATATGCATGTATAATTTTCCCTTTTTCTTCGAACATGTGTTAAACCATGAACAACACGTGCTAGAATTTTTAATACATGTTTATGCAGGGTCCCGTCACAAAAATTTAATGCAATAATCTCATTTAAATTTGAATTTGAAATTTAAATTCAAACTGTCACAATTACGCAACTCAAAATCAAGACCTCCTATCGATGCGTGCCACTAGGCGTTTGTAATGTTATACGCCTATTCCGAACGCAATGGAAAAGGTTCCGAGTCCAAATTCAATAATATGGAGAAGATAGCTTTTTGGACCTAGCTATTAAATTAATTTCGATATAAATTTCAGCACGTTTGTTATCCGTACGATCACATGACAATTCCATACGCTATGAAATTTGAAACCTGATAATAATACAATATTAAGGATCCAATGGAACTTGCTTCGTCAAAATCCGAGACTGTGCCCCGGAACGCTATTTTTAAATATCGATTTAAACGATAAATTTTCAAAACTGAACAATAACATTTCCAAATCCAATTCTAAAGCTTCCATTATCTTCAGTATTATAAATATAAATTTTCTAAGCCTTGAAAATATTTTTAACAAGCATAAAACTAAAGATTCAAAAATTTACCCAACCTATAATAATTAAATTCAATAATTTAATTGCCAAATTCATAGTTATATTTGAAATTCAAGTTAAATTAACTTACAAATATTTAAAATCAATTAAATATTTCAATTTCAAATGTCAAAAATTCAGGGTCGTCACAGGCTACTTTGCTATGTCATCATGAAAGATTTACAGCTCAAGAAGCAATGGCACATCCATATTCCTTTCTATTTGTAACAAGTAACTTGTAAAGATTTGTATATCATTAGAAAATTGGCAATAAATAACCAATACCATATATCCAAAAAGAAAAATCTAAAGGAGGGACACTGTTATTGGTGCCAATAGTTTTCATATATTTGTGAACGATGTTAATTTAAGTGTCGGGCCAATCATTGATAAATTCTCACTAGAAATGAAAATGTCTTAATGGTGCAAAAGGATGAACTAATGGTGTACTATTTGCATTATTCTTGTCCATAGAATAATAGCTATGTACACAAATTAGTGAAACTAACCGAAGAACTCAATATTTACAATTAAGAAATAGGATTAATTTGTTCTAGAATGTACCTGTATAGTCGGTCGGCAGGTTAGGTTGAGGTGGTGCCTTATATGTACAATACATGCCAGTTCTATCACCATTTGTCAACCTTTCATCCGACAATTGTTTCCAAAATTCCTCCTCCTCTAAGATTATTTGCTCAAGCAAACCACCTAAATGTCATGGCTAAAACATAATTGTTATTGTGATCAACTTTTTTTTACCAAAGGAAAGAAAATTAAATAAATTGATATTACATGATCAACAACTTACTTTTCATAATTCAAAATACTAATTATACTTACCCACCGACTCTTCAACCAATATATAGGAATCTCTTTTATGGGTCGTACCTCTACTTCTGCTGCAGCTACCAGACCTAAAACCAAAGAGGACCATAAAACCTCCAACTCATTTGAATGACGAGGTTAAAATGTTGGAGCATGGTGCATAATACAATATAGTAGTCTAAAAATGGCCAAGCAATGTACACAACAGCCTGTGAATATATCCTTTATTTAAAAGAATCCTTTATTATATATATATATATATATATATATATATATATTATAACAAGGAAGCTTCATACCTCAAAACTCTCAAATTCAAGGAACGCTTAATGCTTCTATTTTCTAGTCTTAAAAACCGAATAAATAAATAATAAATTTATGCCGTAGAATGTAGGATATAAAACTAATATTATAGAAATGTATCTTCGTATTCTATTTGCTGGGATTGAAAAAGGATACAAATACCATAGGATAAAAATCACTTACTATCGAAAATGTCATATGCAACCCAGCAGACACGCAAGCTTATTACCAATTGATCCAATTACTTTGGCGAGATGGCAAGACAATTGGCGAAATACTCACCCAGTAGTTAATTTTTATAAACAAAGTTAACGCAGTTAAATTTTATAAGAATTAGTTAATTTTTATAAATTTTTAGTTTATCTAATTAAATTTGTATAAAACTTAATTATTTTTTATAAACTCGGTCATTTCTTTAATAAAAGTTAGCTAACTTAGTTTAAAAGTATTAAAACTTAGTTTGTCATTTTAATTTTGTTTAATTTTAGTAACACTGGCATAACATTTATTATTTTTATTAAAGTTGGTTAGTTTTTGGGAAGTTAATTTTTGTAAAAGTTAGTTAATATATCCACATTGTCTACAATGGACGCTACCTATAATAAATTTGACGTTTATATTCTATTCATCTCTCGCGGTGGTGTTTTCATCATGTTGCATAAACCATTGTTTTTTCATTGGTTATATTCTATTTGACGTCTTATATTACATTGAATCTAGCAAGTTTTTAGGATAGTTAAGAAAAATGTCGACCTCACTTAAAACATTTATGCACTCGACATCTCCATATTCTACTTATATTCTTACATATATAGATACCGCATAAAATTATTGAAACATTTACATCAAAGAGTTTGAAACAAAATATAACATTGTTAAGAGTTAAGACATGTCATTGAAAATTTCCAATCTATTGTTTAAATAATCTTTATTTGGTTTCATGTCTTAATGATAAATACAGAAGTTAAACGTGTTGTAAAACATAAGATTGTAACATAAACTTCCATAACATCAAGGCCTTCACTAGAGAAGCCTATAAGGGAACAAACTCTATAGCATACCATACTTAATCAATACTGTTAGCTTTACTTGTATAGTTCAGGAACTCCAAAATGCATGCTAATGTTAGCTTATTAATAGTTGAAGAATGATTAGATTTCAGGCCAGTAAAAAAGTTTATAATAACAAACCACAATCAAACAAAGTTTTGCTACTATGTAGGTATTTATTAACCACTTCATGGAGTATTGGCTTTATGCATTCATTTTTATACGATATGATGACATACTTCAATATTTAAAAACATTATTCGGAAAGGAAAATAAAATAAAAAATATTACAAGTGGGAGATGTTTCATGAATAGCAAAAAAATCATAGACGAGACATGTGTCACAATTCAGTGACAAGTTTTCTCAAATAAAATTCTAAATAAAAAATAAAAAATGTTTGTCTAACTCTCTGTGTATATATGTTGAAACAGGTATTAAAAGGAATGGTCGTATTGTTGTCAATATACAGTCAATGCAGATATATATTGAAATTCAATAGCAGTTAGTGAGTAAACATTCTATAAATCGTTATATATCAATGGATACAAATGTTAAATTATTAATATTATTATTTAGGTCTAATAGTTAAAAAAATTCTCTATAAACTATTTGGGTCATAAAGAAGTAGATGCACATGATAATGTCATAAATGAAAACATATTACTAAATTTTACAAGTAACTGGTAATCAAAAATCAGTAAACTGCGGATATAGAGAAGTCAAAAGAGAACCATACACTTGCAAATGTTAAGAAGTTGAAGAGAACAAATACAGAGCTAATTGGTGAGTTCACCATTTACAATCTAAGATCAATTTAACGATTTAATAGTGTCGAATACAAATCAGATTTAGTTTAGTGTTTTCATGTTATAAATCAGAGGATATGCAAATGCAGCAATCTGAAGACCATAAAAAAAACTAAAGTTTTGTTTATCTATATTCTACTCTTATGCATCTGCATATTCAATAAGAAGCTAAACCAAACACTTTGCTTAAATAAAATTTTAAAAGAAATGAATTTTCTTGCTCTCTAAGATTACATACACACATTTTAACAGAAAATTTCTGATTGTATGATAATTCTCATTTACTAATTTATCATGTAGATTTTTCTACACTTTTTCAAAATAGAAAAATAGATTCTATAATTCTTATGCAGGTACACAATGGTCATCAGTAAATGTCAGTTAATCCTCATGCAGGTACACACCAATTGCTAGTAAAAGTTTATTAAACAAATAATACTCTCTATCGTTTTAAGTATATCAATTAAATTTGTAAAATATATAATACTTTCCCTGTCTTTGTAAGTGTATCAATTTAAACTTCTTCACAAATTCTTTAAAAACAATATTTAAGAATAATAACAATAGTAATAGAGAGGAAGTTAATAAGCTACTGCACAATTTTTGGGTTGCTCTTAAAAAGTAACTTATAAACATTTATTGTCACTTAAATGAATTGAAACATGAATAAGTGATGTCTCTTCATTATCATCTACATGCTTTGGCCCATCATAAAGAAGGTAAATAGCTAGTTCAAAATAAACGGGTACTTATAAAAGACCAAGTGAAGTAGCGATTCTTCTAAATTTCAAGTTAAAGAGACGAAAACTTAGATTTCCTAAATATCAAACTATCAAATTAAAAGAAAGTTATTGTTAGCACTATAATTGGTCACTAACACCCTTAAAAGAGAATATGTAGAGAGATTAATTAAGAAAGTGAATGTAAACAGTGAACAAAATGCTAAACTTAATGCAGAAAATAAGAACACCAGATTTATAGTGGTTCAGCGTAATTGCCTACGTACGCTTTGAGGTTAATCTTTATTGCTTTGCTTATCGACTGATTACATATACAATTCGTACACCAACTATTTGATTACAATTGTTAAGCAAAGAAGATAAGTCATGAATGAGTCTTGAATGCGGCAGAGTCTCCCCGGTGTTCTCGAAAAAACGTCCCTTTCACTGCGCCCCTGCCTCTCTATTTATAGACGAAGATGGGTTGGACGTCCCTGATGGGCCTAGTAGCAAGATACCTTGGCCCAAAACAAGTAACTCCTGTGTGTCGATCCATAAATGTTGAGTGGCATATGCTGAACGGCACATACCGAGCCATGCCTCTAAGCCGAACAAGGTTGGAATACCGAACAAGGCCGAATGCCAAACGAGCTTTATGCTGAACAAGGTCGAATGTCGAATGACTCTGTTATGCCGAACGACCCTCAATGCCGAACGAGGTCTGGATGCCGAGCAGTGTGGAATGCCAAACAACCCAGTTGTGCCGAACGACAATGTTGTGCCGAACGTCCCCGGATGCCGAACGATCTTGAATGCCGATTGGCCCAGTTGTGCCGAACAACAATGTTGTGCCGAATGTCCCTAGATGCCGAACTATCTTGAATGCCGATTGGCCCAGTTGTGCCGAACAACAATGCTTTGACGAACGTCCCTAGATGCCGTACGATCTTGAATGCCGATTGGCCCAGTTGTGACGAACAACAATGCGGTGCCGAACGTCCCTAGATGCCGAACGAGCTTGAATGTCGGTCGGCCCAGTTGTGCCAAACAACAATGCTATGCCGAACGTCCCTAGATGCCTGTGTCGAACGTCCCTGGATGCCTGTGTAGAACGTCCCTGGATGTCGATCGGTGCACAAATGTCGAATGCCTAGTTGCCTGGTCAAACCTCCAGGGAACACTTGCCCCCCCAAAGTGCATCATGTGGTCGAACGTGACGCACTTTGAATCATGAGTCTTCCGTGCTTTGCTTCGAGCCTTGGCTTCGTTTCCTCGATGGTACTTTCCCTTGAATGCCGAGTGAGTCAGTGTATGCCGAACCTCATGCTGATGCCGAACGACATATAAATGCCGAAAGATATAGCATATGTCGAGCGAGGGATGCGCTTTGACCGGTTCTACCGGTCATTGTCCTTTCGACTTCCTTTCTTCCCCCTATAAAGGTCGGCATTTCACTTCTTCTTCTCTTTTTTCTTTTCACCTCCGCATTTCAAAACCTACGAACTTGCCTCCCTTCAGACTCTTCCAATAATTCAACTTCCTTTCTGACTCCCAATTCCTACACGTCACTTCTCGACTGCTCTCAACCACAATCTTGAGAAGATTCCGCTTCCAAAGCAAGCATATCACCGAAACGCTACCCTCTTCTTTAGGTACGAGCTAATAAAGGCTTGAACTCAAAACCTTCTTTTAACCTACGAACAACGAGAGTCGTGTAGATTAGGAAGGCTAAATAGGCTTTGGGATTAAACGAAGAGGAAGATGGAAGAAGGCGTTGGCCGTCTGATGATGGTGAGGGTTGGGATGCCTGGTTGCAGGTGGTGTAGGAGTTGAAGTGGTGGTCGATCGGCCACCTTGTACGATATTTAGGCTGTATAAAGGATGGAGTTGAAAGATGATGTATAAATGTGGCTCGGCATGATTTCTTAATGCCGACTGATTAAAAGGGAGCATGGGAGTGGAGTTGGAGTTAAGGCCTAGTGTGCCGAGTGGTGTGGCTCGGCACGGCCACGGTTCGACATGATCTCTCCAGTGCTGAACGAGGTTGGAGGGAAAAACAGAAAGGAAGTAGGAATTGGGTAGGATGCCGATCGGCATGGCTCGGCATAACCTGCCGAAGGACTCGGCCATGCCGTGCGGGAGAGATGGAGGGAAAGAGGAAAAGTAATGTTAAGGGAAGAATGCCAAGCGATGCGACTCGGCAGAAGCACGGTTTGGCATGATTTCCCGTGTGCCGAACGGCGAAGAGGAAGAGTTGGAATAGTGACGTGTCGAACGGGATTGAGGCCGAGCGTCATTTAGGCCGAACAACATTTAGGCCTAATGACATTTAGGCCGGGAGGCCTTTAGGCCGTGTGTTTCAAGTGTCGCTTGGCCTTGACCTTTGATGAATAGATAACAACAATCGAAGTCATTCCAACTTGAACATAACCCTCGCCGAATTCACTTATTACACATGCCTAATCATATGACAAAAAACAAGGACAAGGACCTATGCAAACCAGCGTATCGAACTAATCTGTACTGATAACTCCCTAGATCCAACAATCACAAGCCTGAATTTAAATCGATAAAAACAGATAATAGCCTTTAACATATAATGCCAATGTCCGAGTCCAAAATCGAAAACATCATAACATTGGCTTTCGAAGACGGTCAGCGATGACGGTCTTAGAAGATGACAGTTCAAAGCTCAACTTTATATCGTCAACTCTATGACTTTTAATTTCTCAGCACTTATATTTAAATGATCGCACTAGTTCACACACCACACGAGGGGAATATTTATGCTGTTAAGTCTAACGTCGATTATTTTGGAAGTATAATTCAAACAGGTACTCTGTTAGATTCAATCTTCATTAGAGATGTCTAGGAAATCTAGCTCTGCTACGATCTCAGATAGACCTGGGCCATCCTCTCAACAAGAAGTTGCAGATACTTCTCATCCGTCAACTACCCCGGCTCAATACTTACCGAACCCTGTGACTACATTCGTCGACTTAGCTCCTGACGCTCTGGAGACAGCGATTTTTCTAAACAACCCAATCAATTCTCAGGCATCAAAGATTAACGAAAATACGCTCCGTCAGATATGCTATGTCTATGGAATCCCCTTTGACGATGTATTTGTTCCATCCGGGCATGATCGTCCGCACTTGCCCCCGATCGGATACACAGCTTGTAACAAATTCATGTGCTGATTTGGCAGTGTGCCACCGTTCAACTCATTCCTTCGAGACGTGTTGTAGTATATCGACGTTGCACCATCGCAACTGCATCCGAACAGCCATGCATTCATCTACGGCACTTGCATCCTCTTCATGAGTGTCCTCTCTAGGCTTCCGACTCCGGGCGATATCCGATACATATATTGCATCAAGAGACGGAGGGATAGCCAATCTTTTGTGTTTCTCGAGCCGCACAGCAAATGTCAAATCTTAACTGGGGCATGGAGCTAGTTTTCCCTGTACAAACAGGAATGGTTTTATGCGTGCTTTCCTCCCGATTTTTCGAGGATATGGGTGGAAGGAAGTAAGTCTTTTTCCTGGGTCGATACTCATGTTTGGTCAAAGATGTACCTTTTCTAACTCTCTTCCATCTTTTTAGGTATTAATCCGCGTCCCGAGGGCCCTAGATATTCTGAAGCCGTCGAAGTTATTCGAGCTATTCCAGCCGAAGACCGGGACATCAGAACTCTCATTTCGAATGAGTCGCTTACAAAGTTCGGGCTGTTGGCAGAAGGTCGCCGGATAAGCCTCCCTAAGGGCATTACCATACCCAAGCCTTCTTCTGGTAAAGGGAAAAAACAAGCCGAGTCTTCAGCATGTAACGCCCCTGACACACTAGAAGAGTGGGAAATTAAGGAAACTGAAACGCCTGAGGCACAAGATGAGAATGTTAGTCCCACTCGGGATCCGATAGTCGAAGTCCAAGACATCGAGACGTCGCCTTCCCCTTCGAAGGGGAAGAAGAAACTAACATATAGGATGAGGAAGAAAACAGTCGGTGGAACTTCTAAAGTTACTCTCATTCCCGTGGAGAAAGAAGCCTCCTCACAGCGTTTAGAAAGTTCCCTAAAAGGCCTGTCCAACCTTTCCATACCTGACAATTTACTCAACTATAACTTTGACGATCTAGAGGCCTTTAAGCTTCATTCGCCCGCGAGAGGCGATGCAAGCACTCAAGCCCAAAATTAGGGAGAAAAAACTCCTATTAGTAAAGAAACTTGTCCGTCGGGGAGAAGCACTAGGACACACACAAACACATGCACTTCACCCTGCACTTAAATTTCTGTTGTCACCCTATTCTTCGCTAACTCATCATTACTTAAACTTTTTGTAGGTGACATGGGGTGCATGCATGGACTCGACCGCCTTCGCGGTTCATTGATATTTTATCAGTCAGGATGGGATTCAAGTTCTGGAAGACGCCGAGATAGGGATGACGATGGCGATAGGGATTATCATTCCTGAGATTCATCGTCTCGGAAGAAATCTTATTATCAGCCCACATACCATCATAATCCTCCTTCTCACTCGGAGCAAGGCAGAGATAAGCATGGCCATAAGGGGTCGCAATCCGATGTCTCTTGTCATCAACACTCCGATTCTTCTACCACACGACGGTCCCAGGATCCTTACAAGAGAACTGAACTTTCAAAGCCATCTCCTCTTGTTCCCGTAACAGATCCAACGATATTGGAGAAACTGACTGAGCTCAAGGCTAAATTCCCAAAAATCTACTTTGATGGCCTGAAATTCCTCCCGACGATCCATCATATTCCGGGACATGTCAAACAGAAAACTATCGCCTCTAACAATGACGTCTATGTTCAACATAACGTGTTCGTTCATCTTGTTAAAAAAGTGTCAGAAGTCTCCATAGAGCGCCAGCATGAGATTGATCGCCTGAAGCTTGAGGCCATCCATGACAAAGATACTATTAAAGCTCAGGACGAAGAGCTTGCTTCTTACAAGTCTTAGCATGAAGCCGTCCAACAGAGCACCAAAGATACTACCGAAGCCGTAATTTATCTGGAATCAACCCATAAAAAAGAAATCGACGAGGTGGTCCAGCGCTGTGGGGCTCTAGCTTTGGAGAAAGACTCAGTGCAGAAGGAGAGGGACGCCTTTACCCTCTGAGTTAAGGAGCTGGAGGAGCAACTCCATGAAGAAAAGGAGGAGAAGACCGCTGTCCAAGAAGAGTTGCAGCGATATTGCGATGAGATCGTTGCTATACGACTTCTGAAGGCGAAGCTTGAGGATGAACTTTCTAAGGTTTAGATGCTAAAGAATGAATCCCGTGAAGAGAGCAAGAAAATAACATCTACGGAGGTCGACTCCCGCCTTGAGGCGGCTAAAGAAGCAGGTAGGGAGGAGGTCAAAAGCATGTTCGACCCGCTAATTGTAGGATTCAATGCCCACGTCCCCATGCACCGAGACTTAACTTTTTTCGGTGAGGGCTACCTCGAATCTTTAGTTGAGGCATGGGAGACCTTAGTGGAAATCAAGAAGGTCGAACTCGGTACCGAGGAGGTTGATGAAGGGGCTTTGATAAAAGAATTTCTTAAGGGAAACGAGCCTTCGGACCTGTCTGCGGCAAAAGCTCTTTACCGCAAAGGCTCCCCCTCAACGAAAGGGAAAGAGGTTATTCCTGGTCCATCCGAGATCGAGTCTCAAGTTCATGCGCCCACTCAGCCAGCCGATCGGTCGATACTTGATCCCTTTGAGCAGCACATCGGTTATGACCCGAAGGACCTCGGCCTTGGCGTTCACATTCTGTCTCCCATTCCAGAGGGTGAGAACCCTCGGACGGCTGAGAGCCAGCCGAAACCTGGTAGATAGTCCTTCCCTTTAACATTCCAAAAGCTGTCGTTTTTCACCAGGAGCCATCGTATTCTAATGCTTGTTTTTCATGATTTTGTGCAGGTCATTCTGATCCCGAGCCCACTTCGAGGAGCGATGTCACCTAGGAGGTGAAGGAAAAGACAAGTGAGACCACTCGCGCAGGAGAGGCTCCCGGTCCAGATGCTCAGGTGATCGGAGCGCTTGATGAGGATAATTCCGAGACTTCCTCTCCCATTGATGGGAGTTATGAAATCGAAATTACAAGCACCTCTGAACATACATCTAAACTGCAGCATGAAGGAGCAGCTTGAGAAGGTGAAGAAAAAGATGGTCGCGATCAAGGTTGAGCCTCAAGCTGTGGACCTGGACGATCCTTTGAATAAGCCGTTGAAAGTCATCCTTCCTAGCGGGTCCAGGCCCATGAAAGTCCCCTGTACTTCTTCAGTTGTCACTTCCCCATCAAAGAAAATTATCAAGGGCAAATGCATGGGAGAGGAGTCGTCTGGAGAAAGGTCGAAGAAGCCAAAGAAGTAGCCGTTGCTCTCGTTCAACGAGAGTTACTTTAGATTATGTAATTATTTTTATTTATTTTCGTAGTTCATGTAAATAAACTTTTGACTCCGAGCTTCGAAGGATTTGTAGTAGAAACTTATTTTTGATGAATAAAACTTTGTTATTTTGCCTTTCAAAAGACTTCTGTTGTTTGGTTTTCTGTATAGCCATGGTCAAAACCCAAGTTATTGCGAGTTACAAGAACTTCTCGATTCATCTTCAAATAAGTTGATAATTTTTTGGCACTGCTCATTCTTTATTCCACGCTTTGGGTATTTAGAATATTTTCCAGTTCGCAAGCCAAGGGTTCGATGACTTCAAGTCTCTTGTATCCAGTCCACCCTCAGGGGACTTGGACATTTAAATCACTTATCCTCTAGTCCACGCTCTGGAGACTTAGAGTATTCCAGTCCGCACGCCAAGGGTTCGATGACTTCAAGTCACTTGTATCCAGTCCACCCTCAGGGGAATTAAACATTTAAATCATTTATCCTCTATTCCATGCTCTGGAGACTTAGAGTATTCCAGTCCGCACTTTGTGGACTTGGAGGTTTTAAGTCTTTATACTATGGCCCGCACTCCGGAGGCTCAGAGTACTCTAGTCCGCACTTCGGGGACTTGGAGATTTCGAGTCATTTATACTCTGGTCCACACTCTGGGGACTCAGAGTACTCTAGTCCACACTCCAGGGACTTGGAAATTTAAGTCGTTTATACTCTAGTCCACACTCTGGGGACTCAGAGTACTCCAGTCCGCACTCCAAGGACTTGGAGATTTCGAGTCGTTTATACTCTGGTCTGCACTTTGGGGACTTAGAGTACTCCAGTCCGCACTCAGGGGACTTGTAGATTCGAGTGGTTTATCTCTTGTCTGCACTCTGGGAACATAGAGTACTCCAGTCCGCACTCCGGGGACCTGGAGATTTTGAGTCATTTATACTCTGATCCGCACTTTGGGGACCCGGAGTACTCCAGTCCGCACTCCGGGGACTTGGAAGTTTTAAGTCATTTATACTCTGGCCCGCACTCCGGGGACTCCGAGTACTCCAGTCCACACTCCGAGGACTTGGAGATTTTGAGTCATTTATACTCTGATCCGCACTCTGGGGACTCAGAGTACTCTAGTCCGCACTCCGTGGAATTGGAGATTTTGAGTGCTCGTGCGCGTTCGTATGTCAGACAGAATAATGTATCTCTTAGTTGTTCGTCACAGCATTATCATACACAGAAACATCGGCATATTCATGGAAAAAATGGCTTCAAGCCTTTATTAATGCAAACAAGCTAAATCGTCTTATTACATGCCGTAAACTAGGAATAAAAACATGCTGGAAATAAATGCAACTAAAATATGAAAGAAATGAACTAAGTGTAATAATGCCGCAAATGCTCGCTATTCCATTCTCAGGGAAGTGTTGCACCATCAATGGTCGTTAGCTTGAAAGTTCCTTCTCCAAGCTTCCGTTCAATGACGTATGGACCTTCCTATACGGGGCTCATATGTGATGGAACTGGGAAAACTCGTTTCAAGACGAGATCACCCATATCAAATATTCTCGGTCGAACTTTTTCATTATAATATCGAGCGACTCGGTGCCTGTATACGGCCGCTCTTAACTTAGCTCCTTCGCATTTTTCATCAATGAAGTCCAATGATTCCAGCAAAAGATCTTGATTCGACTCAGAGTCATAATAAGCTACCCGATGTGATGGAACTTCAAGTTCTACGGGTATGACAGCTTCCATGCCATATGCTAATGCGAATGGAGTGTGGCCAGTCGCGGACTTGTGGGTGGTTCTATAAGCCCAAAGCGCTGTCGGAAGCTCATCCACCCACTTGCCTCTAGCCTTTTCCAAACGCTTTGTCAATATGGATTTGAGTATTTTGTTCACGGATTCCACTTGGCCATTGGCTTTCGGATGAGCAACTCCTGCAAACTTTTTCTCAATACCTTACTTTTGGCAATATTCCTTGAACTCTTTGCTCTCGAATTGAGTTCCATTGTCTGTAATGATGGTTCGTGGAAGGCCAAAACAGCATGTAATATTTCGTACAACGAAATTAATGGGCTTTTTGGTGGTGATAATGCCCAAAGGCTCTACTTCTGTCCACTTGGTAAAGTAATCGACCGCAACTATCGTGTGTTTTGCACCACCTTTGGATAGGGGTAAGGAACCGACTATATTAATCCCCCACATTGCAAATGGCCAGGCACTAACCATTTGTGTAAGTTCCGTCGGCAGAGCTCTCGGGATTTTCGCATATTTCTGACATTTGTCACATCTTCTCATATAGTCTGCAGCATCTCGATTTACAGTCGGCCAATAGTATCCATAGCGGAGGATTTTCTTTGCTAACGTCTTCCCTCTGGTATGGTCGCCACATTCACCTTCATGGACTTCCTTCAGGACTCGTTTTATCTCGTCATGGGCAATGCAGCGGAGTAAGGGGGCCGAGAATCCCCTCCGATATATTACCCCATCTTGCATTACATAACGCAAAGCCTTACGAATGACTTGTCGTCTTTCGCTCCTTCTTTCGCGCATGACCCCATGTAACAAGTACTGCTTGATTGGGGTCACCCATGATTCATTCTCGATTTCTGTTTCTAACATGAAATCTACCTCCATCATATTTATGCTCGGAACATGCAAGGATTCAACTGGAAATAATCCCATATGTTGTGCGTCGCCAGTGCTTGCAAATTTTGCCAATGAATCGGCTGCTTTGTTTTGCTCACTCGGGACATGTGAAATATCATAATACTCGAGATTTGCTAGCAGCTCTTGAACCCGGACCAAATATGGGGCAAGTCTCTGCCCCTTTGCTTTATAGTCTCCTCACACTTGGTACGCCACCAGTTGCGAGTCGTAAAAGATTTCAACTGATCTTACTCCCAGTTCTTTGATAAGTCTTAAGCCGGCAATCAATGCTTCATACTCGGCTTCGTTATTCGTTGCTGTGAATTCAAGCTTCAAAGTGTAGCAAAGTAATCGGTTCTTAGGAGTTACAAGAACTATGCCAACCCCCGAACAACGGTCGTTAGATTCCCCATCGGTGTACATCTTCCATCGAACGGGAGGTATGACATTGCGGCCGTTTGATTCGTCTATCATGGTGAATTCAGCAATGAAATCTGCTAGCGCTTGCCCCTGTATGGACCTTCACGGCAGGTAGATAATATAGAACTGAGTCAACTTGATATTCCATTTTAACATCCTTTCAGAAGTTTACGGTCATTGTAGTACCTGTCGCAAGGGTTGATCGGTGTAAACACTGATCGAGTGTGCTTGGAAGTATGGGCGAAGCTAGCGTGATGCAATCACCAAGCAATAAGCTAGTTTCTCAATCTTGGGATAATTTTTTTCTGCCCCCGTCAAATGTTCACTGACATAATATACTGGCTTTTGAACTCGGTCCTCCTTACGAAGCAAAGCCGTACTGGTAGCATGCTGGGATATACCAGGTATACATACAGCATTTCATGGTCAATTGGTTTTGATAGCACCGGTGCCCTTTCTAGATGTCTAACCAGAGCTCGGAATGGTTCCTCGCAGTCAGACGTCCACTCGAAATTCCTCTTTCCTTTCTTTATCACATCAAAGAAAGGAATTGACTTATCCGTGGCTCTGGATATGAATCGACTCAGCGTGGCCACCTTTCAGTTCAATCTTTGTACTTGCTTTATAGTTCTGGGCACTTGTATGTCCTGAATAGCCTGAATCTTTTCCGGGTTAGCTTCAATTCCATGTGCGTTCACAATAAAACCCAAGAACTTCCCTGATGCAACGCCAAAAGAACACTTTAAATGGTTGATCTTCATCCCATAATGCCTAAGTATATTAAACATCTCTTCTAAGTCTCGGATGTGATCGTTTAACTGCCGTGACTTCACGAGCATGTCATCCACATAGAATTCCATCGTTCTACCAATCTGGTGTTTAAACATTCGATTCACCAGACGCTGATAAGTTGCTCTCATGTTTTTCAATCCAAAAGGCATTACTACATAGCAATATAACCCACATCTGTGACAAAGCTGGTGTGTTCCAGGTCTGGAATGTGCATCGGGATCTTATTGTATCCCAAATACGCATCCATAAATGAAAATAATTCGTGTCCGATGGTAGACTCGACGAGCTGGTCGATTCTAGGTAAAGGGAAACTATCCTTCGGGCATGCTTTATTCAGATCATAATAATCAACTCAAGTTCTCCACTTCCCATTCAATTTTCTTACCAGCACAGGTTTAGATACCCATTCGGGGTAGAGGGTGTCGCGGACGAACCCATTGGCTTTGAGTTTGTCCACCTCCTCTTTGAGAGCAGCGGACCTCTCCGGGTCCATCCCTCTCCTTTTCTATTTCACAGGAACATATTTTGGGTCTATGTTCAACATATGACTTGTAATAGTAGGAGAAATCCCGCACATATCAGAATGTGTCCAAGCAAAAACATCCATATTCGCTCGGAGGAAATTAGTAAGGTCCTCGGCCACTGAAGGGTCGAGTTGTGATCCAATCATAAGAACTCATGATGGGTCATCCCGGCTGATTGGAATATCGATCGTCAGCTCAGCCGGTGCTGCATTCGTTTCCCTGGGTTTACCACCATCATCTCTCGGATCTATGTCTCTAAGGATCCAAGAATGTCGCCCAAGCCAGGGCTCGGGCACTACTTTTCAATCATCAGTATTTAGGATATGGACGGAGTTGCCTGCAACCATCCCTTTTTCTTTCCGCTGAGCTTCTCTCAGCTATGCCACATAACATACGCGACCGGTCACCTGATCGCCATGTACTACACCGACTCCTTTGTCTATCGGAAATTTTAATGTCGAACATCATGGGGCAAAAGCGGCCCTAAACTCTGCCAGGGTCGGACGACCCAAAAATGCATTGTATGGAGAGTCAACATCCATTACTATGAACGGTAGGATTCGCACTCACCTACGCTCACCTTCCCCTAGTTCAACTGGTAACTCAATATACCCTATCGTGTTGGTCGCGGCACCATTAAAGCCGTGGATACGAGATTTACATGGTTTTAAATCTTTTGTCTCCATCTTCATTTGGTCATAAGCCTTCTTGAAGATGAAGTTGATAGAGCTTCCGCAATCAATCAAAATCCTTTTGACGTAAGCTGGCCTAATCGTTGCAGATATGACCATCGGGTCGATAGTAGGAGCCTCCACCTTGTCTGCATCTCGAATCCTAAACACTATATCGTCTTTCATCATGCGTTGTTGTTTTGCAGGGGTTTCATCTTCCACATTCGAACAACATTCATAATTTGCATGCCTCAAGGAGGTAGCATATCATTCCATCTCCTGCCAATTCTTGTCTGTAGGATGAGGTCCTCTGACTATAGTGTTTATGATCAACCTACCTACGGTCCGGGCAGGTTCCTCTGGGTAGTGTGGAGCCGGGCCGCATCCGGGGTCTGACGTTCCTTGCCTACCCTCTAGTGGGTTCTTAACAAACTCCTGCGGCTTTTTATGCTTGATTAACCTTTCTATGGCATCATGGAGGTGTTTACACTCCTCAGTATTGTGCCCGTGGGTCTCATGGAAGCGACAGTACTTCCCCGTCCGTTTCTATTCCTCAGTGGATCCTTTGGGCATGGCTTTCTATTTTGGAAGGTGTTACAGGTAGATTGGTAAATTTTTTCAAGAGACATATTTAGGGGAGTGTATTCATTGTAGGTCGGAATCCTCGACTTCCTTTTCCCGGTCTCTTTTTTCTTTCCGGGATTTCCGCCTCCGGATTCCTTAGATTGCCCAGGCTTGTTATGGACATTGACGTGAACTTTTCCCGAACTGTCGTCGATTGCTTCACGGCAATGTTACTTTTCACAGTGTCCTGAACAGGCCTTGGCGCCTTATCTCGTCTCGTCCATCGTGCTTCCTCCCTCCTTATGAACTGGTGAGCTTTGGAATAGAATCACTCCAACGTAGTTAGGGGCTTTCCCGCCAACCAATCTCCAAACTCCGAGCTTGGATCTACCCCTCGCATTACTGCCATCAAGATTGCGTGGTCGTTAGGATTTCTAACTTCAGTGGCGGAAATATGAAACCTATGCAAGTATGTTTTCAAAGAATCTCTTGGAGCCTGGATCACGCTTGATAAGGACATCATGTCCTTTGGACGAGTAGCATGCATCCTGAATTTTTCAACAAATTTCATTGCCAACTCGTCGAAGCTGAATATAGACTGCGGAGGAAGTCGAGTAAACCACATGATGGCGATTTCGGACAAAGTGATTGGGAAGCACGTACACTTAGTCGTGTCATTCGCCATTGGAGAATCCATCATCCATTTGTACCTCATCACATGTTGCCTCGGGTCATTCTTCCCTTCGTAGGCTGGGACAGTCGGCATACTGAATTTTCTAGGATGCTCAGCCTATAGAATAATGTCTGTGAAGGAAGTATGACCCCTGGACACTCCCCAATCTTCGTTGTTCAAGCCTTGGTTTTCTCTCATTAACTGCCTGAACATGGTTGATAAGTTTGGAGTTTGTATGGAGGATAGAAGGTTGGGTTCCGTTCCACGGGACCATGCGGGTTGATGTCCCGCCTGCTGGGGGTCGGCCAAACTTGCATCTTGAAGGCCAGCTTGATTTGGGTCTTAGTGAGCCGGGCGTCCGGTCTCCTCACGTACCTGATCCCTGGAAGATCGATCAATGGCACCTACCTGTGCAGCTTCTTTCTTACGGCGTCTACGCCTAGGAGATTCATCAGCTGAGGTTGAGCTATCATATGAAGAATAAGGAGCAGGGCTACCTCCAGCATTCTGATGCTGCTGCTGGGTAAGCTGAGTCATGAGATTAGTGTTGGTTTGAATCTGCTCAGCAAGTTGCCTTCTACGCCGAGTTCTCTTATCAAGTCGTTGAACTCTGTTCGAGAAACGACTTCCATTTGCTTTTGGGTGGAGGGCCATGTGCCTTGAATCACTTGTTGGCTGCTAGGTCCAAATTCTTGCACACTAGCAGTCTCCTGGACGTCCACATTGTGAGAGGCTGATCGGGTGCGTGGCCTTCCTATAGTAGAGTTGTCGGTTGAAACTTTTAATAGATTCATCGGGCGTCCAATGAATAAGTCGGATCTCCTTCGGGAG
This sequence comes from Allium cepa, assembly GCA_030765085.1. Classification (NCBI taxonomy): domain Eukaryota; kingdom Viridiplantae; phylum Streptophyta; class Magnoliopsida; order Asparagales; family Amaryllidaceae; genus Allium; species Allium cepa. The sequence goes on along the minus strand of CM060938.1, from coordinate 70,611,788 downwards.
ATTTTCCAATCCAGTAGCTAGAAAGTAGATCCTATCGACCTGAGAATTCGATTCTCAGTGAAAGCACCAAAATGTTAGCACTAGAATTGGTCAATAACACCCTTAAGAGAGATTATGTAGAGAGATTAATAAAGAAAGTAAATGTAAACAGTGAATAGAATGCTAAACTTAATGCAGAAAATAAGAACACCAGATTTATAATGGTACGGCGTAATTGCCTACGTCTACTTTGAGGTTAATCTTTATTGCTTTTCTTATCAACTGGTTACAGATACAATCCGTACACCAACTATTTGATTACAATTGTTAAGCAAAGAAGATAAGTCTTGAATGAGTCTTGAATGTGGCAGAGTCTCCCCGGTATTCTCGAAAAATGGTCCTTTTCACTGTGCCCCTGCCTCTCTATTTATAGACGAAGATGGGTTGGACGTCCTGGACGGGCCTAGTAGCAAGATACCTCGGCCCAAAACAAGTAACTCTTGTGTGTCGACCCATAAATGTCGAGCGGCATATGCTGAACGACACATACCGAGCCATGCGTCGAAGCCGAATGAGGTTGGAATACCGAAAGAGGCCGAATGCCGAACGAGCTTTATGTCGAACGAGGTCGAATTTCGAACGACTCTGCTGTGCCGAATGACCCTCAATGCCGAACAAGGTCTGGATGCCAAGAAGTGTGGAATGCCAAACAACCCAGTTGTGCCGAACGATGATGCTATGCCGAACGTCCCCGAATGTCGAACGATCTTGAATGCTGATTGGCCCGGTTGTGCCAAACTATAATGTTGTGCCGAATGTCCCTAGATGCCGAACGATCTTGAATACCAATTGGCCCAGTTGTGTCGAACAAAAATGCTATGCCAAACATCCCTAGATGCCGAATGAGCTTGAATGCTGGTCGGCCCAGTTGTGCCGAACAACAATGTTGTGCCGAACGTACATTGATGCCGATTGGCCCAGAAGTGCCGAACAACAATGCTGTGCTGAACGTCCCTAGATGTCGAACGAGCTTGAATGCCGGTAGGCCCAGTTGTGCCGAACAACAATGTTGTGTCGAACGTCCCTAGATGCCGATTGATGCGCAAATGCCAATGCTTAGTTGCCTGGTCAAACCTCCAGGTATCAGTTATATTCTCCAGACTCTTTCAAACACTATTGATGCACTTTAGAATCAAAGTAGAGAATTTACACCCTTTATATCGGCAAAAATATCCTCACCTCTATCTTTTTCAGTCTATTCATTTACAAAATAACTTTTGGAACACTAAATGAAATAATAATTCTTACAGAAACAATATATTAGAAGGCTCCTTAAGTAATGGCTAATTTTTAAGCTCGAATAAAATATATTCACCTAGCTTTAATTGCGATTCTATGAAAAAATCGATTAAAAATCTAAGTAAAAATGTGACTAGGTAACCATATAAGAACTCTGATAATTAGTACCTTTGTGATTAGGAAGACTTATAAAGACGGTGAAATAGAAAATTATCTAAAAATGACTACGACATAGCAATCAACTTAAGGAAATATATTTATAGTTATAGTGTAATGGTTTCAATGCTAAATTTAAAGGAAAATTGTTTATCTTTCTGCACTCAATAATGAATCCAACGAATACTAAACAATTACGCATATCAAATAATCCAACGAGTACTCAATGATTAGGAAAAGGAAGAAGTTCATCTTAATCCATTAATTTCTATTAGAATGCGAGCAATATTCTATTAGTGTTTGACCTATTCATACTTTTGTTAGTGTAAAAAAGAATTCCATATAATTCTCACTAGATTATATATAGTATATATATACTAGAATAAATTTGTGTATTGGTCAATTGTTAATATCTTTATACTAAGTTATCATCCATTAATAAAGACAAACTAAAAGAATTAAAAATCATATAAAATATGATATACCTTATTACAGCTACATATCATTTGCTTCACTCCAAGGGTGAAAGCCAACAGATTATCCTTAGAAATACCAGCATCAAAACCACCTATAGTGGAAATAACGATGAAAACAATACAGCCAGCATGGGATGTTCCTGTAATCATGTTCCTGGTGAAGTCACGATGTCCAAGAGCATCAATGACAGTGCAATGGTACATAGTCGTTTCGAACATCCACAATGGTGATACCTCTTTCATGTTTAGCTTTAAGTTTGTTCAACACCCATGCTTACTTGAGTGACCTTTTGTTCATCTTAGATGCTTCCTTTCTGAATCTTTCATTCACGCGCTTGTTAAGGAAACCAAAAAGGTCATTTTCACTATCACCACAGCAATATGGATTGACCTGAAAGAAACATGTAGAGTACTCATATAATGTAAAAGATGATAAAATATTCATTTGCCAAAAGAGTTATCGGTTTGACGTTTTCTTTTAGTAACAAATTTTGTGAGCACTGAAGTGGATTTCTACATGAGATTACCAACTGGTTTCTTGGTATACCAAAAGCATTAACATGTAAATATCTTGTTGTATGTTAATTGCTAACCTAGTAAAAATGAAGCATATCAAATGTCGGTCATAAAATACTCTAAAAAGGAAGATAGTACAAGTAGGCCAACAAGTACACTTTTCTCCATTTGATTACCCAATTTTGCATGTGCGTGACGAAGTTAGTATATAGGAATGAAAAACATGTTATATGGTTTGTAATGAAACAAATTTATTAGGAGATTCATATCCATTCATAACGTATGTTCTCGAGCACGTTCCTGTCCACCTTTAAGGGCTAAATCATAAACATTTAATCATACTCTGACACCATAGTCAAACAAACTGGAGCACAGTTAAACAAGCTAGAGCATCTAGTAATGTGACGACCAGCCTTTCTAAGCCCAGAAAGACGTATCATCAATAAGAAAGAAAGAAATAGAAATAGAAAAGAATAGAAAGAAAGAAAAACAACATCAGAATCTCACAACGGAATGGAACAAAATATAATACATCACATAACTATTACATAGTTATACAAACATCAGAGTTATGCAATATCATACAACAGGATAATCATATACATATCTGTCAGTACATATATCCAAAATACATCATACACTAACTAACACAGCGGAACTATATAGATAGATACATACGTCTGGTCTTCTGCTCCAACTCCTCCAGAAACTCTATACTCCGAAACCTATCACTTAACTACTCCTAAAAATTTGAGTACTCAAGAGTTCATGAAAAACAAATTATAAACTCCGGGTCAGACATGAGTCTGGTATGAGCAAAAGGGTTAAAATTGTTTAACTTTGAAAATCATTTGAAATAAAGGTATCACGTAAGACTCCCCACACATAAATACGGGTAAGTTTTTACCTTACGCTAACCAAAACATTTATAGGAAACTTAGTGATATTATAATAGTGTCTAGGGTTTTCAAGTAAAATACAGAATTAGCTGAAATGCTTACATCTCACATTTCAACATAGTTGGGCATAATTAAAACGTACGGCTCTTATTGGAAATTGGATCACATACAATGGCAGGGCTACTGGGTACCGCCCGTCACAGTACGTGGCCTAGATCACCGTACTGAGGAGCCACCCTAACTCCCCGGCAACACAAGGCCGGAACCATTCCTTACTGAACAGTCTCGAACAAGATAACCCCGCAGTTGGCGACAGACCAACTGCCCACACAGCCGAATAAAAAGGGACATCTAGATAGGGGTACATCTCGTCTTGCTTGGGCATGACCCACCTAACCTTGCTGCGAATCCCCTGTTTTGGCCATTCCCGGTTGATGAGGCTTGAGGCTGTGTTTACCTTTACAGAACATATCTCTTAGAATGCTCATCGTCCGCCTGACGATGTGCTGAAAGCATTCAATCCATAAAAGTTCGTTCCGGGTTCGAACGAAACCGAAGGCATTATCTCGTTACACTCGTTTTGGAATCACCCTCAGAGTTAACGACGATAATCCTTGCATTCTGAAAACACCATCTCGACCTTCACTTGAGATTTCACGACCTAACGTTTAATTTGGATCGATGTGGTTTTCGGAATATCAAATTGATACCCGATCCCGGTCTCATCGAAATCCAAACGTCATTTTGAAGGCCAAGTTGTTTAATTAATTTTAAGTAGTTTAATTCAACACATTGAATTCACAAAGCATTTATCACAGATAAATCTTCACAGTCGTCATAGATATATCTAGAATATCATAGAACATCACAAGATATAAATACATATTAGAGTCAATCAAATAGAATCATTGATTCATTTCAAATTTTGTTTGATTTATTTATACTTAATTACTTACTTAAGAATAAACCATTTTATTCTTGCTTAGTTAATTACTAATTAATCAACTAATTTATCAATTACTTCTTAATTATTAGCTTAATTAATTGATTAATTCTTAATTATTAATTAATAACCTTAATTATTTGATTTAAAAAACTTAATTACCCATTTAATTATTATTAATTATTTAATTAAACATTAATTTCCAATTAAATTAATCATTTAATACTTAATTATTTATTTAATCAGTTAACTACTATTATTTGTTAATTAATTAACTTTGAACGGTAAATTAAATTCTTAATTACAAATTAATGTACATAAGATTATTATTATAAATCTTTAATTACAAATTTATTTAACCTTCAAATTGCTTAGCTAATTTCCCTTATAAAATTAATTTACAATTCTAAATCAACTTCTACTTTAAGTTAATTTATTATCTTATATTTGCAAAAAAAAATTAAATTTTAAAATCAAATTTTAACTTAAACATGTTAACATCATCTACTACCTTAATACTAGCTTTTATTTAACAAAATAACTTAAAGTTATTAGGCAAAAACACGGAGAGAATAAGGCCCGAGAAAACTACTGTATTAACTCGAGTAAACTCGCGTCTTCCCCTCTGTTCCTTCCCGAGTTCCCTCTCTCCTCTCCCTTCTTTTTCTTCTGCTCTTCCTTTCTTCTCTGTTTTTTTTACTTTAGTTAAGTTTAATTATAAAACTGTTGTTAAATAATCAAACTCGCGTACGCTAGAGAACCCAAAGCAAACTTCAATTTTCCTCGAGTATCACTCGAGACAACACACGTTCGAACAACAGACACACTCACGCACCACCGTGCACGTGCACGGTGGTTCGCCAACGTTCTGGCGACCCACGGCATCCCTAAAAAACCCCAATATGACCTCTCACTCGAATTCAAGACCCAGATCGACGCAATAAACACGAAATCAAAATATGCTTGTTCGAATGAACAGCAACATGAACGCGTCAAAAGGAATTCGCCTCGATCACCCAACTTTGACCATCGTTGACGACGCAGCTCTGGCCTCACCATGGTCACATCATCCTCTACCTTCCCCTAAATTCTTGTGAAGCTCGGCTAGTCCATGGCGACGCAATCATCGAAAAAGCAAAGCCTAAAAATATCGAACCAAAAAACCTAAATTTGATTCGACTGAATGATTCTTGCATGCGAAAATTTTCTCAACATTTTTCCTGTGTTCGTGGATCAACAATCTAGCTCCAACATAAATTTCAACATCAATTAGTGATTATATCGACATGAATTGAAGAAAAAGCATTTTCGGTTCTTTTACAAACTGCACTCTATATGGTTATCTAAAAATCTTAATTCTTGTTTCAACAATCTTACCTTTTAATGTTTATTCAAGATATAAATTCAAACTTAAAATTTAAATTTTTTCGAATTTTAACCGTTGATTTACTTTATACTGTATATTTGAAGTTACAGTTTTTATATTGCGCAACCAACCTTTAAACAAATTTCCAAGCTTTGATCTTTAGTTTCAAACAGATTTATTTAGTTAAATTTCTAAGTTAAATGTTTTTATATAAAGAGTACGATTCATTCTCTACTTTCCTTGCCTCAGCAACTTGAAATTTGAAGAACATCAATATGCAGAGCTTCCAGTAATTAACAAAACATCCCAGAACAATATACTTCAAACATAATATTTTTCATGAATCAATTATTAAGAATTAAATTTCAAAAAGTATGTTTACTCACCGAAATGAATTATTGAAACAGAGGGCAGCTATTGTTGAAAGGAACTGCAGTTTGAAATTTGAATCCCTGTAACTTTCTCTGCCTTGAATTTGTTTAAGTTTGAAAATGTGATGCTTATTTACTTTTTTTTCTTTTCTCCTTCAATTTTTCCTCTTAAGTTTTGTGACCGAACTAAGTATTATGAACAAGTAGTATGGTGTTTATATATATATATAAGAACAGTTTTTGAATAGGGCCTTAGGTTCTAATACAAGCCTTACCTGGTTATGATAATATTTTGCTTTATGTTAATGTACTATAAATCTGAGATGATTCAAATATTTCGGCTGAAAGATTATTTTGGGTGCTGAGATGAAAGCATTAAATGAGCTTGCCTTCAAATATGTTTACAACTTTTTATATGTTTGCTGACATTATATTTTGTATAAAGATATTTGTTTACAGTTTTTGATTTATCTTCATTTAGCTTGAATAACAATATATATTTGCTTTTTCTGATTTCATGTTACAAAATTAACCATTTATTTTATATGTTTTCTTCTATTCTAAACTTATTATCAAGAACTTCATTAACTTGTTTATTCTATACTCATATTAATATTATGGTTTCTTATGTTTATACACGTATGTTTACAACCATATTTTTATTTAGAGTTTCATCTTCAAATATTTGATTTGTAACTTATATTTGCATTAATATATCTTATATTTATATTTAATATGAATAGAATTATGTTATTTTATTATTATTATTATAGACTACATTTATATGTGCATTGTATCAAATATGAATAAATATGGAAATCTTTAATTTAATTTAATAAGATAAATTTATTATAAATATTTTTGAAAGAATCTATTTTAACTTTTCAATCTAAATTTCCTTCACAACATATATATATAACTGATAAATGTCCCAAAGATTTATTTGTTTATAAATGAAAAGCTCGTATTTTATTTAAATTAGATTAAATTCTTATTATAATAATATGGTCAAAATTCCGGGTCATTACATTCTTCCCCCCTTCACAGAATTTCGTCCTCGAAATTTAAAACAAAAATTAATTCAAACGCTTTTATATTATCAATCCAAACATACATATCATCCATACAAAAATAACAATTGAACAGTCTACCCTAACAAACATCACTAGCTATCCGGACACAAATCCGGATAGGCTTTCCTAAAACTATCCAGAGTTTCCCAGGTACAATCTCTGGGATCCTCACTCCACTGCACTTTGACGTGTTTCACCACTTTGCTTTTGAGCTGCTTCTCGTCTTGATCTACAATCCGAACTGGATTTCTAACCACAATCAAGTTGGGTTCTACTTCTAAATCTTCCTGGACAACTGGTTCTACAACCAGTGATGGGTCATGAACAAATTTCCTTAAATGAGATACATGAAATACATTGTGAATTCCAGACATCCGATCTTGCACTTCAATTCGGTAGGCTACAGCTCCAATTCTCTCTAGCACTCGGAATAGTCCAATATATCTCGGAGCAAGTTTTCCCGTTTTTCCGAATCTTATAGCACCTTTGATCGGGGAAACTTTGACAAAAACTAAATCTCCGATCTCAAATTCCAATGGTCTGCGTCTCTTATCTGCATATTTCTTCTGACGATCCTGAGCAGCTTTCATCCTTTTCTTGATAAGCTCAACCTTCGCAGAAGCTTCACGAATTAGACCGGGTTCGAGTATAAGTCGATCTTTCGATTCAATCCAACAAGATGGGGATCTACACGGTCATCCATACAGAGCTTCATACGGGGCCATCTTAATACCCGCTTGGTAATTGTTATTATAAGAAAATTCCACTAGGTGAAGATGGTCTTCCCACGATCCACCCAAAATTCAATATACAAGCTCGCAGCATATCTTCGAGAATACGATTAAGCCTCTCCGTCTGTCCATCCGTCTGAGGATGATAGGCTGTACTCAATCTCAAACTTGTTCCCATAGCTGATTGCAGAGCTTCCCAGAATTTGCTAGTGAAAATAGGATCATGGTCACTTACTATGCTGACAGGAACACCATGCAATCTGACTATCTCCCTCAAGAAAATCTCTGCCAGAGAAGCTGGAGTACGAGTTGCCTTAACCGGTATAAAATGGGCGCTCTTCGTTAAACGATCAATAATACCCCATATTCCTTCATTTCCTTTCCTGGTTCTTGGCAAACCATCGATGAAATCCATCACGATCATTTCCCGCTTCCAATCTGGAATTTCCAAAGGTTGCAATAATCCGGCTGACTTCTGTTGATCTCCCTTGACTTGTTGGCAGATGGCACAACTATTTACGAAAGCAACTACGTCTTTCTTCATAGTCGTCCACCAGAAAACTCTCCTCATATCCTTATACATCTTTGAGATTCCCGGGTGAATATTCAATCTGGAGCGATGACACTCAGCTAAGACTTCTTGCCTTAGTCCATCTATATTAGGCACACACAAACGACCATTAATCCTTAAAGCACCTTGATCGTCCACCTTGAAATCCGAATATCAACCGCCGTTAGTTCCAAGAATTATTTCCTCAAAAGATCTATCCTCCATTTGCTTACTAATGATCCTTTCCTGGAGAGATGGAACGATCTCCAAAAGAGACAAAAATGCATTTCTACTAAGAGCATCAGCTACAATATTCGCTTTTTCCAGAGTATACAAAATATCCAAATCATAGGATGCCAGAAATTCGACCCATCTCTGTTGTCTCAAATTAAGATCTTTTTGAGAGAAAAGATATTTCAGCGGTTTGTGATCCGTGAATAACTCAAACTTTTCTCCCAAAAGATAATGTCTCTAGATCTTCAATGCAAAAACAATGGCTAACAGTTCAAGATCGTGCGTAGCGTAGTTCTTCTCTTATGGCTTCAACTGCCGACTCGAATACGCAATTACCCTTCCATTCTACATCAGAACTACTCCCAGTCCAACTAGACAAGCATCAGTATAAACTTCAAATTTGCTCTTCACATCCGGAATAGCAAGCACTGGTGCACTGGTTAGCCTTGTCTTCAATTCCTAGAAAGCTTCTTTACACTGGGGTATCCACTTGAATTTAGCTCCTTTCCTAGTCAGCTTAGTCAGATGTGAAGAAATCTTGGAATAATCCTTAATAAATCTTCTGTAGTGGCCAGCCAAACCCAGAAAACTGCGAACTTCAGTCGGTGTCTCCGGCTGCTTCCATTCCAAAATACTCTCAACCTTCGCTGGATCTACAGAAATGCCTTCTCCAGAAACAATGTGCCCTAAAAATTTGACTTCCGGTTTCTAGAAATGGCACTTGGAGAACTTTGCCTTCAAAACGTGCTTCCTCAGAGTCTCCAGTACAATCCTCAAATGATCCCTGTGCTCTTCTTCAGATCTGGGGTAGACCAAGATATCATCAATGAATACCAGAACGAATTTATTCAAGACATCTCTAAAGACTCGGTTCATCAGATCAACAAAGTAGGCAGGAGCGTTGGTTAACCCGAAAGGCATAACCAACCACTCATAAAAACAATTCGGTCCCCTAAATGCAGTCAAGGGAATACTGTCCTCAGCTACCCTCAACTGATGGAAACCTGAAGCTAAATCTAATTGAGAAAAGATAGAAGCTCCATGCAACTGGTCAAAGAGATCATCGATACGAGGAAAATGATATTTATTTCGAATGGTCACTTTATTTAATTCTCTATAATCAACGCAGAACCTTAGCGATCCATCCGATTTGGTGACAAACACCGTAGCAGAGCCCCAACAAGAAAAACTGGGCCTAATCAACCCCTTCTCCAAAAGATCCTGAGTCTGCTTAATTAATTCCTCTCTCTCTCCCTAGGAGGCATTCTCCTACTAGGCTGAATCACCGACACAGCTCCTGAAATCAAATAAATACGAAACTCTATCTCTCGATGTGGAGGCAGACACTTAACTTCTTCAAATACATCAGGAAAATCTTGAACCACATCGATTTCTTCAACCTCCCCTTGAGAAGTCTCAACTCCTCGCAAAAGACTACTCAAGTGAAATCCAGAATCATCACACGACACTTTGGCAATCCTACCCAAATCAGTTTCCAGTGAAACTGTCCTCTCATCACAATTCAGGACTGCTTTATACTTATCGAGCCAATCCATTCCCAAATAAGATCAAATCCCTTAAAATTTAACACATATGGGTCACAAGAAAAATTATGGGATAGATAAGAAATCTTCAAGTCCTTACAGATCGAATCTAACTTGGTTTCCCCACCTATAGGATTAGATACAAGAATGGGACGATCCACAGTACTATTGTTGAGAAAGAACTTTTCTACCGATTCCAGAGAAATAAAACTCAAAGAAGCACCCGAATCAAACAAAACTTTAATATATTTTCCATCTAAAAGTAAGGTACCTTCCAAAACCCTTTTGCCTTGAGGAGAAGAAGATGGATCGGCTTCTAGAGCAAAGACTTTATTCTGAGGCACCCCCTGCAAAAGTGGACAATTCTTGATCATGTGACCGGGATGGTGACAATTACAAAACAACGATCTCTACACTATTGCTGATCCTGGACCACTCTGACATTGCTGAGATCTTCCTTGAGGACACTGATTTGCCAAATGCCCAACTTGCTGACAATTATAACACTTGCAGTGTCCATTGTTTCTTCCTCTAGGTTTCTTTCCCTTGCCTTGCCTTTTCCAAAGTGGATTAAACTTCCTTTTATTTGGGTTAACGAAATTCCCTCTCGAAGCTGCTACTGTTGCCTCTGATTTCTTGCTCATCAAATTCTCATATCTCAAAGCCATATCAATCGAATCAACAAAAGGTCCTTTCAAGAGCACCGTCATCTTATCATGAAATTCTAGCCTCAATCCTTGCACAAACATTTCGTTCTTTTTGAGGGGAGTATCAATGAGCCCTGGTCCATAGCACGAAAGTTCATTGAATTTGGTCTTATACTCCGCTATAGACATACTTCCCTGCTTCAAATTCAGAAAATCCTGATATAATTGAGTTTTTCCTGCTGTTGGCATAAACTTCTCCTTAAAAAACTCCTTAAATCTTTCCCGTGAAATATCTTCCTCAGGAATATATGCTATGCATCCCACCATGCTACTGCGCCACCCTGCAATTGCCACGATGCCATTTCCCTCTTCCGTTCATCAGACAACTTCATACTCTTAAAGATGCGCTCACAAGATCGTAGCCAAGCTTGAACTTCAATTATCGATTCTGACCCTTTAAATGGTTGTCTTCCAAGATTGATGAAGTCTTTGCATAAAGCGGCCAAACTAACCTGAGGCGGTATTGGATTTACAGCCTCACTAGCATTTTGACTTCGTCCATTATCAGTCGACGTACTGACCCTACCTCTGCCTCTCCTTCCAGAACTCATGTTGGCCACCTGGATAGGTAACTCAACGATTTTAGATAGGTATATAATTATATGAAAATACAAATACGCACACTCAAGATTAATATTACTCCGAAGCCTAGGTATTCGCTCAACCCAGCGCTCTGATACCAACTGTGACGACCCACCTTTCTAAGCCTAGAAAGACGTATCATCATTAAGAAAGAAAGAAATAGAAATAGAAAAGAATAGAAAGAAAGAAAAACAACATCAGAATCACACAGCGGAATGGAACAAAATATAATACATCACATAAATATTACATAGTTATACATATGTCAGAGTTATACAATATCATACAACAGGATAATCATATACATATCTGTCAATACATACATCCAAAATACATCATACACTAACTAACACAGCGGAACTATATTGATAGATACATATGTATGGTCTTCTGCTCCAACTCGTCCAGAAACTCTATACTCCGAAACCTATCACTTGGCTACTCATAAAAATTTGAGTACCCAAGAGTTTATGAAAAACAAATTATAAACTCCGAGTCAGACATGGGTCTGGTATGAGTAAACGGGTTTAAATTGTTTAACTTTGAAAATCATTTGAAATAAAGGTATCACATAAGACTCCCCACACATAAATACGGGTAAGTTTTTACCTTACGCTAACCAAAACATTTATAGGAAATTTAGTGATATTATAATAGTGTCTAGGGCTTTCAAGTAAAATACAGAATTAGATGAAATGCTTACATCTCACATTTCAACATAGTTGGGCACAATCAAAACGTACGGCTCTTATTGGAAATTGGATCACATATAATGGCAGGGCTACTGGGGTACCGTCCGTCACAGTACGTGGCCTAGATCACCATACTGAGGATCCACCCTAACTCCCCTGCAACACAAGGCCGGAACCATTCCTTACTGAACAGTCCCGAACAAGATAACCCCATAGTTGGCTGCAGACCAACTGCCCACACAGCCGAATAAAAAGGGACATCTAGACAGGGGTACATCTCGTCTTGCTTTGGCATGACCCACCTAACCTTGCTGTGAATCCCCTGTTTTAGCCATTACCGGTTGATGAGGCTTGATGCTGCGTTTACCTTTACAGAACATATCTCTTAGAATGCTCATCGTCCGCCTGACGATGTGCTGAAAGCATTCAACCCATACAAGTTCGTTCCGAGTTCGAACGAAACCGAAGGCATTATCTCGTTACACTCGTTTTGGAATCACCCTCAGAGTTAACGACGATAACCCTTGCATTCTGAAAACACCATCTCGACCTTCACTTGAGATTTCACGACCTAACGTTTAATTTGGATCGATGTGGTTTTCAGAATATCAAATTGATACCCGATCCCGGTCTCATCGAAATCCAAACGCCATTTTAAAGGCCATGTTGTTTAATTAATTTTAAACAGTTTAATTCAACACATTGAATTCACATAGTATTTATCACAGATAAATCATCACAGTCATCACAGATATATCCAGAATATAACAGAACATCACAAGATATAAATACGTATCAGAGTCAATCAAACAGAATCATCGGTTCATCTCAAATTTAGTTTGATTTATTTATACTTAATTACTTACTTAAGAGTAAACCATTTTATTCTTGCTTAGTTAATTACTAATTAATCAACTTATTTATCAATTACTTCTTAATTATTCGCTTAATTAATTGATTAATTCTTAATTATTAACTAATAACCTTAATTATTTGATTCACAAAAATTAATTACCCATTTAATTATTATTAATTATTTAATTAAACATTAATTTCCAATTAAATTAATCGTTTAGTACTTAATTATTTATTTAATCAGTTAACTACTATTATTTGTTAATTGATTAACTTTAAACGGTTAATTAAATTCTTAATTACAAATTGATGTCACAAGATTATTATTATAAATCTTTAATTACAAATTTATTTAACCTTCAAACTGCTTAGTTAATTTCCGTTACAAAATTAATTTACAATTCTAAATCAACTTATACTTTAAGTTAATTTATTATCTTATATTTGCAAAAAAAATTATAAATTTTAAAATCAAATTTTAACTTAAACATGTTAACATCATCAACTACCTTAATACTAGTTTTTATTTAACAAAATAACTTAAAGTTATTAGGCTAAAACACGGAGAGAATAAGGCCCGAGAAAACTACTGTATTAACTCGAGTAAACTCGCGTCTTTCCCCATGTTCCTTCCCGAGTTCCCTCTCTCCTCTCCCTTCTTTTTTCTTCTGCTCTTCCTTTCTTCTCTGTTTTTTTATTTTAGTTAAGTTTAATTATAAAACTGCTGTTAAATAATCACACTCGCGTATGCTAGAGAACCCGAAGCAAACTTCAATTTTTCTCGAGTATCACTCGAGACAACACACGTTCGAACAGCAGACACACTCACGCGCCACCGGGCACGTGCACAGTGGTTCGCCAACTTTCTGGCGACCCACGGCGTCCCCAGCAAACCCCAATATGACCTCTCACTTGAATTCAAGACCCAGATCGACGCAGTAAACACGAAATCAAAGTATGCTTGTTCGAACGAACAACAACACGCACGGTCAAAAGGAATTCGCCTCGACCACCCAACTTTGACCATCGTTGACGACGCGGCTCTGGCTTCACCATGGTCACATCATCTTCTACCTTCCCTTAAATTCTCGTGAAGCTCGTCTAATCCATGGCGACGCAATCATCGAAAAAGCAGAGCCTAAAAATATCGAACCAAAACCCCTAAATTTGATTCGACTGAAAGATTCTTGCATTCGAAAAATTTCTCAACATTTTTCCTGTGTTCGTGGATCAATAACCTAGCTCCACCATAAATTTCAACATCAATTAGTGATTAAATCGACAGGAATTGAAGAAAAAGCATTTTCGGTTCTTTTACAAACTGCACTCTATATAGTTATCTAAAAATCTTAATTCTTGTTTCAACAATCTTACCTTTTAATGTTTATTCAAGATATAAATTCAAACTTAAAATTTAAATTTTTTCGAATTTTAATCGTTGATTTACTTTATACTGTATATTTGAATTTACAGTTTTTCTATTGCGCAGTCAACCTTTAAACAAATTTGCAAGTTTTGATCTTTAGTTTCAAACAAATTTATTTAGTTAAATGTCTAAGTTAAATGTTTTTATATAAAGAGTATGATTCATTCTCAGCAACTTGAAATTTGAAGAACATCAATATGCAGAGCTTTCAGTAATTAACAAAACATCCAGAGCAATATACTTCAAACATAATATTCTTCATGAATCAATTATTAAGAATTAAATTAAAAAAAGTTTGTTTACTCACCGAAATGAATTATTGAAACAGAGGGCAGCTATTATTGAAAGGAACTGCAGTTTGAAATTTGAATCCCTGTAACTTTCTCTGCCTTGAATTTGTTTAAGTTTGAAAATATGATGCTTATTTACTTTTTTTTTCTTTTCTCCTTCAGGTTTTCCTCTTAAGTTTTGTGACCGAACTAAGTATTATGAACAAGTAGTATGGTGTTTATATATATATAAGAACAGTTTTTGAACAGGGCCTTAGCTTCTAATACAAGCCTTACCTGGTTATGACAATATTTTGCTTTATGTTAATGTACTATAAATCTGAGATGATTCAATTATTTCGGCTGAAAGATTATTTTGGGTGCTGAGTTGAAAGCATTAAATGAGCTTGCCTTCAAATATGTTTACAACTTATTATATGTTTGCTGACATTATATTTTGTACGAAGATATTTGTTTACAGGTTTTTGTTTTATCTTCATTTAGCTTGAATAACAATATATATTTGCTTTCTGGTTTCATGTTACAAAATTAACCATTTATTTTATATGCTTTCTTCCATTCTAAACTTATTATCAAGAACTTCATTAACTTGTTTGTTTTATACTCATATTAATATTATGATTTCTTATGTTTATACACTTATGTTTTTATTACCATATTTTTATTTAGAGTTTCATCTTCAAATATTTGATTTGTAACTTATATTTGCATTAATATATCTTATATTTATATTTGATATGAATAGAATTATGTTATTTTAATATTATTATTATAGACTACATTTATATGTGCATTGTATCAAATATGAATAAATATGGAAATCTTTAATTTAATTTAATAAGATAAATTTATTATAAATATTTTTGAAAGAATCTATTTTAACTTTTCAATCTAAATTTCCTTCACAACATATATATATAACTTAAAATGTCCCAAAGATTTTATTTGTTTATAAATGAAAAGCTTGTATTTTATTTAAATTAGGTTAAATTCTTATTATAATAATATGGTCAAAATTCTGGGTCGTTACAAGTAACATCATAGTCATACAAACTAATAGGTTACCACCAATGCCAAACAACCTAGAGCATCTATAAAATCATAAATTAGAAACAATGAATAATGGCCTGTCGTTCCGTACCCTTTGAGTTGTTAATAAATCACACTTGTCAAACCCAAATTATATGAAAGGGCGAATAACTAAGAGAAAGAAGATGATAGAAGAAGAATAGAAACAACAATATATAATTTCACAATCACAGCGAAACAAAATATAATATATAATAACAAAATTTTTATACAAAAGAATCTGTGGCTATTAATAAAGTACAACAATCAACACGAAATCTGCACAGCTATAATAACTTGTCCTTATAATGTAACGACCCGATATTTTCAACCATTCGCATCCGCACGTGTCGGACTTAAATTTCTCAAAATACCACGTTGTAAATAAAATTTGGCAAATCTTAGAATATATATTAAATAAATAATCACAGATCATAGACATAGAGTATTTAATAATGCAGCGGAAGTAAAAGAGATAGTAGTTCATGAAGCTACTATATATATATATATATATATATATATATATATATATATATATATATAAAAGAGACATCGGAGTTAAACAAGATGCAATCGAAGAGTAACAGGATACATCAGGTACAAATCAGAATACATCACTGGAATCACTGGATACTGAAAGCAAAATATATGGCTGGATCTTCAAGCAAAGCTCCAACTCCGAAGGTGAGTCTTGAATGCCGAATCACTCAATCTGACCCGAGAGTAAAGCAAAACACAAAACACTTGTGTCGGGACATAAAAACTTATGAACTGTAAATCAACTCAAGTGAATAGTAACAAATGCATCAGTAACTTAAAGGATGCTTGGGATCGCCCATCCTTTAAGGATCCGTTAAACTATATACTACGTAATAATATACGCTATTATAATAATGCTTACAGTAAAATAAACGTACTTTAAAACAGAATTAAGGGGTTACCCATATAGCCCTTAACACGTAATAGTGCCAGTAGTCTATACAGTACCTGCATATCTCCTGATCAGGAGACTATGAGAAGATACCCCATAGGTACGACACCAATCAAACTCGTAGTAAAGCTCGCTATGGTAGGTGACATGGCACACAATGCAATGCCAGGGTAGATATACCAATTATGTACATGGGCTGGTGGTAACGTAGCAGCCACTACGCCCACCCTGGAACATAATCCCAATCAAAATCGAAGGATGGCCATCAAATCAATCACAAGTAAGAGGCATCAAAGAAGTGTGTCCGACCAAAGGAGCTACCCCTTTTGGCCCGAGATCGCTCCTGTTTTAGCCAACTTAAGCCAAATCACGGGAGTCGGATCCACGTAATATACCTCAAGAATGTCGCCATCATCCTATTTCATTTTGGAAACTCCACCGCGTACACGGTTGTTAAAGTGGTTTTCGAAGTTGGCAAATAGTATGACAACTTCTGACCCCGGTCTCTTTAACAACCAATCGTTATTATAACGCTATGGTCATTTAAAAATAGTTTATACTTCAAAACCAAAATATCAATTCCATTTCAAAACCTTATCAATACGATATCATTTTCATTTCAAAACCAAATAAGATATAATTTCCATTTCAAATATATCAATCTCCATAAATCATATCATTTTCAAAGTTATAACACTTCCAAAACCAAAATACTTGAAATCACTACACTTTGAAAATCATAACATTTCGAAATCATACACTTGAAATCATGGTAACTTCCTTTAATTCTTTACATTTTACAAATTTATTCAATTAAACCCAAAATTTTCAAATTTCTAATTTAATTCAATTCAAACCATCGCTTCAATTCACTTCAATTTCCCAGCAAACCATTTCAAATCTAATCAATTTCAAATATAAATTTGATCCAAAAAATAAACTATTCAATCTTTAGTATATTTCCAAGCTTTGATATCCCACATTTCAAAACTAAATTTTATAATTTCATATATGTCAAATTTAACTTCATTATTACTTTTTTTGCAATGTTCATTTCATAAATCCAATATCATTTAAATAAACTCAAATTACAAGTAAACCAAATATCCTTTCATACTAATATAAACTTTAAACATTCATTTATCGAATAAATCAAATAAATCCAAATCGAATATCATTCCAAATTCACATTCTTTATCCAAATAAAGATCATGTCATTCAAAACCATTTCAATCATTAAAATATCATATCCTTTCAAAACCTCATTATCAAATCATTATTTGAATTCAAAATCAAATATTCAAATTTAAATACCTTTTTTAAAAATCAATTATGTCATTCGTTTATTATTTCAAATATTATTACAAAACACGTTTCAAAATTCCATTCAAAAGTTCATTTATCTCATTACATTTCATTCCATTTAACACATAACCAAGTAAACCTTATTTAAATTCAAATTCAATTTAAATTCCTTAAAAATTAAAATTTAAATATTAAAATATATATATTCAAAACTCCTTAAATTTCACAAATAATCAATTCCAAAAGTTAAATCATTTAACACTTTAAAATATAACTCAAGTAGTGGAAAATCTGTAATATTTCAAAACATTGTCAAAATATAGCAACAACGGCATTTATAAAGTGTTACAGTAGGTATTTAGTTTCCAAAATAGTTTAGATTGGGAACAACAACATTTATAAAATGCCATAATAGATATTTAGTTATTTCAAACATAGTTAAATTCAAGAACAACAACACTTAAAAATGTTGTCATAAGACCACATCATTTTTGGAAATGCTATTAATAAAATTCTAGATTTTATTATAACTTTAGAAACATTAACACTCCAAATTTTTGTTATTTTGAACTTATAAATCATATTTCTAGACTTAAAATTTTCACATTTAAATAATTTTAACATACGATTTATCATAACAAAATTTTATACTTAAATATCCAATTTAAAACTCAATTCATTTGTTAAGTCAAAATTCACTATTTTCTTAACTTATAAATTTAACAAAACTTAACATTTTACTTCAAATATCATTTCAAAACTTTAAATTTAATTTACATTATTTACTTACATTTTTAAGTATAATTTAAAGTCAAAATCACACTTACTTCAAATTTGCATACTTAAATTCACAAATTCAAAACTTAATATTTAGCTTTTCCAAAGCCATAAAATATATATTTTTAAATCAAAATTTCATTCTTTAAAAATACAAATCATAATAAAAAATCATTTAATAATATACCACGGGGTTTGTATAAAATTTTCTAACCTAGGTTAAGTGATACGGATATGTATCATTTCAATCCGCAATTTAAAAAGAAAATCCGGGTTCTACCATTTCAAATCCGCAATCCCAAGTCAAATAAAATACAATAAAAATCACTTGAGCCTATCATTTCAGCTCATAATGATTTTCTCTATTCTAATGTCTGTTCGGATATGTATTATTTCAACCCATAGTGATTCTATTCTAACAGGGAACTTGTAGTGTGATCATATACGTAAACAATATAAACAAATACACTAACATATCAATGTCACAATATACTGTCATTTATCATATGTCAGGTGATAATTAACAAAGTTAACATGGTAATAACATGGAATAACATATCATATAATCATCATTAACTTGCATAACATTTTAATTACTAATCACTTGTCATTCGTTTAACATTTCATAAGTAATAGTGTTAGAGTGAGAAGGACTCACCTTTATCAAAGCTAGAGACCCAAAACAACTTACAAGAACGATTCCAAAAGCATGACCCGCACGATTAGATTTGAATGGATGGAGAGCCTTCATATTGATCTCGTATACAACAATTAAAACAAAGTAATATAAACATATATATACAATACAAAAATAAATCGAAACAAAATGGAAATTTGAACCAACAAAGAACAAGATGGCTTAACCATGCTTTTTACACAAGAGTGCTTGAACATGACTCAAGTGGGCTTGATCTCATCACATCTAGGCTTGGCCAAGGGCTTTTTGTTTGGCCATGATGGTTTACATGCAAGTTTGGCTAAGCCATAGAGGAAGATGGCAAGGCAAAACATGTGGAAGGTGAAGGCAAGCAAGTGGATGGGTTTGAGTCAAGGAATGGAAGGTTTTAGTGTACATAGGCTCGGCCTATGGTCCTATGGGCTCAGCCTGGTGCATCTTCAGGTCAGGTCAGAGATGGATGGTGATGGCTAGAGGTTATGGTAGTAAGTGATGGTGGTGTTAGAGGTGGTGGCCAAGGCTAAACATGAAGGTGATGGCGGAAATGGCTTGGCTAGGCATTGTTTTGGAGTTTTTTCAATGTTTTTGTGGTGGAAGCTCTACTAGGTGGTCACGGCCAGATCTAGATAGAGAAGAGGGTTGGTTATATATGTATGATGAGGTGAAGGTGATAATGGTGGTGGTCGGTGAAGATGGTCGTGGTTGTGGCCGTGCAAAGCTAGTGAAGAGCAAGTCAAAATTCAAAGAAAATGAAGAAGAAAGTAAGAAAGAAGGAAGCCATATCTTACGATATTTTTCAGGAATTTAGAATAGCCGTGAGAATGAAGGGGGTGAGAAGATTTTCACGTGAAAAAAATGAAATACACGGCTATAGCAAAAGAATGGGCATCCAAAGCAAATCAAGAGACAAGAAAAGGAAAGGTCACAAGATAATGTGAAAAGCTTTGTCTCTTTGAATTTTCAATTCTATTAGTTCAGTATAAACAAATAAAAAAAGCGAGTAAATAAAATAAAAGCTGAACAAATTAAAGTGGAAATGAAAATAAAATAATGTCTTAGGAAAAATATAAAATAAATAAAGAAAGATTTTATTTAATTGAAACTAGAATTTAAAATTATAAACAAAATACAACTATCATTAGAAAATTTCAACTACACTTTTAAAATGTTTTAAAATTTAAATATATATATATATATATATACATAACATGTCACGTTACACATATATACACAAATTAGAACATGACATGACAAACAAAAATATTATTTATATAAAAAAATAAACAATTTTGTTAAATAAAACAATTTACATACAATGGTTTAAAAAGCATAACTTTCATAATATTAATCAGATTTCAACGAAACGAAAAGCAGTATACTTGAAATTTTATTTATTTTCATAATAAAAGATAAAATTAAAAAAATTCAAATTTTAAAATTTTAAATTTAAAAGTCAAAGTTTGACCATATTGACCAAAATTCACATTTCTGGAAAATATTCTATTTATTCATGTTTGAAATTCTAATTCACATAAAAACTAAATTTAAACTTAAAATAACAAATTTATTCAATTTTAATAAATAAAATAAAGTTTTTAAATCAAAAATTCAAT
This sequence comes from Allium cepa, assembly GCA_030765085.1. Lineage (NCBI taxonomy): Eukaryota > Viridiplantae > Streptophyta > Magnoliopsida > Asparagales > Amaryllidaceae > Allium > Allium cepa. The sequence continues at coordinate 70,590,729 of CM060938.1, read as the reverse complement.
TAAAATTAATTATAAAATATACGATTAAAATAATCACAAAATACAGGGTTGTTACACTCTCCCCCACTCAAAACTTTTCATCCTCGAAAAAGAATGAGATATGGGAAAACACAGAAAAAGATAGAATGAAATAGGATTAAGACAAGATGACAAAAAGATTAAAATTATACCTGATAATTGTTGTTATAGGTAAGTTTAACAAGGTGGAGATGATCTTCCCAAGATCCTCCAGAATCAAAAACACAATCACGAAAAAGATCTTCTAGAATCTGACTTACCCTTTCCGCTTGACTGACAGTCTATAGATGGCAAGGAGTGCTCAGATTCGAAAATGAGTACCAAAGATTATAGAAATATTTCTAAACAGATTGGTATAAGCTATAGCATCCCCATTCTGTAGCAAGATAAGGGAAATAAGGACAACCAAAAGATAGTTTGAAAAACAAAATAAGATAATAGATTTGAAACCATGAAATTTTCAACTTATATTGAAAATTAATTTTACATAAGTTAAATAAATCTTAACCATCTCTAATTTCATTATCTTATCATCCAATTATCTTAAATAAAAAAATCTCTAAAATCATGGATTTGAAAAAAAAAATCATTTATTATACTCATAATGTACTCAATAAAATTAACTCTTCTTTGTTCCTAATTATAATTAAATTTATTCCTCTCAATATATTTTATCAGCTATGTTAAATATATTTATACTTATTATAACTGCTTTAAATTTATTCTTAGTTCCTTTAACACCATTTTATATTGTAAATTATTTCATTACCTTTTTTCTCTATTTACCTTTGTTAATCTTTTTATAACTAAAATTTAAGTGTATAACATTTATTATAACCACTCAAATTTTATTAATAAAATCTTTTCAAACTGCATATTATCCAATTACATATTCAACTTCTATATAATTAGGGTAAGTTATATTGGAATGAAATTGTGCATTATACAATTAAAACCTTCCGATTTAATCATTTCAAGCTTGAATATTTATCCAAATCTTGAAATTATACTTGAAATTATCCTTCAAGATAAAATTTAGGAATTAAATTTTCGATAAATTCCAACTATTTAGAGATAAATAAATGCACATGAAATATATATATATACTTATCCATTCAAATTTAAATCATATATCAGCATATGTTATAGATCCGGTCTTATTTTAGAAATTAAAATCAATTAAATTCCCCAAAACAAAACTGTAGAAAGACTACAGAATAGTCTCTTCACTTTGAAACATGAAAATGAATGTCGATGATGCTGCAGTCATCACTGAAGTTATTTTCAAGCGACAAAGAGAAGAGCACTAATTTTAAACTTTAAAATTCTTTGGAAACAAATTTTTATTAGAAAATACTTTAAATAGTATATCCTTTTAAAATTATAAATACAAGGCTTGAAACCATCGGAAATTAAATTCTCAAATTCTTGTTTAAATTCATTTTAAATTTCCAAATAAATTTATAACCATGTTTTATAGTTCAATTATTTATATATGAAACAAGAGATAATGATATATAAAATCAAATATTATTTCCTAACAACCAACTCAATAAAATCCAGAAAAAGATTTATAATATAGTTAAAAAATTATTTCATTACTAAATTTGAAAGACCATATTTTGTCAGTTTGCTCTGTTCAAGTGTTTTGGAAATCTTATCCATAGCGTTTGATCAAATGAATTGATCGGAAACCCAAATCAACATCAACAACTCAAACATCACAATATATAAAACATTAAATATAGATTTATAAGTACAATTCAAAATGTTTTGAAGATAGATTGGAAATAAAAGACAAGATGATTAAATAACAAAATAGGGAGATGGATAAGCTTATATGAATCACGAGCAAGCTTAACCGGGTCAACCGCGACTTAAAGAATAAGATCGATGTGGATTTCTGGGGTAAATCTACATTCCGTCTCAAGAGATAGAGTTCTGAATTATAAGACATACTAGCATCTAAACCGAGGATATAAAAATCTCTGGTGAATCGATGCTATTGTAAAAGAGTTTCACCCCTTTTACAAATCAATTTGAGATTGGCGAGACCACCGACTCATTATAAAGATCAATCGAAGTGGAGTTATGAGATACTCCAGAATCAAAAGAAGACGAATAGTGAGGGGCACGAATGGATTTTGGAACCGCAGGGACGTTCCAAAATTCAAAGGAAATTCGAATCGAAGAGGAAGAGATTCAAACTCGAACGAAAGTGATTCTGTAAATAAATTTACTGTATATGCTAAGTTTGCCTAGAGCCAAAGCTCTCATACCACATGTAACGACCCGATATTTTCAACCAATCGCATCCGCACGTGTCGGACCTGAATTGCACAAAATGCCGCGTTGTAAATAAAATTTGGCAAATCTCAGAATATATAGTAAATAAATAATCACAGACATAGAGTATTTAATAATGCAGCGGAAGTAAAAGAGATAGTAGTTCATGAAGCTACTATATATATAAGATACATCATAGTTAAACAAGATACAACCGAAGAGCAACAAGATACATCAGGTACAAATCAGAATACATCACTGGAATCACTGGATATTGAAAGCAAAACAGATGGCTGGATTTTCAAGCAAAGCTCCAACTCCGAAGGTGAGTCTCGAATGCTGAATCACTCAGTCTGACCCAAGCTTAAAGCAAAACACAAACACTCAATTCAGGGCATAAATACATATGAACTGTAAATCATCCGTAACTTAAAGGATGCTTGGGATCGCCCATCCATTAAGGATGCGTTAAACTATTTACTATGTAGTAATATTCGCTATTATAATAATGCCTACAGTAAAATAAACTTATTTTAAAATAGAATTAAGGCGTCACCCATATAGCCCTTAATACATAATAGTGCCAGTAGTCTATACAGTACATGCATATCTCCTGATCGGGAGACTACGAGAAGATACTCCATAGGTACGACACAAATCAAACTCGTAGTAAAACTCGTTATGGTAGGTGACACGGCACACAAGGCAATGCCAAGGTAGATATACCAATTATGCACACGGGATGGCGGTAACGTAGCAGCCACTACGCCCACCCTGGAACACACTCCCAATCAAAATCGGAGGATGGCCATCAAATCAATCACAAGTAAGAGTATAGTATCGAAGAAGCGTGTCCGACCAAAGGAGCTACCCCTTTAGGCCCGAGATCGCTCCTGTTTTAGCCGCCTTAAGCTAACTCACGGGAGTCGGGTCCACGTAATACACCTCAAGAACGTTGCCACCATCCTACTTCATTATGGAAACTCCACCACGTACACTGTTGTTGAAGTGGTTTTCAGAGTTGGCAGAGAGTATGACAACTTTTGATCCTGGTCTCTTTAACAACCAATCGTTATTATAACGCCGTGGTCATTAAAAATAGTTTATACTTCAACACCAAAATATCATTTCCATTTCAAAACCTAATCAATACGACATCATTTTCATTTCAAAACCAAATAAGATATAATTTCCATTTCAAATATATCAATCTCCATAAATCATATCATTTTCAAAGTTATAACACTTCCAAAACCAAAATACTTAAAATCACTACACTTTGAAAATCATAACATTTCGAAATCATACACTTGAAATCATGGTAACTTCCTTTAATTCTTTACATTTTACAAATTTATTCAATTAAACCCAAAATTTTCAAATTTCTAATTTAATTCAATTCAAACCATCGCTTCAATTCACTTCAATTTCCCAGCAAACCATTTCAAATCTAATCAATTTCAAATATAAATTTGATCCAAACAATAAACTATTCAATCTTTAGTATATTTCCAAGCTTTAATATCCCACATTTCGAAACTAAATTTTATAATTTCATATATCTCAAATTTAGCTTCATTATTACTTAGTTTTGCAATGTTCATTTCATACATCCAATATCATTTAAATAAACTCAAATTACAAGTAAACCAAATATCCTTTCATACTAATATAAACTTCAAATATTCATTTATCGAATAAATCAAATAAATCAAAATTAAATATCATTCCAAATTCACATTCTTTATCATATAAAGATCATGTCATTCAAAACCATTTCAATCATTAAAATATCATATCCTTTCAAAACCTCATTATCAAATCATTATTTGAATTCAAAATCAAATGTTCAAATTTAAATACCTTTTTTAAAAATTAATTATGTCATTCATTTATTATTTCAAATATCATTACAAAACACATTTCAAAATTCCATTCAAAAATTCATTTATCTCATTACATTTCATTCCATTTCACACATAACCAAGTAAACCTTATTTAAATTCAAATTCAATTTAAATTCCTTAAAAATTCAAATTTAAATATTAAAATATATATTCAAAACTCTTTAAATTTCACAAATAATCAATTCCAAAAGTTAAATCATTTAACACTTTAAAATATAACTCAAATATTGGTAAAATCTATAATATTTCAAAACATTGTCAAATTATAGCAACGACAGCATTTACAAAGTGTTACAGTAGGTATTTAAGTTCCAAAATAGTTTAGTTGAGGAACAACCGCATTTATAAAATACCATAATAGATATTTAGTTATTTCAAACATAGTTAAATTCAAGAACAACAGCACTTAAAAATGCTGTCATAAGACCACAGCATTTTTGGGAATGCCATTGATAACATTCCAGATTTTATTATAACTTCAGATACATTAACCCTCCAAATTTTTGTTATTTTAAACTTATATATCATATTTCTATACTTCAAAATTTCACATTTAAATAATTTTAACATATGATTTATCACAACAAAATTTTATAATTAAATAACCAATTTAAAACTCAATTCATTTGTCAAGTCAAAATTCACTATTTTCTTAACTTGTAAATTTAACAAAACTTAACATTTTACTTCAAATATCATTTCAAAGCTTTAAATTTAATTTCCATTATTTGCTTACATTTTTATAAGTATAATTTAAAGTCAAAATCACACTTACTTCAAATTTACGTGCTTAAATACACAAATTCAAAAACATAATATTTAGCTTTCCCAAAACCATAAAATATACATTTTTAAATCAAAATTTCATACTGTAAAAATACATATCATAAGAAAAACCATTTAAAAATATACCTCGGCGTGTGTATAAATTTTTTTAACCTGGGTCAAGTGATACGGATATGTATCATTTCAATCCGCAATTTAAAAAGAAAACCAGGGTTCTATCATTTCAAACCCGCAATCACAAGTCAAATAAAATACAATAAAAATCACTTGAGCCTATCATTTCAGCTCATAATGATTTTTCCCTATTCTATTGTTCATTCGGGTATGTATCATTGCAACCCATAGTGATTCTATTCTAACAGGGAACTTGCAGTGTGATCATATTCATAAACAATATTAACAAATACACTAACATGTCAATGTCACAATATACTGTCATTTATCATATGTCAGGTGATAATTAACAAAGTTAACATGGTAATAAAATGGAATAACATATCATATAATCATCAATAACTTGCATAACATTTTAACTACTAATCACTTGTCATCCATTTACCATTTCATAAGTAATAATGTCAGAGTGAGAAGGACTCACCTTTATCAAAGCTAGAGACCCGAAACAACATACAAGAACGATTCCAAAAGCACGACAAGCACGATTAGATTTGAATGGATGGAGATCCTTGATATTGATCTTGTATACAACAATTAAAACAAAGCAATATAAACATATATATATATAATACAAAGATAAATCGAAATAAAATGGAAATTTGAATCAACAAAGAAAAAGATGGCTTTACCATGCTTTTTGCACAAGAGTGCTTGACCATGACTCAAGCGGACTTGATCTCATCACACCTAGGCTCGACCAAGGGCTTGGGTGTTCGGCCATGATGGTTTACATGCAAGTTTGGCTCGGCCATAGAGGAAGATGGCAAGGTAAAACATGTGGAAGGTGAAGGCAAGCAAGTGGAAGGGTTTAGGTCAAGGAATGGAAGGTTTTGGTGTACATAGGCTCGGACTATTGTCCTACGAGCTCGGCCTGGTGCATCTTTAGGTCATATCAAAGATGGATGGTGATGGCTAGAGGTCATGGCAGCAAGTTGTGGTGGTGTTAGAGGTGGTGGTCAAGGCTAAACATGAAGGTGATGGCGGAAATGGCTTGGCTAGGCATTGTTTTGGAGTTTTTGCAATGTTTTTGTAGTGGAAGCTCTACTAGGTGGTCATGGCCAGATCTGGATAGAGAAGAGGGTTGGTTTGCCATGTATGATGAGGAGAAGGAGATGGTGGTGGTGGTCAGTAAAGATGGTGGTGGTTGTGGTCGTGGAAAGCTAGTGAAGAGCAAGTCAAAATTCAAAGAAAATGAAGAAGAAAGTAAGGAAGAAGGAAGCCATAACTTACAATATTTTTCAAGAATTTAGAATAGTCGTGAGAGTGAAGGGAATGAGAAGTTTTTCACATGAAAAACAAAATGAAATACATGGCTATAGCAAAAGAAATGGATGGCCAAAGCAAGTAAAGAGACAAGAAAAGGAAAGGTCATAAGATAATGTGAAAAGCTTTGTCTCTTTGAATTTTCAATTCTATTAATTCAATATAAACAAATAAAATAAAAGCGGAACAAAATAAAGTGGAAATGAAAATAAAATAATGTCTTAGGAAAAATAGAAAATAAATAAAGAAATACTTTATTTAATTGAAACTAGAATTAAAATTGTAAACAAAATACAACTATCATTGGAAAATTTCAACTACACTTTTAAAATGTTTTAAAATAAAATATATATACGTAATTTTTCATGTTACACGTATAAACATAAATAAGAACATGATATGACAAACAAAAATACTATTTATATAAAAAAATAAACAATTTTTTAAATAAAACAATTTACATACAATGGTTTAAAAGCATAACTTTCACAATATTAATCAGATTTCAACGAAACGAAAAGCAATATACTTAAAATTTTATTTATTTTCATAATAAAATATAAAATTAAAAAATTCAAATTTTTAAATTTTTAAATTTTTAAATTTAAAAGTCAAAGTTTGACCATATTGACCAAAATTAACATTTTTGGAAAATATTCTATTTATTCATGTTTGAAATTCTAATTCACATAAAAATAAAAATTTATATTTAAAGGAACAAAATTTATTCAATTTTAATAAATAAAATAAAGTTTTTAAATCAGAAATTAAATGAAAATTAATTACAAAATATACAATTAAAATTATCATAAAATACAGGGTTGTTACATATAAATACTAAACATTCAGTTTAACACACATAGAAGAATATAAATCAAGTACGTGGGATATGCCTGAGTCTCCTCCAGCTCGTCTCCGGAGCTCCGTAACTGTAACGATCGGGCGTTTTCGACCCCAAAAATCTACACTAATATGTACACTATATAGAGTGCTGAGCAATCGAGCGTCGGAAATACCAAATTGTTAGGGATGTAGAAGAAAAGAGATAGAAGAAGAAATAGAAATAACAACAACACAGAATCTCACAATCGCAGCGGAACAAAATATAATATTCAATACAACATCTTTTACAAAGGAAAATTGTAACTGTTAATATACATACAAGTTATCAAAGTACAATCACCAATATATGAATCTGGACAGTTATAATAACTTGTCCCTAATTACTGAATATATAGCCTACAACACAAAGTGGTATGTAAAGAAATACGTGCAATACGTTCCTACCATCCAGCTCATCTTCCGAGCTCAAAAGTGTCCTAACCAGAAAACTGTAATACTCGAACTGACTCGAGCATTACATTAAAGTAACACCGGAGTTAGGCTAGAAATTAGTGTGAGTAAAACCCACTTAATTTGAAATACTTAAGTTATAAAAATTCTTTGAAAACCAGAGTAACTTGCCCAAACAAGATGAGTTTTATCTGATTATAACGAAAACGCTTTATAGATATCCATCAATATTATATTAGCGTCAAAATATGAATACTTATTAAATTAACCGAATTTATTAAATTAATTAAATTTCATCATATTGAACTTTATAATCTGTCATGACCCGAAATCCAGCATTCGAAAATCGACATCAAATACCTCACTTGTATTCGACTATCGGAGATTCAAATGTCGTACTTCAGTTCGGATGGAGCTTATAACAACATTAGATGAAATTAAACAACGAAAACAAAAGTTGATATCATTAATCACCACACAGATACAACATTGATACAATATTCATTACAACATCGATCACTAACATCATCAGAGTGATATACACAAGATACAATAACAGAATGAAAATACCACAGCGGAACAATAACAGTGTCTTCAAATACATACTTCAACTTCGATAAGGTATTCTAAAACTCCAAACACTTAAAAAGATTTCCAAACCAAAAGCTTTCCAAAATCCGATAGCTTCCAAAAGACTCCTACTATCCAAGCTAGATCCAAAACACGGATAACCTGCTTCTAGGCTGTCCGTGTGGAAATTATGGGCACCTAGAGTTTAGGAAGGGAACAATAGACGCCAGGTCAGTTATGCGACTAGTATATGTAAATAAAAATAGTTTTATGTACAAAAATAGTTTATAAAAGAAATTTGTTCATGCTTTTGGAAAATAAAAATACCATAAGGCCTCTCGCACACACACAATGCAATCGCACACTTGGGGGAGATTTCTCCTTATGATAGTCAAATATGCTTGATGCGAGAATACTCTTTGATATTATTATTAGTGCATAGTGTGAAAACATTTTGAAAGTATAATATTAATCTTAGCCAGCATACATACCATTATAGTATGCCTACTATAGCTACCACGTCAAATGGCAGGTTCTACAACTAAATTCATACAAGGCTCATATTGAATGATTGAATTTCCAACAATGGCCAGGCAAGGAACTTCCTTACCGAATGGAAACGCCTCTGAAGGGACTCCCCGAGAACCTAATCGGAACTCCGCCAACACAAGGCCGAGTTACCTCTATAACTAGGTAACTACTGACATGAGTACGCCATCCCTCGGTCGTCAACCGACCTTTAACCGAGGCCTCGACACCAACAGTATTCCAACAATCACATAGGTTAAATATCTGGGTTCCATACCATGATATCACCTTTTATCCAGAAGGAAATGCACATACCCTAAGGGGCGCTACCCCCAATAACCTTGTCGCATCTTTCCTGTTTCGACCATTTGCAGGTTGTGAGATTCGACGAAATCTCATCCATAAAGCTACGCTTTTCACAAAACCACGCTTCGATCAACACATGATCAGCAACACTCAGCATGCCACACTACCAAATTGGGAGTATATCACTAATGACTATCAACTACATAACCTGTGAGCTCATACGTCTCTGAGAAGTGTGTTAAGCTAAGAGAATAAATTCTCCGCCACCAGCAAAAATGTATTTGAAAGAAATCAGCTTTATATCTCAAAGTGCAATGTCAGATATACAACCATACAAGTCTGTTCCTGGTTCTAATAGAACCGAAGGCACTTCCAAAGAAGCCTTTACAATCCAGGAATCCACAATCCCGATCGGACTCCCCATCACATATGGAGATCTCTATACCGGAGCAACTCAGTGCAGAGTCATTCGACAGGTTGTCCTATCATTATCGAAGACACCCGGTCTTCACCACCGTCTTCAACTGCTATCCATTTCATCGTATCACATATTCAGAATGGGTTATATGACACAAGGTCCTCTCCCGGCTAAACCGAATAGTAAGCGCTTAATTTAAAAACATGGGGATATATCAATCACAAAGATTCACCTTTAAGGTTCGATGAGGAGTACGAATAACCAACTGGAATCCGACTCCCTGTCGTATTGAAATTCAAATGTCGTTTTATGGGACAATGGCTTTTCACATTCACATAGAAAATATATCACAGATATCACAGCTCGGCACATTGCAAGTCATATCACATGGTATCACAATCACATATCAAAGATATAAATCAATACAAAGCATTCAATAATAATCAATCTTCTATAATTAAGATGAATTAATCAAGTGATTATCATTAATCAATCACATAATTATTTCCACTAATTATCCTTGATTAATGATTAATTATTTCTAATTATAAATTAATTAGTCCTTAATTATTAATTAATTAATGCTTAATTATTTTCATTAATTAATTTTTCCTTAATTAATTAATAAATTATTAATTATTATTTAATTAACCTTAATTATTAATTTAATTACCCTTTAATATTAAGTAATTAATTAGGTAATTATTCTTTAATAAATTAAATTAACAAATCATTAATTACTTAAATGAATTTAAAGATAAACCATTATATCTTTATTAACTACTTTAATTACCATTTGAACCTTGTTTAATACATCATCATTATCACACTAATTAACTTAAGACCTTAAAGTTTGATTAGTGTTTAGAAAATATTTCATTTTTCATAATTATTTACTTAATTACAATAATTAAGTTTATTTAAAATAAACATTTAAAAATTAAGGTTATATATTTATTAAATACTTTATTTACTTAAATTAAAAATAAACTTATTTTTAACTCTTTTATTAATCTCAAACTTAAACAACATTATCTTTAAATAATATGTTAAAAACTTATTTACTTAAATTTATTTTAAAATTTGAAAAACTATATTTATATTTTTTAAAGCAATTCACATTTACCCGAGACTGATCGAGTATCACCCGAGCTAACATGCCACTTGCTTCGAGTTTTCTTCAAAACCTACCGTATTTTTTTCTTTCAAACTTAAATTTTGTTGAAGTGTTAAAACTCGGTATAACCCAAAAATTACTCGAACCCACACTCGAGCCTGTACCCATATCTCCCGAAGAACACTTCGAGTCAGCATCCATCCCCAAACACTAATACCACCAGAACCATTGTGCACGTGCACCAATCAACGCCAGGTCTCCGGCCTCCAAGACCACCGTTGGCAGATCACATTTGATCCACTCTTGCTACCCAACCACTTAGAAGCACAAATCAAACTCGAAAACAAAATCGAGTTGCCTCGATCAAAATAGGCACGACAGCCATCACCAAAGGATCACCTCAAACATCCCACGTCGACTACCGGAATTTCTATGATTCCGGCCATACCTTGATAGCCTTCCCCACTACCATTTCCCAAAGCCCCAAGCAACTCGATCCACTAGAGATGCCACGGGGGCAACCATTCCGACCTCAACCTATTTTAGGGCTTAGACCCTTCTCCGATCGAATTTCGACGCTACAGTGGCTGAGAAAGTCACCTGTCATTTTTCCTGGCCTCGACAACTCCCCAACCACATTCAGGCAAAACCCCGACCATCCTAAATGCCTCGATCGCCAGTAAAGCCCCAAAACCCAAATCCTGATCATCGTCAAAATGCTCACTCTATACATAATTTAAAATATTGATTTTAATTTTAAAAATCAATGTTTTCAAAGACGTTTTAGGCTATACAATTAAATCAAATAATTAAGGAAATCAAATTTTTATTATAGAGTTGAGTTTACAATACTTCCTTGTTCTAGACCACATACACTTGATGTTTTTTTAAAAGTATTTTTAAAATTAAGTTTTAATGAATTTGAACACTTTTTATTTTAACACCTCAATCTAACAACAATTAGAAGCGGAGATTTTGGGATTTTTGACGGGTTTTTTGAAATCCTGGAACTAGTAACAGGAATTAATAAACCTATACATTAACATGCATAGGCAAAATATACACATGTACACAGATCTGTATATGCAAACCAATGTTCTATCTTGCTTAAATCATGCATTCAAACAACAGATCAAATATCAGAGCTTCAAAAGGTTTACTCACTTGTTTACTTTGAAAAAGGAGAAGAAGTCTAGGCTTTGAAATTTGAAGACTGGAAGTGTTTGATTGTTGAGTTTTAATTTGAAAACCGGTCTGGACTTGATTTTTGTTTTGAATCTGAAATGCCTTGATTGTTGAATTGTGCTTTGCTGTGTTGTTTGTTTACGGACTTGGTTGTTTGCTTTTGATCTTTTATTTGGATTGCTTTACTGATTCAAAGATTGAAGAAGCCTTTTGTTTAGATCTGTTTTGAAATGTTTTCTGGTTTGTTTGATTTGTTTTAAAGTTTTTTTTTGATGATTTTTTTGTGGTTTGTAAAATTTGATCGGATAAAAGAAATGAGAAGAAAGAAATATTGTGTTTATATGATCTTTCTTCTCATTTTATTTTAATTTTCAAAAATAAAAACAAGATATTGACACTTGTTAATTTTAAGGGTAAAACCTATTACACTTGTAAATCAACATTCTTAAAATTTTAGCACTTGTTAATTGATGTTCTAAAAGCTTAAAATTTGTTCCCTTTTTATTTTATATTGATTTTTATTACATTTTCCATTTTATAAAAATGTTTACTTTATATTAATAAATACTATTAAAAAAGAATGTTTTGAAATTAAGTACACATTAAATAAATTACATATATATATATATATACATAAATCCAAATTATTTTATTAAGGCATTCATTTAAATTTTGAATTCAATTTCAAATTCAAAATCCAAATTTAAATTTTAAAGTCAAATTCAAATCTACCCATATATATACACACAAATCAATACTTACTTTATTTGTTGTTGAAATTTTCAAATTAATTCAAAATTAAATTCCAAAAATTCAAATAAATTACTAATTTTAAATTGATAAAATTTTGGGATTGTACCGATTCCCCCTTAAGAAAATTTCGTCCTCGAAATTTGAAAGAGAGAGAAAGATAAACAAAGAACATAAGAATACATAGAAGATAGAGAAATGGCTTTTCATATTTAAGCCAGAATATCCACTCTACAATTGGGATAGAACTTATGCATGCTATCGTCTATTTCCCAAGTACAATCATTTGGATCACCACTCCATTGCACTTTCACCAGTTTCACAACCTTATTCCTCAATTGCTTTTCATCACGATTAATGATCTTTAACGGTTCCCTTTTAACTGCTAAGTTAGGAGTGATTTCAAGATCCTGCTAAGCTGCCTCTTTGATAATACAGTCTGGATCGTCCACATATTTCCAGAGGTGAGAAATATGAAACACATTATGCACGCTAGATAACCAGCTGGATAGCTGCACTCGATATGCCAAAGGACCAATCCTCTCTAGAATAGGAAAAGGCCAATGTATCGTGGTGCCAGCTTACTAGTTTTCCCAAATTTCAACACACCACTCATTGGAGACACTTTCAAGAAAATGGAATCTCCAACCTAGAATTCTAAAGCTCTTCTCCTGTGGTCGTAATAACTATTCTAACGACTTTGTGCAGTTATCAATTTCTTTCGAATAAAATTCACTTTCTTCGTAGCTTCTTTAATCATATCTGGTCCAAGAACGAGACTATCACCTGACTCGATCCAAGATGCTGGTGATCGACACGGACGAGCATATAAACCTTCGAAAGGAGCCATCTCGATACTGGCCTGATAACTATTGTTATATGAGAATTCAACTAGATGTAAATAGTTCTCCCATGAACCGCCAAAGTCAAGTATACAAGCACGCAATAGGTCTTCTAAGATTCGATTAATCCTCTCAGTATGCCCATCAGACAGCGGGTGATAAGCAGTGCTGAAGTTCAGCTTGGTTCCCAATGCGGCTTGGAGTGCTTCCTAAAATGTACTAGTGAAGATCGGGTCATGATCACTCACTATACAGCTGGATATACCGTGGAGACGAACAATTTCTTTCACATATAATTCAGCCAAGCTTGCCACTGTCCGGGTAGATTTCACTGGAATGAAGTGGGCGGTTTTAGTCAGACGATCCACTATAACCCAAATTGCTTCATTCCCCTTTCGAGTACTCGGCAACCCGTTGATGAAATCCATCGATACTTGATCCCACTTCCACTTAGGCACCTCCAATGGTTGGAGTAAACCCGCCATCTTCTTTTGATCGCTTTTAATTTGTTGACAGGTAGCACAATGACTCACATATATAGATATGCCCATTTTCATTATCTTCCTCTAGAAAGTTCTTTCGATAACTCTATACATCTTATTAACTCCTGGATTGATAGTGAGTTTGGACTTTTGACACTCGTCCAAAACTTCACATTTTAGATCCGGGATGTCTGGAACACACATCCTGCCTTTCAGTCTTATAACTCCACAACTGTCGATTCCGAAACTCGAATCATCACCTCGACGAGTCCTCCCATATATTTCCTGAAGAAACTTGCTTCATTTTTCTTACTAGCGTTCTTTCAAGAAGAGTAGGAGTGACAACAAGATGAGCAAGAATAACATGACTTCTACTCAAGGCATCGGTAACTACATTGGCTTTTCCAGGCGTATACAGAATATCTAGTTCATATGACGCTAGAAATTCTAACCATCGTTATTGCCTCAAATTTAAATCTTTTTGGGAGAATAGATATTTCAGAGATTTATGGTCGGTGAACACTTGGAATTTTTCACCTAGAAGATGGTGTCGCCAGATTTTCAATGCGAAAATAACTACTAGAAGCTCGAGATCGTGGGTTGTGTAGTTTTTCTTATATGGAAGTAATTGTCTACTCGTGTCGACAATCACTTTCCCATTCTACATTAACACAGCATCCACACCATCTCCATATGCATCTGTATAAACAGCAGACCTTGATTCCCGTTGATAATAGCGAGAGCATGAGCGGTAGTCAATCTCCTTTTCAACTCCTGGAAAGCTTCATCACACTTCAGATTCCAATCGAATTTGGCATTTTTCATAGTTAGCTTAGTCAACGGACTGGCCAACTTGGAAAAATCTTGCACAAACTTTTTGTAATATCCTGCTAAACCTAGAAAACTTCGAACTTCTTTTGGAGTAGTGGGCCGCTTCCAGTCTAGAATAGTAGAAATTTTGCCCGGGTCAACAGAGATTCCCTCTTCACTAACAATGTGCCCGAGAAATCTTACATCCTTGACCCAAAAATGACACTTAGAAAATTTGGTAAATAGAATGTTCTTTCGTAATATCTCCAAAATAATCCTTAGATGTTCAGCATGCTCCTCCTCGGTTTTGGAATAGATTTAAATATCGTCAATAAACACCAAAACAAATTTATTCAATACCCCTTGGAATACACAGGTCATTAAGTCTATGAAGTATGTGGGAGCATTGGTTAGACCGAAAGACATGACTAACCATTCGTAGAATGTTTCTAGACATCAGAAAGCAGTTAAATGAACACAGTCTTCAGTAATACATAGCTGATGGAATCCCTGGGCTAGATCCATCTTTGAAAAGAATCGTGCGTCGTGCAGTTGATCGAATAAGTCGTCGATCCTGGGTAACGGAAATTTGTTTTTGAGAGTTAGCTTATTGAAATCGCGGTAGTCCACGCACAATCTCAAGGATCCATCACATTTGGCTACAAACACCATAGCTGAACCCCAATCAAAAACACTAGGACGCAATAATCCTTTTTCTAGCAAATCTCAGGTTTGATTGACTAGTTCTATCCTTTCCCTAGGTGCCATCCTGCAACTTGCATGAACAACAGGACGAGCATTTGGAACTAAGTTAATTGTGAATTCAATTTTTCTATGTGGAGGTAAGGATTTAACTTCTTCGAACACGTTTGGAAATTCCCGGACAATAGGTATGGATTCTAGACTAGGTTCAGGATATCCCAAAGTATACATCAGCTTATCTCTCTTAGGGCTCGGATCCTCACAAGAGATTTCAATAAAATTTCCAAACTTTATTTTGTCCGATTTTTACAGTCTAGTTTAGATTCGTATTTGGTTAACCAATTCATTCCGAGTAAGATTTCAAATTTGTTAAAGTCGAGAACATAAGGGTTGATAGGAAATTGATGGCAATAATATGAGATAGGGACTTTCCTACAATATAGACAAAGATTTGCAGGACCACCAACTGGATTCTTTACGCAAATGGGTTCATCGACAAATTCAGGTTCAAGTTTCAATTCATTTATGGTTTGTTGGGAGGTAAAGCTATGTGAAGCTCCCGTATCGAACAAAACCCTAACCATTCTATCATAAATAATAAGGTTACCTTCTAAAACTCATTTTCTGTTATTCGCTTTTGAAGTTAAGGTGTCATCCTTTATCGCGTACACATTTGCCACTTGAACTTGCTTCATCAGCGGACAATTCTTAACTACATGTCCAGGCTTGTGACAGTAAAGGCATTCTCCAACTCCCTGACTAGTCTTCACAGGTTGTTCTTTCTTTATTTGTTTCTTCGGATTCTTACAACTGTTTGAATAATGGCCCTTCTCAGAGCAATTAAAACAAGTAACGCCCTTGGTCTAGTTCTCCTGATTGTTCTTCTTCTCTTTGGCTTAATATGGTTTCTTCCCTTCGAATTTCCTTTTCTTCCAATTTGAATTGCTCGCATTTCCTTTTACCTCTAGAACTTCCTATATATCCAGAGTAGCGTATCTATAACCCATATCGATCAATTCAAAAAAATATTCTTTGATGTGACTGTCATCCTCTCATGGTACTTCTTATTCATTCCTTGAATAAACCTTTCATTTTTATTTAGGGGGTGTTCACCAGCTCCAGACCAAACCGAAATAATGCATTGAACTTGTTCAAGTACTCTTCAAATGACAAACTTCCCTGCTCCAAGTCCATGAATTCCTGGTACATTCGGGAGATACCAATAGACGACACGTATTGCTGCTCATACACCTCTTTAAATTTACTCTAAGTAAACTCATCTTCCGGCTCATCCATAGTAATTGTTTCCCACCAAGATAAACCTAAAGCTTCTTCTTGGAGTTGCCAAGAAGTTATTAATCGCATTTGATCGTCTTCTAACTTCAGCCCTCTAAAAATTCTTTCACACGATCTGATCCAGGCTTGTGATTCAATAATAGACCCCTTGCCGGTGAATGGCTTTCCTCCCAACCATGAGAAACTTTTATATAAATCAGCCAGATTTGGCTGAGGTTGAGTAGGTATAGTTGCTTCTGCTATCGCAGGGACTTGACCAGCTATAGTGGAATTTCCCCGTCCCCTCGCTCGTCCTCTTCGCCCACTCATTCTCACTATTTGTAATAGTAAGAAAACTTGATTTAGGTATATGGACGAGATATCTTAGGGAATATCAATAGTTAAAAGAAGTAGGCCAAGAAAGTTTAGGGTTTCGGTCTCTCAGTTTATACTCATTCTAGGGTATACTTCACCGTATCTCTAATGAGCCACCTAACGTGTTATACTCTGTAGCTAAAGTTCTTACTCAACCTTTAGCTCTGATACCACTTGTCACGACCCGAAATCTAGCGTTCAAAAATCAACATCAAATACCTCACTTGTATTCAATTGTCGGAGATTCAAACGTCGAACTTTAGTTTGGATGGAGCTTATAACAACATTAGATGAAATTAAACAACGAAAACAAAAGTTAATATCATTAATCACAATACAAATACAACATTGATACAATAACATCGATCACTAACATCATCAGATTGATATACACAAGATACAATAACAGGATGAAAACACCACAGCGGAACAATAACAGTGTCTTCAAATAGTTTCCAACATACTTCAACTTCGATAAGGTCTTCTAAACCTCCAAACACTTCAAAAGATGTCCAAACCAAAAGCTTTCCAAAATTCAATAGCTTCCAAAAGACTCATACTATCCAAGCTAGCTCCAAAACACGTATAACCTGCTTCTAGGCTGCCTATGTGAAAATTATGGGCATCTACAGTTTAGGAAGGAAACAATAAACTCTGGGTCAGTCATGGGACTGGTATGAGTAAACAAAAATTGTTGTTTGTACAAGAACAGTTTATAAAACAAATCCATTCATGCTTTTAGAAAATGAAACTACCATAAGGCCTCCCAGCACACACACAATGCAATCGCACACTTGGAGGAGATTTCTCCTTATGATAGTCAAATATGCTTATTACGAGAAAACTCTTTGATATTATTATTAGTGCATAGTATGAAAACATTTCTAAAGTATAATATTAATCTTAGCTCGCATACATACCATTATAGTATGCCTACTATAGCTACCATGTTAAATGGCAGGTTCTACAACTAAAACCGTACAGGGCTTGCATTGAATGATTGGATTTCCAACAATGACCAGGCTAAGGAACTTCCTTACCGAATGGGAACGCCTCCGTAGGGATGCTCCGAGAACCTAACCGGACCTATGGCGACACAAGGTCGGGCTACCACTATAACTACGTAACTACTGACATGAGTACGCCATCCCCCAGTCGTCTCTGACCTTTAACCGAGGCCTCGACACCAACAATATTCCAACAATCATATAGGTTAAATATCTGGACTCCATACCATGATATCACCTTTTATCCAGAAGGGAATGCACATACCCTATGGGGCACTATCCCCAATAACCTTGCCGCATCTTTCCTGTTTCGACCATTTCTGGGTTGTGAGGTTCGATGAAGTCTCGTCCACAAAGCTACGCTTTTCCCAAAAGCCATGCTTTGTTCAACACATGATCAGCAGCACTGAGCATGCCACATTACCAAATTGGAAGTATATCACTAATAATCATCAACTACATAACCTCTAAGCTCGTACGTATCAAAGAAGGATGTTAAGCTAAGAGAATAAATTTTCCACCACCAACATAAATGTATTTGAAAGAAATAAGCTTTATATCTTAAAGTGCAATGTCAGACATACAACCATACAAGTATGTTCCATGTTCGAACAGAACCGAAGGCACTTCCAAAGAAGCCCTTGCAATTCGGGCATCCACAATCTCGATCGGACTCCCCATCACATATGGAGATCTCTATACCGAAGCAACTCAGTGCAGAGTCATTCCATAGGTTCTCATATCATTCTCGAAGACGCCCGGTCTTGACCACCGTTTTTAAATGTTATCCATTTCGTTGTATCACATATTCGGAATGGGTTATATGACACAAGGTCCTCTCCTGGCTAAACGGAATAGTGAGCGCTTAATTTAAAAACACATGGATATATCAATCACAAAGATTTGCCTTTAAGGTTCGATGTGGATTTCAGATAACCAACTGGAATCCGACTACCTGTCGCATTGAAATTCAAATGTTGTTTGACGGGCCAATGGATTATCACATTCACAAAGAGAACATATCACATATATCACAGCTCAGCACAAAGCAATTCACATCACATTCTATCACAATCACATATCAGAGATATAAATCAATACAAAGCATTATCAATCTTCTATAATTAAGATGAATTAATCGGGTGATTATCATTAATTAATCACATAATTATTTCCACTAATTATCCTTGATTAATGATTAATTATTCTTAATTATAAATTAGTTAGTCCTTAATTATTAATTAATTAATTTTTCCTTAATTAATTAATAAATTATTAATTATTATTTAATTAACGTTTAATATTAAGTAATTAATTAGGTAATTATTCTTTAATAAATTAAATTAATAAATCATTAATTAGTTAAATGAATTTAAAGATAAACCATTATATCTTTATTAACTACTTTAATTACCATTTAAACCTCGTTTAATAAATCATCATTATAACATTAATTAACTTAAGACCTTAAAGTTTGATTAGTGTTTAGGAAAAATTTCATTATTCATAATTATTTACTTAATTACAATAATTAAGTTTATTTAAAATCAACATTTAAAAATTAAGGTTATATGTTTATTAAATACTTTATTTAATTAAATTAAAAATAAATTTATTTTTAACTCTTTTATTAATCTTAAACTTAAACAACATTATCTTTGAAGAATAGGTTAAAAACTTATTTAACTTAAATTTATTTTAAAATTTGAAAAACTGTTTTTAAATTTTTAAAGCAATTCACATTTACCCGAGACTGACTCGAGTATCACCCGAGCTAACACGCCACTTGCTTCGAGTTTTCTTCAAAAGCTACCTATATTTTTTTCTTTCAAACTTAAATTTTTTTGAAGTGTTAAAACCCGGTATAACCCAAAATTTACTCGAACCCGTACTCGAGCCTATACCCATATCTCCCGAAGAACACTTCGAGTCGGCATCCATCCCTAAACACTGATACCACCAGAACCATCATGCACATGCACTGATCAATGCTAGATCTCTGGCCTCCAAGACCACCACCGACAGATCACATTCGATCCACTCTTGCTACCCGACCACTTAGAAGCACAACTCAATCGAAAAAAAAATCGAGTTGCCTCGATCAAAATAGGCACAGCAGCCATCACCAGTAGATCACCTCAAACATCCCACGCCGACCACCGGAATTTCTAAGACTCCGGCCACACCTTGCTAGCCTTCCCCAATACCATTTCCCAAAGCCCCGAGCAACTTGATCCACCAGAGACGCCGCAGTGTCAACCATTCCGACCTCAACCTATTGTGATGACCTGCTATTTTAAACCATTCGCATCTGCGCATGCTGGACTTGAATTGCTCAAAATATCAGATCGTTAATTTAAATTTGGCAAAACTCAACATATACAGTAAATAATCAATCACAGAATCAAAAACACATAGTAATGTAAAAATAATGCAGCGGAATAGATAAATAGTAGTTCAAGAAGCTACTATGTAAACATCAGAGTTAGAAATGAAATACAGCAGAATATCTCAAATATAGTGAAGTCTCCAATACAAATTGATGACCTCTCTGAACAAATCAATCGGTACATCTGAAAGATGAATCGATAGTTGGATCTCCAAGCGAAGCTCCAAACTCCAAAGGTGAGTCTCAAATGATGGGTTACTCAGTCTGACCCGATCGTAAAGCAAAACACAAAAAACTCGAGTCAGGATTAACATTCTTATATCAATAAATTCAACTCAAGCAAAATATCAACTGAACTACAATTAACTTAGAGGATGTTTGGGATACCCATCCTCTAAGGATCCATGGAACTATCTACAGTGTAGAAATATACGCTATTAACAACCTAAAGTCAGTATAACACCGTGGTCATTCAAAATAATTTATACTTCAAAACCAAAATATCATTTCCATTTCAAATATATATATATATATATATATATATATATATTCAATATATAGCACTTTCAAAACTAAATCTATACTTTCATATATATATTATTTTAACTTCGTTATTATTTAGTTGTGAAACATTCACTTAATAAATCCATTATCATTTTAAATAATCTTAAATTACATTCAACTAAATCTTTCCTTCGATTTATTTAAAAATTGAAATATTCATTAAATTACTTCAATCAAAATCAAGTTTTGAGATCATATCTTAAATTCCAAATTTAATAAGTTTCAAATCGATTTTAATTAAATATACTCTTCATTTAAATATAATTTCAAATCGATTTCAAATCCATCTTCTCAACCTTAGTTTATTAGAAATCATTATAAACCCTGTCTTAAATTACAATTTAAATAAATACTTAACCATATCATATATAAATTTAAATCAAACTTTAATAAATAAAGCTTATTATTAAATCTACTTTATATTAAAACTAATTTATATATAAAATATTTCAACATTAAATAAAACCATATATCTTTCAAAACCATAGAAATCATTTCAAAATATTTAAATATAGACCAACGGTGTCTGTATAAAATTTTCTATCCTATGGTCAAGTGATACGGATATTTATCATTTTGATCCGTAATTTAAATATATACGGGCAGATATTATTTGAACCCGTAATCCCAAATTCAATTCAAATGAAAATTTCTTGGGTTTATCATTTCAAACCATAACGATTTTCTCCTATTCTACAGATCATTCGGATATGTATCATTTCAACCCATAGGGAATTCCATACTAACAAGGAACTTGCAGAGTTAAAACATCTATGAAAATAATCGAAAATTTTAAACTCCTCAAATTATGTCATATAATATATCATTGAAAAGCTCTTAACGAGCGCAATCTACTGCAGCAATTTGTTTTTCGATTCGAATCATCGTTTGTCTAGAACTCAATGATCTTTCTCAACTGTCCATTTCTAGGGTTTCTTATCCAACGGTGGATCATGGATTTTGTAACGATCAAAGGGTATAGGTTTGTGGTGATCGATGAGTAGCACTCATCTATATGGTTCATTTGTCTCCAAGTCATGCTAATTTACAATGATGGTCATTTATAGGGGGTGGCGGCACGAATACGTAGGTGGCGCCTGTGGTGGTCGCACCACCACTGTTGGGGATGGCCTTGGACGCGGAGGCGAGCCATAGCATTTGATCAGGTCGAATTCGAACGTGAATGTATCGACCCGCAGTTCTGTACCCCTTGATTCAATAATAATACTTCATCGTTCAACCCAAAATGTATGAAAGAGCGAATAACTAGGTAAAAGAAGAAGGAGGTAGAAGAAGAGAAAAACAAAACAACATTAGAATCTCACAAACGTAGCGGAACAATATATAATAGATAAATGTCTGATCTTTGCACAAAAAACTATATCTATTTTATACATTACATCATCAGAGTACAGCACAATCAATAGCAAAATACTGGACAGTTATATTAATTTTTCCCCACAAAAACTGACTACACAGCATGCCAAACACAACAGAAATAAGACAATTACTGCGATACGTCACGCCATCCAGCACATCCTCTGAGCTCCATAGCAGTCCATCCAGAATCTATACTCTATAATACTCGGTTTGACCCGAGCATTATAGCGAAATAACACTTGAGTCAGTCTGGAATACCAGCGTGAGAAAACACACTCAGTTGGATTATTAAAAATTTTCAAAATCCTTTGAAATCAAAGGTTGCTTGTAAGACCACACCACAAATAAACATGTCGGGTTTTTACCTAACGATAACCAAAACATTTCTTATCAAATCCTCTGATATTATAGTAGTGTCTATATACAAATACTTATTCAAATGGTCGAAATTGTTACATTCATTAAATTCTAGCATAATACGTATACAAACAAGTCCGAAGGAACATATTAGAGATTGGGTTTCCATCAATGGCAGGGCTACTGGGCTACCGCCCATCATAGTACGTGGTCTAGATCAACGCACCAAGGATCCACCCTGATCCTCTGCTACGCAAGACCGGAGCTTCCCATTACTAGATAGTCTGAATAAGATCACCTCGCGGTTGGGATCAGCAACCGCCCGCAGAGACGAATAAAAAGGACATCCAGCCACGGATGACCTTACCCTAATTGGTTGCTAGCCACTTAGACTTGCTGCACCTCCTTTGTTTTAGTCATTCCCGGTTAATGAGGCTCAAGGCTATGTGTTACCTTTTGAGCAAATATTCACTTAGAATGCTCAATTGTCCCCCTGACGATGTTCTGATAGCATTCGTCCATACAAGTCCGTTCTGGTCTAAACGGAACCGAAGGCATTACTCCTACTACATCCATTTTGGAATCACCCTCAAGATTAGTAGCGATTAGCCCTTGCACTTCACTGCTCCATCTTCGACTCCAAGCTCTTGTCTTCCTCATGAAATGTTCAAATCAGATCGAAGTGGGTTTTGGGAAATTAATCCTGATCTCGGTCTCTTCGAAATAATCAGCGCATTGGCCAACATTGATATTCGGTTATTTAACTATCATATAACATCCACAAACAACCATCAAGCCTTAATAATTTTCCAAATTATTTATTTCAAGGTATCTTTGCAAGATATTTTTCTACACTTCAACACTTTGAAAATAGTTTCGAATCACTTTTTCTCTCATGGAAATAAATTTCCACCCAATTGTTTTATTTCCACTGAAAATCACCAAATCTTAGTACTTTAGATTTTTAAATAATTTAAATCACTTTATCCAAAAATATGTACTTTAAAACACTTAAAATAAAAACTACTAAAAACACATTTTATAAAATACTTGTTATGAAATTTTATAATAATTTTTCATGTAAAACTTAAGCCAAAACTAGTTTTAAAATAAAAGTTGTTCTATAAGGTGTAATTAATAAATAATTATATTTTAAATCAAAATATTTGTCAAACCTTTAAAATAATTTACGTATATAATTAACTTAATAAAAATTTACTTTTAAAAATTTTAAAACCATTAAATAATAATTTTTTTCTAAAACATTCTTTTAAAACCACTATAAAACCTCTAACTTATACTTGAAAATCATTCTTTGAAAATATACTTGGCTTTCAGTATAACAGCCCGAAGTTTTAACTAGTATTTTTCACTTTTAATTTTAAAACTTTAGAGGTTTATTATGTAAAAATCTAAATTTTGAATTGATTAAAAGAATTGCCCGGATTTATAAATAAATAATGAGATCTTTGAAATTTTGACGTGGTTAAGAATTTGGAAATTTGCGTTTTTTGTTGAAGATGGTAAATAACTTAATTTCTAGCAAAATCATGTTTGAATTAAGAAATAAGATTTGAAAAAAATTTAGTGTATAAATAAACTGTTTAATTACGCGTTTAAAAGGCGCGTTATTGATGGAACATTTTTAACGTACATTTACTACATAAGAGAACGCGTAAATTTAGAAGCGTTACTTTTATTATGAAACCGGGCGTGTGTTTGATTTAAGTATTGTGTCGGTTTTTCATGCGTCTAAATTTCTTACCTTGGATATAAATAATCAAATAAAATAAATCAGTAGACATGCATTTTTAAGTGGGAAAGGAATAAATTTTCTTTCCATTGAATCCACATATTTAATAAATAAAACCCATTGATTTTTCAATAACGTTCAAATAAAATATTCTTTTCCGTTTCTTTACTCTAAGAATCAACACTTTTCTTTGTTCAATTTTTATAAAACGAACACCAATTTTCCATTTTTCTGTACCCTTAAAACAACACAATAATTTAACCTTAGCTATAAATGGATTATATACTTTTTAAAAATAAATAATTTATACTGTTACTTATATACATTTTAGTAATAGATTTCTTGATAAATGGTAAATGAACGAAAAAAAACCCCAATGTAAACAAATCATATTTTTTAAGTACTAAATTTCAAAATTTATGTATAAATAAACTGTTTAATTACGCGTTTAAAAGGCGCGATATTTGATGGAATAAATAACGTATTTATAAGAAAACGTATAAAATTTAAATCCGTTATTTTCGTTATATTTTGGGCATAAGTAATTGCGTCTGTTGTACGCATTCTAAAGATATCCTCTTTAATACTTACACGTCGCTCAATATTATTCTTTTGGTCAAATTTTCCATTTCCGTTTTAAGTGCAAATTGATTGCTTGCCATTTTATGTTCCTTAATTCACGAAATATACACTGGTAATAAAATTTATTACTCACTGTAATTAATTGTTCCAAACTTTCCTTACCTCTCGTACATTTTCTTCCTTAACTTTTGCACGTATAAATGTTCACTAATAAAAGAAACTGCCCCTTGATTTACGCATGCCATGATTTTCACCATCCCTTTTTGGTGCAACTATTTTAATTTAGTATAAAATCTTTGAATAAAGTAACGTTCAAATCTAATATTATTGTCGTTTCCTCCGATATCAACGCTAGTTTCTTCTCATTATTAAACACGTTCGCAAATTGTTCAAATTCCATTTCCATTCAAAGCAAATATAATTGCTTGCCGTTTCTTTCGCTTATTAATTCTTACCCACTACAATTACTTGCTCCAATCATTCTTGTCATTTCTTTTTATTTATCAACGCATTCTCATCTTAATAATTTCAAAAGAGAACAAATGCGTGCCACTCAAAAACAAATTTTATTATTTCTTGTGTTTTTTAACCTATGCAGTTTGCATCTTTTAATCAAACACGTTCAAAATGGTTATTTCTTGCCTTCGACCTCTCCCACATAAATCTATGCATTTAATTCTCTTGCCGTTCTAACAAGTATTGCCTAAAATTTTCGCATGCCTTGAATTGACATTTCTCATTTTATCTTTTTTCCTGCGTTTTTAAATTAATAAATCAACCAAATTTACCTCTTCATAAAGAAAACATCACGCAGAATAATCTCCAGACCCTTTTAAAAATGATTTCTTACCATTTTTTTCCTTTGCGTGATATGCGCAACTTCTCTTATATAAATGAAACCCATGTTCACAATTCCATCACCACCTCGGTATTGTTACATCTTCATTTTCGCAAGCTATTGGTGAAATAGAACCCACACACTCTCTTTGGCATATATAAGACTCGTACGCAATTTATTTTCATCCCATTGTTGGCCTTCTCTTCTTCCTTGCGTGCGTGAGAATCAGTAGCATCAGGTAATGGCTACAACTTTATTTCCTTCTTTTGTTTTTTTTCCATTGTTCTGTTCAAACTGCTCCACCGCATGACAAACGCCTAACTTCCTTCCCCTCCTCTCCGATCTGGTCGTGCATTACCGAGCATCTCTGATGCAGTTTTAGCCTAGCACTTGAATATTTATTTTATCGCCACCTTTATATTTTTATCCTTCTATAAGACAAACATTTCTTTACCATGTAATTTAAAAGGGTTTTTAAATTGTTTAAACTTTGTTAAGTTAATTTGTATTCATTTTACATCTCATTTTTGAAATGAAATTTGAAAGTAAATTCAAAAGTAAATTGTTTTCAAATGTTTTTGTAAATAACGATTTAGTCATAATTAAGAAATGTTTTTAGCTTAAAGATAAATTAAGATTTAATGATTTGAAATTAATTAAATTAATGAGGTAATTAAGGAATAATTAGTTAATTTAATTAATTAATGATTAGGGATTAATAAATAATTTGATTAAGGGTTAATCAATTTGAAATTAAAGATCAATAATTAGATAATTAAAGATTATTAATTAATAATTAAAGATTTATTAATTTAGCAATAAGTTATAATCAAGGTTAATTAATCATGTAATTAAGGATTAACTGCATACTTGTTTGAGTATAGCGCACTTCAATTTGAAGAAGAAAAAATATAATATAAAAGGCATATGCCACCTAAGGTTAGCCCAGCCTAAAATTTTTAAGATAATTCCACTGCTTTGTTTACACGAGTGTTAAGGGAAGAGGTATTTCCAGATCGTACGCGTTTTTTTGTTTGTTGGTCACATGTGTTTTAAAATTTAGAAACATTACGTATGAGGATATATGATATATGTAAGAACAGTAAAGTTGTTTTGATTTGGAGATTTTGATATTTTACTTGTTTCTAACAGAGAAAAAAAATAATAATAATAATAAACAAAGAAATAAATAAATATTGCATGCGCCACATTTATGTATCACTACCGTGAATTGCATGTTGCCCACATAAGATTTGCCACCTTTTTATTAACACGTCATAATATTTTGTAAAAAAGGGTAAAAAAAAATAGAGTGTAAATTTATTTTGTAAATTTGGTTTTGGAAAATAAATAAATGGGCAGGCTGAGCTTTTGTTTTAATAGGTCAAGTCGTGCGGTGGAGTGGTCGAGCAATTTGAGTCAATTTTCATTTTATTTCAGCTCGTTCCAATTTTGTCTTATTTAAAAATTTGCTTTGTCCGTAATTGAAATTCGCATACTCAGTTTTATTTATTTATCTTGTTTCAAGATCGAAATCGGTTTGTCTCATCTTCCAATAATTGATCGTGCCTTCTGTAATCTTCTTTCGGGGTAGATATCGTTGTTTGAATAAATTCTGCAGCTTCGAGAAGGTGAGTATTCTCACCTGATAAACGTACTTATATATCTGTGAATTAATAACAAGTGTAATTGTAGAATAAAATTTTATTTCATTTTATTTGATCGTTATACAAATTGATGATGTTAAAAATCCTGTTATTAATCCTACACATCATCAGTTATATTAGATACTATTTTATTTATGCTGTTATACTATTTATTAATTTACTGCTTAATCCCACTGCTAGTTCCCTGTAGAATAGAAATCGTTACAGGCTGAAATGATAGGCCTGAACGATATTTATTTATTCATTTATTTATTTAGTTATTTATTTAACTTGGGATTGCGGGTTTGTAATGATAAAACCCGGATTTTCATTATAAATTACGGATTAAAATGATATATTATCCGTAGCACTTCACCTAGGTTAGAAAATATTATACAGGCCCGTGGTCATATATATATATGTATAAATTTTCTGGAATTATTAAATATTAGAATGTATAATATTTTGTTTAAAATTTCATTTAAAATGATTCTTAAGCATAGTTATATTTTACAAGTTAAAGATGTAAATAAATAAAAGTTAAAATCTGAAGTATAAATTTCTCTTGTAAATTTGGATTTGTAAAATAAATGGAATTTTAGCTAAGAAGTAAAATATGAAATTTGTTATAACTTGAATATAAAGCGAGGATAAGTTTTCTATGAATTAAATAGTTAAATTAGTGAAAATACGGAAGTTGAAATATAACTTGATTTAGAAATGGGAGGCTGGTTTTGAAACAAAGGTAAGATAAGAAATTAATTGGAAATTTAGTTATTTTGGAAACGGTAATTTAACTTAATTGTTAAGTAAAATTCATCGTACTTGATTTTATATAAAGTATAAAAGTTAAATATATACTTGAAGAATTTACTTTGTAAAAAAAATCATAAATTATTGAGAAATTTAAATGACTATTTAAAAGTGGAAATTTTGATTTGTTTAAATAAAAGGTTTAATTTTGCTGAAATTATATTGAAATCTAAATTTTAATTTACTTAAATTTATTGTAAAGGATATTACCGCACTTTGCAAGTGCTGTAGTTGATACAATTGGACTAAGGCTAAACTTTTGGGATTTTATATTTGATTTTGTAAGAAAAATAACTTCACTTTTAAATAGTTTCAAAAGTAGCATTTTGATATTTTAGATTCTTTATAACCATGGGTAATAATAACGTTGGTTGTTAAAGAGACCGGGATCGGATATGGGCATACTCTCTGCCGATACCGAAAACCAATTTGACAATCGTGTACGCGGTGGAGATTCCAGAATGATGTAGGATGGTCGTGACGTTTGCTTTGTTGTAAATACGTGGACCCGACTCCCGTGAGTTGGCACAAGGTGGCTAAAATAGGAGCGATCGACGGATTAGTGAGGTAGCACCTCTGATCGGACGCACTTCTTCGTATGCCATTCTATTACTTTTGTGATTGTTTTGGTGCGCACCTTTGATTTGGGAGTGTTGTTCGAGGTGGGCGGTAGCTGCACGCTACGCGTTACCATCGGTCCGGAAGCGTAATTGGTATATCTACCCTGGCATTGCCTAGTTGTGCCGTGTCACCTACCACAACGAGCCTTGTACGAGTATGATTTTCTCCCATAGCCCGTGTGGTATCCTCTGGTGGCTTCCCGATCAGGAGGGACTATGATATTGGATGGACTACTAAGACTATTACGTGTTAAGGGGAATATTGGGTCACTCCTTAACGCTATTTAAAAGTATGTTTATTTTAATATAGACACTATTATAATAGCGAAATTATTACTGCATAGTAAATAGTTTAACAGATCCTTAGAGGATGGGCGGTTCCAAGCATCATTTAAGTTACTTGTTTTGTATTACAGTTCGCTTGAATTAGCTTACACCGTATAAGTATGTATGTACTGAATCAAGTGTTTATGTTTTATTTTACGCTCAGGTCAGCCTGAGTTTCAGTTCAGACTTCACCTCCAGAGCTAGGATTTCAGCAGATCATCTCTTTTCAAGCTGCCGTCAAGCTTCTGTTCAGTTCTTATTTTAGCCTTTGAAATCAAGACAATTTAATATTGAGAGTTTCTGTGGAGATTTCAAACTATATTTGGTTTAAGACTATGTACTTTATATTTATTTTGAGACTATTGATAGTGGATTCATGAACCACTATGTATTTTTTTTAAATTCCGCTGTGAGTATTCTGGTTCCATGTCTGTGATTATGTGATTATTTATTTACTATATATTCTGAGATTTGCCAAATTTTATTTACAACGCGGTATTTTTAACAATTCAAGTCTGACATGTGTGGATGCGAATGGTTGAAAATATCAGGTTGTTACAGTTTGGTATCAGAGCTTTGGTTCTAGGAAAAACTTAGAATGTATGGTAAATTTGATTTACAAAATCACTTTCATTTAATCTCTTCCTTTTGATTCGATTTCCTTCGAATTTTGGAACGTTCCCTGCCGGTTCCAAAGTTCATTCGTGTCCCTCACTATTCATCTTCTTTCGATTCTGGAGTATCCCATAACTTCACTTTGGATGATCTTTATAGTGAATTGGCGGTCTCGCCAATATTCTAATAAAGGGGTGAAACTCCTTCACAATTAGCATTGATTCAGCAGAGATTTATATTTATCCTCGGTTTAGATGCTAGTATCTTTGGTTATTCCGAACTCTATCTCTTCAGATCAAATGTAGATTTACCTCAGAAAATCCACATCGATCTTACTCTTTAAGTCACGGTTGACCGGGTTAAGGTTGCCCGCGATTTATATAAACTTATCCAGTTCCTTATTCTGTTATTTAATCATCGGATCTTTTGATTCCAACTTATCTTTAAATCAAAATTCTCTTTGATTTGAGTCTATCAAATTTGAATCTCTATCCTTGTTTTGAAAAATTTATTTGAAAAAAATAAAATCTAATATTATATATAAATATAAATTTTCAGAATTTTTATAATTAATTTAACTAGTTGTCAAGAGATAATAGTCTCTGATTTTATTTATGGTTTTGTAAACCAAGGGTTTTGTCTCATATAAATAATTGAACTATAAAACAATGGTTTTAAATTAACTTGGAAACAGAAATGAATTTAAAACAAGAACTTGAGAATTCCATTTCCGATGGTTTCAAACCTTGTGTTTAAAGTTTTAAAAGGATATATTATTTAAATTATTTTCGAATAGAAATTTGTTTCCAAAAAAAAATTAAAGGTTTAAAAATCAGTGCTCTTCTCTTTGTCGTTGGGAAATAATTTCGGTGATGACTGCAATGTCGTCGACATTCATTTTCGAGTTTCGAAGTAAAGAGACCATTCTGTAGTCTGGCTATAGTGTTACCTTGAGAATTTGATTGATTTGAATCTCTAAAACATGACTTGTTTTATAATACATAGATATATGATTTAAATTTGATTTGACATATTATGTACATATATTTTTATCTCTAAATGGTTTGAAGGGAATCAGAAATTTAATTCTTATATTTTATCTCGAAGAATAATTTCAATTATAAAAAAAATCAAATTTTTTAATAAATGATTCCAATTTGAGATAATTGAATTTGAAAGTTTTATTTGTATAGTACTAAATTGCATTTCAATATAACTTACCTTGATTTTCAGAAGTTAACAATGTAATTAGATAATATACAATATAAAAAGATTTCATAAATAAAATTTGAGTGGTTATAATAAATGTTATACACATAAATTCTAGTTATAAAAAGATTAACAGAGGTAAATAGAATAACAAAAGGTAATGGAATAATTTACAATATAAAATGATGTTAAAGGAACTAAGAATAAATTTAAGCAGTTGTAATAAGTGTAAACATATTTAACATAGAAGATAAAAATATATTGAGAGAAATAAATTTAGTTATATATAAAAAATATATTAATTTATTGAACACATTTTTGAGTATAACAAACGATTTTCAAACTTATGATTTTAGAAATTTTTATTTTAAGATAATTAGAAGATGAAGTAATGAAATTTGAAATAGTAAAATTTAACTTGAGTGAAATTAAATAGATGAAATCAATTATTTATTTAAAATTGAATTTGTATGGTTTAGATTAATGATTCTAATTTAAGTTTCAATTTAGGTTTCTTTCAGGTTGTTTCTATTCCCCTACCTTCTTCTTTTTCGAGGACGAAAAGTTCTGAGTGGGGGAGAGTGTAACAGCCCGAAGTTTTAACAAGTATTTTTCACTTTTAATTATAAAAATTTGGGGGTTTATTATATAAAAATCTAAATTTTGAATTGATTAAAAGAATTGCCCAAATTTTTAAATAAATAATGAGATCTCTGAAATTTTTACGTGGTTAAGAATTTGGAAATTTGGGTTTTTTGTTGAAGATGGTAAATAACTCAATTTCTAGCAAAATCATGTTTTAATTAAGAAATAAGATTTGAAAAAAATTTAGTGTATAAATAAACTGTTTAATTACGCGTTTAAAAGGCGCGTTATTGATGGAACATTTTTAACGTATATTTACTACATAAGAGAATGCGTAAATTTAAAAGCGTTGCTTTTATTATGAAACTGGGCGTGTGTTTGATTTAATTATTGCGTCGGTTTTTCATGCGTCTAAATTTCTTACCTTGGATATAAATAATCAAATAAAATAAATCAGCAGACATGCATTTTTTAGTGGGAAAGGAATAAATTTTCTTTCCGTTGACTCCACGTAGTTAATAAATAAAACCCATTGATTTTTTAATAACGTTCAAATCAAATATTCTTTTCTGTTTCTTTACTCTAAGAACCAACACTTTTCTTTGTTCAATTTTTACAAAACGTTCGCCAATTTTCCATTTTTCTGTACAGTTAAAACAACACGATAATTTAACCTTAGCTATAAATGGATTATATAAATTATTTAAAAATAAATAATTTATACTATTACTTATATACATTTTAGTAATAGATTTCCTTGTAAATGGTAAATGAACGAAAAAAAACCCCAATGTAAACAAATCAATTTTTTTTAAGTAATAAATTTCAAAATTTATGTATAAATAATTACGCGTTTAAAAGGCGCGTTATTTGATCGAATAAATAACGTATTTATAAGAAAACGTATAAAATTTAAATCCGTTATTTTCGTTATATTCTGGGCATAAGTAATTGCGTCTGTTGTACGCATTCTAAAGATATCCTCTTTAATATTTACACGTCACTCAACATTATTCTTTTGGCCAAATTTTCCATTACCGTTTTAAGTGCAAATTGATTGCTTGCCGTTTTATGTTCTCCTTAATTCGCGAAGTCTACACTGCTAATAAAATTTATTACTCATTGTAATTAATTGTTCCAAACTTTCCTTACCTCTCGTGCATTTTCTTCCTTAAATTTTGCACGTACGAATGTTCACTAATAAAAGAAACCGCCCCTTGATTTACGCATGCCGTGATTTTCACCATCCCTTTTTGCTGCAACTATTCTAATTTAGTATAAAATCTTTGAATAAAGTAACGTTCAAATCTAATATTATTGTTGTTTCCTTCGATATCAACGCTAGTTTCTTCTCATTATTAAACACGTTCGCAAATTGTTCAAATTCCATTTCCATTCAAAGCAAAAATATAATTGATTGCCGTTTCTTTCGCTTATTAATTCTTGCCCACTGTAATTATTTGCTCCAATCATTCTTGACCTTTCTTTTTATTTATCAACGCATTCTCTTCTTAATAATTTCAAAAGAGAGCAAATGCGTGCCAGTCAAAAACAAATTTTATTATTTCTTGCGTTTTTTAACCTATGCAGTTTGCATCTTTTAATCAAACACGTTCAAAATGGTTATTTCTTGCCTTTGACCTCTCCCATATAAATCTATGCATTTAATTCTCTTGCCGTTCTAACAAATATTGCCTAAAATTTTCGCATGCCTTGAATTGGCGTTTCTCATTTTATCTTTTTGCCTTCTTTTTTAAATTAATAAATCAACCAAATTTACCTCTTCATAAAGCAAACATCACGCGGAATAATCTCCAGACCATTTTAAAAATGATTTCTTTCCATTTCTTTTCCTTTACGTGATTTGCGCAACTTCTCTTATATAAATGAAACCCATGTTCACAATTTCATCACCACCTCAGTATTGTAACATCTTCATTTTCGCAAGCTATTGGTGAAATAGAACCCACACACTCTCTTTGGCATATATAAGACTCGTACGTAACTTATTTTCATCCCATTGTTGGCCTTCTCTTCTTCCTTGCGTGCGTGAGAATTAGTAGCATCAGGTAATGGCTACAACTTTATTCCCTTCTTTTATTTTTTTTCCATTGTTCTGTTCAAACTGCTCCACCGCATGACAAACGCCTAACTTCCTTCCCATCCTCTCCGATATGGTCGTGCATTGCCGAGCATCTCTGATGTAGTTTTAGCCTAGCACTTGAATATTTATTTTATCGCCACCTGTATATTTTTATCCTTCTATAAGACAAACATTTCTTTACCATGTAATTTAAAAGGGTTTTTAACTTTGTTAAGTTAAATTGTATTCATTTTACATCTCATTTTTGAAATGAAATTTTAAAGTAAATTCAAAAGTAAATTGTTTTCAAATGTTTTTTGTTAATAACGATTTAGTCATAATTAAGAAATGTTTTTATCTTAAAGATAAATTAAGATTTAATGATTTGAAATTAATTAAATTAATGAGGTAATTAGGGAATAATTAGTTAATTTAATTAATTAATGATTAGGGATTAATAAATAATTTGGTTAAGGGTTAATCAATTTGAAATTAAAGATAATTAATTAGATAATTAAAGATTATTAATTAATAATTAAAGATTTATTAATTTAGTAATAATATATAATCAAGGTTAATTAATCGTGTAATTAAGGATTAACTGCATACTTGTTTGAGTATAGTGCACTTCAGTTTGAAGAAAAAAATATATAATATAAAAGGCATACGCCACCTAAGGTTAGCCCAGCCTAAAAATTTTAAGATAATTCCACTGCTTTGTTTACGCGAGTGTTCAGGGAAGAAGTATTTCCAGACCGTACGCGTTTTTTTTGTTTGTTGGTCACATGTTTTTTAAAATTTAGAAACATTACGTATGAGGATATATGATATATGTAAGAACAGTAAAGTTTTTTTGATTTGGAGATTTTGATATTTTACTTGTTTCCTAACAGAGAAAATAATAATAATAATAATAATAATAATAATAAATAAATAAATAAATAAATAAATAAATATTGCATGCGCCACCTTTATGTATCACTGCCATGAATTGCATGTTACCCGCATAAGATTTGCCACCTTTTTATTAACACGTCATAATATTTTGTAAAAAAGGGTAAAAAAATAGAGTACAAATTTATTTTGTAAATTTGGTTTTGGAAAAAAAATTAATGGGCAGGCTGAGCTTTTGTTTTAATGGGTCAAGTCGTGCGGTGGAGTGGTCAAGCAATTTGAGTCAATTTTCATTTTATTTTAGCTCGTTCCAATTTTGTTTTATTTAAAAATTTTCTTTGTCCGTAATTGGAATTCGCGTGCTCAGTTTTATTTATTTATCTTGTTTCAAGATCGAAATCGGTTTGTCTCATCTTCCTATAATTGATCGTTCCTTATGTACTCTTCTTTCGAGGTAGATGTCGTTGTTTAAATAAATTCTGCAGCTTCGAGAAGGTGAGTATTCTCACCTGACAAACGTATTTATATATCTATGAATTAATAACAAGTGTAATTGTAGAATAAAATTTTATTTCATTTTAATTGACCGTTAGATAAATTGATGATGTTAAAAATCATATTATTAAACCTACACATCATCAGTTATATTAGATACTGTTTTATTTATGCTGTTATACTATTTATTAATTTACTGCTTAATCCCACTGCTAGTTCCCTGTAGAATAGAAATCGTTACAGGCTGAAATGATAGGCCTGAACGATATTTATTTATTGATTATTTATTTAGTTATTTATTTAACTTGGGATTGCGGGTTTGAAATGATAAAACCCGGATTTTCTTTATAAATTACGGATTGAAATGATATATTTTCCGTAGCACTTGACATAGGTTAGAAAATATTATACAGACCCGTGGTTATATATATATATGTATAAATTTTTTGGAATTATTAAATATTAGAATGTATAATACTTTGTTTAAATTTGATTTAAAATGATTCTTAAGCATAGTTATATTTTACATGTTAAAGATGTAAATAAATAAAAGTTAAATTTTGGAGTATAAATTTCTCTTGTAAATTTGGATTTGTAAAATAAATGGAATTTTAGCTAAGAAGTAAAATATGAAATTTGTTATAACTTGAATATAGAGCGAGGATAAGTTTTCTATGAATTAAATAGTTAAATTAGTGAAAATACGAAAGTTGAAATATAACTTGATTTAGAAATGGGGAGGCTGGTTTTGAAATAAAGGTAAGATAAGAAATTAATTGGAAATTTAGTTATTTTGGAAACGGTAATTTAACTTAATTGTTAAGTAAAATTCATAGAAATTGTGTACTTGATTTTATATAAAGTATAAAAGTTAGATATATACTTGAAGAATTTATTTTGTAAAAAAAATCATAAATTATTGAGAAATTTAAATGACTATTTAAAAGTGGAAATTTTGATTTTTTTAAATAAAAGGTTTAATTTTGCTGAAATTATATTAAAATCTGAATTTTAATTTACTCAAATTTATTGTAAAGGATATTACCGCACTTTGCAAGTGCTGTAGTTGATACAATTGGACTAAGGCTAAACTTTTGGGATTTTATATTTGATTTTATAAGAAAAATAACTTCACTTTTAAATAGTTTCAAAAGTAGCATTTTGATATTTTAGATTCTTTATAACCACGGGTAATAATAACGTTGGTTGTTAAAGAGACCGGGATCAGATATGGGCATACTCTCTGTCGATACCGAAAATGTAACAACCCGCATATTTATCGATTTTATATTTAAATATTTTATTTAAATATTTTGTCGTTAATCGGATATTGGTCCGAAAAGCTACTTTTTGCATACGGTCAAATTAGGACTGGAGACCACTTCCATTGAGTTCGAAATGCCGTTTACAATCTTTTTAAGTATAAACTTTGATATGTTTGGGGTTATAGGAATTTCACTAACTTTTCCAACTTTGGACTTTGGGTTGGTTTAGCCTATTAAACCTAAGTTCCAACCTCTTCTACTCATCTCTTCATAAATTCCTACCTAACTCTAATTTTAGCATTAATGGTGAGTGGAAAGGGAAATCAAAATTCCAAGCCCAAGTTCATTAGCAAATTCAACATCCAACTCCAAAATCAAAGTGAAGACATTGGATTCAAGCTTCTTGTGTTGAGATTGAAGTGGATTGATTCTTGCTTTGCTTTGGTCTTCGTTTTCATTGATTTTTGGTGCAAAGGTGAGATTTTTATCTCACAATTCTAGCCTATAACTATCTTGGACTGTTGGGAATGATTCCCTATCACTTTAGCATGTACATTTGCATTTGGTTTGGATTGGATTGGCGAAAAATTCCAATTTTTAGTGTTTTTGGTAAAATTCTGCACTTAGGTCGTTCTGCCAATGCTAGGTCGTTCGCGTGGAAAAGTCTCGGCCTTCAAATAGCTCGTTTCTGGCCTTAAAACGTTCTACAGCCTTAGGTCGCTCGGCTCTGGCTAGCTAGGTCGTAGGTCGTGGGCCTCTAGGTTGTAGGTCACTCGGCCTGTTCTTCGTTTGGTTGCCCGATCCATTATTCGTTAGGTCGCGGCAACGCTAGGTCGCTTCAACCACTAGGTCATTCCTGACCTTAGGTCGCGAGATCTTGTTTTAGACCTTAGTCGTTAGGTCGTATGACCTTAGGCCGTTAGGTCGTATGACATTAGGTCGTTTCCCCGTTAGGTCGTATGACCTTAGGTCGCTCGCCTCTTCTAACCCGCGAGTTCCTTAAGTCGTTCATCTTCCTTAGGCCGCTCACCTGGTTGAGTCGCACCTTACCTTAGCTCGGCCATGTTAGGTCGCGAGTTTCCCTTAGGCCGCGTGTACATTAGGTCGCACGCCTTTCACAGCATTAGGTCGCGAGTTTAATTAGGTCGAACCCCGTAGCGGGGGTGTTGCCCCCGCACCCCCACCTTGAGGGGTTGCCACCCCCCTAGACCCCCCCTCCGTAGGGGATCTTATCTGAAAAACATTCAACAGAACTTGCTTTGTTGAGATACTGAGTTGACCATCCTTCGAGACAAATTATCTTGGGCTTCTCGGTCGATTTTATGGTATCACGGCCTTGCTATAAAGGTGGGATAACAACTTTAGAAATATGAAGGTTTCAATACTAGTAGTAAATATCAAAACTCTTTCAACAAAATGATTTCAACTCTATTTTCAATAACAAAGCTCTTTTCTTAAACCGTTTTCCAATCTACTAGTATATACAAACCTTTACCCCACTCGGATGAGAAATCTAATTAAACGGCTTAGGAAAACAAGTGGTATGAAATGCTTGCGTTCACTTCGTCGGTTAATTCTTGGACTTGTTCGATTGAACCTTTTGTGACAATTTTCTAGTGAAGATTTACAGTTTGTTCGTAAATATTTAAGTTAAGCAAGTGGTTATGGGACACGAAGATAAACTTATATATTTACTAGCTTAGTGTAATTGACACTTATCATTGACCATGACGATCATTTTATGATTTAGACTAGCAATTGTGCGATGTCTCTTTGTTTGCAAGGTTAGACTAGACCTCATGGGTGTGATTCCGACTCACACATATCTCTCTGTCCGCAAGGTTAGTCTAGACACCATTTGTGTGATTCCACTCACACATACCTTTTTGTTGCAAGGTTAGGCTAGACACCATTTGTGTGATTTCACTCACACATACCTTTTTGCTTTTTGGTTAGCCTAGACCTCATCTGGGTGATTCCGACTCACCCATATGGGGTAGCTCCCCATGGTCTTCGGATCGTCATGTGATAGGCCTCTTTCCCTTTTTCTGTGATTTCTGGATTTCTTGTGTTGATTTCTGGAATTTATGTCATTGACTTGTTATGAGTACAAGTTTAGGGTATGATGCCCTCTTTGGATCTTTGAGAAGATTCTTGTGATATTGATTTATCTCTTATTGATTGATCTTCTGTTGATCATCATTTGCATACTTATAGTAGTATGTCGTATGGATATTTTATGTTTATGCCATATCTTTTATTTTATATCATGTCATCTGATATTTATAGCTAGACTGATCCGTTTATTATTTTCTTAAATAATACTCGGGTCAGACCGAGATGTTACAGCCGCTTCTGCTTGACTTCTTCCCGGGATTTGCTACTCTGACTTTTGGCTAACTATTTAGATTAGAAGTTTTTGTTGTATACACTTGAGATATAGACTCATAGTTGTATTCTTTTGTATAGCACGTATTGCTATTCTTTTGTATTATTGTGGATCTTTTTGACCACTACTCCGATGTACACTTTCATGTGTTAGTTATATATTCATATCTTCTTCCGCCTTTGTGATATGGATGTCTATGACTGATTTGTGTTATGCTTATTTCTATGTTTGTTTCCGAAGATTATTTATAGCCACCGTGTGATAAGCAATTACATGGATGGTCGCTCCTCAACAGCCTTATTCTCCGTGCTAGTTGACAGCACTACACCGTAGTGTTCTTGGCTAGCGTGGGTATTGAGGTGGAGCGTCACAGAAAACCACTTTGACAACCGTGTACGCGATGGAGATTCCAGAATGAAGTAGGATGATGGTGACGTTTCCTTTGAGGTAAATACATGGACCCGACTCCCGTGAGTTGGCATAAGGTGGCTAAAACAGAAGCGATCGACGGATTAATGAGGTAGCACCTCTGATCGGACGCACTTCTTCGTATGCCATTCTATTACTTTTGTGATTGTTTTGGTGCGCACCTTTGATTTGGAAGTGTTGTTTGAGGTGAGCGGTAGCTGCGCGCTACGCGTTACCATCGGTCCGGAAGCGTAATTGGTATATCTACCCTGGCATTGCCTAGTTGTGCCGTGTCACCTACCATAGCGAGCCTTGTACGGGTTTGGTTTTCTTTCGTAGCCCGTGTGGTATCCTCTGGTGGCTTCCCGATCAGGAGGGACTATGATATTGGATGGACTACTGGGACTATTACGTGTTAAGGGGAATATACGGTCACTCCTTAACGCTATTTAAAAGTAAGTTTATTTTAATATAGACACTATTATAATAGCGAAATTATTACTACATAGTAAATAGTTTAACGGATCCTTAGAGGATGGGCGGTCTCAAGCATCCTTTAAGTTACTTGCTTTATATTACAGTTCACTTGAATTAGCTTACACTGTATAAGTATGTACGTCCTGACTCGAGTGTTTATGTTTTATTTTACACTCAGGTAGCCTAAGTTTCAGTTCAGACTTCACCTCCAGAGCTAGGACTTCAACAGATCATCTCTTTTCAAGCTGCCATCAAGCTTCTGTTCAGTTTTTATTTTTGCCTTTTAAATCATGACAATTTAATATTGAGAGTTTCTGTGGAGATTTCAAACTATATTTGGTTTAAGACTATGTACTTTATATTTATTTTGAGACTATTGATAGTGGCTTAATGAATCACTATGTATTTTTTTTTAAATTCAGTTGTGAGTATTCTGGTTCCGTGTCTGTGATTCTGTGATTATTTATTTAATGTATATTCTAAGATTTGCCAAATTTTATTTACAACGCGGTATTTTGAACAATTCAAGTCTGACATTTGTGGATGCGAATGGTTGAAAATATCAGGTCGTTACATTCCAGGGAAATATACTTTCCATTCCAATACAACTTTCTAGTCATTAATAAATCCTTCTTGATTTATTTCCATTTTAATTTACGTCCAAAGCTCATAAATTTCTTTCCCACGCCTTCAAAAATAAAACCACTATTTATTTTTAAAACACATTTCCCATCTCCTTATAATCACTTTCAATAATATATACTTAAATTATTCACATTAAGGCTACTAAAATTACTTAAATAAAA
Organism: Allium cepa; assembly: GCA_030765085.1. Taxonomy (NCBI): domain Eukaryota; kingdom Viridiplantae; phylum Streptophyta; class Magnoliopsida; order Asparagales; family Amaryllidaceae; genus Allium; species Allium cepa. The sequence continues at coordinate 70,550,137 of CM060938.1, read as the reverse complement.
ATAATACTTCGGAAATTCTATAGGAGTTTCTAAGTAAAACTTAAATCAAAATTTCCTTTTAAAATAAAGTTATTATATCCAATATTTATGTTAAAATTCCTTTTCAAAATTCATAATACTAAATTACCCTTAAAAATAATTAACTACCATAATCAACTTAAATAAATATTCATTTTTCACTTAAAAATAATTAAAATAATAAATTTCTAAAACATTCTAAAAAACATTTTTAAACTTCTAGTTTATATTTTGAAATCTTTCGTTGAAAATATACTTAGGTTTCTAGGAAAAATATACATTCCAACTTTTAAAAATAAAATCACCTTTTTATTTTTAAAATGAATTGCACCTTTTTGATAAATTCCACCAGAATTTATACTTTGAAATATATCCACTGATAAATATTCCACTTCATTTATAAACCAGTTTATAAATTTTCATTTCTTATTTTCCTTTAAATCACAGTTTCTAAAGCATTAAATTGATTTCAACCCGATTTCCTGGTTTAAATTCCCTTTAAAATTTATTACTTGATTTATCCAATTCCCAAAAATAATTTGCTTAAGAATTTTCTTTTCGTTTCCTTTAAAAATCTAAACTTTATATATACATACATACATACATACATATATATATATTTCTCAAAATACCAATATATATTCAGCCAAGCCATAGCATTCAATAATTTCAATCCCCGATATAATAGATATAATCTATCACAGATAATCAAATAAATCACATCGCTGAATATAAAATAAACTCAACATTTTGAGGAATCCAATTTGATCCCTTCAACCTGTTTCCCTGCATCCACAGATGTTAGCACAATATAAAATACCAATTCCACTTCGAGGGGGATATCGTGGTGTATAGGGTCATCTGCTATTGTGCAGGGCGCATAGGGTCTCATCCTCTTTATAATGCGGGAAATCAATCACTCCAACACACACACACACACACACACACACACACACACTGTATATATATAGTATCGCATCCAGTCATATAATAAATCATCAATTCAAGCAATCAATCTAGTAATTTAAATTTAACAATTTAAATTTAAAAGGTAATCCAAATGAGTGAGATTAACTCACCTTTGATTTTATTGTTTGCAACCCAATTCCATTTCGGCTTGTTTCTCGTTTTTTGACGTTGTATAAACATCATGCATAAGGCTTATTAATATTTGAACTGATCGAACAATTAATTACCATTTAATTAGCTAACAATTTAATTTAACTAATAATTTTCCTTTCAAAAGTCTTTCAAAAATAATTAAATAATTTAATTGAACAAATCTACCACCGAATCAGTTATTTAAAATAACTAGCGAATTTAAAATAGGTATATGTATATATATTTTTCCTTGAAACTTCCTATATGTTAAACATGCATCTAAAAATTTTCTTGGAAAACATCCTTATGAAAATAGTCTACATAGTTTAAAAATAATCTAACTTTATATAAACTGCTCAACATCATAAATTTATATTTTCAAAATCTTACAAATTACGTATATTCTCATTTTAAACCTTATATATAAATATTAAATTCTAATAAAATTTCCTCCTAATCTATATGTGTGAAAAAAATTATCACCTTACTGTAAAAATCAAATACTTAGTTATATGTATATTTTTCTCTGACCTATATATACACACACACATACATATGTATATATATATATAACTTATTAAAATGAAACCTGCTCTATATATAAATGTCTGTAAAATGAAAAATCTAGCTCTGACATTCCTATACGGTTTTTTTCAAAAGCTCATCTGCATATGTATTAAATAAAATAAAAGGTAAAATTGTTTACCTATATCATATCGTTCCAGGAAAAATCGATCAGCAACCTGCCCTCGAGCTCACTACGTCGCTCCAAAACCTAGCCACGATCAACAGCCCTTGCTGTGCTTGCCAATCGACACTCAATGCCAACCGTATGACCTTGCCTTTCCAGAAACACTAGCTCGACAACCTCCAGCTTCACCATTGCCCGCGTCGTTCTCTTTCCCCCTATGCGTTCCAGGATTGAACGCACACCAGAAAAAAATCGCGACCCTCTTAACCTTCTAGTCGTGCACCAATGGTGGATGCCGAAATCTCGATTGAGTCTCCCCTCTCAATTACATCGCATGACCTCATTTTCGACAAATGGATTGTTGTTTCTTTCCCCTATTTTTTCATGAAGCTTAGGATTTATATTCTTTTTTTCGATTTGCCTGGGAATCGATTTCAAAAGGAAGAGGGCACGACCATTTAATTTTCTTCGTTCGACATTCCTCTTTTTATTATTATTTTTTCAAGCTTTTATTCTTCTAGGCTGGATAATAAAAACAAGAAGGGGACATCTGGTACGTGATTAGAAGAGGCAGAACGCACGTGAAAGGAAAGGTTATAGCGATGCTGAATTATTTTTGACCAATCAAATTATGTTTAAATGTTAAATTTAAATCGTCTCGAAATCACCACTCAAAATTTTGACTTCCTATCGAGGCGTGCTACTAGGTGTTTATAATGTTATACCCCTTTTCCGAATGCAATGAAAAAGGTTCCGGGTCCTAAATCGATCGTATGGAGAAGATAGCTTTTTGACCCAGTTATTATATTGAATTTTCAATATAGATTTTGGTGCATTTTTATATCGTACGGCCACACGATAACTCCAAACGCTACGAAATTTGAAATCCAATAACAATACACTATTACGGATCCAGTGGAACTAGTTTCGTCGAAATCCGAGACTTTGCCTAGGAAGGCTATTTTTGAATGTCAATTTAAACGATATTTATTTAAAACTGAACAAAACACTTTCAAACTCAAATTTAAAACTTATCTTTAGTATCATAAATATAAATTTTCCAAGCCTTTGAAATATTTTTAACCAGCTTAAAAACCAAAATTCACTATTTTAACCAATTTCCAATTATTCAATTCAATAATTTAATTGCCAAATAAACAACGATATTTGAAATTCAAATTTAACTAACTTTTAAATATTTAAAATCATTTTGATATTCCAATTTCAAATATCCAAAAATTCCAGGTTGTCACAGTGGAGGCGGCGATAAATCAATAAAAAGGCGATGAATACATTTAGGCTTCTTCGAGTAGTTCATGATCCTAGGGTTCGAACGTCTCTGTTGTGTTCGCAAGGTTTTGGACGTAACAGTTTACGAAATTTCCCTTCAACATTTATTTTAATTTAAATTTGAAAATTTAATCTTCTAAAATCGATAACTTCTTCATGTGAGCTCGGATTTGGACGCGTTTCTTATGTTGCGATCATATCGAAATTTCGGATAATATAGGATGGGTTTGGCATCACTCTGAGACTGCTATAATTTTGGGGTTTATTTGGATTTTTGTTCGATTAAAAATTAAAGGTGAATGTTTTAACCCACTCGTAAATACTAAATCATCTTATGTTGGTTAAATTATATTTACGGTGTGATTAGAAATTTATTGATGGTTGTTTGGTATATTTAAATTATCATTCAAGTTTAATTGGATTTATATTGAGTTATTGCCATTTGAATTAATATTGTATTTAATTTCTAGTTAAGTACTTGATAATGATAGCCAATTTATTTGTTGTGATTTATTGGTTGATTTGAATAATGATTGTGATGGATGTTTAATTGTTGATATTTTAGATGATTGGATATCTTATTTATTTCATATGTTGTTATCACACTGAAAGTTCCCTTAGTTATTGTTAGGAAAATCACTATGGGTTGAAATGATACATGACCGAATGGACTTATAGATTAGGGAAAAATCATTATGGGTTGAACTGATAAACTCGCGTTATTTTATGGATTTTGAATTTTAACTAGGGATTGCAGTTTGAAATGATATATACCCATAAATTTAAATCATTATGGGTTGAAATTATATATATATATATATATATATATATATATATCCGTATCACTAGACCATAGGGTAGAAAATTATGCATGGACATCAGATTGGTTAAATTAAATGATTTTAAATCCTTAATTTTGAATCTAGTTAAATGATATTTTGAAATAAATTGATTTATATGAACTGAATTGTTTCCAATATCCAAGCTTTGAAATGTTGAAATTGAAATAGGTTTAAATAATTTGTTTATAAAATTTAAATTGAAATTTTAAAGTTGATTTTTGAATTATGAAATTTATCAAAATTGATTTATTATAAACGTTTCAATATTTAAACTTTGCAATCTATTAAATTTGAGGCGGTTTAAATTTGTAATTCAAACATGGATTTGAAATCGATATAGATTGAAATGGTTTTAATAAGAATTTGGATTAAAGTATTAAAATTGAGTTTTGTTGACTTGAAATATGGATATGATCCTGATTTGTTGAAATGGAAGAAATAATTTAATTTGATATTATTTTAAACTATTTACTATATAAACCATTCCAATAATCAAACCATTTTGTACTAAACTATTTTAATTGTTTTAAGATCCTTAAACTATCATACTATTTTAAACTAATAAAACTATTTTAAACTATTTTAACCATTGTAACTATTATAAACTATTTTATTATATAACCTATTTTAATATATAAACTATTTCTAATATACAAACCATTTTAATCTATAACCTAATTTAAAACATAAACTATTTTTATTGTATAACTATCTCAATATATAAACTACTTTCAATATTCAATTATTTAAAGTTCAAACTGTTAAGATCTAGATTTAATTGGCTTAAATGTGAATATTTTGATATGAGGGTTTAATGTATTTTATGATATGATTTTGAAGTGGATACGATTTCGAAAGTGATATGATTTTGATGTGAATATCATTTTGAAAGTGATATGATTTTGAAGTTAATATGATATTTTGAAATCAATTATGAATTTGTTTTGGAAATGTAAAAGAACCAACCGGTGTGAAACAAGCATTTGATTCTTAAAGAGACCGGGATCGAACATTGTCATGCTCTCTGCCAATACTAAAAACTATTTCAACAACTGTGCATGTCGTAGAGAATCCAGAATGAAGTAGGATGGTTTGGCGAACATTACTATATGAGGTTTGAACGCAGCTTTGACCCCCTCGGGTCTGATATGAGTAAAACAAGAGCCACGTCGGGCCAAGTAAGGTCGCATCTCCGGTCAAGCATGCATTTTAGATACCATATTTATTACTTTGTGATTGATTTGGTGGCCACCCCCCAATTTTGATTATGGGAGTATGTCTCGAGATGGGCGGTAGTAGTTGTTATGCGTTACCACCAGTCCAGATCAGCAAAACGGTAGTATCCTACCCTGGTCATTGCCTCGCATGCCTTGTCATATGGCTTATCGAGCCCACTACAAGTTTGGTTTATATCGTAGGAGTGCTCCCTGAATTTCCCATCGGTTTGGTAGGGATTATAGTATCTGTATAGACTACGGTATTTATATAAAAATGTGTTAAGGGGGATATGGATAACGCCTTAATGCTATTTTAATACTTTACTTTATTATAGACATATTATAATAGCGTATTGCACTATGCATGTAGATAGTTTAATGAATCCTCAGGAGTTGGAATTCTGAACATCTTTTAAGTTATTGCACGCACGTTAGACACTGGATGGGCATGCATATTTCATTCTTTTGGACTTAGACCTGAATTTGGACTTGCATATTGATAATTTAAACAAGGCTACTTAAGTCCTTATCTAAATTAACATATACCTTATATTATGATTATGCTCATTGGCATATGAATAAAGGATTGTGATATGAGTGAATTGCCTATTTCGCCCATTAAATAATGGACTATTTCATATTTAAGTGACTTGCCTATTCTACTGGGATGAATTGGATTTTCGAACCTCAAAAATCAACATTAGTACATCCTCGGTATTCTCGTGCCGCAAATTCAAGTGCCGAAAAAACCGACTGTTGGGGAAAAATAAAGACAAAACGGAATCTCACACGAATGTGGTAACATATATTATTTCAATATCATCTATACAGCGGAAAATTTTGAATACAACATCAAAGTCTAACCTAGATTCATCCTGGATGGTTATAAACCCTCTATCCTTACAAATGTTGAAATATAAAAACAAATGCAATAGACGCGGATAATAGAATACGTCCATATGTAGATGAAGATCTCTAGCTCTCCTTTGGATACTCTAAGCACCTTCAACCAAACCTAAAACTACTCAGATTTGATCTGAGTACTAAAAATACCCGGATCGGCCTTGATAAACCAGCGTGAGATGCTCAAAATTTTAAATGTATAGAGCACGCTGATGTTAATCAAAACCTTCAAAATGATGGGTATCTCATAAGACCACACCCACACATAAATATGAACGGGTTTTTACCTTATGATAACCAAAACATTTTTATATCAAAATAAATTGATATTATCTTTAATGACATTCCTTTCAAAACACTTTTCAAATAATATATCAAGATAGCTAGAATTGTAGCATTGATTAAATTTGACGACTTACTAGCTACTTTTACGAAACTAGGTTCTACACTCAAAATCGTAAAAGAAACGTATTGGAATTGGATTTACAACATGATAGAGAACTAGTGACCATTCAGACTCGAAAAATCCATGCATAACACAAAGTGTCCGCATGGCTTTCCACGATCTCTGTCAGCCTCCAAACTACGTTGTTATACTACTACGGAAAAGAGTATTACTCGGTTACGCTTTATAGGGTCTCCGTCGACCTCCAATATATGTCCATTCATAAAATATGGCAACAAGTGCTTACATCTTCCCCTAATAATAGCCCAAAATATGTTCTTCAGACCACGTAGTATCTCATATCATTCCTGGGATGTAAGGCTCCTGAGGCTACGCTCCATAAATCACACTTTGATCATCGTAGGTTTCACTTTGAATAGCACATTGCCATTCCTTCAATCACTATTGACTTTCGTGAATATACAAACATTGAGCTCGTATGTCTCAAATAAGGGTTTTAAGCTAAGAGAAGTAGCCTTCTCTGCCACCAAATAGATGTACGTTTATAAAAGTCAATGTTGAGATCATAAAAATGCAATGTCAGACATTCATCCATACAAGTTCATTTAGGGCTGAACGAAACCGATGGCACTCCTCCTACTACATCCTGTTGAGAATTATCGTTAGGGTTAGTAGCGATTAGTCCATATAATTGAAGACAACTGCCACCTTAAGTATATGATATGTTAAATTTCATGATGAGAGACTAGTGGAAAGCAAAACTTCATCATGAAGATCCCCATCTTCAAAAATCATCATGTCTTCACTTCCGAATGTATACATTGGTTTAAAGTGGTTTTCAAATAAGAGTTACCCAATTCCGATCTCGGTTCCTCTGAACCAATCATCAACGAAAAAGATGTTAAGTTCATACGCGATTATTAATCATCATTCGATTTAATTCTTCTTTTTATTCATTTGTAAATATCTCTATGAACATATTATTTTAAAGGGAATTTAACTGTAAAGGCCTTTTTTCATCAAACAATAAGTTTGTAGGACACAGCTTTAAAATAATAACTTTGCAGGACAAAATTTTATACACGTTACATCAGCCCTTCAATCAGTTACTTCATCCCTTCTTCTATTCCATTTTCTCTTTCGCTTTGTATGATTTTTCAGAACTCCAAACCAAAACTAGGTTTTAAAAAACAAACGATTGATTTATCTTCGTAATATTTATGCTAAAATGATTACAAATCATTTATCAAAGCTGCATTTCAATTACAACGACTTCAGCATCATCGATTTCTGCTTCATCGTTTTCAGCTTAAACTAAAACACTTTCATCGAGCAATCTCTACAATCACCTTAAACTTAAATGAGCAAGAAGTAGCTATATTTTATTTCGATGTAAATGTTTTAGTTAGATGATAAATCGTAGTTTAATATTCATTCTTACCGATTCTGATAATAGCTTTTATAATGGATTTAAGGTATTTTAACTCTTGTTATAATTTAACATGATTGAAATTTGTTTAATTAAGCATGCCTAAATATTCAATGGCAGATGATACTAAATCCTAGGTGTTAAATTGAACAAATTACCGTTTAGCTGTTAAAAAAGATAAATGTATCTACTATTAATGTAAAAGATTTAGACTACATGTTAAACCCTAGGCGTGTTTCATAATTACTTTTACATATTAGATATAATTTTCTTTATCATGATTTGAAGCTATTAGAAAAAATATACAACTAATTTAAACCCTAGTTCGAAAGGATAAAAGCATTTATGTTTTTATCCAAAACACAAAGATACATAATAAATCCTAGATAAATTTTTATATCAGCTACTACATATAACATAATAAATACTGAATTTAAGTCAATTGCAGTTTTCCTGAAGGATTTGTGTGAAACAAACATACTTAATCAACTTTTAAGTACAAAAATATTATTCTTCACTATTGCTAACATTTCATTATATATGACAATTTTTATGCAGCGTAAAGATACACACAAGGTCTTCTAAATCAAAGATATTCATTTGAAAAGCTACTTGCATATTCATAAATGAAGGAGGAACTTAATGCATAAACATAAGACATATATCTAGTCTTTCTGCAATGAACATAGTCAGAGACCATCATTTTCTTTAACTTTATTGGTAACTGTTTTCCTATTTATGTTTCCTATAATATTTAGTAGTACTCTTCAATTTATATATATATATATATATATATATATATATATATATTAAATTGGAAGCTAGATTCCACATTTTAATTAAAAGAATAGCTAAATTTCAAAAAGGATTATGCCAACTAAAAAATATAAACCAAACTATCTTTTTATATAAATTCTTGTATGGATATTTTGGCATTTTCTATAATCTAGTTTGCAATTTCCATTCATCACTTTTATTCACTATTTCTTGTTATTATTAAGTTGCATCTTCTATTTTAAGAGGTAATAATAAAAAATACAAAATTTATATGTCCTCTCCTCTATTTCTAGAAGATCGCAAACTTTTCGCAAAAAAAAAATTATTTACTACTTTCAATTCACTTTTTCTTTACTACTTACACATTATACTCTTTATTAATTCTCTTTGTACTATTTATAAAGTAGCATTATTTCAAAAAACTTAAACCAACTAAGAAAGATAAAACATATAATCTTTCCGTAAAAAATCCTATAAAGATATTTTGGCCTTTTTTACTACAATTTTCAATATTCATTCACTATTTTCATCTATTGTTTGTTATTGTCATCATGTTGCATTTTTTTATGAAATTTTCTAATATCCATTCACTATTTTCATTGGTATATGCATGTTAATATCTTTATTCACTCACTTTATAGTGTTCATCGGATGTTACATTGATCATTTCTGTGTTTTTACTGTTGTTATTGCATTTTCAACTTAGTGTTTTACATTCATCATTGCTATTCCTATTTCTGTCTTCTATTTCCAATATCAATACAACCTTTTGATCTTTGTCACCCATTGCTCCTAACTTGTCACCATCTATTTCTTCTCTATCTTCTACAACAACAACTTCACCATCCTTCAATTTCTTCACAAAGTACAATCTATTACTGCTCAAACAACTTTTGTACCAATCGCCATCCAATACATTTGAACACAAATCTCTACCTGAAATATGACATCCTCATACCCCTATCTAAACACAACCTAAAATAAGGACAACTCCTCGGCAATACACCTCAACTACTTCAATAATAAATTCCATCATACACTCACCATCTTCAATACCGCATCAATCTCCTTTTATCAATTACACCTTATGAGAACTGATTAAGTTGGTATACTACACCAAAACTTCAATTGTCTACAACCACACAATACAACTACCCACTGAAACCACAACCAAAATTGCTTCTCCCAAATTTTTTTTTATTCTGAATGATAACTATTCTAAACTATGAATATTAACAAACATGTTTGCTTATTTAAAAACATGTTATTAATTGTGAATTTTGGCTATTTTGTGTTTCGCTCTTTTGAAGTTTTACAAATTTCTAATTAACCATTACTTAGACCACTAAAAAAGATAAAGCATATTATCTTTCTATACTTTGAAACTTTCTTCACGTGCTTCTAATTGTAAATTTTCATTTCATCAAATAATGCATGTTGATTTTCAATTGTGAATGTTCACTTTTCTATTTTATTAATCATCTAAAGTCTTATTTAGTTTAACTTTATAACTAACTTAGCATAACCTTTAAAACATTTCTCAATAATATACGCTGTAATATTCAGTTAAGATGTTTGATGTTTACCTTGTGAAAGAACAATTATTCATTGATAAACTATTTAAGATACTTTAATGTCGGCATATCATCTATAATAATAAAATTTTAAATAGTGCAAATTAAAATTGGTGTAAAAGAAAAAATTCAAACATTTATTCTTTGTAAAAAACCTGTTGGATTTAATTTGTGTTTTTTTTTTAAAAATAGGTAATTTACGTAGTAAAAGTGCTTTATCTTTTTTTTTTGAAAAAGAGTACTTTATATACTAAAAGATATCTTAATCCCAAAAAAAATACAAAATAATTAGAAAGATAAAGCATATTATCTTTTTATCCAATTTTTTTGTTTCGTATGATATTTTTTTGATCAACTTGTTATTTTTACCTCCCAATCGATTTTATGATTTTCACAAATGTAGAATCAGACTGGATCAACCCAAAAATTACTTGAAGTTGATGAAAATGAAGACTTCACAGATAAGAACTTTAGATATAATCAATTAGAAAATCTGATGAAGAAAAAAAGATTTCACAACAACTGGCTGAAGCAACTACTGATTGGGATGATGTTAATCAGTATGAAACCAAAAAAAATACCAAGAAGTAGAAAAGGCAGCAGTACACAGGTACATATAGATGTAATTTGGATTTAATCTATAAAGTGATGTCAATTATAAAGGAGAAAAACATTCTTTCAACTGAAGAAAAAGCTTTTATGGAAAAAACACCTTCAAAAACTTCTTCGATGTTTTTCTTAGAGATTTAATAGCACGACAAGATTTAAGAAAAGTGCTTCGAATTTAGATGACATCATTACTTCTTTTGATGTAAAAGAAAGTGCTTTCACATTGGAAACAAATTACTCAAAATAAGTCCTGAAGTAGCCAGTCTAATATTTGGAATGCCATTAACTGGAGAAGATTTATTTCCTATACCAGCTTCTAATAAAGCCTCAGCCATGGGAAGTTTCTCCAATATTTAAGTGCCAATTTTCAAGAAGAAGACATAATCAGCCAAAAAACAATAACAAAAAGATTGAATACAAAGGAAAAGGAAATGAAGATTTAGTGAAATTGTTATTATTATTGCTGATTATAACTTTCCTTTTTCCTAACAACCAAAGCTATATGCAATGAGCTTTCTTGCAGAAGTTGCTAAATTATAAACGATGAAATTCAATCTCCTGGCCACAGGCAATATGTGAAAATGTTTTGAAAAATGTTAAAAAGTATCATGCTGACTGTAGAAGTACACCAAGATGTACTATGGTGTTACTGGTATGCTTTCATAACTTTAACTAAATATAAATATATTCAAATTTATATTTATTAAAAAAAATATAAATGTATTTATCCTTTTCTTGCAGTGCTGGTTTTGTGAACAAACACAAATAATTGATGAGCAGGAAAATCTGCAAACCAAAATCCCAAGAATGAGAAAATGGGATTTTTCAAAACTGAAAGATGTGGACCTCACTGAAGTTGACAATGGCAAAGTATGCTAGTTTTTTTGTTAGCTGTACATTTTTTTAAGTTCTTGCAATGCCATTCATGGAATGTTAGTAGCCTAAATAAATGAAAACAAAAGGAGCATAGAAATTAAGCTAGTGTCTGTTGGTACTAATACAGGATCGTACCTCTATGTGAATTGCATAACAATATTATTATTAAAGGCTGAAATACTGAAGTCACATTCCACTTTATAAGTTTGACATATTACACTTTTTCTCGTTAGTTAAGGGTGCTAATTTTTATAAATAGCTAATAATAACAACTAGGAAGTTTGTAACTGATCTCATAGAAAATGGAAACGATCAAATTCTCATGTTCTAGGAAAGTGGGACTACCCCTGTTCTATTATATAAGTCTTTGATTCTACAAAATAACTGTATTCGGTAATTATTTAGCTTAGAACTATATTACCTCAAAACCGATTGTGTGTAACTTGTCTAGTATTTGAATGACGATATATGTGTAAGCTTAACTTTAAATATATTCATGGTAGATTTAAAAAAAAATTGCAACTATAACAAAAGAAGAGAAAGAATTCTTTTCAGTAAAATTATAGCTATTGAGGTGGAAGAAGACCAAAATAATAAAAGAAAATTAAATGCGCACCAGGAACACACAAGTCTGAAAAAATATTCCAAAGAATGTGCTAATAACATAATGGAGCTAGAGTTTAAAGTCACTTTTTTGACAACTAAGATGAAAATGTTACAGAACAATTAAATGAGGAGAGACGTTTGAGAGAAATGGCTGAAAAAAGAATCCAGATTCTTGAAATGAAGCTCTAGAAGTTTGAAAATTTAGAAGAGCACGAGGTGAAGGAAAAAGATAATTTGAACAAAAAATGAAGCTGAAAAGGTGATAAAAAAAATTGTTGGTATAATTCACATAAACAGTTCTGCTAATTTTCCAACTTTTGATATAATACAAACCCAAGATTTCATAGAAGAAAAGCAAACACAAGATAGTTTAAAATCTGACAATCTGAAAGTGCCTGCTCAAGAAACTGCTCCCAAAAATCATATCGTTGTTGAAGATGTTGTCCTAAAAGAACCAAAAAAGAAGAAGAAACCAAGGAATGTTGAGAAATGTCCACTCCTCAAATATCTTACTGGAGAATAAAAGGAAATTATCAAAAAATAAATTTCAAAATTCTTGGAGAAAACAACTATGTAACTAAACTACTTTTACTCAATTGATTTAAATATAGATTTATTCCAATAAAATATTGTTTCTAGTACAATATGATAACAATATATAATTCAAATAAAGCTTTTTATTTCAGCATCAAAATCTGATTATTTACAAATTAAAAAAATAAAAATACTAAACAAAACTAAGAAAGATAAATTAATTTATCTTTATATTTTCATCTTATGGTTTGATGCTTTGCATTTTTGGGTTTGCTAATTATATACGGTACAGACTACACAAATTTAAGAAATGGTAATAAAAATATAGAAGATGTACTCAAAGCAAACAGTAAAAACCACAATCACTAACATTAACAATGAATTGTTTTATTGGTTTGTCATGTTCTTTTGGACTTCCAAATTCAGTTACTCAGAAAAAACATGTAACATTAACAAATAGAATTAATATTTTCATAAACATACTAGTTATATCTTTCGCAAACAAGGTTTATAATATGCCTATAAATCATAGCAAAACTTTTGTTGATACGTATAGGGTAATATTACTAAAGTCATATAGAAGTTATAGAATTTGCAACACGACCTATATTTGTTTTGTCATATACAAGTCATGGACTTTTTTTTCCTATGAATTCCCCATGTTTTTTTGTTATATAGAGATCAAATCCGTGATTTATACTGTAAGTGCCTTAAAAGTAGGACTGATTTACTACCCATGTTTTACTCAAAAATTTTGATAACAAACAAAACTTCACATCAGATAAGGTTTTTAAAATCCTCAATCACCATCACATATATATCAAATTCACCTAAGAGCATCTCAAACTGTTCTAAATTCATCCTTAATATTAAAGCATGAATAAAATTTACATTTCAGCAGTCATATATTGTTTGTAGATTTATTCCAATAACACATTGTTTATGGTACAATATGTTAACAACATATAACTCAAATAAAGCTTTTTATTTCGGCATGAAAATATGATGATTTATAAATAAAATAAAATAAACAAAACAAAATTAAAAAAAGATAAATTAATTTATCTTTATCTTTTCATACAAACTTCTACAAACGTTGTTATTTTCTTTTATTAACAAATAAATAAAAACAACACAGTACATACTAATCTTAATTTTTTAGTGATAAAGCATTTACTTACGATGATGGAAACTTCATGTTACGATTGCGATTTTCGACTCACGAAAGTCGACATTAATACGTCCACTGTATCAACTGCCGAACAATCGAATGCCGGAAAACCGGATTCTTAGGGTTAAAAAGAAGAGGCAGAAGAAAAAAGATCGAAGAAGTAAGAAAACAGAACATAAACAATATCAGAATCTCACATATCGCAGCGGAACAACATATAATAGATAAATGAATAATCTTTAAAACAAAGAACTATCTCAGTTATTACATTACATCACATCAAGTGTACGACCGCAATATACAACAAGACTGGACAACGGACAGTTGTACAAACATGTCCTTACAAGTGAATTACAGCGGAAAGATAATATCATATACAAGTAATACGTCTCGCCTTCCAGCTCGCCACTTGAGCTCCATAGTACTTCTGAATCCAGAATGACCTGATAACCTGACTCTAGACTGCCCGTGTGGAAAATTATGGGCACCCAGAGTTTAGGAAGAGAACAATAAACTCTGGGTCAGTCATGGGACTGGTGTGAGAACTCAAAACAGTTATTTATCTTTTAAAACAACAACAACAAGGGAAGTGAAAAATATCCGCAATGCTTTTGGAAAATGAAACTACCATAAGGCCTCCCCGCGCACACACAATGCAAATGCAGAATTGGAGGAGATTTCTCCTGATGATAGTCAAAGATGCTTAATACGCAAATTTCTTTGATATTATTATTATAAGTGCACAGCGGAAAACCTTTCGAAAGTATAATATAAATCTTAGCCAACATACGACCATTATCGTATGCCTACTATAGCTACCATGTTCAATAGCAGGTTACCGCCACATTCTATGGCAGGTTATACAACTAAAAACGTATAAGGCTCGTATTGTTTCTTTGGATTTCCAACCAATGGTCAGGCTAAGGAACTTCCAACTGCCACATGGGATCGCCTCTGGCGGGACGTCCCAAGAACCTAACCGGATATCTGCCAACACAAGGCCGGGTTACCTTTGTAACTAGGTCACTACTACTCGAGTATGCCACCCCCCGGTCCCTTGGGACCTTTATCCGAAGGCCCTCGATCACAAAGCAACAACCACATAGAAAATGAGATTGGAGCAACCACATAGGTTAAGCATCAGGGCTCCATACCTGGCACCACCCTTTTCCAGAAGGAAATGACATACCCTAAAGGGAGCAACCCTCATAACCTTGCCGCATATTCCTATTTTGACCATTTCCTGGGTGTGAGGTCTGACGAAGTCTCGTCCACAAAGCTACGCTTTTTCACAAAGCCACGCTTTGATCAACAAATGATCAATAAATAATCATCACACAGCAACACTCAGCATGCCACATTACCAAATTGGGAGTATATCGTTGAAAACCTTCAACTGCAAAACCTCTGAGCTCGTACGTCTCAAAGAAGGGTGTTAAGCTAAGAGAATAAATTCTCCGCCACCAACAGAAATGTATTTGAAAGAAATCTGCTTTATATCCCAAAATGTAATGTCAGACACGTAACCATACAAGTCTGTTCGGGGTTCGAACAGAACCGAAGGCCTTCCAAAGAAGCCCTTGCAGTCCGGGTATTCACCATCCCGATCGAATTTCCCATCACAAATGAAATCTCCATACCGTAGCTAACGGTCCAGAGACAATCGATAGGTCATCCTATCGTTTTTCCAAATACCCGGTCTTCAACACCGGTCTTCAATGCTATCCATTACGTCGTATCACTATTCAGAATGGGTTATATGACACAAAGGTCCTCTCACGGCTAATCCGAATGGTGAACGCAATATTTTTTTAAAACATATGGATATTGGGATTTCAATTAAGTCAAAACTTATTACTCAAACCCTTTCTTTCAAATGGTTTAAACAAATTACCATTTTAAATCTTTAAACAAAAAGATTTACTTCATAAAGTTTACCCAGTTTCACAAAGATTTATTCCCAGATTCCCAGATAAATTTCCATTTCAATTGGATTAACTCATTAAATCTTAAATCAAGATTTAACTTATAGCTTTCAAACTATTCACAATTCAAGTCTTTTATAATATAAAAGATACACCATTTGAAATACTCCTTTATTTCAAGTCAAGTTTAACAACCTTTCACAAAGATTAATTCATAGCCTTCAAAACATTTTAATTTCAAATTTACGTTATTTTAACACAAATGGGAATTTCTTTCCTTATGTGAAAGCTATCATTATTTGAAAATAGATAGTTTTTGTTTTGGGAACAACTGATCACAATTTTTCATGAGTTAAAGCCACTCAAGTATAAACTTGGATTTACATTTAAAATTTCCAAAACCATATTTTAAATGGTTAAAAACCCATATAAACCCCTTTTGTAACTTGTACAATCTTTTAGACCATAGTTCCCAAATCATTGACTTCAATTTCAAACATTGAATTCAAAATTTAAATCAAATGATTTAAATTCCAATTTTTTATTAAGTTATTTAAAATAACTCTTATTTTTGAAATTCATTTTCAAAAACTTTCAATCCCAATTCCAAAACTAATTGGGATTCAAAAATTCAATCTTTAGAATTGTCAAAAATCTGTGACTTAACTAATTTCCACGTGAAATCCACATTTTGTGTGTGTATTGTGTAGTCCAAGGGTTTAACACAATAGTGCAACAACATTCAACCATCACAGATCAAAATACAACAATATATTTGATAAGCGGTATAAACTATAACGCTTACCTTTCATTCACAGATCACAGATGTACATATCACGGATAAACAAATTACAGATCTCAATACACATCAGGATATATCACAAGCATCACATATCAAAGATATCAAATGATTCAACATCCAATATAATTCAAACATCCATAAGTAAGATAAATTTAATCATCTGATTAATTTAAATCAAATAAATTTCTATGAATAAAAATTTGCTAGTTATGGTAATTAATTAGCCAATTAATTATAAAAACATTTAATAAATTATCCTTTCATTGATCATTAATTAACTCTTAATTAATAATTAATACTTGATTAATTATTCTTAATTAATTGTCAAAACCAATTAATTTCTGCTTAATAAATTTCCAATGAATTTACAGCATCATTTCTTTTTAAAATAAATTTCTTCAACTTATAATAATATGGATCGAAATCCATTTACTTAGCCCTTTTTCCCGTAATTTTGGAATTTTATTCAATATGGTTCAAAAAAAACTTTATCTTTTTTTTTAAAACTCCTTTTTAACTTATCCAATTCTCATAAATAATTTTTACTATAACTTTCAACTTGAAATTTTAAAAATCCAATGTTTAACTATTTTCGGTATCCAACGATACCAAAAATATATTCGGCTAACCTATAGCCTTCAACAATCTCAATCACAAAGATAATCACACGGATTATAAATCAACCAACACACAACATATGAAATAAATTCAAATGTTTGATGAATCCAGTTGGATCCCTCCAACCTGTTTCCCTGCATCTAAAGATGTTAGCACAATACCAATTCCACTTCAAGGTGAAATATCGCGGTATATGGGATTTATAAAATATTATCCGCTATTGTGCGGTGCAATAAGGTCTCATCCGCTATATAATGCAGGAAATCAACTCCAAGTACATATGTAATACCAATTCCATGTCAAGTTGGAATTATCGCGGTATATGTGTTTAATAAACAACATCCGCTTAATCTACGGCGTATAGGGTCTATTTCAATACAACAGATAAATATTTATCATTCAATCACACAATCAAGCAATTTTAAATCTAACTTTTTTAAAATTTAAATCGAAACAATTCGATTGAGTGAGAAGTTATCACCATGAGTTTCCGATAACAGTTGTAGCGTTTTGTTTCGAATAAAATTATACACGCGTTTAATTTTACCCTAATTTTTCACTAGCTCCAAACGACTCCAAACCAGCTCCATTCTGTAGTGTTCGACAAAACGAAGCCAACGCAATTTGTTCCCTGCGTTTTCGACCTCGTATGAAAGAGATATCGCATTTCAAAGATTGCACAATTTATAATATAATATAATTTACAATTTCTTTTAATTTTTATAACCTAATTGAATATGGACCGTGCATTTCCAGGCCAAGCAGATCAGGCCATTCACGTCTATCATCTTCCCCAACGCGTTGCTTCCAGGTGATTCACGAACAAAGAGAACCCATAAGCCGCCCTTTAGGGTTTATAACCGCTCCACCATACGACGTCGAGAGCCCATCAAACCACCACCACACGAAACGCCTAGCCAAGCTCCTCCTACGGCGCAAACCACGCCAAACTCGGCCTCCATCTCGAGCTTAAAACCACGTGCGAACGGCAGCACTTCAAACTCAATTTGTAGTTGATCGGCTACGCTTTAAACGATCTCTACCGTTTATCGTGGAGATCTCATCATGCCCGACGATTTTGCTGTTGGAAGATTTCTGAAATAAGGTGTGGATTGAAAGAAAAACGAGGAGGAAGGAGGATGTATTTCGGCCATTCAAATTATTGGAGGCGGCAGACATTGAAACTAGGGTTAGGGTTTCATTTTGTTTGCAAAAGTGAAATATGAAGTCCTTTTACAGAAAATTTCGCCAAAACACTATTCACTCGATTTTCCGAACTCCAAATGAAGCGTGCCGGCTGGCGTTTCTAGGGTTTACCCTACGTTTCGGACACAATGGAATATGTTTCGAAGGCCGATTCGATCATATGTGCGAGTTACGGAAATAAACGATCAATTTTAAATTAAATCGATTAAACCAATTTCTATGCGTTTTGGCTTGTCCCGGACAAACCGTAAATCCGATTGACACGAAATTTGAAACCATACAATAATTTGACAATAAGGATCCGATGAAATTAGTTTCGTCAAAATCCGAGACTGTTTGAAAAATGACTATTTTCACTTGTCGATTAAATATTAAAATATTCAATTTTCACAAAATAACTTTTAATTCAATTTTAAAAGTTCAAAAACATTATTCTAGCTCAATATGATTTAATATAACTTTATAAATCATTTTGAATCACATTAAACCCAATTTTCAATTTTTTACGCAATTTCAAATATTAAATTATCGATTTAATTTTCCAATTAAATCCAGATATTCGAAAAATAAATTATTCGACTTATAAATTTTACTTGTTAATATTTAAAATTAATTAAATATTTGAATTCCAAATGACAGAAATTCTGGGTCGTTACAAACTTCCCCCTTAAAAGAATTTCGTCCTCAAAATTACCAAGTAAGAATTTTTTTTGAAATCCATTAACTTTTCAAAACAAACCGTTCAAATTTGTTTTAAAAATGTCTTAAGCGTTTAACTTTTCCAAAATTCATAGTTAAACCTCTTATAAAACTTCACTAATATTTTCAAATCCATATATAGTTGTCTTTTCAAAACAACTATATCGTTTAACCTTTAACTTCAAATCAAAACTTAGTGTTCACAAAAAAAAAATTCAAAATTTCCCGAAAATTTTCTAACGCCTTAAATTTTCTGAAAATTTCGCCATAATCTCCTTTGTACGGAGGAGCTTTTACAATATCACAGTAGATATAAATATATATACATCGACCCACACGGTCGGAAAGCAGAAAAACAGTTCATATTTCCTATTTTTATTGCGTAGGCGTACCTTTTTAGCATTTTTAAGCAAAGCAGTTATTAATTTAGCATTTTACGCAACCAAATTCCGCTAACGGTAGCCCCGGTACCTGTACTTACTCAATATAAACACGTAAGTGGCATATATAAGAAGTTATTAACATTCTACTCTTTTAAACAACTATAACACATGCGTATTAAAAGAAATGTATACTAAGCGAGGTTTATAAACAACTTATATGATTTCGACATTACTTGTAATTGTTTACAACCAATTCATATACAACGACATTCATTTATTCATTTTCAATTAGTTTACATTCACTTATTTACATTCACATTGGTTCACTTTCAATTAAAATCAATTTCTATTCAATTTAGATTTACTTATCTTCCAATTTGAATTTAATTGCTTTAGCTTTCAGTTTTTATTCATTCAATTGCATATGAATTTCTATTCAATCAATTAACAATAATCTAACAACCAATGTATAACCAACACAACCGAATTTATTCACTTTACATTAACATTCATATTCACTTTGTTTACCTTCAATTTGGTTTAACATTCAATTAACCTTAAATGAATTTTCACTTATATCCATTATTCTATATCAATTCATCACATTCGATTGATAAATATTCAATTCATTAGTTCAATTACTAATTTATTTTACAAATAAAGTTGAATCTCCTTTATATAATTCAAGTTCATATTCATTTAATTCACTTCATTATTTTACTTCTATACCAAAATCAACTTCATTCAGCATCACTTAAGTTATATTCCATTTAAACATCATTTGTTTAACTTAACTTATATTTCCATTTCAACTACATATCTAATCCAGTTAAAATCCAATTCAAATTCCAACTCCAAAGTAAATTCTATTTAACTTTTACCAAAGTCAATCTTGTCACTTATTCAGATTCATACCTCGTTTTGCTTAACAAAATTGTTTAACCATCTTAATAATTGGTTTTACTTACATCTTCACATTTAATAAGTTATACAACTTATTATTCAATTTCCAAATCTGATTTAATTTATTTAACTTCCTTTAGTTAAATTCCACATCATATATTTTATTATATTAATTCAAATTTATTTCAACTTCACCAAAGTTAAATCTTTATTTCATATTACAAGTTCAAAACTTGATAACTTATATTCATCAATTTCAATTTACTATGGTAGCAAATCCATCACACAGAAACTTGAAAATGATACTGATGATGCTGCAGTCATCACCCTTATTATTCCCCAGCAACAATAGTGAATTCAGTGCTTTAAATTCTTTCAAAATTTTCTTTTATTTATAAATCTCATTTATAAATATTTCTTATATAATTTCACTATTTCCCTTTACTTATACAAGATTATTCCATAATTGTAAATCATTTCAATTATAATTCTATACTTATACAATTGTTGCTTTCATATAATTTATTCTTTCACAATTGTTGTTTTTATTCAGATTATTCGAACAACTTTGATTCACTTACATATTTTCTTACATTTTCAACAATCAAACAATTCAATTTTACATACACTTTGATAATTGTGAAAAATTATTCCTTTATATATAAAATATAATCGAGGTAAAATTATTTCATTTACCCAATTTAAAATGATATTTATGTCGGTTTATCTCGTTTAAGAGTTTAGAAACCTTTATCGATACAGTTAGCTAGACTGCACCGACTAGAATCTATAAACAATCAACTGATAAGTCAACACAATACAAAACAATTTCACATTCACTAAAAAATACGTACTCATATCTATTATTACACTCAACTCATTCTAGAGTACTGCTGACTCTATCTCTAATGAGTAATACCCAACAGAGCCATGGTTGTCGCTTAACCATGTGCTTTGATACCAAATGTAACGATTGCGATTTTCGACTCACGAAAGTCGACAGTAATACGTCCACTGTATCAACTGCCGAGCAATCGAATGCCGGAAAACCGAATTGTTAGGGTTAAAAAGAAGAGGGAGAAGGAAAAACATAGAAGAAGTAAGAAAACAGAACAGAAACAATATCAGAATCTCACATATCGCAGCGGAACAACATATAAATCACATCAGAGTGTATGACCACAATATACAACACAACTGGACAATGGACAGTTGTACAAACATGTCCTTACAAGTGAATTACAGCGGAAAGATAATATCATATACAAGTAATACGTCTCGCCTTCCAACTCGCCGCTTGAGCTCCATAGCACTTCTGAATCCAGAATGACCTGATAAACTGACTCTAGACCGCCTGTGTGGAAAATTATGGGCAACCAGAGTTTAGGAAGAGAACATTAAACTCCAGGTCAGTCATGGGACTGGTGTGAGAACTCAAAATAGTAATTTATCTTTTAAAACAACAACAACAAGGGAGGTGAAAAATATCCGCAATGCTTTTGGAAAATGAAACTACCACAAGGCCTCCCCGCACACACACACAATGCAAACGCAGAATTAGAGGAGATTTCTCCTTATGATAGTCAAAGATGCTTAATACGCAAATTTCTTTGATATTATTATTATAAGTGCACAGTGGAAATCCTTTCGAAAGTATAATATAAATCTTAGCCAACGTACGACCATTATAGTATGCCTACTATAGCTACCATGTTCAATAGCAGGTTACCGCCACATTCCATGGCAGGTTATACAACTAAAACCGTACAAGGCTCGTATTATTTCTTTGGATTTCCAACAAATGGTCAGGCTAAGGAACTTCCTACTGCCACATGGGATCGCCTCTGGCGGGACATCCCGAGAACCTAACCGAATCTCTGGCAACACAAGGCCGGGTTACCTTTGTAACTAGGTAACAACTACTCGAGTATGCCACCCCCCGGTCCTTTGGTACCTTTATCCGAGGGCCCCGGATAACAAAGCAACAACCACACAGAAAATGAGATTGGAGCAACCACATAGGTTAAGCATTAGGGCTCCACACCTGACACCACCCTTTTCCAAAAGGAAATGACATACCCTAAAGGGAGCGACCCTCATAACCTTGCCGCATATTCATGTTTTGACCATTTCCGGGGTGTGAGGTATGACGAAGTCCCGTCCACAAAGCTACGCTTTTTCACAAAGCCACGCTTTGATCAACAAATGGTCAATAAATAATCATCACACAACAACACACAGCATGCCACATTACCGAATTGAGAGTATATCGCTGACAACCTTCAATTACAAAACCTCTGAGCTCGTACGTCTCAGAGAAGGGTGTTAAGCTAAGAGAATAAATTCTCCGCCACCAACAGAAATGTATTTGAAAGAAATCTGCTTTATATCTCAAAATGCAATGTCAGACACGTAACCATACAAGTCTGTTCCGGGTTCGAACAGAACCGAAGGCCTTCCAAAGAAGCCCTTGCAATCTGGGTATTCACTATCCCGATCGAATTTCCTATCACAAAGGAAATCTACATACCGTAGCTGACGGTGCAGAGATTATCGATAGGTCATCCTATCGTTTTCACAAATACCCTGTCTTCAACGCCGGTCTTCAATGCTATCCATTACGTCGTATCACTATTCGGAATGGGTTATATGACACAAAGGTCCTCTCCCGTCTAATCCGAATAGTGAACGCAATATTTTTTTAAAACATATGGATATTGGGATTTCAATTAAGTCAACTTATTACCCAAACCCTTTCTTTCAAATGGTTTAAACAAATTACCATTTTTAAATCTTTAAACAAAAAGATTTACTTCACAAAGTTTACCCAGTTTCATAAAGATTTATTCCCAGATTCCCAGATAAATTTCCATTTCAATTGGATTAACTCATTAAATCTTAAATCAAGATTTAGCTTATAGCTTTCAAACTATTCACAATTCAAGTCTTTTATAATATAAAAGATACACCATTTGAAATACTCCTTTATTTCAAGTCAAGTTCAACAACCTTTCACAAAGATTAATCCAAAGCCTTCAAAACAGTTTAATTTCAATTTTACATTCTTTTAACACAAATGGGAATTTCTTTCCTTATGTGAAAGCTATTATTATTTGAAAACAGATAGTTTTCGTTTTGGGAACAACTGATTACAATTTTTCATGAGTTAAAGCCACTCAAGTATAAACTTGGATTTACATTTAAAATTTCCAAAACCATATTTTAAATGGTTAAAAACCCATATAAACCCCTTTTGTAACTTGTACAATCTTTTAGACCATAGTTCCCAAATCATTGAATGCAATTTCAAACATTAAATTCAAAATTTAAATCAAATGATTTAAATTCCAATTTTTTATTAAGATATTTAAAACAACTCTTATTTTTGAAATTCATTTTCAAAAACTTTCAATCCCAATTCCAAAACTGTAATGGTCCTGAATTTTAAACAATTTAATTTGTGAATATTTAATTTATTTTAAATATTTAAATGATGATTTGACGTGAATTTCAAATTATCAGCATAAATTGGCGATTAAATTTTAGAATTTAATCTAGTGAAAAGTTGAATAAAATTTGAATTTGACTTTGGAGTTGAAATTGAATATTGAAATTGTAATTGAAATTCGAACTTATGACTTAGAAAAAATAGTTTGGATTTACGAATTTTTATTTATGTAAGTTAATGAATTGATGGTTAGTTAATAACATTTTTCTTAACTTAAATAAAATGGAATAAAATTTTAATCATACAAAATAAATAAATAAATACACTTAGTTAAAGTTTTAACAACAAAAAATTAAGCAAAAACAAAGTAAAAGAAAATAATTTATACAAAACAAATTGGATTTAAAGTAAAGAAATAAGAAAAAATAATATATATAAAAATAAACATAAAATATAAAGAGTATGTTGCCTTACCTTATCACCATAATCCACGCCAAAATTCACGCCATTGTTTATGCCTTAACCCACGCTAAAAATCACGTCTCCCTTTTCTCTTTTTATATTCGGCCGAAACCCTTTTCATTTCAGAAAAAAAATCAAACGAAAAAAAATATAAACGAAAGAAACAATAATGGCGGCCACAAATCCTTGTTCGTTCCTCTTTGCAAAAAAATTGGGCTTTTCAAAATCGGAGTGCCACGATTTCGATTTCGCTCGTCTTCACAAACTAGGGGTTCCTCGTGTTCATCTTTGCTTCTCTGAGTTCGTCGCCACTTTGGATTAACATTGGTATGATGTTGAATGAGTTTATGTTTGGCTAGGATATGATCATTTAGCACTCTATACAGGCACACTGCATTTTGGGTATGTTTATTTTATGCCAGACCAAACTTGCCTATGTTTTACTATTTGAATACACATATTTTGTCACTGTTTTCAACTGCAGTTTTAAAAGTGGTGACTTATTATGTACTTGGGTTGCCATGTCACTTATGAATGTGGTCATGAACCATGCATTTTGTCCAATACTTTGAAAAGTAGTCATGTACTCTTGCAATTACTTAATTTTCTACGTTCCCTGATGTATATTGTTTGTGTTTAGCTGTTCTTTGCTTCTTTATCTAAGTTCCCTTCCATTTTGTCTAAAATAGTTACATCTTTTGAAAGTTAGGCTTTTGTTTAAACTAACAACTTGACATCTCTTAAATGGTATAATAACACATATATATTGTGTTCACTTATTACAAGTTTTAATTAGCAGCATATAAATTCTTAAATATATAAAGTAAGTGTTGTTTGTTTTATATGTTATATGCCTAAGTTCTTATAAGGGTCTGACACATTTGAGATTTGAAGTTTTAATCTAGTCAATAGCCAATGTATTTTCATATTCTAAAACCTTGTTGTGTGATAAAATGGTTTTCTATGCATATCACAAGTTAGATTATGGCATATATTTGTTTCAAAATTTACATGCTTATATTAAAGAACCTGTCACA
The DNA here is from genome assembly GCA_030765085.1 of Allium cepa. Classification (NCBI taxonomy): domain Eukaryota; kingdom Viridiplantae; phylum Streptophyta; class Magnoliopsida; order Asparagales; family Amaryllidaceae; genus Allium; species Allium cepa. The sequence continues at coordinate 70,524,610 of CM060938.1, read as the reverse complement.
TTTTGCCTGGGTGTGCATCCTTCTCTAATTGTTTTGAATTCAGAATGTGAGCTTTGTTTTAAACTAGTTCAACAATATGCCTAGGTAGTAAATGCTTTCGCCCTGATGTTTAGTAACTATGAAAATAAAACACATATATGTATATTTTGTATTTTATAGTGTTGTTATCAATTTAGTACAATATTCAACAAGTTTATAATCTTACAACCTTATGTTTATTAAATAAATGCATGACCACTCCCGAGTTGCTATTACTTTGAAAAAAAATGTCACTCTCCTAAATGCATGTGTGTACAGTGCATTGAATTTTGTCACACACTTTGGTATGTCTGTGCTATGCCTGCTTGGGGTTTTACTGAGCTTTTGAAATTGTTTATTCATTTGGTTTTGTACTGATATGCTTCACTGGTACATGTGCATTGCTCACTTCTCTGATCTTGTTTGTTGGTGCACTTGGGTGCCCTTGAACTCATGGGGGGCTGCAGTCTTGTTGCAGTTTTCCCCTTGGATATTTGCGTTGGTCTGGACTTGAAGTCTTGATAGCATTTTTGCTTTACAGTTGCTCCTGCATACTTGTGATGACTGTAGTTTTATTTGTATTGCACCAAGTCAAATTTCATGTGTTTTGATGCTGTTTGATTTGTTGAAGCTTTGAACTGTTTTCATGCTTCATTCGAGCCTTCGTGCTTTGTGTACTTGTGGTGGCTGCAGTTTATTGTTGCAGTTTGCCATTGTGCACTAATATTGACTGCCCTATTTAATTTGGGAACTTTTATGTTGTTTTGAATTCTATGTGCAGTCCTACCTTGTATTTACAGTGTTTGTTGCATCGTGATCTTGTGGTGGCTGCGTTATTGATGCAGTTCGCCCTTGTATTCATTAGTGACTGCAGTTTCATTTTTATGGAAATTTTGCACTTGTTGAAATGTGCAGTAATAAGTTGTTTGGAAACTTGTTTTATTTCACAAGTTGTTGTGGCGAGGCAGCGCACGCGTGCGTGCACTGCAGCCACGTAGTATCGACATTTTGAATCGATATTTGAACCTTCATTGATTTTGGTTCGTTGATTTTCTTGAGTACGTCATCACGATAGTGGCAAGGCAGTGCACGCAAGCGTGAACTGCAGCCACACGATATTGATTTTATTGATATACTATTTTGTTTTGATTTATGATCTTTTGCATATTTCATTACGGTAGTGGCGAGGCAGTGCACGCAAGCGTGAACTGCAGCCACACGAAGTTGACATTTTAAATGTGGCGAGGCCGTATACGCGTGTGTGTACTGCAGCCCTACCAAATCTAATGTTTTAAATTGATGTTTCCATTTTGATAAAAATTATTTTATGTTGCCAACTCAATATATTTTGAACCGATTTTGATGATTTTGTTGTTAATTGCCGTTTAGGCAAACTTTGATTGTTTTCTAAATTATCTTCATCAATAATCCCTCCATCTATCTCATTGATAATCTGAATCTACTGAATTGTTGTTTAACACTGTTAAGTGTTATATTTACCGTTATCCGATTTCTTGTTAAAGGATCGGATAGGTAAATTATATTTGACTGTCATCTAATTGCTATTTAAATTATTATTGCTTCTATGCACTAATAACTGAGTTTGAATTAGACTGGCCTGTGTATTATTTTCTTTTGAATATAATACTCGGGTCAGACCGAGTATTTTTACAGCTTGAAGATTTTCAGGCCGCGAAGTTAGAGAGAGTTGGGGAAAGCACTTCACTAAAGTTTTCTGGAAAAATTTTCTTGTACTTAAGAATTAAAGATATATTTCGCTGTATAAAAATGAATGCATTGTACAAACTCTGATATATGTAAGAAAAATTATTTATGAGAAATTATATGATTGTTCTATGATTCTGTGGCTGATTCTGTTTAAACTCTATAAACTGAACAACAATCCGTCATTTTGAACGTTTCGAGTTGGTTTAATTACCGACTGGGGGCGGTCAGAACGGCGGGTCGTTACAAAAGTGGTATCAGAGCTTTGGTTTACACAAAGCTCGGTTTATGATGTTTAATATGAATAGTTACTAGAACCACTTTAAAGAAAAATGTTTTTCAAATTTAAAAGAAGTATAAAATTGTTTTCTTTGAAAAATAAAAGGTATTTTGAAAATTCAAATTTTTTCTAAAATTCCCCTCTCTAAATTTAGGATTGCGATAGTTTCTCATTCGAAAATTCATTATCGAATTGTTGAGATTTATGGAAAAATGAAATATAAGTGAAGTGAATTAATGAATTGGTTAAATCGAATATTGTGAATATCTCCGAAATAACTGTGAAATAAAATGATATGTTGATTTGGTTATAACCAAGAGAATTATTGAATTATAACTTGGAAATTTGATTTTGAATTCTTTTGAGAAATTGATTTCAAACGTTGTGAAGAACGAGTTAATAAATAAATGGATTATAAGTATTTAACTTATAATATGAACTTTTGGTATATAACTGAGTTATATAAATTGAATTGAATTGAATTAATAAAAAGATTGTAAATCGAAGTTTTATAACTAGAAAAGGAATTTATGAAGATTGTTTATAAATTCGAAATCAATTGAATTTGATAAGTAAATTTTTGTAGCTTATTAAAGGAGTTATATTCACGATTTTGGACAGTGGATAACCCTTTAAAAATAAAAATAAGTTGAAGAAATGATGAAATTAGTTGACAAAGTATATTCACGATTTTGGACAGTGAATATATTATTGAATAAAACAGATATGTTTTAGGTAAAATGATTGAATAATCCAACCTCTGCTAATAAGAATTGCAAATATTGATAGGAAACTTCGAAAACACCTTGTTAATTATAATGGCGAAAACCGAAGCACAAAAAGCAGCACGCCGTGAACAAAGAGCAATTGCTCGTAGAGAAGCAGAAGCGACACGTGCGGAAATTGAAAGGAGATTCAGTGAAAGGCAAGCACCTGGTCCATATGATGAGGTTATTTGCTATCGATGTCATAAAAAGGGACATTATGCCATTAAGTGCCGAAAGAAAAGAAAGAAAAGGAATGTGGATGTCCGATTCGCTCGTCCTGAGATTGTGTGTTTTAAATGTCGGGAGAAAGGGCATTTTCTTAGTCATTGCCCTAAAGTGAAAAGGAAAAAGTGCGTACTCGATTTCCCCGTCGATAGATTGACAATCTGCTACCATTGTCGTCAGACTGGATATATAGCCAGAAACTGCACCGAAAGACAGCAGGGAAAGCAAGCTATAGCCCGACCAGCTAGAGCGAAAAGTGCTAAGGTGATAGATAAGGATGGAAACATCTCATATTTTTGCAATAACTGTAAGGATTGGGGACATGTGGATTTTGAATGTGTTAATTCTCCTTTAACACAACATGAAATAGTGTCATCCGAAGATGAAAGTTTGGCAAAGATGCATACTACCGGACAAGAAGTCGATAGTCCTTAATTATTCTGTATCTTAAACCAACCAATATATTTTGTAATACTATCTTTTGTAATCCAAAATCTTCTATGTACATCTTTTAAAAGTATTAAGCTATGTAAAATTTTGTACGGAGAAAATATTTTAATGAAATAGCATCTTGGGAAGGAAATTTAATTGTTGATTTAACTGAATGAATCAAACTAAGTTTGATGTAAATTTATATTTCAAGTTTAAAACTATTGCCTAAAATAGTTAATATGGAAATATAGATCTAATGGAACCAATTGATGAATGGCTTACTAAAGAACTAGTTGATTATTTTTGAAATAGAAAGCAAATGCAAAGTTCAAATGAAATTTAGATTTCAAATTTGAAGTAGTCAACATGATAATCCATTATAGGTTTAATAAATTCAGTGATGAATTTGAATTTAAACGTGCAGAAAATTTAATTAAGTGAAAAACTTAATATTGAAAAGTTTGAAATCGGTTTAAAACTAATATTATGAAAAGTATGAGGAATTCAAACTATGAATTAAGTTGAAGTTGAAATTGGAAAAGTTAATGGTTTTAAAAATGTTTTAAAATGCATTAAGTATCGAATATATAGATTTCAACATTCATTGTTGAAATAGGCGTTTTTGAGAAATAAGGAAATGGTGGACTATAACATTGTTGTTATAGTAAATGGTTTCCGAAAGGAAATGTTGTTTATAGTATTGGGATTTATATATCTATCTTAAATTTCGAATCCCTATACTAGTGATTTTTGAGTTGTCGTAACGATGTTTTACGCAACATTCGTTTTGACTCAAATAAATGTGTTTAAAAGAATGATTTCCTTAAAGAATGGAATATATACTTAATTTTGATTCAAGAATATTGAATATTTTCCGTGTTGAAAATAAATGAACTTGTGAATTACTTATTATTTAATAAGTATGGAAATGTTTTCCAATATGAAATGAAAGGTTTGAAAATTTATCTTTTAAAGATAAATTGAAAAATGAATATTTGAAATTTATTTCAAATGGTTAAGTTGGAAAATTATATATCTTGTAAAGATATTATTTTTGGGAAATTTGAACGATCAGTTCAACTTGAATATTTTCCAAAAAGATTGAATCTTGAGTTAAATTGAGTTTAACTTTGACACCAAAAACAATATAAGTTGAGCTTTGAATTTTGGATAGTCGATTGGGATTGTATGTCTAACATTGTGAATTGATGACATAGCAATTGATCTCTATTAAATATATATCTGTGGTGGCGAAGAATTTATTCTTTTAGCTTAACACCCTTCTCTGCGACATACGAGCTTAGAGGTTATATATCGATAGACATCAATTATGTGTTGAGAATTGACAATGTAACGTGAAATCCAAATCGAATGTGAAGTCGATAATGAATTGGATTATGAATGTGAATTAGGTTTGAGATAACCTTAAATTTTCAAATCGATTTGGAGGAAAATTTTAAACATGATGGAAAATTTGGAATCCTCTATTTGTTATGAATGTGAATTGAGTTTTCGTAACTTATATATGTGAATATAATAAATCGAAAACCATCAGTTTGGAAAGTCATTATTATGAAAAGTCCTATGCAAGTTTACATAGGTATGATATGTACGAAATGTGAAATGAAGTACTATATGTATATGACATATGTTTTCTAAAAACTGAGGATATGGAAATGTACCTTCCATTTATTATTTGTGAAGGTGATTGGAACTCGGTGGAGTGTCCATTGGAAATCGTAGCTACGTAGAATTTCCATTAGTGGAATGTCCATTGGGACTGACTGGGATCCCCCACGATGGATCATCGTGTTTGGGATTAGGTGAATTGATGCTGACGTAATTCGTGGGGCGTGATGCCTACAGTTACAAGCGATTCCACTGGGATTGTGGCGCAACTGCCGTGTAAACTGCGATCTAGAAACCGAAGCGTAATTCGAGGGGCGTGATGCCTACGGCCACGAGCGATTCTACTGGGATAGTAGCGTAACCGCCGTATGGACCACGATCTAAGGCGACAACCATGGCAAAATTCAAGAGAGATGAGAAATCTAAGGTTACAAGCGATTCTACTGGGATAGTAGCGTAACCGCCGGGTAAACTGTGATCCATGGGGGAACGTGCTTTCCATATCCATTTTTAAAAGAATTTTTTAAAAAGTATTTTCACTGGGAGTTGAAGCAAGTATGTTTAGTACTTGGAGATTTTTAGTCTTGCGCCTGGCCAGCGTATGCCTAATGTCTGTAAGAACGACGATGGACTTGTTAAACTTCGAGTTATCAAGTATTTTCAAACTTTGAATAGAAAATCAATAGTCTGAAATTAGAATTACATAATTCTAACTTAATGAATTAAGGAAGAAGATCTTTACAATATCTTGAAAGCACACAGCTTTGGAAAAGATGTAATATGCAAATATTTAGCATGAAGAATTTCAAGTTTAAAAATCTGAGTTTTGTAAGTCGAAAATTTGGTAAAAGACTTTTGTGTCTTGATTATTAAAATTGATGAACAAAACTAGTGAAATAAAATAAATGGAATGAATCCTATATTTATTTGCGAGTTTGAAACTTGGTAAAATTGTGTAGGGTATAAATATCGGTGAGATTTTAGCAATCGTTTTTCCTAACTTATAATTTCGGGACGAAATTCTTTTAAGTAGGGGAGACTGTAACGGTCATGAATTTTGAACAATTTAATTTGTGAATATTTAATTTATTTTAAATATTTAAATGATGATTTGACGTGAATTTCAAATTATCAGCATAAATTGGCGATTAAATTTTAGAATTTAATCTAGTGAAAAGTTGAATAAAATTTGAATTTGACTTTGGAGTTGAAATTGAATATTGAAATTGTAATTGAAATTCGAACTTATGACTTAGAAAAAATAGTTTGGATTTACGAATTTTTATTTATGTAAGTTAATGAATTGATGGTTAGTTAATAACATTTTTCTTAACTTAAATAAAATGGAATAAAATTTTAATCATACAAAATAAATAAATAAATACACTTAGTTAAAGTTTTAACAACAAAAAATTAAGCAAAAACAAAGTAAAAGAAAATAATTTATACAAAACAAATTGGATTTAAAGTAAAGAAATAAGAAAAAATAATATATATAAAAATAAACATAAAATATAAAGAGTATGTTGCCTTACCTTATCACCATAATCCACGCCAAAATTCACGCCATTGTTTATGCCTTAACCCACGCTAAAAATCACGTCTCCCTTTTCTCTTTTTATATTCGGCCGAAACCCTTTTCATTTCAGAAAAAAAATCAAACGAAAAAAAATATAAACGAAAGAAACAATAATGGCGGCCACAAATCCTTGTTCGTTCCTCTTTGCAAAAAAATTGGGCTTTTCAAAATCGGAGTGCCACGATTTCAATTTCGCTCGTCTTCACAAACTAGGGGTTCCTCGTGTTCATCTTTGCTTCTCTGAGTTCGTCGCCACTTCGAAACTTCGGTGAGTGATTTCTTATCCCTCACATCTAATTCCACTCTGATGATTTTTAGCTTGTTAAAAAAAAAATTGCCATTTGAGCTGTTTGATTTCGTGATATTCTGGGTTTTGATGATTTTTGATCTGTTCGATCTCCTTGGTCATTTGTGTTGATTTGCATTATGCTCCGGTCACTAGACATTGATTTTTTTTGACCTGTGGCAGTTGTTCATGGTTGCAACTGCAGTTTCATCATGATTTTGATACTTGTTGATTACTGTTTTTTTTATATATATTTTATGATTTTTGACTAGGTTTGGTTTCGTGACCACCTCGGCTTTGAATTAATGCTAAACTACGATTTTTATAAAGGGGCAGTGAAATTTCATACATCCTCTAGTTTGCAAATTTTCAGGCTCTGCCTTCATTTTACTGTGAGCAAATCTTCTTTTTAAACTAGACTTCTTTGATTCTTTTACTTGTGAGTAACATTTAATTTAAAAAGCCTCAGTATGGATCTATTTGCTTGTTGATAAGTATGTATTGTATATATATATATATATATATATATATATATATATATATATATAAATGAGATCTGCCGTGTAAACATATGAATGTATTGCTGTATGCATGCTTGTTGTTGTATTTTTCTTGCTGTTCTTAGTTCCAGGCTCAAGATTTAAATAAAGAAATCATTTTCTCTTAATCTATTTGCTGTTAGGATTTTAGCTTTAAACAATAATGGTTTGTTTAATTATAAATTTAAAAGTTTAATTAAGGAAAACAACTTTGAGTTACTCTGAGGAAAAAAAAATGTTACGTTTTCACTATGTTCACAACAAAAGACACACTTTGGATTAACATTGGTATGATGTTGAATGAGTTTATGTTTGGCTAGGATATGATCATTTAGCACTCTATACAGGCACACTGCATTTTGGGTATGTTTATTTTATGCCAGACCAAACTTGCCTATGTTTTACTATTTGAATACACATATTTTGTCACTGTTTGCAACTGCAGTTTTAAAAGTGGTGACTTATTATGTACTTGGGTTGCCATGTCACTTATGAATGTGGTCATGAACCATGCATTTTGTCCAATACTTTGAAAAGTAGTCATGTACTCTTGCAATTACTTAATTTTCTACGTTCCCTGATGTATATTGTTTGTGTTTAGCTGTTCTTTGCTTCTTTATCTAAGTTCCCTTCCATTTTGTCTAAAATAGTTACATCTTTTGAAAGTTAGGCTTTTGTTTAAACTAACAACTTGACATCTCTTAAATGGTATAATAACACATATATATTGTGTTCACTTATTGCAAGTTTTAATTAGCAGCATATAAATTCTTAAATATATAAAGTAAGTGTTGTTTGTTTTATATGTTATATGCCTAAGTTCTTATAAGGGTCTGACACATTTGAGATTTGAAGTTTTAATCTAGTCAATAGCCAATGTATTTTCATATTCTAAAACCTTGTTGTGTGATAAAATGGTTTTCTATGCATATCACAAGTTAGATTATGGCATATATTTGTTTCAAAATTTACATGCTTATATTAAAGAACCTGTCACATTTTGCCTGGGTGTGCATCCTTCTCTAATTGTTTTGAATTCAGAATGTGAGCTTTGTTTTAAACTAGTTCAACAATATGCCTAGGTAGTAAATGCTTTCGCCCTGATGTTTAGTAACTATGAAAATAAAACACATATATGTATATTTTGTATTTTATAGTGTTGTTATCAATTTAGTACAATATTCAACAAGTTTATAATCTTACAACCTTATGTTCATTAAATAAATGCATGTGTGTACAAGTGCCTTGAATTTTTTCACAGACCACTCCCCAGTTGCTATTGCTTTGAAAAAAAATGTCACTCTCCTAAATGCATGTGTGTACAGTGCATTGAATTTTGTCACACACTTTGGTCTGTCTGTGCTATGCCTGCTTGGGGTTTTACTGAGCTTTTGAAATTGTTTATTCATTTTGTTTTGTACTGATATGCTTCACTGGTACATGTGCATTGCTCACTTCTCTGATCTTGTTTGTTGGTTAACTTGGGTGCCCTTGAATTCATGGGGGGCTGCAGTCTTGTTGCAGTTTTCCCCTTGGATATTTGCGTTGGTCTGGACTTGAAGTCTTGATAGCATTTTTGCTTTACAGTTGCTCTTGCATACTTGTGATGACTGTAGTTTTATTTGTATTGCACCAAGTCAAATTCTCATGTGCTTTGATGCTGTTTGATTTGTTGAAGCTTTGAACTGTTTTCATGCTTCATTCGAGCCTTCGTGCTTTGTGTACTTGTGGTGGCTGCAGTTTATTGTTGCAGCTTGCCCTTGTGCACTAATATTGACTTCCCTATTTAATTTGGGAACTTTTATGTTGTTTTGAGTTCTATGTGCAGTCCTACCTTGTATTTACAGTGTTTGTTGCATCGTGATCTTGTGGTGGCTACGTTATTGATGCAGTTCGCCCTTGTATGTGCATTAGTGACTGCAGTTTCATTTTTATGGAAATTTTGCACTTGTTGAAATGTGCAGTAATAAGTTGTTTGGAAACTTGTTTTATTTCACAAGTTGTTGTGGCGAGGCAGCGCACGCGTGCGTGCACTGCAGCCACGTAGTATCGACATTTTGAATCGATATTTGAACCTTCATTGATTTTGGTTCGTTGATTTTCTTGAGTACGTCATCACGATAGTGGCAAGGCAGTGCACGCAAGCGTGAACTGCAGCCACACGATATTGATTTTATTGATATACTATTTTGTTTTGATTTATGATCTTTTGCATATTTCATTACGGTAGTGGCGAGGCAGTGCACGCAAGCGTGAACTGCAGCCACACGAAGTTGACATTTTAAATGTGGCGAGGCCGTATACGCGTGTGTGTACTGCAGCCCTACCAAATCTAATGTTTTAAATTGATGTTTCCATTTTGATAAAAATTATTTTATGTTGCCAACTCAATATATTTTGAACCGATTTTGATGATTTTGTTGTTAATTGCCGTTTAGGCAAACTTTGATTGTTTTCTAAATTATCTTCATCAATAATCCCTCCATCTATCTCATTGATAATCTGAATCTACTGAATTGTTGTTTAACACTGTTAAGTGTTATATTTACCGTTATCCGATTTCTTGTTAAAGGATCGGATAGGTAAATTATATTTGACTGTCATCTAATTGCTATTTAAATTATTATTGCTTCTATGCACTAATAACTGAGTTTGAATTAGACTGACCTGTGTATTATTTTCTTTTGAATATAATACTCGGGTCAGACCGAGTATTTTTACAGCTTGAAGATTTTCAGGCCGCGAAGTTAGAGAGAGTTGGGGAAAGCACTTCACTAAAGTTTTCTGGAAAAATTTTCTTGTACTTAAGAATCCAAGATATATTCCGCTGTATAAAAATTAATGCATTGTACAAACTCTGATATATGTAAGAAAAATTATTTATGAGAAATTATATGATTGTTCTGTGATTCTGTGGCTGATTCTGTTTAAACTCTATAAACTGAACAACAATCCGTCATTTTGAACGTTTCGAGTTGGTTTAATTACCGACTGGGGGCGGTCAGAACGGCGGGTCGTTACAAAAACTAATTTGGATTCAAAAATTCAATCTTTAGAATTGCCAAAAATCTGTGACTTAACTGATTTCCACGTGAAATCCACATTTTGTGTGTGTATTGTGTAGTCCAAGGGTTTAACACAATAGTGCAAAAACATTCAACCATCACAGATCAAAATACAACAATATATTTGATAAGTGGTATAAACTATAACGCTTAACTTTCATTCACAGATCACAGATGTATATATCACGGATAAACAAATTACAGATCACAATACACATCAGGATATATCACGAAGCATCACATATCAAAGATATCAAATGATTCAACATCCAATATAATTCAAACATCCATAAGTAAGATAAATTTAATCATCTGATTAATTTAAATCAAATAAATTTCTATGAATAAAAATTTGCTAGTTATGGTAATTTAATAGCCAATTAATTATAAAAACATTTAATAAATTATCCTTTCATTGATCATTATTAACTCTTAATTAACAGTTAATACTTGATTAATTATCAAAACGAATTAATTTCTGCTTAATAAATTTCCAATGAATTTACAACATCATTTCTTTTTAAAATAAATTTCTTCAACTTATAATAATATGGGTCGAAATCCATTTACTTAGCCCTTTTTCCCGTAATTTTGGAATTTTATTCAATATGGTTCAAAAATAACTTTATCTTTTTTTTAAAACTCCTTTTTAACTTATCCAATTCTCACAAATAATTTTTACTATAACTTTCAACTTAAAATTTTAAAAATCCAATGTTTAACTATTTTCGGTATCCAACGATACCAAAAATATATTCGGCTAACCTATAGCCTTCAACAATCTCAATCACAAAGATAATCACACGGATTATAAATCAACCAACACACAACATATGAAATAAATTCAAATGTTTGAGGAATCCAGTTGGATCCCTCCAACCTATTTCCCTGCATCTAAAGATGTTAGCACAATACCAATTCCACTTCGAGGTGAAATATCGCGGTATATGGGATTTATAAAATATTATCCGCTATTATGCGGTGCAATAGGGTCTCATCCGCTATATAATGCGGGAAATCAACTCCAAGTACATATGTAATACCAATTCCATATCAAGTTGGAATTATCGCGGTATATGTGTTTAATAAATAACATCCGCTTAATCTACGGCGTATAGGGTCTATTTCAATACAACAGATAATTATTTATCATTCAATCACACAATCAAGCAATTTTAAATCTAACTATTTAAAATTTAAATCAAAATAATTCGATTGAGTGAGAAGTTCTCACCTTGAGTTTCTGATAACAGTTGTAGCGTTTTGTTTCGAATAAAATTAAGCACGCGTTTAATTTTACCCAAATTTTTCACTAGCTCCAAACGACTTCAAACCAGCTCCATTGCGTAGTGTTCGACAAAACGAAGCCAACGCAATTCGTTTCTTGCGTTTTCGACCTCGTATGAAAGAGATATCGCATTTCAAAGATTGCACAATTTGTAATATAATATAATTTACAATTTCTTTTAATTTTTATAACCTAATTGAATCTGGACCGTGCATTTCAAGGCCAAGCAGATCAGGCCGTTCACATCTATCATCTTCCCCAACGAGTTGCTTACAGGTGATTCACGAACAAAGAGAACCCATAAGCCGCCCTTTAGGGTTTATAGCCGCTCCACCATACGACGTCGAGAGCCCATCAAAACACCACCACACGAAACGCCTAGCCAAGCTCTTCCCACGGCCCAAACCACGCCAAACTCGGCCTCCATCTCGAGCTAAAAACCACGTGCGAAGGGCAGCACTTCAAACTCAATTTGCCATTGATCGGCTACGCTTTAAACGATCTCCACCGTTGATCGTGGAGATCTCATCATGCTCGACGTTTTTGCTGTTGGAAGATTTCTGTAATAAGGTGTGGATTGAAAGAAAAACGAGGAGGAAGGAGGATGTATTTCAGCCATTCAAATTATTGGAGGCGTCTGACATTGAAACTAGGGTTAGGTTTTCATTTTGTTTGCAAAGGTGAAATATGAAGTCCTTTTATAGAAAATTTCGCCAAAACACTATTCACTCGATTTTCCAAACTCCAAATGAAGCGTGCCGGCTGACGTTTCTAGGGTTTAGCCCGTATTTTGGACACAATGGTACATGTTTCGGAAGCCAATTCGATCATATGTGCGAGTTACGGAAATAAACGATCAATTTTAAATTAAATCGATTAAACCAATTTTTATGCGTTTTGGCTTGCCTCGGACAAACTGTAAATCCGATTGACACGAAATTTGAAACCATACAATAATTTGACATTATGGATCAGATGAAACTGGTTTCATCGAAATCCAAGACAATTTGAAAAATGACTACTTTCACTAGTCGATTAAATATTAAAATATTCAATTTTCACAAATTAACTTTTAATTCAATTTTAAAAGTTCACAAACATTGTTCTAACTCCAATATGATTTAATATAACTTTATAAATCATTTTTAATCACATTAAACCCAATTTCCAATTATTTACACAATTTCAAATATTAAATTATCGATTTAATTATCCAATTAAATCCAGATATTCGAAAAATAAATTATTTGACTTATAAATTTTACTTGTTAATATTTAAAATTAATTAAATATCTGAATTTCAAATGATAGAAATTCTAGGTCGTTATACTTCATCACCATCACAAAAAATATGATAGAAGAACTTTTCTATGGAGAATATATTTCTGGTCAAGTAAGTAGAAAAAACTATACTTTGCTTCACTATAAATTCTATACGCAATCCATGTTCTTTTTAAAACGTAGGTTATCAATTGGTTTTGGTTTAGAAAAAAAAAATTATTAGAACAAAGTTCTAGCATTATATACGTGAATACAACAATGACGTTAGTGAACTATAATATCAAATTTAATTTATTTACAAGATAAATTTTCTGAAATTAATTTTTAGCAGAAAAGTGCAACTGATGGAAACATGGAAAATATCAAAAGAGATATGTTTAATCCTTTTATTAAACAAACACTTCTAAATCCATTATGTTGCAGTATACTATTTCCTATACACGGCAACAAACATTGGAGCTTGCTAGAACTAATAGTGGAATCATATACTTGGAACCATTATGGTTCTCTACACTTGACCACAAGATCTAAGACTTTTAGAAGTAGACATTCAAAGTTTTCTATTAATGTGGTATGTAAAAAAACACAGAAAGTAAAAAAAAAAACAAGATTTATCATTATTGTAAAAAAAAGTTATATATATAATTTTTTTGGCAGAAAGCAGCGGTAAACAACATCAATAAAGCGCTACAAGACGCAGGGGAGAAAATAATTTTGGGAGAGTCTACATTGCTTAAAAATGTTAACTATGCCCAACAAAGCAATGGGAAATTTTCAAGATACTGGAGATTTTTATACAAAAATGCATGTTACACAATAACTAAAATTAACAAATATAGATTTGATTGTGGAGTTTTTCTAATGATATTTATACAAAAGATTGCAAAAGGAATGGACACTACATCAAAAATCAGTCTAGAACAACTCGATGCGTTTAGAGCACAAATAGCTGCATAAATTCTCTTTGATGAACCATACTGCTGGACAATTGAAATTTTTTGCAATTCAACTTTAGCAACAAAAATGTTCAAACTGAGAACGATAGCAACAATTTCTTTGATGTTTGATAGTCTTTTTATCACACGTTTGTTAAAAGTTTATTTGATGATAGACTTTAGGTAGTATATCTGAATTTACTAATGAATTTGTAATGGCTGATCTTAAATAGCAAACAATTACACAACTGATGTTAATTTGATGACGAAATTCTAATTGCTGATCATGAATTTGTAATGGCTATTTTGTTTCTAACGCTCTGTAATTAAAGATAAAAGCTTTTATCTTTTATTCATAATATTCTGATGTCATAAAATAATACATTATTAACAGTATGGAGTATCAGTTTTTTACAGTACACAATGTTTTTATGTGTTGCAGGTTTACATGTATAGCACTATTCGCCTTATTTCATGTACAATTTAACATTCCTCATAATTTCCTATGTCTTTACAAGAGCAAGCAACTTAAAAACAAGTAGATGACATTGTTACAGAGCAAACTATTTACAAAAGCTTGAGTTTTCACCATATTTACTTGATTCCTATAGCTACAAAAGCAAAAGAAATGCCAATCTCCAATTTAAATTAACATTGGTAGATAATATGTGTCAATTAAAAAGTTTGTCAAAATGCAACATACACCGAAAGAAACACTACATATAAGAGAATAAAACATTTGTTACTTCTTTATTAGTCCATCAATATTACAGAACTAAGCTCATTATTTAGGATATGGATAAAAAGATTAATTACATTCATGATCTCAGTTGCACTGAAGTCATCACCCTGATAATGACATTTATAGAATTGATAACGTTAGAAAAAACCTATACAAATTGTTCTTTTCAAAGCATATTATGTATAAATTCTGTTTTTTCATAATAATGCAAGTAAAATTTGGGATAGGTATAATACAAGTGGTACTGCTGTCAGTTTTACTACAGAATCTTAATTTATGAAATCAATATAACACCTAGTATCTCATATAGCTCTTTCCGTATACTTGCAATATATATGTTGTGATTGAAAATCATTTAATTACAGATAAAGACAACAAGGAAAAATATTAAACTCTCATCCCAACATACAACATGCTAGAATTATTCAATCTTTTATCTAATAGTTTACACATACCAAATTATGAGTGTAACAGCACAGAAAAATAATTTATGGAAAGCAAATGACACTTCGTACATTGATGGATCTTTTAAACTATAACAGAACCAAAAAAAAGGATATATGAATTTATCTTTTTCGCAAAAATAACAAAAATGTATACCAAATAACAATTAAACATAAAAATTGCTTAAAACCAAAAATAATCAAAAACATATCAGCAATAATTCAATCTATCCAATTATTCAAATATTCAACTCAAAATATTCAAAGAACAATAAATCAAATACATTGTGTTAACGGTAAAAATAGCTTTAACGCTAACACCCGGTGTATATCGTGATGAAGTGAAAGCACCACCCACTTGCACGGGAATCAAGGTAAACAAAAAATAGCAGAAAAGTAAAAGAGACACGATTGATTACATCCTCCATTATCTTCTTCGAGCACACTTTTTACAAAATTACAACACCTTTACAACACGATTGATTGATTATAACACTTTTACAATTCACTTTCGAGTTCACAACACAATTGAAGAAAGAAATTAGAACTTTGATGGCAGATTGCTCTTTGGATCCATATTGAATGAAGTAGATCTCTTGATGATGAATCTTCGATGACTGAAATGTTGGGAGAGTCGAGAAAACAGCGGAGTGTTGGCGCCTTGGAATCCGGAAAAAAGTCCCTTCCTAGTTGGAGTTCATGCCGTATTTATAGGAGTTTCTGGGCATAAGTCATGAACGACCTAAGGTAGGTCGTAGGTCGTGTGAACGACCTAAGGTAGGTCGTAGGTCGTGGGTAGCTGAGTTACGACCTAAAGGGATGGGTTGAAGGTTGTTGGCGACCTAACTGAGTAGCAAAGGAAGAAGTCACGACCTAAGGAATCACGATCTCAAGGAGTGGCGACCTAAGGATGCTGAGGAATGGCTTTATAGGCCGTGAGCGACCTAAATGGTAACGGTGTAAGGTGGGCGAGTTAAAGGAATTGCGACCTAACTGAATAGTCGTTAGGTCGTTAGGAATTGCTTTAGGTCGTTATGGTATTAGGTCGCGGAGTTAAGTCGCGGAGTTAGGTCGTGGGAAGTTAGATCGCGAACTAGTTAGGTCGCACGAGTTTCTGGGTGCTCTTCTTGTTAGATCACTAGGTGTTAGGTCGATAGGTCGTTATTTGATAGGTCGCTTCCCATGCTAAGTCGCTCCAATCTTTAAGTCGTAGGTCGCTAACTTGTTAGGTCGGGTATAATGCTTGCCGCACTAACTCGCTGAGTTGCTTTAGCTCGTTGGATACTCCATGCCCTAGGTCGCATACCGTTTTGGACGGGGCGCTGCCACGCACCCCGCCGGTGGCGCTGCCCCCTGGACCCCTGCGACCTGACCGGTCAGGTCGAACACCGTAGCGGTGGCGTTGCCCTCGCACCCCCACCTTGGGGGGTTGGCACTCCCCTGGACTCCCCTCCGTAGGGGATCTTAGATGAGAAATCATTTCAGAACTTGCTTTGTTGAGATGCTAAGTTGACCAATCCTTGAGACGAGCTATCTTGCTTTTCTCGGTCGATCTTTTGATATCACGGCCTTGCTAAAAAGGCGGGATAACACACTGGATTAAAACACTCAACTCAATTATTCAAAGAACACCCCCTTCTATCATGTCCTAGTTTTTTTAGACTTTCCACATCTGTTTTGCTTAGCATGAAAATCAGCACCTTCAACTCTATTCATCCTAGGCCTACCAGCTCCAAGAATAGGCTTAGGAGGAAGAACAGTAGATGCTTCCTTAGCTTCAATTGCTTCCTTATCAAAATTTGGAGCAGGATTGATCTCATGTGAATATGAAGCTCGATAATACTCAATAATAAAGTAATTCTCAATATATTCATAAACAGAATTTCTGGTTAAAGAAATACACTTCAAAGCATGTGCACAAGGAAAACCCATCACTTTCCATTGATTGCAAATACATATACGATTTTTAAGATCAAAATTTTGCGACGTTAATGAACTTCAAAAATATACCAACAAAATTTCAAAAAAATGTAATCAACGTATCAACTATAAAAAAATCAAAAGATTAAAGCAAAAAATGTAAGCAATGATATGCTCTAAAATTTACATAGCCACAATAGAAAATAAAACTGAGAATTTTAGCATCAAAACAAATATTAGGAAAATCATTGTCATAAAATCCTAATATAGGATGTTTACCATTATTACAAAAGGAACATAATAGAACTATGAAGACTAAACGCAATAAAGGATGTTCACCACTATTGCATATGTTGTCAAATATCATTGGGCTAGTGGAGATTCTGTCTGATATCAGAGACAAAGTTGACAGAACCGTCGATGTTAATTTTACCTAAATTTTCAACACACATCTCTTGTAATAGCTTGAATCCAGATAGCCAGTTTGAATGAAATCTAAATAATTTTCGTGTGATGTTAGGTTGTAAGAGTTTTCATTGTAAAGAGTATTGCTTGCACTATGCTGGTATATCTTTCATATCATTCTCAATTGTTGAATCTGAATTTCCAGCCATATTATTATTTGTATAACAAAAACTCTAGCAAAAGAGTGTCAGTTAAGTTTACAATCATTGATCTATGTCTATCCTATTCTTGTTTAGAATTTTGAATTAAAATTACAAAACGATTATCAAAATATCCTAACATACATATGTAAGACAATTGCCAATTCTGCCATTATATTGTAATATACATATGACACGATCTTGCATATATATATATATATATATAAACAAGTCGAATTTCCAAACAAAAGTTATTCATGCTATATATTCTCTGTAACACATAAGCCTCAAACTATATGCAAAAAAGTGAGTCAGATAACAAAATGAATTCTTTATTGCAAAAAGAACCTGCACCAACATAATCAAAACATAATACACAGGATACATAGCATATGGAAAAAAGATAAATACATTTATCTTTTTAGAAACTGTGAAAAGCATATAATAAAATACAACTACATACCTGGATGATTTAGAAACACTCTATCCAAATCCTTCTTCCTTCAATTTCAGCAAACGAGCTTCCATTTTAGGACAAAGCACACTAGTCCACTTAGACACCTTTTCTCTTCGATTAGACATTTGCATCATAAGTTTAACCCGAATACCATCAAGACATGAAGTGACAGGTAGACGTCTTTCATCCTTAATCCAAGAATTAAAACTTTCGGCTACATTATACTTATTTTCACCGTATCTTTTTTGAGGAAAAAATAAATCAGCCCAGTGGTCATATGGCTTATCGTTCAAATATTCAGCTTTCGCACCTCCAATTTCTTTATACTTTGACATAGCCTTTTCAAACTCATAACAATTAGTAGCTGAAGCACATCGTTCTAGTAAATGAGCTACCCACAAACCTCTTCCACTTTTCACAATATTATTTTGTATATGATACAAACAATAAAAATTATAACTATTTGGAAAAAATTTAGGAACACTTGAAAGCAAACCCCAATGTCTATCACTTAAAAAGTCAATGGTCTATCGCAACTAAGAGCATTATTTAAGTGAGTTAAAAACCAACTCAAACACTCTTTATTTTCCTTAGGAACAAGAGCTATAGCCAACGGAAAAAACCTGAAACAAAAAAAAACTAAATACATTCACTGTTAATCCACATAGCAATAATAAATTACGGCTCCACAACAATCTAACCCAAGTTTATAAAAATAAATTACAGCAGCAAAACTACCAAGTCCAAATTTATAACTAGGAAGAAGATGACAAACGTACATTTAAAAAAAAAGATAACAAAAATACCTTGATTTCCATTTTTTGCAGTACCTGCCATCAAAATACCACTTCGACCTTTCAAAAATGTTGCATCTAAAAACACCATAGGACGACAATAACGAAATCCAAAGATATATGCCTCATAACAAACAAAAACTCTCTCAAATTGATTAGTATTTTGATCCACTTCCATACTTGAGTAACTATTTGGATTATTTCTTTCCCTCTCCTTCAAATACCAAACCAAATCATTATAAGATTTCTTTTCATCACCATAAATATAATTCATTGCTATTTTATTACCCTTATAAGCAAAATAATAGCTCAAATCCACATCATAATCACTTCTAAAACTTTTCATAATATCTTTCATTTTCCTTTTTGGCTCACCATGAATTTTGATTAACAATTAAACTTCTCGCAAGATCACTATTAATAGTTGGACTACTAGTCGATCGAAATCCACCACCACAAGAATGACTCAAATGAATATTTTTAACAAACAATTGGTCCAATTGCTTCAATTTACAAGAAGCATGAATCCTGAAAGGACAACCATCTACAGCACATCGAACTATCAATCGTTCATTACAGTTCTTAATATACTGTACTTTAAACCCATTCTTCAAACAATAGGCACTAACTACTCGACAAAATCAAAGAGTGGAATCAAATTGTTGACCTACCCCAGTAAAAAATTTCAAAATTTGAACTCTTTTTCATCGGCTCATGTAAATCCCTTTCTTGTGTAAAACCAGACTGTATATCATCAGCATGCTCTAACATATTACTACTTGATTCTCCAACAATAAGTGAACAAGATTTGTTGTCAGTCCGTGAGATGATGGTTTTGACGACAACAACCTTAGAGTAGGATTATAAAATATAAATACTAACATTATAATTTAGAAATATATGTATATGCAGGATTTAATCATGCAGGTACCAAGAATGAAGACCGCACATTATAAAGATTCAAGATATCAAGATTGAAGACTCATAAGTATCAAGAATATCAAGAGTATCAGGATTTCAAGATTTCAAGTCATTTATTTTTTAATTAGGAATTTTGCTAAAACTCCTAGAAAAGCACTGGCATC
Organism: Allium cepa; assembly: GCA_030765085.1. Lineage (NCBI taxonomy): Eukaryota > Viridiplantae > Streptophyta > Magnoliopsida > Asparagales > Amaryllidaceae > Allium > Allium cepa. Next base: position 70,504,515 of record CM060938.1, on the reverse strand, counting down.
TTAAAATCCAATTTATTCGTAGAATGGAATCCACTTCTAGCCCGTTAAAGGGATGGAACCCTAAGTAGGATGGAACCTTTGAAAAATCTAGTGGAACATTGTTTTGTATCCGCTAACTTTTTATTCAAATGATTTTACAAAATTATCTTGTTTCCAAAATGATTTCAAAATCTTCCTTTTAAAAGAATCAAAAACATCTATCCTGATTTTAAATACTTTTAGCCTCAAAATAATCTTCATTTTTGAAATCAAATTATCCTTAGTTTTAAAACTATCTTTAATAATAATATATTTAATTTTTAATATTTATACTTAGTTTTAAATATAAAATTATAGTAAAATTTTATATATATTTCTCTATATTTATTTATGTATTTTAACTATAGTTAAGTATATTTATAAAAGTTTAAAATAGTTTAAATATAAGATAAAAGTTGTTTTCAAAGAAAAAAAAACCACCAAAATTTCCTTTGGGATGTCGACATACTCAATATACCCATGTCGACATAGTGTTAGTTAATTTTAAAATTTAAATTTCAAAAGAAGTGTATATTCGTCATATCTCTTCACGAATGGACATGGCGTTGTTCTTCTATAAATAGGGGTTGTTTTCAATGAATTTTCATTCATATTTTATGGTTTTCATTTCTCTTCTTCTTCCATATTTCTTTATACACATTCCTACCATTACTCTGCCGAAATCAACATTGAATCTAACTATATTATCTCTGGTTTGATTCTCTATCACTATCTCAACAAGATCCTTAGTTCTATTCAGAGTTGTAGGCTTCTTTGTAATCAATTAAACGAGAAAAGGTGTGATTATGGCCTTAGAAATCAATCAAGCGAGAAAAGGTGTGATTGTAGCCTTGGAAATCAATTTGGTGAACTTGTTGCCCGGAAAATCAAGTATCTTTACCCAGAGGATTGTGAATCTGGAGGGTGCACCTCGTAGCCTTGAAATCGCGGGTGTAATTGTACAATTTCTTTTGAAAGGAAACCCGCACTTGTGTGCAGGACTGGATGTAGGGTAACTCCAAACCAGTATAAAATCCGGTGTGCTCTTTCCTTTACTAGATGTAGGGTAACTCCGAACCAGTATAATTGTACAATTGCTTTTGAAAGGAAATCCGTACTTGTGTGCAGGACTGGATGTAGGGTAACTTCGAACCAGTATAAAATCAGTTGTGTTCTTTCCTTTACTGCTTTTACTTTATTTCGACATCTGTGTTTGATTTTGTGATCATATCTATGTCTGAATATTGCATACATTTGTGTTCAAATTAACAAAAACTCAAAAAGATTTAATAATTCCTTAAAACACTATTCACCCCCCTCTAGTGTTTATCCTAGCCTTAAAATCTGTAATCCGCATTTCTCACATTTGGTATCAGAGCAAGGTTTTCAAAGTTTCATAATTTGATTTTTGAGAAAGTTTTTAAAATGGCTATGTTTGTTAATACTAGTTTAGAAATATTCAGATCATCATTGTCTCATGAGTCTGCATATAATCAATGTTCAAATTCAAGTTGTCTATCAAAATTGTTTGATGTGCATGAAACCTACTTTATGGGAGTTGAGGAATCAATCCACAACGAACAAATTGTGCAGATCAAAAAGAACAAATGAATACTCGATAGTGGATGTTCTAGACACATGACTGGCATCCAGATATGTTGAATGATATAATATACAAAGACGGAGGACTGGTTAACTTTGGGGACAATTCAAAAGGATATGTGATTGGCATCGGCAAAGTCGGTAAATCTGAAACTCCTATTATTACTAATGTTTTGATAGTTAAGAATCTGAAACATAATCTGCTAAGTATAAGTCAACTCTGCGATAAAGGATATAAAATTAAATTTGAAAAAGATAAGTGTCACATTGAAGATAATAATTCAACTATAATATTTGAGGGAATTAGGAAAAAGAATACTTATATTCTTAGTATGAAAGTTTCAAATAATGATCAGTGTCTGTTGGCAAATACAAGTGACCCTTGGATTTGGCATAAGAGATTTGGGCATTTGAATTTCAAAATCTTATCTAGACTATCAAAACATGATCCAGTAAGAGGTCCCCCAAAAATGAATTTTAAAGTAGATAGTCTATGTGGTGCATGTCAATTAGGAAAACTTAGAAAAAGTTCCTTTAAATTAAAAGATATGATTTCAACTTCAAAACCTCTTGAATTACTTCATCTTGATTTATTTGGTCCATCTCAAATCCTGTTAATAAATCATAGTAAATATGTTTTAGTAATTGTAGATGATTATTCTAGACTTACATGGACAATATTTTTGAAACATAAAAGTGATACTTTTGAATGTTTTAAGAACTTTACAAAAAGGATTCAAAATCAACTTTCTCTAAAAATTATAACCATTGGTAGTGATCACGGTGGTGAATTTGAAAATGAAAAGTTTGAGAAATTCTATAATAAAAAGGGAATAACTCACAATTTTTCATTTCCAAGAACACCACAATAAAACGGAGTAGTAGAACGTAAAAATAGGACGATTCAAGAGTGTGCGAGAACAATGCTTTCAGATAGTAAATTACCAAAATATTTTTAGGCAGAAGTAGTTGCTACCACCTGTTATATGTTAAATAGATAGATCTTTAACTGATAAGACATCTTATGAACTTCTTCATAGAAAGAAACCTAAAGTATCTTATTTTAAAATTTTTGGAAGTAAATATTTTATTTTAAATACTAAAGATAATTTAGATAAATTTGATCCTAAGTCTAACAAAGGTATCTTTATCAGATATTCTAATAAAAGTAAAGTGTACAGAGTATTTAATTAAAGAACTAACACCATCGAAGAAACAATGCATGTTTCGTTCGATGGAAATCTCAAAATTTTTAAAGATACAAATGATGAAGAGGATTTAATCATTCAATATCAAGAGTCAACTGAAACTTATAATGAAATTAATCATCCTAATAAAAGGACTAAACTTTTAAAAGATCACCTAGTTGAAAATATACTAGGAGATATGCAATCTATTGTTAAAACTAGAAATCAACTAAGTCATATGAGTAATGTAGCTTTTATATCAACTATTGAACCCAAGAATCCAAAAGAAGCATCAACTGATGATTCACGGATTTTGGCTATGCATGAAGAACTAAATCAATTTACTAGAAATGATGTTTGGGAACTTATTCCTAGACCTGAAAATAAAACTATAATTGGAACTAAATGGGTTTATAAAAATAAAATGAATGAACAAGGAGAGGTAGTTAGAAATAAAGCTCGATTAGTCGCTCAAGGTTATTGTCAAGAAGGAATAGATTTTGATGAAACCTTTGCTCCTGTAGTAAGATTAGAAGCCATTAGGATTCTAGTTGCTTTCGCAAATCATGATAATTTCAAATTATTTCAAATGGATGTTAAAAGTGCTTTTTTAAATGGATTTGTAAAAGAGGAAGTATATGTCGAACAACCATCACTTTTTGAAAATGAAAAATTACCAAATCATGTTTACTAACTTAAGAAAGCTTTATATGGTCTAAAACAAGCTCCTAAAGCCTGGTATAATAGACTAAGATCTTACTTATTACAATCAAACTTTGAAATTAGTAAAATAGATAATACTCTTTTTATTAAAAGAAATAAAAATGATATTCAACTAGTACAAGTCTATGCAGATGATATCATTTTTGGATCAACTAATTTTGAAATGAATAACAAATTTTCTGAAATAATGACAAAAGAGTTTGTGATGAGTCATATGGTTGAATTAAACTTCTTTTTAGGATTACAAATAAAACAATTAGATAATAGTGTCTTTATTAGTCAAGAAAAATATGCTAAAGACCTAATTAATAAATTTGGTTTGACTACTACGAGTGGAAAACCCACTCCCATGGCAACCAATGATAAAGAAGATATCTCGAAAGATGTAGATCAAAAATTATATAGAGGAATGATTGGATCACTACTCTATATTACTACTAGTAGACCTGATATCATGCATAGTGTTTGTCTCTGTGCAAGATATCAATCCTAACCTAAAGAGACCCACTTAAAATCCATAAAACGTATCATAAGACATGTTAAACATACCTCTAATTATGGCTTATTTTACCCTAAAAATGATTCCTTTGACTTAAGGTCTTACTGTGATGCTGATTATGCTGGTTGTAAATCAGACCGAAAAAGTACAAGTGGAACTTGTCACTTTTTGAGGCATTCTCTGATTTACTGGTTTAGTAAAAAGCGAAACACAGTTTTTTTATCAACAACTAAAGCAGAATATATTTCTGCTGCTTTGGCTTGTTCTCAAGTAATATATATGCAACAAACTTTAAAAGATTATGGTTTAAATATCTCAAAATCACCAATTTATTATGATAATACTAGTGCGATAAATTTATCCAAAAATACTACTCAACATGCTCGAACTAAACATATTGATATAGGACATCATTTTCTCAGAGATAATTTAAATAAGGAAGTAATTGCTGTAGATTATATTAACTCCAAGAATCAAATTGCTGATATATTAACAACCCTTAAATGAATCTATATTTACTAAATTAAGAAGAGAATTAGGTATTTGTATAAATGAAATATAAAAAATATAAATAACAAAGTATAATTAAACATTAGAATAAAGTAAATTAAATAGCAAAAAATCAAGAATCATGTCGACATCCCCTTGTAACCCATGTCGACATACAACGATTTTTTATTTTTGAAATTTTTTCCACCAAAATTCAAATAATTGGTTATATATTCTTCTTAATTTCGAAATTATGTTCTTTCTTTCCATTATTTCTCTATTTTATCTTCTGAAATTAAATAATCAATGGCCTCTTCTTTCAAATCAAACAAAAATTCAACCTTTTCTTTCCCTTCTCCTACTTATGGACCGTTTCAACAAATAACGCTCGCTCGTGTGACGAAAATGGAGGATTCTCTGAAGGATGCACTTTAGTTAATGACTGAAATCCAAGTGATGCAACTTCGAATGGCCAAAGAACAAGAGAGGCAAGGCAAAATCATTAGGAATTTACAAAAATTTCTAATGGACAATCACGCTAACCCGATCTTGATTGATGAAGACTCTTCAGGAGATCAAGTACAAGAGACCAGCGAGGAAGCAGAAGAAGAAGAAGAAGAAATCTCCATAGAAGAAGTGTACGCCGAAGATGTGGAAAAAGTCATTTGCGTTGGTGAAGTGTGCTTTGACAAAGATGGAAATCTTGTCGAACAACATGGAAATTTCTGTTTCCACTATCCAAATTGTTCGGTTCATAGATCTCCCATTTTCAAAGACACTCATTAGTTTCTTTTCTCTTTTTGCTTATTGTTGTATGTTCTTTCTTACGTTTCCCACGAAAATGTAAATATAACTATATGTTTAATAAATAAGTTGTGTTCTTATATGTGTTGTATTAAAAGTATTATTATATACTTAGGATAGTTAGTAGTTTAGGACTAAATTTTAAGTTATAGAGATAAGTATTGATTATTTATGATAACACTATCATTATAATCACATATCATAAAGTATTAGATCAAGAGGGAGTTATGTAGTTTGAAGTTACATAGTTTGGACTTATATAGTTTGGAGTTAGTTTTTGTTGATGACAAAGGGGGAGAAGTATAAATTAGGATAGTTAGGCATAGATTAAGGGGGAGTTATTAGGATAGAAATAATATTTTATATTCAAAGATTGTCATCATCAAAAGGGGGGAGATTGTTAGTCCATGAGATAATGGTTTTGATGACAACAACCTTAGGATAGGATTATAAAATATAAATACTAACATTATAGTTTAGAAATATATGTATATGCAGGATTTAATCATGCAGGTACCAAGAATGAAGACTGTACAGTACAGAGATTTAAGATATCAAGATTAAAGACTCACGAGTATCAAGAATATCAAGATTATCAAGAGTTCAAGATTTCAAGTAATTTATTTTTTAATTAGGAATTTTTTTTAAACTCCTAGAAAAGCACTGGCATCTTAAAATCGAATTTATTCGTGGAATGGAATCCACTTCGAGCCCGTTAATGGGATGGAATCCTAAGTAGGATGGAACCTACGAAAAATCTAGTGGAACATTATTTTGTATCCGCTAACTTTTTATTCAAATGATTTCACAAAATTATCCTGTTTTCAAAATGATTTAAAAATCTTCCTTTTAAAAGAATAAAAAACATCTATCCTGATTTTAAATACTTTTAGCCTCAAAATAATCTTCGTTTTCAAAATTAAATTATCCTTAGTTTTAAAACCATCTTTAATAATAATATATTTAACTTTTAATATTTATAATTAGATTTAAATATAAAATTATAGTAAAATTTTATATATATTTCTCTATATTTATTTATGTATTTTAACTATAGTTAAGTATATTTATAAAAGTTTAAAATAGTTTTAATATAAGATAAAAGTTGTTTTCAAAGAAAAACAAACCACCAAAATTTCCTTTGGGATGCCGACATACTCAATATACCCATGTCGACATTATGTCAGTTAATTTCAATATTTAAATTTCAAAAGAAGTGTCTATTCATCATATCTCTTCACGAATGGACATGGCTGTTGTTCTTCTATAAATAGGGGTTGTTTTCAACGAATTTTCATTCATATTTTCTGGTTTTCATTTCTCTTCTTCTTTCACATTTCTTTATACACATTCCCACCAATACTCTGCCGAAATCAACATTGAATCTAACTAGATTATCTCTGGTTTGATTCTTTATCACTATCTCAACAAGATCCTCAATGCTATTCAGAGTTATAGGCTTCTATGTAATCAATTATACGAGAAAAGGTGTGATTGTGGCGTTGGAAATCAATCAAGCGAGAAAAGGTGTGATTGTAGCCTTGGAAATCAATTGGATGAACTTGTTGCTCGAAAAATCTAGTATCTCTACCCAGAGGATTATGAATCTGGAGGGTGTACCTCATAGCCTTGAAATCGAGGGTGTAATTGTATAATTGCTATTGAAAGGAAATCCATACTTGTGTGGGGGACTGGATGTAGTGTAACTCCGAACCAGTATAAAATCCGGTGTGTTCTTTCCTTTACTGCTTTTACTTTATTTCTGCATCCGTGTTTGATTTTGTGATCATATCTATGTCTGAATATTGCATACATTTGTGTTCAAATTAACAAAAAATCAAAAAGATTTAATAATTCCTTAAAACACTATTCACCTCCCTCTAGTGTTTATCCTAGCCTTAAGATCCGTAATCCGCATTTCTCACATTTGCTACTTTCACCAACAACGGTATCCATGGAATTATTTTTCAACCTTAGAAAAAAAACCAAATATTCTTCCTTTCTATACCAAGATAAGTATAATACAGCTTGAAGATCACTATTTGTTTCAACAAAGGTAGTCTTTGATTCTCAAATATAAAAAATATCGAAGCATAATGGAGGAAAATACCATTCCTCACAAATCTTATTCTTAACACAAGAAATAGAACCATCCAATCCACAATGAGAACTAAAAGAATTCTTATTGAAATCGAACACAACTATAACAGATAAACAACAACGACAATTAAAGATATAAACAAATAAATATGTGTATGAAAATGTTTGAAAACATCTAATCTTAATTAACAACTAATTACATCACATAAAAAAATGTTTGAAAATATTTGTATACTGCTTTCAATAAAAATAGAAATTCATTTATCAAACAATTGGATAAGGAAGTGAGAAGAGTGGACTAAAAACATAACAAATTGAGGAATTATTATCACAACCAAACAAAACAAATACTTAAAAAAAAAACAAGACTTTTCATCACCATAATCCATTAACTGATATGTTGAACATTTATTTTTAGAGCCCATTACCAAATTAGAAATATCGCCTGATCAATTTAAGAAATTCACAAGTCGCCTGATCAATGTAGAAAGATCACCTGATCAAATTAGACGATCGGGAGTAATTGATTAGCAATAATTCTAACCAATAATCCCATTTTCCTATTTACTATCATAAACTTTTCATATTAGAACAAAGATGTAATAAATAGGAATCATAGTAAATTAAATTTGATAATGAAAATCTTTGAACCTAGTGAAAGTAGAGAAGAAAATAAACTAAAGAGGCGGAAAAAGCTGTCAATGGCGCTGAAGAACTAAAGAATTCAATTTTTCTTTCTTTCTTGCAACATATAAAAACATAAACGTCCCAAACATGTTTTCATTCGTAATACAGATCAAAGTTTAATTTAAACTAAAATCAAATAAGGAGAAATTTACATTTACAGATTAGTACATTAGGAGAAAAATCACCTTTTGCAGATTTGGAGATCGAGAAAAATTGTCTTTTGCGGATTTGTAGATTAGGATAAAATCGTAGATTTGAAGATTAGGAAAATCGCCTTTTGCAGCTGAGATGATTTAATTTGAAAAAATGGTTGAACATATGTTTTTGTACTGCAAAATAATTCGTTCGAAACCATGTCCTAGAAAATAAATGGGTCTGACTTAGAGGCCCTTACCACTAATTTCCACTTATTATAAATTGTTCCATTTATCTTCTTAACAGTATATGTGCCATTAAGCCTTACTTATGAAATCATTTTGGTTAATTAAACCTTTTTAAATCTTGGAATAATTCCAAATTGTTTCACCTTTTATTTAGGAAACCATTTCCAAATCATTTATTTAAATCTCATACTAGGAAACATTATTGGTTAAAAAGGATTATGGAAATTATGCTAATTCTACTCAATATCAATTTTTGTATTCAACCTTTACTATCCATCGAATAACGGTGATATCACCTTTTAAATTTATATAGAACGTATGGGTTCCCTCCTTGGAATTTAATACCAAGTGCAAGAAGATTATTTCTATGCAATCCAAGTTGCTCAAATTTGGATGTTTTAATCTTTTATACTTAACTTGTTTTCGACATTTCGACCTTATCCATCCCTTGTCCAAGAGAGACCAGGTGAGTCAGGGCACTAGTTGCTCCTGAACATCTCCTTAGTTTAAGCATTTCACTAGGATCTTACGAATAAAAAAAATCTAGTCTACTCATTGGCTTTTAGAGCGGAGGTTAAATCACTTGATTTTGATAGCTTTTCATCAAACCATTTATTTAAACTCTTTAAAATAAATTATAGAATCCACAAATCATCTTTAAAACACTAAATTATTTATTTGAAAACATTTATAAAGATTTGGAAAATAATATTTAAGTTTAAGTTCATATTTCAAAAGTTATCAAAATGCTGCAAAGGTGCTGCAAATAGTGCTGCAAGTAGTGTTTTCATAGCTTATTTGATTAAAACAACTTTTCGATCATTTAGAAATCTGTTTTTACAATTTAAATCTCTTTCAAAACATTTCAAAGGATTTATAAAATTTATTCCATTTCTTTGAACATTTTAAAAATATATATTTTGAACACTTGCTACTTATGCCACCAAGCTGCCAAAACACGATTTTATCGAAAACTTGATTTGGTCATATTTTAAAATCTATTAAATTAAATCTCTATCGTTTTATTTTATTTGAAAACTATAGTCATAAGAGTTTCGAAAATTCTTATTGCAAAGAAATTCGACTTTGATTCCATCCTATAGAAGGATTTAACTTTTACAGCGTGAATTCATGAACTCTCTTTACGCAACGCGACTATTTTTGACTCCAAATTCATTATATGTCAAAATTTCACCAAATTGAGTTTTAATGTTTACAAAACATTAATAAACCATTTTCAAACCAAAATTTTCCATATTAAATCTCTTTTTCACTTTTAAATCATTTCGTAATAATATATTATTATAATATTCATTTCAACTTTCTTGTATTCTCAAAACCATTAAGAAGATAAATAACTTTGTACACTTATTATTTATGGATCAAATTTCCATTTAATTAACTATGGTTAATTACTAACCATTTCACTTATTATTTATAAAACAAGTTATCAACCATATTATAACCATATAACCAATCATAATATTCACCAAGTTATTGTCCAATATCAATCCATATTCAACGTATTAATCTCTAATTTAACATATATATTATCACTTTAAGTTTTATATAAATAAAACTAAGATTGAATACTCAAAGTTTATATCCACTCCACTAAAAATTTACGTAGCTTACCAAATCGATTCCGGCAGCACTTCCTCCTCTTTTTCTTGCTCTGGAGCCTCTTGAACTTTCTCCTTTCTTCCTACTGGGCTCGGCCAAGATTTGGGGTGGATGAAGGAGCTCATGGCCAAGGTTAGGGATGGTGGTGCTCTTGGTGGAGCAAGGGGAGTGGTGGTGGCCACAGGTTATGTTGTGGAAGAGGAGTGTTTTGAAGTGTTTTTGAGATGGATTTGATATGTATATGCACTAATATTATTTTAGTTACTTTTTTACTAAAATTTCTTCATAAATGTCCTATGGTAGAAGCCATTAAAAAGCTAAAGAAAGAAGATGAAGGAGACGAAGAAATGAGTGAATGAAAAGGTGAATGGATGCTTGTATTTAAAGGAAAAAGGAAGTGAAAAATATCTAAAACACTATCATTATCCATCACCATCACCATATGCACCTACCCCCTCCATTTCCATCATGTTCCCACATTATTACCTCCTTCTGTAATGAACAACTTTTCTGTATAGTTTAAGCTAATAATAAACCAAACATGTCCAAGCCAAATAGAACGGTACTGCGGATAGTTAGGGAAAGGAAAGAAGAAAGAAGACAAGAAGAAACAAAACAATAAAGAATCTCATAGAGAAACAAATAATCTATAGTAGATAACAAATCTTTACACAAAATGAAACTATAATATATGTATATACAGACATCAATTAGAATATACTAATTATTTTGCATGAATAGTTATAACAACCTGTCCTTACAATTGCGGATAAATACAAAAGTAAATGCAACGGAAAAATAACCACCTACGTGAATGCGTCTCTGGCCCCGGCTTTCCACCTGAAGTTCAAAACATATCCAACTAAACCTGAAAATATGCTCGGTCTGACCCCAAGCATTATAGGGAAGCAACGCCCGAGTCAGTTTGGTTAAACTAGCACGAGAACTCAAATCACAAGGAGTTTTATTTAATTTAACTTGTAAAATCCTTTAAAATCAAAGGCATCTCGTAAGTCTACGCCGCACATAAATGCGGACGGGTTTTTACCTTACAATGACCAAAACCATTATATCAGAAAATCCTGTGATATTATAATAGTGTCTAAGGACGAAAATAATAATAATCAAATAGTTGTGTTGCTCGTTAGTGTACATCACAGCAATACTAGCTATAAAATCGAAAATCGATACAGCACGTTCGCTAATTATGTAGGATTTTCATAGAGGTGCCCTCAGTACTTTGAGTAATGATCCTCATGTACAAAGATAAGAGATATCCTTCTGAAGCAGCATACATTCTTAGTGATGAACCATAGGAAAACATAGTTGGTCTCCCTATGACCGAGTGCATCTCCCCATGCATGCATAAAAAACCATAAGCGACATCCAAGAGGGGCCGACTACCCCTATGGGTTTTTCCAACCCTACTGGCCATGCATCCTATCTTCGATTTTAGTCATTCCTCCTGATGAGGCTACATCCAGAATTCCAGCTTACGCACCGCCACCAAATAGATCACAAAATCTTATATGGATTCCAATACCCTAACGGGTCTCTAAATCACACAAAGATTCCCACATCTCCATTAGATCTTGGAATCACACTCGTATTCCCATACCACAACGGGTCTCAAAATCACACATGGAAACCAACATCTCAAAATATCATGAATCTCCTCCATAGAACCGTAAATGGTTTTCAAAGTGGTTATGGGTTCGAGTCATCTCTTACGAGCACACTCTTTCGCTTCCCGGGTGCTCCACAAAACCAAACGCTGATTTCTGGAATGCTTAATGCCGGTTCTTTAGGAAATAATAAGACAGTACATAAGAGCAGGGATCATTCCCTAACCATTTAAGCGGATGGATCTCCTTACCATTTCTCCTAAAAGAACAAAATGAGTTTATACGTACAGTATAGCACCACCGATGTTAACTATATCATATAATTTCTATATTTTCCCTACTTATTTCTAGAGTTAAAATCCTTTACTGTTAAGTAGGGAATATTTCCCTACCACCAAAATTAAGAAAGATAACATTTTTAGGCCAAAACTTAGTAGTCGATTATTTAACTATCAAATAAACAAACATCCAAAAAAAAGATTATATTTCCCAAGAAAATTCACTAAGCCTCTTAAATTAATGTTTTATTAATCTAAAATCACAATTCAAAATCTTTGGAAATCACATCCATATACTTATCTAACAAGGTAAGTATATTCACAAACTACTCTATATTTTTGATACTTAGAAAACATAACCATATACTTATCTCAATGGTATAAGTATATCCACAAACTATTTTACTTTTAAAACTTAGAAACCTTTTCATATGCTTATACAATGATATAAGTATACTCACCAAACCCTTAAAAAGAATTTCTATTTAGAAATCATATTTAACTAATCAAACCCCAAATGTCATCTAAAATGGAGGAACCTAAAACACCAATCTCTTTATAAAACAATCTTAATAAATTCCAAACACTGTATATAAAACTTCCGATTCTCGGATCTTTAAAACTCATTTATAAATTCTTTTATAATTATCCAAAGCCATTTGTAAAAATCTTCCCATATTTAATCCAACTCATTAATAGATTCTTTAAGTCAATAAGGTCCTCTTAATAAACCATAAGTTATTTAAAATAGTTTTAAATAATAAATTACTCTTTAAACGTCCTTCTATTTCATTTTAGTCAAATATTATTTAAAATAACTGTACAATCTATTTAATAATATATTAAATTAATTTCAAACACTATTATTGTATTGATATATTAATTTCAAGGAAAATATTAATATAATAATTAATAAATTTTAAGACATTATTAAAACAATAATTAATTAACCTTAAACTAATACCAATATGAAAAATAATTATCCTTTAAATACAATTAAATAACTTAAATCAATTTAATTAATTAACTTTAATCAGAAATTAAAATATAGATAATCTTTTAGATAATTAATTAAAATATAATTAAAACATTTCCAAACTATAACTAAATGACTTTAAAGTAATACTTAAACTAAAACATTTTAAAAACAATACTTCAATAACTTTAAAATAGCATTACGAAAAATGACTTTAAATCATTATTGAAAACAATTATTAATTACCTATAAATTATCATTACTAATAAGTTAGTACCCTTTTAAAATCATATTACTGGATAATAATTAACTTTAAATCTTATAATAATAATAATTCTTAAATTAACTTTCAAAACAATAATTAGTTCTTCGAATTTGAAGGAGGCTTAAAGATCACCATGGTACTTAACAAGCTACCATATTATTCAATTAACTTTTCAAGTTTACAATGGATATTTACATAATCAATGACTATGTAAATAAGTTCGACACTTAACCATCATTGGTTAAAATATCACTTATTCAAAGTGGCATATCATTTACGATACATAATCAAACATCCAAAACTATAAAATAGCAAAACGGGGATTTATTCTTAATTGCCATATAAATTTAATTAGCAGAATGGTGTTTTATTCAGCTAAACTGGTGTTTGATTACCATATTCAATCAAATTTAACTCAGTAGTATTTTATTTGGCCAAATAAACATCCATAATTAATGTATATAATTCAAACGACGTTATTAATTAAAATAACGTAATTAAAATCTGGTCCGTCCATATATGTCATAATTTTTTTACCTGTACCAAGCTACCAAAAACATCACTAAAATGTTGACTTGCCATTACAAGTCCAATGCAAAAGGAATCAGGTCGATCGAGTTTAGAACAATCAAGATATTCCATTCCCAAGTCAACTAACTTAATATATATATATATATATATATATATATATATATATATATATACACACCAATTTTTAAATAAAAAGCTTCTCAAATAAAAATGCAAATGGGTCCAAAGCCCATTCCAACCTGCCTTTAAAAGCTACAGCTTCTTCCCTAACTCATCAAAGTAAATGCTTGGAACGAAAAGAGTGCATGCATGATCGTGCACGCATGCACATGGACGACAACTCGCTTCGCCAACCCACAAACAAACTTCACCAGCGAGTCCAACTTCCCATCCTCACCGCACTAACCCCATCGCCTTTGCCTCCGATAGCTTCTGGAAAATTCTGACCGCTGCTACCCTTTTTAATTTCCTACAGGCAACACAAAATTCTCGTTATCCAATCACCACGCCCACATTCAGTGCTTGCCGCCACCACTGACAAGACCTCCAGCCTTTCGCCTCACCTCCGAGCACCTTAGTGCCAAGTCTGATGCCCTCATTCTTACCAGCGATGAATGCGTACGAACCTATCAACCAAAATGCTCCAAAACCCTACTCAAGCCAAATCCTCTCAGCACAATCCACTAAAGCAAAATCCACCATGTTCATCGCCTCTGCCTCATCCCAAGGCTCCTTCCCGACATCTCCAATTGTCTCCTCAACCACCGGTTCGTCGGAAGTTATTTTTTGAATGAAATTGGATCATCCCTTCCTCCTCGACGAACCAGGCCACTACAAATCACACAGACAATTATAAAAATCCCAATCGCTACTATAAACCCATCCATACCCTCCATTCGGCAATCTGCGATCGTCGAAAACAATCGTTTTCTCGACCACTTGCAGCAATTTAAAGATATCTCTCTGAATACTCGACAAAAATCATCGAAACTATTTTCAGAGGGAAGTAGATTCGATTACGAACAATTTTCTTGTTGGTTGCTGAGGCTAAAAGTGAATAGATTGAAGTGTGGTGATTTCTAAAGAGAAGAATTGTTTGATTTTCATTCTATATAAATAAAAATGAGGAGTAGAAGAAGCTTTATCTGTATCTTCATGTTGCTGGCGGTGTATTCATAAGTGGAGATGACTTGGTGGAGAAGGGTTTAAGTATTTATGGTGAAGTGATAGGAGGTGATGGTGATGTCATAGGCTAGGGGTTGGCTAGGGCTGAAATGATGGTGTAGGGTGGCTGATGTAAGGATGAGATGGTGAGGTAAAAAAAGAGGGAAGAGATATGATAAAAAAAATCTGGATATTTCTATCAAACATTCTGGGGTGCAACGTTCCCCAATATTCCGTTTGCGTACGAACTACTAATGACAAAATAAAATATAATCGCTTAAAACAATGTGGCATGATCATGAAACAACAATAAAATAGTCCAGTTACCTTATTTAGTTATATTTCAAAAATGCAGACTTTTGACGTAAAAAGTGCCAAACGAAAATTTAATTATTTTTCAAATTAAAAATTATGGAAAATTTCTATAAATTAAATTAAAATAACGTCATCAAAAATTCAATCTAAATTTGAAACATAGATTTATTAAAATTAATTAAATTCGAATATTTAAACAAATTAAATATTAAAATTTGAAGACTAAAAGTACGGGTCATTACACCCTCCATGTGCCTCTATCCCTTTACTCCTTCCAAACCATCCATTCATGTCCTCAGTTGACTTAAGGTTGCTTAATGGTTAAGTATTTAAGAAATATGTTGAATTTTTTCTTATATATATGTTTATATATAAATGTATTTGTATGCGTATATGTGTTCATACGTGCATATATATGTTACATGAGTGTACATGACATTTAAACAAGGTTGCAACAACTTATATTTCTAAAACCGTTGAAAATCGAGAAACCGATTACCAATCATATTTTTACTTATAATTTAAATTACATATATATTTAAACAAAGTTTGAAAATAAATTTTTAATCATTTTTAATTAATAAAAATGATCTCATTTGAATTATAAATTCATATAAATCAATATTAACAATTATCTACAAAAATTGCTATTATACTGATAAAGCAATATCAATTTTCTTATATTTTCCACTTCATCATGTATCTTCATAAAACTATTGTAAATTACTTATTATCACTTTATAACTATTTAAAACAAATTATAATTTTTTAATAATAGTTATTTGAATAGTTACAATAATTATAAATCATTAAATCTCAGTTTTCAAATCATAAATCAATGATTAAATATAATGACATCACTGATTATGTCATAAGTACATTAAATTCCAAAAAAAAAAAAAAATTATTTCATATTCGTGTTCAATTATAAAAATAAGTGTGCATATCTAACGATGTTTGACATTATAGAACTGTTTATCGATAAAATGGTTTTCAGTCATTTTATCGCTATTTTTCCAAAGTATGTATTTTTTTTGTGAATACTTATTGCCTTTTTTATTTATTATCATTCAAAACTCTATAATTTATGTTAAAAAACCTTATATTGAAATATTTTAAAAATAAATATGATATATCAAATTGATAAATTTATGGGTCGTTACATCTACCTTTGGACATATGACACGGGTTTTCGAACAAATTCATGATTATATTTAAGCTCATGGGCGATATTGGGTCCATTTCAAATAATTCTGTCTTATGCAACATCCTAGATTTTGAGCCAATTTTTTTTAACAAATTTCATCCTCAAAATCTTTTCTAAGAGGCGAACAACATAACTCGCATTAAACATCCATGTTATACAACCAAGTTATCCACACACCATTTACTCGATCGAAAGTGCAATGTTATTATGTACTACAAACATACTATAAGTGAGCTCAATCCTTGCATGAGTGTATGATCATGGCAGATAAGTATGTATACAAATACCCTAAACGTGTATAAATTTTTTTATAGGGGTGCCAAGTGATAGTGAAAAGTGTAGCAACCATTCCCTACCTTCCAATCTAGCAACCATAATCCAACCAAAAAAAACCTAATTTTGGATAGAAAAGTTTTCCAATGAAAAGCTTAATACAAGAAGTTTCTCATGCTTTCCGTCGGACTTTCCCCCATTGTTCTCGAATCAGCTTAATTTCTTTGTTGCGGAGCTTCCTAGTTCCTGCTTCACAATGCATGCGATGCCACAAGATACTTTAGGCTCCATCTCAATATCCCTAATTGATCGTACTCTACTACAGCGGCTGTGCTAGGAAAGCATTTCCTCAAGTGCAAAACATGAATAACATCACAAGCTCTTGTCAACTTATCCGGTAGCTCCACATGGTAAGCTAGTTTTCCTATTTTTTATAAAGTTGGAAAAGGCCCAACAAATCTTTGATGCTAACTTTCCCGACTTTCCAAATCTCACGACCTTTCGATAAACACAAAATCCCATACTTTAAACCCTAAGTCTTTTCTTCGCTTGTCCGCATAGGATTTCTGGCGATCTTGTGCGGCCTTCATTCACTACCTAATCAATTCTATCTTTCTTGTTTTGATACATCAAACACATAGTAGCAAATTCTGTCACCTTTTTCTTCATTCCTGTCCAATGGAAAACTCCCTTTATATCTGTATTCATCTTATGTCCTCCGAGGTGAATGGTCATCCTTGAACGGTGTCACTCCATGAGCTAGATTTTATTTTTCCAAAATCCAAAAAACAAAATTGGGATTAAAGCAGTCTTTTTTCATAGTTGCTAACCTAATTTCCTCATTAACTTCCAGTTGTACCTATATTTTATCGCTAATTAAGTGTCTTTATGAAATTTTCTTATTTACGTTATTCATATATATATATATATATATATATATATATATATCTAGTAGTCTTATCCCATCCATAAAATCAACCCAATAGTAAAACATGAACATATCTTATACCATATCATACGCTTTCCCATAAGGGAGACAACTAGCGATAACAATCCCAAAAAAATCTAAAAGAAAATTTTGCTATTTATTATTAACCGGTATAAATAATGTTGTGGTCCTAATACTCCCTACTAGGATGGGCATTTCTAATATGTCATTTCACTATCACCTACCTTCCTTAATTTTTCTTCTTAATTTCTAATAAACGTGGCCCATTCATTACTTCAATCAATATACTCTTAAAAGTTGATCATTAATGTCAAAGTTCGGCCATCTCTGATCAATCCTCATTTAAATCTCTTTAATCTTTTTATCAATTTTAGAATCCATTTATTATGTCGATTCAATTCCTTCGTTAATGTCACATTAAATTCCTTAATTAGTCCCCATTTAATTCATTTCATTTCCCATTAATTACAAATTTATTATCCGTTAATATGTAATTAATGTCTATTAATCCTAATCCGCTAATTACTAACTAATACGTATATAATCGTAAATTACGTTATTTATATATTTGTATTTTATACGTTAAGCACGGTTATATGTGTGTCTATGTATTAATTTCTAAACTAGAACATTCCTTTTCCATATTTTAATTAATCGAAGCTATCCTTCAAAAAAGAATTACCATTATAATTTTTCCATGAATTAATCAAAGTGCGATCTTTGGTTCATTTAAAACTGCAAGGAATTAATTTTTTCTTTTTTAATGAGATAGATGGTGCAAATTATAGAAAAGGATATCCACATCTTACATCTTTCGTTTTTGGTATATCCCTTGTTAACTCAAACGATATGCTTTTATACATATTTTGGAGTTGGGCAATTTATGGAATTTACAGGGAACTGGCTCTAAATAAATCAAAACATAGAAATTCGCATTCAAAGTCAACTAGGGAAACCTAATATACAACCTAATTATAAATATGGAATATCTTCACAACATTACCAATATTCTATAATTAAATATCTAAGACTGATTTTCGAAGCAGGTTGTACATACTATTCCTATTTTATTCATATCTTAAAATCTTTACACTGCCTTACCTAGGTAGTGGTCCCTATTTACTCCATAAAATTTTGTTTAATTCTCACCATTCTTACAATCAAAATTTCACTATTATAAAGTACCTTTTTCGAAACCTTTACCTTTAAAAATATAAATTTGAAGCCTTTTTTCCAATTTTCAAAAATTGCGTAGTTTCCAAAATGAGTCATGAATTTTTTCCCATTTTCTAACAATGGTTTTCCTTTTTAAGTAGTTTCTACAACAGAGATTTATTTCTTTAAAAGTTGGACATCTAATTGAAAACATTTAAAACTCAACTGTTAAATCAAAAATTCAAAAATTACTTAACTACAAAATGGAGAAAAATAATTTCCCTTTTCAAAAACCTTCTACAACATACAAAGTAAATTTCAATAAACTATCTTTATACAAATAAACTTACAACATTAATTCAAAATCGGCGTTTATTACTTCATGAAATTATGGCTATACTCATGGTCTACCATTTAAAGATGTATTATTATTATTTTCCAAATATAGCTACTTTTAAATCTATTACGAAGATTAGAACTTCGATGGCATTTCAAAACAATAGGTTTTCCTTTATTAGATATTCATTACTCAAAGATATTTCAAGTTACCAAACATGTACTTCAATAGACCGTAAGCATGCCAAGTTTCCGATTTCGAGTTGTTATCTTATCCTTAAAATATACATCAACATTTATTCTTCCACAAGAAGGGTGCTTAAAATATATATTCCAATCCTAATTATTTTTATCCTTCTATTCTCTATTCCTTAATAAATTCCATTTCCATTTACGCGCAACTTTAGAAAGAATGTTAAAAAGAAACTTTCAAATAGAATAAAAATTATCAAGCCCAACCTAAATCCTATTTCATAATTATTAAAAACAAATAATCTCTTTCCTTGAGAATTGAAAACCTTTTTAATCAACCAATTTTAAACTAGAAGTTCAAAAATGAAAAATTATGTCTACTAAAAACCCTTTTAATAAGAAACTTTTGACTCGACAATTTTTTTTAAAATTATGAATTTCCTTGCTTTTTCAAAACAACAACTTCTCAATAGATCATTTGAAAAACTTATTCAAAAAATTTCAAGGAAGTTTTCAAAAATATTTTATCAAATTCTTTCTCATGGGGTTAGATTTAGAAATTGACTTTAATTGTACTTTCTTTCGAACTTTCTTTCTTCCATACTCAATCTTTATAAAAATCCGATGTAACACTGCTAATTTTTGATAGCATTATTTAGGATATTTAATTATTTAAATTAAATAAAATAACGTGTTGATTAGGTGTTTGACATTTGATTTAATTAAGAGGTAGTCATGCGATTTAAATAATGCATTAAAAGAAGAGTTTCACATTAAATAAGGGAGAGGTAAAATAGGAAAGAGGCCATTCCTATATCTATTACCTTAGGCCATGCATACTCCTACTTGTTCATTTTCGTTTGTTCAAAATTTTAAAAGCAAAGGTCGGCCACCATTAATAAGAGAAAGAGAACGAAAGAGAAAGAGGAAGCATAATCAACAACATATTCATTCAAATATCATATATTTAATTTCTAAGCTAAGTTGAATAATATTTACATTTCTCATTTGTTTTGTTTGCGGTTTTAAGGAGATATCCCAAATGTTTTGCAATGATTTGCCACGTTTTGAATAATGGAATGATTGTATATACATTTTAATGATTTATGCATATTCATATTGATTTTATGATATATTTTAAGGTAGAAACCCTATTAAATGACATCTAAATGCCTTTGAATTTTTATATAGACCAAAAATAATATTTTGGAGACAGGATTCAATTTTTAGAATTTTTGTGGATTTTATATGAATTTTCTAGTAAAGAAAATGTTATTTTGGGTTACAAATTATTTATGGTTAAATAATAAAAGATTTAGGTCTGAAATTTTAAATGTTGGAGAACATGTTAAAAGAGATTTTCTGGAATTTTTATAGATTTTTTCCTAAGTGTTTTAATGGACATAACTAATTAAGGTATGAAACTTAAATGTTTTATATTATCATAAAAGGAGAAGGGAATCTTTGCAAAAAAAATCAAATTTGTCGGTTTTGGAAATTGGCAGGACTTTTGAAAAAGTATAATGGCAACTAATCAGATTTAGACAAACAGGGCATGTTAGGCACAAAAAAAATTTTAAAAGGACATATAAACATGTTTAACACTGTTTAGATGCTTCCGGCAATGGGTTCCGCCTCCTTACCTTCGCCTCTGACACTGTCGAAACCAATGCACATGGTATCAAGAAATCGGTACGTAGTGAATTGGATGTAGGCGAAAGGTAGTGGGTCAAAATCAAGGTTCCGAAGGGGTTGAGGCTTTACTTTATTTTGAAAGAAAAAGCGCGCCTGTTAGCTTTCGACTATGAAGCTTTCGACTTAGTTAGCTTACAACTAGGTCACATGGATTTAAAGTAAATGGTTTTGATTGGGTTGCACCTTTGTTTTTAAATAACTGCTTTTGACTAAATTGAAACCTTTTGCTGCTGCTTTTTTATCTTTCGACCCAAAAGGTTTCGAAGGAGTTGTTTTGTTTCTAAAATTTGGCACTTCTTCAATGCTTTCGAAGGGATGGTTTCGACAACATCACTTCTTTACTTAGAAATAATTTCGAAAGTTAGGCTTTCGACTTAAATGATTTAAAGCCCCTTTTGCTCAATTGAAGTATAACCCAAAAGGTTTTGAAAGAGTCAGTCTCGAAAGGTTTTTCCGCCTGTTTTAAATTGAACCAAAGTACTTTAGAAAGGCTTGTGTTTATCAAGGTTTAATACTTTTGAAACGTTTTAAAGGATGGCTTCGAAGGGGTGGTTCCCCAATGGTTTCGAAGGAGTAGAAAAGGATGATTTTTCTAGTTGTTTCGAAAGGATTAAAAGAAAAATTTTCCAAAAGTTTCGAAAGGTTTGAAAGGAAAGAGATTTTTTAGCTTTTTGAAGGGTGATATTTAAAGGTTTTAAAAGAAAGATGTCTAAGGTTTTTAAAGCTTTCGAAAGGAAGATTTTCCAATGTTTTCGAAAGCGTTTTGAGAATGATTTCAAAAGGAAGATTTGGCCTTTCGGCCTAGATAAAAGAAAGGCTTTTACTTGGTTTAGAAAGAGGTACTTTCAATGGATACGAAAGGGGGACTTTCAAAAATTTAAATGTTTTCATCGACTAGATTTTGGTAAAGTATATATAACATGGCAAGGTGATTTTGTGTAAAGCATAGAAAATATATTTTACTTATTTGAGTTTGAAATTTAAAGATTTTAAATCAATTTTAAAAGGTTTCCAAGGGAAATTTTGATAAGACATCCCTAAGTAAAATGTCTCAAATAATAGAATACCAGATAGGATTGGTATAGGGTTGCGCCCTATGTATTAGCTATTAGCACTAGCTAATTTTGTCTAGAATTCCAGTGTGTAGGGGTTTGTCACAGGTAAGACGAAAATTATGAATACAAG
Organism: Allium cepa; assembly: GCA_030765085.1. Taxonomy (NCBI): domain Eukaryota; kingdom Viridiplantae; phylum Streptophyta; class Magnoliopsida; order Asparagales; family Amaryllidaceae; genus Allium; species Allium cepa. The sequence continues at coordinate 70,482,254 of CM060938.1, read as the reverse complement.
CAGAAAGGAATATATGTTTTTATACATATAGGTTATTGGTGAGCCCGTGAAACTATTAGAATCAGGTAACCCTGGGAGATGATAAGTTAAGGACAAACCGTCCAAAAGTGAAGTATTTAACAGATAGTTAAGGACAAAATGTCCAGAAAAAGAAGAAGTGTCTAACAGATGTTAGATAAATTTTGATATATTGTTTGGTAGGCCTAAATCAGCAAAAGGTTAGTGGTTAGGAAACAAAACGATATTGTCCGAACAGATAGTCCATTTGTTACCTAATATGTATGCTTAAATAAATATGCTTTACAAATTTTAACCAGTTTTGGTTGCAGGAAAAGATTTGCAAAAGATACCTTTTAAAAGGATGTTAGTGAGGGAAAACCCATTCCGCTAAGCGGCGTGGTCTCGCCTTAACATAAAATAAAATAAATGAACAATTTTATTCACACTAGGCTTTATGTCTAACTCGAAGTTTTCGTTTTGCCCATAAACTCTCGGGTGGTCAAATTGATTAGAGTAGGCTAAGGGTTGAGGTTTTCAGGTTTTTGTATTTTGGCGAATAAAGCATCTGAAGACGAGCAGGTGGTTGACGAATAGCTTATTAGGAATACAAAATATTTTGTTTATTTTCGCTTTGTATTAAGTCATATATGATTGTATTGCTTTGATCAACCAAAGGGGCATCATCATATGTCGTTCTTGGCGTATTATTATAGATTATATCCGATCATTGCTTGGGGTACATTTTGAGATTATGTAAATTGGATATGAATTATTGTTTCGAGACATAATAAGTCAATTTTTTTTTTGAAATCTGTGATTTTATTCATATTCAAGTGCTTCTAATTTTATGGATATCATTAGTATTTCCATATTTTGTCAGCAAACATTAATACTATGCATGATTGCGGTATCTGTAGCGCTTAGTTTTTGGCCTCTAGATACGGGATGTTACAACTTTGCATCAAAGCATAGGTTTATGAAAAACTTTAAACTAATAATGTTTTTTAAAACATAATCGTAAGGAATTATAATAAGATTGGGGTATAAGATAACGCTATAATAATGTACTTGTATTTACTATATATAAGTATATGCTTTATCTCTAGTATCCTATCTTTATTAGGTTATATTTCTACATCTCATGAGGTTTCAGTGCAGATATGGACGGTAGAAGAGGAAGAGTTAACGCAAGAGGGGAGAGCACCAATGGGAATGCCAGACGTAATGCGAGGAGAGGTCAAGGTCAAGCACAAGCAGAGAATGTGGGTGTTGGAGTCCCGCAAAGTGGAATGATAGCTATGTATCAGCTTTTTGTAAATATAATGCAAGAGGGTATTGCTGCTGGAGTAGTGGAAGTAGGAGTTTCAGGAAGCTATGGTAGTCAATAATTATGCTATTCTGAGCAGAGATTATGTGAGGCTCTAAGGAAAGCCATTTATCGGAATGCAAGATGACATTGAGGTGGAGAATTGGTTGATGCATTGTGAAAGAATCTTTGCAGACTTAGGGCTCAATAGTGAGTAGAAGAGGAAGCTTGCTTCTAGACAGCATCAGGAAGCAGCTTTATTTTGGTGGAATAATGTGATTATAGCAGTGGATAAGGAGACTATGACATGGGCACAGTTCAAGAGAAGGTTCCAAGAGAGGTTCATATTGGTGATTGCATAGTCTGCTTTGATCTGGAAGTTTGCCGAGCTAGAATAGGGGGAGATGACTGTTTTGGAGTATGGCAGTAGGTCTGAAGAGTTGGCCGGGTATGGTTATACCACTGTTGATATAATGATGAAGAGGAATGAAAAGTTTATCAATGGATTGAAGCCTGAGTTGGCTAGAGCTACTATACTGCATATTAGAGATCCCTACGATGTGGTTGTAGAGATGGCTTTGAGATATGAAGAGATGCTTGCATGTCAGGAGAATAATAAGGTAAAAGATGTCCAAGTTAGGCAGGGCCGGAAGAGGAAGTTCTTCCACAAGAAGGGTGCTTAGAAGAGTGGAACAGCCAAGAAGGGAAAGTTGGAGATTATTTGTTTTAAGTGCGACAAGAAGACCCGCTTAGCCAATGAGTGTCGTATTGGGAAGGCTAAGGAAGTGGTTGGGAAAAAGAATATTAGGGGCTTGAACTACGATCAGATAGGCCAATATAAGAATCAATGCAAGGAGCCTGCTAAGGGTGGAAAGGGCAAGGAATATGCATTGGAGCCTGCTACTTTGAAGCCAACAGCTCAGGAAAAAGGAAGGCAATTTTGGAAGGTACATTTTAGACCCATTATATGCTTGTTAGCATTCTATTTGATACTGGTGCGTTGTATTCTTTTATATCTAGATGTTTGATAGATAAGCTTAACCTAGAACCCAATATTTAATTACTTTCTTACGGGTTGCGAATCCAATAGGATGGTATGCAACTCTAGGGTTAAGATGTGACCAGTTAGAGTTTGACTTGTTAGGTCGTACTTTTGTTTAAAGTTTGCATATACTTTATTTTATGAGGTTTGGGATTATTCTTGGGATGGATTGGTTAAGTGAGTACGATGCTGGGATATTTTTCCGTGATAGGAAAATATCGCTTAGACACCATGATTGTAGCGACCGGATTGTTTATATTGTAGAAGGTTTTGGAGTGAGGTGAATGCTTTTTGGGTGTTATGGAATTTGATGATGAGTTGAGTCGAGTTTCATGGTTAGAGAATTCATAGATGTTTTTGAATCTATAGTTGGATTGCCACCAAAATAAGCCACTGAGTTTTAGATAGATTTCCTTCCAAGTGCAGAACCAGTGACCAGATCGCCAAGCAGGATGACCCCTACAGAGATAAGGGAGTTGAAGGTGTAGTTGGTGGATTTGAAAGGCAAGAATTTTATCAGGCCGAGTAGTTCATCTTAGGGAGCAGAAACAGTGTTTGCTAAGAAGCTGGATGGATCGTTAAGGCTCTGTATCGATTATCGTATGTTGAATGGAAAGACCATAAAGAATCAATATCCACTGCCAAGGATTGATGATTTGTTCGACCAGTTGAGTGGAGCCAAAGTATTTTCCCAGTTGGATTTGGCAACAGGTTTCCATCAGCTGAGAGAAGCAGAGGACAGTATACCTTTGAAGCGTTTAGGACCAGATATGGGTCGTACAAATGGTTGGTTATGCCGTTTGGACTGACTAATGCGGCAGCATTCTTTGTTGATTTGATGAACCGGGTTTTCCGAGAGCACTTGGATAGGTTCGTATTCGTTTTCATAGATGATATCTTGATACAATTTAAGGATGAAAGAGAGCATGAAATTCATCTAGAATGGTGCTTAAGACACTGAGGCAGCATCAGCTAAAGGTGAAGTTTTCGAAGTGTCATTTCTTGAAGAAGGAAGTGAAGTTTCTTGGTCATGTAGTCTCAGAGAAAGGGTTGTCAGTGGATCAGACTAAGCTTGAAGAAGTGAATAGTTGGAAGCGATTTGAGACAGTAATGGGGATAAAGAGTTTCCTTGGCTTGGTTGGTTATTATTGGAGGTTTATAAATGATTTTTCGTGTATAGCAGCATGGATGACTAAGTTAACGAGAAAGGATGTGAAGTTTGTGTGGACCAATAAGTGTGAGGGAGCATTCTAGAGTTTGATACACTTATTGACCAATACACCTATGCTGGTTGTTCCGGAAGAGAATCAGGATTTGGTAGTTATACAGATGCATGTGGAATAGGGTTAGAGCTATACTGATAAAGAGAGGTAAAGTGATTTCTTATGCTTCTAGATAGCTTAGACCACATGAGGTCAGATATTCGATTCATGATTTGGAAATAGCTGTAGTGATTTTTGCGTTAAAGGTGTGGAGACATTACCTTTTGGAAGAGGTGTTTGAATTATATATAGATCATAAGTCGTTGAATTATTTGTTCTCTCAAAGGGAGCTGAACATGAGATAGCAGAGGTGGTTAGAGTTTATTGCCCCTTTTGATTTTGGGATTGAGTGTGCACCAAGGAAAGGCAACAAGGTCGTAGATGCACTTAGCAGAAAACATCGGAATGCGGTATTAGCAATGATTGCGGAGTGGAAACATTAGGAAGCATTAGTAGATTGTAGAGTGCGGTGGAGATCTGAGGCTGAATCCAGTGGAGACATCGTAGTGTTATCTTTTTTGGAAGTTCGACCAGTGATGATCGAAAGGATTTCTTCTAAGTAGGAAGAAGATCCGGTATTGGATGAATAGATCAGGAAGTTAAGAGATAGAACCGAAAGCGATGACTCGAAAGATTTCAGTCTTGACCAAAATGAGAGGTTGAGAAAGAAAGGAAGATTATGTGTTCCGTGTGTAGGAAACATAAAGAAAGAAGTATTGGAGGAATTCCATCATTCGAAGTTATCTATTCAATCATCTGAACGAACCCAACATTAAAAATTATGAAACCTTCACCAAAAATCATATTTTCCAAATTCAAATCTAGATATACAACCCAATCTTGAAATTAAAATACTTAAATTTCTGTCAAGTAATGATTTTCCACTGTATATTCCCATTTTACAGTTAATTATTTCCTAATTATATTCATAAATATTTTTAAAATCAAGATTTAGTTAACACAAACATTTTTCCTTTAAAAATTACAACACGAATCTACTTATACATTGGGATGTGAATTTTATATGAAATCTTATGCCTATTGTTTGCAATAGAGATATGAACACATATATATACAAACATGCACCCATTAATCCCTATACATATAAACATATCAGCAGATATCTCATCACATTTCAAGGATACTCACAAGCATCAGAATATTAAAACATGTTAAGGGTTTAAAAGAAATGGTTTGCTTACCTGGAAGAACAGAGGGCAAAGAATAGCCTGGAAATGAAATCTGGAAGCATTTTGATCTAGGACTTGTTTTATTTATGGATTTTTGAAACAGAGACGGTATTTTTCAAACTCTTTTGATCTGGAATCTCGCTTACTTGAGTTTGCTTGAATCCTTAATTGCTTCAGGTTGAAACTAGAATACTGATGTTGTTTGATCTCTCTTTTTGTTTTGATTTCGTTGTTTCCATGTTTCCATTCTCTCTAGTTTTAATTTTGATCTCAGGCTTTTGTTGTTCTTGATTTCTTTTTGGCTTGCAGGCTTGTGAAGTTGTGGAAGAGAATTGACGAAGCCAGGTTTCTTTCCTTATACATGTTATTTATGTTTTTAAATTTTAATAAAACCATTTTGCTACTTGTAAATCCAATTTACACTTGTTAATCTATGTTCTATTCTTCTTACACTTGTTAAAAATATTCAAATTTATATTTAGTCCTTTATTCCATTAATTTATAATTTATGGTTTAAACCCTTTCATTTTATAGATTACTTATGTTTTATAACTTTAAAAAATGTGATTTAAAATTAGTCAAACATTAATAAGTAAATATACGAATATGTGTATATATTTGAATTTAATTCTTTAAATAACTTTTATAAATTTATTTATATTAATTTCAAAATAAAATTTCCAAATCTTCATATTATAAATACAAAACAAATTTCATATTAGTATTAAATTTTAGAGTTTCCAAATCCAATATATTATTCAAAATATTTATTTTTAAATTCTAAATTAAAAAATTAATATACAATCAATTTGTATTTAAAAATGAGTAAACAAACAAATATCTTTTTATAAATATAAATTTTATTCCATTCACAATCTATTTATTTTCCAATTTTTTCAAATTAATTCACCAATAAATTCCCAATTTAATTCTAAAAATTAAAATAATTACCAATTTAAACTTGATTTAAAAACGAGAATGTTACATGACCAATATTATTCACACCAGGCTTTATGTATAACTCGAAGTTTTTGTTTCCCACTCAAACTCTCGGGTGCTCAAAATTGATTTGAGTAGGCTGAGGGTTGAGGTTTTCATGTTATTGTATTTTGGCGAATAAAGCCTCTGAAGATGAGCAGGTGGCCTCTAGATACGGGATGCTACATCCGATTATTTCATTGTGGTGATTGATGTACATCTTTTGTGGGAATTTGCTCCACTCCTTCTTCACATCTTGCTTCATTCCTTAATTCTGGTTGTTTATAACACAGATTTTTACCTTCAATCTATTTTTATGTGTTGGGTTAGGTCCACTAACCTACGTCTATATAATTAAAGGTATATAATTTACCCAATGATAATTATACGGCCTTAATATATTTAATTGCTATATAACATGTTTATTTGCTATTTATATAAATGTTAATTGTCTATAATAAATGATTATTTATCTAATGGACAATTTTTAAAGGCATTATTTATTCATTCCAATTTTACCTATCATGCCTTCCTTATCTCTCCATAATTACCCTAATAATCACTTTATGGTTCCTCTATATCCTTACTAAATTCTTGTAACTCCCTATTTATTGCACATTTACTGCGTTATTAACTTTGGAGTTACAATCTCTTCCTTCTACATTTTCTAAAGTAGTATTATATGCTCTAGCAAAGGTTTTTATAGTGTTTTTGCACATGTATGCGCATGTGTGTGTATTTATACATAGTAGGGTTTTTGAAAAAAAATACAAAAATAACAAGTATGTCTCTCATACGTATATCTATCCATGTTGATTGGGTAATCTAAGCTCTGATACCAAATGCAACAGTCACCTAAAAATGGTGATTGCTACAAATGGTAATTCCAAACACACTAGTTTTAGGGCCCAGCCCTTGACTGCTTAGGCCAATCCTCAGACTGCTTGACTAACCTCATTGTCAGGACGTGTAGGGGTAAGAGACAAAGCTTTGCAATAGTTTACAATGGGAGAACCCACTATCATGCTATATCGACATGCGACTAGGTCTGGGGAATAGAAATCCCAAGCCTTATTGCATTAGTACTTGGGCAATATAATTTAAATAGGAATATGTCTTATGTATTCTACCTTCATCGTAAATCTTTCCAATTATAAGCACAAAAGATTTCTCATAAATAAAAGGGTTGTACAAATATAGCCCATAACCATCTTGCTATCTACCCAATAACCCAAATCCATCGTCCAGAATGTCATATCAATTTAAGAGATATTACTCAAGTCACTTAATACTTTCAATGGAAGCTAGGCAGACTCTAACAACTTAATACCTTATTTAAGGTAGATCCACATCATTTACTACCTATCCTAAAGAGGACCCTTCACCAGCAACCATGTAGCTGACATTGCATAGAATCCCTTCAGTCACTTAATATTTCTTATTGAAGTGGGCCCTTATCTGAGATATCCTCTACTATGCCTAACCCATAACACTGACTATTTACTACTTCCTTATATAGAAGATGCAAACCCACACAGAACTACTTAATACCTTCAATCTCTGAAGCAGGTCCTTCATATTATGACCCGCATCTCATGGTAACGTTTCATATTAGTTTGACTATTTGTGGCTACCAGTAGCCATATTAGCTGGGCAGATTTACCCTAATGAAATTAGGACTAACCTCACGTCATCGAAGTTACTTATTATAGCTAATGTTTCACATCAGCTCCAAATTCACACTGTTGTTAACCAAATTAGCTGGCCGGATTTTCATGTGCTTTTGACTAACCTTGCATTCCTATAACTTAATTATAATCAATATCACACTATAAATATATTATCCACACATCTCATCATTTTCATAATCAAGATCTTATAAGAAATCTTTCTTATTTTTCCTTTAATGCTAATTACTTATCTAATGGGGAATTTAATAAAATTAATAACTGTTTAGCTAAGAAATTATACGTTAATTACGCTTATACAAACACACACGCGCACGCCTAGTAATTTATAAGCGTGCGAAACTTACTCCCTAAAATAGCCTTTAAATGTCAACTCTTTTAACAATTATACAAGTCACATCCCATATTATTTTCAATACCAAAATTCCAATATTCATATCAAAAAAATTCTAATAAATAGACTTGTATATAATAAAAATTTAAACTCAAATTATTACATCAAAATAATGGAATATAATTATAATAGAGGCTTATAATTTCAATTTTATGCTCTATTCAATTTCTTTTTCTTATAAAAATATACAAAGAAAATTCTATTTAACTCATGGGAGCGGTGCAAAATACAAATAAAATTCATACCTTACACAATATGCCTTAATCAAAATCCTTGATCAAATTCAAAGAAAAGGAATAAAAAGTGGAATAGAAGGTAAAATTATTAAAACTACAAATCTACACATTATTTGGACATAAACAATTGAGATTTTAATCGAGAATTGACACTTCGCATTGAAGGAGTTTTGGGGATCATAACATGATGTTTTCGCAAATCAAAATCCCTAAGGCATATTCAAACCCAAACCATACTAATAAATTACTAAATAGAAAAGCTTAGATTTCCACACATAGTAAACCTTAGCTTTTCCTCCTTTGGATTTGACATGCCTTTAACAATCTCTTTCAGATTCTTCTTTTTGATATATACAACAAGATATTATATATATATATTAGATTCAGAAATTAAGGAATTGAAGGAAGAATTAGAAATAAAGTAATAAACATCTAGAATTTATTACTTGAAACTCTAAAGAACCTTTTTTCAAATTTGAAGAGAGAGACTGACAGAGCTTCGCTAGGTTCCCAAAATAATTTATGAATGAAAGTGACGGGTCAAGATTTTATTTAAAGTGGGTAGAATGCACCAAAACCATTGGACGAAGGTCGAATGGAAATTTTAAAATTCGGAATGTTCAAATTCACAAACCCTGGCTGTCACTTGATAGGGAGCGGTCGGCCGCCCCTCTACCACCAATTGACTGCTAGTGAGAACGTTAATTTTGTGTAGTTTTTTCATTTATTTTAGTCCTTATTTGCAATTGAACATCAACGTTGAATTTAACATTTACTTATTTCCCAAGTCAAATTACTGTTTATTTTTAATTTCAAAATTAATTTTTCATTCGAATTTGAATTCTATTTAAATTATTTTAAACCTGAAAACTTCAAATCTTCATGACTTCTTCGTTTGAGCTCTGTTTTCGACATATTATATATGAAATTGATCAGAATTTCGCCATGAAAGCAATGACATAACTTCTTGGTCAAATTTTGACTTTTACAAAAAATTATTTTTATCCCTATCTTATTAAATTTAATTTATCCAACTTATATATTTGTGATTGATTTTACGGGGTGTTACAATATTAGAATTTTAACCAAAATCAAATTCCATAAGTTCTATTATGGTATTACTTTGATGAAGAGAATTGTATAAATAATCATTACTACCATGGACAGCTTAAAATGAAAAAAAATTAGATTTTTATCAAAATTGTATTAGCGATAAATTCGGCCAAACCATTACACCACTAGCCAACGTGATGTGTAAACGTCAATAATCGAATTGTTCGATATTAATCACCAATTGAATTTTCACCTAAGCTTCATCCTCTCCCTCTCCCTCTGGCTGGAAATAATAGGATCTCTCACTCTTCATTTCTAAATGAAATTGAATCTACTTTAAAATATGTGGTGATCTCTTTAGTCAGATGCATTTCTAAAGGAATACATATTCGAAATAAGGAGTTATTAGATTCAACGTTCAAGGTTTAAAATCTTTGCCTTGGTATTGGTAATATCTTATTAATTTTCTGTTATATACATGTTTATTTACGTAAATACATATATGTAGGTTAGAACCATACTTTATCACAAACTTTTACATTTACTTTCTATCGGATTTACATATATTTTCACACACATTTAAATTGAATTGAATAAATAATAATAACAATATACATGTATAATTTTCTTTCGGTTAAAAAAATTGAAAGTAAAATTGGTTTCAAAATAATTTTAAATTAAGATTTGAATTTTTAATTTGTAGATACACGCATTGCATATAAATTAATATATTAATCTTTATTCATACTTACATATATACACACATGTACATATATCTAATATTTTTTCCATTTATATTTATAATAAAATCCAGTGTGTGTGTGTCTATATATATCCGTGTGTGTGCATGAAACCCTCTAAAAATTTATGCATTAATTGTATAATTACATGTATTTTATAAATATAAATTTCATATGGAAATTAAAGTTTAAAAAAATCTCTTTAAAATCCATATGGATTTCCTATTTTTTTTAAATTATTTTTTTGAATCTACATGGATTTAAAATAAAAATAAAATAAAATTTTGTCAGGTTTCGGCCAAAGGATTAATATTTTTAATCTTTAACATATTGCTGTTTATAAATTAATATTTTATAAATAAATTTTAAAATTACAAATATGTGTGTTTTTGTGTGTGTGTGTTAAATTTGAAGTAGATTTCTATTCTAGATCTATATCCTTTTTTAATTTGAATCTATCTTAAGATATTTTAAATATTAATTTGAATAATTTTGAACTGGTTGATATCTTTCAAATAATCACTATTAAATATATAAATATTTATGCTTATATCTATATCTATATTTATATGTATGTATATAGGTATATATAAATATATCTGATAATAATTTAATTATGGACAACAAATATGTATATAAAGTGGCAACTATGTCCTTGGTAATGTAAATCCCAACACTTATGTATGGGTACATGAACCATGAACACATTTACATTTTGCACGTACATTTTAGGGATGGACGCAGGTCAGTTTGGAGTGGTTTGGAGCCCAAATCGCTTCCGCACCACATCAAACCGTTAATCAAATATACAAATCATTATACTAATCATTTAAATGGTTCAGTTTCGGTTGGTTCAATATAATACGGTCCAATTTTGGTCCGGTCTGGTTTGAACCCATATTAAATAGTAAATAAGAGAATTACTTCCATCAATAATCAATTCACGAAGGCAGTTATATGAGGCTTTTACACTTAAAAGTTAAAACATACAATATTATATTGAAATGAAAGATTAGTTTTTAATTTTATGAATATTTCAATTTGATATATAGCTCCAAATTTTTAATATATTAACCAAACATCAACGTTAGTTAAAGCATAATCATTAAGTAAAATGACTAGAATAAGATTATAATTAGAATTGTCCAATAAAATATTATACTAAAACTATAACTTCTTCCTTTATGGAAACGATTATTATAAATATAATAAGAGCATATGTTGAAAATAGAATATACATTGTTAGAATCTAAAATGAGATAGGAGTTGCTTATATTTATACCATAAAATTACCAGTGTTGATTGTCAGTTCGGTCCAGTTTAATATGGGCATTTTAATCGTCCAAACTGCAATCGAACTGTATAGATGTGAGTTGGTCCGGTTTGAGATATTTGCTTTGTCCATAAGGTTCGGTGCGGGATTCAGCACCGTTTTTGCAGTTCGGTGCAAGGGGTTTCCATATAGTAGTGCGCTTTATGCTTATCCCTATGCACTTTACATTTAAGCGTGTATTTGATACACATCTGTACTATATATGTATACAAATTATATATTTTTATAAATTAATTAAATAAAGCAAAGATCTTATTTAAAATTATTTAGATTAGATCTAATTTAGACTTCATAGATCCAATATGATATAAAATGTATTTTTTTGAAATTCACCCATTTAACCCACTGTATGCTGACTCAGTTCCATCAGATTGACTACAGAGTTGGATATATATAACATATTACATAATTGCCCCTAGCGTAACCACTAATTATTTCATGATCCAACTTAGCCTAAATCAAGCCTCAAATACTAATTAGACCATGACTCCTGGTTCCTTAGTCCGATTAAAGTGTTTGAAACTTGACTAGAAAATCTAATTAATCTACATAACGGCACAAGTTTATCATCAAATTCACCTATCTGTAAAAATTAAATTTTGACATTTTTATGTAAAATTATCCATTTTTCTCTTGTTAGACCATTAATTATATTATTAAAATGTAACAACCCGCCTTGGATAGTTTAAGTCGACAATAAACAACACATGTCTAACTCAAACTATTCAGAAGACAGATTATTAATGTGATTGTTGAAATGAAATAAGATTCAAAAGAACAAAATACAGAATCTCACAGTGGAAGCATAAAGTATAATACACGAAATAAATACATAAACAGTTTATCAAGCTATTTTTTAACTAAATCGGAATTTACATTTTTTCAGGCGGTATAGAAAATTGCTATGACAGTAGTAGATACAGTCCTCCACTCCATCATCGTCTTCAGAAATAACTGTCTTCGCTAAACTGAAATACTCGGTCTGACCTAAGCGTAAAGTAAAACAAAAACACTTGAGTCAGGACTAACATTCTTATGTAAGTAAGTCAACTCAAGTGAAATGTACAGATAGCTCAATAAGTGAAATGCTGAGGTTTAAATAAACTTCATCTTTCACATTACAAATCAGTTTGGTTCAAATATTGACTTTCATGTTCGTTTCCAATCGATTCATTATTAAATTCACCTTCAGATTTCTATTTTTCACTTAAAGCTATTAAGTTAAAATCAAACAACAAGTTTAAATCTAAATATCCAATTAAAAATTTCATTAAATCAATTAAATTTCAATTTCATAATTTCAAGTTCAAACATAAATTTAAACTAACAATATTCCAATTTTATTTCTAAAACAATTTATTTAAACCCAAAGTGGTTTTATATCGGGTATATATCATTACAACCTAAAGTAATTTAGCTAACTATCAGGGAACTTGGAATGTAAGGACAATAATAACATAAATAACATAACATGTCAATGACCAACATGCATGCATAATTAACAATTTAACATATACAAATGCATAACTAACATATCACATGTGTCATATATCATAAACAACATAAGTGAAAATTTCAAATATTAACATGTCATACACTAACATAACATATAAATTATAACATGACATATATACAAGGAACTTGTAAGGTAATTTACAATAAAATAACATGGCATATCATTTTCCCCAAACATAACACATTATTTTGACATAGAATATGTGGCATATTATTAACATAGCATGTGCAATATATGATTTTATTAGCCTAACACTTTATTTTCAACATAGCATACGTGATATATTTCAACATGGCGTATAAATTTTTCTCCTAACACATTTTCTAACATATCATATGTGACACATTTAACGTACATGTGATAATTAATCAAATCAACATAACATGCTATTTGTGATATATAGAACATGTGCAAGTGAATGTTATAACACAAATTCAAGGAAACATAATAACATATATCACATATTCCTATCTAAAGCAAACATTTCTCATAATATTTCAATCGATGTTTATTTACCTAACAATAAAAATGTTAATTGTGAGTGATTTCTCACCTTTCAAGGTTAGAAAGTTTTTAACAGCACAAATAGATAGATCCAAGTTGAAATCCAAACACGACATGCTAATCAATCATATCCAAAGCAACAATCCAAAAGTAAAGCAAAGCACAACAACGCAATTCGAACAAATTGTGTTTTTTTATAAAATAGAGGAGGAGAGAGGAGATAGTCGGAATTGGTGGTGGAGGTAGGCAGTAGGGGAGGGAGGATGGAAGAATTTTGAAGAGAGGAGGGATAGAGTTTGGGGATTTGGGATTTTGGAGTTTTGGAGTTTTGGAATTCTGTAGATTTGAGTAAGAAGAAGAAGAAGAGTACGTAGAAACGTTCTTAATGAGAAAAAAATTGTACGTACTTTTTTAATCAGATAGGAAACAAAAGTTTAATGGATGGGAAAAGGAAGGGTCCAAAGTCACTTAGGGTTGCGAGGGTCTTTTGGTTTACTAAGAGATCATTAGACCAAACAAACCCAGTAACACTTAGCCAAAAACACGAATATACACTGCAAGTTTATGCCAATTTTTCAAGTAATTTATATTTTTAGAGCAATAGGAATTTGATTTCGGCAAAACAAAAAATGGAGAGGAGATTAGAATTCAGTCTAGTATCATATAAAAAGTGTTAGCACCAAAATTGGTCACTAACACCCTTAAGAGGGATTTTGTAGAGAGATTAATGAAGAAATTAAAATTAAACGGAGAACGGTATGCTAAATTAAATGCGGAAAATAAGAATACCAGATTTATAGTGGTTCGGCGTAATTGCCTACGTCCACTTTGAGGTTTATCTTTATTGCTTTACTTAACAATTGGTTACAGATACAGTCCCTGCACCAACTATTTCAATAAAACAGGTAAGTAAAACAGATAAGTCTTAAAAGAGTCTTGAATGCAGTAGAGTCTCCTCGGTGTTCTCGAAAAAATGTCGATTTCACTATGCCCCTGCCTCTTTATTTATAGACGAAGACGGGTTGGACTTCCCTGATGGGCCTAGTAATAAGATATCTCGGCCCAAAATGAGTGACTTCTGTGTGCCGAGCCACAAATGCCGAGCGGCAATTGCCGAGCCATGTCTCCAAGCCGAACAAGGCAGTATGTTGAGTGAAATAAGTAGGCCGAACGAGATCTAACGCCGATCGAGGGGAGATGTCGAGCGGCATGCTTATGCCGAGCGAGGCTATGTGCCGAATGAGGCTGGAATGCCGAACGAGGCTGGAATACCGAACGAGGAAATAATGCCGAACGAGGCATGAATGCCGATCGAGACTGAATGTTGAACGAGGTTCATGCGGGTCAAGACTGAATGCCGACCGAGGCTTCATGCCGAATGAGGCTGTAATGCCAAACGAGGCATGAATACCGATCGAGACTGAATGCCGAACGAGGTTCATGCCGGTCGATACTGAATGCCAAACGAGTTCATGCAGGTCGAGACTGAATGCCGACCGGGGCTTCATGTCGAACGAGGTTGGTTGCCGAATGATGCACTAATGCCGAGTGAGGCTAGTGGCCGAACGACCTCCCTATGCCGAACGAGGCTTGGATTTCGAGCAGTGCTAGATGTGTCGAATGGACCTTTATGCCGAACGAGGCCGCCACTTAAAGTCTATGTTTATCTGGTCAAGCCACTAGGTAACACTTCCCCTCCCCCAAAGTGTATCATATGGATGAACATGATATGCTTTGAACCTTGATTTCTTCGTGCCTTGCATTGAGCCCTTATTCTGAATGCCGGTCGAGGCAATGCATGCCAAATGACATACTAATGTCGAACAACATCCAAATGCCGAACGACATACAAATGACGAACAACCTGAATGCCGAGCGAGGGAAGTGTTTGACCGGTTCTACCGATCGCTGTCCCTTCCACTTCTCTTCTCTCTATATAAGCTGATGCTCTTTCTTCTTCTCCTTTTTACTTTTACCTCCGCTTTCCAGTACTTACGAACTTCGCATCGTAAGAGACTTCAGAGAATTACCTACTCTCCCCTTCTCAAATACCATATGTTGTCTCACTTCCTTCCCCAATCAGTCGAACCTAATTAAAACCGCGTTCCCCACTCTAGAATCTCCCCGAGTATTCGATTCACTGCATAGGTAAAAACCTTTCCCCCGAAACACTTTACCTTGATTAAGGAACCTTGCATGAGATTCGAACTCGTGAATCTCTGCAAAATCGAGGTCAGTATTAATCGCGTGGGGAAGGAGGTGTTAAGGGTAAAGCATTGGTATTTTAAAGGAGTTTAAGGCTAGGCGGAGCGGAGGAGAAATGAGGATGATAGAGATGCTTGAAGGAGGAATTTGGTGGAAGATGTACGGAGGTGGCTCGGCATGACTTCTTTATGCCGAGCGATGGAGGAGAAGTATTATAGTGAAATTGGAGTTTAAAGTTTAGTGTGCCGAACGATGCGGCTCGGCATGATTACCTCATGCCGAACGAGGTAGGAGGGAAAGTAGAGGAGAAGTAGGGGCTGGTAGAATGTCGAGCGATGCGGCTCGGCGTGAATGTGGCTCGGTATAACTCCGTTATGCCGAACGATGAAGAGGATAGTTGGTAGAGTGTCGTGCCGAACGGTATGGCTCGGTATGTTTGCAGCTCGACATGTCTTTCTGCATGCCGAACAGTGATGATGAGTGGTAGGTGAGTGTTGACGTTGAGAATAGAATGTCGAACGAGGTGTTTCGGCATAATTATGGTTCGGCATGACTAATTGAATACCGAACGATGAAGTGATTAGGTAGGAGGGTTGTGTACAACAGAACCACTAGTGGAACCTGATGCATAATTGACTCAACACATGTTTTATGCCTGAACATAGAATAATGTACAAGGACAGACTTAAACAATAAAGCATATCGGACAATCCGGACTGATAAATCCCGTGTTTAAATAAATGAAAACTTGGACTTTAACTTGCTTAACAGTTGATATCCTTTCAAATGCACTGACGATATCGAGTTCAAAATATAAACAGTCTTACGACAAGCTTTCATAGACGGTCATTGCCGGTCTTCGAAGACGACAATTCAAAGCTTAGACTTATTTAATCAATCCAGTGTCTTTTCACTGCTCGACGCTTACATTTGAATGATCGTACTAGTTCACACATCACACGGAGGGAATATTTATTTTGTTAAGTCTAATGTCGATTGTGTTTCAAGTATAGTTCAAACATGTGCCTTATCAGACTCAATCTTCATTAGAGATGTCTAGGAAATCTAGCTCCGCTACGATCTCGAACAGACATGGGCCATCCTCTCGACAAGAAGTTATAGGAACTTCAAATCCGTCAACTACCCCTGCTCAAGACTTACCGAGCCCTGCAACGGCATCCGTCGACTTGGCTCCCGACGCTCTGGAGGCAGAAATTTTATGAGACGACCCAGTCGATTCACAGGCCTCAAAAATTAATGAAAGTACACTCTATCGGATATGCTCTGTCCATGGAATCCCCTTCGAGGACATGTTAGTTCCATCGGGGCATGATCGTCCGCACTTGCCCCCAGTTGGATATACAGCTTGTAATAGATTCATGTGCTTGGTTGGCAGCGTGCCACCATTCAACTCTTTCTTCGAGATGTGTTGTAGTATATTGAGATTGCCCTATCGCAACTGCATCCGAATAGCCACGCATTCATATACGGCACTTGCAACCTCTTCATGAGTGTCCTCTTCAGGCTTCCGACTCCGGGCGATATCTGATACATCTGTCACATCAAGAGACAGTCGGATATCCCGTCTTTCATGTTTCTCGAGCCACACAACAAATGTCAAATCTTAACTGGGGCATGGAGCAAGTTTTCCCAGTATAAACAAGAGTGGTTCTATGTGCGATGTCCCCCAGCTTCGCGAGGAGATGGGTGGAAGGATGTAAGTCTTTTTACTAGACCAAAACTCATGTTCGATCGAAAATGTACCTTTTCTAACTCTTCTTCCATCTTTTCAGGTATTAACCCATGTCCCGATGGTCCTCGGATATTCCGAAGCTGTCGAAGTTATCCGAGCCATTCCTGCCGAAGACCGGGACATCATAACTCTCATTTCGAATGAGTCGCTCATGAAATTTGGTTGCTAGCAGAAGGTCGCCGGATAATCCTCCCCCAAGGTGTTTCCATACTCAAGCCTGCTTCGGGCAAAGGGAAGAAGAAGGCCGAGTCCTCAGCCAACGCCTTTGAGACGCCAGAGGAAGGGGAGATTAAAGAAAACGAAACACCCAAAGTACAGGGCGAAAATGTTAGTCCACCTCGGGACCCAATAGTCGAAGCCCATGACATTGAAACGACGCATTCCGCTTCGAAGAAGAAGATGAAACCGACTTACAAGCTGAGGAAGAAAACAGTCGGCGGAAGTTCTAAAGTTACTCTTGTTCCAATGGAGAAAGAAGCTTTCTCGTAGCACTTGGAAAGTTCTCTGAAAGGCCTGTCGAACCTCTCCATACCTGAAGATCTGCTCAACTACGATTGCGACGATCCAAAGGCCCTTAAGCTTCATTCACCCATGCGAGGCGATACAAGTGCTTAAGCCCAAAACCAAGGAGAAAAAACTCCTATTAGTAAAGAAACTGGTCCATCGGGGGGAACACTAGGACACACACAAACACAAACACATGCACTTTACATCGTACAAAACTTTCTGTCATCACTCTACTATTTTCTAACTTGTCGTTATTTAAATTCTGTGTAGGTGACATAGGGCGTATGCATGGACTTGACCGCCTTCGCGGTTCATCTATTTTTCACCAATCCGACCGGGATTTGGCTTTCGGCAAGCGTTGAGATAGAGACGCCTCCGATGATTGAGATTACCACAGTCTAGAATCGTCCTACCGGAGAAAATCTCATAGTCAGTCCTCCTACCCTCATGATTCTCCTTCTCAATCGAGCATAGCAAAGACAAACCTGCACATAAGGGGTCTCAGGTTGAGGCTCATCGGGACCAACACTCCAGTTCGTCAAGCACCAGGCAATCTCGAGATCCCCACAAAACGCCTGCGGTCTGCAAGCAGAGTCCTCTTGCTCATGTATATGATCCATCGGTCGCTGAGTGACTCGCTGAGCTTAAAGCCTCATTTCCAAAGATATGCTTCGATGGCTTAAAATTCCTTCCAGTGATTCACCAGATTCCAGGGCATGTCAAGCAAAGTGCTATCGCCTGCACCAATAACTTCTATGTTCAGCATGATGCATTCGTGCGCTTAGCTGAAAAAGTTTTAGAAGTCTCTATAGAGTGTCAGCATGAGATTGATCGCCTGAAGCTTAAGGCTATCCATGATAAAGACATTATAAAAGCTCGATACGAAGAGCTTGCTTCTTACAAGTCTCAGCTTGAAGCCGTCCAACAGAGCGCTAAATACACTGCCGAGGCCATTACTCGTTTGGAGTCAACCCATAAAAAAGAAATCAACAAAGCGGTCCAAAAATGTGGGGCCCTAGCTTTAGAGAAGGACTTGGTGCAAAAAGAGATGGATGCATTCGGCCTCCGAGTCAAAGAACTGGAGGAGCAAATCCGCAAAGAAAGAGAAGAGAAGATTGCTGCCCAAGGAGAGTCGCAACGATATTGCGACGAAATCGTTGCTACACGACTCCTAAAGGCGAAGCTTGATGATGAACTTTCTAAAGTCGGGACGCTAAAAGATGAAGCCTATGAGGAGGGCAAGAAAATAGCATCTACGGAGATTGACTCTGGCTTGGAGGCGGCTAACGAGGCTGGTGGGGAGGAGGTCAAATGCATGTTCGACCCATTGATTGCAGAATTCAACGCCCACGTCCTCATGCATCGAGACTTAACTTTTCTAGGAGAAGGCTACCTCGAATCCCTAGTTAAGGCGTGGGCACTTTAGTAAAAATCAGGAAGGTTGAACTTAGCACCGAGGAGGTCGATGAAGATGCTTTGATAAGGGAATTTCTTAAGGGGAACGGGCCTTCAGATCTGTCTGCAGCAAAAGCTCTTTACTGCAAAGTCTCCCCCTCATCGAAAGGGAAAGATGTCATTGCCGGTCCATCCGGGATCTAGTCTCCAGTTCATGCGCCTGGTCAGTCGGCCGATCGGCCGATACTTGATCCATTTGAGTAGCATTTCGGTTACGACCCGGAGGACCCTGACCTCGGCGTTCACATTCTGTCTCCCGTTCCAGAGGGTGAGACCCCTCGGACGGCTGAGAGCCTACCAGAACCTGGTAGATAACCCTTCACTTTAACATTCCAAAATTTGTCATTTTTCACGAGGGGCTATTGTATTCTAATGCTTTATTTTCATGATTTTGTGTAGGCCATTCTGATCCCAAGCCCACACCGAGGAGCGACGTCGCCAAGGAGGTGAACGAAAAAACAAATGAGGCTACTCACGCAGGGGAGGCTACCGGTCCAGACGCTTAGGTGATCGAAGCGCTTGATGAGGATAAGTCCGAGACTTCCTCTCCCATCGATGGGAGTTATGAAATCGAGATTACAGGCGCCTCTGAACATACATCTAAACTGAGCATGAAGGAGCATCTAGAGAAGGAGAAGAAAAGGACGGTCGAAATCAAAGTCGAGCCTTAAATTGTGGACCTGGACGATCCTCTGAACAAGCCATTGAAGGCCATCCTCCCTGGCGGGTCTAAGACAGTGCAAGTTCCCCGTACTTCTTCAGTTGTTACCTCCCCATCAAAGAAAATTACCAAGGGCAAATGCACGGAAGAGGAGTCATCTGGGAAGAAGTCAAAGAAGTAGTCGCTATTCTCGTTCAACGGGAGTTAGTTTAGATCATATAATTATTTTTATTTATTTTTGTAGTCCATGTAAATAGACTTTTGACTCCGAACTTTAGAGGAGTTGTAGTAGAAACTTATTTTTGAATAAATAAAGCCTAGTTCTTTTGTCTTTCGAAAGACTTTTGTCATTCAGCTTTCCGTGTGATTGCGGTTGAAACCCAAGCTATTGTGAGTTACATGAACTTCTCAATTCATCTTCATATAACTCTGAAATTCTTTGGAGTTTTTCACCCTATATTCCATGCTTCAAACACATAGAACATTTTTTATTCCGTACGCCAGGGACTTGATGACTCCAAGTCATTCATGTCCCGATCCGCACTCTGGGGACTTAGTGATTTTTAAGCCGTTTATACTCTGGTCCGCACTTAGGGGACTTAGAGTACTCTAGTCCGAACTCAGGGGACTTGGAGATTTTTAGTCGTTTACACTCTAGTCCGCACTCTGGGGACTCAGAGTACTCCAGTCCGCACTTTGGCGACTTGGAGATCTTGAGTCATTTATACTCTAATCCGCACTCAGGGAACTCAGAGATTTTGAGTGGTTTATACTCTAGTCCGCACTCTGGGGACTCAGAGTACTCCAGTCCACACTCTGTGGACTTGGAGATTTTGAGTCGTTTATACTCGGGGAATCTGAGTACTCCAGTCCGCACTCAGGGGACTTGGAGATTTTTAGTCGTTTATACTCCAGTCCGCACTTTGGGGACTCAGAGATTTTGAGTCGATTATACTCCAGTCCGCACTCTGGGGACTTACAGTACTCCAGTCCGCACTCTGGAGACTTGGAGATTTTTAGCCATTTATACTCCATTCCGCACTCTGGGGACTCGGAGTACTCCAATCTGCACTCTGGAGACTTGAAGATTTTTAGTCGCTTATACTCCAGTCCGCACTCTGGGGACTCGGAGTACTCCAGTTCGCACTCTGGGGACTTAAAGATTTTGAGTCGTTTATACTCTAGTCCGCACTTTGGGGACTCAAAGTACTCCAGTCCGCACTCTGGGGACTTGGAGATTTTTAGGTGCTCGTGCGCGTTCGTACGTCAGACGTCCACTTGAAATTCCTCCTTCCTTTCTTTATCACATAAAGAAGGGAATGCACTTATCCGTAGCTCTGGATACGAATTGACTCAGCGCGGCCACCTTTCCATTCAAGCTTTGTACTTGCTTTATATTCTGGGCACTTGTATGTCCCGAATAGACTGAATCTTTTTCAGGTTAGCTTCAACTCCACGTGCATTCACAATAAAACCCAAGAACTTCCCTAATGCAACGCCAAAAGAACACTTCAAAGGGTTGATTTTCATCCCATAATGCCTAAGTATATCAAATATCTCTGCTAAGTCTCGAATGTGGTCGTTTGACCGTCGTAACTTCATGAGCATGTCATCCACATTGACTTCCATCGTTCTACCAATCTGATCTTTAAACATTCGGTTCACCAAATGCTGAAAAGTCGCTCCAGCATTTTTCAATCCAAAGGGCATCACTACATAGCAATACAGCCCAATGTCTGTGACAAAACTGGTGTGTTCTTGGTCTGGAATGTGCAGCGGGATTTGATTGTATCCCAAGTATGCATCCATAAATGACAGTAGCTCATGTATTGCCGTTGAATCGACCAGCTGGTCGAACCTAGGCAGGGGAAACTATCCTTCGGGCATGCTTTGTTTAAATCAGAATAATCAACGCAAGTTCTCCACTTCCCGTTCGCTTTTCTTACCAGCACAGGGTTTGATACCCATTCAGGGTAGAGGGCGTCGCGGACGAACCCATTGGCTTTGAGTTTTTCCACCTCCTCTCTGAGAGCAGCGGACCTCACCGGGGTCCATGCCTCACCATTTCTGTTTTACTGGGACGTACTTCGGGTCTATGTTCAACATATGACTTGCAATGGAGGGAGAAATCCCGCACATATCAGAATGTGTCCAAGAGAAAACGTCCAGGTCCGCTTGGAGGAAATCAATAAGATCCTCAGCCAATGGCGGGTCGAGTTGCGATCCAATCTTAAGAACTCGTTACGAGTCATTCTGGCTGACTGGAATGTCAATCGCCAGCTCAGTCGGTGTTGCATTCGCTTCCTTGGGTCCCCCATCATCATCTCTCGGATCTATGTCTCTGTAGATCCGAGAATGTTGCCCGAGCCAGGGCTCGAGCACTACTTGTCAATTGTCAATGTTTTGGATGCGGATGGAGCTATCCCCAACCTTTCCTTTTTCTCTCCGCTGAGCCTCTCTCGGCTCTACCACATAACATGCGCGACCGATCGCCTGATCGCCATGCACTACGTCGACTCCTTTGTCTGTCGGAAATTTTAGTGTCAAACACCATGATGCCAAAGCTGCCCTAAACTCCTCCAGGGCCAGACGACCCATAGATACATTGTATGGAGAGTCAACATCCATCACTATGAATGGTAGGATTCGCACTCTCCTACGCTCACCTTCTCCCAGTTCAACTGGTAACTCGATATACCCTATTGCGTCAGTCGCTGCACCATTAAAGCCATGAATACGGGCTTTAGATGGTTTTAAATCTTTTGTCTGCATCTTCATTTGGTCATAAGCTTTCTTGAAGATGATGTTGACAGAGCTTCCACAATCAATCAAAATCCTTTTGACGTAAGTCGGCCCGGTCGTCGCAGATATGACCATCAGGTCGATAGTAGGAGCCTCCACCTTGTCTGCATCTCGACTCCTAAACACTATTTCGTCTGCCATCATGCGTTCTTGTTTTGCAGGGGTTCCATCTTCCACATTCGAGCAGCATTCATAATCTGCATGCCTCAAGGAGGTATCATATCGTTCCATCTCCTGCCAATTCTTGTTTGCAAGATGAGGTCCTCCGACTATAGTGTTTATGATCAACCTTCCCACGGTTCGGGCAGGGTCCTCTGGATGGCGTGGAGCCGAGCCGCGTCCGGGGTCTGACGTTCCTTGCCTACCCTCTGATGGGTTCTTAACAAACTCCTACAGCTTTTTTTGCCTGATCAACTTTTCTATGGCGTCATGGAGGTGTCTACACTCCTCAGTAATGCGCCCGTGGGTCTCAAGGAAGCGACAACACTTCCCTGTCCGCTTCTGTTCCTCTGTGGACTCCTTTGGACGCGGCTTTCTATATTGAAAGATGTTACAGGTAGATAGGTAAATATATTCAAGAGACGTATTTGGGGGGTGTATTCGTTGTTGGTTGGAATCCTCAACTTCCATTTCCCTGTCTCTCTTTTCTTTCTGAGATTTCCATCTCCGGATCCTTTAGACTGCCCAAGCTTGTTCTGGATGTTGACTTGAACTTTTCTCGAGTTGTCGCCGGATTGCTTCACGGCGATGTTACTTTTCACAGTCTCCTGAACAGGCCCCGGTGCCTTATCTCGTCTTGTCCATCGAGCTTCCTCACTTTTTATGAATTGATGAGCTTTCAAATAGAATCGCTCCAAGGTAGTTGGGGGCTTGCCCGCCAACCAATCTCCAAACTCCTATTCTGGATCTACACTTCGCATTACTGCCATCAGAATTGCGTGGTCATTAGGGTTACTAACTTCGGTAGCAGCAATGTGAAATCTCTGCAACTATGCTTTCAATGACTCCCTGGGAGCATGGATTACGCTCGACAAGGACATCACATCCTTCGAACGAGTAGCATGTATCTTGAATTATTCTACAAATTTCATTGCTAGTTCATCAAAGATGGATATAGATCGTGGGGCAAGTCGAGTAAACCACATGGTGGCGAATCCAAATAAAGTAATTGGGAAGCACCTACACTTGGTCGCATCATTCGCTCTTGCAGAATCCATCATCCATTTGTACCTCATCACGTGTTTCCTAAGGTCAGTCTTCCCTTCATAGGCTGGGATAGTCGGCATAATAAACTTCTTGGGATACTCAGCCTGTAGAATAGTATCTGTGAAGGGACTATGACTCCTGGACACTCCCCAATCTTCATTGGTCAAACCTTGGTTATCTCTCATCAATTTTCTAACCATGGCTGATAAGTCTGGAGTTTGTATGAAGGATGAAAGGTTGAGTTCCGTTCTACGGGACCGCTCAGGTTGGTGTCCCATCTGTTGGCGATCGGCCAGACGTGCATCCTAAAGGCTAGCTTCATTAGGATCTTGTTGAGCCGGACGTCTGGTCTCCTTACATGCCTGATCCCTGGTGGATCGATCTATAGTATCTACCTGTGCAGCTTCAGTCTTACGGCGTCTATGCCTAGGAGGTTCATCGACTGAGGTCGAGCTATCAGACGAAGAATAAGGACCAGGGCTACCTCCAGCATTCTGATGCTACTGCTGAGTTAGCTGAGTCATGAGATTGGCATTGGCCTGAATGTGCTCAGCAAGTTGCCTTCTACTTTCCCTGCATTCCCTCGTCAAATCATTTAACTCTGTCCTAGCGATGTCTTCCGTTTGAGTTTGGGCGGTAGTCCCTGCACCTAAGTTTGCTTGTTGATTGTTAGGTCCAACTTGTTGCACACTAGCAGTCTCGTGGACGTCCGCATTGTGAGAGGCTGATCGGGTACGTGGTCTCCCCATAATAGAGCTGTCGGTCAGAACTCTGAATAGATTCAATGGGCGTTCTATGAATAAGCTGGATCTCCTACGGATGTTTTTTCAATTCAGTAGCTACAAAGTAGATCCTATCAGCCTGAGAATTCGATTCTCGATGAAAGCACCAAAATGTTAGCACCAAAATTGGTCACTAACACCCTTAAGAAAGATTTTATAGAGAGACTAATGAAGAAATTAAAATTAAACGGAAAACAGTATGCTAAATTAAATGCAGAAAATAAGAACACCAGATTTATAGTGGTTCGGCATAATTGCCTAAGTCCACTTTGAGGTTAATCGTTATTGCTTTATTTAACAGCTGGTTACAGATATAATCCATACACCAACAATTTGAATACAACTGATAAGTAAAAAAGATAAGTCTTGAATGAGTCTTGAATGCAACAGAGTATCCTTGGCGTTCTCGAAAAAAAGTCCATTTCAATGTGCCCCTGCCTCTCTATTTATAGACGAAGACGGGTTGGACTTCCCTAATGGGCCTACTAGCAAGATATCTCGGCCCAAAATGAGTGACTTCTGTGTGCCGAGCCACAAATGCCAAGCGGCAATTGCCGAGGCATGACTCCAAGCCGAACGAGGCAGTATGTTGAGTGAAATGTATAGGCCGAACGAGATCCGACGCCGATCGAGGGGAGATGCCGAGCGGCATGCTTATGCCGAGCGAGGCCATGTGCCGAACGAGGTTGGAATGCGAACGAGTCTGTAATGTCGAGCGAGGCATGAATGCCGATCGAGACTGAATGCCGAACGAGGTTCATGCCGATCGAAACTGAATGCCGACCGAAGCTTCACGTCGAACCAGGTTGTAATGCCGAACGAGGCATGAACGCCGATCGAGACTGAATACCGAACGATTCATGTCCTTCGAGACTGAATGCCGAACGAGGTCATGCTGGTCGAGACTGAATGCCGACCGGGGCTTCACACCAAACGAGACTAGTTGTCGATTTATGCACTAATGCCGAGATAGTCTAGTTGTCGAACGACCTCTCTATGCCAACGAGGCTTGGATGTCGAGCGGTGCTAGATGTGCCGAACGACCCTTTATGCCAAACGAGGCTTCCACTTCAATCTCTGTTTACCTGGTCAAGCCACTGGGTAACAAAAGGAATAAAATTTTAAAATTCAAATTCAAATTTTCCAACCAAAAGTCAAACTTTGACTAAGTTTGACCAAGTGGAAATTTAGATCGCATCCTTAAAACGGAAGAATATTGCAAAGCGGGCCGCTGTGTAAGTTTCATTATATAGTGGATCCCTGTTTTTGCTGCGGAATAATTGCTAACATTTCAGCAACCATTCAATACTTGCTGATAGTAAATACCGTTGCTGAAATGTCAGCAAAAATTGAATATTATTGTTGATAATCATGCAATTGTTGCTTAATAATTACATATCAATTAAAGTTTATATTAGTGCAACAAAATGTGCAATTATTCTACGTTGTTGCTGATATATGCGCAGCTACTCCATAAAATAAGGTACTTCTACCTTAATATTGCTGATTTGTATGCAAATTTTATGAATCATTGCTTTTTTCGCTGCAATTACTGGGAATAAGCTGTGTGTTCTATGCAATATTGATCATCTTTCAATTATACGTAATTTCGTCATTTTTTCCTTGATTTTTGTGCAATAATGTGTTGTTTGAATAAATGCAAATAGTTAATTTGTAAGATTGAACTAAATAGAAAAAATTGCATGAAACAACACAATTTTTTACTAAAGTTGCTGAAATATCGGCAATTTCAAGAAAAATTGCAGAATTTCCTAAAGTGCGAATTTTGTTGTTTTTTTGGGTTTTGATGATTTTTTTTGTGTTTTTCTTGTATTGATATGAAGATGACTATATATTGAAATAAATTTTGAAGTTTGGCAATTTTTTATGATGTTTTTTGTTGTTTTTTTGTTGATTTTCGAAAAAAAGGGACCTAATTTATAAAGTTTTAAGACAGGAATTTTTCCTGTATTTTGAAACCTACCAGGGACCTGTGCCAAAAGTACCCTTTGACAAAAATTTGAAATTTCACAAAGAAATTTTATTCTATTAAATTTGGTCAAATAAAACACTCAACATCACGAATTCAAAATAAAATTTCAAATTTAATTTTTTATTTAAATTCGATATACTACCATATTAAAGTTGCTAAAAGATACGGATCGTTACACTTTATCTTAATTAAAAGATGTAATATTAAATAATGCAATATTAATTTGTTTGCCCTTATCATATTTAAAAGATTAAATGCTAATCAATTCAATATATATTTCAAATTAAATGGTGGTTATAAATTACTAATTTATTGTTACTAACATATTTGTAACTTCTATTATCGTTATTAAACAGTTGTAACGTACATTGCATTAACAAAAGACATCCATCCCTATCCAATTAATTGTTTTGCCTGACTCCGTTATTTGAAATCAACTTGGTATGTTACCTATTAAATCACGCATTTTATTTTCCTTAAATAAATATGCATTTTATCGTCGATTACAATTTCCTTTATTATCCAATTCATGCCATTAACTATGCATCCAATTCTCATCCAATTACGTTCAAACATATGTTATCATCCTTATAATTCCATCAACAATACCCCATGAATTATATTAACATAAGTTGACATTTTATCACATTCATTACTTTACCATTAACATCTTTTACCATATTAACTGCAATAGTTAATTACATAAATTTTCGTTGTTTTCCAAATTAGTTCCAAACATATCAAATAATGAGATGATAGATGAACAATTGTTACTTTTAAGTGATTTGATCACATTTACAAATTTATTCTTTACAAACAAAGAATATAACTACATACCACATCATTGATTTCATATTCTATATTAACCAATTTCAATCAATTACCTACAATCTCACCATTACATATATCATTTAACTATTTCATTATTTACTACTATAACCAAATTAACCTAAAATTTATTTCAACTGATTGAAATTACATTAAATAGTTATCAATATAATTTGAACAACATTATTAAATCATATTCTAATTATTTACTCAATAATAAATCATAAATTTTAATTTCTCACTATATTAAATTTTAAAATCTTATTTAATCTAATAGTTTTAATTATCAAAATTTACGGGTCGTTACACTCTCCCCCACTCAAAACTTTTCATCCTCGAAAAGAAACAAGAAATGATAAAGAAACTAATTTTTTTCTTTAGAGTAATCAGTTTATAAACATCTTAAGATAAAACATGTAACAACCCGGTATTCCATACCGAATAATTATCGTCTTAGCACGATTTCTTCTCCTAACCCATTGCCAATTGACGTTTTTAAATTTGAATTAAAATTCTTTTATAAATTGTTAAAAGAAATTTTGGGCTTTGAAATTAAATGGTGGTCCATGTTTTTATATTGGGCCATGTTAATTCTCAAAGCATAAAACCCGATCCCCCTTTATCCATTTTTCATTCGTTCACCAACCCTAAACAAAATCACGAAAACAATGGCGGCCGTTCCTATCGTTCTTTTCGAAGCTAGGGCTTTTGAAGCGCCGGCTTTAATTGGTCGATCGAGTGGAAATCGCGCTCGTGCTCTCATCGGCTGCTCCAACTCGTGGCATAGGTGAGTGATTTTTCACTCACATCTCAATTCATGCTTGGTTTAATGCTTCGGTTATGTGGATTTATCTCCATTGATTCCTGATTTGAAACTTGTGAGGCCTGTTGAACTGACTCATTGCAGTTGTTTTGACCTGCATTTTTTTTGTTGGCATCGGCTTGACTTTGATTTTTTATTCCATAGCTTTGACATAGGTATTCTGTATAATATTCGACTTTGACTTTATTTTTTTGGTGTAATGGTTTCGGCCCTTGTGCCTCTGATTTTGATGGCCTCGGCAAAGTCATTGTCCACTAGTCATTGATCGTTTGTTTTGGGTTTTAATCCACTGCCGTAGTCTGTTAATTTGTGCTTCCCTCGATGTTGCACTTGCTTAAATCCAGTTTTGATTTTTATTTGAAATTGCTACATTTACTTCTTTGTTCAGTGTTGCCTTGACTGACCAAACATTTTAGTTGTTGTTCCATTTGCAGTTTGTAAATCGATTTCTTGTTGGTTGATGTTGTTTCTCACATGTATGTCGAGACTCTCATTTGTCTGTGATATAGCCTTTACATGGTGATGTTCACACTGCTACATTGATTTGGAATTGATGCATATTGAACTGTTGTCGATTTGAGTTCATGTATATATGCCTGGACTTTGATATGGACACTTAGTATCACTTGTTGTTGTGATTTTGTTGCTTCACCAAACTTCAATATTTTCATTTAGTATTGGTTCTAGTAATCATGCATAGTACACACCCTGGCATCTATGTACACTTGCTGTGCTTGTCACTGCATTTGGGTAAGGATTGGTCGACACTTACTGTTGGTTTTTGGTGCTTCTCTGTTGATTGCCATTCTGGACTGCTGCACTATTTCGTGATCTATTATGAAGCGGTTGTTTCATTGCATCTGGTTCGGTCATTTCACCGAGACCTGGGTTGCATTCTCACTGTCCACGTTGTGTTTGCATTAGCGTCACGTAGAGACTGCACTTAGTATAACCACTGACCATACTGTTATGTGGTGTTTACCTTGACTTCATGCAGAGGCTACACTTGGTCATGCCATGCTGTAGCATGATCTTTAGTTCATATTTGCTTTTAGTCCATTGTTTTTAATGCCATCACTGAATTTGATGCCTATATCTATGTATACATATATACATATATATGTATATGCTTCAACTGCTTTTGTTCTTCGACCCTATGCAGCTTTGGACTGCACACATCTTTTATTCTCCCTATTGCATCTGTATGCACCATTATGTTACACCACTGTCATGTCTTATATTTAGACTGGAACTTTGCTACACCACTGCCTTTATTTGTTAGTTAGCACTGTTTCATTATGTCACTGCCATGTGCATTTGGATTGATTTTCGAATTACACTTGAGTTGAATCCGTTGACTCGGGTTTGATCTTGTGTTTGCTTGTGAATTTTCATTGGGTACATCATCGTTGTTGTGGCAAGGCAGTGCACGCAAGCGTGAACTGCAGCCACACGGTATTCAATGGGTACATCATCACTGTAGTGGCAAGGCAGTGCACGCAAGCATGAACTGCAGCCACACGGTATTGGTTTTATTGTTATTTCTTTTGCTTTTGATTTATGGAACTATTTCGTATTCCATTGTTGTAGTGGCGTGGCAGTACAAGCTTGCGTATACTACAGCCCTACTCGAGTTGACGTCTTAATTGATGTTTCCAATTGTTTGAATTGATTCGCGTTGTATTTACCGTTATTCGATTTCTTTACTCGAGAATCGGATAGGTAAATTTATTTTGACTGTCGTCTAATTTCTATTTAATTATTATTGCTTCTGTGCACTAATAACTGAGTTTGAATTAGACTGACCCGAGTATTATTTTCTTTTGAATTTAATACTCGGGTCAGACCGAGTATTTTCAGGTTGTAGATATTCTGCTTTGGGATGCTGTTTGAGCTATGAAGACTTTTCATATCTTTTGGAGTTGTCGAGTCATAGTATAGGTTGATATGTATTCATGTATATTAGTCGATAATGTACTTGTATGTATATATAACTTCCTGAGTTGACTGCTGTAGTTGTATCACATGTACCGTGTCTAATGTATTGTAACTGACATCAGTTATTATATATATATATATATATATATATATATATATGAGACTTTCTGTTTCATCTGTGTTCCGCATTTATATTATCTGTGTTATTAGTTTATATTTTGTCCTAGACTATTATAGCCACTGTGTAGTAGCATTGAGTTTGCATCGGCATGTCGGATTTCCTCCTGAAATGAAATGCACGTTTTTACTATCTGGCATATCGGTGCTCGCACAAAGCAATTACACGGATGGTCACTCCTCAACAGCCTCATTCGCCGCGCTAGTTGACAACACTACACCGTAGTGTTCTTGGCTAGCGTGGGCATAGAGGTGGGGCGTCACAGCTTGGTATCAGAGCCTGGGGTTTAGGACGAATATAAAACATAACTTAGATGGAACATGTGTTACAACTATTTGTCGATGTTTTATCTCACATCTTTATCTAAGATCATCTTTGATTGTTAGGAATGAATTCCTAACGCTTATTCATGAGCATAGCTGCTATTCTCTGTCACACTTGCTCATTTGAGTATGCACTGCTAAGTATTCTTGTGTATATGCTATACCAAGTTGCATATTGCTGCAACTCGTACCCACTTTGATTTGAGCTCGCATTGTTTATTCGAACTGCTGTATATATGCATTCTTATCTCTGATTCATGTACTTAATGCAGTCTCCATGCAATTGGGTTTTGGGTATCAATCTTTGAGACAAATTGCATTCCAATTGTCGACTTTGATAACTTCTATTTCAGGAATTTTTGGGTATTCCTACTTTGATGGATTGGAATCGAATTCTTCGGATTTTATTCACGTCTTCGAATGTGAATCTTAGTGAATTGATTTGGTTTTCGAATTTAATCGATTCTTGATTATTTCCCGATTTGTTGCTATCATTTATTAGCAACTTTGATGATCTTTTCTTCGGGATTTTTGTGAACATACCTTTCGATGAATTCGGTATCGATTTCTTTGGATTCTATTCACGTCTTCGTATGTGAATTCTTGTGATTGATTGTTTTTACAATCATTTTTGTGATTTGTCACTTTAAAAATATAAAGGTTTCAATACTAGTAGTAAATATCAAAACTCTTTTATCAAAATGTTTTCAACTCTATTTTCAATACAAAACTCTTTTTCTCAAACCGTTTTCTAATCTACTAGTATATACAAGCCTTTACCTCACTCGGATGAGAAATCTAATTAAACGGCTTAGTAAAACAAGTGGTATGAAACGCTTGCGTTTGCTTCATCGGTTAATTCTTGGACTTATTCGATTGAACCTCTTGTGACAATTTTATTAGTGAAGATTTACAGTTTGTTCGTAAATATTTAAGTTAAGCAAGTGGTTATGGGACATGAAGCTAAACTTTTATATTCACTAACTTAGTGTAATTGACACTTCTCGTTGATCATGACAATCATTCTTATGATTTAGACTAGCAATTGTGCGATGTATCCTTTTGGTTAGGCTAGACACCATTTGTGTGATTTCGTTCACACATACCTCTTCGGTTAGCCTAGACACCACTTGTGTGATTTCGTTCACACATACCTTTTTGCTTTTTGGTTAGACTAGGCCTCATCGGTGTGATTTCGTCTCACACATATCTCTTGGGCTTTGAGGATTGTCTAGACACCATTTGTGTGATTTCATTCACACATACTTTCCTTTTGTTTGCGAGGTTAGACTAGACACCACTTGTGTGATTCCACTCACACATACCTTTTTGAATTTTGGTTAGTCTAGACCTCAATCTGTGTGATTCCGACTCACACATGTGGGGTAGCACCCCACGGTCTTCGGTCCATTCGTGTGTCAAAATTAATGCCTTGCAACCATGAGATAGCGTCTCGTTATGCGTTGCACGTGTAGATGATTTTTCATGCTCACGTGTAGGTGAGATTCCGTGCTCCCGTTCTCGACTTTGCATTGCCCGTGTTGATGATTTTTCATGCTCACGTGTAGGTGAGATTCCATGCTCCCGTTCTCGCTTTGCATTGCACGTGTTGGTGAGTTTTCATGCTCGCATGTAGGTGAGTTTTCGTGCTCCCGTTCTCGTTATGCGTTGCAAGTGCTGATGAATTTTCATGCTCGCATGTAGGTGAGTTTTCGTGCTCCCGTTCTCGCTTTGCGTTGCTCGTGTTGATGAGTTTTCATGTTCGCGTGTAGGTGAGTTTTCATGCTCCCGTTCTCTCTTTGCGTTACATGTGCTTTGCGTTACATGTGCTGATGGGTTTTCATGCTCGCGTGTAGGTGAGTTTTCATGCTCCCGTTCTCGCTTTGCGTTACATGTGCTGATGAGTTTTCATGCTCGCGTGTAGGTGAGTTTTCATATTCCCATTTGAGTTTTCATACTCCCATTTGAGTTTTCCTACTCCCATTTGAGTTTTCATACTCCCGTTCGAGTTTTCATACTCGCGTTAGAGTTTTCATACTCCCGTTCGAGTTTTCATACTCCCGTTCGAGTTTTCATACTCCGGTTCGAGTTTTCATACTCGCGTTCGAGTTTTCATACTCCCGTTCGAGTTTTCATACTCTCATCTTGTGATTTCTAGATTTCTTGTGTAGATTTATAGAATTTGTGCTTCACCAATTTTCGTGATTTCTATTGATAAGTTTTATCAATTTTTGTGCATTGGTGAACTCGTGTGTTATTGACTTCTTATGAATACAAGTTTAGGGTATGATATCCCTTTCTATCTTTGAGAAGATTCTTGTGACACTTTTGATGAATGAAAATCCACTTATCGAAGTTGCTACTGATATCGCTGTTTTAATCACGTGTTTTAAAAATTGTTTCAAAATAAAAATCGTTTTCAAAATTTTTATAGTTTACGCTTTCAAAAGAATGAGGAAGCGATTTAAACGTTTCAGCAAAATCGAGGACTATGACCCCTTTCTTTTACTGATTCGTTTAATTCCGGACTTGTCCGTTTGAGGTTGAAAATTTGTGAATTCCTTTTATGAAATTAACAGAATATTTTGTGATTGTATTGCCCATTGAGTGCTTTAAGAATTCTGGTCGATGCGCTTGATCAACGTTATCGATAGGAATCACCTAGATGCTTTGATGAGACAATCAGATACAATAAATTGAATTTTTAAAATGAATTTTTTTTTGAAAAGATAACTACATAAAGTAAATCGTAAATTTTGAAAGTTTTAGCTTTTCGGGAAAGAATATTATTTAAAACAACTCTTTCCCGATACTTCTATTCTTGCGATTCCCGAGGCGAACCAAGACTTTATCGTTTGTACCAATGCTAATCATGTTGGTTTGCATGCCATTCTCTTGCATAAGAGAACGTTCTGTCTCTTGTGTTTCTTAATCATTAATGCCTATTGAGACTAGATATGGCACTCATGATCTAGTGCTCGTGGCTATTGATTTCGTCCTTCAAAATTTGGCATCATTATTTTTGGGTGAGAAATTCGTTCTCTACCCTGATCATGAATCTTGGGAATATTTATTTTCTCTTAAGGAACTTAATTTGCTTCAACCACGTTGACTCGAGTTCCTTGTATCTTATGATCTTGATATTCTTTACACTCCCGGAAAGGGAAAATCTTGTTACCGATGCACTTAGTCGTAGGCAACAAGTGGTTATTTCATTGATGATGTCCGAATGGAATCATCTTTTTACCAAGTTCATCAGACGTTTTGATGTATTTCATTTTATTGAGCTTCGTCTCATTCCTTTTATGGACTTACGTCTGATGTTCTTTTATGTTGATCGGTTCATCGGATGTACCGTTATTATACTATATCGATGTCCCGACCTTACAGTTCATCGGACGTACCGTTTTTGTAATACGACGGCGTTCCGAATTAATGAAGCTTTGATTCATCTGGCGTATCGATATTGTACTATGCTGTTGTTCCAAATTATTCGTGTCTCACCTATGATAGGTGTTGTGCGTTTCAGTCGGTCGGGAAAGTTAGTGCCTCAATATATTGGGCCATTTCCTATCATTGAACGTATTGGTTTCTTGGCTTATTGCCTCTTATTACCGGCTCAATTTTCTGTTAATCATGACGCGTTTCACGTGTCTTCCTTTTACGGAAATGCCTTAGGGATTCCGATTTTATTCTTGAGCCCGGTATTATTGAAGAAATTGAAGTTTCACCAGATTTGACTTTGAGCAACATTCTATTCACATCAATGTTTCGGGGGTTCAGCACCTTCGAAATAAAGATGTTCTTCTCGTGAAAGTTCAGTGGTTCTCAAATCCTATGGATTTCACTTTGGAATCTAGAGAATTCATCGAGCAAACACATTCAAGCTTTCTCTTTCATGCTCTACATGGTGAACTTCTTATTTTCAAATTTCGTCATTTTATGATGACATGCTTTTAAGGTTGTTACCTTTTGTCCATTTATTCCTTAAGATTGCGAGGACGCAATTTCTTTAAGGAGGGGAGTCTGTAACAACCCGGTATTCCATACCGAATAATTATCGTCTTAGCACGATTTCTTCTCCTAACCCATTGCCAATTGAAGTTTTTAAATTTGAATTAAAATTCTTTTATAAATTGTTAAAAGAAATTTTGGGCTTTGAAATTAAATGGTGGTCCATGTTTTTATATTGGGCCATGTTAATTCTCAAAGCATAAAACCCGATCCCCCTTTATCCATTTTTCATTCGTTCACCAACCCTAAACAAAATCACGAAAACAATGGCGGCTGTTCCTATCGTTCTTTTCGAAGCTAGGGCTTTTGAAGCGCCGGCTTTAATTGGTCGATCGAGTGGAAATCGCGCTCGTGCTCTCATCGGCTGCTCCAACTCGTGGCATAGGTGAGTGATTTTTCACTCACATCTCAATTCATGCTTGGTTTAATGCTTCGGTTATGTGGATTTATCTCCATTGATTCCTGATTTGAAACTTGTGTGGCCTGTTGAACTGACTCATTGCAGTTGTTTTGACCTGCATTTTTTTTGTTGGCATCGGCTTGACTTTGATTTGTTATTCCATAGCTTTGACATAGGTATTCTGTATAATATTCGACTTTGACTTTATTTTTTTGGTGTAATGGTTTCGGCCCTTGTGCCTCTGATTTTGATGGCCTCGGCAAAGTCATTGTCCACTAGTCATTGATCGTTTGTTTTGGGTTTTAATCCACTGTCACAGTCTGTTAATTTGTGCTTCCCTCGATGTTGCACTTGCTTAAATCCAGTTTTGATTTTTATTTGAAATTGCTACATTTACTTCTTTGTTCAGTGTTGCCTTGACTGACCAAACATTTTAGTTGTTGTTCCATTTGCAGTTTGTAAATCGATTTCTTGTTGGTTGATGTTGTTTCTCACATGTATGTCGAGACTCTCATTTGTCTGTGATATAGCCTTTACATGGTGATGTTCACACTACTACATTGATTTGGAATTGATGCATATTGAACTGTTGTCGATTTGAGTTCATGTATATATGCCTGGACTTTGATATGGACACTTAGTATCACTTGTTGTTGTGATTTTGTTGCTTCACCAAACTTCAATATTTTCATTTAGTATTGGTTCTAGTAATCATGCATAGTACACACCCTGGCATCTATGTACACTTGCTGTGCTTGTCACTGCATTTGGGTAAGGATTGGTCGACACTTACTGTTGGTTTTTGGTGCTTCTCTGTTGATTGCCATTCTGGACTGCTGCACTATTTCGTGATCCATTATGTAGTGGTTGTTTCATTGCATCTGGTTCGGTCATTTCACCGAGACCTGGGTTGCATTCTCACTGTCTACGTTGCGTTTGCATTAGCGTCATGTAGAGACTGCACTTAGTATAACCACTGACCATACTGTTATGTGGTGTTTACCTTGACTTCATGCAGAGGCTACACTTGGTCATGCCATGTTGTAGCATGATCTTTAGTTCATATTTACTTTTAGTCCATTGTTTTTAATGCCATCACTGAATTTGATGCCTATATCTATGTATACATACATATATATATATATATATATATATATATGTATATGCTTCAACTGCTTCTGTTCTTCGACCCTATGCAGCTTTGGACTGCACATCTTTTATTCTCCCTATTGTATCTGTATGCACCATTGTGTTACACCACTGTCATGTCTTAAATTTAGACTGGAACTTTGCTACACCATTGCCTTATTTGTTAGTTAGCACTGTTTCATTATGTCACTGCCATGTGCATTTGGATTGATTTTCGAATTACACTTGAGTTGAATCCGGTGACTCGGGTTTGATCTTGTGTTTGCTTGTGAATTTTCATTGGGTACATCATCGCTGTTGTGGCAAGGCAGTGCACGCAAGCGTGAACTGCAGCCACACGGTATTCAATGGTTACATCATCACTGTAGTGGCAAGGCAGTGCACGCAAGCGTGAACTGCAGCCACACGGTATTGGTTTTATTGTTATTTCTTTTGCTTTTGATTTATGGAACTATTTCGTATTCCATATGTTGTATCGGCGTGGCAGTACACGCTTGCGTATACTACAGCCCTACTCGCGTTGACGTCTTAATTGATGTTTCCAATTGTTTGAATTGATTCGCGTTGTATTTACCGTTATCCGATTTCTTTACTCGAGAATCGGATAGGTAAATTTATTTTGACTGTCGTCTAATTTCTATTTAATTATTATTGCTTCTGTGCACTAATAACTGAGTTTGAATTAGACTGACCCGAGTATTATTTTCTTTTGAATTTAATACTCGGGTCAGACCGAGTATTTTCAGGTTGTAGATATTCTGCTTTGGGATGCTGTTTGAGCTATGAAGACTTTTCATATCTTTTGGAGTTGTCAAGTCATAGTATAGGTTGATATGTATTCATGTATATTAGTCGATAATGTACTTGTATATATATATATATATATATATATATATATAACTTCCTGAGTTGACTGTTGTAGTTGTATCACATGTACCGTGTCTAATGTATTGTAACTGACATCAGCTATTATATATATATATGAGACTTTCTGTTTCATCTGTGTTTCGCATTTATATTATCTGTGTTATTAGTTTATATTTTGTCCTAGACTATTATAGCCACTGTGTAGTAGCTTTGAGTTTGCATCGGCATGTCGGATTTCCCCCTGAAATGAAATGCACGTTTTTACTATCTGGCATATCGGTGCTCGCACAAAGCAATTACACGGATGGTCGCTCCTCAACAGCCTCATTCTCCGTGCTCGTTGACAACACTACACCGTAGTGTTCTTGGCTAGCGTGGGCATAGAGGCGGGGCGTCACAAAACATATCAACTTATAAACAATTAAATCTTTCATATTCATGTTTAATAAAAGTTTGGAAATATTTTCACCTTCACAAAAAATTTCTAAGTTCTAAATTTACGAAAAATTTCGGCAGAGTCTCCTTTGTACGGATAGGTCTGGAAAAATAACAATATCAACAATTTCAATATATATACATCATATTTCAAAAATAGACACCTAAACCATGGGAAAAGAAATTAAAATATCATTGCAAAACCATAATTTGAAAACGTACCTATTTGTCGGGCAAACAACTTAATTATGAAAACAAAGGCAGTAGCCATTGCTCCCATAAATCTGTATTTAACTTCTATAATCCAAAAGAGTTAAAATTATGTAAAAGATTATATATTAGTTGTTTCAATTGACAATGCAAGCAACATACAATATATATAATAGTCATATGTAAATAAAAGAAGTTCTATCACTATATGAAACAAAGGAAATTATCAAACATCCATAGCAACCAAACTCATGGTTTGTTCAAGTTCAGACACTTTTCATCGTCCAAGACTTCTAAATAAATTACCAAGTGTACCTTACGCTCAACAACCTTTGGAAATTACTTAATAGATTATTCATACAACCTTAAACGATTTAATGTATCATTCCCGAAGCATGCCTGTAATAGCCCAAAATTTAACAAATATTTCATTCATTTAATTATAAAACTTTGGGGTTTATTATATAAAAATCTAAAATTTTAAAACTGATTAAAACATTTCCCAATTTTTAATTAAAGAATAAGATTTCTGAAATTTTGACTTTGGTTAAAGATTAACTCTAATTGGAATTTTTAAAATTCTAAATTTTATCTTTCAAACTCTAATTTCAAATTCTTTTAATTCAACTGAATTATTGTAACAACATTTATACTTTGCTTTTGTCTTTTCTAAAAATGGATTATCTACCTTTTTAAAATTAGTAATATTTTGTTTTACTTATTTACATCCATTTGAATAATAAATTTCCTTGTAAATGGTAACACGAATCGGAAGAACGTAAACAAATTTTATTTTTTTAGTTAAGTAATAAATTTCAATTTACAGTGTATTAATAAACTGTTTAATTACGCGTTTAAAAGGCACGTTATTTGATGGAATAAATAATGTATAAGCGTTACTTTTGTATAAATTTAGGTGTATATTTTTGCGGTTGTAGTACGCATTCTTAAAAATTCATACCGCAGATATAAATAATTAATTAATTTGTAGATGTGCAATTCTAAGTGGTAAATGAATAAATTTCCTAGCCTATTAATTTCGTTTAAAAGTTGCCTAAATTCGCATGTAAATGTTACCTTTTCCTTTATTTCCAATCGTTCTAAAGTTGGTATGAAATCTTTGATTTCCCCTACTATTTAAATTTTATTTGCTTACCGTTTCCTTCTTCCATTAAATCAATGCAAATTACTCCTATTTAAGTGTAAAACGTGCCTCACCATTTAACGCAATCACTTTGGTGTAAAATTTAAACCATTCCTCCTCTGTTGAACAATAAGTCACGATCAATAAGATTTATAACCTGCTAAATTTACGTGCCATTCAAAAAAAAATTATTAATTCTTGCGTTTTAACCTATGCGGTTTGCATCTTTTAATCAAACACGTTCAAAATTGTTGTTTCTTGCCTTTGACCTCTCCCACATAAATCTATGCAGTTATTTCTCTTGCCATTCTAACAAATATTGCCTAAAATTTTCGCATGTTTTGAATTGGCGTTTCTAATTTTATCATTTTGCCTGCGTTTTTAAATTAATAAATCAACAAAATTTACCTCTTCATAAAGCAAACATCACGCAGAATAATCTCCTGACCGTTTAAAAATGATTTTCTTACCATATTTCTTTTCCTTTACGTGAATTGCGCAACTTCTCTTATATAAATGAAAACTCATGATCACAAATTCCATAACCGTTCACATTTTTAAATTCTTGCCATAGTTCCTAAAAATCAACCCAATCAATTAATTGCTTGCCTATTTCTTTCACCCTAAAATCATGGCATGTTTACATCTTTTAAATAATCACGTTCTTTTTTTCTTTCCATTTACCGTTCCTAAAGCAATTTATTTCTTGCATTTTTAACAAACGCAGTTATCTCCATCATGCGCCTTCTTTAAATTATTATCTTAGCTAAATAAAGAATTTAATCCATAGACGTTCCATTTTTCTTGCCATTTCTTTTGTAAATCAACGGAATAAATTAATCGTTGCCTATTTTCACCTTAAATCAGTGTAAGATTTTATTTATTAGAGTACGTTCAAAAGTTCATTTATCTCTTGCAGTTTCTCCCTCTAAAATCACGCAAGATACCTTATGTGCATATTCCAATCACGGGTATAATTGTCTTAAATCAATTCTTGTCGTTACTTTGCTAAAATCACTCAACCAATTTAATTATAAAATGCAACCTTTAATAATACAGTGAAATCATTCGGTTCTTTTAGCATTCTAAAATTTGAATTCACTTGCCATTTTTTTCCTGCATTGATTTTTCGCATGCCCAAAAACATGCAACCCACTATATAAATTCATAACCCCTCATTTACAATTCCATTACCGCAAGCTCATCTTAAAATACGTAGCACATTTGCAACAATTTCATTCATTTTCTTCCCTGTCGTGCTAAAGCTTCAGGTAGCATCAGGTACATAGTTGCATCCCTTCTTCCTTCTTATTTTCCTCTTTCTTTTTTTAGTTTTTCTCTATTTCCTATTATTTGTTCCACCATGCTCGGCTACTCTGGCACCACCCTTTGCTCCTTGTTCTGTCACCGACCTTACACCATGAACCATCCCGTGACTTTTTGCTGGCCAACATTCGAAAGAAAAAGGGAAAACAATGCATGCGCCACCTTTTGACATCAGCCTATAGGACTAAATCTTGAGTGCATGCACGTATATAGGCTTGAGCCACCTGAGTTTAACCCTGCCTTAATCTGTTTCAAATGTCTGTGTTTCAGGCTTTGAAAAAATATATAATAGGGAAGAGAGCCGCATCATTTTGCATTTTTCTCCTGCATGATTGGGTCGTTAGCCACTGATTTGGCATGCTACTGCATGCGTTCAATTTAAATAAAAAAATAATAATAAATAAATAAAGGGAGAAGTAAATTATGCGTACATGTCAGGAATGAATATACGGGCAAGCATAGTGTTGTGTTGTCCAACTAGAGACTAGGTTGAAATTACCCTTTTGCATTTCTGAAGTAGAAAATGTGCGCCACCTGTAGCTTGTGTAACCAGTCCTCTATGCCATGACGTGAAGTCTTAGGAGTGCATGCATTC
This sequence comes from Allium cepa, assembly GCA_030765085.1. Classification (NCBI taxonomy): domain Eukaryota; kingdom Viridiplantae; phylum Streptophyta; class Magnoliopsida; order Asparagales; family Amaryllidaceae; genus Allium; species Allium cepa. Next base: position 70,441,418 of record CM060938.1, on the reverse strand, counting down.
GAGTTTTGAAATTTGGCAAGGGTCGTGCCTTTTTATAAAAAAATAAAAAAATATTATAATAAGAGGGTGAATAGAATAGTAGGGAGCCACATGTGCATGTGAGTAGAACATCCTGAGCATTAGCGTGTTAGGATATATAGTGAATATAGGTAGACAGATACATACATGAATAACAGTCTTTATGCACTATGAACAGATCCATATGAAGTATTGTATACTAAGAATAATTATGAAGTATTACTACGTAAACCACATGTTGCACTTAGTGAAAAAAAAAGGAAATGAATGAACAAGCCGAGCCTTTGATATGTGGGTCAAGTTGTGTGGTGAGTGGTCGAGCCGTTGTGTCAATTTCCTTTAATTCAATCTTGTTTCAAATTTGTTGTGTTCGTGATATGATTTGAATACTTAGTTTTATTTAATTACTTTGTCCAAAATTTAAATCAAGTCGTTGCATCCACTAAAAATTGATCATGCCTTCTGTACTCTTGTTTCGGGGTAGATATCGTTGTTTGAATAAATTCTGCAGCTTCGAGAAGGTGAGTATTCTCACCTGACAAATGTACTTGTCTATCTGTGAATTAATAACAAGTGTAATTGTAGAATAAAATTTTATTTCATTTTATTTCACTGTTATATAAATTGATGATGTTAAAAATCCAGTTATTAAACCTACACATCATCAGTTATATTAGATACTGTTTTATTTATGCTGTTATACTATTTATTAATTTACTGCTTAATCCCACTGCTAGTTTCCTGTAGAATAGAAATCGTTACAGGCTAAAATAATAGGCCTGAACGATATTTATTTTATTCATTTATTTATTTAGTTATTTATTTAACTTGGGATTGCGGGTTTGAAATGCTAAAACCCGGATTTTTTTTATAAATTACGGATTGAAATGATATATTATCCGTAGCACTTGACCTAGGTTAGAAAATATTATATAGACCCGTGGTTATATATATATATATGTATGTATGTATGTATGTATGTATAAATTTTATGGAATTATTAAATATTTGTAAAATTAGAATGTATAATATTTTGTTTAAAATTTGATTTAAAATGATTCCTAAGCATGGTTATATTTTACAAGTTAAAGATGTAAATAAATAAAAGTTAAAAATATAAAGTATAAATTTCTCTTTTAAATTGGGATTTGTAAAATTAAAGGAAATTTAGCTAAGAAATAAAATATGAAATTTGTTATAACTTGAATATAAAGCGAGGATAAGTTTCTATTAATTAGATAGTTAAATTAGTGAAATATGGAAGTTGAAATATAACTTGATTTAGAAATGGGAGGCTGGTTTTGAAATAAAGGTAAGATAAGAAATTAATTGGAAATTTTGTTATATTGGAAACGGTAATTTAACTTAATTATTAAGTAAAATTCATAAAAAATGCGTACTTGATTTTATATAAAGTATAAAAGTTAGATATATACTTGAAGAATTTACTTTATAAAAATCATAAATTATTGAGAAATTTAAATGACTATTTAAAAGTGGAAATTTTGATTTGTTTAAATAAAAGGTTTAATTTTGCTGAAATTATATTGAAATCTAAATTTTAATTTACTTAAATTTATTATAAAGGATATTACCGCACTTTGCAAGTGCTGTAGTTGAAACAATTGGACTAAGGCTAAACTTTTGGGATTTTATATTTTATTTTGTAAGAAAAATACCTTCACTTTTAAATTGTTTCAAAAGTAGCATTTTGATTGAAATATAAACTATTTTCGATTCTTTATAACCATGGGTAATAATAACGTTGGTTGTTAAAGAGACCGGGATCGGATATGGGCATACTCTCTGTCGATATTGAAAACCACTTTGACAACCGTGCACGCGGTGGAGATTCCAGAATGAAGTAGGATGGTGGTGACGTTTCCTTTAAGGTAAATACGTGGACCCGACTCCCATGAGTTGGCATAAGATGGCTAAAACAGGAGCGATTGACGGACTAATGAGGTAGCACCTTTGATCGGATGCACTTCTTCGTATGCCATTCTGTTACTTTGTGATTGTTTGGTGCGCACCTTTGTTTTGGAAGTGTTGTTCGAGGTGGGCGGTAGTAGCAGCTACGCGTTACCACTGGTCCGGATGCATAATTGGTATATCTACCCTGGCATTGCCTAGTTGTGTCGTGTCACCTACCATAGCGAGCCTTGTACGAGTTTGGTTTTCTCCCGTAACCCGTGTGGTATCCTCTGGTGGCTTCCGAATCAGGAGGGATTATGATATTGGATGGACTACTGGGACTATTATGTGTTAAGGGGAATATTGGGTCACTCCTTAACGCTATTTAAAAGTTAGTTTATTTTACTAATAGACACTATTATAATAGCGAGGTATTACTATATAGTAAATAGTTTAACGGATCCTTAGAGGATGGGCGGTCCCAAGCATCCTTTAAGTTACTTGTATTTTATTACAGTTCACTTGAATTAGCTTACACTGGATAAGTATGTATGTCCTGACTCGAGTGTTTATGTTTTAATTTACGCTCGGGTCAGCCTGAGTTTCAGTTCAGACTAAAAATTGATCATGCCTTCTGTACTCTTCTTTCGGGGTAGATATCGTTGTTTGAATAAATTCTGCAGCTTCGAGAAGGTGAGTATTCTCACCTGACAAATGTACTTATCTATCTGTGAATTAATAACAAGTGTAATTGTGGAATAAAATTTTATTTCATTTTATTTGACTGTTATATAAATTGATGATGTTAAAAATCCAGTTATTAAACCTACACATCATCAGTTATATTAGATACTGTTTTATTTATGCTGTTATACTATTTATTAATTTACTGCTTAATCCCACTGCTAGTTCCCTGTAGAATAGAAATCGTTACAGGCTAAAATAATAGGCCTGAACGATATTTATTTTATTCATTTATTTATTTAGTTATTTATTTAACTTGGGATTGCGGGTTTGAAATGCTAAAACCCGGATTTTCTTTATAAATTACGGATTGAAATGATATATTATCCGTAGCGCTTGACCTAGGTTAGAAAATATTATATAGACCCGTGGTTATGTATGTATGTATGTATGTATGTATGTATGTATGTATGTATGTATGTATGTATGTATGTATGTATGTATAAATTTTATGGAATTATTAAATATTTGTAAAATTAGAATGTATAATATTTTGTTTAAAATTTGATTTAAAATGATTCTTAAGCATGGTTATATTTTACAAGTTAAAGATGTAAATAAATAAAAGTTAAAAATTTAAAGTATAAATTTCTCTTTTAAATTTGGATTTGTAAAATTAATGGAATTTTAGCTATGAAATAAAATATGAAATTTGTTATAACTTGAATATAAAGCGAGGATAAGTTTTCTATGAATTAAATAGTTAAATTAGTGAAATATGGAAGTTGAAATATAACTTGATTTAGAAATGGGAGGCTGGTTTTGAAATAAAGGTAAGATAAAAAATTAATTGGAAATTTTGTTATTTTGGAAACGGTAATTTAACTTAATTATTAAGTAAAATTCATAGAAAATGCGTACTTGATTTTATATAAAGTATAAAAGTTAGATATATACTTGAAGAATTTACTTTATAAAAATCATAAATTATTGAGAAATTTAAATGACTATTTAAAAGTGGAAATTTTGATTTGTTTAAATAAAAGGTTTAATTTTGCTGAAATTATATTGAAATCTAAATTTTAATTTACTTAAATTTATTATAAAGGATATTACCGCACTTTACAAGTGCTGTAGTTGATACAATTGGACTAAGGCTAAACTTTTGGGATTTTATATTTTATTTTGTAAGAAAAATAACTTCACTTTTAAATTGTTTCAAAAGTAGCATTTTGATTGAAATATAAACTATTTTAGATTCTTTATAACCATGGGTAATAATAACGTTGGTTGTTAAAGAGACCGGGATCGGATATGGACATACTCTCTGTCGATACCGAAAACCACTTTGACAACCGTGCACGCGGTGGAGATTCCAGAATGAAGTAGGATGGTGGTGACGTTTCCTTTAAGGTAAATACGTGGACCCGACTCCCATGAGTTGGCATAAGATGGCTAAAACAGGAGCGATTGACGGACTAATGAGGTAGCACCTTTGATCGGACGCACTTCTTCGTATGCCATTCTGTTACTTTGTGATTGTTTGGTGCGCACCTTTGTTTTGGGAGTGTTGTTCGAGGTGGGCGCTAGTAGCAGCTACGCGTTACCACCGGTCCGGATGCATAATTGGTATATCTACCCTGGCATTGCCTAGTTGTGTCGTGTCACCTACCATAGGGAGCCTTGTACGAGTTTGGTTTTCTCCCGTAGCCCGTGTGGTATCCTCTGGTGGCTTCCCGATCAGGAGGGATTATGATATTGGATGGACTACTGGGACTATTACGTGTTATGGAGAATATTGGGTCACTCCTTAACTCTATTTAAAAGTAAGTTTATTTTACTAATAGACACTATTATAATAGCGAGGTATTACTATATAGTAAATAGTTTAACGGATCCTTAGAGGATGAGCGGTCCCAAGCATCCTTTAAGTTACTTGTATTTTATTGCAGTTCACTTGAATTAGCTTACACTGGATAAGTATGTATGTCCTGACTCGAGTGTTTATGTTTTAATTTACGCTCGGGTCAGCCTGAGTTTCAGTTCAGACTTCACTCCGGAGCTTGGACTTCTATTGATCATCTCTTTTCAAGTTGCCATCAGGTTTCTGTTCAGTTCTTATTTGGCTTTGTAATCAAGACAATCTAATATTGAGATTTTCTGTGGAGATTTTAAACTATATTTGGTTTAAGACTATGTACTTTATACTTACTTTGAGACTATTGATAGTGGCTTCATGAACCACTAAGTTATTTTTATATTCTGCTGCGAGTATTATGATTCTGTGTCTATGATTCTGTGATTATTTATTTACTGTATATTTTGAGATTTGCCAAATTTTATTTACATTGCGGTATTTTGAACAATTCAAGTCCGACATGTGCGGATGCGAATGGTTGGAAATATCGGGTCGTTATAGTTTGGTATCAGATCTTTGGCTCTAGGCAAAACTTAAAATGTATGGTAAATTTGATTTACAGAATCACTTTCATTCAATTCTTCCTTTTGATTCGATTTCCTTTGAATTTTGGAACGTTCCCTGCGGTTCCAAAGTTCATTCGTGTCCCTCACTATTCATCTTCTTTCGATTTTGGAGTATCCCATAACTCCACTTCGGATGATCTTTATAGTAAATTGGCGGTCTCGCCAATATTCTAATAAAGAGGTGAAACTCCTTTACAATTAGCATTGATTCACCAGAGATTTATATTTATCCTCGGTTTAGATGCTTGTATTTTTGGTTATTCCGAACTCTATCTCTTCAGATCGAATTTAGATTTACCCTAGAAAATCCACATCGATCTTACTCTTTAAGTCACGGTTGACCAGGATAAGGTTGCCCGCGATTTATATAAACTTATCCAGTTCCTTATTCTGTTATTTAATCATCGGATCTTCTGATTCCAACTTATCTTTAAATCAAAATTCTCTTTGATTTGAGTCCATCAAATTTGAATCTTTATCCTTATTTTGAAAAATTTATTCCTAAATTTGGAAAAAAATCTAATATTATATATATAATTATAATTTTCAGAATTTTTATAATTAATTTAACTAGTTGTCAAGAGATAATAGTCTTTGATTTTATTTATGGTTTTGTAAACCAAGGGTTTTGTCTCATATAAATAATTGAACTATAAACAATGGTTATAAATTAATTTGGAAACAGAAATGAATTTAAAACTAGAACTTGAATTCTCGATGGTTTCAAACCTTATGTTTAAAGTTTTAAAAGGACATATTATTTAAATTATTTTCGAATAGAAATTTGTTTCCAAATAATTTTAAAGGCTTAAATATCAGCGCTCTTCTCTTTGTCGCTGGGAAATAATTTCGGTGATGACTGCAACATCATCGACATTCATTTTCGAGTTTCGAAGTGAAGAGATCATTCTGTAGTCTGGCTACAGTGTTACCTTGAGAATTTAATTGATTTGAATTTCTAAAATATGACTTGATTTATAATATATAGATATATGATTTAAAATTTGATTTGACATATTATGTGCATATATTTATTTATCTCTAAATGGTTTGAAGGGAACCAGAAATTTAATTCTTAAATTTTATCTTGAAGAATAATTTCAATTATAAAAAGAAAATCAAAATTTTGAATAAATGATTCAAACTTGAGATATTGAATTTGAAAGTTTTATTTGTATAATACTCAATTGCATTTCACCATAACTTTCCTTGGTTTTCAGAAGTTAACAATGTAATTGGATAATATACAATATAAAAAGATTTATAAATAAAATTTGAGTGGTTATAATAAGTGTTATCGCTTAAATTCTAGTTATAAAAAGATTAACAGAGGTAAATAAAATAAAAGGGTAATGGAATAATTTTCAATATAAAATGATGTTAAAGGAACTAAGAATAAATTTAAACAGTTGTAATAAGTGTAAATATATATAACATAGATGAGAAAAATATATTGAGAGAAATAAATTTAATTATAGTTAGGAATAAAGAAGAAACTAATTTATTGAACACATTTTTGAGTATAACAAATGATTTTCAAACTTATGATTTTAGAAATTTTTATTTTAAGATAATTGGAAGATGAAGTAATGAAATTTGAAATAGTAAAATTTAACTTGAGTGAAATTAAATAGATGAAATCAATTATTAATTTAAAATTCAATTTGTATGGTTTAGATTAATGATTCTAATTTAAGTTTAAATTTAATTTTCTTTCAGGTTGTTTCTATTCCCCTACATTCTTCCTTTTCGAGGACGAAGAGTTTTGAGTGGGGGAAGTGTAACAGTCCAAAATTTAACAAATATTTCATTCTTTTAATTATAAAACTTTGGGGTTTATTATATAAAAATCTAATTTTAAAATTCATTAAAACATTTCCCAAATTTTTAATCAAAGGATAAGATTTCTGAAATTTTGACTTTGATTAAAGATTAACTCTAATTGGAATTTTTAAAATTCTAAATTTTATCTTTCAAACTCTAATTTCAAATTCTTTTAATTCAACTGAATTATTGTAACAACATTTATACTTTGCTTTTGTCTTTTTTAAAAATGGATTATCTACCTTTTTAAAATTAGTAATATTTTGTTTTACTTATTTACATCCATTTGAATAGTAAATTTCCTTGTAAATGGTAATATGAATCCGAAGAACGTAAACAAATTTTATTTTTTTAGTTAAGTAATAAATTTCAAAATTTATAGTGTATTAATAAACTGTTTAATTACGCGTTTAAAAGGCACGTTATTTGATGGAATATATAACGTATAAGCGTTACTTTTGTATAAATTTGGGTGTATATTATTGCGGTTGTAGTACGCATTCTTAAAAATTCATACCGCAGATATAAATAATTAACTAATTTGTAGATGTGCAATTCTAAGTGGTAAATGAATAAATTTCCTAGCCTATTAATGTCGTTTAAAAGTTGCCTAAATTCGCAGGTAAACGTTACCTTTACCTTTATTTTCAATCGTTCTAAAGTTGGTATGAACTCTTTGATTTCCCCTACTATTTAAATTTTATTTGCTTACCGTTTCCTTCTTCCATTAAATCAACGCAAATTACTCCCTTTAAGTGTAAAACGTGCCTTACCATTTAACGCAATCACTTTGGTGCAAAATTTAAACCATTCCTCCTCTGTTGAACAATAAATCACGATCAATAAGATTTATAACCTGCTAAATTTACGTGCCATTCAAAACAAATTTTATTAATTCTTGCATTTTAACCTATGTAGTTTGCATCTTTTAATCAAACACGTTCAAAATTGTTATTTCATTCCTTTGACCTCTTCTACATAAATCTATGCAGTTATTTCTCTTGCCATTCTAACAAATATTGCCTAAAATTTTCGCATGCCTTGAATTGGCGTTTCTGATTTTATCATTTTGCCTGCGTTTTTAAATTAATAAATCAACAAAATTTACCTCTTCATAAAGCAAACATCACGCAGAATAATCTCCTGACCATTTAAAAATGATTTCTTGCCATATTTTTTTCCTTTACGTGAATTGTGCAACTTCCCTTATATAAATGAAAACCCATGATCACAAATTCCATAACCGTTCACATTTTTAAATTCTTGCCATAGTACCCAAAAATCAACGCAATCAATTAATTGCTTGCCTATTTCTTTCACCCCAAAATCATCGCCTGTTTACATCTTTTAAATAATCACATTCTTCTTTTTTTCCTTTCCATTTACCGTTCCTAAAGCAATTTATTTCTTGCATTTTTAACAAACGCAATTATCTCCATCATGCGCCTTCTTTAAATTATTATCTTGGCTAAATAAAGAATTTAATCCGTAGACGTTCCATTTTTCTTGACGTTTCTTTTGTAAATCAACGAAATAAATTAATCGTTGCCTATTTTCACCTTAAATCAGTGCAATATTTTATTTACTAGAGTACGTTTAAAAGTTCATTTATCTCTTGCGGTTTCTCCCTCTAAAATCACGCATGATACCATATGTACATATTCCAATCACGGGTATAATTGTTTTAAATCAATTCTTGCCGTTACTTTGCTAAAATCACTCAACCAATTTAATTATAAAACGCAACCTTTGATAATACAGTGAAATCATTCAGTTCTATTAGCATTCTAAAATTTGAATTCACTTGCCCTTTTTTCCTGCATTGATTTTTCGCATGCCCAAAAACACGCAACCCACTATATAAATTCATAACCCCTCATTTACATTTCCATTACCGCAACCTCAACTTTAAATACGTAGCACATTTGCAACAGTATCATTCATTTTCTTCCCTGTCGTGCTAAAGCTTCAGGTAGCATTACGTACATAGCTGCATCCCTTCTTCCTTCTTATTTTCCTCTTTCTTTTTTTAGTTTTTCTCTATTTCCTATTGTTTGTTCCACCGTGCTCGGCTACTCCGCCACCACCCTTCGCTCCTTGTTCTGTCACCGACTTTACACCATGAACCATCCCGTGACTTTTTGCTGGCCAACGTTCGAAAAAAAAAGGGGGGAAACAATGCATGCGCCACCTTTTGACATCAGCCTATTGGACTCAATCTCGAGTGCATGCACGTATATAGGCTTGAGCCATCTGAGTTTAACCCTGTCTTAATCTGTTCCAAATGTTTGTGTTTCAGGCTTTGAAAAAATATAATAGGGAAGAGAGCCGCATCATTTTGCATTTTCCTCCTGCGTGATTGGGTCTTTAGCCACTGACTTGGCATGCTACTACATGCGTTCAGTTTAAATAAAAAAAATAAAAATAAAGGGAGAAGTAAATTATGCGTACATGTCAGGAATGAATATATGGGCAAGCATAGTGTTGTGCTGTCCAACTAGAGACTAGGTTGAAATTACTCTTTTGCATTTCTGAAGTAGAAAATGTGCGCCACCTATAGCTTGTGTAACCAGTCCTCTATGCCATGACGTGAAGTCTCAGGAGTGCATGCATTCGAGTTTTGAAATTTGGCAAGGGCCGTGCTTTTTTAAAAAAAAAAGAAAAAATATTATAATAAGAGGGTGAATAGAATAGTAGGGAGCCACATGTGCATGTGGGTAGAACATCCTGAGCATTAGCGTGTTAGGATATATAGTGAATATAGGTAGGTAGATACATACATGAATAACAGTCTTTATGCACTATGAACAGATCCATATGAAGTATTATATAATTATGAAGTATTAATACGTAAACCACATGTTGCACTTAGTAAAAAAAAGAAATGAATGAACATGGTGAGCCTTTGATATGTGGGTCAAGTCGTGTGGTGAGTGGTCGAGCCATTGTGTCAATTTCCTTTCATTCAATCTTGTTTCAAATTTGTTGTGTTCGTGATAAGATTCGAATACTTAGTTTTATTTAATCACTTTGTTCAACATTTGAATCAAGTCGTTGCATCCACTGAAAATTAATCGTGCCTTCTGTACTCTTCTTTCGGGGAAGATATCGTTGTTTGAATAAATTCTGTAGCTTCGAGAAGGTGAGTATTCTCATCTGACAAACATACTTATATATCTGTGAATTAATAACAAGTGTAATTGTAGAATAAAATTTTATTTTATTTGACTGTTATATAAATAGATGATGTTAAAAATCCTGTTATTAAACCTACACATCATCAGTTATATTAGATACTGTTTTACTTATGCTGTTATACTATTTATTAATTAACTGCTTAATCCCACTGCTAGTTCCCTGTAGAATAGAAATCGTTACAGGCTAAAATGATAGGCCTGAACGATATTTATTTTATTCATTTATTTATTCAGTTATTTATTTTACTTGGGATTGCGGGTTTGAAATGATAAAACCCGGATTTTCTTTATAAATTATGGATTGAAATGATATATTATCCGTAGCACTTGACCTAGGTTAGAAAATATTATATAGACCGGTGGTTATGTATGTATGTATGTATGTATGTATAAATTTTATGGAATTATTAAATATTTGTAAAATTAGAATGTATAATATTTTGTTTAAAATTTGATTTAAAATGATTCTTAAGCATGGTTATATTTTACAAGTTAAAGATGTAAATAAATAAAAGTTGAAAATTTAAAGTATAAATTTCTCTTGTAAATTTGGATTTGTAAAATAAATGGAATTTTAGCTAAGAAATAAAATACGAAATTTGTTATAACTTGAATATAAAGCGGGGATAAGTTTTCTATGAATTAAATAGTTAAATTAGTGAAATATGGAAGTTGAAATATAACTTGATTTAGAAATGGGAGGCTGGTTTTGAAATAAAGGTAAGATAAGAAATTAATTGGAAATTTTGTCATTTTGGAAATGGTAATTTAACTTAATTATTAAGTAAAATTCATAGAAAATGTGTACTTGATTTTATATAAAGTATAAAAGTTAGATATATACTTGAAGAATTTACTTTATAAGATTCATAAATTATTGAGAAATTTAAATGACTATTTAAAAGTGGAAATTTTGATTTGTTTAAATAAAAGGTTTAATTTTGCTGAAATTATATTGAAATCTAAATTTTAATTTACTCAAATTTATTATAAAGGATATTACCGCACTTTGCAAGTGCTGTAGTTGATACAATTGGACTAAGGCTAAACTTTTGGGATTTTATATTTTATTTTGTAAGATAAATAACTTCACTTTTAAATAGTTTCAAAAGTAGCATTTTGATTGAAATATAAACTATTTTAGATTCTTTAGAACCATGGGTAATAATAACGTTGGTTGTTAAAGAGATCGGGATCGGATATGGGCATACTCTCTGTCGATACCGAAAACCACTTTGACAACCGTGCACGCGGTGGAGATTCCAGAACGAAGTAGTATGGTGGTGACGTTTTCTTTAAGGTAAATACGTTGACCCGACTCCCGTGAGTTGGCATAAGGTGGCTAAAACAGGAGCGATTGACGGACTAATGAGGTAGCACCTTTGATCGGACGCACTTCTTCATATGTCATTCTGTTACTTTGTGATTGTTTGGTGCGCACCTTTGATTTGGGAGTGTTGTTCGAGGTGGGCGGTAGTAGCAGCTACGCGTTACCACTGGTCCGGATGCATAATTGGTATATCTACCCCGGCATTGCCTAGTTGTGCCGTGTCACCTACCATAGCGAGCCTTGTACGAGTTTGGTTTTCTCCTGTAGCCCGTGTAGTATCCTCTGGTGGCTTTCCGATAAGGAGGGACTATGATATTGGATGGACTACTAGGATTATTACATGTTAAGGGGAATATTGGATCACTCCTTAACGCTATTTAAAAGTAAGTTTATTTTACTAATAGACACTATTATAATAGCGAGGTATTACTATATAGTAAATAGTTTAACGGATCCTTAGAGGATGGGCGGTCTCAAGCATCCTTTAAGTTACTTGTATTTTATTACAGTTCACTTGAATTAGCTTACACTGTATAAGTATGTATGTCCTGACTCTAGTGTTTATGTTTTAATTTACGCTCGGGTCAGCCAGAGTTTCAGTTCAGACTTCACTCCAGAGCTTGGACTTCTGTTGATCATCTCTTTTCAAGCCGCTGTCAAGTTTCTGTTCAGTTCTTATTTGGCTTTGTAATCAAGACAATCTAATATTGAGATTTTCTGTGGATATTTTAAACTATATTTGGTTTAAGACTATGTACTTTATACTTACTTTGAGGCTATTGATAGTGGCTTCATGAACCACTAAGTTATTTTTATATTCCGCTGCGAGTATTCTGATTCTGTGTCTATGATTCTGTGATTATTTATTTAGTGTATATTTTGAGATTTGCCAAATTTTATTTACAACGCGGTATTTTGAACAATTCAAGTCCGACATGTGCGGATGCGAATGGTTGGAAATATCGGGTCGTTACAGTTTGGTATTAGAGCTTTGGCTCTAGGCAAAACTTAGAATGCATGGTAAATTTGATTTACATAATCACTTTCATTCAATCTCTTCCTTTTGATTCGATTTCCTTCGAATTTTGGAACGTTCCCTGCGGTTCCAAAGTTCATTCGTGTCCCTCACTATTCATCTTCTTTCGATTCTGGAGTATCCCATAACTCCACTTCGGATGATCTTTATAGTAAATTGGCAGTCTCGCCAATATTCTAATAAAGGGGTGAAAGTCCTTTACAATTACCATTGATTCACCAGAGATTTATATTTATCTTCGGTTTAGATGCTAGTATCTTTAGTTATTCCGAACTCTATCTCTTCAGATCGAATGTAGATTTACCCCAGAAAATCCACATCGATCTTACTCTTTAAGTCACGGTTGACCAGGTTAAGGTTGCCCGCGATTTATATAAACTTGTCCAGTTCCTTATTCTGTTATTTAATCATCGGAGCTTCTGATTCCAACTTATCTTTAAATCGAAATTCTCTTTGATTTGAGTCCCTCAAATTTGAATCTTTATCCTTGTTTTGAAAATTTTATTCCTATATTTGGAAAAAAATCTAATATTGTATATATAAGTATAATTTTCAGAATTTTTAAAATTAATTTAACTAGTTGTCAAGAGATAATAGTCTTTGATTTTATTTATGGTTTTGTAAACCAAGGGTTTTGTCTCATATAAAAAAAATTATTTTTTTTATTTACTGTATATTTTGAGATTTGCCAAATTTTATTTACAACGCGGTATTTTGAACAATTTAAGTCCGATATGTGCGGATGCGAATGGTTGGATATATCGAGTCGTTACAATGCCATAAGCCAAACGCATGGGATTTTAAATATTATTTAAGTTTATTTGGCTAGTTTTTCTTCTTCATCATTTTCTTTTCATTCATTTATTTATATAAAGATCAATCACTTAAATAAATTTTTTCCATTAAAGAATTAAGTCATTAATGAATCATTTCATAAAATATTACTTAAGCTTCTACTGCCATACTAACTTATTTCGATTATAAAATAAAAATTTAAGTTTTGGTATTTGCACTTGAAGAGACAAGAAATATTTCAACATATCCAAAAAAATTCAGTTAAAACATTTAACCTCATTCACTTAGTAAAAATATAGTATATATTTAAAACATCCTCATAGCATTATGCAAGGATTTTCCAAAAAGTTTAAAACAATGTTGGAAATTTATATCGAAACATTATAGTAAGCTTTAAACATAAAGTTCCTTAAATCTGATAATTCATTGGACTCATTATTTTAAAATAGGTATAAACTCAAGATTATCAAACTAAAACTAATAGTATACTCAAATCTAACATTAAATTTCCAAATCAAAGTATAAACTTTCATATCTTCATAATTAATTTTACAACACTTGTTTTAAAATGAATATTAAAATTTGGGAAAAACATTTATTCCGGTTTAATACAAGATTCAAATGGTAAATAAACCTTTAAATTTACTATTAGTACTGCGAAATAAAGGAAATATTTCAACCCGTACTTTCAAAAATTGCGATTCCAATTTATTTTTCAAGCATATTACTGTAAATAAATTTTCTAAATCATTTATTTTTTATAAAATTATAAAACACATTTTTTTATATAGTCCATTTATGTAGTATGTTTAAATTATACGTTCAAAGAAACTTATATAAATTTTACTTGAAATATTCATTTGAAAACTTCATTTGCAAAACAATCATCTTTAACACTTTAATATTTTACAAGAAAATTCATTTGTAAAATTTCTTATTTCATTTATTAATACCACTTTAAAAAAAATAACGTCTTTATAAATATATGTAAACTATTTGAAAATAATTATTCACATCATTACTTATATTTAAAAAGGAGTTATTGGAAACCTCAAATCCATTTTTTATAAATTTTATTAGCTTTAAATCTCAAAATACTTTTCAAACGTCATTAATAAATCAATTTAACTTTAAATATGTTTTATTTAATTAGTAACTTCTCACAATATTTACAACATTAATAATTTACTATTAAACCATGTTGTGCATAAATAAACAATATTTTAAACAATTTAAAGTATTTAGAAAAGAAAGGGAGAAATAATCGAAATATCCTTTATATAATACTTTTATCAAAATACCTTTATAACTCGATGTTTAACAAGTTTATCCTCGTTATTACAGACTCTGGTCATACGTTGATCAGGCGCAAGACTAGAAATCTCCAAATACTTAGTATACCTATTTCAACACCAAGTGAAAATATTTAAAACTGATACGAAAAGTACCGCTCAAAATCTAATGCCAAGTGATGATGTTACGATACAAGTGGTCCGCTGTTGATCCAGTGTTTATGCAATGGACACAAAACATTCCAGAAGATCCTTCCACCTTTCAGATTCTAGAAAAATATCATAGCCATTTCGTAAACAAGGGACCATCGACCCTAGCTTTAGTGGTATGCTGCTGATTCAATGATTTACGCAATGGATGCACTTCCTTCTCGGAAGATCCATAAACCGCAGATCACAAGATTGAAAGCGCCTCCATTGGGTAAACTAAAGAACCATCTACCTAAAAAATTAAGGAACTCGTGAGGTTAAATCCTAACAACCACATCGATTCGAATCCATTTCTAAATTCATCCAAGTATATTAGGGTTTTTCGCTCAAATCCATTCCTGGATTCCCCAAGTCCATCTGGGTTGAAGCATATCATACTATACTTCTTCGTGGGGGGTACTTCTCCATACCTTTTACTTCAAAATATGTCATACCATATATAGTACCCTTTCATAATCATAACTTTAAATATCACACTTATATAAATTCCATTATATACAAGATTTCATTTCAGATCGAATAGTTTCCAAAATCAATTATCTCGAACATATCAAATCATTCTTATATAAATTCCATTGTATATAAGATTTATCTCTTCAGATTGAATACTATCCAAAATCAATAGTCTTCAAAATCACCTTATACTTATATAAAGTCCATCTTATATGAGAATCAAAAAATTTCCAAAATCAATTAAGCTGCATAAAAAGCCATATGGGCTTGAACATATTTGCTTTGTACAAGGTTTAGAATTTAGAATAGTTTTGAAACTAAAAAAGTTTTGTATATAAAATAGTTTATAAAATATTTTTTGTATATAAGGTAAAATAAAATAAATAGTTTTGTATGTAAAATAGTTTTTGTATATAAGATAAAAAATAGTTTTGTACATAATATAAAATAAAATAAAAATAGTTTTGTAAAATGGTTTTGAATTTATAGTAGGTTTGCATAAGAAAATTTCCAATTTAAATTACAAAAGATATACAGCACAACAACATTCATTTTCAGTGTCAAAGCACATCAATTATATTGGAACATAAGATGTACATATGTCATTATCATGCAATATCACATTAAATCGCTCGCTCGATCATACAATTTCGCTTTCAAACTAGTATTGTTCATTCAACTTCCCTAGTGCGGACTTTGATAAGGTTTCTTAACTAGAAACCATCATTCTCCTTGCATAGCCATATACTATGATAGAGAATTTTAGAATCAGATAGAAAATCCACATCAAATATTCGCTATCAAGAATCGAATGAAAAATCCTAGCATGAAATGGTGTAATTCACCTCAAAATTGTGTATTCAAACCTAGATCAAATTAATTATGCAAATGAAACAATATACGTACAACTTACGTATTTATTCCAATTTTCTTCATCACAATTATATTTTTAATTCACACTATAAATTTCATTCATTTATACACATTTTATCTCTTATCAATTAAAAAAATTCTCCATTTAATGACAAAATCATTGATAAATAACATTACTACATCTCGCTTCTTTTTAAATCATGTTCATTTTCACGTATAGTATTTCCCATTTAATACTACATTTGTTTGTGAATCATTTCATAAGAAACTTCCTTAAGTTTATAACCAATTTATAAAGGCTTAACTTCTTTTATAAGACATTATTCGAGTTTTAAGTTATCGCAACTTTAATTATAACCATTTCTTACAACATCCATTTATTTCATAAACAATTTACGGGTCATGACTTTATTTATAATCATTTCATTTTAGTTCATATTTGTTTATCCAATTTGTTTTCACTTTTACCTTTCAAATTATTTATGACACATTTCATAAATTTTAACTAAGTTTATAAACATTTTTACAACCATTTAACTCTATTTATAACACTTTTTTCTACACAATCTCAACTCAAAACTATAGTACTTAAATTCACATGTATAGTACCATATTTCATCCTAAAAGTACATAAAAACTTTTAAAATCATCTTCTTAACATAAATTTTAATAATTCAAATCTCATTTTACTCATTTCACCTTTTTTAATTAAGGTTATAAAATTCAACTTTTATAATTTTACAAAATTACTAAGTTTTAACACTAAAATTAATTTCAAAAAATCGGACTGTCCAGAATTTCATAACATTCCATTTTATTCCAATAGTTGAAATTGCCAATCAACAAAATAACAAGATTCAAAACAAAACATTTCAATTTCATAAGCAAATGTCCTAATTATTAACTTTTGAATAATATTACTATTATTTACAAAATATTAGGAAACCAATTTCTAAAACATCATAATTTTAGTACTCAGATTTTTAGTTTAAATTCTCTTTATTAAGACTAAACTTAGAAATCATGTTCATATAATCATTCACTTTATTTTCTTTAATATACCATCATTAAACTAGTGTTTATTTCATAAATTCAAATCAATAATAATAGCCAAGGCTTGTAAACTGACTAAATACAACTGATCAACGATAAATGATAATAATTAAATATTACCATTTCCTAAAACAAAAATATTACAAATAACTATATTGGTTATAAAAAAAATTCATTCCCTCATATATAACATATAATGTTAGGAATTTTTTTTATTTCATTTAAAAACTATAGAAAACATTTAATAGCACTAACAAATACACGCTCTCGTATATATACACTCAAACTCATTCTAGGGTATTACTAACACTATCTCTAATGAGTAAACCCCAATAGGATGTTAGGGAAAATGCCTTCAGATGATCAATCTAAGGGAATAAAAAACCCAACGCAACAGAAAATAACTAGATCGTGATTGTAGTGAGACGAAACAAACGGAGATAAGGACCAGACCACACAGTCATAGATCAATGCAATGCAGAAAAATAAATAACACCGGTATTTATAATGGTTCCACTATCGTGAGGTAGTGTACATCCACTTGGGGAGAGGAGATTTTATTGATCGATGATAGATTAGATTTACAAGATTGATTCAGTTTTGGAGGCTATACATAAGAAGAATTTATAATACGGACAAAATTCTATAGAGTTTCAGTCCTGTAGGATGGCTGCCATTGTTGTCCAGAAGCTCCACTATTTACAGAGTGAAGAATTGAGGAGGGATAGCTACTATATAGTAGCCTTGAGGTTTGGTTCGGCAAATCCTTTTCGGTGCATTTAGCTCGACATCACTTTGGTCCGGCAAAGTACACGCATAGTTTGGTCTGGCATACACCACTTGGCATTTGGTTCGGCGCATTTGGACCGGCATTTCCAACTACCAAATGAGATATTTAATTCAGCATCCACCTGGTTCGGCATGCTGCCAAATGATACATTTAGTTCGGCATTATCACCTTTATTGCATTGTCCCTTAAACGAAGTAACTAGAGCGGCAAGTCGGGACTGGCATCCCTTCACTATCATACGAGATAACTTCCTTCTTGCCTTCACTGCCGATCGATGCACTACCACCGAACCAAATCTTTGGTCCGGCAATTCCTCGTCCAAACCAAACTTCTGCTTCGGCCTCCAAGCTTCTCCATAACACTCAACCAACCGAATGAGAATTCTAGTTCGGTGACCTTACCAATTTGAACCCATCCAAGCACATGCATTTCACATTCGTGCTTCCTCATTGCAATGCGACTTCAGCTTCTACTCCTAGGGCTTCGCTTACTTCCCCTCCTATGTGATTTCTACTTTTCCAACGATGGAATCAATAGGTAACAATTCCAACAATCTCCACCTTGTTACCATATTCCATCATGTCGTTCAACTCTATCTACACCTTTATGCTCCAAGCAATGGATACTTACCCAATGAGCTACGGCAATGTCATCACCCATTACACAAGTGTTCGAATCACCCAGTTAGTGTAGAACCTGTCAACCACCACCATGAAAACAAATGTCTCCATGAACCGTCTCAACTCTCCCTCCATGCCACCCTGTGGCACCTGCCACTTCATTAAGAGAATTAAGTCCGTGCAATGCTCGAACTTAGCAATAGTCAGTGACTTGGCAAATATGTCTGTTGTATTCTCCTTTGTGTGAATCTTCTGAAAACGAACTAGCTTCTCTTCACTCATCGAGACAAGAAACGACTCTCTCACCTCAATATGCTTCGTCCTTGAGCTGAACGCCATATTTTTGGCTAAGTGAACTGCACTCTAACTGTCACGGTACACATCTATGCCTTCATATACAAATCCCAAATCACACAACGGTCGCCTCAAATAAAGAGCCTCCTTAGCTGCTTCAAATGCAAATATGAGCTCTGCCTCTGTTGCAAACAAAGCTAAAATCATCTGCGACCTCGCTCTCACACTGATCGCTGTCCCACCAATCGTGAACACATATCTGGAGGTTGACTTCCTTCGATCTCTATCATCGGCATAGTCGGAATCACAAAATCCAACCAAGATGAAATCTCTTCCTTTGCTGCCAAAGAAAAGTCCATGGTGTAAGATCGATTTCACCCAAGAGGAGGAGGGTGAATAGGGTGATACTGATAATTATAAAAATTTAATGTGGAAATATATAAAATAATTAGAGCATAGATAAATAGTAGAATGATAAAAGCAGAAATAGAACAACACAGATTTAACCAGCTTCGAAAAATCTCTTCCTCTGTGCTGCCCCAAGGTTTCTATTAGAAATTAAGTAGTCAGACGCTTACACACGTAAATTTACGATACATACTATCGATTAACCTAACTCTATGCTCAAAACCCTGCCACAACTCAGCCACTGAGTTGTGAATTCTTGAACTAAACCACCGTAGTTCGTTCCCTAGTCAGATGACTAGAATTTTACAAAAGTTAAAAGTAAATTACAAATAAAACAACTTAAAACGATAAAACCCTAATTTTAAAATTTAAAGCCTAAAGGAAATTATAGGCTGGCCCAAAGAAAAAACGTGATAAACAATTGTTCCTCTTTTTCTCTTTTTATTTCTTCGGCCCGTATTCTTTTCTTTATGAAAATGGCTGCCTCGTTTCTTCTTCGATCTACCTTCGTTCCTCTTCAAGAAATTAGAGCTTATGGAAATTGAGCGCTACCAATTCTAGTTGATCCATTGAATAGATATTTAGCGTTGATTGCTTTGTCAACCGATCGTCTCTTTGATTTGCAAATGGCTGCTTCAATTCGTTGAGTTCGATTGGAATTGGTATGGGATTTCCTTTTTGCTTTTCTGCTTAATTAACTTGAACTCGATTATCGTAGTGGCCAATGATGAGATTGGGTTAAATAGGATTCGAAATCCTATAACCTCGTTCGTATATATTTTATTTGATTTCTTCAATTGATATGGTTGGCCGTTCGATTTAACTTGAATGTTGGTGATGTTTTCTGACTTTTTACATTCATATATTTTCTTTTGTTATGCTTGCTTGGTCTCCACAGCTTGCATTTGCTTTGGATTTGGTTCCGTTCTTCTTGCTATAACTTCAGCTTCTTAATTTTTGAGACCACTGACTTGGTTAATTCATGTTCATCATATTGTCTACTGTGAGATAAAAAATTGACTTCGGCATTTAAGTTTGATGATATTTAGAACACCTCAATCTTTGTTCGAAACTGCTACTTAAACATGCCTTGATTTTCTGACTTGCATGTTTCATTACTCCATGTATGTCTGTGTGTGTATTGTGACTCATGCTGCACCGACTCATTTACTTGAATATGTACATTTGAACTGGGTTTTGGTTCAGGACTAGTTCTGGTTGAAGTTGTTGCTTCATTAATTCACTGTATTGAGGCACTTGGTACACTTTGGTTTGCATTTTGATCCATTGATGATGATGATGTCTGGTTACATTGTCCATGGTTTATATGTGGTTATTGTTGGTGGTTGTTTTGCATTGAGTTGTAGCCTTGCTTGCATATTGAACTGCTTCTATTTAAAGTCTGGTTGCATTATTATTGTGGTCTTCATGAGTCTGAATGTCGTGACCATTGCATTGAACTGGTTGTCACTACATATTGCTATGATGAGTGCACTTGTATCGGTCCATGTTGAACTCCATTTTGATGATTTGCATTCATCTTGAATTCCATTTCTCTGAGTCTGTGTTGTTCTTTCCTCTTGAATTTTTTGATATGTTTGTATTTGTGTTATCACCATATATGTACATATATACATAAGAATGTGTGTGTACATGTGTTGTTGTAGTCCTCTCTGTTCTATATCATAATGCTCATTGCTCTTTGTAATTGTAGTCTGGTTTAAGTTGAGTTGCATCCCTCATGATCTTCATGTTTAGTTGTTGTGCACTCCATATATATGTGTATATATATGTGTATACATATGTATGTGTGTGTATATGTTTGGTGATTTCTTTGTGTAGCCTTCAATTGATTATCAATTCTTGGTATTTTGTTGTGTTCTTATTTGGTTGTATTTGCTTCCTGATCAATTCCTTGTTCACTGATCTTTTGCATTTGAAACTTTGAACTGTAGTCATCTTTGTTCTTGTGCATTTATGTCTTCATGTTGATTGATCCGGTGTAGTTTGACCCATTCATTTGGACTTGTGAACTTGAGTTTATCTCGTTGTATGAGTACAATTCATTGTTGATTTGGATCTGGTTCTGGTTAATACTTCATGTATGCTATCATGTAAACCATTTACTGTTGAGACATGTAGTTTGAAGTTACCACTATTGACATGTGCATTCATATTTGTGTGATCTCTGATCTAGATTTTCTTCAAGTTTGATTAAGTTGTTGCTTTTGTATTGCTGCGTTAGGTGTTGTTCCTGTCTGGCGTGCATGTTGATTTTGTACATTTTGATTCTGGTTCCGTATGTCCGGTTACATTTGTGCTTTGCACTTGTAGCCTGTCTCATGTCGTAGCTGGACTTGTTCCACTTGTTTCCAGGTCTGGTTCCATATGTATACAGTGCTGCACCTAACTGCATTTTATTGTTTGTCATTTGAATCATTGACTGTTGTAGTTCGCACTTGTATACAGTTGAGCTTGTGCGTCCTTCACTTGATATCTTTACATATGTATACTTGTTTTCCTCCTTTATGTGTTGTTGATTTTGGACTGGTCGAGTTGTTTTAGTTGTCTTGACCCATTGGTTTGTTATTCAAGTGATTTCATGCTGTTGTGGACTTGAACTGTAGCCACTTCATTTTTTTCGTGACCCATTGTTTTGTATTTCATGCACCTAATTTGAATCCATCTTATGACTCGGGTTTGACCTTGTGCTCACATGTCCCTACAGTTTTATCAAGTGTATATCGGTGTGCACGGCCTTGTGGCATGTACAGTGATACACTGTGCATGTCACAGGTTGTTCATGTTTGATGAATTCAAAACAAATATGATGACGAACAACCCAAATAACTGAGGCAAATAATATTTTTAAAACATATTTTATTTTACACTACAAAAATATTTCTTTTTCAATTTTACCGCATCGGTATTTATTTTTCAGATAGCTCAGATGCTGGATCAAGATGGAATAGAGTTGAAGACCAAATATGACTAAACGAGTGATATATAGTGTGATGCAAATGCATATGACAATTGTATACTGAAAAATCGTGTTGTAATTTGAAATTGTATTGAATTAAAAATTGTGTATATATAGTGAGAGCTCAAATTTGCACTATTCAAAAATGTAATAATATATCTGTTTGGATAAAATATCTACTTGAATTTAAATTTTGTGTTATTTATTTTATTCAGCAAATATTAATTTAATTATGAAAAATAAATTAGTACAATCACAAATACATTTAAATGAATATATATATATATGCTTATTACATCAAACAAAAATCATATACTAGCATATTCAACACATGATTTGGAATTCCTCTAAGGTATTTTAAGATACGCTTCACTGCTTCTCGATGCATTTTTCCAGGATTTGCCATGAATCTACTCACTAATCTAACTGCCTGTGCAATGTCAGGTCTAATGCAGACCATGGCAAACATCAAGCTGCCAACTGCACTTGCATATGGGACCTTCATCATATAAGCCTTGTCCTTTTCCAATATCGGAGAGCCTTTACTAGAAATCTCTATGTGCAAAGGCATGAGTATGTTGATTGCCTTTGCCCCTTCCATGCTAAATCGAGCAAGAACCTTTTGAATGTACTCCTTTTGAGTGAGGCTTGAAAGTCCTTGCTTTCTATCTCTTTCGATTTGCATACCTAAAGTTTTCTTTGCTTCTCCAAGGTCTTTTGTTTCGAATTCCGCTTTTAGTTTTCTCTTTAAACTATCGATTTCAGTCTTATTCTTGGAAGCAATCAACATATCATCCACGTACAAGAGTAGGTACACCCATCTATCATTCTTTAAATGCATGAAGTACACACAAGCATATTTGATGATATGATCAAAACCAAGTGAAGGCATAAAAGAGTCAAACCTCTTATACAATTGTCAGGCGATTGCTTAAGTCCATACAAAGACTTCAATTTGCAAACCCAATTTTCTTTTCCATCTACAACAAATCCTTCTGGCTGCTTCATGTAGATGGTCTCATCCAAGTCACCATGCAAGAAAGCAGTTTTCACATCCAGTTGCTCCAGCTCCAAGTCATGAGCTACGATGATAGAGAGAAAAATGTGGATGGATGTATGCCTCACTACTGGAGAGAATATCTCATCATACTTCAATCCCTTTTTTTGTAAAAACCCTTTAACAACTAGTATAGCCATGTATCTCCCATCATCCTTCACCTTGAACACCCACTTGCAACCTATGGCTTGGCTTCCTTGAGGAGGTGGTGCCAAATCCCAAATCTTGTTCTTCTTCAACAACTCTAACTCCTCTTCTATAGATCACATCCACTTCGAACTCTCACATGACTTCAAAGCTTCATCAAGGTCAAGCGGCCCCTCATGAACCACGTGTAAAGCATAGTCAAACCGATCATAAAGGCTAAGGTTCACAAACTGCCAATCACCATACTTTTGGGCGGCCTAATAGTCCTACGACTGACCTGGTTAGGTACTGCTTTTCCTAAACTCCTTTCAGCTCCACCTTGAACTGAACTTCCTCTAGATTCATGCACATCACTAGCACTACTAGAAGCTACCTGTGGAGTATCCTGTGATGTTTCATCAACTGCGTTTTCCTCGACAACATCAACAACAACTCTATTATTTGGTTGGAACATGGGAACTTCTTCCATCTCCTTATGCCTAGCAGAATCCTCTGATATGGTAGGTAGCTTCTCCTTCGAATTGAACATAGTAGACTCATCAAAAGTAACATGTCCAGAATGAACAATCTTCCAATCAATAGGGTTCCAAATTCGATGCCCTTTGATACCATCGGTGTATCCTATTAGTACTCCCTTGTATGCTCTAGCCTCTAATTTATCATTATGTATGGTGAATGTGCACTAGATAACCAAAAATTTGGAAATAACCAAGATACACTGCTTTACTTCTCCAGTTCTCCTCTGGAATCTTCCCATATATGGCTGAGCACAGAATTCAATTTATGATATGCTCCGTAGTTGATAATGCCTCAGCCCAAAAGACTCTAGACAAGCCCATCGACACTCAAGCAACGAGCCTTCTCTAGTAGAATCATGTTCCTTTCTGCAACCCCATTGGATTGCGGATCGTCGGGTGTAGTGAAATGTCTCTGAATATCATGCTGCCTACAAAAGTCAAGGAACTCCTTAAAGAAAAATTCATCACCATTATTAGATCTCGGCACCTTCAACTTAGAACCAGATTGGTTCTCAACAAGCGCTTTCCAGTCTTTCAACTTCTATAAACTTTCTGATTTTGCCTTCATCACATACACCCATACTTTTCGAGAAAAGTCATCAATGAAAGAGATAAAATACTTTGCCACCAAGAGAAGGAATAGCAACTATTCCACTACATCTGTATGCACGTACTCAAGTAGTCACCTCGATCTATGGAGTCCAACTCCAAAAGATACTTTAATTTGCTTGCCAAACACACACTCTTGGCAAAAGTCCATCTTGTCGAAGCTTTCTTCTTTGATCATCTTCCGTCTCCGAAGCAACATTAAGAACATATTTGAAATATGCCCCAACCTGAGATACTAAAGCTTTATGGAATTTGATGCATGAAAACTATCTACTCCAACACACGACTCTCCAAGAACTGTGGTTCCTTTCAGCAAATACAGATTTCAGAACACTTATCCTTTCATAAGAACGAGTGCACCTCTCGAAACCTTCAGACTATCCTTCTTGATAGTTACCTTGCATCCCAAAGATACAAATTGTCCTAAATAAATTAAGGACTTTCGAAGACCTAGAGCATCCAGACACCTGTCAAAGCGTGTATCACTCCGTCAAACATCCTAATCCTCACTGTACCTTCGTCCATTGCTCTACAGCCAGCATCATTACCCATAAGAATAGAGCTTCCCTCTCATCCAATGAAAGAACTAAAGTAATCCTTATTATGCATCATATGGAAAGATTCCCCCAAGTCTAGCACCCAATGGTATGAGACATACGACACTGCTGTAGACAACATGTCGTCGGATACAGACTTCTTCACCGTGAATGATGAAGATCCATCTTCTTCCTTCTTCTTCAAATCAGGATAATCCTTTTTCCAATAACCAGGTTTCTTGCAGATAAATCACTTCCTGTCCTTTGTCTTTCCTCTCCTACCATTACCGGGCTTTCTAGACTTGGAACGCCTTCTAAAGTGCCAATTCTTCTTATCTTCTCTTCCTCTTCCAACAAATATGCTATGACTACACTTCCACCTCTACTTCCTCCACTTATCTCATTTATCTGATCTCTCAAGACCTCAGATAGAAGGCCTGACTTCACATCTTCCACTGTTAATGTGTCTCTAACAAAGACAAGGTTGTTAGCGAAACCTGTGTATCGCTCCAGAAGAGAACACAAAAGAATCATTGTCATTTGATCCTTATCCATCTTCAAGTCAACATCTTCATCTTCATCACGAGATCATCAAATTAAGATGTTCCTTCACTGAAGTACCCTCTTTCATCCACATGGCGAAAAATGTCTTCAGTAATATAAAACGGTTAGTCAGAGATTTCTTCAAGTAGAGATTTTCTAGCTTGGTCCAAATGCCCCTAGCAGTGGACTCACTGCTAATCTTTGAAATGACATTCTCTCCCACAGCTTTGTTATAAAGTACTAAACACCAATTTCTCCATCTTCTTCCTGCCTATGACTGAGATGTCAACCGTCAACTCCTTAGGGGCAAACACGACAAGATGGACTTCATTCCTCATTTGAACAGCCTTCATCCTTTATTGCCACTTCTCAAAGTCTTTATCCCATTCCATTTCTCAATTGCCAATTATGACCCTGACGCGATATATATCCCTCTGGTATATGGACTTGTAATACCTAGAGTCGCTTCATCTCCTGCCACTATAAGAAAATTGGCCTTTAGTTGCAACAAGTGGTAGCATTTGATTTCTAATTGCAACCAATACTATTTTTTCCCATGTTGTAAACGTAACCAAATGTTTCCCATACATCCCACCCTATAAAATTTTCATCACTCCAAAAAAATTGTCCTGTCTCATTTTCCTCCATATCAATATTTAAAATAAATTTAATCCTCCCTTTCTTCCTCTTCAATACTTTAATTTTTTTTTTCACTTTAGCAAATTCAAGTCGTCCTACCTCTATCGTCATCGTCTTTCTAGCACTCTCCATCATCATCGTCGTGTTGGCCCTCTCTATCCTGATTGACTATTTCAATCAAATACCACATATAATTTCTAAAGACTTCTACATAAACCCTAAATAGGTATGAAATTTATATTTGAATTGGATTTGAGTTAGAGTTAGGATTTGATGTGCTTCGGTTAGGTTTTGATTAGAAAAGGGAGAGAAATGGAGTAGGCTTTAAGAATTGGGTTTGATAGGGAGAAGAGGAAGAAGATGTTGGGGATATAGTTAGTTAATGTGTAATTGATAGAAGATGTTCCTTTTGCTATATTAGTATGCATCATTGTAGCTTATTGAAATTTAACCTAATTCTTAACGCCAATCACAGATGCGTAGACTCAAGTCTTGGCATATCAGGTGATTAAGTTATCTGGTAAATAGATCTGACGACTCATATATTTGGTCCACTAATTGATATTGTCCACTTGTTGATGTCATAGGAAAATAAACTCCCTTCATACATGCCAGTAAATATGTATGCAATGAATGTTTACTAAGAAAAAACAAAAAAAATTGTTTTAAGTGTTTTCTTTATAACGTTCATTGAACTAATAAAGCTAAAACGATATCAATATTTATTTACGTACACGTATGTCGTTTGAATCCTATATGAAATTAATTTAAAGTTTATGTACTTTACCTTCTAACCCAATAAGTCAATTAAACGAACCAGTAAGGCACGAAATGGAAAATCATGGGTAATAAATAGTGTGCTCATATCTTCTCTTTGCTTCATGTTCTTCTCGTGAATATTGATAACCCACAAAACCAAACAGTAAATTTTGATACATTGCCATGTACAATAATCTAGTGAAGATATATTTCTCTATTGCACATGTACTAGTCCTTCATTCTAAGACACTGCTATAGACCATGAAGTTAACTTAGTTTACAACACTATCCTGAAATACTTCTTAAATTATGTCCAACACCAGTTAAAAAGTAAAACTCTTTAATGTTATGTTTTGAATTAAATCCTACAAAGTTGGGTTAGCTCTATTTACTTTTCAATTGTGAATTATTTAAGTTCATAAACTGTACTGATTTAAGAAACATGCTTAGTTATTTTTATTTGAAGAGCCGTGATTACTTATTAGTGCTATCATTGTTATTATTATTACTAACTATAATCATTGTCGTTGTTATTGGCAGTGGTAAAGGTTATATGCATTGGTATTAAATAACTGCATGTCAGAAAGCACACAATATGTCTTCTTTTGCTTGCGTAGCAAAGAGTAAACTCATTATTTAGTACATAATATGACTACTTATATAAATGTTTTATGGTCAATATCTACATATGGGACATTTCCTTCTAGTTTTTGCAGAATCCTACTCTTACATTCGGTCCATGTTATTTAAATTCCCTTCATGTATATACTTCATCAAAAAATTCTGACCTTTTTGACGATTTTTTTGATATAATGTTTATATATTCAGTCTAATAGAAAGGTTGTGGGATTTTTCGATATTTTTTAGGAAACAATTCCACCTTTATCTCCTCCAAAGCCTGATATTTTCTCAAATTTTCAAAGCCTGGGATGCCAAGATTATCTTTGGTTGTGGGTATCTTTAAAAAAATTATTAGTAAATTTCTTTAGGTATACTTTTTGGTTGTGACAACTTGGTTTTGGTGTTTGAGTAAAAAAATTTATGCGCTTTTCTAATTGGAAAACTGAAAATACATCATTCGAGTAATTTTAGTTAACATAAACTAGTTATTATATATTGTATAAAATCATTCTATTTCAGGTAACATGAACTAGTTATTATAAATTGTTGGTTGTTGGTAACAGGAGATTGCATCTCGAATTAAGGGCTGAGGTTCACTATCTTATCGGTCATTACTTTTTACAAATTTAAATGCACTAACTTAGCTAAGATACCGTTAGATAATAAATATAATTATTCACACAGGTCCATGAATTTGTACTCTTGATATTTCGCTAGTGCAGGTGATCTTAATCAGTTTTAGACCATGTTTGTCAGCAATTTTTTTACCTTAACCTTTTAGCTTAAAAGCAACTTCTGGAAACAACTGCAAGTCAAATTTTTACTTAATTTGAGAATCAAATGTTCTTTTAATTTTTGATTTTTAATTTTAACTACAATGACCTATACAAAATTTCTGTTATTTGAAGGTAAGTAGTAATAACTTCATTTGTTAAACTTTTGAGTATACAGATACAATCATATTATCATTGGATAATCAGTTATGTAGGATCTGTAGCATCTTAGTGTTGCTTATAAAAGGCTTGTTCAATCGTGACTAAAGCATCTTAGTGGAATGGACTCCATCCTTTTCAGTTTTTGGTATGTTTTTGCTTTTATTTCCTTGTATTTTGGTTTAATCTTGTAAATATGATTGAAGTGTTGCGTATACATATTTGTTGAAATTGAAAGATTGGTTTAATGGATTGATTGTGCATACATTTTGTTCTTGGAAGGGATATTGATCCAAAGCTGAAAAACCTTTGTTGATTGCTTTAGGACCTGTGACGATCCGAAATTTCTAACAATTTAAATTTGAATAGTTAATTGATTTTAAAATATTTAAAAGTTAATTTTAACTTGAATTCCAGATATCAATATTTACTTGATAATTAAATCATTGTTATATAGTTTAAATATTGAATTTAATAATTGAAATTGGGTAAATTGTTGAATCTAAAATTTCTAAGCCTGTTTAAAATAATTTGAAGGCTTATAAAATTTATAACGATGATACTGAAGATAATAGAATGGTTAAAATTTAAATTAAAGGTGATGTGTTCAGTTTTGAAATTATATCGTTTAAATTGAATTTAAAAATAGCCTTCTGAGGCACAGTCTCGGTATTAGACTAAACCAGTTCCATTGGATCCATAATAGTTAGTTAGTATCGGATTTCAATTTTTGTAGCAATCGGAGTTATCAGTTGACCCTGGTAGCTCAAAACGCTTAGAACTATTTTAATCGATTTAATTTAGAATTGATCGTTTATTTCCGTAACTCGTGCATACGATTGAATTAGCCTCTGAAATACATTCCATTGTGTTCGGAATGCGGGTAAAACCTTATAAACGTCCGTTGGCATGTCTGATTCAGGGTTCGGGATTTCGCATTATGCAACACGAGATATTTTCAATATTTAATCATATTATATCAGTGTACTCAGGAAGCCATTACTAATTCTATTATACGTTCCCGTCTCCCTCTCTATTCTAAGGGCAGAAATCGATTTCTTCTAATAAAAAACATGGCGGAACTTAGATTTTGAACGAAATTCGTTCGAAAATCAAAATCAAATAATCACGTCCTCAATCGGCAGTTCGATTTCATGCTGTTCGATTTTGGGGCCGCGATGATGGATTCGCGTACGCGCGGGCGAAGTGGAGGCGAAATCGATTTGGGAATTTTGAGCATTCAGGGCGGCTCACGCTGATGAGTGGATTGGAGAGTGCTGTGATAGATTCGAGTCAGAGGTGGGGGTCGGCAGTTGAAATTCGAGCTCGAGGCTAGCAGTTGGAGCCACGACATTGACATGCTCTTGCATGCTCGAAGGCAGGAGAAGGAGCGGCAGTTTATGGTGACGGCGATGCAAGCGCAGGAGCTCGAGCTTCGGGTTCGTGGTGGCAGCGAATTTTACGTCGACGGAGGCTCGAGGTGTTCTCTCGATGATCAACAGTGAAAGACTCGCGGCATCTTCGTTGTCGACGGTTTGGGTGAGCAGTTTTTGTTTCATTTTAATTTTCCTTAGTTTATATAATACATGTACATGAAAGAGAAAAAGAAAAAAAAAGGGGAAATTAGTTTAGGAAAATTTAATTATTTGTTTAAATAAAGATTTAGTTAAATTAAATTTACAAAATGAAAATCAATTTATTTCGTTAACTTATATAATTATTTGATAACTAGAACATATTTTATAAACAGAAAATTAGTTTGAATTACCTTATTGGGTAAAATGAAATTTATTAAATAGAAATTAAACTTGTTCGAATATTAATAAGATCGTATAACTGTTTATACAAGGTCTAAATCTAAAGGAAGCAAACCGAGATCGGATTTGGATTGCAAAATCAAAGGTGAGTAAATCTCAGTCTGTTGAATAATTATTTAAATTTAAATGGTTAAATTTAAATAATTGGTTGAATGATTAAATTGATTGGATGTGCACTGATGATGATGTGACTTTGGTTTTGGTTGGTTCTCGAGTTAATTGTGTTTTGACTCGAAGTATCTGGGTTTTAAGTTGTTTTAAACTTAAATCATAAATAAGAAAATGTTTTATTTTAAAGTTAATAAGAGCTTAATGATTTGTGATTCACTAAATTAGTTGGGTGATTAAAATGGATAATTAATTAATTCAATTAATTAATGATTTGGATTAATTAATTTAGTAATTAAGGGTTTGAATTAATTAATAAATTAAGTTTTAAGTTAATTAATTAAGTGTAAGTAATTCAGAATAATCATTTGATGGTTTAATAAATAATTACTTAATGAAATTAATAAAATATAATTACTGGTGTAATTAATCAAGGGATTAATTAAGATGGTTAATTAAGGAGAAATTGATTTATTTAATAAAGTAAATAAATGGATAGTTAATTACAGGTTGAGATAAATCAAGAATGATTAATATTGTGGTTTAATTAATGTAATTAATTAGATTAGGATAAATTAAAATATAATTGGAAATCATTAATTTATATAATCAATGACGCAATTAAAGATTGATTTATTAAATGAATTAATCAGTAATAAGTGACTTATGTGAAGTTAATTAGTATAAGTAATTAAGAATTAACGTAATTAAAATAGTTAATTAATTCATGAAGTAATTAAGATTACTTATTGATTTCTAGTTAAGAAAAATTAATATCGTGAAATTAATTAAAGTTAATTACTTTGATGAAATTGAAGGATAATTAATACAGGTTGATTAATAAAGATGAATGATGAAGGTAAGATTGATTAATTGATTTGAAATTAATCAATGACAAGTGAAGAATTCTAAATGATTGAGGTTAGAGATTCAATCAGAATTAATTTAATTAATATTGGTAGCGAACAAGCTTTGCTTATGGATGATTGAATGGTATTAGATGCTTGAATGAGTTGATATCTCTGATATGAAATGTTGTGTATTTCATTTTGGATAACTTGGGTTAGGATGACACGAGACTCGAAGAGTCCTGGGTCGGGTATTAGGAAATACCCGAAACCACTTCGAATATGCTGGAGTGAAGTGATTGGAGGAATTGGACTATTTTAAATCTAAATCTTCGGTGTTTAGAAACTTATATGTGAAATAAGTGATGTCTATAATAAATTGTGGCTTTGTGAATTTATATGAGTCATCTGGGTTATATACAAGTTGTAAGCTTTGCATTCCATGTTAGATGGTTTACTCACGTTGGTTTCCAACCTGACCCGGGTGTTACTTTGATGTAATGCTCGGGTCAGACCGAGTATTACAGATTTTCAGGTAAGGACGTTCTGGAACGTAGGAGGAGAGATAGATGGCAGGAACGTATAGAGTAATTCCGCTGTATTATATTATTGTATATCTGAGACATGTTGATTTGTATATGTCCAGTGTCTGTATATATGTGTAACTCTGATGTATTAAAATGTAATCGACAGAATATTATTCCTTTGTAAACTTTTATTATATATTATTATATTTTATCCGCTGCGAATATGAGATGTTGGTGCTTCCGATCTTCTTCTTCTTCTATCTCTTTCTTCTTTTCCATAACTATCTGGAATTTTCGGGTTCGAAAATTTCGGGTCGTTACAGTTGGTATCAGAGCGAGGTTAAGCGAGAACCTTGGCTCTAGTGGGGATCACTCATTAAATAGAGTCCGTAGTACTCTAGAATGAGTGTGTGTGTGTGTGTGTCTGTGTATAGCAATATTTCCTTATAATAAATATTAAGGTGATTGGATGTTAAATAAATGTATTTAAATTAAGAAGCGATATAATACAATCAAATTGAAATCTTGAATTAAAATTAAGTGGTAACAGAAATACAACCCAATTAAAATTAAATTGATTGGAATGAAATTCTAGAATCTGAGCTCAGAAATTAAATTGTTTAAAAACTTTAAATAAAGGTAAGTTTGAAATGGATTCAAACTAAAATTTAATCTTGAATCTATAGAAGTAAGAATAAAAAAAAGAAATTGGCATCTAGATATGATAACCATGAGTATTATCATAAATAGTTATTGTGTTTAATAATGATATATTTGTTATTAAGTTAGCCAAACGAAGTAAATTTATAAGATGAGTACAACTTCTAAATTAAAGTAGGTTTTAAAATTTTGAAGTTTTAAAACCTAAGTCTAGAAACAATCAATTATTTTAAAGAGTTAAAGAAAATAATAAATAATATAATTCAGACTATTTTGAATATAGTCTTATTTTAAAATAAGAAATGTTTGGAAGATTTTTAAGGAATTTGTTTTGAAATTAAAACCAAGGGTGGTTTAAAATTTTAAAAGAAGCCTGGTGCGTAAAGGAAATAAATATGAAAATAACTCTAAGGTTGAGTTTTGAATTTTCCTTGGAATGTGATGTGGAACCCAAAGTGAAACAAGTATTAAACTTAAGTGGAAAGGTTATTAATCTGAAGGTTTAAAATTCGAGTGGGAATTAGGATTTAATACAAGCAGGAATTGAAATTATTTGAAATTGAAATGGATTCAATTTGAAATTAGTCCAAATTTATTTGAATAATTTGGAACTGTAAATAAAGTTGAATAAGTAAGAATCAAATGGAATTTGATTTGAAGTTGGAAAGAAATTGAGAATTAATTCAACTTGAATTGGGAATAAATCAAGTCCAATGGAAATTGGAGTTATTTAAATTGGATTGGGTCAATTTAAATGGAAGTGGAAATTTAAATTGAATTGTTGGGGAAGTGAACAGTTTTGACTCTGGACTATTTTCAATATAAATTGTTTTAATATAAACTTATTTTTCCAAGCTATTAAATATATACAACCTTTCTTTCTTAAAGCCAAATTATTTTATACTTGTTTTACTATTATGTTTGGAGCTATTTAACCATTTTTCAACTGTTTTCTAAACTAATTACTATTTTTCAACTGTGTTATAAATTAATTACTATTTTACAACTATTTTGCAATTATCTAAAAGTTCTGAAAACATTTAGCAATTCTCCAATTATTTTACAATTAGTCAACTATTTTACAGTTATTTTGCAAACTAAAAATTATTTTTCAACTATTTATCTATTTTTAAAATTTTCAAGCTATTTTCTAAATATAAACTGGTTTATGATTTGAAAGATACTATATGTGTATAGTATAAAGTGTATTGATAATAGCTCTGGGAAAAAAGGCGCTCCCTTGGAATGAATTTCTCAGGAGTGCCACCGGGTGGTGCTGCCTTGAGCCCTAAGGGGGGTTCTAAAGTTGATCATGTGAGGAGTCCAGACAAAACTAGTTCCTGAGGATTATGAGTAGTGTGTACCATAGCGAAAGTCGTGTGTGCCGTTGAGAGCCAACAGTCTACGTTTGATTTTACATCGGTAGACCGCGACTTATGTAGGAATGGAGAAGTTTCATTTTGACAGCGAAAATCGTGTGTGCCGCTGAGAGCCAACAGTTACATGGACTTTTGCTGCGATGGCAACGTAACCCATGACGTAACTGCGACCATGGATGGGAGTGATGATTTCCATAGCATTCTCACCAAAAATATTTCCTCTATTATCAAAAAAAACTTTTTTCTATATTTTCAATAAAATTATTTTCCAAGTATTTTCACTGGATGTTGAAAACAGGTTTACTAAGTACTTATAGATTTTCAGTCCTACGCCTGATCAACGTATGACTGAATTTCTGTGAGAACAAGGATGGACTGGTTGAGACATTGAGTTATAAGAAGTATTCTTATAAAGAGCTATTTTAATAGTATTATGTGAATTTAAAAGCTTTTCTAAAATTTTAAAATAAAATGTTGGAATTTTGGAAAATGAAAGAAATCCTAACTTGAATTATGGAAATTTTTGAATTCAGGAAAATTTAATGAATGATTTTTGTAATAAAATCAAACATTGATTTAAAAGTTGGAAATAAGCTAATTAATTAAATAAATTATTTGATAAAACATATTGATGACATTTAACTCGGTTAAACAAATGGATCGTAAGTTAATAATGGAGTTTGGAAATGAATTTGAATTGTAAATAGAATTCGACTTGAATTTGATAATGAATTAAATAAGGAGATGCTATAAAAGTAAAAATAAAATAGAGTGGGACTGAAATAGTGATAGGATGAATTACAAATAAAATTCAAGTGTGATATGAATAATATTTAACGAAATTTGCAAGTAAATTAGATATAACAGAAGTGTTGCCGTATGAAATGAAATTGAATTACAATAGACATGGTTTGAATTGCAAAAAAACCCAAGTAAATAGAAATAAATTGAGATTGGCTGTGTATTAATAAAATAAATTCGAAAATGAATTAAGTAAGTGAATTAAAAATTTAAATATAGGGTGGATAAATGGGTTAATCGAATTAAATAATAAATAGATGAAGTCTGCTTGAATAAAAATTAAATCAAAGTTTTAGTTGGTATTGGGTTATTAGAATGGAAGATTATTAAATAAAAAGTTTGGATTAAATTTATTTTTTAGAAATGGATATTAGTATAAGCATTGAATGTTGTCAAGCTCAATGAAATAGTTTTAAAATGAAACCAATGCGGAGATGAAATGAAATGCAATGAATGGTTGGTAAATAAATTAGAAATAAAATGGAATTAAATACAGAATGAGCAGAAAATTAATTTGAAGTAGTTATAAATTAAAATGGATACTCTATTAAGCCAATATTGTCGAATTTGCATAAAAAAATAGTTGTCGTTTGACGTAAACTAAGGTAAAGAAATTCTATAAATTAGTAGAAGCAAATAAAAATTGATTTTGAATCAATTGAATTGAATACGAGCTTGTTTGTACTAAAAATTAATTGAATGTAAGCAATTAAGTTGTAAACCAATAAAAATTGAACGGAATGGTATATGTTTGGTTGAAACAAATTGAATTAGTATTGAAATCACATCAATTGCTCGTGGAAGTTATTTAGAATGCACTTCTTTTAAAACTGATGTGTTGTAGTTGTTTAAGTAAGAGAAATGTTATAAACTTCGTATATATAGTGCTTACATGTTTAAATTGAGTAAGTACAGGTACCTGAAGGGTCGTTTGGCTGGATTTGGTTGTGCTAATTGCTAAAATAAATAAGCTGCTTGCTTAAAATGCTAAATAAAGGTACGCCTACGGAATAAAAATAGGAAATATGAACTGTTTTTGCTTTTTCCGACCATGTGGGTCGATGTATATATATTTATATTTCTTGTCAAATTGCAAAAGCTCCTCTGTACAAAGGAGACTTTGCCAAAATTTTCTGAAAATTTGTTAGCGACAAAACGATTTTTATTATGAAACTGAAATAACTTAGTAGATGAAACTAATATGAATCAGTTATAAATGGAAGATAAAATTTAATATTCAAAATTGAAAATAAATTGAATTCATATGAGAATGTGGGAAATTAATTTGAATAGAAGTAGACGTGAAAACATCTATAAGGAAATGTATGAAATCATTTTAAAGGGCTATGATTGAATATTATTGCTAAGTAAGATATGCAGGTATGATAAAGGGAAAAGAAAATTGGATTTGATTTGATTCCAAAAGATAAATTTGAATTGCCCGATATAAAGGTATGTATTTAAATTTCTATATGAAATTGGATTGGGTTTTTGGACCTAGCCACTTGCCTTTTTGTTTTCTTTTGGAATTTGGGAGCCCGTAGAGGCATTTTGTAGTTGTACCGAGCTAGCCGCGCAAAGGAGACGCTGGCAAAAAATTTCAGAAATTTAGAGAGTTAGAAAAATTTTGAGAAAATTTTGATAATTCAAAATTTGATTTTAAATTGAAATTTAAACGATTGAGCAAAAGGATATTGTTTGAAAACTACAGAAGGTTTTGGGAAGTTGGTTAAGGTGATAGTGGGTCTTTAATAAAAGATAGTTGGTAGGATGTTGAGTTGTGAGTATTGAGTAAAGGTAAACGGGTTTTGAACCATTCTTCCTAACTAGTAATTTCGAGGACGAAATTCTTTTAAGGGGAGAGGAATGTGACGACCCGGAATTTCTAACAATTTAAATTTGAATAGTTAATTGATTTTAAAATATATAAAAGTTAATTTTAACTTGAATTCCATATATCAATATTTACTTGATAATTAAATCATTGAATTATATAGTTTAAATATTGAATTTAATAATTGAAATTGGGTAAATTAGATGAATCTGGAATTTTCTAATCCCGTTTAAAATAATTTGAAGGCTTATAAAATTTATAACGATGATACTGAATATAATAGAATGGTTAAAATTTAATTTAAAGGTGACTTGTTCAGTTTTGAAATCATATCGTTTAAATTGAATTTAAAAAAAGCCTTCCGAGGCACGGTCTCGGAATTAGACGAAACCAGTTCCATTGGATCCGTAATAGTTAGTTAGTATGGTATTTCAATTTTCGTAGCAATCGGAGTTGTTGTTTGACTCTGGCAGCTCAAAACGCTTAGAACTATTTTAATCGATTTAATTTAGAATTGATCGTTTATTTCCGTAACTCATGCATACGATCGAATTAGCCTCCGAAACACATTCCATTGTGTTCGGAATGCTGGTAAAACCTTATAAACGTCTGTTGGCATGTCTGATTCAGGGTTCGGGATTTCGTGTTATGCAACACGAGATATTTTCAATATTTAATTATATTATATCAGCGTACTCAGGAAGCCATTACTAATTCTATTATACGTTCCCGTATCCCTCTCTATTCTATGGGTAGAAATCGATTTCTTCTAATATAAAAAATGGCGAAACTTAGGTTTCGAACGAAATTCATTCGAAAATCAAAATCAAATAATCACGTCCTCAATCGGTAGCTCGATTTCATGCCGTTCGATTTTGGGGACGCGATGATGGATTCGCGTACGCGCGCACAAAGCAGAGGCGAAATCGATTTGGGAATTTTGAGCGTTCGAGGTGGCTCGCGCTGATGAGTGGATTAGAGAGTTCTGCGATCGATTCGAGTCAGAGGTGGGGGTCGGCAGTAGAAATCCGAGCTCGAGACTAGCAGTTGGAGCTGCGACATTGACGTGCTCTTACGTGCTCGAAGGCAGGAGAAGGGCGCGGCAGTTTATGGTGACGGCGATGCAAGCGCAGGAGCTCGAGCTTCGGGTTCGTGGTGGCAGCGAATTCTACTTCGTTGGAGGCTCGTGGTGTTCTCTCGATGATCAACAGTGGGAGACTCGCGACATCTTCGTTGTCGACAATTTGGGTGAGCAGTTTTTGTTTCATTTTAATTTTCCTTAGTATATATAATACATGTACATGAAAGAGAAAAAGGAAAAAAAGGGAAATTAGTTTAGGAAAATTTAATTATTTGTTTAAATAAAGATTTAGTTAAATTAAATTTACAAAATGGAAATCAATTTATTTCGTTAACTTATATAATTATTTGATAGCTAGAACATATTTTATAAACAGAAAATTAGTTTAAATTAACTTAATGGGTAAAATGAAATTTATTAAATAGAAATTGAACTTGTTCGAATACTAATAAGATCGTATAACTGTTTATACAAGGTCTAAATCTGAAGGAAATAAATCGAGATCGGATTTGGATTGCAAAATCAAAGGTGAGTAAATCTCACTCTGTTGGATTGTTATTTAAATTTAAATGGTCAAATTTAAATAATTGGTTGAATGATTAAATTGATTGGATGTGCACTGATGATGATGTGACTTTGGTTTTGGTTGGTTCTCGAGTTAATTGTGGTTTGACTCGAAGTATCTGGGTTTTAAGTTGTTTTAAACTTAAATCATAAATAATAAAATGTTTTATTTTAAAGTTAATAAGAGCTTAATGATTTGTGATTCATTAAATTAGTAGAGTAATTAAAATGGATAATTAATTAATTCAATTAATTAATGATTTGGATTAATTAATTTAGTAATTAAGGGTTTGAATTAATTAATAAATTAAGTTTTAAGTTAATTAATAAGTGTAAGTAATTCAGAATAATCATTTGATGGTTTGATAAATAATTACTTAATGAAATTTATAAACTATAATTACTGGTGTAATTAATCAAGGGATTAATTAAGATGGTTAATTAAGGAAAATTGATTTATTTAATGAAGTAAATAAATGGATAGTTAATTACAGGTAGAGATAAATCAAGAATGATTAATATTATGGTTTAATTAATGTAATTAATTTAGATCGGGATAAATTAAAATATTATTGGAAATCATGAATTTATATAATCAATGACGTAATTAAAGATTGATTTATTAAATGAATTAATCAGTAATAAGTGACTTATGAGAAGTTAATTAGTATAAGTAATTAAGAATTAACGTAATTAAAATAGTTAATTAATTCATGAAGTAATTAAGATCACTTATTGATTTCTGGTTAGGAAAAATTAATATCGTGAAATTAATTAAAGTTATTACTTTGATGAAATTGAAGGATAATTAATCCAGGTTGATTAATAAAGACGAATGATGAAGGTAAGATTGATTAATTGATTTGAAATTAATTAATGACAAGTGAAGAATTCTAAACGATTGAGGTTAGAAATTCAATCTGGATTAATTTAATTAATATTAGTAGCGAACAAGCTTTGCTTATGCATGACTGAATGGTATTAGATGTGTAACGACCCGATTTTTTCAACCATTCGCATCCATTATAAGTGTATAGGTAGACACCCATGTCGGAATTGAATTGCTCAAAATACCGCTTTTTAAATAAAAATTTGGCAAATCAGAATATACAGTAAATAAAAATCACAGATCACAGACACAGAGTAATAATAATGCAGCGGAAGTAAAAGAGATAGTAGTTCATGAAGCTACTATATAAATATATCGGAGTTACATAAGATACAACAGAAGAAATAAAGTACAAGAGAAGTCTCAATACATAGAAATCAACTAATACAATAGCTGGAAAGGACCAACGGGCTGAAAAGATAAAACTTGACAAGTAGATAATCTCCAGCGATTCCAATCTCCAAAAAGTGGAAATCCAAATCTATGAATAACTCAGACTGACCCGAGCGTAAATAAAAATACAAACACTCGAGTCAGGACATACATACTTATACAATGTAAACCAACTCAAGTGAACTGTAGTAAAGGTACAAGTAACTTAGAAGATGCTTGGGACCGCCCATCCTCTAAGGATCCGTTAAACTATTTACTATGTAGTAATATACGCTATATACAGTAGTGTCTAATCAGTAAAGTATAATCATATAGAAAATAGCGTTAAGGGGATGGTGAACCTTAACGCGGTCGGATCTTTAAAACCAAAATCATAGTGGGCTCGATATAAGGATATGACACGGCACGCGAGGCAATGTCAGGGTGGATACACCGTTTGCACTCCCAGACCGGTGGTGACGGCAAGCCAGCAGCTTCCGCCCACCTCGAACACTGCCCCAGAATTAAAGTGGCGCCTCGTATCGAATCACAAAAGTAATGGAATGGTTTCCGATGGAGCATGCTCGATGAAAGGGTGCGACCCTTTGTGTAGCCCGGTATAGCTCCTGTTTTAGTCATATATGCCAACTCACGAGAGTTGGGTCCACGTAATATACCTCGAGAACGTCGCCACCATCCTACTTCATTCTGTAATCTCCACCGCGTACACAGTTGTTAAAGTGGTTTTCGGTATTGGCCGGCTATAAGACAATATCTGATCCCGGTCTCTTTAACAACCAATCGTTATTATAACCCGTAGTTATAACTTTAAAACAATACTATATACTTCAAAATCAAATATCATTTCAACCCAAATCTTTATCAAAATAAAGATTAAATCATTTCCAAACCATTTCAATATATCATCATACCATATATTTCAATTCAAATATTTATCAAAATAAATATCAAGTCATTTCTAACCATTTCAATATATTAAATTATCATATCCTTTCAAAACTTCCTTTCAAATCATTTTAATATATCAAAATATCATAACCTTTCAGAGCTTTATTTTCAAAATATCATATCTTTCAGAACTTCTTTCAAATCATTTTAATATCAAAATATCGTATCTTTCAAAACTTCGTTTCAAATCATTTTAATATATCAGGATACCATATCTTTTCGAAACCACATTTCAAATCATTTTAATATATCAAAATAGCTATATTTTTTCAAAACCACATTTCACATCATTTCAATATACCAAAATATCATATCTTTCAGTACCACATTTCAAATCATTTCAATATACCAAAATATCATTATCTTTCAGTACCACATTTCGAATCATTTCAATATACCAAAATATCATTATCTTTCATTACCACATTTCAAATCAATTTAATATATCAAAAGTTATATTTCAAAACAAATTACTTCATTTTAAATCATAAAAATGAAGTTATTACATTTAATAATTAAATTATTAAATTCCAAAAATTTAAACTTTTCAATGTTCGTTTATGCACTTAAATTTATTAAAACAATGAAAATTCAAGTTTTGCAGCATTTAGAAAATACTATAGAAAGTTACATTCAAAAACAATTCAATTTAACAAAAGACAGTATTAAAAATGCTGTTAATTAACTTCAAATATTCAATAGAATTTCACAAACACTTATATTTTTATTTAAATCATTTTTAACTTGTAAAACCATACATTTTCACATTTATAAGCATCATTTAATTTTCCTCAAATTCATGATTTTATAAAGTTAAGTTTCCTTCCAAAAATCAATATTTATTAATAATTCATTTATTTGATTTCAACATTCAAATTTAAATTCATTACATTAAATTTCAACTTAACACTTAAGTTTAAAATTTCAAATATAACTTAATTCCATTTTATTTAACTTAACTTAAAATTTTACTTTTAAACCAAATTCATAAATTCCAATTTAAGTTATATTTCCAAATTCAACTCAATATTCACTCATTAACATTTTAACTTTATTCAAAAATCATTACTATCTTATACAAATCATTTTAAATTAATTTAAAATTCAAAATATCATAAATTTATCATATTTTCAAAGTTAATTTAAATTCCATAAAAAAATTAAATCAAAATTTCCAAAATAACTTGCATTCAGATTTTCTAACTTTTCCATAATTTATTTAACTTATAGATTTCCAGAAAATCAATAATACTTTACAAAAATTATATTTTTATTTAATTTTAAATCAAAATATTATAATAATTAAATTTCCAAAATATTTTAAAATTTTTTAAAAACATATTTTAACTACGGGCCTGTATATAATTTTCTACGCTAGGTAAAGTGATACGGGTAATGTATCATTTCAACCCGTAATTTACAAAGAAAATACGGGTTTTATCATTTCAAACCCGCGGTCTCAAGTAAATAAAATAAGTTGAAATCATTCAGGCCTATCATTTCAGCCCATAAAATGTTCCCTTATTCTTAAGTCCGTTCGGGTATGTATCATTTCAACCCATAGTGATTCTAATCTAAAGGAAACTTGCAGTGTGATGGACAGATAAAATAAA
Organism: Allium cepa; assembly: GCA_030765085.1. Lineage (NCBI taxonomy): Eukaryota > Viridiplantae > Streptophyta > Magnoliopsida > Asparagales > Amaryllidaceae > Allium > Allium cepa. The sequence goes on along the minus strand of CM060938.1, from coordinate 70,399,340 downwards.
CAGACTAGCATGGAATAACAGTAACATATAACATAATAGGTGTAATAACAGGTGTGAACATCATATGATAATAATATAAGCAGTTATAACATGATCATATAGTTCTACAGATTCACAGGATGTCAATTTACTACTTATATAAGTACATAATGTCTGGTGAGAAATACTCACTTGTTTGAGCTGGAGATTGCGATACAAATGACCCAAACTAAGATCTTCGAAAGCACGATGGCACGACAAAGATTTGATATTGAGAGAGCCAAAGATAATTTCCTTATTCAAATATTTAAACAAACAATACAACATATAAGTTACAAAACAATGTAACACTTGAACAGCACTAGAAATCAATGTCCAAAACAAAGTCAAATACTTTGCACTTGTTCTCAACTTCACATGGATCAGTTATGGATGGGTTAAGCTTAGCTATGCCATGGATTAAGGTCTGGTTTGGGTGCAAAGTAGTCGGGCTACATGAGTTTAAAGGAGATGAAGATATAGGTGCAACACTTTACAAAACAAAGCAAATATCATCACATCTTGGCTCTTATTGGGCTCGGCCTCATGCTCTATGGTCATGGCCTGATTTCCAGAGGGTGGTGGGTGATGTCGCAAAGGGTGGTGGTCAGATCTGGGCTGGTGGTGGTGGGGGTAGTGGCGGCTAATGGTGGTAGAAGGAGGAGATGATAAACTAGGCCAGGCTAGTGCAATAGGTGATGGTTTTTAGTGGATTTTGTGGTGGTCCTTGCCATGGATGGTCTCGACCTGAAATGGAGAGGTAGTAGGATGGGTTATGGTTAGAGGAAAGGTGTGGTAGAGGTCAGGTCAAATCTGGTTGAGGAGGAGCCAGACAAATCTAGATAAGAACACGTGCAAAAATCAATGTAAACAAGGAAGAAGAATAAGAAAAGTTGAAAAATAATTACCCAAACTCTTCTCAATAGCCATGGCCGAAATTTTTTTGTTTCAGAAATGAAAACGAATGTACGTGAATAGGAAATAGAGTATGTAGCTGAAAGATGTGGCTAATAAAAAAAAACTGCCAAAGAGTAAATGAAGAAACAGTAAAAGAAACGACTTACGTTTCAAAAGCTTTTAAAACCTTTCAAATTTCCTTAATTTTGTTTATATAACTTGATATTTCTGGAAATAATAATAATACCAGATAAAATTTCGAAACTTTATCAAAATATAAAAATATATATAATATTTATTAATTATACAAAATTAAATTAAGGAAAATAGCTAAAAATAGTAAACTAGTCTAGAAAATTTGAAATTACATGAAATAAATTTTAGAAAATTCATATGAGCTTGTAATATATTTTTAAACATAAATAATAATATAAAATAAAAGTACATTCACAAAATAAATAAATTAATTAAATTTAAATATAATTTTAATGAAGAAAATAGCAGAAAATAAGAAAACAGCCTTTTAAAAAAAATCAACACAGTAAACTTTGGAAAAATTATAACATCACTTTAAAAAAATATTAAAAGACAAAATATACTTAAAATAACCCATTTACACATAAGAAAAAAAATTAAATTTAAAGAAAATAGAAAAAGATTTAAAGAAATTTCTTAAAAATCCAAAACAGTGTCTAGAAATTACAAATAAATCACCATTGACTTTGGAAAATTGTTTACTTCGTTTTAAAATTATTATAATACAAAAATATACATATAATAAAATATTAAAATAAATATGACAAAGAAATTATTTTTATATAATTTATAATAGACAAAATTGTTAAATAAATCAAATTACACTCAAAATTGAAATGTACATAACTTTTACAGTTTAACTCCGTTTTCAACGAAATGAAAAGCAATGTACATGTTATTACATCTATTTTCATAGTAAAAGATAAAATTTAAGATTTTAAATAAGTTGAATTTGAAGTTTAAAAGTCACAGTTTGAATAGCTTGACAAGAAATCCACTTTACAGTAAAATATTCAAATTATACTGGTTTGAACTATAAATCATTTAATAATCATCATTTATATTTAAAAATGAAATGTTTGAAATAAAACAAATTTAAAATAATTTAAAAATAAAAGAAAGTCCAATTTAAATAATATACAAAAATCTAGGGTCGTTACAAGATTCCTGAATGAGATGATATCTTTGATATGAAATGTTGTGTATTTCATTTTGGATAACTTGGATTAGGATGACACGAGACTCGAAGAGACCGGGGTTGGGTATTAGGAAATACCCGAAACCACTTCGAATTTTTGTAGATTGATATGTAAATCTATATGCTGGAGTGAAGTGATTTGGACTATTTTAGATCTAAATCTTCGGTATTTAGAAACTTATATGTGAAATAAGTGATGTCTATAATAAATTGTGGCTTTGTGAATTTATATGAGTTACCCGGGTTATATACAAGTTGTATGCTTTGCATTCCATGTTAGATGGTTTATTCATGTTGGTTTCCAGCCTGACCCGGGTGTTACTTTGATGTAATGCTCGGGTCAGATCGAGTATTACAGATTTTCAGGTAAGGACGTTCTGGAGTGCAGGAGGAGAGATGGATGGCAGGAACGTATAGAGTAATTCCGTTGTATTATATTATTTTAAATCTGAGACATGTTGATTTGTATATGTCCAGTGTCTGTATATATGTGTAACTCTGATGTATTAAAATATAATCGATAGAATATTATTCCTTTGTAAACTGTTATTATTTATTATTATATTTTATCCGCTGCGAATGTGAGATGTTGGTGCTTCCGATCTTCTTCTTCTTTTATCTCTTTCTTCTTTTTCATAACTATCTAGAATTTTCGGGTTCGACAATTTCGTGTCATTACAGGACCTAGCATTTCTAAGTGTATTATTCCTCTCCCAGCAGTATCCACAGTCAATAATCACATTTAACTTATTTGATGACTTAAAGCCTTTTAATTTTAGTTTGAATTGCAAAATTATTGTTGTATGAATTAGTCGTCTTCTTGTCTGGATTTCCAACTTTGTTATTTGAAAGATTCGGGCTTTTCGAAAACTACAAAAGTCAAGTTTATCTTCATTCTCCATAATCTCAATCTTGATGTACTTACTGTATCTTGATGTACAATTTTGTTAGGAGTATGAGAATGTCTTGCATTATTTTTCCATTGCACATGCCCCTAACATTCTATGTAATAATACTCATCCGCCTGTCACACTGCCCCTCAAACTTCCTTTAACATGAGCCTTCACAACAATTTTAGATTTAGTTGTAGTATTCTTTATACAACCATTTTTTGTACTAACACAAGTGGACAAGTTTGGTTGTTCTTTAATTTCAGGCACTTCTTCATTGATAACACATGCTGCACTTTCTATGATAGTATCAGGTAAAATTTCTTCAGGCATATTTGTATTTAGAAAATCGGATAATTTTGCTTTATCTGGTCTGTTACTCTTATGTAAATTTTCTGTCATGTCGGTAATCACACTTAATTTATCTTATTTACCATTTCCCTCGGCTTCATGATCTATAATTTCTGTTTGTGTCTCATTTTGGTTTTCTTCCTTACTATACTCGTTTTCTTTTCCAGTATGCATTTTGGACTTTTCAGCATTTGTCGATTCACTGACATCATTATTTGCTTCTTCTTCAGTGGTTTCTGTAGGAGTTGAGCTGCTGATTTGGGAATCCAGAGAGGTTTTACATTATCAGAGTGAAGAGCATCTTTATGCCCAAATGGTGAAGAAAATATATGTAGTGTAAACTATTGGTGTTTTGGATATGTGTACAGGTCAGTAATCATATCACAAATTATATTTTACTTCATTGGGAGGATCTTATGTTTAATTGGGGGAACTGGACACTGCATACAAAATGGTTGTACAAACCATGGTTCGATATTCTGCCCGACACGTCGAAATCTCGGTCATTCCGACCCGGTTCCGTCGTTGAATGGATCGGAATTTGTTTTGAAAATCGATTTCGGTGATCGATGAGAAAATAATGTCTATAATCAACCACTTGCTGCATCAGTAGCGGCTTCCAGTAGTGGGGAAGTGGAAGATTCGAGCATCCACCTTTTAGGCTCTTTTATTTTAGGGTCACATCGAGCAAGAGAAATTGTAGATTTCAACGTTGAGCATCAGCATGAAGCGAGAAAATATCGAACAAACGTATGAGCCTAAAGCAAAAAAAGAAAGAAAAACAGATAAATGGAAAATACCGAGCATCGACTTGAAGGAGTAGAGGGAGGAGGAGATAAATGGAAAAGGGAAATTGAGAATAACAAAGGCGGCCTGCAAAAAATGAAACTCTAGGGTTATACGGAAGGTTTATAGAATTACGTAAAATGTACTTTGGCCAATATTATTGATGGGCTTTGATTTGTTAATTTTATTCCTTTTAATTTTAATACAGAAATTAAATGGGAGTATAACATATAATTAAAAGTTTATGAATTTTATTTATTTATTTATATATATAAAGAATTCAAATGCCATGGATCAGGCACCGAATTTAAATGGAATGTGCAAATAGTTTATCCTTCCCACTCACATCTATAATATTTCTATGCAGGTTCGTAAAAAAGAAGACATGAATTGCAAAAATGTTGTTGAAAGCATATTGGCCGAATGAGGTACCTTAACGTCAGTTCGAAACCCTTTTATTGTAAGAATTGGTCATGGATACTATTTATTTATGTTTTTGCATGAATGCTTTCAACTAATCTTTCTTTTATAGGGTATATCAATTGAATAAAATACGCTTTTTTGTTCGTTTACTTATCGAGAAAATCTTTACCTTGTAACGGAATACTTAAATGGTGGAGATCTGTATTCATTGTTAAGTAACTTATCCAAGTTTGATAACTTGAGAAATGTTTATCAAGTCTTGTGAACAAAACTGTTAGCCTATGAACAGGAGTTATTAGGTTTTGATATTAAAATTTCATGTTAGTTTGTGAATAGGAATTAAGACCTGATTGAAATTTCGTGTTAGCTGTTTATCTTTTTGAAACATGCATGTGACCCCTTTGTGTATCAAGTCTTGGAACAGTTCTGTTGTTAGCAAAAGTGATGTAGTTCCCCTTGTCTGTGAAATGCTCACAGCAAGCATAAGCTATATTTTTGGAAAAATTGTCATTCACGTGAGCATTTTGGATAAAATAATTCTAAAAATTTAACTTCGTATTCAAGACTTCAAACATCATTCATTAGTTTGGTAAACACTCAGGTGATTTCATGCTATAATCCCTTGAAATATAATTCTTATCCAATTAAGTGGAATCAATACTTAAATTATGAGAACACATAAGCAATTGAAAGCGTGAGATTTGAAATATATATTTATGTAAAAGAATGAGAAGTGGCTGCGCATTTACCCTAACTCTTATCTTTTATGTTTGCAGTGCGGTCATATATGTTTCTACCCGAACTGCTTCTCTCCGAGTTTATATTTATTTATTTTGGGTCGTGTTTTACTTAGTCAGCCCATTATCTCAAAATTCTTTTATATAAGCAAAGCTCTGTACCATTTAGATTAATATACTTGAAACTGTTGTACAAGCACTATTATTGATACAATACAAATAAAATTCCGTGATTCAAAATTACTCAGTTATTCAGATTCTTCAACTTGGTATCAAAGCCTACATAGCTTAACAGCAATTCAAATTGGCATTTCAATCTAAATAACCATCAGATCAGATATCGTACCGATTATCAGATTCCTCATCAGAGATTATCTCATCATTTGAGGTTCGTTAAGAATTTGCTTTCTTAAGTTTGTGTCATACCAGAAGATAATGAATCTTGGTTGCAACCAAACTCTTTTTTATTAAGTTCAAGCAAATTCAATCAAAATTCATCAGAAAATCATCATCAGAGTTAAGAAAATTGTCAGGAAATTGTAAAGAAAGCTGTTACCTCGCCAAGAACTCATCAGCTCATTCTCATCATTTGAATTGTGGCTGTAACTAACCCGTTCTCCATAAATTTGATCCTTCTTGATCCTGTAAGTTCCTCTGATTTTGTTCTTACATATCTTTCTCTTGAGTTAACATGGCAGGAGAAAATGATAGTTCTGCCACCTCTAATACATCATCAAACTCACTGCAATCTGCTACCGAAAGTTTGATAAAAGATGTGATAAGTCCTCAAAGCCAACTTATTACAGCACATCTTAAAGAAGACAATTATCTTCTATGGAAAGTTCAAGTGGAGGCTGCTGTAAGAGGCTATGCCCTCGAAGGATATCTTCTTGGCACCATCTCAGTACCACCAAGGTTCATAACCGATCAAGAAAATAAAATTGTCAGTTATTTTCATCATCGTGTGATTTACACTCAGTCCAGAACTATTCAATAATCGACCAAGCTTACTGGGTTGGTCATTTTGCTAGTATTTGCATTGGAAGCATTTTTAATTATGATTCTTTCTACAGTTCATCATTTAAAACAATGAAGCAGGTGTTGTATCAATATAGGCTGGCATCGTGAGGTAGGCCACGATGGTTGCAAAATGGAGTGAGGTAGTTGGAAGGTAGCCTGCATGAATATATAGGTACGAAAATTGATTTAAACTGGCAATTCAAACTGCTCCAAAATCACATATAATGTATATTGGCAATACTAAAGTTTTGTTAAGTGAGAAAAATTAGAAACTACCATCATTCATCTGTTATTGTAAATACTTTCAACTTAGATGTACGAAATAACGTTTTCAAATTACCAATTTAGGAGGAGAAAAGTCAACAACTCAAAATTATAGGAGTTTTTTTTCCTGGCACATAGAAGTACCTTTAAATAGATCAGCACCGTCATGACTTCCATTTTTAAAGCTTTGCTAGTCGATTATGATATAATAGTATATGGAATGGAGTATGGGTTTGGAGTTCTAGAATTCCCAACAAGTAGAGTGTTTGAAATAGAACAAAATGTTGTCCGGGGTTTTCCATTAAATGTTCTATTCTATTAGGTTTTTCAAATATACCTCATATTGAGTTTAGGGAATCCATTGAAAATGTTCACATAGAGTACTAGGGGATACATTTAATTTTTTGTCATTAATGTGCAACTGCTTCACTAAGGATGTATCTTTGAGATTAATAGGAAATTGGATTCCTAAATGGGTTAGTTGGCTCGCAAATATAAGTAAGAACATCTGAGCACTTTTTGTATTTTACCTTTTAGGGTAATATTTTTGTTTATTAATAGCATGTTTGTTATTGAATGTAAATTTTACTTGCAAAAAGCTACTAGTATTATCTTGAGTTAATTTGGTTTATATTTAATAGTATTTGTTTGTAAGCTATGTCTAATAATTGTTTTGTATAATTTAACCAAAGTATCTTTATCTATATGAGTCCATCAGTGGTTATTTTAACATCTTTAAATTCTGTACATAGGAAAAATTAAATAGGTATAATGTTTTCCTAATAATATTACATTATCTATGAAAATTCGCGTTATAGTTTGCATTATCATTAAATATGTTTGGGCGTTGTATTAACTTTTGTTTATGTTATGCACATTCATTCATTAAGGAGTTTAGTTACCAGAGAATTCATAAAATACAACTTGAATTTTTTTATATATAATATTTTGTCCACCATAGCATAATTTATAGATAGTCTGGAGCAGAGACGGGTCTAGGATTCCAAGTTTCCCTAGCGGAAACTTGATGTTTCTACATGAGAAAAATAAACTACAAGCAAAAAACGATACACAATAAAAGTAAAAAAAAATTATGCTAAACATGAGTATATTAAAGTTTTATGTCATGGAAATATTGAATAGAAACTATATGGATAGAAAATTAAAATAGAAATTGAACGGGTCAATTTAAATTCAAACGGTTTGATAAAAACTTATATTGCAAGTAGAAAAATGTCATAAAAATATAGAAATCAACTGCAGGATGTCCCTCATATATTGTAGTCATGTACACCCAGTACACAAAGATAGAACTTGTATTAACGACTTTGAGATACTAAAGCCTATCGGCCAAGGGGCGTTTGGCCGTGTCTTTTTAGCAAAGAGAAGAACAACTGTTGATCTATTTGCTATTAAGGTATATCCCGATGAACAACATTATTTACCTATTTCAAGTTATTTTCATGGTGATCAGTTATTGAACTTTCAGCCTGTTTATTTGCTATTAACGTATGTCTCGATGAATAACATTGTTTACCTATTTTAAGATATTTTCATGGTGATGGGTCATCGAACTTTCAGCCTGTTTATTGAATGATACTTTTTTGATTGCATTCCACTGCCATAGTGAGGGCTTGTGCAATTGGTTTATCCATTCCACTCACATCTATAAAATTTCTATGCAGGTTCTTAAAAAAGTAGACATGATTTGCAAAAATGATGTTGAAAGCATGTTGGCCGAATGAGATACCTTAACATCAGTCTGAAACCCTTTTGTTGTAAGAATTGGTCATGGATACTGTTTATTTATGTTTTTGCATGAATGCTTTCAACTGATCTGTCTTTTATGGGGTGTATCAATTTGATAAAATATGCTTTTTTATTCATTTTCTTATCGAGAAATTTTTTATCTTGTGATGGAATACTTAAATGGTGGAGATCTGTATTCATTGCTGAGGAACTTATCCAAGTTTGATAACTTGAGAAATGTTTATCAATTCTTGTGAACAAAACTGTTAGTTTGTGAATAGGAGTTATTAGGTTTTGACATTCAAAGTTCATGTTAGTTTGTTGATAGGGATCAAGACCTGAATGAAATTTCGTATTAGTTGTTTATCTTTTTGAAACATGCATGTGACCCCTTTGTGCATCAAGTCTTGGAACAGTTCTATTATTAGTAAAAGTGATGTAGTCCCCTTGTCTGTAAAATGCTCACAGCAAGCATAAGCTGTATTTTTGGAAAAATTGTCATTCACATGAGCATTTTTGACAAAATGATTCTTAAAATTCAACTTCATATTCAAGACTTTAAACATCATTCGTTAGTTTGGTAAATACTCAGGTTATTTCATGCCATAATCCCTTGAAAAATAATACTTATCCAATTAAGTGGAATCAATGCTTAAATTATGAGAATACATAAGTAACTCAAAGCATGAGATCTGAAATATACATATATAAGTAAAAGAATGAGAAGTGGTTACGCATCTTACCCTAACTCTTTCTTTTATGTTTGCGGTGTGGTCATATATGTTTCTACATGAACCGCTTCTCTCTGAGTTTATTTTTATTTATTTTAGGCCGTGTTTTATTTATTCAACCTATTATGTCATAATTCTTTTATATAAGCAAAGTTGTATACCGTTTAGATTAATATACTTGAAACTGTTGTACAAGTAGTATTATTGATACAATACAATTAAAATTCTTCAATTCAAAATTACTCAGTCATTCAGATTCTTCGTCTTGATATCAGAGCCTACATAGCTTAACAGCAATTCAAATTGGAAATTCAATCTGAATAACCATCAGATCAGATATTATCATCTGATTATCAGATTCCTCTTCAGAGATTATCTCATCATTTGAGGTTCATTAAGAATTTGATTTCCTAAGTTTGTGCCATACCAGAAGATATTGAATCTTGGTTGCAATTTGACTCTTTTATGTACAGTTCAAGCAAATTCAATCAAAATTCATTAGAAAATCATCATCAGAGTCAAGAAAATCATCAAGAAATTGTAAAGAAAGCTGTTACCTCGCCAAGAACTCATCAGCTAATTGTCATCATTTGAATTCTGGCTATAACTAACATGTTCTCCACAAATCTGAACCTTATTGATCCTGTAGCTTTCTCTGATTTTGTTCTTGCATATCTTTCTCTTGAGTTAACATGGCAGGAGATAATGATAGTTCTACCACCTCTAATACATCATCAAACTCGCTGCAATCTGCTAGTGAAAGTTTGATAAAAACTATGATAAGTCCTTAGAGCCAACTGATTACAGCACATCTTGAAGAAGACAATTATCTTCTATGGAAAGTTCAAGTGGAGACTGCTGTAAGAGGCTATGACCTCGAAGGACATCTTCTTGGCACCATCTCAGTACCGCCAAGGTTCATAACTGATTAAGAAAATAAGACTGCTGGTAATGAAGAGTTTTTGAGATATCGAAGATGAGACAGCTTAATCTGTTCATGGTTGTTATCATCAATAAGTTTCAAGTTACTGCTACATGTTATTGGAAGCAAAACTGCTAATGGGATTTGGAATACAATAGAAAGAATCTTTAATTCTCAATCTACAGCCAAGTCATGCACTACAAGAGACAATTACGCAGTATTAGAAAAGATAACCTATCAGTTGGTGAATATTTAACAAAAGGTCAAAACAATATGTGATCATCTTGAGGCAGCAGGACACAAGATTTCAAATATTGAACAATTTTTAACCATTTTAAGTGGCTTAAGTGAAGAATATGAGGCTGTAGTGGCAGTCATATCATCGTAGAGAACTACACCTTGCATAGAAGATGTGCATTCAATTTTTCTTGCTCATGAAGGAAGAATTGAATGCAAGAGACCTGGTGAATCTGACATATCAATCAATTATGCTTCAAATTACGAGGGCGAAGAACAATATAACAGTAAACTTGATCAGTTTCAATAGAGAAACAACCAGACTGTAAGAGGAAGAGGCAAAGGAAAATGGAATGACAATAACAAGCCAAGATGCCAAATTTGTGAAAAAGTGGGTCACACTGCTCCAAAATGTTATTTTAGACTAAATTTAAACTATGTACCAGAGCAGAATACAAATAATCAGAGAAGTGTCAACATGAGTGCAAATATTGCACAAGCTCAACAAGACTCAAATGGTCAGTCAAAAAACTGCAAAAACAAGATTACAAAACCAGAACATATTCAAGATGAAGCATGGTATCCAGACTCCGGGGCAACTAATCATTTAACAAGCAATCTTGATAACCTTAACCTTGGAAATAAAGGGTACAAAGGTAAACAGTCAATTTGCATAGGCAATGGTGAGTTTGTTAGAATTACTCATACTGGAAATGCTTATATCAGAGGTGATAGACAACTGTTTTTAAATAATTTACTAAGAGTACCAAAAATAAAGAAGAATCTTATTAGTGTCTCTCAATTTTCTAGGGACAACAATGTTTATTTTGAATTCTTTCCTAAGTTCTTCTTAGATAAAGGCATTCTAACTAAATAAATTCTTTTGCAAGGTGATGCAGATGAAGGTCTTTACAGATTCAATGTAGTTAATCCAACCAGTATTATAAAAGATCAAAATAATTATAACTTGTCCAAAGCTACTAAACTGAAAAAAATAGAAGTACTTTTGATATGCAGCATCACAAATTGGGTCACCCAAATGTAGATGTTGTTAAACAAGTTCTTTGTGAGAATAAGATTTCTTTTGAAAATGTTGCTGCACTATATGTTTTTACCTATTATCAGATGGGTAAAAGTCACAAGTTAGCCTTTAATAACTCTACTACTGTGTAATCTTATCCTCTAGAACTAGTTGCTACATATCTTTGGGGTCCAGCCCCAGTCTGTTCTGATTATGGTTACAGGTATTACATATCTTTCATTGATGCTTTCTCTAGGTATACTTGGATTTATTTCTTGAAAGCTAAATATGAGACCTATAATACAGTATTACATTTTATAACTCTAGCTGAAAAACATACTGGTTTTCATCTCAAAATTATACAAACTGATGGGGATACTGAATATAACCTCTTACTAGCTTCTTTGATAGTAGGGAAATAGTTCATAGAGTTACATGTTCGTATACATCTGTGCAAAATGGTTTAATTAAAAGGACATATGGTGGAGTCAGGACTTACACTTTTAGCTCAGGCATCTCTGCCCCTAAAATTCTGACCTAATTCCTTTAATACAACTGTGTATTCAATTAATATATTACCTACAAAAGTTCTGAAAAATGTGAGTCCTATAGAAATGCTATTTGGTATTAAGCTTGACTATCATGCTTTAGAAACTTTTGGGTGTTTATGTTTTCCACACCTGAGACGATACAACACAAATAAATTAGACTTCAAGTCAAAACCATGCACTTTCTTAGGCTATTCATCTAATCAAAAATGTACAAATTTCTGTATAATAGTGGGAAAATTTTTGTTAGCATATATGTAGTGTTAATGAATTTGAATTTCCCTTCAGCGGCTCAGACATGATGACAACCAAAAAGGTATACAATCAAAGGATATCCATACCAGATTTACCTGTATATACCAAAGCTTGGCACCGGAACGAGACTGAAAGGACTGCAGGAACTGTTAGTTCACAGCCTGATATGCCTGATCAGCCTAACTATGAACCAGTAGAAGAATTTAGTTATCACAACCAGTCTCCTACCTGGACAAATGATCAAACTCATCAAGTCAACAATGAGTCCACAGACATTCAGCATAACCAATATAGAAGTAATAATGAAACTATAAGCACAGTGGTTTCTTAAGTAAGGTCAGGCCATCCAATGATCACCGAATCAAAGAGTGATATATTCAAACCAAAATTCTACACTACAGTCAAAATGACTGAAGAGACAAATACTTTTGAACAAGTTATAAAAGACAATAATTGGGAAACTATCATGGATGAGGAGTACAATGTTTTTATTAAGAATGAAATATGGGAACTATCCAGTCTTCCCCAACAACAAAAACATTGTAGGGTGCAAGTGCACTTACAAGTTGAAGAAAAATGTAGATGGTACAGTTAACGGATATAAAGCTAGACTTGTTGCAAATGGGTGCACACAACAATATGGGTTTGATTTTACTGAAACATTCCAACCTGTAGTTAAGTCTACTACTATTAGATTAGTTTTTACTATTGCTTTACACAAATAGTGGAATATCAGACAACATGATGTAAGCGATCCCTTTTAAATGGAGTATTACAAGAAGAAATTTGTATGGAACAACCATAAGAGTACAATCAAAAGTTAAACTATGTTTGCAAATTAAACAAGGCAATACATGGTTTTAAGCAAGCTCCAAGGGTTTTGGTTTGAGAGGTTAAAAGCTACACTGATCATATTGGGATATCAGTCTACCAAATCTGATAATTCTCTATTTACTTGAATAAATAAAGAGTCTATTACATATATTTAATATATGTTGATGACTTATTTATTACAGGCAATGATGAAACAGCAATCAATGATCTTATCCAGTATATAGACAAGCAATTTTCTATCAAAGATCTTGGAAATATAAGTTATTTTCTAGGCATAGAAGTTATCAAAAATTCAAGCTCAGAAATTATTCTAAGTCAGAGAAAGTACATCAATGAAATATTACACAGGACAAAGATGGATGAAGCTAACCCTCAATCGACACCCATGATATGCAACCATCAACTCTCCAAAAAGGGGGAGAACCCACATTTAATGCTAAACAATATAGAAGTGTTGTGAGAGCACTACATTATGCTACCATAACTAGACCTGATATTGCTTCCAGTGTTAACAAAGTATCTCAATGTATGCAAGAACCTTTTAATGAGCATTGGAGAGCTGTAAAATGGATATTACGATATCTGAAAGGAACTGTTACTTATGATTTGTCTCTAAGGACGTGCAAAAATCTAAATATAAATAGATTTTTTAATGCTGATTGGGCAACAGATCATGATGATAGAAAGTCAGTTTCTGGTAACTGCATGTATATTGGGGACAATCCAGTTTCATGGTGTTCAAAAAAGCAATCAACTATATCTAGATCCAGCATTGAAGCTAAATATAGAAGTATGGCTAGTGCAACTACTGAAATGATGTGGATACAATCTTTGCTCAATGAACTAGGGATCAAAACTGAGATAAAGCCAACACTGTGGTGTGACAACAAAAGCACTATATATACGTTAGCCAACCCAATCTTACACTCAAGAAAAAACATATAGAGATCGACATTTACTTTGTTCGAGAACAGATACTAAAGGCCAGTTACAAGTCAATCACATACCTAGAACTTACCAAAGGGGATGATGTTCTTACCAAAGCCTTATCTGCCATAAATTTCGTAAGGTTCAGAGACGATCTCAAAGTAAAGCAAGTGTCCGGTCACATCAAAAAGCAAGATCAAGCTCCTCCTGGAACTCTCTTGAGAACTGGAACCGCAAATCTAAGCCATCAGAAGCACAAAGAGAGCCCAAAGCATAAACTTTTAGACTTCGATCAACTCTCCAGAGCTATCAAACCACCTATAGACTCTCTCTCAAAGACCAGAATCTCAAATTGAAGTCAACAAATAAGAAAGAAGAGATCTTGGAGCATAATTAAGCATTGAAGATTAAACCTCCAACATCCAATTAAGTCTCCAACCAACCGGTTTGCTGTTTTCATGTGATGTTTTAGAAGCGAAGACATCAACTTAAGGAATATTGCTCGATTTCATCTTCTCTACAAACCCTAGAAACAGATTTAAGGGGGGAAGTAAAAGAATGAGAAGTGGCCGTGCATCTTAACCTAACTCTCGTCTTTTATGTTTGCGATGTGGTCATATATGTTTCTACCCGAACCGCTTCTCTATGATTTTATTTTTATTTATTTTGGGTTGTGCTTTACTTATTCAGCCAATCATTTCAGAATTCTTTTACATAAGCAAAGCTCTGTACCATTTAGATCAATATACTTGAAACTATCGTACAAGCAATATTATTGATACAATACACTCAAAATTCTAAAGTTCAAAATTACCCAATTATTCAGATTCTTCAACTATATACACGAACTTGCTTGTTTAAATTGAATACACCTTGGATGGATAATACTTCCTAACAGATTTGATATACATACATACATACATATATATATATATATATATATATATATATATATATATATATATAAGAAAATGACAAATATAACGACATATAATTTTTTGTTTAACTGATGAATCTGTGTTACTAATGTAGCAAAAAGATATATATGCTTTATCTATTCAGGAAATGTAGTAAACTAAGTAAGGGAAAACTCCTAAAGTTGGTTTATCAACATAGAAAATGCCATATGATGTTCATTTCTTCCTTTATTTGGAGTTTGGGGTTTGGATTGATGTTTAATAATAAATGAGATGTATGTCCATAACGTGAGTTATAAACTAAAGGTTAATCCTTTAGGATCACTATACACTTACATAATTTACAATCTTGTGAGGTCGGGTCAAAAAATGCTTTATTGTTCAAATTACCATTGAACGGTCATCATCGCCAAAGGTAGAAGTGCAAGTGTTTGGATCACAAGCACAAGTGATTGTTCAAATTATTATGTAACTGAAATTTTAAAATGCATATAGGTTGTAATCACCACCACATGACAAACATGGAAAAAAAATAAAAAGATAAGGAAAAAAAGTGGCTGCATGCATGAATTTAAGCTTCTATGTAGAATAGATATTCTCTTCTCTTTAGCAAATTGTACAAATTTTCCAAATGTAATTTGAATGGCAAGAACAAACCATAAAAATAAAACTTTTATGTCATCATGTTGTTTGGAATGAGATGTTATTAGAATTTATATGTCCGAGGCTTATGTTTTGTTCGAGTAGAGTATAGATACATGAAGATATTATGGATAAATGCCGATATTTTGGAACCGATCACTTGGATGGAGACATATATATTTTTTGTTGTTTCTTTTTGGATGTTTGATCTACTTGCTATCTTAATGTAAGTTTAGTATATGCTACATCATGTTGTGAACTGGTCCATCATTTAATATTTGGCTCCATTACAAAATAACACTAGAACTTTAGCTTTACCTTCATTACAAAATAATGTGTAAGTTTTAGCTCTGGCTCTAACTCCATAAAGGCATATCCAGTAGCTTCAGCCCTGAATGTTTAGACATTCAGGGAACTAAATATTTGGAGTTCACTATTAGAAAGGTTGAAATATCGACAGCAAGAGGAGACGGCTTCCGACGGTGCTTTTCCGATGGCTTCAGACGGGTCGTCGACGGCCGTCAGAAATACTCGAATTACAGGTTTTATAATCATCCATTCGCGAATAACAATAAAAATATTAATAATAAAGTATATTTTGATAAAAATTAACTAACTTTATAATAATAATAATAAGTTAACTAAGTCAACTATGTTTTATAATTGATAACAATAATTACAAAAACTAAGTTTATAAAAATCAACTAAGTTAACTAAGTTTTATAAAAGTTAAGTTAGTTTATAAAAGTTAATTAAATTTATAATAATAATAGTAACAAAATAACTAAGTTTACAAGAATAATAATAATAATAAAATAGCTAATTTTATGGAAAATATTTTAAGTTTTAGCGATTTAGATAATTTATAAGTTTAGTAATACTAATAAAAAATAGTTTCATAAATTAACTATGGTTTATAAAAATACATTTATAAAATTAACTAAGCATTATAAAAACTAACAAGTTTATAATAATAATAATAAACTAAGTTTGATAAAATAATTACCTAAGTTTATAATAATAATCAATTATAGTCTGATAAAAATTAACTAAGTTTATAATAATAATAATAATAAATTAACTAAGTCAACTAAGTTTTGTAACTAATAATAGTAACAATAACAACAACAACAACAATAACAATAAATAAAACTAAGTTAACAAAAATTAACTAGTTGGCTAATTTTTATAAAAAAAAGTAAGTTTATAAAAATTAATTAATATAAAGTTAAATAAGTTTATAATAATAATAATAATAATAATAATAATATAACTAAGTTTACAATAATAATAATAATAAATTAACAAAGTTATGAAAAATTTATAAGTTTAAGATAGTTTATAAAAATCACCTAAGTTAATAAAGTTTAAGTTTATTATAATTTATATGTTTAAGTTAATTAAACATAAGTTATAAGTTATGACATTTTAAGTTTTAGCAATTGAGATAATTAATAAGTTTGAGTTAATATAAATAAAGTTATAAATAAGTTAACCGAGCTTTATAAAAGTTTGACTAATTTTTATAAAAAATAACCAATTTTTAAATAATTTAACTACGTTTTATAAAAATTAAATAAGTTTATACAAATTAGTTAAGTTTCATTAGAATTTAACTAAGTTAATAAGTTTTTAAAAATTAAATAAGTTTATTATAAAAATTAACCAAGTTTTATAAAAATTTAACTAAATTAACTAAATTTTATAAAGTTATTTAAATTTAATAAAACTTTAACTAAGGATGTATAATATGCTTTAAATATGTAAAACAGTTTCATAATCATATGTTGATTGTCAAACTTGTCCATGGATAATTATCTTTTTAGGAGTAAAGGCCAACTACAACAAAGAATTATGGGTAATAAAGTAATGAACATGGCTGTAATTGTTATATATTCTACAAAAAAAAATTTAGTACTTGTTATGTAAATTTGTTTATGAATGGTTATGGATTTTTTGTGAATTTTCTCATTTTGTTGAAAAACTATTATCGAAATGGTTATGGATATTATATTCGATTATGTGATTAACGTGTTTTGAATATGATGATTATTTGATTGAATCATTATTGGTTTGAATATGACGATTATGTGATTGATTGTTGGTTTTAATAAGACTATTATGTGAGCGATGGCAGGAAATGATACAAGCCATTAACAGGAAATGGTGGCATGTACAGTATGCTACCAAACAGTTAATAACTTTTACTAGGGTTTCGAAAACACTATGGAAATATAAATCTAAACAGTCGCGATAGACTTTTGTAGTGTTGAAAAAATGCTACCAAAAATTTTAGTAGCGTTTCCGTAAATATTACAAAGTCTGAGGCCTTTTGTAGCAGTTCTAAAACCCTACAATAGGTTTAAGTTTTTACAACGCTACAAAAAGTTTCAAACTTTTAGTTGCATGTCGTATCAAGGCGATTACCGAAATGCTATTAAAAGTTTTTATAGCGTTTTTACAACGCTACCTTTTCTGGTGTAGAGCGCCATAGCATCTAACACTCCTCAACCAATCTTGTAGCTATAATACCAATTTGTTGGGAAAATCCCTTCAAATGATCAATCTAAGGGAATAAAAAACCCAATGCAGTGGAAAACGATTGGATCATGATTGTAGTGAGACAAAACAAACAGAGATAAGCACCAAAACAGACAGTCACAGATCAATGAAATGTAGAAAAATAAATAACTCTGGTATTTATAGTGGTTCCACTACCATGAAGCAGTGTACGTCCACTTGGGGAGAGGAGATTTTACTAATCATTGAAAGATTAGAGTTACAAGAATGATTTAGTTTTAAAGGCTACACATAAGAAAATTTTACCATATAGACAAAATTCTACAGAGTTTCAGCTCTCTAATATGGCTGTCATTGTTGTCTAGAAGCTCCACTTTTTATAGAGTGAAAATATGAGGAGGGTTAGCTGCTATATAGTAGCCCTGAGGTTTGGTTCGGCAAATCTGATTCGGCGCATCTAGCTCGACATCAGTTTGGTTCAGCAAAGAGCACACATGGTTTGGTCCGGTATACATCATTTGGCATTTGGTTCGGGGTATCTAGACTGGCATTTCCAAATACCGAATGAGATATTTCGTTCGGCATCCATCTAGTTCGTCATGCAGGCGAATGAAATATTTCTTTTGGCATTATACCCTTCATTGCACTAGCCACCGAACGAAGTAACTGGAGTGGAAAGTCTGGACCGGCATCTCTTCACCATCGGACGAGATAACTTCCTTCTTGCCTTCACTGCATATCGGTGCACTATCACCGGACCAGATTTTTGGTCCAAAAATTCCTCCAACGAACCAGACTTCTGGCTCAGCCTCCAAGCTTCTCCGTAACACTCAACCAACCGAAAGGGAATTCTCCTTCGGTGATTTATTGATCCAAACCCTTCCAAGTCCTTGCATTTCAAATCTGCGCTTCCTCTTCACAACGTGACTTCAACTTCTGCTCCTAGGGCTTCACCTGTTTCTCATCCTCTACGACTTCTACTTCTCCAGCATTGGAATCAATAGGTAACAATTCTAACATAGGCCAAGGTAACTCTAAACCAAAACTCTGATACCAAATGTAACAACCCGCCTTTTTGGACAGTTTAAGTCGACAGTAAACCACACATGTCTAACCTCAACTATTCAAAAGATAGATTATTAATGGGATTATTCAAATGAAATAAGATTCAAAAGAAAAAAAATACAGAATCTCATGGCGGAAGGATAAAGTATAATATACAAAATAAATACATAAGCAATTCATGAAGCTATTTTTTAACAAAATCAGAATTTATATTTTTTTAGGCAAAATAGACAATTGTTATAATAGTAGTAGATATGGTCCTCGACTCCGTCTCCATCTTCAGAAAGGAGTGTCTTCGTTAAACTGAAATACTCGGTCTGATCCGAGCATAAAGTAAAACAAAAACTCAAGTCAGGACTAACATTCTTATGTAATTAAGTAAACTCAAGTGAAATGTACAGATAACTTGATAAGTGAAATGCTCAAGTTTAAATAAACATCATCTTTTACATTATAAATCAGTTCAGTACAAAGACTGACTTTTATGTTCGTTTCCAATCAATTCATTATTAAATTCAACTTCAAATTTTAATTTTTCACTTAAAGCTATTAAGTTAAAATCAAACAACAACTTTAAATCTAAAAATCCAATTAAAACTTTCATTACATCAATTAAATTTCAATTTCATAATTTCAAGTTCAAACATAAATTTAAACTTACAATATTCCAATTTTATTTCTAAATCAATTTATTTAAACCCAAAGTCGTTTTATATCTGGTGTATATCATTTTAACCTAAGGTGATTTTACTAACTATCAGGGAACTTGGAGTGTGAGAACAATAATAACATAAATAACATAACATGACAATTACCAACATGCATGCGTAATTAATAATTTAATATATACACATGCATAACTAACATATCACATGTGTCATATATCATAAAAAACATAAGTGAATATTTCAAATTCTAACATGTCATACACTAACATAACATGTAAATATATAACATGACATATATATATATATAAGGAACTTGCAATGTGATTTACAATGAACTAACATGGCATATCATTTTTCCCAAACATAACATATCATTTCGACATAGCATAGGTGACATATCATCAACATAGCATATGCAACATATGATTTTATTAACCTAACACTTTTTTTTCAACATAGCATAAGTGACATATTTAAACATGGCATATATAAAAAAAATTCCTAACATAACACGTTTTCTTAAATATCGTATGTGACATATTTAACATACATATGTGATAATTAATCAAATCAGCATAACATACTATTTGTGACATATAAAACAACATGTGCATGTGAATATTATAACACAAATTCAAGGGAACATAACAATATATATCATATATTCCTTTCTAAAGCAAACATTTCTCGTAATATTTCAATCGATGTTTATTTACCTAATAAAAAAAATTAATCGTGAATGATTGCTCTCCTTTCGAGATTAGAGAGTTTTTGACAACACTTAGATAAATCCAAGTTGAAATCCAAACACGACAAGCTAATCAATCCTATCCAAAGCAACGATCCAAAAGCAAAGCAAAGCACGACAATGCAAATCGAACAAATTGTATTTTTTTATAAAATAGAGGAGGAGAGAGGAGATGGTCAGAATTAGTGGTAAAGGGCGACGGTAAGGGAAGAGAGGATGGAAGGGTTTTGAAGAGAGGAGGGACGGAGTTTGGGGATTTGTGATTTTGGATTTTTGGAGTTCTGTAGATGTGAGGAGGATGAAGAAGATGAATAGTATGCAGAAAGTTTCTCAATGAGAAAAAATATATACATAGTTCTATAATCAAATAGGAAACAGAAGGTCAATGTGTGAAAAAAGTAAGTATCCAAGTATAGGGTCGATTTCACCCCAATGGGGGGTGAATAGGGTGATACTATCAATTATAAAAATTTAACGTGGAAGTATATAGATAATTGCTACACGGAAATCGCAAAATAATAGTAGCACGGAAAATATGTGATGCCCCACCTCTATACCCACGCTAACCAAGGACACTACAGGGTAATGTCGTCAACTAGCACGGAGAATAAGGCTGTTGAGGAGCGACCATCCGTGTAATTGCTTTGTGCGAGTACCGATATGCAGATGAAAATATAACTTGCATTTCAAGAGGGAATCCGACATACCGAAGCAAACTCAAAGCTACTACACAGTGGCTATAATATCTTCGGAAACAAATATAGAAATAAGCATAACATAAATCAGTCACAGAAGTTCATATCTCTATGGCCGAAACAGATATGAATATTACACATGAAAGTGTACATCAGAGTAGTGGTCAAACAAGATCCACGATATCACAAAAGAATAGTTACAAGTGCAATACAAAAGAATAAGATACATCAATGAGTCTATATCTCAAATGTACACAACCAAAAACTACTAATCTAAGTAGTCAGCCAAAAGTCAGGATAATAACCCCAGATGAGAAGTCAAGCAGAAGCACCTGTAACATCTCGGTCTGACCCGAGTATTTTTTAATAAGAAAATAATAAACGAATCAGTCTAACTATAAATATAAGATAAAATGATATAGAATAAGAGGTATGACAAAAACGTAAGATAACCATAAAGCCATACTATGATAAGTATGTAACTGAAAATGAACCAGAGATTAATCAATATCGCAAGAATCTTCTCAAAGATCAAAAAAATGTCATACTCTTTAGTTTTATTCACCAAGTCACAAATATTGACATCATATCGATGCCAATCATAAAAGATGGTGGAACACAAATTCTAAAAATCATCAGCAGAAATCCAGAAATCACAAAAAGGGGGAGGCCTGTCACAAAACGGGAGCATGAAAACTCACCAACACGTGTATCACAAACGATTTAGAACATCGATGCAGTACAAACGGTACATCAGATGAATCGAAAAGCCGAGACATCGATGTAGTACAAGCGGTACATCAGATGAATCGAAACACAAAACAATTCAGAACATCGACGCAGTACAAACGGTACATCAGATGAATCGAAAAGTAGAGACATCGATGTAGTACAAACGGTACATCAGGTGAATCGAAAAGCCAAGACATCGATGTAGTACAAACGGTACATCAGATGAATCGAAACACAAAACAATTCAGAACATCGACGTAGTACAAACGGTACATCATATGAATTGAAAAGCTGAGACATCGATGTAATACAAACGGTACATCAGGTGAATCGAAACACAAAACAATTCAGAACATCGACGTAGTACAAACGGTACATCAGATGAATCGAAAAGCCGAGACATCGATGTAGTACAGACGGTACATCAGGTGAATCGAAAAGCCGAGACATCGATGTAGTACAAACGGTACATCAGATGAATCGAAACACATTCAAAGTACATCGGTCGCTAGCCCACAAAGAAATGAGACGAAGCTCAATAAAACGAGGTACAGTCCTCCATATTGACAAAGAGACATCGCATATTGCTAGTCTAAACCATAATGATCATCATCGATCATCAAGAAGTGTCAATTACACTAAGCTAGTAAATATATGAGCTTAGCATCATGTCCCATAACCACTACCTTAACTTAAATATTTATGAACAAACTGTAAATCTCCACTAGAAAATTTATCACAGGAGATTCAATCGAATAAGTCCAAGAATTAACCGACGAAG
This sequence comes from Allium cepa, assembly GCA_030765085.1. Lineage (NCBI taxonomy): Eukaryota > Viridiplantae > Streptophyta > Magnoliopsida > Asparagales > Amaryllidaceae > Allium > Allium cepa. Next base: position 70,376,728 of record CM060938.1, on the reverse strand, counting down.
CAAACGCAAGCGTTTCATACCACCAATTTTACTAAGTCGTTTAATTAGATTTCTCATACGAGTGAGGTAAAGGTTTGTATATACTAATAGATTGGAAATTGGTTTTAAGAAACGAGCTTTGTAATAAAATAGTGTTGAAATCGTTTTGATGAAAGAGTTTTGATATTTACTACTAGTATTGAAACCTTTATATTTTTAAAGTGACAAATCACAAAAATGATTGTTGAACAATCAATCACCAAAATTCACATTCAAAGACGCGAATAGAATCCAAAGAAATCGATACCGAATCCATCAAAATGGATATTCCCAAAAATCCCGAAGAAAATGTCATCAAAGTCGATAATAAATGATTGCAACAAATCGGAATCAACACGAATCGATAAAATTGGAATTCTTAAACAAAATAGGCAAGCAGGCAAAACACGGCAGATTCAGATGTCTGAAACATTTGGTTCAGACGTCTGAATCTGAAAAATTAGAAGTTTTCCAGAACATAATTCAGACGTCTGAACCAAATGTTTCAGACGTCTGAAATAGGCGTTTTTTAGCCTATTTCCTTTCTATTTGAAATCGAGCCAATTCAGACGTCTGAAATTCCAGATTCAGACGTTTGGAACTGGAATTCAGAGCATTTCCTGAACCTCGACCAAAAATGGCCAAATGAATATCGGAAGCGATCGGAAGAGCAAATGATGACTAAGGATTTACGCCACGTGACAACCCAGCCTTAACGGCTCTTCGATACGCCTCAAATATCAATGTCCAAATATCCATAATAGGATTTTCATAGATTTTGATTTCAAAACACAAAAAATTGAAATATACATCAAATCAATCCAAACCGAAATCAATTGCACAAGAATAAGTGTTAGGAATTCATACCTAACAATCGAAGATAATTATAGACTAAGATGTGAGATAAAAATCTCTCCTTTAAACCCAAAACAAATGAAGAAGAAGCTATAGAGCAAAGGCAAGGACAATCACTGAATTCCAACCCAACAAGCTTGAATCTAGGCTAAAAAGAGAAACATTTCCTAACCTAGATTTAGGAATTTCTGAAATTGAAAGAAGAATGAGTTGGAGAAGAAGAAGAGAAGGCTTACCAAAGCTTATTCTATGAATTTGGAGTTGGAGCTTGGATTTGCAATGAAACTAGGACTTAGGAATTCTAGTTCTTTCTCTCTTCCCCCATTTTTATCTAAACCTTGAGTATTAGGAAAATAAGAATGAAGTGAAGAGGAGAGGTGGACTGAGCTAGAGTAATAAGTGGGGTTAATGGGCTGAAACCCAACCAAAGCCCTAATTGAAAAGTAGCAAAATTCTACTAACTCCAAACATATCGAAGTTTATACCCAAAAAGGTCGCAGACGACATTTTGAACTAAATGGAAGTGGTCTCGAGTCCTAATTCGACTGTTTGCACAAAGTAGCTTTCCAGACTAAAATCCGACGAATGATGAAATATTTAAATAAAATATTTAAATATACAATCGATAAATATGTGGGTTGTTACATAATAGCAGAAAATAAAAGACAAAAACAAAATAACACAGATTTAACCAACTTCGGAAAGACGTACCTACGTGTTGCCCCCAAGGTTTTTACAAGAAATTAAGTAGTCAGACACTTACACACATAAACTCGTTACACCTTCTATCGTCTAACCTAACTCTACGCTCAAAACCCTGCTACAACTCAGCCACTGAGTTGCGAATTTTCTTACTACACCACCATAGTTCGTCCCCTAGTCACACGACTTGAATTTACAAAAATTTAAAAGAGAAAATACAAATTAAAAAACAATTTAGAAACAAAACCCTAATTTTAAATAAGGTAAGTCCAAAGACAATTAAAGTACCAGCCCAACATAAAATAAAACCCCATTTTATTTTCTATTATTCAGCCGGTATCTTTCTTCATGAAATATGACAGCGTTCGTTCCTCCCTCTTTTCCTTTGCTCGAAAATTAGGGCTTTTGATAAGTTTAAGAAGCTGACTTTGTTGATCGATCGAGTGGATGTTCTTCTGATTGCTTAGACGATCGATTGTTTCTTCACTTTGCACACGGATGCTCCAATTTGATCGTGTTCGACTAAAATGGTATGTGATTTATTCTTTTTGCTTTACTAGTTAGCTTGATTGAACTTGATTGATGATTCGAGTTATGATATGAACTTTTGCTCTGTGATATTATTTAACTCGAATGATTTCTGTATGATGATGATGCTACGTTTTAAATAGAATTCGAAATCCTAAAATTTCTTTCATACAAATTTATTTGAATTCATCAATTCATATGCTAGGTCGTTCGATTTAGCTTGAGTATTGATGATTGTTCCTGACCGGTTCAATTTGTTACATGATTGTCATGGCCTGTTTGATTCCAACTTTTATTTTCTTGGCCACCATGGCTCTGACTTGACAATTTTGATTTATCTTAACTTGTTCATTTTATTCTTCTGCTGGTTACCTTCCTCACTGGTTCCTGACCCGCAGTTTGATTCTTTAGCATTCCATGATTATTGACTTTCCTACACATTTGAACTGCTGCATATATGTATTTCTGTGTGTTCATGCCTAAAGCATTTTCAACTTGACGCGCGAATGCATTGTTCACTATATTGAGATTTGTCCATTTATTTTATGTTGCCTCTGGTGCACTTGCTCATTCGAGCTTGCACTAGATAGATACTGTGCACTGCATATATATACATGTGTGTTCAATGTATGTGTGTTCGAGTAGTTCATGTTGCTAGGTCTAGTTGTTTTGTTTATTCATTAGCTTGTTCTGGTTATATATGAAATCGCATCTGTTATGACGTCCCAGAATTTTTGGATATTCAAAATTGGAATATTTAGTTGATTTTAAATATTTGAAAGTTAGTTTAACTTGAATTTCAAATATCACTGTTTATTTGGCAATTAAATTATTGAATTTAGTAATTGGAAATTAGTTAAAATAGTGAACCTTGGTTTTTGAGGTGGTTAAAAATACTTCAAAGGCCTATAAATTCTATATTGATAATACTGAAGGTAATAAAAGCTTTAAAATTTAACTTGGTAGTGTTTTGTTCAATTTTAAAAATATATCGTTTAAATTAACATTTGAAAATAGCCTTTCGAGGCACAGTCTTGGATTTCAACGAAACCAGTTCCATTGGATCCGTAATAGTGTTTAATTGTCGGATTTAAATTTTTATAGCATTTGGAGTTGTCATGTGATCATACAGTAGATAAACGCGCTGAAATCTGTATCGAAATCTAATATAATATTTGGGTCCAAAAAGTTATCTTCTCTATGCGATCGAATTAGGACTTGAAACCTTTTCCATTGCGTTCGGAATAGGTGTATAACATTATAAATGCCTGGTGGCATGCTTTGATAGGGGTTCGAAAATTTTAAGTTGCATTTATTGAGACAATTTAAAGTGAATTTGAATTTGAATTAAAACATATTGTATATTTCAGTCAGCCATCACTGTAGCTTTCTTTCCACGCACCTCCTCTTATTAGAACGTGTTGCCTTCTTTTTTTCAAACTGCTCCAGATGTCCACTTCATAAAAAAAAGCCAAGCATGTTAAAACAATCGATCCCCTTCTCTTTTCCAGAATTCATTCTTCGATTTCAAACAGAAAAATGACGTCCTCTTTCACATTTTTGTTCGAATGAAAATCAAATCTAGCATTAAAAATAAATCGAAAGCCATTCTTCTCTAAAATGTCTAACTCCCTCCTCTCTCTTCAGTTTCAAAACAAGAGCTTCGCCGATCGATTCGCAACTTCCTTCATTGGTTCGAATCAATGTCAAACTCCAGGTGAGTGGCGATTGGTGTATCGATTGTTTGTTGCGGTGAGGTTTGAGCTATGTCATGGTGGCCGCGGAGGCAGGTTAAGGTGTGTCTCGAGCTATAGGACATCGGAGGTGAAGTTGATAGGCAGCTATGGTTCGATCTCTCAGGCCAGTTCGACACAAGGATGGCCAGGGTTTGGGAAGCTTGGAAGCCACGTCAGTCTGGGGCAGTAAGGTTCATAATTCGTTTCATTCTTCATTTTGTTTCAATTTAAATTTAATGACACATATTATATGAACATAATTCAGGAAACGGGGAAATATATACATATATAGTAAAATTTGTACACATGCATATTTTAATTTAATTATATGTATAGGTAAACAGAAAGGACTTTACATAGAAAATATTTTGAAAGAAATATATGAAAAATTTGAATATTGAAAGGTTTTATATAAAAATTGGATTTTTGAATCGATATAAATTAAGTTTTTAAGTATATGTAGTTTCAAAGGAAATAAAATAAAAATAAATATAATTTACACATTTTTAGTTTACTAGATTATTTTAAATAATATATTAGGGAGATTAACTTATTTAATTATTTTTGTAACTTAAAATTTATTTATTTAGAGAAAAAAATTAGGTTAAATAAAATAATTAGTTAATCAAATTTATTAATGGTAGTAGATAATTTGATTATTTCAAATATTAATAAAACCCCAATATGTTTGTACAAGGTTTGAAAACGTGGAGAATTAAGCCGGTATGAATCGGATTGCAAATTAAAAATCAAAGTTGAGTTAATCTCACTCATTTAAATTACCTTTTAAATTTAAATAGTTAAATTTAAATTATTGGTTGTTTTCTTGAATTGATAATTTATTATCAGCTTGGATGTGATATGTTATATATATATAGTATGTATATGTGTATATATATGTATGTGTGTGTGTGTCTATATATTGGAGTGATTGATTCCCGCATTATATAGCGGATGAGACCATATGCGCCCCGCATAATAGTGAATGACCCTATATATCGCGATATCCCCCTCGAAGTGGGATTGGTATTTTATATTGCGCTAACATCTATGGATGCAGGGAAATAGGTTGGTCTAACTGGATTCATCAAAACGTTGAATTTATTTTATATTCAACGATGTGATTTATTTCTTGATCTGTGTTCGATTATATTGATCGTATTGGGGATTAAAATTATTGATTGCTATGCTTGGCTAAATAATATATGGGTATTTTAAGAAATGAATATATATATATATATATATATATAAAGTTTGGATTTTTTTTAAAGGAAATGAAAAGAAAATTCTAAAGTAAATAATTATTGGGAATTGGAAATCAAGTAATGAATTTTAAAGGGAATTAAAACTAGGAAATCGGTTTGAAATCGATTTAGTGTTTTAGAAACTGTGATTTAAAGGAAAATGAGAAATGGAAATTTGTAAACTGGTTTATAAATGAAGTGGAATACTTATTAGTGGATTAAATTTTAGAGTATAGATTCCGGTGGAATTTACAAGAAAAGGTGCAATTCATTTTAAAAATAAAAGGTTATTTTATTTTTAAAGTTAGAAAATATATTTTTCATGGAAAACTATGTATATTTTCAAAGAAATGGTTTCAAAGTATAAAATAGAAGTTTAAAAATGTTTTTATAGAATGTTTCAGAAAATTTATTATTTTAATTATTTTTAAGTGAAAAGTAAATAATTATTTAAGTTAATTTTCATAGTTAATTATTTTTAAAGGTAAATTAGTATTATGATTTTTAAAAAGGAATTTTAACATAAATATTTGATATAATAACTTAATTTTTAAAAGGAAATTTTGGTTTAAGTTCTACTTAGAAACACTTATAGAATTTCTTAAGTATTATTTTTATTTAAGAAATTTTTAGTATCCTTAATGTACATAATTTAAGTATATAATTTTGTAAGTGATTATAAAAAGATGGAAATGTGTTTTAAAAATAAAAAGTGGTTTTATTTTTAAAGTGTTGAAAGAAATTTATTGGTTTGGGACGTAAATTAAACTGGGATAAATCGAGTAGGATTTGTTAACTTATTAAACGGATTTTATTAGTATGGAAAGTGTATTTCCTTGAAATGCTAAGTATATTTTCAAAGAAATATTTCCATGTATAAGCTAGAGGTTTTAAAGTAGTTTTAAAAGAATGTTTTTGAAAGAATTATTATTTAGTAAGTTTAAAATTTTTAAAAGTAAATATTTATTAAGCAAATTATTTTAAAGGTTTAACTAGTATTATGATTTAGAAGATAATTATTTAATCTTTATACCTTATAGAATAACTTTTATTTTAAATTTAGTGTTGTCTTAAGTTTTACAGAAGAAATTATTATAAATTTCATAACTAGTATTTAAATAAGTGTTTTAAGTAGTTTTTATTTTAAGTGTTTTAAAGTATATATTTTTGGATAAAGTGATTTAAATTATTTAAAAATCTAAAGTATTATGACTTGGTGATTTTTAGTGGAAATAAAACAGTTGGGTGGAAATTTATTCCGCAAGAGAAAAGGTGATTTGAAAACTATTTTCAAAGGGTTAAAGTGTAGAAAAATATCTTGCGAAAATATTTTGAAATGAATAGTTTGGAAAATTATAAAAGCCTAATGGTTGTTTGTGGATGTTATCGATAGTTAAATAACCGACTATCAATATTTGCCAATGCGCTGATTGTTTCGAAAAGACCGGGATCGGGATTAATTTACCAAAAACCACTTCGATCCGGTTTGAACGTATTCGTGAGGAAGATAATAGCTTGGAGTCGAAGATGGAGCACTGAAGTGCAAGGGTTAATCACTACCAATCCTAAGGGTGATTCCAAAATGGATGTAGTCGGAGTAGTGCCTACGGTTCCATTCGGACTGGGAACAGACTTGTATGGACGAATGCTATCAGAACATCGTTAGGAGGACGATGAGCATTCTAAGTGAGATATGTTCTAAAAAGGTAACGCATAGCCTCAAGCCTCATCAACCGAGAATAGCTAAAACAGGGGAGGTGCAACAAGACTAAGTGGATAGCAACTAATTAGGGTAAGGTCATCCCTATCTAGATGTCCCTTTTTATTCGGCCGTGTGGGCGATTGCTTATCCCAACTACGGGTGATCTTATTCGGACTATCCAGTAAGGGGTAGCTCCGGCTTGTGTTGCAAGGGATCAGGGTGGATCCTCGGTACTCTGATCTAGACCCAGGACTATGACGGGCAGTAGCCCAATAGCCCTGCCATTGATGGAAACCCAATCTCCAATAAGTGCCTACGGACTTGTTTGTATACTTACTATGCTGGAATTTAATGAATGTAACAAATTCGAATATTGGAGTAAGTATTTGTATATAGACACTACTATAATATCAGACGATTTGATAAGAAATGTTTTGGTTATCGTAAGGTAAAAACCCGACATGTTTATTTGTGGCGTGGTCCTATAAGATACCTTTGATTTTCAAAAGATTTTGAAATTTTAATAATCAAATTGAGTGTGTTTTCTCATGCTGGTTTTCCAGACTGATTCGGGTGTTATTTTACTATAATGCTTGGGTCAGACCCAGTATTATAGAGTACAGATTCTGGATGGCTTGCTTTGGAACTCAAGGGATATGCTGGATGGCGAGACGTATCAGACGTACTTGATGTATATTCCGCTGTGTATGGTTAAATGCATAATCAGCTTTTGTGAGGACAGGTTATGATAACTGTCCAGTTGTGTGCTATGAAATTTGCTGCACTCTAATGATGTAATGTATATAACAGATACAATTCCTTTTGTATTAAGATTCAGTCGTTTATCTATTATATATTGTTCCACTGCGATGGTAAGATTCTGATGTTGTTTTCTTTTCTATTTCTTCTTCTACCTCCTTCTTCTTTCCCAAAAGTCTAGTTTTTGGGCATTCGATTGTTCAGCATTTAATATAATGGACGTATTGATGTCGATTTTCGAGCGTCGAAAAATCGGATCGTTACATTTGGTACCAGAGCTGAAGATTAAGCGAGAACCTTGGCTTTGGTGGGGATTACTCATTAAAAATAGAGTCCATAGTACTCTAAGAATGAGATTGAGTGTATTAATAGATATGAGGGCGTATTTGTTAGTGAGTATAAAAAAAATTATATTGTGTTGACTTATCAGTTGAGTGTTTATAAATTCTAGTCGGTGCAATATGGAAAACAGTATCGATAGGGATTTCTAAACTCTTAAACTAGGCAAACCGACACGATATTGTTTTAAATGTGGGTAAATGAAATAATTTTGCCCAAATTATTTTTGTATATAAGAGAAATAATTTTTGTAAATTATTATAGTATGGTGGCTTGGTTGTTAGGGAATGACAATATTAAACAATTATCATTGTTATGTATAAATTTAAAATAGGAATTAAAATCATAACCAAAGGTTAAAGAAATAAATTCAGATAACGGAAAGAAATTTGAAATGTGAAGTATAAATGTGATTTATAAATTTAATAGGATGCCAGAGTAATTTTTGAATAGGGATTAAAAGGATTTGGGATTTGAAATTTTGGAAATTAAATTCCTTTGAGTTTGAAATGATTTTCAAAGGTTTTTGAGAAATAATAGTGGTATTTTTCCAGAAATATTTTTGAATTGCATATGAAACCTGGTGGGATTTGGAATTAAAAATATTTGAAAGGGTTTTAAAGAGATAAAAGCACTGAACTCTTTTCGGTCATTGGGAAATGACTCCGATGATGATCGTGACATTATCGGTCTTCATTTTCGAGTTTCCAAAGAGGAATTGCTACCAAAATGTTGTAAATTGGAGTTATTTGCAAAACTAGGCTTGATTTTAAAATTCAAAGGATAATTTGATATGCAAATGAATTATGTATACAATTGATTTCAAAAATGATTTTGAAATGTTGAGAAATCGTTTAAAGACATTGGAATCTTATTTAAAATGTTTATAGAATGGAAATAAGTTGAGAAACTTATAGAAGTTTAAATTTGAATTAAATCGAGGTGTAACTGAATCAAGTAAGATACAAGTAAATTTAAGGAAAAAGTCCAAGTGAGCTTAATGAATGGCTATTGAAATAGAATTTACTAAGTGAGAAATAAATTTTTAAATGAACAAATGAATTTACATTTGTAAGTGAATGAAATTGAAACTGAATATTGAAATCCAATTTAAGTTGTGTCAAATAGGGCGTAAGTGGAAAATTAGTCAAGTTGGACTAAATAAAACAAAGGATTGAAAATAAAATAAGTAAGTAGACGTATTGATTTAATTGGGTAAGAGAATGAATTGAAGATTTAATATTGGAATCAATTTGAATTATGTTAAGTAAAGTGGAATTGAGATATATAGTTTGAGTGGACTAAAAGAACAAAGTTCTAAGAATTAAAATTTATTGAACATTGAAATAAATTAGTAAATGGAACTAATTCAAAGTAATGATATGGAGCAGATATGAATGGAGGATAGTTGTAACAACCCACATATTTTACGATTGAATATTTAAATATTTTATTTAAATACTTCATCGTTAGTCGGATTATATTTCGAAAAACTACTTTTTGCAAACAGTCGAATTAGAACTCGAGACCACTTCCATTGAGTCCAATGCCATTTACAACCTTTTTGAGTATAAACATCGATATGTTTTGAGTTGAGTGAATTACGCTATTTTTCACTTAGGGCTTTGGGTTTGGGTTCAGCCCACTAAGCCAACTCATCTTATATCATTACTCCACCCCCTCTCCTCTTCATTACTTCACTTTCATTTCCTAACACTCAAGCTTCATCAAAAATGGAGGAAGAGATTGGAAACTAAAATCCTAAGCCCTAGGCTCTTTGCAAATTCAGGTTATAGCTCCAAATTCAAAGAGAAGCTATTGGTAAGCATCATCTTCTTCTTCTCCAACTTATTCTACCTTCAATTTCAAAAATTCTTAAACCAAATTTAGGAAATGTTCTTCTTTTGAGCTTAGATTCAAGCTTCTTGGGTTAGAATCGAAGAGTGATTGTTCTTGCCTTGCTCTATACCTTCTTCTTCATTGTTTTGAGTAAAAGGTGAGATTTTTATCTCACATCTATGTCTATAACTATCTTTGATTGTTGGGTATGAATTCCTAACACTTTTTCATGTGCATTTGCTTTTGGTTTGGATTGAATTGGTGAATATTTCAATTTTTGGTGTTTTTAAGTCAAATCCTTAGAAATCCTAACTATGATGTTTGAACATGTTTTTAGTGATGCATCGAAGAGCCTATAGGGATGGGTTGCCAATTGGCGTAAACCCTTAGCGCCCATTGCTCATCCGATTGCAATCGTTGAGAGTTCGCTCTTCATTTGATAGGCTGAAAAATAGCCCTAGTGCCAGTCAATCGACTGACCTTTGCAGTCAGCCGACTGGCTGTAGCAAATAAATGCTCCTAGGCTCTCGGTACAGGCTGGAAGTCTCTGTTTCCTACAATCAGTCGACTGGCCTTTGTAACTAGTCGAATGACCTGCTTGTTTTTGCCTATTTAGCCTATTTTGCTTGAAATTCCAATTTTTATCGATTCGTGGTTTTCCGATTTGTTGTTATCATTTATTATCGACCTTGATGACCTCTATTTTGGAATTTTTGGGTATATCCATTTTGAAGGGTTTGGAATCGATTTCTTTGGGTTTGATTCACGTCTTCGAATGTGAAATTTTATTGATTGATTGTTCTTACAATCATCTTTATTGTTTGTAACTTTAAAACGCAAAGGTTTCTATACTAGTAGTAAATATTCAAACTCTTTCTCAAAGATGATTTCAACTCTATTTTTAATACAAAGTCCTTTATAAAACCATTTTCCAATCTATTAGTATATACAAACCTTTACCTCATTCGTTCGAGAAATCCAATTAAACGACTTTGCAAAACAAGTGGTATGAAACGCTTGCGTTTACTTCGTCGGTTAATTCTTGGACTTGTTCGATTGAATCTTTTCCGACAATTTTTGAGTGAAGACTTATAGTTTGTTTGTAAATATTTAAGTTAAGCCGGTGGTTATGGGACATGAAGCTAAACTCATTTATTTACTAGCTTAGTGTAATTGACACTTCTTGATGATCGATGATGATCATTTTATGGTTTAGACTAGCAATGTGCGATGTCTCTTTGTCCATGTAGGGGACTGTACCTCGTTCTATTGAGCTTCGTCTCATTTCATTTAGGGGCTAGCGGCCCATGGTCATTAGACCGTTCGTGGAGCAATCGGCTCGATAAGTCGAAACATGGGGCGTGGCTTTCTAGGTGCGTGGATATTTGTTTATGCATGGGACGTAGCTTTCTAGGTGCGTCGATGTCTTTTTATGTATGGTACGTAGCTTTCTAAGTGCGTCGATGTCTGTTTATGCATGGGAGGTAGCTTTCTAGGTGCATCGATGTTTGTTTATGCTTGGGACGTAGCTTTCTAGGTGCGTCGATGCTTGCTAATGCATGGGGCATGGGTTTCTAGGTGCGTCGATGTTTAATTATTCATGGGGCATATCTTTCTAGGTGCGTTGATGTTTGTGATACACGTGTTGGTGAGTTTTCATGCTCCTGTTTATGATAGGCCTCCCCCTTTGTAATTTCTGGATTTCTAATTGATGATTTCTGGAATTTGTGTTTCACCAACTTTTACAATTGGCATTGATCTATATGTTATTAATTATGGCTTGGTGAATTAAATAAAGAATATGACATTCTTTTTGATGCTATGAGATTCTTGAGATATTGTATGACTTTTGTTGATTTTCTAATGTATACTTGTCTCGGTATGACAAGTTTGGTTATCATACGTTTTTATTATATCTCTTATCCTATCTCATTTTATCTGATAATTATAGCTAGATTGATTCGTTTATTATTTTCTTCTTAAATAATACTCGGGTCAGACTGAGATATTACAGGTGCTTCCTCATGACTTCTTATCTGGGACCATCATTTGACTTTTGGATAACTGCATAGCTTGTAGTTTTTGGTTGAATACATTTGAGATAGAGACTCCTTGATGTATGCATATTCTTTTCCTAGCACTTGTATCTATTCTTTTATGATATTGTGGATCTTGTATGACCACTACTCTGATGTACACTTTTAAGTGTTATATTATTCATATCTATTTCCGCCTTTGTGATATGGATGTCTGTGACTGATTTGTGTTATGCTTATTTCTATATTCGTTTCCGAAGATCATATAGCCACTGTGTAGTAGCTTTGAGTTTGTATCGATGTGTCGGATTTCCTCTTGAAATGAAATGCATGTTATACTATCTGACAGATCGGTGCTCGCACAAAGCAATTACACGGATGGTCGCTCCTCAACAGCCTTATTCTTGGCGCTAGTTGACGGCATTACTCCGTTGTGTCCTTGTCTAGCGTGAGTATAGAGGTGGTGCGTCACAGCTTGGTATCAGAGCCAAACTTCGAAATAATGTAGAATAATCTAGCAAGGATCATTGTCCTAAGTCTTTCTTAGGAGTCGTGCCTTTGGATTTTATTCGAGTCATTGGACCGTTCTATCCTATTTTCTTTGCGATTCCTTGTTTTATCAATAATTATTGTTTGATATTCATTTTGAGAATAACTTTTTTTCTTCTTTCTTTCTTTCTTAAAGAAGAGAAATGGTTTGTAACGACCCGCAAATTCGTACCTCTTGAGTCAATACTATTCTACAACAATCAACTCAAGTTGCACAGAAATACGAACCATTTGGGTTAAAGAAAGAGAGGTAGAAGAAGAAAATAGAAAACAACATCAGAATCTAACCATCGCAACGGATTGAAATATAATAGATAATAAATGATCTTTACACAAAAACAAATATATATCTGTTTTATACATACATCATCATCGAAGTACATCATCAAATTTCAGCAACATCAATAACATACTACTGGATACACAGCTACTCAACACAGCGGAATATATATATAAAACAAGTACGAAAGTACGAGTCGCCATCCAGCTCGTCTCTTGAGCTCCACAGCATCCTTTCCTGTATTTTATAATACTCGGTCTGACCCGAGCATTACAGTTAAATAACACCCGAGTCAGACTGGAATATCAGCGTGAGAAATCACACTCAAATTGATTATTAAAGTTTCAAAAATCTTTTGAAAACAAAAGCATCTCGTAAGACCACGCCACAAATAAACATGTCGGGTTTTACCTTACGATGGCTAAAACATTTTCTTATAAAATCCTCTGATATTATAATAGCGTCTATATACAAATACTTATTAAAATAGCCGAAATTGTTACATTCATTAAATTCCAGCTACTAGCCACAGGGTGGGTAATACAAACAAAACTCGTACAAGGCTCGTAGGGAGAATGGATTCCCAACTAATGACTAGGCACCGGGGTACCACCTGTCACAGTACGTGGCCTAGATCATAGTACCGAGGAGTACGCCCACTCCCCTGCAACACAAGACTGGAACTTCCCCTTACTGGATAATCCTGAGTGAGATCACCTCGCGGTTGGGATCAGCAACCGCACCAATAAGCCGAAATAAAAGGGACATCTAGACAAGGATGACCTCACCCTGAATGGGTGCTACCCACCTAGCCTTGCTGCATAACCCTTGATTTTCAGTCATTCTCGGTTGATGAGGCTTGAGGCAAAGCGTTACCTTTTTAGAACATATCCCTTCGAATGCCCATCGTCCACCCGACGATGTTCCGAAAGCATTCATCCATACAAGTCCGTCCCGGTTAGAACGGAACCGAAGGCACTATTCCTACTACATCCATTTTGGAAATATCCTCAGGATTAGTAGCAACTAGCCCTTGCACTTCACTGCTCCATCTTCGAATCTACACTCGTTTTCCACGAAACGTACAAAGCAAATCGAAGTGGTTTTCGAGAAATGAATCTCGATCCCGGTCTCTTCGAAACGAAATGGTTTTCGAATCGAAGTGATTTTCGAGAAATAAATCTCGATCCCGGTCTCCATGAAATGTTTTATTAGTATTTTAATATCACTTCCATTTCTTTCAATTCATTCTTAATTCATTCAAATTTTCTATAATTATTTCGCTTACAAATTTACTTCTTTATTTTCTTCCCAAAATCCAATTTATATTTTTTTTTTATAGCTCATTATACCCAAATATATTCAATCAAACCAAAGCATTTAATATTCCTACATAATTCATCATAGAATATCAACAATCATAATAGAGAATATTAAATAATTTAAATAAATGTTGAGGGACCCAGTTGGATCCCTCCAACCTATTTTCCCTGCATCCACTGACGTTAACACAATATAAAATACCAATTCCAAAATATACCATATTATAGCACATCAATCAACTCAACTATTCAAACAATTATTTAAATTTAATCATTTAAATTTAAATTTAAATTCAGCTAAGTGAGATTAACTCAACTTTGATTCCTGTTTTGCAACCCACTTCCATTCCGACATGTTTCCTTTCAGATATGGACCTTGAATAAATATTAGATGATTTTATTAATATTCGTACAATTCGAATAATTAATTTCCATTTGATAACTTTGATTGAATAATGATTTTATTTAAACTATTAATTTCCCTTTAAAACTATTTTACTTTACTTTTAAAATTCCTATTTACTTTTTCCAAACCTTATAAATTAATTTTCTGTTTCAGTAAAAATCAGCAGTAATTTACTTCTCTGTATAAACATACATTTACAAATATAAATCTCTAAATCGAGGATAATTAATCAATTAATTTTTATTTTTTTTTATTTTTAAAAAAATAAATTGCATGTGTCTGTATACATATTTATACAATTTAACAGATAATTAAATAAAGAAATACCTCACCTACCTAACGAATCGAAGCCCTAGCTACTGACTCCACCACTTCACGCCCAAAACCACGCCACTGCAGCCACGCGTGCTTCGCGATGCTTCGCCACTGCCCCTCTCTGCCATTCGCACACCCCCAATTCGCGAGAAACCCTTCCGCGTGTCGCCCCTCAGCAAGGCATCGCCTGAAACATGCCCAATCGCCACTTCATTATCTGGAACGAGATCAGATCTCCACGAGTTCGGCCAAGCTTCCCAAGCTCGAGCTCGAGTTTTCCACTGTCACGCTTCGATTCCCCCATTGATTATGAATGACACGGACCTACCTTTGAACGAGACGTCGATTTGGGGAAATCGATTCGCCCATTATTTTTTATTTTTTTCGAGTTCGTTCGACCGTGTGTATGTCTCTCGACCTAAATTTGGAATTAACAAAGAAAGTGTCGGCTATGTTATCTTATCGTGGACGAGAGCAATGCAATATCAGGAGAGTCGGAAGCGTATGGAAGAAGGAAAAATGGTTACAGTGTTTTGAAGGTGAAATCAAAAAGTATTGACGTGATTTAATTTGACCGGTTAACTCATATATTATTTAAATTTAAATCGTCCCGATTAATATAGCCTAAAATCCGATTAATATAGCCTAAAATCACGAACTCCTATCGAGGCGTGCCGTTAGACGTTCATAACATTAAACCCCTATCCGAACACAATGGAAAAGGTTTCGAGCCCAAATTCGATCGTATGGAGAAAGTAACTTTTTTGGATCCAGTTATTAAATTGAATTTCCGATTTAATTTTCAGCGCGTTTACCTATCGTACGCTCACACAACAACTCCGATCAATATGAAATTTGAAATCCAATAATAATACAATATTACAGATCCAATGGAACTAGTTTCGTTGAATTCCGAGACTGTGCCACAGAAGGCTATTTTTAAATTCAATTTAAACAATAAATTTTTAAAACTGAACAAACCAGTGTTAAATTAAATTTTAAAACTTTTATTATTCTTAGCACTATCAATATAAATTTTATAGGCCTTCAAATTATTTAATTTAATAATTTAATCATCAAATAAATTGTGATATTTGAATTCAAGTTAAAATTATCCTTTTAATATTTAGAATTAATTTAAATATTCCAATTTTTAATGCTTAAAAATTTTGGGTCGTCACATGGTTAGACCAGGGCGTCCCTGCGTAGGTCAATCTAGTGCTACTCCCTAGGGTGGAGTATTTATGTCTGCACAACAACTTCTAGATCTTGTAAAGAATGCTCAAGCTATCGGACCCATTCCCGAGCCTATTCATCTTAGATCCAGTTTTGCAAGCTTTTGTAGAGACTATACCGATTTGGGTGGTAAGGTCATTCAAGGGATCCGAAAGCGTTATAGAAATTCAAGCTTGGCTCAAATCATGCGATCGCATCTTTTCTCGCATGAATCTTGTTGATTTACATCAAGTCCAAGTGGCTTCTAGCATGCTCCAAGAAAGAGCATCGAAGTGGATGTTACTTGGAAGCAATTCTGGGAAAGATTTGAATCAAAGTTTGTGTCGGAGGCTGAAAAAGTAACTTTGGCCCGGTGTTTTATTGACCTTGTTCAAGGTGAATCTTCCGTGACAGAGTATGTCGCGTCTTTTGAATCTCTCTCTAAATATGGGATCGAGTATATTAATACCCCATTGAAGAAAAATCAGAGGTTCGTCCATGGGTTGAATAAGAACCTCAAGAAGCCATTACTTCTGAAACTAGAAGTTTCTTTTGATCAGCTTATTGATATCCCTCTTCGCCTTGAAGAGGACGATAAGAAAGCGATGTTGAAGTTGTGGGTGCCAAACAGAACTTCAACAATAACATGAAGTGGCCTATTAAATTCAAAGGCCCTAATCCCAACAAGAAAGGGAATGTTCTATCGTTTATGCTTCTATACAATTAAAGCCTGCCAAGACTAGATATGCCATTCATGATTTCGAGCTCGCGGCTATTGTTTTCACCCTTCGAATTTGGCATCATTGTCTTTTGGGGGAGAAATTTATTCTCCACCTCGGTCGTAAATCTTTGAAATGTTTATTTTCTCATAAGGAACTTAATGTTGGCTCGAGTTCCTTGCATCTTATAATCTTGATATTCTTTATACTCCCGAAAGGGGAAATTGTGTTGCCAATGCCCTTAGTCATAAGCAACAAGTGGTTGTTTCTTTGATGATGTCCGAATGGAATGATCTTTTTACCAAGTTCATCGGACGTTTCGATATTCTTCGTTTTATTGAGCTTCGTCGCATTTCTTTTATGGACTAGCGTCTGATGTTCTTTGAGGGTGTTCGGTTTATCGGATGTACCGTTATTGTACTACATCGATGTCCCGGGTTTTCGGTTCATTTGATGTACCGTTTGCACTGCATCAGTGTTCCGAATTATTTGAACTTCGGTTCATTGGACGTACCATTGTATTGCGTCAGTGTTCTGAATTGTTTGAGCTTTGGTTCATTTGGCGTACCTCTTTTGTACTACGCCGTTGTACCAAATTATTCGAGTTTCTAGTTTCTCGGGCGTACCGTTATTGTACTACGTCGTTGCACTGGCTCAATTTTTCTACTATTCACGACGTTTTCCACGTCTCTCAACTACGGAAATGCCTTAGGGATTCTGATTTTATTCTTGAGCCCGGTGTTACTGAGGAAATTGAAGTTTCACCAGATTTGACTTATGAGCAACACCCTATTCGCATCATTGCTTCAAAGGTTAAACGCCTTCGAAATGAAGATTTCCCTTTTGTGAAAGTTCAATCATTCTCAAATCCTAAGGATTTCTCTTGGGAATTCGGAGAATTCATCGAGCGAACACATCCGGACTTACTCTCTCGTGCTCTTTGAGGTGAACTTCTTATTTTAAATTTCTTTTGTGTTGACATGCTTTTATGGTTGTTACTTTTTATTTTCTTCTTAAATATCGCGAGGACGCAATTTCTTTAAGGAAGGGAGCCTGTAACAACCCGCATATTTTACGATTGAATATTTAAATATTTTATTTAAATACTTCATCGTTAATTGGATTATATCCGAAAAACTACTTTTTGCAAACAGTCGAATTAGAACTCGAGATCACTTCCATTGAGTCCAAAATGTTGTTTGCAACCTTTTTGAGTATAAACATCGATATGTTTTGAGCTGAGTGAATTTTTCTATTTTTCACTTAGGGCTTTGGGTATGGGTTTGGGTTTAGCCCATTAACCCAACTCATCTTATATCATTACTCCACCCCCTCTCCTCTTCATTACTTCATTTCATTTCCTAACACTCAAGCTTCATCAAAAAATAGAGGAAGAGATTGGAAACTAAAATCCTACGCCTTAGGCTCTTTGCAAATTCAAGTTATAGCTCCAAATTCAAAGAGAAGCTATTGGTAAGCATCCTCTTCTTCTTCTCCAACTCGTTCTACCATCAATTTCAGAAATTCCTAAACCTAATTTAGGAAATGTTCTTCTTTTGAGCTTAGATTCAAGCTTCTTGGGTTAGAATTAAAGAGTGATTGTTCTTGCCATGCTCTATAGCTTTTTCTTCATTGTTTTGAGTAAAAGGTGAGATTTTTATCTCACATCTATGTCTATAACTATCTTTGATTGTTGGGTATGAATTCCTAACACTTATTCATGTGCATTTTCTTTTGGTTTGGATTGAATTGGTGAATATTTCAATTTTTGGTGTTTTGAAGTCAAATCCTTAGAAATCCTAACTATGATGTTTGAACATTTTTTAGTGATGCATTGAAGAGCCTATAGGTCTGGGTTGCCGATTGGCGTAAACCCTTAGCCCCCATTGCTCATCCGATTGCAATCGTTGAGGGTTTGCTCTTCATTCAATAGACTAAAAAACAGCCCTAGTGCCAATCAGTTGACTGACCTTTGCAGTCAGTCGACCGGCTGCAACAAATAAATGCTCCTAGGCTCTCGACAGAGGCTGGAAGTCTCTGTTTCCTACAATCAGTCGACTGGCCTCTGTAACCAGTCGACTAACCTGCTATTTTTTGCCTATTTAGCCTATTTTGCTTGAAATTCCAATTTTTATCGATTCGTGGTTTTCCGATTCGTTGTTATCATTTATTATCGACCTTGATGACCTCTATTTTAGAATTTTTGGGTATATCCATTTTGATGGGTTTGGAATTGATTTCTTTGGGTTTAATTCACGTCTTTGAACGTGAAATTTTGGTGATTGATTGTTCTTACAATCATCTTTATGGTTTGTCACTTTAAAACGCAAAGGTTTCTATACTAGTAGTAAATATTCAAACTTTTTCTCAAAGGTGATTTCAACTCTATTTTTAATGCAAAGTCCTTAACAAAACCATTTTCCAATCTATTAGTATATACAAACCTTTACTTCATTCGTTCAAGAAATCCAATTAAACAACTTTGCAAAACAAGTGGTATGAAACGCTTGCGTTTACTTCGTCGGTTAATTCTTGAACTTGTTCGATTGAATCTCTTGTGACAATTTTTGAGTGGAGACTTACTATTTTTCGTATATATTTAAGTTAAGCCAGTGGTTATGGGACATGAAGCTAAACTTATTTATTTACTAGCTTAGTGTAATTGACACTTCTTGATGATCGATGATGATCATTTTATGGTTTAGACTAGCAATGTGCGATGTCTCTTTTTCCATATAGGGGACTGTATCTCGTTCTATTGAGCTTCGTCTCATTTCTTTTAGGGGCTAGCGGCCCATGGTCCTTGGACAGTTCGTAAAGCAATCGGCTCGATAAGTCGAAACATGGGGCGTGGCTTTCTAGGTGCGTCGATGTTTGTTTATGCATGGGCCGTAGCTTTCTAGGTGCGTCGATGTCTGTTTATGCATAGGGCGTAGCTTTCTAGGTGCGTCGATGTTTGTTTATGCATGGGACGTAGCTTTCTAGGTGCATCGATGTTTGCTAATGCATGGGGCGTGGCTTTCTAGGTGCGTCGATGTTTAATTATTCATGGGGCGTATCTTTCTAGGTGCGTCGATGTTGGTGATACACGTGTTGGTGAGTTTTCATGCTCCTGTTTATGATAGGCCTCCCCTTTGTGATTTCTGGATTTCTAATTGACGATTTCTGGAATTTGTGTTTCACCAACTTTTACAATTGGCATTGATCTATATGTCGTTAATTGTGACTTGGTGAATTAAATAAAGAATATGACATTCTTTTTGATGCTATGAGATTCTTGAGATATTGTATGACTTTTGTTGATTTTCTAATGTATACTTGTCTCAGTATGACAAGTTTGGTTATCATACGTTTTTATTATATCACTTATCCTATCTCATTTTATCTGATAATGATAGCTAGACTGATCCGTTTATTATTTTCTTCTTAAATAATACTCGGGTCAGACTGAGATATTAAAGGTGCTTCCTCATGACTTCTTATATGGGACCATCAGTTGACTTTTGGCTAACTACTTAGCTTGTAGTTTTTGGTTGTATACATTTGAGATAGAGACTCCTTCATGTAGCACTTGTATCTATTCTTTTGTGATATTGTGGATCTTGTATGACCACTACTCTGATGTACACTTGTGTTATGCTTATTTCTATATTTGTTTTCGAAGATCATATAGCCACTGTGTAGTAGCTTTGAGTTTGTATCGATGTGTCGGATTCCCTCTTGAAATGAAATGCATGTTATACTATCTGACATATCAGTGCTCGCATAAAGCAATTACATGAATGGTCGCTCCTCAACAGCCTTATTCTTCACGCTAGTTGACGGCATTACTCCGTAGTGTCCTTGCTAGCGTGAGTATAGAGGTGGGGTGTCACAATAGTCGATAGAATTTAATATTTAAAAATAGAAGGTAAATTGAATTCATATGGAATTGGAGATCCAATTTGAATAGAAGTAGATACAAACTAAAGTGATAAGGTGAATAGAATTCAATATTAAGTTTAAATTGAAAATAAATTAAGAATTAAAGATAAATTGAATTCAGAATGGAATTGAAATTTAAGTTATATGAAAATAGACGTGGAAGCTTAAGTAGTGAAGTGAAAATAAATCTTTAAGTATTTATATTAAGCTTAAGGAAGGTAAATGGAAAATTCCTATGTAAAATTGGTACATGGAAATATTCTAAATTAATACTGAATAAAGGTTAAGTAAAGTTGTGAAATGGGATAATTGTGAATAAGTGAATGAAAATCAAAATAAATGTGAATAAAAAGAAATTTAATATAGCTAATGATCAATTGAGATTAATACATAGGATGTATGTATATTATTTTATTCGCAAAGCAATTTGATCCGGATTCGGGCACAGAATTCCAAGATAGTTCTATAGATTCGAGTTGGGATTTTTCATTTCATTTTCGATGGTAAACCCTAGATATGGATTTTTGATTGATACTAGAAATTCTCTATCATAGTATATGGCTATGCAAGGAGAATGACGGTTTCTTATCAAGAAACCAGATCTGAGTCCGCACTAGCAAGTCGGGTGGACGATACTAGTTCGGAAGTGAAGTTGTGTAATCGAGCGAGCGATCACATTTGGTATTGCATACAGATGATATGTGTACATCGTACGGACTTGAATGGAATAGATATTAAAAAATTGGTAAAGAAGTGAATAGAATGATTTTGAATTCTGTGATTGGATATTATTGTTAAGTAGGATATACAGGAATTTAAAAGGAAAGGAAATTGGTATCTTCAGTTTCAGAAGATAAATATGAATTGCTCGATAAAAGGTATGTATTTAAATTATCATATAAAATTTGATGATTTTTTTTATCTAGCCACTGGGCATTTTGTTTTCTTTTGGAATTTGGGAGCCCGTAGAGTCATTTTGCAGTTTTTCCAAACTAGCCTGCAAAGGAGACGCTGGGGAAATTTTTCAAAATTTAGGGAGTTAGATAAATTTTGAGGAAATTTTGATAGTTTCGAATTTGGTTTTAAATTAAAATTTGAAATGGTTGAGTAAGTGATATTGTTGGAAGTTAAGGATGAGTTTAGGAAGTTAGTAAGAGTGATAGTGTCTTTAATAAAGAGATTGTTTAGAGTAGTTGTTGAAATTGTTTGGTTTTGGGAAAATAGTTAACGGGTTATGGACCATTCCTCTTAACTAGTAATTTTAGGGATGAAATTCTTTTAAGGGGAAACGAATGTGACGACCCGAAATTTTTGGATATTTGAAATTGGGATATTTAATTGAAAAGTTAGTTTAACTTGAATTTCGAATATCACTAATTATTTGGCAATTAAATTATTGAATTTAATAATTGGAAATTTGTTAAAATAGAGAATCTTGGTTTTTAAGATTGTTAAAAATATTTCAAAGGCCTACAAAATCTATAGTGATAATACCGAAGGTAATAAAAGCTTTAAAACTGAACACGTAAGTGTTTTGTTCAATTTTAAAAATATATCGCTTAAATTAACATTTGAAAATAGGCTTCCAAGGCACAGTCTCGGATTTAGACAAAACCAATTCCATTGGATCCGTAATAGTTTTTTATTATCAGATTTAAATTTTTATAGCATTTGGAGTTGTCGTGTGATCATGCGGTAGATAAACGCACTGAAATCAATATCGAAATTCAACATAATAACTGGGTCCAATAAGCTATCTCCTCTATACGATCGAATTTGGACTCGAAACCTTTTCCACTGCTTTCGGAATAGGGGTGTAACATTATAAACGCCTGGTGGCACGCTTTGATAGGAGCTCGAAAATTTCAAGTTGCATTTATTGAGACAATTTAAAGTGAATTTGAATTAAAATATATTGTATATTTCAGTCAATCATCACTATAGCTTTCTTTCCATACGCCTCCTCTTATTAAAACATGTCGCCTGCTTTTTTCCAAATTGTTCTAGATGTCCACTTCGGAAAAAAAGAAGAAAAAAAGCCGAGCATGTTAAAATAATCGATCCCCTTCTTCTTTCCTGAATTCATTCTTCGATTTCAAAAAGAAAAATGGCGTCCTCCTTCAAATTTTCGTTCGAACGAAAATCAAATCTAGCATAAAAAAATTGAAAGCCATTCTTCTCTAAAATGTCTGACTCCCTCATCTCTCTTCCATTTCAAACCAAGAGCTTCATCCATCGATTTGCAACTTCCTTCACTCGATCGAATCAAAGTCGAACTCCAGGTGAGCGGCGATTGGCATATCGATTGTAGGTTGCAGTGAGGTTCGAGCTACGTCATGGTGGCCGCGGAGGCAGGTTAAGGTGCATCTCGAGCTATGGGACGTCGGAGGTGAAATCGATGGGCAGCTATGGTTCAATCTCTCAAGCGAGTTTGACACGAGGATGGATAGGTTTGGGAAGCTTGGAAGCCGCGTTGGTCAAGGGCAGTAAGGTTTGCGATTCGTTTCATTTTTCATTTTGTTTCAATTTAAATTTAATAACCCATATTATATGAACATAATTCAAGAAAGAGGAAATATATACATATACAGTAAAATTTATACACATGCATATTTTAATTTAATTATATGTATAGGTAAAGAGAAATGATTTTATATAGAAAAGATTTGAAAGAAATATAAAGAAATTTTAAGTGTTGAAAGGTTTTATACAAAAATTGGATTTTTTAACCGGTATAAATTAAGTTTTAAGTATATGTATTTTCAAAGGAAACAAAATAAAAATAAATATATATTTACACATTTTTAATTAATAGATTATTTTGGAATAATATATTAGGAAGATTAACTTATTTAATTATTTTTGTAACTTAAACTTTATTTATTCAGAGAAACAAATTAGGGTAAATAAATTAATTAGTTAATCAAATTTATAAATGGTAATTCATGATTTGATTATTTCAGATATTAATAAAACCCCATAATGTTTGTACAAGGTCTGAAATCGTGTCAAGCTGGCGTGGATCGGACTGCAAATTAAAAATTAAAAGTGAGTTAATCTCACTAATTTGGATTACCTTTTAAATTTAAATAGTTAAATTTAAATTATTGGTTGTTTTCTTGAATTGATAATTTATTATTAGCTTAGATGTGATATGTTATATATATATATATATATATATATATATAAATATATTGGAGTGATTGATTCTCGCATTATATAGCGGATGAGACCCTATGTTCCCCGCATAATAGCGGATGACCCTATATACCGTGATATCCCCCTCGAAGTGGGATTGGTATTTTATATTGTGCTAACATCCGTGGATGCAGGGAAACAGCTTGGAGGGATCCAACTTGTGATAACCCGGATTTTTGGACATTTGATAATTGGGTATTTTAACTGGTTTTCACCTATGAGATACTATATTTATTTAGTTAGATTAATAAATTTCAGATAATTAAAAGATATCTAGAAATGTTAATGAATTTGAAAATATAATAAAGGATACCTGTGATATCCTAGAAATTTTAGGCAAATTCAAATGTGATATTTTTTTTATTTCAAAACAAATAATAATGATGATTTATATATATAGATATAAGTGGATTTTAAATAGAAGAATTACTATTTTCAAACAAATTTAAATTTGAGTTTATTTAAATGTATATTTGTGTGTGAGTTGATTTTAATTGGATTTTTAATTGAATTTGAATTTGAAGTTCAAAAATAAATATTATTTATTTAAGGGAATAATAGCTTTAGTCGTAAAAGATTCAATAAAGGTCTGAATACTTCTTTTAAGTTTATATATGATAAATATGGATTGTAAAGATATTTATTAATACAAAAACACATTAAACTAAATATAATAAAAATTGATATATATATACACACACAAATTAAATGATAAAGATAACATAAATTTATATGAAAACATATAAAGGACATAAAAAAACATACATATTTACATGTTTGAGTCAATCTTGTTATCAATTTAACATTTGTAAGGATAATATTATGCATATTAAACAAGTGCCGTTAGCTTTTTTATAATAATTAAAATAAAAAAAAGTTATATATATCATTAAATCCCCTCTATTATCATTTTCTTCTATTCAAATCAAAAGAAATAAAAGCTAGCAAACTAAATCTGAAAGAGAACAAAAGTAGATAAAAAATGTAATATAGGCAAGCAATTACAAGCTTAAATCAAAATCAAGTTGTTGTTCCATAGAAGATCAAGTTTAAACTGAATTAAAGTAACATTTTTTTCTAAATTTTAAACTTGAGCAAACTCAAAAGGAATCCTGAAAGAATCAAAAATCAAGACAAAGCCAAGCCTTAAGCAAGTAGATCATTTCAAAGTTAAACTCAAATCAAAAGCTTTGTTCTATGTTCAACTCAAAAACAGGTGAGTGAACAAACTTCAAACCCATTTTATAAACCTTGTTGCATGCAGCAAATTTGAAGTGAATTATGATAAATGTTCATATGATGGTTTAATATGAATTTTATATATATATATATGAAATGAATGGATGAGCATATTTGTTTATAGAACATTTGTTCTGTTCTAGTTGTTCAGGATTTAGAATTTGAAAAAAAAATCATGTTCTCTTTCTCAAATCTTCTTTAGGACATGATGTATAAACAAAACTTGATTGTTATACCATGTTATCAATTTTAAAAATATCTTTAAGCTAAATCAGTAGATAGATTTAATAGAGGGGAAGAAGAACAGTAAGATTTAAATCATATCGAAATTTCGAATCAAATGATTTTTGGATTGAAGGTTATAATCTGAAATGTTATTGAAAATGATGATTTGAAAACTCTAATCATGATTTTTAAACTTGTAAATCATAAGTTATTGCAAGTTGATCGGATTTGGGATAACTGTCGATTGTCAACGATGTAGGGGGAGATGATTACCGTAGTTAAGGCCGGAGATGGTTCGTTGATCAGTGATCAAAGGAAAAATAATAGGCCGTGTTCTGGATCATCATGGTGGCACGATGGGGTTAAGCTAGCGTTTTAGAGTGGGTTTGGTTATCGATTAATGGTGATGTCATGGGGCGAGAGGGGAGGTGAAGTCCTGAGGGGAAAGATAAGGCAGACGGTGATGGAACTCCAGGCGAGGTTGGAGGTTGATCGTTGGAACTAGGAGGCCGGTCGAGGCTTTTATGGTGGTTGTGAATTCTGACTTTTGCCATGGTTTTCGTTTTTTCGATCAAAGTGGGTTTACGAGGTTCCAGGTGGTAGAGAGTATTGAGAGGGCCGAGTAGAACTTGGAAGATGACCGTCGTCAAAGAAAGTTGGCCGGAGCTGAGTGTGCATGTGCACACTCCTGATGCACAGGACAATGCAGAAGAGGCAACTGGAAGAAGAAGAGGAAGAT
Source organism: Allium cepa (assembly GCA_030765085.1). NCBI lineage: Eukaryota > Viridiplantae > Streptophyta > Magnoliopsida > Asparagales > Amaryllidaceae > Allium > Allium cepa. Next base: position 70,350,839 of record CM060938.1, on the reverse strand, counting down.
AGGGTTTTGGCTCGGGTCGTTTCTTGTAAAAATTGCGTATGTGACTCGTAATATCGACGAGATAACTCGAGGGGAAATTATTGAGGGTGAGCTGAATGGGGTGGCTCAATTTTTGTTGCATCGACTTGGGTTTGAGTGTGGGATTGCTCGGGTTACTCGAGTATAATAATAGAGATTTTCTAGTTTAAGGTTAACCAAAATCAAGTTTAAAATTTCCTTAACTATTATTCTAAATAGGAATTGTTTGGTAAATTTAAAGTTGAGTAAATTATTTTAAATTTAATTAATAAAGTTGATTCTTAAGTTGATTTTAAAACTTAGTTAATAATGTAATTAAGAAGTAATTAAGGAAATAAAATATTTTTTCATTAATTAACTTATTGAAACGACCCAGAATTTTTGATAATTAAAATTTGAGTATTTAATTAATTTTAGATATTAAGAAGTGAATTTATAAGTCAAATAAATTTAATTTGAATTATTGGATTTAATTGGATAATTAAATCGATAATTTATTATGTGAAATTATGGGAATAATTGAAAATTGGGTTAAATATGATTGAAAATGATTTGGAAAATTTTATTTTATCATATTGGAGTTAGAATGATATTTTAGAACTTTTAAAATCAATTTAAGAGTAAATTTGTGAAAATTGAATATTTTAATATTTAAATCGACTAGTGAAAATAGTCAATTTTTGAACAGTCTCAGAATTGAACGAAACCAGTTCCATTGGATCCGTAATAGTTAGATATTACCGGATTTCAATTTTTGTGTCAATCGGAGTTACCGTTTGAGCGTGGCAGCTCGAAACGCATCGAATTATTTTTAATTTTAATTTGGCGAGTTAAAATAGCCATTTTTCAAAAAGTCTCGGATTTCGACGAAACCAGTTTCATCGGATCCGTAATGTGATATTATTGTAAGGTTTCAAATTTCAAGTCAATTGGATTTACCGTTTGTCCGATACAAATTAAAACGCCTAGCAAATCGTTTAAATCGGTTTAATTTAAATTGAACGTTTATTGCCATAACTCGCACAGATGTCCGAATTAGCTTTCGAAACATGTTCCATTGTGTCCGGAACGCGGGGTAAACCCTAGAAACGCTGGTTACGGCGCGTAAATCGGAGTTTTGAAAACCCGGATGAATAGTGTCGTTTAATTTCTATAAATAGACCAACATTTCACAATTTTAAGAAATAAAAAAACCTAACCCTAATCTATACGTAGCCGCCGCCTCCATTAGGCATGAATGGCCAGAAATTCACATCATTTTTCCTCAATTTTCATTCTATCCGTCAACAATTAGAGGAAGTTGTCAACTACAATATTGTAGAGGGGAGTAAGATCTTGTGATCCAACGGTTGTGATTGGAAATGGAGCTATAGATCGATGGAAATTTGGGCTTAAAGGTTGATTGTTGCGCATGGTTTTTGATGAAGAGGGTAGGGCCGAGCTTCACATGCTCACAGCCGAAGATAGAGGGGGTGAAGAGCTTCGAGATGGCGGTGGTATGATGGAGTATCGATGCTTGTGGGCGGAGTAAAGTCAAAACCTAATTTTGATGGATGGGTTTGTGTGTTACGGCCTGGAAACGTGAATGAGAAGAGAAGTAGTTGGGGGAGAAAGCACGCACGGTCCAGATGGGGAGCAAGCGAGATCTACGGCCAGAGATGTTGTAGGTTTAAAAATAGAATCAAATGTTGTAAATTATAGTTAAAATCGTGTTTATAACTTCAAAAATTCATATCTTTTTCATACGAGGTCGAAAACGCGCGAAATCAGTTGCGTTGGAATCGTATGGACGAGCACTACGCGATGGAGTTGGATTGGAGTTGTTTGGAGTTAGTGAGAATTTTGGATAAAATTAAACGTCCGTTTAATTTTATTCGAAATAAATCGCTAAAACGAAAATAAAATCAAGGTGAGAACTTCTCACTCAATCGAATCGGTTTCGATTTTATTTTAAATAGTTAGATTTAAAATATTTGAATGCATTTTTGAATGATGATTGATATCTATTGATTGTTAAAATAGACATTATACGCCGTTAGTAAGCGGATGTTATTTATTAAAAACATATACCGCGAATATTTCATAAACAGTGAAATTGGTATTATATATAATAGCAATATATATATATATATATTGGCATATGTATATATTGGAGTTATTGATTTCCAGCATTTTTTGTTTAGTGGATGAGACCCTATTGCGCCGTTATTAAGCGGATAATATTATTAAATCCCATATACCGCGATAATTTCGTACTGGAGCGAAATTGGTATTGTGCTAATGTTTGTGATGCAGGAAACAGGTTGGAGGGATCCAACTGGATTCCTCAACAGTATTTATTTGATTTCAAATATTTTGATATTTGATGGATTATCATATCGATATATGATATCGTTGTTGTCGTGATTGACTATTTGGTATGTAGCATCATTGGACCAAGTTTTGGAATTTTAAAATGATTTATAAAGTGATTTTTGAAAATATACTATATGTTTGGAATTTGATCTATTTTAAATAAATAAACGTTATAATTTTTAAAGTTATAAAAATTATGATTTTTGAGAAATATAGTTAAAAACTGATTTTTGAGAATATGATGCTAATGATTTTATAAAATAGTTTAATCGGGATTTTAGAATTTATTGTGAAAAGTTTAAATATAGGATTTATAAAATTTAATTATTTTATGAATCAAATGGTGAAATAATAAAGGAGATTAAAGACGTTTTAAAGAATAATATAAATTGATTTATATTAAGAGATTTATAAATGGATATTTATAAATTGAAATATTGATATTATAAAAACGAGTTTTTATAAGTGTTTGAATGAAGTGAAAATGAATTTTGTAAATGAATGGAATTTATAAAATTATAAATGGTGAAGTTATAAATGAAATTTATAAATAGTAAGATTTATAAATTTTATAAAGTTATTAAAAGAATAGTTTTGAATAAATCATTGAATCTTATAAGTTATAAGATTTATAATTATGAAGTTTAAAAGAACGATTTTGTAAATAATCGTTTTATAAGCATTTAACTTATAATATGAACCTTTAGTTTATAATTGAGTTATAAATCGAATAGATTAATAAAGGAATTTATAAAAGGAAGTTGTTATAAAATAAATATTAATGGAGTTTATAAACGTTGTTTTATAAATTCGTAAACGACTTATTTTGATAGGTAAATTGTTGAAACCTATTAATGGAGTTATATTCACATTTTTGACTGTGAATAATCCTTTGAAATAAAATGTATAGAAATGATGAAATGTGTTAATGTAGTATATTCACGTTTTTGAATAGTGAATAATATGTTAAAGAAATTGTTTAGAATGTGATATTTTAAATTGAATTAAAACGATCTAACGATGTTTTAAATAAGTTGAGATCCGAAACCATAGATTTCAACATTGATTGTTGAAATAGATATTTTCGAGAAATAAAAGGAAATGGTGGACTATAACACTGTTGTTATAGTAAATGATTTCTGAAAGGAAATGTTTTGTATAGTATTGGGATCTATATATCTATCTTAATTTCGAATCCCTATACTAGTGATTTTGGGTTGTCGTAACAATGTTTTACGCAACATTCGTTTTGGCCCAAATAAATATGTTTAAAAGAATGATTTCCTTAAAAGAATGAAATATATACTTAATTTCGATTTAAGTATATTGGATATTTGCTAAGTGTTGAAAATAAATAAAATTTGTGAATTACTTATGAATAAGTAAGTATGGAAATGTTTTTCCAATATAAAGTGAATATTAGAGAATTTATCTTTTTGAAGATAAATTGAAATGAATAATTGAAATCGAATATTCATAGATATTTTGGATTATAAATTCACTATGGAATTTATAAAAGAAAGTGGAATTGGTAAAAAAAAAATGATTTATTTTTGAAGTGTGAAATTATATATCTAGTAAAGATATTTTGGAAAATAAATAATTTGGAAAATTATTTGGAAACTGGTGATGTTGTGCATATCCATTGATAGTTCAATAGCCGACTATCAATATTTCCCTTTGAATGGGTATTTGATGTGATTTGTTTGAATGTGAATGCTACACTTATTTTTGAATAAACGCTCACTATTCGGGTTAACCGGGAAAGGACCATGGGGTCGTATAACCCATTCCGAATATGTGATACGTCGTTGTGAATTGCATTGAAGATCGGTGTTGAAGACCGAGTATTTGCGAAAGCGATAGGATGACCTATCGATTGTCTCTGCACTGGGTAGCTCCTGGTATAGAGATCTCCTAAGTGATGGGAAATTCAATCGGGATTGTGAATACCCGGATTGCAAGGGCTTCGTAAGAAGTGTCTTCGGTTTTGTTCGAGCCCGGAACAGACTTGTATGGATTGTATGTCTGACATTACAAGTTGAGATATAAAGCCGATTTCTTTCAAATATATTTCTGTTGGTGGCGGAGAATTTATTCTTTTAGCTTAACACCCTTCTCTGAGACGTACGAGCTCAGAGGTTATGTAGTTGAATGTTATCAGCGATATATTCCCAATTTGGTAATGTGACATGCTGAGTGTTGCTGTAAATGATCATTGTGTTGATTATTTATGATAGGATCATTTATTTGATCGTCTATCTTGGTGATCATTTCTATGATCATTTGTTGACCCAAAGCATGGCTTTTGTATAAAGTATGTTTTTGTGGACGTGACTTCGTCGAGCCTCACACCCCGTGAATGGTCAAAACAGGAAAGAAGCAGCAAGGTTATGAGGGGTAGCGCCCTTTAGGATGTGTGCATTTCCTTCTGGAAAAGGGTGGTATCATGGTATGGAGCCCAGATACTTACTCATGTTGAAAACACTTTGTTATGATTGTGTGAATTGATTATGAGCGCTCGGTGAAAGGTCCCAAAGGACCGGGGGATGGCATATTCGGTCAGTTGTTACTCAGTTAGGGGTAACCCGGCCTTGTGTTGGTAGAGATCCGGTTTGGTTCTCGAGGATGTCCATCCAGAGGCATTCTCATGTGGCAATGGGAAGTTCCTTGGCCTGATCATTCGTTGGGAATCCAAAGAAACAATACGAGACTTGTACGGTATTAGTTGTAGAACCTGCCATTCACTTATGGTGGTCACCACTGTTTGGATGGTAGCTATAGTAGGCATACGATAATGGTCGTATGTTGGCTAAGATTTATATTCTACTTTCGAAATGAATTTTTCTCTACACTATGCACTAGTAATAATATCAAATGTTCTTTTAAATGCGTATCAAGCATCTTTGACTATCATAAGGAGAAATCTCCTCCGATTCTGCGTTTGCATTGTGTGTGTGTGCGGGAGGCCTTATGGTAGTCTCATTTTTAAAAGCATTGCGAATTGAATTTAAAAATATTCCTCTATTTTGTTTTCAAAGATAATTAAACTGTTTTGAGTTCTCACACCAGTCACATGACTGACTCGGAGTTTATTGTTTTCCTTCCTAAACTCTGGGTGCCCACCAATTTTCACACGGGCAGTCAAGAGTTAGATTTAACAGGATATTCTGGAGTTGCTGGAGGCAAGCTGGATGGCATGGCGTATTACTAGTTTATATAGTATTTCCGCTGCACTGTTTGTTGTTGTATGATGTTGTACACTCTGATGATATGATGTAATGTAATGTATAAAATGTAATAACTGATAGTTCTTTGTTTAAAGATTATTCATTTATTTATTATATGTTGTTTCGCTACGAATTGTGAGATTCTGATGTTGTTCTTTTGTTTTCTGTTCCGTTTCCTCCCTATTCTCTTTTTCTTCTATTTTAAAATTTTCTATCTTCTTTTTCCTCTGTTACCTATTTTCTATCTTTTTCTATTCTCTCCTATGTTCTTTCCTCTCCATTTTCTATCTTTCCTCTCTTCTTTCTTTCTTTTTCTTTTTTTTAAAACCCTCACTGTTCGGTTTTCCGGCCTTCGATTACTCGGCAGTCGATAAAGTGAGTATCGATGTTGAATTTTCGGAAGACGAAGAATCGGGTCCTGACACTTAAGATCTTGAGTAATTAAAGCTAATTAACTAAATAATTAAGTAAGGATAAATTAATAAGTTATTAAGGATTTAGTTAATAACTAAGGAATATAAATCAATTAATTGAAGGTTTTAGTTAATTGGTAATTAAAGACTAATAAATTACTTAAATGATAATTACTTAATGGAAGTAGTTGAGTATTAGTACTTAGTGTAATTAGTTAAAGTATGGATTAATTAGGGAAAATTAATTAATGGGATAGTTAATTAGTGAATGTGATTAATTAAAGGATAATTAATCAATATAAATAATTATAGGATAATTAATTAGAGTAATTAGTTAAGGATTAATGTAATTGATTAACTAATAAGAATAATTAAAGGTTAATTTAAGTGAATGGTAAAAGGGTAATTAATTTGTATAATTAATTAAAGGGCTAATTACTTAATGTGACACCCCACCTCTATACCCACGCTAGCCAAGGACACTACAGTGTAATTCCGTCAACTAGCACGGAGAATAAGGCTGTTTGTAATGACCGTGATTTTATTACCGTCGTAATAAATATTTTTTAAATTTGTAACGACCGTAATTTTTGAATTACTGTCGGAGTGAATATTTTAAATAGGAATTTTTAAATTAAAATTTGAAAAATTAATCTGTTGTCAAGTCAGTTGAATTGCGTTATACTTTTATTCACCTTCACATTGTAGTCGCTACATTTTTTCAAAGAAGCAAATTTACAAACTAGTGTCATTAAAGTCTAGTAGTGAAATAAAATGTCCACATTCTTGTAACAAAGCAAGTGCTTCAACAGATAATATAAAACTAAGTGTGAACGCAAATATTGAACATTGCTACCATCTCATAAATGCAACGTCCTTCCTCCTCTTCTGCACGTCCTTTTTTTTTATTTACTCAAGCATGTTTCATTAAATGATAGTAGACTAGCACGTCTTCTTGTAATGCAATTGTACCCGAGTACCAGATTTCATATTTTATTTAACTTATACATATTTTGGAGAAAAGAAAACAGCTGCAGCTTTATTTACACTTGGTTTTGAAAGCTTCAGCTGCAGAGAAAACACATTAATGGCAGTTAGTTTGTAGCTCTCTTTTGGATTGTTTTGGTGCTAACTGATTGAAGCAAACTTAGGTGAGTTCAATACTCACATCTCTAGTTTATACTCTATCTCATCTAAGTGTAAAAACCTTGTTACTTTGATTATTTTCAATTCCTCGTGTGCATGCGTTCTAGTATGCCTGAGTAAACCATAGTAAGATTTCTTTTCTGTTTTATACTCTGTTTTGTGTATCCAGTTAGCTAACAAATTACAGTTATTACATATGCATGAAAACTTTATACACTTGAAAAAAAAAGCTTCACGTTATGATTGCTTGTCTTCATGCATCGTGCTCTGGAAATGCATTTCAAAGCCCAGAACTAGTTTAATTGCATACGTGTACATCATGTAAGCCTCATGCGTGTTCATCATTTGTATGCGGTAATATGTTCAGACGCATGCAAAGTGGAACTATATGAAGTGTTCATCATTTTACGTGTATATGTGTTGTGCATGTTCGTTTTAAGGGGGGGAAGCTTCCATGTAAAAAAAAAATTAGTGCAATGTGACAAGGCCACTCCACTTCAATTCATTTCATTTATAGTGCGTAACATACTCATGACTCACTTGCAATTTGAATAGTAACATATTATATAGTACATGCACACGTTCAATTATGTGGTGAATAAATAAGCTAGGTGGTACAGTTTTGTATCAATATTTGCTAATACCTGTAGTTGAGTTCATGCGTGAGTGCTTTATCACTTGTTTTATATACCACTTTAATAAAATCATTTGTTGTGCTTGCATTCTGGTTCGTATAGCTTACATATATACATCATCGCCATTGTATCGATTCTTTATGGCAATTGGTGCCAAAAAAAATATATGCAAGGTCATTAAATATGACAACTTATAATCACCATTTTAGACTGGAGAAGATTTGCTAGAGTATTGTGTATGTAAACTGAACTTGAACCGATTGTATAACACAACAAAGCTGCAAAAGTTTTATTTCCACTTAAAACTATTGAATACCTTAAAATCCACTTATAGCGAGCTTCTTTATAGCGTAAGAACTCCTAGAGATATTTCAACTTGATCTAAATACACTTAATATTGCAAAATGCTTGTTGCTGTAATCATGAAATGCTTGATTGCATGCATGCGTGAAAAATATAAGCCCAAGCATCTTAGAGTGTTACTTGCAAATGAGGAGTGTAATAATTCCGGACATCATATTTCATGCTTGAAAATTTTAGTGCAGTCCGTTATTAAATTTACATTGAACCGGTGTTACGTTGTAAAACGTATTTTGTTGTCGTTATTTTTATAACGGAATTTTTACCCCGATATCATATTTTTTTGAAGCTTATTGTTTTGGTGACATTTTTGACGAATAAAAATTACTGTTGTTTTGACTTCAATAACCGTCAATTTTAAAGTGAATTTTTAAGCGGTTATCCCGCAACGCTGATTTGATATCCGTTTTTACGGTGTTTTGTGATGCGCAATTTCTTTGACGAAATTGCTACAGATTTTGTTGTTTTAATCACGTGTTTTAAAAATCGTTTTAAAAATAAAATTGTTTTCAAAAATTTTACAGTTTACGCTTTCAGAAGAATGAGGAAGCGATTTAAACGGTTCAGCAAAATTGAGGACTATGAACCCTCACTTTTACTGATTCGCTTAATTCCGGACTTGTCCGTTTGAGAACGTAAAATGTTATTTATTTAAAATACACAATTTTGCACTTTCAAGGAAACGATGAAGAGATTTAAACGATTTAGCAAAAGTGCGGAGTATGGAGCCACACTTTTACTATTTCGGTTAATTTCGGACTCGTTAATTGAAACATTTGTTGTTTGATGATTCTGATGATTTTGTTGGGCTTTCGGGCCACTCTATGGACCTTCGGGTCATCTGATGGACCTTCGGGTCAATTACCAGTACTAGACCTTCGGGTCACTCTGCGGACCTTCGGGTCATCTGATGGGCGTCAAAAATTTGTAGTACTTGGTAGGCTTCGGCCATCTGAGATGCACGTGCGGCGTAGCTAAAATCGCCATCTGCTGGGATCGATCCACTTTTATGCTGATTTTCTAGTTATCTTATTTTGATTTCTAGATTTTGCGACTGATGATTTTGCGACTACTGATTTTCTAGTTATCTATTTTGATTTCAAGATTTTATGAATTGCCGCTTTGAATTCAATTATGAATTTGAAAGTTGAGTTTGTGTATAATCTCATCTGAGATTATAAATTTGCGTATTGCTGTTTTAAATTCAATTGTGAATTTGAAAATTGATATTGATGGAGTTTAAATTGTGATTTCTTCATTTAAACTATGCTGATTATTTATGTTGTATAGTCTCATTCGAGACTATAATTATTTATTTAAGTATTTTTTATCATTCACTTATTTCTGAGAATAAATTAGACTGATCCGTTTATTATTTTCTTTTAAATAATACTCGGGTCAGACCGAGTTATTTCAGGGTAATCTCTATCTCTGATTCAGTAGCGGCTTCAGCTTTTGGGATTTCGCTCCATCTTTATCTAGCCTTCGAGGAGTTCTTTTGGTTTATTGATTCTCGACTTATGTACGTTGATGTATATGTATATGTACATTGGGTTCATGTGAACTAGCAATGTTTGTAGCATGTTTTCCAGACTTGTCTTCCGCTATATATCTGATATTTCTGTTCTGATGTGATTATACTATCAGTGTTGTTATTATGAGTTGTTCTGAATTTTTCATTAGCCACCGTAGTTTCATTTTAGACTTGGATTGAATATATATCTTTGGGAGTAATTTACTCAACTCCTATCGATGTAATCAATACTCATCTAAGGCATAACTTACGGATGGTCGCTTCTAACAAGCCTTATTCTTCACAATAGCAGACGTTATTCCTTATAATAACCTTTGTTATTGTGAGCATAGAGGTGGGGCATCACACTGTTGAGGAGCGACCATTTGTATAATTGCTTTGTGCGAGTACCGGTATGCCAGATAAAATGTTACTTGCATTCTTTTCAAGTGGACATCCGACATACCGACACAAACTCAAAGCTACTACACAGTGGCTATTATGTCTTTGGAAACAAATATAGAAATAAACATAACACAAATCAGTCACAGATAATTCATATCACAAAGGCAGAAATAGATATATTCATATATAACACATAAAAGTGTTCATCAGAGTAGTAGTTAAGCAAGACCCACACTATCACAAAAGAATAGTTACAAGAACTACACAAAAGAATAAGTATACATCATAGAGTCTATATCTCAAATGTGTACACCAAAATAAACTACTAATCTAAGTAGTTAGCCAAAAGTCAGAGAAATCAATCCCAAGTGAGCAGTCAAGCTGAAGCACCTGTATCATCTCGGTCTGACCCGAGTATTATTTAATAAGAAAATAATAAACGGATCAGTCTAGCTATAAATATCAGATGAAACGATATAGAATAAGAGGTATGACTAAACGCATAATAATCACAATGCCAAGCTGTGATAAATAAGTAATTGAAAATCAACAAGAGATTAATCAAATATCACAAAAATCTTCTCAAGGATCAAAAGGAATGTCATACTCTTTATTTCATTCATCAAACCATAAATATTGACAATTATATCAATTCAATCACAAAAGTCAATGACGCACAAATTCACCAATGCACAAATATTGATAAAAACTTATCAATGAAAATCACGAAAATTGGTGAAGCACAAAATCTAGAAATCATCTCAAGAAATCCAGAAATCACAAAAAGGGGGGGAAAGGCCTATCACAAACGGGAGCATAAAGCTCACCAATACGTGTATCACAAACGGAACGCTAATTCCATGGTCGCTAACCATCACAAATTGAGCCGAAGCTCCACAAACGGCCCGAAGACCATGGGTTGCTACCCCACCAATTTGAGCCGAAACTCCACAAAACGGGGTTTAGTCTCCCTTGCAGACAAAGAGACATCGCACATTGCTAGTCTAAATCATAAAAATGATCGTCGTTGATCATCAAGAAAGTGTCATTTACACTAAGCTAGTAAATATATAAATTTAGCTTCATGTCCCATAACCACTAGCTTAACTTAAATATTTACGAACAAATTGTAGATCTCCACTAGAAAATTGTCACAAGAGATTTAATCGAACAAGTCCAAGAATTAACCGACAAAGCAACCACTCGTTTTACTAGGTCGTTTAATTAGATTTCTCATACGAGTGAGGTAAAGGCTTGTATATACTAATAGATTGGAAAACGGTTTAAGAAACGAGCTTTGTAATAAAATAGTGTTGAAATCGTTTTGATGAAAGAATTTTGATATTTACTACTAGTATTGAAAACCTTTATGTTTTGAAGTGACAAATCACAAAAAAGATTGTAGGAACAATCAATCACTAAAATTCACATTCGAAGACGTGAATGAAATCCAAAGAAATCGATTGCGGAATCCATCGAAATGGATATTCCCAAAAATCCCGATATAAAAGTCATCAAGTCCATAATAAATGATAATCAACAAATCGGAATCAACATAAATCGATTAAAGTCGGAATTCCCAAGCGAATAGGCAAATAGGCAAAAGACTGCAGATTCAGACGTCCGAAATCAAGGATTCAGACGTCTGAATCTGGAAAATAAAATATTTTCCAAAACAGAATTCAGACGTCTGAATCCTTGATTTCAGACGTCTGAAATAGGCACTTTTTAGCCTATTTCCTTTCTGGTTCCAAACGAACCAATTCAGACGTCTGAAATCATATATTCAGACGTCTGAATCTGGGAATAGAAATCTTCCCAGAATAATATTCAGACGTCTGAATCTAACGTTTCAGACGTCTGAAATTGGGGTTCAGGGCTTTCCCTGAACCTAGACCAAAAATGGCCAAACGAATACCGGAAGCGATCGATCGAGCGACAATGACTAAGGATTTACGCCAAGGACAACCCAGCCTTAACGGCTCTTCGATACGCCTCAAATATCAATGTCCAAATATTCATAAAAGGATTTCCATAGATTTTGATTTCAAAACACCAAAAATGGGAATATACACCAAATCAATCCAAACCAAAATCAATTGCACAAGAATAAGTGTTAGGAATTCATACCTAACAATCGAAGATAATTATAGACTAAGATGTGAGATAAAAATCTCACCTTTGAACCCAAACAATTGAAGAAGAAGCTCGAAAGCAAAGAGAGAATCAACCTCTCTTCAACACAACCCAAACGAGCTTGAATCTATGCTCAAAAAGAAAAACATTCCCAAAGTTAGGTTTAGGAGTTTTTGAAATTCAAGAGAGAAGGAGTTGGAGAAGATGAGGAGAAGGCTTACCAATGGGTTCTTCTATTAGTTTGGGGCTAGAGTTTGATTTGCAAAAGAAAACTAGGGCTTGAGTTTCAATTTCCCATTCCACTCTCCATTGTTATAAAAGCTTGAGCATTAGGAAAATAGAAAGGAAGTAAATGAAGAGGAGAGGGTTGGGACTGAATACATAAGTGGGGTTATTGGGCTCAGCCCAAACCAAAGCCCTAAATAAAAAGTGGCAAAATTCCTCTAACTCCAAACATATCAAAGTTTATACTCAAAAATATCGCAAACGGCGTTTTGAACTCAATGGAAGTGGTCCCGAGTCCTAATTCGACCGTATGCAAAAAGTAGCTTTTCGGGCCAAATTCCGAGTATCGAAAAAATATTTAAACAAAATATTTAAATATAAAATCGATAAATATGCGGGTTGTTACAGACTCCCCTCCTTAAAGAAATTGCGTCCTCGCAATATTTAAGAAGAAAATATAAAGTAACAACCATAAAAGCATATTCAACACAAAAGAAATTTGAAATAAAAGGTTCACCTTAAAGAGCACAGGAAAGTAAGTCTGGACGCGTTCGCTCGATGAACTCTCTAGATTCCTAAGAACAATCCTTAGGATTTGAAGACCATTGAACTTTCACAAGCGGAACATCTTTATTTCGAAGTCGTTTGACTTCCGAAGCAATAATACGAACAGGATGTTGCTCAAAAGTTAGATTAGGCAAAACTTCAGTTTCTTCCACAACACCGGGCTCAAGAATAGAATCAGAATCTCGAAGGCATTTCCGCAATTGAGAAACGTGAAACACGTCATGAATGGCAGAAAACTGAGCCAGTAATAAAAGGCGATAATCCATGGAACCAATACGTTCAGTGATAGGAAATGGCCCAATATATCGAGGCGCTAATTTTCCCGATCGACTGAAACGTACAACACCTTTCATAGGTGAAACACGAATAAAAACAGAATCTCCAACAGAAAATTCTAATTTCCTTCTTCGATTATCGGCATAGGATTTTTGTCTACTCTGGGCTTATTTCATCCTATGTCGAATAAGTTCAATCTTCTCTGTGGAATCACGAATAAAGTCTAGACCTAGAACCAGCTTCTCACCGGCCTCAAGCCAACAAGAAGGAGATCAGCATGGCCTTCCACAGAGTGCCTCGAAAGGTGCCATACCAATACTAGATTGGAAGCTATTATTATAGGAAAATTCAACAAGTGAAATATGATCTTCCCAACTCCCACCGAAGTCAAGCACACAAGCACGAAGAAGATCTTCAAGGGTTTGATTCACACGCTCGGTTTGTCCATCAGACTGGAGGTGATAAGCGGTGCTAAAATTAAGCTTCGTTCCCAAAGCTTTTTGAAGACTCTTTCAGAATCCACTAGTAAACAATGGATCGCGGTCACTAACAATAGAAGTAGGAACTCCATGTAATTTAACAATCTCTTTAACAAAGAGTTTGGCCAAAAGAGGAACGGTTCGGTTAGACCGAACGGGAATAAAATGGACGGATTTAGTAAGTCTATCAACTACAACCCATAAGCTATCATGACCCGAACGAGAACGGGGAAGGCCATCTATAAAATCCATGGAAATTTGGTCCCACTTCCAAATTGGAATTTCTAAAGGTTGCAATAACCCACCAGGCCTTTGATGTTCGGCGTTGACAAGTTGGCAAGTCATGCAACAATTAACAAAGTTAGCAATATCAGATTTCATTCCCTCCCAATAATAAAGTCGCATCATATCCGCGCACATTTTACTACTACCGGGATGAATGGTAAATTTAGAACGATGTGAATCTTCTAAAATATCTTTTCGAAGATCACAAATATTTGGCACGAAAAGTCTACCAAATTTCCGAATGTCGCCACGAGAATCGATATCAAAGTCTTTCAAACCTTCAATATCAATTTTATCCTTAATATTTTGGCCAAGAAGAGCCAATTCAGGATCTAGCCCTTGAGCTTCAAGAATGCGGTCTAAAAGAGAAGGATGAGCCTCAAGGCTACATAAAACAAGAGATGAACATAAATCGAAAATACGGTCTCGAATTTTGCAAGTGGATAAAATCTCGAGATCGTTCCATTCGGAAATCATCATAGAAACAGCAGCTTGTTGTTTACGGCTAAGAGCATCGGCGACACGATTACCCTTACCGGGTGTATAAAGAATATCAAGATCATAAGGAGCAAGGAACTCGAGCCAACGTTGTTGACGCAAATTAAGTTCCTTTTGAGAAAATAAATACCTAAAAGACTTATGATTGGTATAAAGAACAAATTTCTCTCCTAAAAGATAATGACGCCAAATTCGAAGAGCGAAAACAATAGCCGCGAGTTCTAAATCATGTGTGGCATATCTAGTCTCGGCCAGCTTTAATTGCCTAGAAGCATAAGCAATAACACGTTCTTTTTGCATAAGAACGGCACCCAAACCAACGCGACTAGCATCGGTATAAACAACGAAATCTTGATTCCCCTTGGGAATAACAAGAATAGGAGCATTAGAAAGAAGTTCCTTTAGTTTCTGAAAAGAAGTTTCACATTTGTCCGACCAAATGTATTTAACACCTTTCTTCGTTAAGCTAGTGAGAGGCACGACAATCTTAGAAAAGTCTTTGATAAAACGGCGGTAATAACCTGCCAATCCAAGGAAGCTACGGACCTCCGTCACACTCTTCGGTCTCTTCCAACTTTGAATCGCTTCAATCTTTAAAGGATCTACGAAAATTCCGGATTCGGAAATAAAATGACCGAGAAACTTCACACTAGATTGCCAAAAATGGCATTTAGAAAATTTTGCTTTTAATTGATTACTCCTAAGAGTTTCCAACACAATCCAAAGATGCTTTTCATGCTCCTCCTCGGTTTTTGAATACACAAGAATATCATCAATAAAGATGAGAACAAATCGGTCGAGGAAGTCTTTCAAACTCTATTCATATGGTCAACGAAATAAGCCGGAGCATTCGTAAACCAAATGGCATAACAAGCCATTCATAAGATCCATAACGAGTACGGAACGATGTCAAAGGAATGCTATCCTCTGCAATTCGAAGCTGATGAAATCCAGTAGCTAAGTCTAATTGTGAAAAGACTCTAGCACCACTAAGTTGATCGAATAGATCATCAATCCGAGGTAAAGGATATTTATTTTTGATAGTAAGATCATTAAGCTTGCGGTAGTCAATGCAAAGCCTAAGTGTACCATCGGATTTCTTCACAAAAATAGCCGAAGCTCCTCAAGGCGAGGAACTTGAGCGAATAAATTGCTTCGTTTCTAAATCGGATAATTGTATGCGCATCTCCTCATTTTCTTTATTGGACATGCGATAAGGAGGACGAGTAATAGGTTGAGCTCCAGGGATAAGATTAATTCTAAACTCAATTGCTCGCTTAGGTGGTAATCCTAAAACGGGATCAAATATGTCGGAAAATTCACGAAAAATGTGAATAAGAGAAATCATATCTTCCTCATCATTACCGTCATCATGAGGATTTAAAGAATATAAAGATGCAACCAAGCGGGAATCCGAATCTTTAAGATTAATAGAAATCTGCTTAACAGATTGAGGATATCGAAGATGAATAGTCCGCTCAGGACATAGGATATGAGCTTCATAACGGTTAAGCCAATCCATTCCCAAAATCATTCCAAAGCCTAAATAACGCATGACATGCAAATCGGCTCGGAAAGAAAAATCACCCAAAAGAATCTCGACATCATTACAAAATAAACTGATTGTTGCGGATCCACCAACCGGATTCGCAATTCTCAAAGAAGTCATTAAAGCAACAACACTTAAAGAAAAAGTATCAACAAGTTCTTTTGATATAAAAGAATGGGATGCACCCGTATCAAAAAGAACTCGAACGGGTTGATCACAAAATATAATGATGCCATCAAGGATAGAATGAGACATACCTTGACCACGAGATGTGTTGCCAGGGGCTTGAGCAACATTTAACTTTCCCTCCTTCTTGCCCTGAAGCTTGGGGCATGAAGATATAACATGGCCGGGACCTTTACAGTAGCGACAAGAGAGAGAGTTTGGACACTTGTTCGTGTAATGGTCCTTCGAACCACAATTATAGCATTCCCCACGACCAAAGGAAGAAGTCTTTGTCACAGGGGTTGCTTGCTTCCCTTTCTTATTGGGATAAGCACCTTTGAATTTATTAGGCCATTTCTTGTTGTTGTTGAAGCCTAGTTTGGAACCCACCACTTCAACATCATTTTCCCTATCCGCTTCTTCAAGACGAAGAGCTATATCAATGAGTTGGTCGAAAGAAACTTCTAATTTTAGAAGTAATGGCTTCTTGAGACTCTTGTTCAAGCCATAGACAAATCTCTGATTTTTCTTCAATGGGGTGTTAATATATTCAACCCCGTATTTAGAGAGAGATTCAAAAGACGCGACATAATCTGCCACGGAAGATTCACCTTGAACAAGGTCAATAAAACGGCGAGCCAAAGTCACCTTCTCAGCTTCTGGTACGAATTTTAACTCGAAGCGCTCTCGGAATTTCTCCCAAGTGAGATCCGCTTCATTTATTTCAGAAATCAGAAGCTCGTACCAGTCTAATGCTCTTTCTTGGAGCATACTAGAAGCCACCTGAACTCGGTGAAGATCAATGAGGTTCATGCGAGAAAAGATTCGATCGCATGTCCTTAACCAAGCGTGGACTTCAATAATAGTTTCAGAACCTTTAAATGGCTTCCCACCCAGGTTGGTGTAATCATTGCACAAATGTGCAAACCCAGATTTAGGGTGAGTGTGTTCCGGATTAGAACCAGCTGCTTCAGCATTCGTGACAAGGTCAAGA
The DNA here is from genome assembly GCA_030765085.1 of Allium cepa. Taxonomy (NCBI): domain Eukaryota; kingdom Viridiplantae; phylum Streptophyta; class Magnoliopsida; order Asparagales; family Amaryllidaceae; genus Allium; species Allium cepa. The sequence continues at coordinate 70,333,590 of CM060938.1, read as the reverse complement.
AGTTGTTGGGTAGTCATAAAAACTCCATCTTGGGGAGTAGCACTAGATTGACCGGCGCTGGGACCGCCAGGTCTAACCATTTCTCTTCCTTTAGAAAGAAATAAAGAAGAAGAAAAAGGTTATTCACCAAATGAATATCAAGCAAGGAATCATAAAGAAAATAGGATGAATCGGTACGAAGACTCGAATAAATCCTAAGGCACGACTCCTAAGAAGGACTTAGGACTATGATCCTTGTTAAATTATTCTACATTGTTCCCAAGTTTGGCTCTTATACCATGCTGTGACGCCCCACCTCTATACCCACGCTAGCCAAGGACACTACGGCGTAATGCCGTCAACTAGCACGGAGAATAAGGCTGTTGAGGAGCGACCATCTGTATAATTGCTTTGTGCGAGTACCGATATGCCAGATAAAATGTTACTTGCATTCTTTTCAAGAGGACATCCGACATACCGACACAAGCTCAAAGCTACTACACAGTGGCTATTATGTCTTCGGAAACAAATATCGAAATAACAATAACACAAATCAGTCACAGATAATTCATATCACAAAGGAGGATAGATATGAATATATATAACACATAAAGTGTTCATCAGAGTAGTAGTCAAGCAAGACCCACACTATCACAAAAGAATAGTTACAAGAACTACACAAAAGAATAAGTATACATCATAGAGTCTATATCTCAAATGTGTACACCAAAATAAACTACTAATCTAAGTAGTTAGCCAAAAGTCAGAGAAATCAATCCTAAGTGAGAAGTCAAGTTGAAGAACCTGCAACATCTCGGTCTGACCCGAGTATTATTTAATAAGAAAATAATAAACGGATCAGTCTAGCTATAAATATCAGATGAAACGATATAGAATAAGAGGTATGACTAAACGCATAATAATCACAATGCCAAGCTGTGATAAATAAGTAATTGAAAATCAACAAGAGATTAATCAATATCACAAAAATCTTCTTAAGGATCAAAAGGAATGTCATACTCTTTATTTCATTCACCAAACCATAAATATTGACAATTATATCAATATCAATCACAAAAGTCAATGACGCACAAATTCACCAATGCACAAATATTGATAAAAAATTATCAATGAAAATCACGAAAATTGGTGAAGAACAATTCTAGAAATCATCACAAGAAATCCAGAAATCACAAAAAGGGGGGGGGGGAAAGGCCTATCACAAATGGGAGCATAAAGCTCACCAACACGTGTATCACAAACGGAACGCTAATTCCATGGTTGCCAACCATCACAAATTGAGCCAAAGCTCCACAAACGGCCCGAAGACCATGGGTTGCTACCCCACCAATTTGAGTCGAAACTCCACAAAACGGGGTTTAGTCTCCCTTGCAGACAAAGAGACATCGCACATTGCTAGTCTAAATCACAAAAATGATCGTCATTGATCATCAAGAAAGTGTCAATTACACTAAGCTAGTAAATATATAAATTTAGCTTCATGTCCCATAACCACTAGCTTAACCTAAATATTTACGAACAAATTGTAGATCTCCACTAGAAAATTGTCTCAAGAGATTTAATCGAACAAGTCCAAGAATTAACCGACGAAGCAACCACTCGTTTTACTAGGTCGTTTAATTAGATTTCTCATACGAGTGAGGTAAAGGCTTGTATATACTAATAGATTGGAAAACGGTTTAAGAAACGAGCTTTGTAATAAAATAGTGTTGAAATCGTTTTGATGAAAGAATTTTGATATTTACTACTAGTATTGAAAACCTTTATGTTTTGAAGTAACAAATCACAAAAAAGATTGTAGGAACAATCAATCACTAAAATTCACATTCGAAGACGTGAATGAAATCCAAAGAAATCGATTACGGAATCCATCGAAATGGATATTCCCAAAAATCCTGATATAAAAGTCATCAAGTCCATAATAAATGATAATCAACAAATCGGAATCAACATAAATCGATTAAAGTCGGAATTCCCAAGCGAATAGGCAAATAGGCAAAAGACTGCAGATTCAGACGTCTGAAATCAAGGATTCAGACGTCTGAATCTGGAAAATAAAATATTTTCCAAAACAGAATTCAGACGTCTGAATCCTTGATTTCAGACGTCTGAATAGGCACGTTTTAGCCTATTTCCTTTCTGGTTCCAAACGAACCAATTCAGACGTCTAAAATCATATATTCAGACGTCTGAATCTGGGAATAGAAATCTTCCAAGAATAATATTCAGACGTCTGAATCTAACGTTTCAGACGTCTGAAACTGGGGTTCAGGGCATTCCGTGAACCTAGACCAAAAATGGCCAAACGAAAACCGGAAGCGATCGATCGAGCGACAACGACTAAGGATTTACGCCAAGCGACAACCCAGCCTTAACGGCTCTTCGATACGCCTCAAATATCAATGTCCAAATATCCATAAAAGGATTTTCACAGATTTTGATTTCAAAACATCAAAAATTGGAATATACACCAAATCGATCCAAACCAAAATCAATTGCACAAGAATAAGTGTTAGGAAATCATACCTAACAATCGAAGATAATTATAGACTAAGATGTGAGATAAAAATTTCACCTTTGAACCCAAACAATTGAAGAAGAAGCTCGAAAGCAAAGGGAGAATCAACCTCTCTTCAACACAACCCAAACGAGCTTGAATCTATGCTCAAAAAGAAGAACATTCCCAAAGTTAGGTTTAGGAATTTCTGAAATTCAAGAGAGAAGGAGTTGGAGAAGATGAGGAGAAGGCTTACCAATGGGTTCTTCTATTAGTTTGGGGCTAGAGTTTGATTTGCAAAAGAAAACTAGGGCTTGAGTTTCAATTTCCCATTCCACTCTCCATTGTTATAAAAGCTTGAGTATTAGGAAAATAGAAAGGAAGTAAATGAAGAGGAGAGGGTTGGGACTGAATACATAAGTGGGGTTATTGGGCTCAGCCCAAACCAAAGCCCTAAGTAAAAAGTGGAAAAATTCCTCTAACTCCAAACATATCAAAGTTTATACTCAAAAAGATCGCAAACGGCGTTTTGAACTCAATGGAAGTGGTCCCGAGTCCTAATTCGACCGTATGAAAAAGTAGCTTTTCGGACTAAATTCCGAGTATCGAAAAAATATTTAAACAAAATATTTAAATATAAAATCGATAAATATGCGGGTTGATACACTTAATGTGGTTTAGATGAAAATTAAGAATAATTAGTTAATTGGTTTGTAATTAATTAATTGATTAAGTAAGCAGGATTTAAAAAGGGTAATTGAAGTAATTAATTTAATTTATTTGAACTAATTAGAAATGGTATGGCAAATTAATATTTCTTACGAATGATTGAATGATACTGTATGTCTTAGATTAGTTGATAACTCTGATATGTGATATGTGATATGATATGTTGTTGGGTTGAACTGTGATAATATTGTTGTATATCTATGATAAATGGCTATGTAAATATGTAATTCTGGATATAAATGGAATCGATTAAAACTTAAGCAATTTTTTTTAAGATGTTATTAGATTCGAAGAGACCGGGATCGGGTATAAGTAAATACCCGAAACCACTTCGATTAGTAAAATAAATTCTTTATAAATTGGATAAGTGAAATTATACAGGCTGGAATGGAAAGAATTGAGTAACATGGACATTTAACCTGAAACTTTTGTGGGTGACAAATGACTGACCTTGCTTAATACAACGTGATAGGTGGTTATCACTTTGCGTTTGGTGGCGAACGGGGCCCCTACATGTTCCTGGGAAAGGGTTGGTTAACCGAGTTGGTGAAGAAGTCGAAAGGCTAGTTGTAAAAGCAAGGGCAGGATACCATTGTATGCCACGGTGGGGCTGGGATGGTTGAAAAGCCTGCTAGTCGAGAATGGCCGCTGTCGATGGTTGAAAAGCCTAGACCGTTACACAACTGGATTCCTTAAAACGTTGAATTTATTTTATATTCAGCGATGTGATTTATTTAACGATCTGTGATAGACTATATTGATCATATTGGGAATTGAAATTATTGAATGCTATGCTTGGCAAAATAATATACAGATATTTTAAGAAATGAAAATATATATATAAAGTTTGGATTTTTTAAAGGAAATGAAAAAAAATTCTTAAGTAAATAATTATTGGGAATTGAAAATTGAGTAATAAATTTTAAAGGGAATTAAAAACCAGGAAATCGGTTGAAATCGATTTATTGTTTTGGAAACAGTGATTTAAAGGAAAATGAGAAATGGAAATTTGTAAATTGGTTTATAAATGAAGTGGAATATTTATCAGTAGATAAATTTGAAAGTCTAGATTCCGGTGGAATTTATAAGAAAAGGTGCAAAAAATACAAGGCGATTTATTTTTAAAAGTTGGAAAGTATATTTTCCTGAAAAAATAAGTATATTTTTCAAAGAAAAGATTTCAAAGTATAAACTAAAAGTTTAAAAATGTTTCTTTTAGAATGTTTTAGAAAACATATTATTTTAATTATTTTTAGGTGAAAAGTAAATATTTATCTATGTTAATTTTGGTAGTTAATTATTTTTAAAGGTAAATTAGCACTATGATTTTTAAAAAGGAATTTTAACATAAATATTTGGTACAATAACTTTATTTTTAAAGGAAATGTTGGTTTAAGTTCTACTTAAAAATTCTTATAGAATTTCTTAAGTATTGTTTTTATTTAAGAAATTTTTAGTAGCCTTAATGTAAATAATTGAAGTATATATTTTTGTAAGTGATTATAAAGAGATGGAAATGTGTTTTAAAAATAAAAGGTGGTTTTATTTTTAAAGTGTTGAAAGAAATTTACGGGTTTGGGACGTAAATTAAATTGGCATAAATCAAGAAGGATTTATTAACTTATTAAACGGATTTTATTGAGATGGAAAGTGTATTTCCCTGAAAAGCTAAGTATATTTTCAAAGAAATATTTCTAAGTATAAGTTAGAGGTTTTAAAGTGGTTTTAAAAGAATGTTTTTGTAAGAAATTATTATTTGGTAATTTTATAATTTTTAAAAAGTAAATATTTATTAAGTTAATTATATAAGTAAATTATTTTAAAGGTTTAGCTTGTATTATGATTTAAAAGATAATTATTTAATATTTATACCTAATAGAATAACTTTTATTTTAAATTTAGTTTTGGATTAAGTTTTACATGAGAAATTATTATAAATTTCATAACTAGTATTTCAATAAGTGTTTTAAGTAGTGTTTATTTTAAGTGTTTTAAAGTATATATTTTTGGACAAAGTGATTTAGATTATTTAAAAATCTTGAGTATTATGACGTGGTGACTTTCAGTGGATATAAGACCATTGGGTGGAAATTTATTCCATAAGAGAAAAAGTGATTTGAAAACTATTTTCAAAGGGTTGAAGTGTTGAAAAATATCTTGCGAAGATATTTTGAAATAAAAATTTTGGAAAATTATAAAAGCTTGATGGTTTTTGTGGATGTTATATGATGGTTAAATAACCGACTATTAATATTTGGTAATGTGTTGATTGTTTCGAAGAGACCGAGATCGGGATTAATTTCTTGAAAACCACTTCGATCTGGTTTAAACGTTTACATGAGGAAGACAAGAGCTTGGAGTCGAAGATGGAGCATCGAATTGCAAGGGCTAATCGCTACTAATCTTGAATGTGATTCCAAAATGGATGTAGTAGGAGTAGTGCCTTCTGTTCCATTCGGACCGAGAACGGACTTGTATGGATGAAAGCTATCAGAACATCATCAGGTGGACAATTTGCATTCTAAGTGAGATATGTTCTAAAAAGATAATGCATAGCGTCGAGCCTCATCAACCGGGAATGGCTAAAACAGGGGTGGTGTAGTAAGGCACTAATTAAGGTAAGGTCATCCCTGTCTAGATGTCCTTTTTAATTCGGCTGTGTGGGCGGTTGCTGATCCCAACCGTGAGGTGATGTTATTCGGACTATCCAGTAAGGGGTGCCTTCGGTCTTGTGTGGCAGGAGATCAGGATGGATCCTCGGTACTCTGATGTAGACCAGGTACTGTGACGAGAGGTACCCCAGTAGCCCTACCATTGATGGAAACCCAATCTCCAATAAGTGCATTTGGACTTGTTTGTATACCTATTATGCTAGAATTTAATGAATGTAACAATTTCGTCTATTTGAATAAGTATTTGTATACAGACACTACTATAATATAAGAGGATTTGATAAGAAATATTTTGGTTATCGCAAGGTAAAAACCCGACATGTTTATTTGTGGCGTGGTCTTACGAGATACCTTTGATTTTCAAAGGATTTTGAAACACTAAAAATCCAATTGAGTGTGTTTTCTCACGCTGTTTTTCCAGACTAACTCGGGTGTTATTTTACTATAATGCTCGGGTTAGACCGAGTATTATAGAGTACAGATTCTGGATGGATTGCTTTGGAACTCAAGGGATACGCTAAATGGCGAGACGTATTACACATATTTGATGTATATTTCGCTGTGTATGGTTAACTGCATAATCATCTTTTGTGAGGACAGGTTATGATAACTATCCAGTTGTGTGCTATGAATTTTGTTGTACTCTGATGATGTAATGTATATAACAGATACAGTTCTTTTTGTATAAAGATTCAGTCATTTAACTATTATATATTGTTCCGCTGCGATGGTGAGATTCTAATGTTGTTTTGTTTTCTATTCCTTCTTCTACCTCCTTCTTATTTCCCTTATGGTCTAGTTTTATGGCATTCGATTATTTGGCATTTAATACAATGGACATATTGATGTCGATTTTCGAGCATCGAAAAATCGGGTCGTTACATCTGCAGCATGGTTTCTTCATGAGCATTGCAGCCCTTTGATATGCTAAAAATAAATGCATGAAAAAAATAAAAATATGCAGATGGACCTAGATGCAAATAGAAAATAGAAAATATTTGACCTTTATTTACTAAAATGTTAGCTTTTATCTCCCCCTTTTGTTATCAGCAAAAGAGTAATAGTGTTAGAAAAAATAGAAATCAAGTGATAGACATTAATATAATACTAATACCCAATCGAGTAGAAATATTGAATTTTAAAAAAAAATCATAAATACTTTGTTTGTTGCATATTCCACTTTAGAATAATAGGGATGGCGTCGGTATACAAAACTATATACTTGTGTCTATTTGTGGTATATATATTAGGAATTTGAGTATCTACTAACCATGCATAACTTTAGGACTTTTATATGAGATTAGTAGTATTCCCAATTTTTATAAAAAAATGAATTTCAAGTATCTTCTAACCATGCATAACCATGAGGACTTTTAAATGAGATTAGAATCAACTTGTCTATTTAATTAATCAATTTGGATATGTGTTCCATACGTGCATAACCGTGAGGACTTTTAAATGAGCGTGGAACCACATAATCAAAAATTCCAAGTAATTAACCCATGCATAACTGTGAGGACTTTAAATGAGAGTGAATACTTTGGATGTTTTTATTTCTTAAAAAAATATAATAAATTGGAAAACGAATGGTTTCCTATTAAAAATACAACATGTTGACGTGCTATATTGGATTTTGATGAGTGATGGTCGTTAAAATTATGATAAAAATAAAGATGGTCAGGGAATATTTACCAACAAAAAGTTTTTATAACTCTTGTTTAAATTTCTAAAGAAATTTACTAATTATACTTTCTCAAGTTATAATATATGATTAATTCCAATACTCATTACTTTTTCAATCACTATTTATCTTTTTGATAATCAGTTGGAGTTAGATTAATTAATTTAGGCATTTAAGTTCATAATCAGAAATATAGAATCAAGTTTTTAAGATGCCTAAACTGAGACGCAAACGACAAAAACTATTTTCTGGAAGGGGTTTTGTAAAAATGTCTGCCAATTGAGAATCGGTTGTAATGAAATTTATTGTAACGACCCGTATTTTTACGGATCGAAACATTGTTAAACTGTATTCTTTAAGTCGTATTTCCATAAGTTAATTTGTCCAAGAGTTGAGTCGTATGAAGGCAAGAGTCGTGACTGACTTAGTGGTGTTGAGCGACTCATGGTAGTGGCCGACTTAAGATAGGTAGCGACTTAAGGAAGGTGGCCGAGTTATAGAAGCTTAGGTCGTGTGGGAGTTAGCTCGTGTGAGCGACTTAAGGTGTTGTCGAGTTAAGGTGTGGCCGACTTAAGGTGGTAGGCGAGTTAGTGGGTTGGATCGACTCATAGGGTGACCGATCTAAGAAGGCTACGGCTTAACATGGTTAGCGGGTTAACGAGTTAGGAGATAGGTCGTTGGCGACTTAATACAGTGGACGGGTTAAGGGCTTAATGACCTATAGTATTTGGAGCGACCTAAGGTAGTTGACGACTTACGGGTTGGCCTATGTTGTAGTTAAGTCGTGAACGATCTAAGGCTTGAGTCGTGTGTGTTTTTAGGTCGTCTCATAGTTAAGTCGTGTGATCCTTTGTTGAGTCGCGCGTGTTAGGTCGCATGCATGTTTAGGTCGCGTAGGTGTTGGGTCGGCACTAGGGCTAAGTCGTTAGGTCGGAGGCTTTTTGAGTCGTGTGCAGTTAGGTCGGCCTCTCCGATGAGTCGTAGGCCGTAACTCGCACGCGTGTTAGGTCGTTGGGCCGGCTGTTGTGTTAAGTCGTTAGGGCTTGGGTCGTGGACGACTCAGGGGATAGGTTGGCGGCGACTCAAGGGGCGGCGACTCAGGGAGATTTCAGCCTATAAATAGAAGGGGTTCGCCTCATTTTTGGCACCGGATTTTGAAGCGACGAAGTGCTGCCATTTTGAGAGCTCGACTACATCACTTCTTCACTTCTTTTCTCCACTCTAATCTAGTGATTCCTTCCATCTAAATTGAAGATCAAATCGAAGATCCAAGAGCCAAAGTTGAAGATCTTCATCCAACAAAGAGAGATTTCATCGACTGAAGTGAGATTTTGCCGGATCAAGCTTAGATCTTTGCTGTCCAGATCTGAAGTTGGTTGTTTTTGAGGTGTTTAGGTGATTCAGTGAGTGGTAGTTATCTCTCACACGGATCCAAGGGAGTATATTGGATTGATGGCTTGTTTATGTGTTAAAGATAGTGATTTCTTGCATTTTCCCCCTAAGTATGCATGTAGATCTATCATCTATGAAGTTTTGACACCTATTTTACTACATGTTCACTTATGCAAGTTCATTCATCAAGTTGTAGAGATATTGTTCATAATTCATGCTTGTTAGAATGCATGTTAGATTTGAACTCTTTATTTACGAAATTGCCATTATTGTTGTAATTGCTTATTAGATCTTGTTTGAATGAATGATTACTTGGATTGATGTTTGATTTGATTGATTAGTTGATCGATAACTTGATTTGAACAAGTTGGTCGAAGATGATTCAAAAGCTAAGTGGAAAGGCTCTTGAATGGTGAAAGCTGCTTGTGGCATATGAAGCGGATGTGGAAGTCATATGGATAGATTCGATGATGATGGACTTTGTCATGATGCGATGGGGCAAACCATGATGTGAGATGGGACTTTGCTATGATGCGTTGAAGCAAAGCATGATGTGTGAAAGCCTTGGTTTAATCCAGACGGGATCATCCCAAGCATGTTGATAACTCGGTGATGCGGTCCGGGTTGGTTGATAATGGTGGGCTCGAGAGGCGCTTGAGCTAGTGTGAGAATAGTCGTCGAGGAGGATGACTAGTAGGCTTGGATCTTATCGTTATTGAAGGTTCTAGCATGCTCAAAGCAAGAGTACGTTGGAACGGGTCACGATGACGTTCCAGACACGGGTCATGATGACGTGTTAGTACTCTGGGCAGATGCGATAGTCCTAGGCACGGGTCATGATGACGTGCGGAGTTATGTCTAGAACCGGGGTTGCCATTAGCCCTTGACGGACGGCTGAAAGAAGGTGCCGGTCATTCAATTAACGGTGAAATCGAGGCAATGATAACGGTGATAGCCAGAGTCATGGATGTTTGGTTGTATCATCATTCGGCCTCAAGAGCGGGGTTTTCTGGGTGCTTATCTGATCTTGGTTTAGGCCTTGGGGGTTTGTACTTGGAAAACATCGACCTTGACTCGAGTGATAATTACTTTACTTTAAATGTCTGCTTTGTTATGCTTGTTTCTGCTTAGTGGGTCTGGGGGCTATCACTGTAGAATGAGGTGGAGTGGGATGGTTGAGTTCCTATTCCTTTTATCCTTTTTGCTCTTTTGGTATGTTTGATAGTTAATTTACTGCTCACTAAGACTGTTGTCTGACTCAAGGTTTTATGTTCAACTCTTATTACCTTGGGCTGTTCATCCATGTTGGGATGGGCAGACTAGGTAGCAGGTGACAGGTGCTATTCTTGCCTACCAATGCTGTTGATGACGAAGACGAGCTGGAGGCTTTTGCATATTGTTTTCTTACTATATGTACTGGATATTCCGCTGTTTGTTTGATACTCTGAGTGTTATGTAGTGAGGCTTGATGTATTGACTATTCAAATGATTGTATAAGACTATTATGAGTTTATATGATGAGACTTCTGTTCTATAGAGCTTCACTATGTATATTTTCTATTGTATTTTATCCATGCGTTGTGAGTAATACGATAGAGTTTCTGTTTTATCTTACCCTGACTATCGTCCATGGCTGCCTGGCACGCCTTTCAGCGCACCATTCTCTTGTTTTAGTGCGGGAGTCATGGGCGGTCGTCACATTTGGTATAAGAGCTTTGGTTAATCGATTTTAGCCAATGCTCGCTGACGTAACTACGTATGAGAGACGTAATTGTAATTTTGATGGATGATTACTATATATAATATAGTAGTTTAGAAGGATTTGAACTCCTTATGTAGTTGTTTCTCAAGGTGTTCTAAATCATTCCTTTTTGTAGATATTAAGGATGAGTCGAAGTGAGAGACAAGCTGCTAGGGAAAGCCGTGCTGCTGGGAGAGCTACTGACTATGCTGCAATGTTCGAAGCTATGATGACTTCGATCATGAGAAGGATACCAACTTCAGGATCATCAGTAGATGTTGGGGTTCAAGTTCAAGCTCCAAGACCAGTGGATTTTGCTAAGTTGTGCCAGGACTATACTGCTCTTGGAGGAAAGGTTTTCTTGGGAACAGAATCAACCATTGAAGTGCAGAGATGGATTGATGCTTGTAGAAGGATCTTTGGTGATTTGGGAATTGAGGACGCAACTAAGAGGAAGCTTGCATCAAGACAGCTTCAAGGGAGAGCTTCTGATTGGTGGAACTCTATCACCATTGATACTCCAGAGGAAGAGATCACTTGGGAGCAATTCCAAGTAAGATTTGAAGCTAAGTTCATTTCTACGGCTCAGAAATATGTTCTGTTTAAGAAGTTTGTGGAGCTCAAGCAAGGTGGGAGACCAGTTGTTGAGTATGTTTCTGAGTTTGAAGATTTGTCCAAGTATGCTCGGTTGTATATTGAATCTCCCTATCAGAAGAATGAGAAGTTTGTGACAGGCTTGGACAGTTATCTTGGGAGACAGTTGGTGGATCATCTAGACGATCCATTTGAGAAGCTTGTGGAGAAAGCTCTCAGGCACGAGAGTTTGTTTCCTAAGGAAGAGTCTGTTGTTGCTGTGACCAAGGAAGAGTCCAAACCACAATAGGGTGGAAACAAGAAGAGGAAGCAGCAGCAACAGAAGGGTAAGGATGGCCAGAAGATACCAAAGGGTGAAGTGGCCTGCTACAATTGTCGGCAGAAGGGCCATTTCTCTAGGGATTGCAAGAATCCAAAGGTGCGGTTGAAGTGCCACAACTGTGATAAGCTGGGACATATCAAGAAGGACTGTCCAGAACCGAGGAAAGATAAGAAGATTGTGCAAGCTTATGCTTTGGGAGCTGTTCCATCGTCTTCGAAAGCTCCTACTGTTGATGAGAAAGGGAAGAGTGTGGTGGTTCAAGGTACTCTTTCCATTTGTGTTGTTCCAGTTAGAGTGTTGTTTGATACTGGAGCGTCGCATTCATTTGTTTGTGATGATCTTGTAGGCCGGTTGGGTTTGGAGCCGGAAATTGTTGATAGACCATTGGTTGTGACTAATCCAGTTGGGGGTTCGTCTTGTTTGTGTATGGTATGCCGTGGTCTAGTTGTAGCGAGTCATGATTGCTCTTTTGTTTGTGATTGTTTTGTTCTGAACTTTGCGGGGTTTGGAATTATTTTGGGTATGGACTGGCTTAGGAAGTATGCGGCAAAGGTTGATTGTGAGAAACTGGAGGTGACAGTCGGGAATGTGGAAGGGCGAAAGGTTGTGATACGATGTAAGCATGAAGAAGGCGTCTTCATGGGTTTCATGTATTCGCTGGTTGTTCCACGGGATGGACTGTCATCGATGCCGGTTGTGAATGGATTTGAGGACGTCTTTGACGAGGTCAAAGGGTTACCGCCGCATAGGGAGATCGAGTTTCCTATCGATCTAGTTGAGGGAGCCAGACCTGTTGCGATGCCTCTTAGACGGATGGCGCCTAGAGAACAACAAGAGCTGAAGGTGCAAGTTGATGACCTTTTTCGGAAAGGATTCATTCGACGTAGTGTGTCCGAATGGGGTGCACCAGTTGTGTTCGCAACCAAAGCGGATGGATCGTTGAGGTTGTGTGTGGATTATCGTGAGCTGAATAAGGTGACTAAGAAGAACAAGTATCCATTGCCGAGAATAGATGACTTGTTTGATCAGCTTCACGAAGCTAAGGTGTTTTCTCAGATGGATTTGGCAACGGGATTTCACCAGTTGAGAGTGGCTAAGGATAGTGTGCCGAAGACTGCTTTTAGGACACCATCCGGTTTTTATGAGTGGCTGGTAATGCCGTTTGGACTGACTAACGCACCAGCATATTTTGTGGATCTTATGAATAGAGTGTTCAGAGATCAGTTGAACAAGTTTGTACTTGTGTTCGTGGATGATATTCTGATTTATTCCAGAACTGAGGAAGAGCACAAGACGCACTTGCGTATTGTTTTGGAAATCTTGCGGAAGCATCAGCTGAAGGCTAATTTTTCGAAGTGTCACTTCTGGAAGAGTGAAGTGAGGTTCTTAGGCCATGTTATCTCTGGAAATGGAATAGCGGTTGATCCCGCTAAGGTGGCAGCGATCCAGGATTGGATTAGACCTAAGAATGCATCTGATGTGAGAAGTTTTCTTGGATTAGCAGGATATTATCGTCGGTTTATCAAAGACTTTTCCAAGATAGCTGCACCATTGACAGGATTGACGAAAAAGAACCAAGTGTTCAGATGGGATGCTAAGTGTGAGCAAGCTTTCGTAATCCTGAAAGAGCGACTGACAAGTGCTCCTGTTTTGACTATCCCGAGTGGGAATGATGAGATGGTGGTTTACACCGATGCATGTGGTACTGGACTTGGAGCAGTGCTAATGCAAAGGATAAAGTTGTTGCGTATGCAAGTCGACAACTGAAGCCGCATGAAAGGAATTACCCGACTCGTGATTTGGAGTTAGCGGCGATTGTTTTTGCTCTGAAGATGTGGAGACATTATCCATTGGGAGTTCGATTCGAGTTGTTTACGGATCATAAGTCGTTGAAGTATCTGTTCTCCCAAAAGGATTTGAATCTTCGGCAGCAAAGGTGGCTAGAGTTTTTGGCATCATATGATTTTGGTATAGCCTATACTCCGGGAAAAGGTAATGCAGTGACCGATGCGTTAAGTCGAAGACATGCAGGATTGGGAGCCATGTTTTCGGAATGGAAGAATCTTGAGTATTTGGCTGGATTTGACTTCAGGCCTAGATGTGAATTGGAACCTGAGATGTTGGCAAACTTATCGATAAGACCTACTCTTATGGAAAGGATTGGCAAGAGCCAAAAGCGAGACGATAAACTTGTCAAGATTATCCGCGATTTGGAATCTGGATTGAATCCAGAAAAGGATAAAGGATTCGAGGTCGATCGAGAGGGTTGGCTTCGGAAGCAAGGACGACTAGTTGTTCCTGATATAGATGGATTGAGAGATGAAGTTCTAAGGGAAAGTCATCACTCGAAGTTGACGATTCATCTAGGTGGAAATAAGATGTATCGGGATATAAAGAGAACCTATTACTGGGAAGGAATGAAAAAGGATGTTGGAAATTTTATTTCCAAGTGTATGAACTGCCAGTTGGTGAAGGCTGAGCAGAAGAAGCCCAGTGGATTGCTTCAGCCATTAGAGGCTCCTACATGGAAGTGGGAGCAGATATCGATGGATTTTATCGATGGTCTACCTAGAACCAGGGTAGGAAATGAAGGGATTTGGGTCATCGTAGATTGTTTGACCAAGAGTGTAAGATTCATTCCTGTTCGATCAACTAGGACTGCATCGAAATTGGTTGAGTTGTATGTTAAGTGGATAGTTCGATTCCATGGTATTCCGAAGAGTATAGTGAGCGATCGAGACCCATTGTTCACTAGTGGATTTTGGAAAAGCTTCCAAGAAGTTTTGGGAACCGAGTTGTGTTTGAGTATAGCTTATCACCCACAAACAGATGGTCAGACCGAGAGAGTCAACCGAGCTTTAGAAGATCTCCTGAGGGCATGTGTTTTGGATTTCGGAGGATCATGGGAAGATCACCTTCATTTGGTGGAATTTGCGTATAATAACAGCTACCAGTCAAGCATTGGTATGGCACCGTATGAAGCACTGTATGGAAGACCGTGTAACTCTCCGACATGTTGGTTAGAAACTGGAGAAAAGTTGATACTTGGGCTAGAGATGATTCGACAGACTACGGATTGTATAGAGATCATTCGGCGACGAATGAAGGCAGCCCAAGATCGTCAGAAAAGTTATGCCGATAATCGTCATAAGGATTTGGAATTCGACGTAGGTGATATGGTTTTTGTGAAGATTTCTCCTCTGAAGAATGTTATTAGATTCGGGAAGAAAGGAAAATTGACTCCGAGATTTGTTGGACCATTCCCGATTATCGAGCGAATTGGAAAGCTCGCTTATAGATTGGAGTTACCGGAAAAGATGGCGGGTGTGCACAATGTTTTTCATGTATCTTATCTACGGAAGTATGTGCACGACTCGAATACGGTGGTTTCGGTTGATAGCTGTGAAGATTTAGAGGTTGATCCAGTTGTTACGAGACCTCGTAAGCCGCTTCGTGTTGTTGAAACCGACACGAAACAGCTTAGGAGGAAGGCGATTACGTTGCTCAAGGTACAATGGAGTGATGATGTTGACGACTGTACATGGGAGGAGGAAGAGAGGATGAAGGCAGCTCATCCTAAACTCTTCAAGGTATGGCCCTAAGGTGTCGTGACATCTCACGAATTTGTAGCTTGTTCTAAGTCTTAGAATTCTGCATGCTAGGCTAGTAATTGGATGCATGGTTTGTTGATTACTATGGATGGTAGGAATGCGGAATAACTTTGATTGCTCTTGTTTATTTGGAATTTCGGGGGCGAAATTCCTAAGGGGGAGAGAATGTAACGACCCGTATTTTTACGGATCGAAACATTCTTAAACTGTATGCTTTAAGTCGTATTGCCATAAGTTAATTTGTCCAAGAGTTGAGTCGTATGGAGGCATGAGTCGTGACCGACTTAGTGGTGTTGAGCGACTCATGGTAGTGGCCGACTTAAGATAGGTAGCGACTTAAGGAAGGTGGCCGAGTAATAGAAGCTTAGGTCGTGTGGGGGTTAGCTCGTGTGAGCGACTTAAGGTGTTGCCGAGTTAAGGTGTGGCCGACTTAAGGTGGTAGGCGAGTTAGTGGGTTGGACCGACTCATAGGATGACCGATCTAAGAAGGCTACGGCTTAACAGGGTTAGCGGGTTAACGAGTTAGGAGATAGGTCGTTGGCGACTTGATACAGTGGACGGGTTAAGGGCTTAACGACCTATAGGATTTGGAGCAACCTAAGGTAGTTGACGACTTACGGGTTGGCCTATGTTGTAGTTAAGTCGTGAACGATCTAAGGCTTGAGTCGTGTGTGTTTTTAGGTCGTCTCATAGTTAAGTCGTGTGATCCTTTGTTGAGTCGCGCGTGTTAGGTCGCATGCATGTTTAGGTCGCGTAGGTGTTGGGTCGGCACTAGGGCTAAGTCTTTAGGTCGGAGGCTTTTTGAGTCGTGTCACTACAAGAAAAATGAGTTTTAACTGCAGTCATAGCCAGCGTTTAAAAGTTTAATGCTGTAGAATGCGTTTGTGAGAATATTGTTTCAAGGGTTCAACGCTGACAAAACTATTAGTGCTTATTTTGTTTGCCACCGCATACATCAGTTGATTATTTCGTTTGCCGCTACTTCCCTCCCCAATTTCCATTCCCAGTTTCCATTCCCTCCCCAATTTCTAGTTTCCATTCCCTCCCCAATTTCTAGTTTCCATTCCCTCCCTTCATATTTTTCATACTTTCGGCCATGCATCGATTTTGATTTCAACAGTAGAAATCATCTTCCTTCATCCACCGCTTCGATTTTGGTTTAGCATCTCTGTCGTAGACTTCGATTTTGGTAACCCTAAACTCAACGGAACGGGAAATTGGTGAGCGTTTTTTCTCAACCCTAGTTTTCAGTTTGGGTTAGAATAGTTTCAAATTATCAAATCTTGCGTTCAAAGTTTTCCCTAGTTTTTGTTCAATACTTATTGATTACAATTGTATGAACCATTTATTAACCTCTTTGATGAATTTTTTTTCTATTGAGTTATATTCTTTCTGATTTTAGTAAGTACATCTTGTTTCATTTCTAGCTAGTTAGGTTTGTTTTTTTTTGTTGAGGATCCACCGTTTCTTGATTTGTGTAGGCATTATGATGAAATGATGAATTACTCAGTACTCATTTGCATGCTCTTGATATTCTACTATCAAATTTTTATATCATTATACCTAGATTATATTCATTAAATTATCTCATTTTGGGATGTTATTATTAATGCAGTTGAAAATAAGATTAAACTCCTACAATTTGCAGTTAAAACTTTGATACGAAGTTATGATATTTTAAAATGTTAATTATGTAGCCCATTGATAGTTTGGAAAGTTTTGGGCAGTCCTTTCAACAACAAAATAGGGCCTGACTACTTCACAAAATCTCCACCAGATCTAAAATTAGCATGCTTGAGCAAGTTAACGTGATATTATACATGCTTGATCAAGGTTTCATTAGATTGTATAAAATTAGCATTAAAATTGTTTGTCATATTTGACTTAGTTACTGAGCTGGATTTGGACATTTTATTATTATTTAATTTGATGTTATGTTAGTTAGTTCCATTTATTTTAATTTTTAAAGCCATATACTGGTTTTGTTGCTTAAGACGAATGTTTATTTTATCTTACTTGAGAATGCTATATGGTTTCAAGGTATTATCACAAACTTTGTGATTTTAAGATAATCCAGTGAGCTTCAAGGTATATTGGCTTGATTATTATGTCTTAAATAATTATTCATTGATTTCATCTTTATTTGACCTAAATCTCTAATCCAGTGAGCTTCAAATGTTCGGTAAAACCAAGGTGGCGTGAGTTGTGATTGTCAATATCTGTGCAATAAAAAAGTTAAATCAGTTATAACAAAACAAGATCAATTGTGTTATTAGAAAAAAAATACTCAAAAAGGAAAAAATATATTATTTTCATTAAGAAAAGTTGAAAAAAAATACATTTTGGTTTTCTATTCATTCATACAATATTATTATCTTTTATTTTTTTAATACTGATACATTTTTCCTGTTAACATGGTAGCAAGTATCAAGTTATGGTTTATCAAGAAAAGTTGAAACTGAACCTACAAAATTCTCATTAGACTTTTCACATGTATACTTTGAAAATATTAATAATATATTTATAAAGTAGATGATATGTGTAGATGTATCTTTTCGTTGGAGCATTTGAGTTATATTGAGGTGATTAGTCCAATGGATTTCTTCAAATTCTTTTCCAGTTTGTTGGAGCTCTTAACCTTGGTATTAACATGAAGTTGATTACTGTTAAATACAAATGTTATACCTTCACGTATCATAAATACAAATCGTACAAATAGTCTACTTTACTACCTAAGGGTACTTGATGTTTATCTATATTATATCATATCTGATATATTTTTATATTTTTTTTTTAAATGTAGAGAAGACAATGAGTTAAAGAAGTTGCTGGATAAAACATGTTAGCAAATTTAACTGCTTCACTTTGGAATACTTTTTCTAACTTCAAGATTCTTAATGGTTTGAACACGTTTTTATTTTATCTTAATTAAAGATTTTTTGGATGTGGTCTATCTATTTCATAAAGAAGGTAATTTGTGTTCTTATTTTCATCCTGTTTTTTGGATATGGTCTATCTATTTCTTCCTTATGATATTATTAGGATTTAGGCATATTGTAGTATTCGGTTTTTGTGGATTTGTTCGTGTTTTTCCCCTCTTTACGCTTTGCTACAAACCTTCGATTGCTTAATCAACTTCGTTCCTCACATAGGAGCCTTCACATGTTGAAGTTGTAATTCAATCAGGAAATAGGCTTACTTTATCTGTTAATTACTGAATACTGTGTTTTAATTTCCTTCCACGCTCTTACTGCCTAATCCCAATTACAATTCAGGGACTTGGTCGAATTAAGCTTCATATAGACAAATGGCGGAAATTTTTTCATCGGGTACATCGGATGCTATCGGTATAACGTGTAGCGGCAGTTAGCGGCACCAGGTATGGCTCTGCTTTCGAACTAATTTTGACATTGATTTTAGTTTGATTTTTGGTTATTTTTTTTCAAGTTTCAATTTAAATTTTGATGAGTCTTATTAGGTTCTTTTATAACTGTGTTAAAGATGAGTCGATCCTAGGCAGTTTGATTTACTTCTACAATTTTGATGGCAAGTTCCTATCATTTTCTAGATGTTATTCCATTGTCAGTTAGTTAATTTAAAATTTCTTACTGAAAAATATTTAATGTCTTTTTTATTAACAGCTTCAAAGAATTTGAGAAATCTATAGGGATACAAGTACACTTTTAGAGCATATATGGTTTCGATATTATTTAGGCCTTCTATAATATTTTTCAACCATATTCCTTCTTTAACCAATAACTTGATTTTGCAAATTCATGCTATTAATTTGAGGTAATAAACCGATGATGGAAAAACCCATATTGGATGGTCAACGGTAGACTCAAGTAGTCTCTTTAGTTGAAATTTTACATTGGTATAGATACAATATTAGTTTTTTGGTTATTTACCGACTATATAGGGTAACGGGATTCCCTATTAACCATTCAACAATTACATACTACATTATTTTTGCAAACATGAAAGCTTTTATATAATAAGTTGGAAAATGTTACAAATTCCCTAACTCTCAAAACAAAGGTAGCAGAATAACATTTTAACTCATGCTGCAACAAAGAAAACAAAAATAAGTACACTGTGCTTTCCATGCTTAAAAATATTATCATTGTAACTTTCTATATTAAAACACAGTTGATGGATTTTACTCTATAGTGAAATAATGACTCATCTAACTTAGTCTAAAAGCGTATTTGGTCAAAATGACTGTGGGTGTTTTCAGTTGGGTTCATCATGAGGGCGATTCAGGTGAATTTCATATATCTTATTTACATTTTAAACTTTCTTGCAATATTGGTCTGAGATGTAGATGTTAGTTTTATCTCAATGGGATAATGCTCCTTTATTTTGTACAGATTTAAATGGCTTTTTTAAAGCCTGACATTTTGTTTCAGTTGTAATGTAAATTAAAACATGATATAGTTGGTTTAATTTTCAGAATATGAAAGTGTTTATGAGTACATAACACTTGGAATGGAACAATATTACTTTGCTTGAACTCATTTTAGTTCGTGTATACTTGCAAACTAGGGGTATGATCCACATGGATTTTAGATCTTCAACAAACATTGTTTTATTAGAGCTTTTTTCAATCTAAATTTGATCTGCTGTATGGGTTAGGAAACAATATTTATGGACCACCCTTGCTGTGAGAATTGAATTTTTATGCAAAAAGCCATTGTTGTCATTCTAAGCAAAAAAAAAATCTTGCTTTTGCACTGTCAGTTTTGACCACATGCTAATGTACTACCGCTGTATCACTGAAGATGATTTGTTATTTTTCATCATATAATATCTCCTATTATTCCAATACCATGTGAAAGCAACTTAGTTGTATGTTAAATAAAATATTTATGCATGGAATACACTTTGTATTTATATTGTTTTGTTGTCTTTGTATATATCCATGGAATTCTCAACCTTCAGACATTATGTTGTACATGTGCAAGTTTTAAAATATACAACAATGTCCATCACGTTTAATCATAATATTTCGCTTATCATAATTGTTATCTGTATTCTTCTGTTAACCAAGGATGCTGCAAGATACAGAGATGAACTGAAGAATGTGGCACCTCACGCTCTTCTTAAATGCTCCAGTGATGCCACGACATTGGTACATAATCAACTTCTTAAGCATTTTTATTTTTTATTCATTTCAAATTAGACGCTTTAGTAATGGCTGGTTGCAAATTTTACGCACTGTTTGTTACAATTATATTTAATTTTACAAACAACCATAGAATTTAAAAAACAAAAGATCAGGTAAAAAGCATAGAACTTTATACTTTTTGCTATAACTGACTTAATTGCTTGAGATTATAGCTAAAATGATGATTCATGGATGTTATAACTGACTCAAATACTACTTCTTTTCAACCTTCTCTTCATCCTTTGTCATCGATATAAGAAATATGCATACACGAGTCATTGAATTTCAATGGCATAACTATGAAAAAATTGCTAATTAAATTGTACAATTCCGTGTACGAAACACGGGTTCACACTAACACCAACAAAGCAAAAGGTGAACAGATCAAGGTTTAATGATTTCAAATAATTTAATATATCTTATAATATTAAATTGAAATAGAATTAACCTATCATTGTCATCCTATGATAATATTTTAGTTGGCCTTTAGCTTCGTCAACTGTGCATCACACATTGTTGCAGTTGTCATGGTTGCGTGATGAAATTATATTTAAGAATTAGATAAATAAGTAATCATATTATGCAAGAACTTGTCTGGAATAATAACAAAAACTACAGCAACACCAATAAAATTGCTTTGTTTAACCAACAGTCCATTGTCTTTGATATACCTAATCTTTTTAGTCTTTTGCATCAGTGATAATTTACACCTATTGCTCTTTCAATGTTATCATAAATAAATTACACTTATAGCTCCATTGGTAGTCAATGCAATGACTTTGTTTTTATTGTAGGAGTTACGAGAGCGCATAAAGCCATATTTCTTGCGAAATTTAATGAGTGAGGTGTTTGGTGAAGATGATTCACATAACGTTAAACTGTCAAAAAAGAATGAGTTGATTGTCTGGCTGAGGTTGACCAAGTCTCAGGTATTTCTTGTCTTGATTGTCATTTATTGTGATATTGCATTTGTGCAGTATATTATTCTAAATTGAATTTTAAAAAAAAAACTTTTTTTTTGGCTATTTGAAGAAGGTGATGATTGAGAGGTTGGATTTCAGTCGCTGAGACTGTTTGATTTTAGGATATTTGGGATTGCGTGAAGTCGCGGTTGCGATGTCGAGTTATGAATAGTTTGTAGGTGAAATGGTCGAGTGATGGTGAGGACAACTGCAGTGGGAATGCACTGGGATGGTTGTTGCTATGCACTGTGTTATGGGTAGGGGATGAGATGGTGAAATGACAGAGGTGAAATGGTGAAAGCAGTTGTAGGCTTGTGTGATGTTGGTTGTGATGAAGCACTGGAAGGAGGTTGGGTGAAGTGATGGTTTATGGCAGTAGTATGGCTTCAGGCAGGTGGTATGGTTTGATGGTGTTGCTAGTAGTTGAATAAGGGAGTGTGGTCTGCAGTGTAGTGGTTGAAGTTTGGAGATGGTTGTGAACTGTAAGTATGTGTGAAGAAGGCGATGCAGCAGTTTTATGGAGGAAGTTGTACAGTGATGGATGTGCACTGTTTCTGGGTTGTGAATGTCGTATGAGCAGTTTATGGAATGGGGTTGATGTGCAATGGAGGATGGTCTGTTTGTTGATGGACCAGTTTTGTATCGGCAGTGGTTGTGTAGTGGTGACCAGATGTGATTGGTTGGAAGGCAATTGTAATCAAACAGAGAAGCAGTTGTGAATTGACTGTGATGATATGCAGTGATAGCTGGGGTGGTTCGGTGGATAGCGATAAGGAAAAAATAATTGTTGTGCTGTGACCATTTTGTATGCAGTGGCTTTGATGTTGAAGTTAGGTTTTGATGGTGGTTTGTGTTGCTTGTGCAGGTAGAACTGATGGAGGCTGAAGCAGTGTTTGAGATGGTTGTAGGCATTGAGTGGTGTTGGAATATGATTTGAAGAGGTGAAGGATTTGAGGTAGTGGGAAAGATAGAGGGAGGTTTGGTCGAATGTAGTGTAAATTTTGGATGATGGAGTGAAACGTTGGATTTGGTAGGCGGAGGTAGCGTGATGCAGTGAAGGGATTGGAAGGATGTAGTAGTGGTGGCTAATGTATTGGTCGATGGTTGTAATGCACGGGGAGGAGATGAGCAAGGTAGCAGGTAATCGAAGTTTGGATGAAGTTAGGTGATGGGTGTTCGTTTGCTTAATGTAGCAGATTTGAGTGGTGCAGTTTTTGGAATTGGTGATGTAGCATTTTGGAAGTGCTGAAGCAGTTTGGAAGTGTGCATTGGGTATTGGGCAGTGGCTGGTTGTTTTGCAGTTTGGAGTTGGTCGTTGAGTGAAGTAGTAGGATGGTGGTTCTGCGGACAGTTTTGAGGGATTGTGATGGTATTTCAAGATAAGGCAAAACTGCAGAACGTTTGGGTGTAGATGGAAGCAATTGTGATGGATTTAGGCAATGATGGATTAGTGGCAGGTGTTTCTGGCAGTTGAGTCTTGAAAGAGGAGGGAAGTACTTGTTCGTCGACGGATGGTGGACAGTGGCAGTTATAAGATGGATGGTTGCGATTTGGGGAGTTGTGTCAGGTTATTTGGTTGCAGTTTTAATGAGGTTGGAAGGGAGAAGGATGTTGGTGAAGTATTATGTTGAAGTAATGAATTTATTTAAACTTTGTTTATGGATATTGTATTCAACTTAATTTATTGAAATAGTTGATTGTTATGTTTTTATTTGATATTTTTTAGTTTGATTTGTATATGTTATGTATATTATCCGGTTGAAATATAATAAAATGCTATTTAGATTAATGATATCTGTGTGTAAATATTGCAATGGTGGAACGCTGTAAAAATAGTACAAACAAACAACAGCGTTCAAACCGTGTTGTTAATTCTATGAAAAGATAATGTACATTGCTCCAACAGCATAATAAAAATGCTGTGAAAAATTAACAACAGCGTTTATTAACTGCTGAAAAAAACTACTATTAACGTTTTTGAAAACAAATAATAAACGAAATACAGCGGTAAAAGAACGCTGTCTAATACAGTTTTCAACAGCGTTTATTTTTTGCTATTATTAATTTCGTATATACGACAGCATGTCGTTATACAACGTTTTTAACAACGCTGTTATATCCTATTACAGCGTTTTTAGAACGCTGTTAAAAGCTTATTTTGGTGTAGTGTGTGCAGTTGGGTCGGCCTCTCCCATGAGTCGTAGGCCGTAACTCGCGCGCGTGTTAGGTTGTTAGGTGGTTGGGCCGGCTGTTGTGTTGAGTCGTTAGGGGCTTGGGTCGTGGACGACTCAGGGGATAGGTCGGCGGCGACTCAGGGAGATTTCAGCCTATAAATAGAAGGGGTTCGCCTCACTTTTTGGCACCGGATTTTGAAGCGACGAAGTGCTGCCATTTTGGGAGCTCGACTACATCACTTCTTCACTTCTTTTCTCGACTCTAATCTAGTGATTCCTTCCATCTAAATTGAAGATCAAATCGAAGATCCAAGAGCCAAAGTTGAAGATCTTCATCCAACAAAGAGAGATTTCATCGATTGAAGTGAGATTTTGCTGGATCAAGCTTAGATCTTTGCTGTCCAGATCTGAAGTTGGTTGTTTTTGAGGTGTTTAGGTGATTCAGTGAGTGGTAGTTATCTCTCACACGGACCCAAGAGAGTATATTGGATTGATGGCTTGTTTATGTGTTAAAGATGGTGATTTCTTGCATTTTCCCCCTAAGTATGCATGTAGATCTATCATCTATGAAGTTTTGACACCTATTTTACTACATGTTCACTTATGCAAGTTCATTCATCAAGTTGTAGAGATATTGTTCATAATTCATGCTTGTTAGAATGCGTGTTAGATTTGAACTCTTTATTTACGAAATTGCCATTATTGTTGTAATTGCTTATTAGATCTTGTTTGAATGAATGATTACTTGGATTGATGTTTGATTTGATTGATTAGTTGATCGATAACTTGATTTGAACAAGTTGGTCGAAGATGATTCAAAAGCTAAGTGGAAAGGCTCTTGAATGGTGAAAGCTGCTTGTGGCATATGAAGCGGATGTGGAAGCTCATATGGATAGATTCGATGATGATGGACTTTGCCATGATGCGATGGGGCAAACCATGATGTGAGATGGGACTTTGCTATGATGCGTTGAAGCAAAGCATGATGTGTGAAAGCCTTGGTTTAATCCAGACGGGATCATCCCAAGCATGTTGATAACTCGGTGATGCGGTCCGGGTTGGTTGATAATGGTGGGCTCGAGAGGCGCTTGAGCTAGTGTGAGAATAGTCGTCGAGGAGGATGACTAGGAGGCTTGGATCTTATCGTTATTGAAGGTTCTAGCATGCTCAAAGCAAGAGTACGTTGGAACGGGTCACGATGACGTTCCAAACACGGGTCATGATGACGTGTTAGTACTCTGGGCAGATGCGATAGTCCTAGGCACGGGTCATGATGACGTGCGGAGTTATGTCTAGAACCGGGGTTGCCATTATCCCTTGACGGACGGCTGAAAGAAGGTGCCGGTCATTCAATTAACGGTGAAATCGAGGCAATGATAATGGTGATAGCCAGAGTCATGGATGTTTGGTTGTATCATCATTCGGCCTCAAGAGCGGGGTTTTCTGGGTGCTTAACTGATCTTGGTTTAGGCCTTGGGGGTTTGTACTTGGAAAACATCGACCTTGTCTCGAGTGATAATTACTTTACTTTAAATGTCTGCTTTGTTATGCTTGTTTCTGCTTAGTGGGTCTGGGGGCTATCACTGTAGAATGAGGTGGAGTGGGATGGTTGAGTTCCTATTCCTTTTATCCTTTATGCTCTTTTGCTATGTTTGATGGTTAATTTACTGCTCACTAAGACTGTTGTCCGACTCAAGGTTTTATGTTCAACTCTTATTACCTTGGGCTGTTCATCCATGTTGTGATGGGCAGACTAGGTAGCAGGTGACAGGTGCTGTTCTTGGCTACCAACGCTGTTGATGACGAAGACGAGCTGGAGGCTTTTGCATATTGTTTTCTTACTATATGTACTGGATATTCCGCTGTTTGTTTGATACTCTGAGTGTTATGTAGTGAGGCTTGACGTATTGACTATTCAGATGATTGTATAAAACTATTATGAGTTTATATGATGAGACTTCTGTTCTATAGAGCTTCACTATGTATATTTTCTATTGTATTTTATCCATGCGCTGTGAGTAATACGATAGAGTTTCTGTTTTATCTTACCCTGACTATCGTCCATGGCTGCCTGGCACGCCTTTCAGCACACCATTCTCTTGTTTTAGTGCGGGAGTCATGGGCGGTCGTCACATTTATGCATATATTTTCTTTGGAAATATGATCTCTAACAAAATGATGTCTAAAATCTATATGTTTTGTCCACGAGCGTTGTACAGGATTGTTTGTGAGATCAATTGCACTTTTGCTACCATACATTAGTGGTACACATTTAAAATTTAAACCATCGTCTTGCAAAGTTTGTATTATCCATAAAATTTGTGCAGAGCAACCACTTAGAGCAATATACTCAACCTCTGTGGTGGATAATGCAATACAATTATGTTTTCTGCTTGACCGTGCAATTGACGAATGTCCTAACATAAAACACATGCCACTAGTACTTCTTCTATTAACTAGACTTCCAGCATAATCTGCATCTGAGTATCCTTTTAATTCAAAGTTATCGTTAATTGGATACCAAAGTCCAAAATGTGGGGTGCGCAACAAATATCTTACAATTCTTTTAATAACTTTTAAATGTATTCTTTCGGAGTAGATTGAAATTGTGCACACAGACAGACAGAAAACATGATATCAGATTTAGAAGCGTTAAGATAAAGAAGTGATCCAATCATACCTCGATATTGTTGTTGATCAACTGCTTACCTTTTTCATCCTTGTCAAGTTTAATTGTTGTGCTTATAGCATCTTTTAATCCAATTTTTTTGACAAGTTCCCTAATATATTTTGTTTGAGAGATGAATGTTCCTTTATCGCTTTGTTTGATTCGAAGTCCTAAAAAGAATTTTCAACTCTCCAACCAAGCTCATTTCAAATTTTTCCTGCATGACTTTTTCAAATTTCTCATACAACAAATTGTTAGTGGCACCATAAATAATGTCATCGAAATATATTTGAACAATCAAAAGATTATCATTTTCATGCAATAGAAATAGTGGGGTGTCTACACAGCCCTTTTTAAACCCATTTTCAAGGAGATAAGTACTAAGACATTCATATCAAGCTCTAGGGGCCTGTTTTAATCCATATAATGCTTTCTTAAGTTTATATACATGATTAGAGTATTCATGGCTCTCAAAATCGTCTGGTTGTTCAATAAATACATCTTCTTTCAAAATTCCATTAAGAAAAGCACTTTTAATATCCATTTGTCTTAGTTTAAATCCTTTATAACAAGCAAAAGCTAACAATATTCTAATGGATTCTAGTCTAACTACTGGTGCAAAAGTTTCGTCAAAATCAATTCCTTCGATTTGATTATGTCCTTTAGCAACTAACCTAGTTTTACTTCTAACCATATTTCCAAATTCATTATATTTATTTTTAAAAATCCATTTTGTTCCTACAACTGGATAACCATTAGGTCTAGGTGCTAGACTCCAAATATCATTTCCCTTAAATTGATTTAGCTCTTTTTGCATAGCCATAGACCCATTTTCATCATTAAGAGCTGTATTTATGTCTTTGGGTTTAATTTTTGAAATAAATCCACTATATAGGCACAAATCACACAAATTTATGAAGGAGGAACGAGTTTGAATAACTGTGATAGGATTTCCGATTACCAACTCTAGAGGATGATCTGCTTTGAATTTCAATTTCTGTGGATCCAGATTTCTTTGGACTTCTTTTGTGGTTGCGGTTTTCTTTTGGTTTTTCATTTTCATCTTTTTTCGTTCTCCCCTTCAAGATTGCTTTTGATTGTTTCCATGTGTTGATCATCAATACCTTTATTAAATTTTACATTAATTGACTCCATGATTGTTCTCATTCTTTATTGTATATGCTGTAGGCTTTGCTTCTGGATGAGTATTCGATGAACATGCTTTCATCAGTTTTTGCCTTAAATTTTCCCAGTTGATCTCCTATATTAAGAATGAAACACGGACACCCAAAAACCTTGAATTATGCAACATTTAGCTTTTTGCCGAACCATAGTTCATATGGTGCTTTCTTATGAATTGGCCTAATCATGACTCTATTCATTACATAAAAGGCTATATTTACCGCCTTTGCCCACAAAGTCAAGGGTAGTTCATACTCGTTTAAGATAGATCTAGCCAACTCTTGTAAGGTTCGATTTTTTCTCTCAACTACTCCATTTCGTTGTGGAGTACATGGGGTAGAGAATTCATGTCTAAATCCATTTTCTTCACAATAATTTTCAAATTCATAATTTTCATATTCTCCTCCATGATCACTTCTTAGTGTAATAATAGAAACTCCTTTTCACTTTGAACTAATTTTGTGAATTGGAAGTAAGAAAAAGTTTCTGATTTTTTAGCTAAGAAGTATACCCACGTGAATCTAGAGAGTAATCGTTAACCAATACGAAACAATATTTCTTTCCACCTAGACTTGCAATATCATTAGGTCCAAACAAATACATATAAACTAGTTCAAGAACTCTAGAAGTGCTCACATTGTTCTTGGATGGAATGATGATTTTTTAAGTTTTCCCATAGTACATGCTTTACATAAAAATTTTGTTTCAAAATCATGCGATGGCAAACCTCTTACCCAATCTTTTCTTTTCAATTGGTCTAACATATTCATGCTAGCATGCCCTAATTGTCTATGCCACAAATTTACTTCTATATCCTTAGCTAGCAAACATTTTGAAAGGGTGAGATTCAAAAGAAAGAGAATATATATTACCTTTCCTCTTATCTAAAAATAAGATTTCTTTTGATGATTGGTCAACAATTTTGCATAAATCAGAATCAAAAACAACATTCATTCCTTTATCACATAACAGACTAATTGAGATCAGATTACGGTGTAGGTTTTCAATATATAATACGTCGTTTAAGGTAAACTTACCATTACCTATTTTAACTTTATCAATAATCTTGAACTTCTAATTTTTCCTATAGTGATCCTCCCACCTTTGTGTTTTTCTAGACTAAGAAACTTTGACTTGTCACCTGTCATGCGCTTGGAGCAACTGGAATCTAGATATCATTCTTGTTGTTCCTTATCCTGACAACACACCTCATTTGGTTATTCATTTTCACTGTCATTTGTTTCTCCTTAGAAACACAGATTATATTCATTACTAACTCCTTCAAGACAAGATTGGGAGGTTCCTTCATGAACTGCTTCAAGTGTGTACCAGATTTCCTGCAAAGTTAAATAATGTGAAACACAATTAAATTCAATTTTGTCTAAAGAACAAGTGATAGCATTCATAGTGCAAAAACCCGTATATTTTACGATTGTATATTTAAATGTTTTTATTTAAATATAGCATCGTTGGTCGGATTTAAGTCCGAAATGACACTTTTTGCAAATAGTCGAACTAGGACTTGAGACTACTTCCATTGAGCTCAAAATGACGTTTGCAGCCTTTTTGAGTATAAACATCGATATGTTTCGAGTTGAGTAGAATTTTGATATTTTCATTTAGGGCTTTGAGTTTGGGTTTCGGCCCACTAACCCAATATGAGAACCCAACTCCTTTACCAAATACTCTAGCCCAGCTCCTCTTCATTCATTTCATTCCTCATTTCCTAACACTCAGGCTCAAGAGAAAAATGGAGGAAAATATTGGAAATTAGAAATTCCTAAGCCCTAGTTTTCTTAGGAAATTCTAATTCAAGTCCAAAATCCAAGAGAAGCTTAGGTAAGCATCCTCTTCATCTTCTCCATCTCAATCCCTCTTCAAATTTCAGAAATTTCTATAACCTAACTTAGGAAAAACTTCACCTTTGATAATAGATTGGAGATTCTAGAGGTGTAGTGAAGAGGAACTGATCTTGCCTTGTTTTAAAAGCTTCTCTTTCATTGTTTTTGGGTTTAAAAGGTGAGTTTTTGAACTCACATCTATGTCTATATCTTTGATAGTTGTTAGGTAGTGATTCCTAACATCTCTTCCTTATCTATTTACCTTTTAGTTGAATTGGTTTGATGAATATTCCAATTTTGGTGTTTGAAGTCAAAAATATTTAAAATCCTATCTTTGATGTTTCAAAATGTTTTTGGGATGTTTCGAAGGGACTATAAGGCTAGGTTGTCACTTGGCATAAATCCCTAGTCTTCGTTGCTCATTCAATCGCGTCCGGTTAGGATTTTTTCCCTTCTTGGGGCTAGGATGAGAATAGTGCAAATTGCAGTTCAGTCGACTGAACTGTAGGTTCAGTCAACTGAATCTGAGGGAAGAAAATTTCTATCCCTGTATCAATCGAATGATCTCTGTGTTCAGCCGATTGAATATGTGACAGAGAATTCATATCCCTATATCAGTCGACTGACCTCTGTGTTCAATCGACTAAACCTAGAAACCGAAAGTTTCCAGGTATGGAATCAGTCGACTGACCACTGAGTTCTGTCGACTGAACCTGCATCTCTTAGCCAATTTTTCCTTTTTAGGTGGATTTCCAATTTCAATTCGATTCTTGTTGATCCGGATAGTTGTTATCACTTTTGTTGACTTTGATAACTCCTTTTTCGAGACTTTTGGGATATCCATTTTGATGGATTCGGTATCGATCTATATGGATTTGATTCACGTCTTCGTATGTTAATTTTTGGTGGTTGATTGTTTTTACAATCATTTTTGTGATTTGTCACTTTTAAATACAAAGGTTAGTATATTAGTAGTAAATATTCAAATCCTTTCACAAAGATGTTTTCGACTCTATTTTAATACAAAGCTCGTTTAAAAAATCATTTTCCAATCTATTAGTATATACAAACCTTTTCCTCATTCGTTCGAGAAATCCAATTAAACGACTTTACAAAACAAGCGGTATGAAATGCTTTTGTTTACTTTTTCGATTAATTCTTAGGCTCGTTCGATTGAAAATCTTGTGACAATCTTTGAGTGGAAATCTTTAATTTGTTTGTAAATATTTAAGTTAAGCAAGTGGTTATGGGACATGAAGCTAAACTCATTTACTTACTAGCTTAATGTAATTGACACTTCTTGTTGATCGATGTTGATCATTTTATGGTATATACTAGCGTTATGCGATGTCTCTTTGTCCACGTAGGGGACAGTACCTCGTTTTATTGAGTTTCATCTCACTTCTTTTATAGCCTAATGACCTATGGGTTCTTTGGAGTTTCGACTCATTTTTATGGGCTAGCGACCCATGTTCTTTTATGGAGTTTGGCTCATCGGACGTATCGTTATTGTACTACATCGTTGCCGTTATTGTACTACGTCATTGCACCGGCTCTATGGTTGGCGACCATGGGTTAGCGACCCGTTTGTGATGTACGTGTTGGTGTGTTTTCATACTCCCATTTGTGATAGGCCTCCCCCTTTGTGATTTCTGGATTTCTAATTGATGATTTCTAGAATTTTTGAATTTCGCCAATTTTTGTGATTTACATTGATAAGTTTTATCAGTATTTATGGTTTGGTGAATATGTTAAAGAATATGACATTCTTTTTGGTGTTTGAGAATATTCGAAATGTTGTATGATTGTTTTCGTTATCTAATGTACACTTTTCATAGTATGGCATTATTGTTATCATACGTTTTTGTCATACCTCGTATCCTATCTCATTTTATTTGATATTTATAGCTAGACTGATTCGTTTATTATTTTATTATTAAATAATACTCGGGTCAGACCGAAATGTTACAGGTGCTTCTGTTTGACTTCTTATCTAGGACCATCATTTGACTTTTGGCTAACTACTCTAGTTTAGCAGTTTTTGTTATTATACGTTCGAGATAGAGACTCCTTGATATATACATATTCTTTTGTCTAGCACTTGTATCTATTATTTTATGATATTGTGGATCTTGTATGACCACTACTCTAATGTACACTTCTATGTGTTATATTCATATCTGTTTCTGCCTTTGTCATATGGATATCTGTGATTGATTTGCATTATGCTTATTTTATATTTGTTTACGAAGACACTTAGCCACTGTGTAGTAGCTTTGAGTTTGTGCTTGATATGTCGTATTTCCTCTTGAAATGAAGTGCATGTTACACTATCTGACATACTGGTACTCGCACAAAGAAATTACATGGATGATCGCTCCTCAACGGCATTATTCTTCGCGCTAGTCGATGGCATTACCCCATAGTGTCCTTAGCTGGCGTGAGTATAGAGGGGGGCGTCACAGCTTGGTATCAGAGCCAAACTTTGAAACAATATAGAATATTATAGCTAGGATCACTGTCCCAAGCCCTTCTTAGGAATCGTTCCTTAGGATTTATTCGATTCATTGGACCCATTTTATCTATTTCTCTTTATGATGCCTTGTTTTATCAATCATGATTGATTGATATTCATTCTGAGAATAACATTTTCTTCTTCTTTCTTTCTTTCTTAAAGAAGAGAGATGGTTAGAATAGGTCGTCCCAGCGCCGGTCAATCCAGTGCTACTCCTCTGGATGGAGTATTTATGTATGCCCAACAGCTCTTGGATCTTGTAATAAATGCTCAAGTTGTCGGACCCATTCTAGAGCCTACTCACCCTAAATCTGGGTTTGCACGTTTGTGCAGTGATTATACCAATTTGTGTGGAAAGCCATTCAAGAGTTTCGAAAGCTTCATAGAAGTCCAAGCTTGGTTTAGAACATGCGATCGCATCTTTTATCGCATGAATCTTATTGATCTACATCGTGCCCAAGTGGCTTCTAGTATGCTCCAAGAAAGATCATTAGATTGGTATGAGCATCTGATTTCGAAAATGATTGAAGTGGATCTTACTTGTGACCAATTTCGAGAATGGTTCGAATTAAAGTTTGTGCCAAAAGCTGAAAAGGTAACTTTAGCTCGGCACTTTATTGACCTTGTTCAAGGCGAATCTTTTGTGATGGACTACGTTGCTTCTTTTGAATCCCTCTCTAAATATAGGTCGAGTACATTAATAACCCATTGAAGAAAAATCAACGGTTTGCCTATGGCTTGAATAAGAATCTCAAAGAGCCATTACTTCTGAAGTTAGAATTTTCTTTCGATCAGCTTGTTGATATCGCTTTTCAACTTAAAGACGACGATAAGGAAAGTGATGTGGAAGTTGTGGATGCCAAACCGAACTTCAACAACAACAAGTAGATGCTTATTATGTTCAAGGGTCCTTATCCCAACAACAAACGGAAGCAAACAACTCCGGTAGCAAAGACTTCTACCTCTAGTCATGGGCAACGATACAATTGTGGTTCTAAGGACCATTATGCTAATAGATGTCTGAAACCTCTTTTTTGTCGCTATTGCGAAATTTCATGTCATCTTTTATCTTTATGTCCCAAACTTCAAAGCAAGAATCAGGGAAGCTAAACGTTGTGCAAGCCCCTAGTAACACTTCTCGTGGTCAAGGTATTTCTTATTCTATCCTTGATGGCATTATATTGTTTCGTGATCATACTATTCGAGTTCTTTTTGATACGGGTGCAACCCATTCTTTTATATCAAAAGAGCTTGTTGATACTTTTTCTTTAAGTGTTATGGCTTTGATGACTTCTTTGATAATCGCGAATCCAGTTGGTGGATCCGCAACACTCAGTTTACTTTATGAAGATGTCGAGATTATTTTATGTGATCATCCTTTCGAAGCCGATTTGCATGTTATGCGCTATTTAGGCTTCGGAATGATTTTGGGAATGGATTGGCTTAACCGTTATGAATCCCATATTCTATGTTCTGAGCCGACTATTTATCCTCGACATCCTCAATCTGTTAAGCAGATTTTTATTGTTCTTAAAGATTCAGATTCCAATTTGGCAGCATCCTTATATTCTCTAAACCCTCATGATGACGATAATGATGATGAGGAAGATGTCATTTCCCTCATTCACATTGTTCGTGAATTTCCCGACATATTTGATCCCGTCTTAGGATTACCCCCTAAGCGAGCAGTTGAGTTCAGAATTAATCTAATCCCTGGAGCTCTACCTATGACTCGTCCTCCTTATCGTATGTCTAATAAAGAAAATGAGAAGATGCGTAAGCAGTTATCCGAATTGGAAGTGAAGCAATGTACTCGTTCTAGTTCCTTTCCTTGGGGAGCATTGGCTATGTTTGTGAAGAAATCTGATGGTACACTTAGACTTTGCATTGACTACCGCAAGCTTAATGATCTCACCATCAAGAATAAATATCTCTTACCTCGGATTGAAGATCTGTTTGATCAACTTAGTGGTGCTAGAGTCATTTTACAGTTAGACTTAGCAACCGATTTTCATCAGTTTCGTATTGCAGAGGATAGCATTCCTTTGACATCGTTCCGTACTCGTTATGGATCTTATAAATGGCTTGTTATGCCATTTGGTTTAACAAATGCTCCATCTTATTTCGTTCACCTTATGAATTGAATTTTCAAAGACTTCCTCGATCGATATGTTCTCATCTTTATAGATGATATTCTTGTTTACTCTAAAACCGAGGAAGAGCATGAAAAGCATCTTCGGATTGTGTTGGAAACTCTTAGGAGCAATCAATTGAAAGCAAAATTTTCTAAGTGCCACTTTTGTCTATCCCGTGTGAAATTTCTAGGACATATTATTTTTGAATCCGAGATTTCCGTGGATCCTTCAAAGATTGAAGCGATTCAAAATTGGAAGAGACTGGAGAATGTGACGGAAATTCATAGCTTTCTTGGATTGGCAGGCTATTACCGTCGATTCATAAAAGACTTTTCAAAAATTTCTATGCCTCTTACTAGTTTGACAAAGAAGGGAGTTAAGTACATTTGGTCAGACAAATGTGAAGCTTCTTTTCAAAGAATAAAAGAACTCCTTTCCGATACTCCTATACTTGTGATTCCCGAAGGGAACCAAAACTTTATTGCTTATACCGATGCTAGTCATGTTGGTTTGGAAGCCATTCTCATGCAAAAGTAACGTGTTATTGCTTCTCCTTCTAGGCAATTAAAGCCCATCGAGACTAGATACACCACTCATGATTTAGAGCTCACGGCTATTGTTTTCGCCCTTAGAATTTGACGTCATTACCTTTTGGGAGAGAAATGTGTTCTCTATACCGGTCATAAATATTTGAAGTATTTATTTTCTCAAAAGGAACTTAATTTGCATCAACAACGTTGGCTAGAGTTCCTTGCATCTTATGATCTCGATATTCTTTATACTCCCGGAAAGAAAAATCGTGTTGCCGATGCCCTTAGTCGTAAGCAATAAGCGGTTGTTTCTATGTAGTTATCCGAATCGAATGATCTCAAGATTTTGTCCACTTGTGAGATTCGAGATCGTGAATCTGATTCATGTTTATCTCTTGTGTTATGTAGCGTTGAGCCTCATCCTTCTCCTTTAGACCGCATTCTTGAAGCTCAATGGCATGATCCCGAATTGGTTCTTCTTAGCCAAGGTTGTCGGGATAGAAATATTAATGGTTTGAAAGACTTTGAAAACGATGCTCGTGGCGGCATTCAAAAATTTGGTAAACTTATCGTGCCAAATAGTAGTGATCTTCGTAAAGACATTTTAGAAGATTCTCATCGTTCTAAATTTACAATTCATCATAATGGTAGTATAATGTACACGGATATGAAGCGACTTTATTATTGGGATGGAATGAAATCTAATATTGCTAAATTATTAAGCGTTGCATGACTTGCCAACTCGTTAAGGTCGAGCATCAAAGGCCCAGTGGGTTATTGCAACCTCTGTACATTCCAGTTTGGAAGTGGGAACAGGTCTCCATGGACTTTGTTGACGGCCTTCCCCATTCTCGTTCGGGCCATGACAGTCTATGGGTGATTGTGGATAGACATACAAAAGCCGCCCATTTTATTCCCGTTCGGTTTAATTGGACCGTACCTCTCTTGGCCAAATTTTATGTTAAAGAAATTTTTAAATTGCATGGAGTTCCTACTTCTATTATCAGCGATTGTGATCCATTGTTAACTAGTTGATTTTGAAAGTCTTCAAAAAGCCTCGGGAACGAAGCTTAATTTTAGCACCGCTTATCATCCTTAGTCTGATGGACAAACCGAGCGTGTGAATCAAACTCTTGAAGATCTTCTTCGTGCTTATGTTCTTGATTTTGGTGGAAGTTGGGAAGATCATATTTCTCTTGTTAATTTTTCGTATAGTAATAGCTTCCAATCTAGTATTGGTATGGCGCCTTTCGAGGCACTTTACGGAAGGCCATGTCGATCTCCTTCTTATTGGCTTGAGGCTGGTGAGAAGCTGATTTTAGGTCTAAATTTTATTCATGATGCCACAAAAAAGATTGACCTTATTCATCATAGAATGAAGAAGCTCAAAGAAGACAAAAATCCTATATCGATAATCGAAGAAGGAAATTAGAATTTTCTATGAGAGATTTGGTGTTCATTCGTGTTTCACCTATGAAGGGTGTTGTATGATTGATGCGATCGAGAAAATTAGCGCCTCGATATATCGGTCCATTCCCCATCACTGAACTTTTGGTTCCGTGGCTGATCATCTCTTATTACCGGCTCAATTTTCTGCTATTCATGATGTGTTTCATGTTTCTCAACTAGGGAAATTCCTTAGGGATTCCGAATCTATTCTTGAGCCCATTGTTATTGAAGAAGTTGAAGTGTCGCCTAATTTGACTTATGAGAAATATCCTATTCGTATCATGGCCACGGAGGTTAAGCGTCTTCGAAATAAAGATGCTTCACTCGTAAAAGTTCAATGGTCCTCAAATCCTAAGGATTGCTCTTGGGAATCCAAAGAATTCTTCGAGCGAACACATCCGGACTTACTCTCTCGTGTTCCTTAAAGGTGTACTTCTTACTTCAAATTTTCTTTTGTGTTGGTATGCTTTTATGGTTGTTACTCATTGTTTTGTTCTAAAGAATTGCGAGGATGCAATTTTTTTAGGGAGGAGAGTCTGTAACAACCTCATATTTTACTATTGTATATTTAAATATTTTTATTTAAATATAGCATCATTAGTCGGATTTAAGTCCGAAATGTCACTTTTTGCGAACAATCGAATTAGGACTCGAGACTACTTCCATTGAGCTCAAAACGACGTTTGCGACATTTTTGAGTATAAACATCGATATGTTTCCAGTTGAGTAGAATTTTGATATTTTCATTTAGGGATTTGGGTTTGGGTTTCAGTCCACTAACCCAATATGAGAACCCAACTCCTTTACCAAATACTCCAGCCCAACTCCTTTTCATTCATTTCATTCCTCATTTCCTAACACTCAAGCTCAAGAGAAAAATGGGGGAAAAGATTGAAAATTAGAAATTGCTAAGCCCTAGTTTTCTTAGGAAATTCTAATTCAAGTCCAAAATCCAAGAGAAGCTTAGGTAAGCATCCCCTTCATCTTCTCCATCTCAATCCTGTTGAATTACTAGTTTTGATTCATGACAAAACAGTTCAGAAACTAAAGAAGAATTTGCATTCATACATGACAAAAAGAAGACAACAGAGGAGCACTAGGTTTAAAGTAACTATTATAGATATTGAGTCTTAGACATATGTTAAAATCAATCCTCAAGTTTTCGATTTTAAAATTTTTCTTTACAAAATAGAATTCACTGTGCAATTTATGCACAGCTAGTCGACTTATTGATCTTACCAGCCGACTGACTGTGCATATGCACAGCAGTGAACTCTGTTCATAATTTTGAAACGGCAAATATTTTAAACTTTTAAATATTCAAAACACCAGTCGACTGACCCAATATACCAGTCGACTGAACCAGCTTCAACTGCAAAATTTCTGAAAAGACATCTTCTTCCATGAAGGGACGCACTACATGAATGGATGTCTCTCTTGGCTGAAACTCTTCACTAAGAGTTGCATCTCTCTGAAAAATATATATAGAAGTTATCACTCACTTCATAATCACCAATTTTATGATTCTAATTCTCTATATTCTCTCTTGTGATTATTCTAGTGCATTCATATTCTCCATTGCTTTGAATCTTTGAATTATATAACTTATACTTTGATTCTTAGCAATATTCTTCCTTTCAAATCTTCACATACTCTTTATATTCTTGAGGAATTGATTATAGGAAGTTTGTAGTCTTAATAGACTAATCAGTGTTATCAAGAACACATTAAGTCAACTACATTGTACTTTGTTAAAGTCCTGTTCTGCTGCTCAGGCAAGGGAAAGTCCTTTTCTACTGCTGAGGCAAAAATCCTGTTCTGCTGCTCAGGTGTTGTTTACATATTCCTCCAGGTTAAGAGAGGGTATTGTTAGTTAAATCCAGAAGTTAGTCTGGGACTGGACGTAGGATGGTGCTCCGAACCAGTATAAAATCTCTGGTGTCATTTTACTATACTGCTTTTATATTCCGCATTATTTACTATCTATACTCTGCATTACTGTTTATCCATATTATACGGTCCTATACACTTTCATTTGGTGTCAGAGCAAGGCATATTATAACCGTCACAAAGTTATCTGATATCTTTCCAATATGGAAAATAACACCAGCACTACCACTAATACTGTCACTAACACTAGTTTTATTGAAGGTCAATCCACTGCACGACCTCCTTTCTTTAATGGTTTAAACTATAATTATTGGTCTACTCGTATGAGAATCTACATGCAATCAAATAGTTTTGAATCATGGAATATCACACAAAATGAATACACTCCTCCTACTGGAGAATATTCCACTTGGTCAAACACACAAAAACTAGATGCTACTGCCAATGCTAAAGCTATGAACATGTTATTCTGTGCACTAGATAGAAATGAATTTAATCGTGTTAGCATGTGTCAAACTGCTTATGAAATATGGAGAACGCTTAAAATCACTCATGAAGGAACTAATAAGGTCAAACAAAGAAAAATCTCCATGCTCAAAAATCAGTTTCAAAACTTAAGAATGAAACAAGATGAAACCATCAATGATATGTACTCTAGATTTCAAGATATCTATCATTCACTATTAGGATTAGGAGAAAAGTACACTGATTTAGATATTGTATCAAAAATCCTAAACTCTTTAACGGATGAATGGGAGAGAAAAGTCTTGGCTAATGACCTCTCTACCATAAAACCTGAAGAGTTAATAGGAAATCTAATGTCCTATGAAGTGATTTTGAAGGCAAAACGAGTACAAGCACAAGATAAAAAGAACATAGCTTTTCATGCTGAGGAAGAAAAGATGAAGATTCGGATGAAGAGGATCTAGCATTTATTGCTAAAAATTTCAAAAAGTTCTTGAAATTCCGAAAAAATAACAAAAATAATGGAAAAAGGAACTTTCCAAACAAACCATCATCTTCTGTTCTAGAATGTTTCAATTGTCATAAGAAAGGACATATTCAGAAGGAATGCCCAGAATTGAAGAAGAAATATTTCAAAGGCAGAAAAGACAAGAAAAAGAAAGCATTCTCAGTAACATGGGATGATTCAGACACTTCTTCATCAGAAAATAGTACTGACAGTGAAAACGAGCAAGCAAATGTCTGCTTCATGGCAACTGAAAACGAGGTTAGTGATTTTACTTTTGATGATATGATTGAGATAAATTCGGAGCTAGTTGACACTCTAAAAAATCTCAAAAGAAAATATAAGGAGACTCGTGAATATCAGAACAAAGCAGAATTCGAAAGAGATATGCTTACAGATGAAAAGAAAATATTAGAGGAAGAACTTGAAAAATTACAAGAATCATTCTCTAATATCAATTCTCAACTCACTCTCTTGAGTCAAGAAATTGAAACTCAAAAAGAGAAAAATGATGCTCTTGTTTCTGAAAATCATGAACTAAAAACAAAATTAAAATTGATAGAATTGGATAATACTAGTCTCAAAACTAAGTTAGAAAGCATCACCAAAAATGTTTCGAATTTTAATAAAGGAAAAGAAACATTATCAAAAATTATTGATAACTCTCAATCTGTGTCAAGTAAGAAAGGGTTAGGATATGTTAAGAAAACAACAGTTCCATCTAAAAAGAAAAATAGGAGAAATATTAATCCTACTAAAGTTCAGACAAAAATGAATTCTTACACACAAAGCATAAAAATTTGGGTTCCTAAAACAAACAACAGTTTGATTCGAAAGAAATATATAAACGCCTTTTTACAAACTGTTCATAAGAATAAAGATTATATTTTTAAATGGGATACTGAGCCCTCTTGGGTTTGGTTTCCTAAGATTTAACTCTTAGGACCCCATTAAAAAGGTGGGTACCAATATTATATTATATTATATTGTTTGCAGGCCCCACTCAAGAAAAGAGGAAAATGGATACTCGACAGTGGTTACTCAAAACATATAACAGGAAACAAAGATATGCTATCAAATATTATTTACACAGATGGAGGCTCCGTCACATTTGGAGACAACTCTAAAGGATATATCATCGGCAAAGGCGATGTGAGAAACAATGGTATTTCAAGTTTACCTCTTATTTCAAATGTTTTACTTGTCAAAAATTTAAAACATAGATTACTTAGTATCAGCCAATTGTGTGACAAAGGATTCAAAATCACCTTTTCTGAAAACAAATGTAGTATTTTTGATCAAAATCAAAATCTTATCTTTGAAGGAAATAGAGACAGAAATATCTATGTTCTGAATATGAAAATAAAACATAATTCAGATATGTGTTTAATAGCCAAAGAAAATGATCCTTGGTTATGGCACAAACGATTCTGTCATATTAATTTTCAAACTATAAATAAACTTTCTAAAAATGATTTAGTAAAAGGTCTACCAAAAATGAAT
The DNA here is from genome assembly GCA_030765085.1 of Allium cepa. Classification (NCBI taxonomy): domain Eukaryota; kingdom Viridiplantae; phylum Streptophyta; class Magnoliopsida; order Asparagales; family Amaryllidaceae; genus Allium; species Allium cepa. Next base: position 70,293,365 of record CM060938.1, on the reverse strand, counting down.
TTTAAAATAGATCATATTTGTGATGCATGTCAGTTAGGAAAATTAAGTAAATCATCTTTTAAATCTAGAAAGGTTATTTCGACCTTACAACCACTTGAATTGCGACATATGGATTTATTTGGACCAACACAAGTACAATCCATTAATCACAGTAGATATGTGTTTGTAATTGTTGATGATTTTTCTAGATATACTTGGACTATTTTTATGAAAATAAAAGTGATACTTTTGATAATTTTAAATCGTTTGTCAAAAGAATTCAAAATTTTAAAGGTTTGAAAATCAAAAACATAAGAAGTGATCATGGAGGTGAATTCGAAAACGAAGCCTTTGAACATTTCTGTAAGAAAAAAGGAATATTCCATAATTTTTCTTTTCCTTGAACTCCACAATAAAATGGGGTTGTAGAACGTAAAAATAGAACTTTACAAGAATGTGCAAGGACTTTGTTAAATGGAAGTACCTTACCAAAACTTTTTTGGGCTGAAGCAGTTGCCACAGCTTGTTATGTTTTGAATCGTGTTTGTATTCGACCACTAACTAAGAATACTCCTGATGAACTTCTTAATGGACGAAAACCAAATATTTCCTATTTTAAAGTTTTCGGTTCAAAATGTTTTATGTTAAACACAAAAGATCAGCTTGGTAAATTTGATCCAAAATCCGATGAAGGAATCTTTTTAGGATATTCGGATCGTAGCAAAGCTTATCGAATTTATAATAAAAGAACAAATATCATCGAAGAAACTCTTCATGTATCTTTTGATGAAAATTTTAAACCAACTCCAAGTATAATAGATGATGAAGATTTCCCTGATAATACCACAAATACAGAAACTACAACTTTTGAAATTAATGAAAACATTGCTCACAATAACAATGAATTAAGATCTCCACCTAGAGTATTAAGAGATCATCCTTCTATTAATGTTATTGGAGAACTAAATTCATCTGTTAGGACAAGAACTCAATTAAATCAAATGGGTCATGTAGCTTTTCTTTCTCATATTGAACCTAAAAATATTAAAGAAGCATCTACAGATGAAAACTGGTTAATCGCCATGCAAGAAGAACTAAACCAATTCGAAAGAAATGACGTTTGGGATTTAGTTCCATGACCTAGTGATCAATCAGTTATTGGTACAAAATGGGTTTTCAAAAATAAAGTAGATGAACAAGGAAATGTTACTAGAAATAAAGCTAGATTAGTTGCTCAAGATTATAATCAAGAGGAAGGAATTGACTATGAAGAAACGTTTGCTCCAGTCACTAGACTAGAAGCAATACGAATCTTACTAGCTTTTGCATGTTTTCATAATTTTAAATTATATCAAATGGATGTCAAAAGTGCTTTTTTAAATGGTTTTATAAAAGAAAATGTTTATGTTGAACAACCTCCATTATTTATACATGAACAATTTCCCGACCATGTCTATAAACTCAAAAAGGCTTTATACGGTTTAAAACAAGCACCTCGTGCTTGGTACGATCGTTTTAAAAGTTATTTACTAAATTCTGGTTTTGAAATTGGAAAGGTTGATCAAACTCTTTTTAGTAAAAGAAACAAGCATGATATTTTAATTATCCAAATATATGTTGACGATATAAGTTTTCGATCTATAAATGAAAAGCTTTGTCAAGAATTTTCTAAGATAATGACAAATGAATTTGAAATGTCACATATGGGTGAGTTAAATTATTTTCTTGGTTTACAAATAAAACAACTAGAAAATGGTATTTTTATTAATCAAGAAAAATATTGTAACAATCTAATTAAACACTTTGGTATGGAAAATACTTCCACCAAACCAACTCCTATGAGTACAACCATACATCTTGATAAAGATGAAAATGGAAAAAGTATTGACCAAAAATTATATCGAAGTATGATTGGATCGTTACTATATTTAACAACTAGTAGACCTGACATAATGATGAGTGTTTGTTTGTGTGCACGATTTCAAGCAGATCCTAAAGAATCACATTTAAGAGCAGTGAAACTCATATTACGGTATCTTAATAAAACCAAGGACTTTGGACTATTCTATCCAAAGGAATGTCCTTTTGAATTAGTATCATATAGTGATGCTGATTTTGGAGGAAGCCGGATAGATAGAAAAAGTACAAGTGGGACTTGTCATTTTATTGGACGATCTCTTATATCTTGGTTTAGTAAGAAACAAAATTGTGTTTCATTATCAACATGTGAAGCAAAATATATTTCTACCGCCCTGGCATGTGCTCAAGTTATATACATGCAACAAACACTACAAGATTTTGGTTTTAACTTAACTAAATCAACTATTTACTGTGATAATTCTAGTGATATTAATTTATCTAAAAATCCTGGTAATCACTCACGAACAAAACACATTGACATTCGTCATCATTTTCTTCGTGATAATATTTAAAAGAATTTGATAAATCTAGAATTTGTTTCCTCTGATAAACAATTGGCAGATATATTTAAAAAACTTTAAACGAAAATACTTCTGTAAATTTAAGACGAGAGCTTGGTATTATTTCTTTTAAAAATTTATATATATATATATATATATATATATATTTAGCTTCTAATAACACATCTTTGCAAAATAAAAAAAATTATGACTCTGGTAGGACTTGAACTCATAACCACTCCTATGTTTTCAAATACTTCTTACCATTTGAGCTATGATTGTTTCTTGTTTCATGTAGAAGATTGGTTCTATTTATTCTGAATATTTTCGTTTAAAAAATCACAAAATAACATGGCCACCAGGACTTGAACCTGGGCCTTCTAGCAGGTAACTCCATAGCTTACCAGTTATGCTATGATTACATTTTCTGCTGAGTTATATGGTTCATACATTCTTAACTATAAATCTTTCTTATCCTTAAATTATTCTGCCCCATTATTATTTTTTTAATTTTAATCTCTGGTTATTAACTTTTGAAGGTCTATAACCATTCATTCTAAGCTCATATTCAACTATATAAACTGCCTCTTCTCAATTATTAATCATCATTATAATTTTTTTTACAAAATCTTTACAAACTATATTCTTCTCAATGGCCTCTCAAAACTCTCATGATTCCTCTAACTCAAAATTATCTTTTGCTACTCCAACCTCTTCAAGTAACTATGATTCATCCAATAGCTCGACTCCAACATTACCAACATTCGCACAATAAGCCTCATGAAACTACCGTCAGCTCATCCGACATTTACCTCCTATGAAGAATGGCGTCAGCAACATCAACGACAATCAGGCGGACAAATTATTCAAGAACGAACGTCTCATCCCGAAGAAGACGACGATATTCGTCTTGCACAATCAGCGAGTTTGCGAGAATCCGTCGAGATCCTTTCTAAAAATCAACAAATATTAGGATCTCGTTTGAAGAAAATTGATAGAAAATTAGACAAAGTAAAAGGATTCTTTTCTATCCTATGGGATGCAATTTCATGTTCGTCTTCCACAACTGCTTCTTCAATAGCTCACGGTGAACGTCCAGAACCTATATTTACATGGTCAACTTCCGAAGAACATACTAGTAGTGATACTAGTGGCACAGGAAGCGGTGCTCATGGAACTTGTAGACCCAGAAAGGAGCCTGTACAAGAGGAAGATGAGTAGGTTCTTTTCGTAAGTAAGTTGGATATGAATTTTTTTTATAACTCTATTGACATTTCAAACATATGAAACTCTATTGCAACTTATTTATTGAGACTTGTACTAAATAGTCTCTCTTTTATATATTTCTGCACTTTTATTTTATATTTTTGTTTGTTGTATCTCCTTTTTGTCGATGACAAAGGAGGAGAAAAAGTATGTGCACCAACATATTTGATGCAGGAAAAAGATATCATAAATTAAGGGGAAGAAATATTTTCTCTCCAATATATTTACAGGTTGTCATCAATCAAAAAAGGGGAGAATGTTGAATTACTAGTTTTGATTCATGACAAGACAGTTCATAAACTAAAGAAGAATTTGCATTCATACATGACAAAAAGAAGACAACAGAGGATCTCTAGGTTTAAAGTAACTATTATAGATATTGAGTCTTAGACATATGTTAAAATCAATCCTCAAGTTTTCGATTTTAAAATTTTTCTTTACAAAACGGAATTCACTGTGCAATTAATATACAGCCAGTCAACTGACTGATCATACCAGTCGACTGGCGGTGCATATGCACAACAGTGAACTATGTTCATAATTTTGAAACGGCAAATATATTAAACTTTTAAATATTCAAAACACCAGTCGACTGACCCAATATACCAGTCGACTGAACCGGCTTCAACTGCAAAATTTCTGAATAGACATCTTCTTCCATGAAGGGATGCACTGCATGAATGGATGTCTCTCTTGGCTAAACTCTTCACTAAGAGTTGCATCTCTCTGAAAAATATATATATAAGTTATCACTCACTTCATAATCACCAATTTTCTGATTCTAATTCTCTATATTCTCTCTTGTGATTATTCTAGTGCATTCATATTCTCCATTGCTTTGAATCTTTGAATTATATAACATATACTTTGATTCTTAGCAATACTCTTCCTTTCAAATCTTCACATACTCTTTATATTCTTGAGGAATTGATTATAGGAAGTTTGTAATCTTAATAGACTAATCAGTGTTATCAAGAACACATTAAGTCAACTACATTGTACTTTGTTAAAGTCCTGTTCTGCTGCTCAGGCAAGGGAAAGTCCTCTTCTGCTGCTGAGGCAAAAATCATGTTCTGCTGCTCAGGTGTTGTTTACCTATTCCTCCGGGTTAAGAGAGGGTATTGTCAGTTAAAGCCGGAAGTTAGTTTGGGACTGGACGTAGGACGGTGCTCCGAACCAGTATAAAATCTCTGGTGTCATTTTACTATACTGCTTTTATATTCCGCATTATTTACTATCTATATACTCTGCATTACTGTTTATCCATATTATACGGTCCTATACACTTTCAAATCCCTCTTCAAATTTCAGATATTCCTATAACCTAACTTAGGAAAAATTTCACCTTTGATAATAGATTGGAGATTCTAGAGGTATAGTGAACAGGAATTGATCTTGCATTGTTTTAATAGCTTCTCCTTCATTGTTTTTGGGTTTAAAAGGTGAGTTTTTGAACTCACATCTATGTCTATATCTTTGATAGTTGTTAGGTAGTAATTCCTTACATCTATTCCATATCTATTTTCCCTTGAATTGAATTGGTTTGATGAGTATTCCAATTTTGGTGTTTGAAGTCAAAAATCTTTAAAATCCTATCTTTGATGTTTGAACATGTTTTTGGGATGTGTCGAAGAGCTTATAAGGTTGGGTCGTCGCTTGTCATAAATTCCTAGTCTATGTTGCTCGTTCGATCGCATTTGGTTAGGATTTTTGCCCTTCTTGGGGCTAGGCTAAGAATACTGCAAATTGCAGTTCAGTTGACTGAATTGTAGGTTCAGTCAACTGAATCTGGGGAAAGAAAATTTCTTCCCCTGTATCAGTCGACTGACCTTTGAGTTCAACCGGCCGAATCAGGGGACAGAAAATTCCTGTCCCTATATCAGTCGATTGACCTCTGTGTTCAATCGACTGAACCTCGACCGAAAGTTTCCAGGTATGGAATCAGTCGACTGACCACTGAGTTCAGTCGACTGAACCTGCATCTCTCATCCAATTTTTCCTTTTCAGGTGGATTTCCAATTTCAATTCGATTCTTGTTGATCCGGATAGTTGTTATCACTTTTGTTGACTTTGATAACTCCTTTTTAAGGATTTTTGGGAATATCCATTTTGATGGATTCGGTATCGATTTCTATGGATTTGATTCACGTCTTCGTATGTGAATTTTTGGTGGTTGATTGCTTTTACAATCATTTTTTTGATTTGTCACTTTGAAATACAAAGGCTTCTATACTAGTAGTAAATATTCAAACCCTTTCACAAAGATGTTTTCAACTCTATTTTAATACAAAGCTCATTTAAAAAATCGTTTTCCAATCTATTAGTATATACAAACCTTTTCCTCATTCGTTCGAGAAATCCAATTAAGCGACTTAGAAAAACAAACGGCATGAAACACTTGCGTTTACTTTGTCGGTTAATTCTTAGACTCGTTCGATTGAAAATCTTGTGGCAATCTTCGAGTGGAAATCTACAATTTGTTTGTAAATATTTAAGTTAAGCAAGTGGTTATGGGACATGATGCTAAACTCATTTATTTACTAGCTTAATGTAATCGACACTTCTTGTTGATCGATGATTATCATTTTATGGTTTAGACTTGTGTTATGCGATGTCTCTTTGTCCACGTAGGGGACAGTACCTCGTTTTATTGAGTTTCATCTCATTTATTTTATAGGCTAACGACCTATGGGTTCTTTGGAGTTTGACTCATTTTTATGGGCTAGCGACCCATGTTCTTTTATGGAGTTCGGCTCATCGGATGTACCGTTATTGTACTACGTCGTTGTTCCAAATTATTCGAGTTTCAGGTTCCTCGGACTTACCGTTATTGTACTATGTCATTGCACATGCTCTATGGTTAGCGACCATGGGTTAGCGACCCATTTTTGATGCACGTGTTGGTGAGTTTTCATACTCCCGTTTGTGATAGGCCTCCCCCTTTGTGATTTCTGAATTTCTCATTGATGATTTCTAGAATTTGTGTTTCAGCAATTTTTGTGATTTACATTGATAAGTTTTATCAATATTTGTGGTTTGGTGAAAATGTTAAAGAATATGACATTCTTTTTGGTGTTTGAGAATATTCGAAATATTGTATGATTTTTTTCGTTATCTAATGTATATTTTTCGTAGCATGGCATTATTGTTATCATACGTTTTTTTATACCTCGTATCCTATCTCATTTTCTTTGATATTTATAACGAGACTTATCCGTTTATTATTTTCTTATTAAATAATACTCAGGTCAGACCGAGATGTTACAGGTGCTTCTGTTTGACTTCTTATCAGGGACCATCATTTGACTTTTGGCTAACTACTCTAGTTTATTAGTTTTTGTTATTATACATTCCAGATATAGACTCCTTGATGTATACATATTCTTTTGTCTAGCATTGGGTATCTATTCTTTTGTGATATTGTGGATCCTGCATGACCACTACTCTAATGTACATTTCTACGTGCTATATTCATATCTGTTTCCGCCTTTGTGATATGGATATCTGTGACTGATTAGCATTATTCTTATTTTATATTCATTTTCGAAGACATTTAGCCACTATGTAGTAGCTTTGAGTTTGTGCTTGATATGTCGGATTTCCTCTTGAAATGAAATGCATGTTACACTATCTGACATATCGGTACTCGCGCAAAGCAATTACGCGGATGGTCGCTCTTCAATAGCCTTATTCTTCACGCTAGTCGACGGCATTACCCCGTAGTGTCCTTGGCTAGCATGAGTATAGAGGTGGGGCATCACACATAGCCTTGATATTAGCAGTCACAGGTTTAATCTCAGAATTTGTCCATTGATTCATAGGTTTTTTCTATTTCTTGATTATCTATCATAATTGTTGGTGTCCTATAACCCGTTTCAACAATATTCCAAGCATCAATGGTTTTCAGAAAAGTTTTCATTCTATTTTTCCATTAAGCATATTCACCATTAATCATTGGTGGTCTAACTATAGACTGACCCTCAAAAAAAGCATTATTAAAAGAAGCCGGTTTAAAAAATAAAAAATAAAAAAAATGGTTTTTGAAAAAAAAAATCAAATAAAAAATTGACTTTTGTTCCTTGCTCTGATACCACAAGTAGGATCAATTTCACCTTAAAGGGGGTGAATAGGGTGGTACTGTCAATTATAAAAATTTAATGTGGAAGTATATAAACTAATTACTGCACAGAAATCGTAGAATAATAGCAGCACAGATAATAGCAAAAAATAAAAGACAGAAACAGAACAACAAAGATTTCCCAACTTCGGCAAAACCCTGCCAACGTGCTGTCCCCAAAATTTCTACTAGAAATTAATTAGTTAGACGCATACACACATAAACTCGTGACAACCGTTATCGACTAACTTAACACTACGCTCAAAACCCTTCCACAAATCATCAAATGAGTTGCGAATTCTCAAACTACACCACCGTAGTTCGTCCTCTAGTCACATGACTAGAATTTACAAAAGTTTAAAAAAGAAAATACAAATTAAAAAACAATTTTCAAACAAAACCCTAATTTTTAAATAAAGTAAGTCCAAAAACAATTAAACTAACCAGCCCAACATAAAAATAAGACACCATTTTATTTTCTATTATTCGGACAGTATCTTTCTTTGTGACATATGGCAGCATTCATTCCTCCCTCTTTGTTGAAGTCGACTTTGATAAATTGAAGAAGCCGACTTTGTTGATCGATCGAACGAATGTTCTTGTGATTGCTTAGACAATCGATTGTTTATTCACTTTGCACATGGCTGCTCCAATTTGATCGAGTTCGACTAAAATGGTATGTGATTTATTCTTGTTGCTTTACTAGTTAGCTTGTTTGAACTCGATTGATGATTCGAGTTATTGATATGAACTTCGGCTCTGTGATATTTTTTAACTTGAATGATTTCTGTATGTTGATGATGTTACGGTTTAAATAGTATTCGAAATCCTAAAATTTCATTCATACAGATTTAATTGAATTCCTTAACTCATATGCTTGGCCGTTCGGTTTAACTTGAGTGTTGATGATTGTTCCTGGCCAGTTCAATTCATTACTTGATTGTCATGGCTTGTTTGATTCTGACTTTTGTTTTCTTGGCCACCATGGCTCTGACTTGACAATTTTGATTTATCTTGACTTGTTCATTTTATTCTTCTGCTATTACCTTCCTCGACCGGTTCCTGACTACGGTTGTATTCTTTGGCATTCCATGATTATTGACTTTCCTACGACATTTGAACTACCGCATATATGTATTTCTGTGTGTTTATGCCTAAATCATTTTCAACCTGATGTCGAATGCATTGTTCACTATATTGAGATTTGTCCATTTATTTTCTGTTACCTCTCGTGCACTTGCTTATTCGATTTTGCACAGGATAGATACTGTGCACTACGTATATATGCATACACGTGTGTTCATAAATGTATGTGTGTTCGAGTAGATCTGCTAGGTCTAGCTGTTTTGTTTGTTCATTATCTTGTACTGTTTCTATATGAAGTCACATCTGTAGCATGGTTTCTTCATGAGCATTGCAGCCCTTTGTATATGTTGAAGTCTGGTGTAGATGTAGTTCTGGCCACTTCATTTATGTGCATAGCATATATATAAGTGTGTTGTATTGAACTGTTGAGTTGTATGTATGCATATAAGTATGGTCATTATTGAGTTCCTATGTACATTGTCTTTTGATTTGGTATCACTAGCTCCATCATGATTTTGGAATTTGTATGCACTTTGATATGCATGTGCTAGTTGTGGTTGAAATTGTTGGTTCATGTGTGGCATACAAATCTTGTTCAGTTGAGCTCACCATTGATGTATATGCATTCACCTTGAATTCCTTTTCTTTGATTCTGTGCTGTTAAGGTCTGATTGCATATGAATATGTATACATGTCTGAGGCTTTTTGCATTTGTTGTGGAATGACTGCTGCTTGGTTGTTGCATTCATGATAATTTGTGGTCTTTGTGTCACAACTATTGACGTGCGCATTTTAGTTTCACTTGAACTTAATCTTGATTCTAATTGGAGTTGTGGTTCAGTTGTGAGGTCTTTACTTGTGATGTGCATGCTCATTGATCTAGTTGAAATTTGTGGCCTTGGTTTCACCCGAGAATTATTTGCAATTTGAATTGCACCTGTGTTGAATCTATCTTATAGCTCGGGTTTGACCTCATGCTAGTGTCATGACTTTATTTGTATTGCACTTGAGTTGAATCTGGATTTTGAACGGGTTTAACCTTGTGCTCACCTGTCCCTGTAATTTTATCAAGTGTATATTGTTATGTACACGGCCTTGTGGCCTATACAGTGATACACTGTGCATGTCACAAGTTGTTCATGCAGATGAATTCAAAAATAAATAATGACGAACAACCTAAATAACTGAGGCAAATAATATTTTTAAAATATACACTTTATTTTTCACTGCAAAATATTTTCTTTTCTATTTTACTACGTTGGTGCTTATTTTGCAGATTGCTTGGATGTTGGTATCAATTTTGAATAAAGTCTAAGATAAATTACGAGTGAATGAGTGAAATGTAGTGAGGTGCAAAATGTATGTATAATGAAAAATGTGATGTGACTAAAATTCTAATGTAATTGAATTTATACATATATATATATATATATATAGTGAGAGCTCAAATTTGTACTGTTCAAAATTGTAATAAAATATGTGTTTGAATAAAATATCTATTTGAATTTAAATTCTGAGTTATTTATCTTATTCATCAAATATTTATTTAAATATATGAAAAACAAAAGAGTTTAACTGAATATATATATATATATATGTGTGTATGTATATGTATGTTTATTATTATCAAACAAAAATCATATACTAGCATATTCAACACAAAGTCTCTTAGGGTTCCTAGGGTCTATTGGTTTACTAAAGAGCCCATTAGACCAAACAAACCCAATAAGACTTAGCCAAAAATAAAATATACACTGTAAATTTATGTCAATTTAACACAGTAATTTATATTTTTAGAGCAATAGAAATTTGATTTTGACGAAACAAAAAAATGGAGAGGAGATTAGAATTCAGTCTAGTGTCTCATAAAAAGAATAAAATTTTAAATTCAAATCTAAATTTTCCAACAAAAAGTCAAACTTTAACTATGTTTGACCAAAATTTGAAATTTCATAAAGAAATTTTATTCTATTAAATTTGGTCAAATAAAACACTCAAGGTCACAAATTCAAAAAAATTCAAATTCAATTTTTTATTTAAATTCAAAATACTATTATTTTAAAGTTGTTAAAAGTTACGAATCGTTACACTTTACGTAACACCCCGCATTTTTAGATAATTAAATAACCAAAATAATTATAAATAGTGAAAATGAGCGTTTTTTGGAATTGTCAGAATATGGCATCGAAACTTATATCATTATGTTCATGGTGATTTCTTGATTAATTTACATATATAATATGCCTCGAACAGACTTGGTATGAAAAAGTTATTGACGTTCGAAGTTCCTTATCCAAAAATAATTATACATGTAAATGTGCATGAATATATTTGTTTATAAATACATGCGTGTATAAATTTCAGAAATAATGTGCGTTTGAGTTTCGAAATAAACGCACGACATAAAGGAAATTAATTGACATCAGCAATTAGAGGTAATTAATTAACATTAGTAGGCAATGTTAATCAAATCAGCAATTAAAGAAAATTTATTTACATTAATTAGCAACGTTCGAATTTCAAAATAAACATGTGTTATAAAGGGAACTAAGTTTGCAATTGATGGAAATTAATTAGAATGAATAGGCAACGGTTAAAAGTTAGCGTTTAATAATTTAATTCTCGCACAATCACGAGCGTTGTTTTCTGGATCCAACGATTCGCAGCAAGCCTATGACGTGGTTGCATCATATTCAATCCTAAAATCCGACAGTCTAAGTTCTCTAAGATTCATTATAGATAGAACCTAAGCCTGGCTTTTTTCTCACACAGATTTTCTTCCAATTGGGTTCATTGCCTGAGGCTGAACCCTAAATAGAAAATATTTCTGGGGAGAAGATCTTTTCAATAAAAATATTAGATGCCTTATAAGGGGATTCAGGAAGGCCATGGAGAAAAGCTAAGGACGACAGGTGAGTGGATTTAAATTATGTCTCTTTTATGTTTCTGTTATAATATCGTTAGATTCCTGTTAAATATTTAATTCATCATTTATTTCAGTAATTAGTTCAGCTAATTAGTTGTGTTGGAACTGTAAATTTTAAAAGAGAAGTGTAGTTATATTTAAATGTTATTTATATGAAAAAAAGAAAGGAATGAAATTAAATATAAGTAATGTTAGGCTTAAAGAATTATAGAAAAAGGCAAAAGTCTAAAAATGAGAAATTTACAGTAAATTATGTTAAGATTCAGGGATAAAAATGAAAAAGGAAAATCTAATAACTTGATTTGGAAGTTAGTAACAGATTAGTTGGTTGGTTTAGAAAAGAGAATATATTTTCATAGTTTAATATTATAAGAATAATGATAAACGTAATTGCAAGAATAAAAGCAAGAAAATTGGAATTAGTGTAAAGTAGAGAAACTACTGTATTTTGCATTACCCAATAATTAAAGAAACAATAAAAGAAATCGTGCGGTTACTAGTTATTGTTTATAGCATTATTTTGAATTAAAATATGGAAATGGATTTTTAGCACAATTTTTGTAACCCACCAAATAAAATAGAACTACTTCCTAGAATAAAAGAGAATAACGTTAAACCTTAAGAAATTAAAGAAGAGGAAATAATCAAGTTAAATATTTGACAAAACTAGAAACAATAAACTAAAATTGTGACTAGATCTGCATTTACTGCGCAGATAATAGAATAAAAAGTAAACCGGTTATTATGATAAGTAACTTATGACAGTTGGATATAGTCCCAAGTCAAGACTGTCATATAATATAAGAGAACTAAAGAAAATTTAGTATCATAATAAAAGAAGACCATACTAGAATAGAAAAGAGACGCTTGTAATTATATTTATAACATATAGGTTATAAACGAAAGAAAAGAATATAAAAGTAACAATTGCAAGTATAATTGTAACAAGTAGGTTATAATTAAAAAGAAAGAAATAGAAGAGGAATATTTTATCAAACTTAGATCTTAGGTTAAGTTAATAAGCAAAATGATAAAAGTGTCTCATACTGGCAACATTTCCCTTCAAGTCTAGGACTGATGGTCTCACACGTAGGTGGGGCTAGGCAAGCTATAAGTAGCCAACAAAATAAGAGAAGTAAACTAAACGCATAATAAAAGATTAGATGTAGGGTCTAATAAAATGGTGGTGTGCGTTTGGAGTAGCCCAAAGAGAATTTGGATAAAGAGCCTAACGAAGCAGTTCATCGCAGATTTTTAGTACAGAAAAAGCATGCAATGACCCATAATTTTTTATAATTAAAAAATGTTAATTTAATAAGGTTTCTTGATTTAATATTGGAAGAACTAATAATTTGTGATTTAATAATAAGAATATAACTAAATGTAATAGTATTAAGTTAAGGTAATTGATATGTAACGACCCGTAAATTTTCGATAATTAAGATGTTAATTTAATAAGAAATTGTGAATAAATATTGGAAGATATGAAAATTTTGTAATTTATTTAAAGAAATAATAACTAAAGTGAAAAGCAATAATGTTATCTATAGTTAATTGTTTACAACCTGAATGGAATTCCAATTAGTTGAAATAAGGTAAATGTATATTTGGCAATAAATTTAATATAAGAAAACAAACGTAAATATTGAATTAATTAATGAATTAATAATATTAAATAGTGATTGAATAAAATCAACGTTCTATAAGTAATTGTTTGGAAATGATAACTTATATAAATATAATTAAGAGTTAGTGGCAACAATTATTATAAAGTAATCGTTTATTTAGTCCATTAAATCAAAATTTGTAATCAATTGCAATGAATCTCAAGTCAATGTTATGTTAGTATAAGTTAAGGAAATAATTGGAAATAATGTAACTCTATTCATAATATGACAATTGGTTGAATGAAAATAATGGATATCAAATTTTATTAATTTATTGGAATTTAAACTTAATAATTGGATAAATTGCAATTAAATGAAATTGAAATTAAACACTGCAATTGATAGATTAATCAACTTTAAATTGACATCTAAATTTATTTAAATTACTGTAATTGTTTTAAAAATCAAAAATGATAAGTTTTGTTAATTATGGAATTGAAATTGAAAAAATTATTTAATTAATTAATTATTAATTTATTTAATTAACTGGAAAATAGTCATTTTGGCAACTAACTTGGATTTCAACGAAACCTGTTTCATCAGATCTGTAACGGTGAATTATTGTGGGATCTCAAGTTTCGTAGCGATCGGACTTGCCGTTTGATCATACGAACTTGAAATGCCTAGAAATCAATTAAATTGAAATCAATTATAATCAATTTGAAATAACGTGATTTTAGCATAACTTCTTCATACGATGGAATTTGGACTTGAAACCTGTTCCATTGATTTTAAAATATTCAAAAACATCTATTTTGATATATGGGTAGATCCAATTTCATTTCGGAGTCGAAACGGGCTTTTTGGGTCGTGTATTCAAACTGATTCGATCCAATTGTTTCTGTTTTTTTATCCACATATATATACCACGTTATAAACCCTATCCTATTTCTTATGTTCATTTTTCTGTACGTACAATACTAATTGCTCCTCTTTCTCAATGGTAGATAAACTCTAAATTTCACACTAAATTACAAATCAAAAATTTCTACTTTAAAATTCAAACTCCTCAATACATATAAAATTATATATGGAGTTCAAGCTCTCGACGAGCGCAAGTCATTTCTGTTGTTTGTTTTTGGATCTGGGTTTCTGGCTGGCCGAAACTGGTCGATGTAGTCACGGTCGTTCATTGCTTGTTGATCGACATCGTCTGATCATCAAATCAATGGTACTGTTGGGTGGAAATCGACGAGTGGGGTTCATCGGCGCGGATAGTTGGTCGATTCAACGGCTAGATCGCCGTATTTAATTCACTTAGGGTTGAAGGGGTGCGACAGCTGGAGGTAGCTTGGCCATTGGCGAGTTCAGATCGACGGTCAGATGGCCGGCGGCGCGTCGATTTCATGGTCAAAGGTCAGGTCAATGGCACGGTGGATTGATCGGTGCGAACGATATCTGGAAGAAGTATTCTGGTGACGTGTAGTTTATTTTAATCTATTTTTATTTATTTCAATTTTAAATCGTGTAACTTGTAACTCGAATAACTTTTACATACGAGGTCCGTTTCGCGCGCTATGACGCCCCACCTCTATACCCACACTAGCCAAGGACACTACGGTGTAATGCCGTCAGCTAGCACGGAGAATAAGGCTGTTGAGGAGCGACCATCCATGTAATGGCTTTGTGCGAGCACCGATATGCCAGATAAAATACAACTTGCAATCCGACATACCGACACAAACTCAAAGCTACTACACAGTGGCTATAATATCTTCGGAAACAAATATTGAAATAAACATAACAAAAATCAGTCACAGATAATTCATATCACAAAGGCGGAAATAGATATGAATATAACACATAGAAGTGTTCATCAGAGTAGTGGTCTAACAAGATCCACAATATCGCAAAAGAATAGATACAAGTGCTAGACAAAAGAATATGTATACATCAAGGAGTCTCTATCTCAAATGTATACAACAAAATAAACTACTAATCTAAGTAGTTAGCCAAAAGTCAGATTATGGTTCCAGATAAGAAGTCAAGTAGAAGCACCTGCAATATCTCGGTCTGACCCAAGTATTATTTAATAAGAAAATAATAAACGGATCAGTCTAGCCATAATTATCATATAAAATGAGATATAAAAAGAGATATGATAAAAACATATGATAACCATAAAGCCATACTGTGATAAGTATGTAATTGAAAACCAACTAGAATTAATCAATATCACAAGAATCTTCTCAAAGATCAAAAGGATGTCATACTCTTTATTTTTATTCACCAAACCATAAATATTGACAATTACATCAATGCCAATCGCAAAAGTCAATGACACACAAATTCACCAATGCACAAATAATGATAAAGCTTATCAATGTAAATCATGAAAATTGGTGAAACATAAATTCTCGATCAATAGAAATCCAGAAATCACAAAAAAGGGGAAAGAGGCCTGTCACTAGAATGGTAGCATGAAAACTCACCAACACGTGTATCACAAAACGGAAAGCTATTCCATAGACCGAACATCGACGCACCTAAATAGAGACGTCCCATGCACAGTCAAACATCGACACTCCTAGAAAGGTATGATCCATGCAAAGACAAACATCGACGCACCTAAATAGATACACCCCATGTAATGTCTAGCATCGATGCACCTAGAAAGATACACCCCATGCATAAATAAGCATCGACGTACCTAGAAAGATACGTCCCATGTAATGTCTAACATCGGTGCACCTAGAAAGATACACCCCATGCAAAGTCGAACATCGACGCACCTAGAAAGATACGCCTCATGCCCCGACTTATTGGGTCGATTGCTCCACGAAGTAAACAAACATCGACGCACCTAAATAGATACGACCCATGTGTAAATAAACATCGACGCACCAAAATAGGTACGACCCATGCGAGAAATGAGACGAAGCTCAATAAAATGAAGTACAATCCTCCACATGGACAAGGAGACATCGCACATTGCTAGTCTAAACCATAAAATGATCATCGTCGATCATCAAGAAGTGTCAATTACACTAAGCTAGTAAATATATGAGCTTAGCTTCATGTCCCATAACCACTAGCTTAACTTAAATATTTACGAACAAATTGTAGATCTCCACTAGAAAATTGTCACAAGAGATTCAATCGAACAAGTCCAAAAATTAACCAACGAAGTAAACGCAAGTGTTTCATACCACTCGTTTTACTAAGTCATTTTATTAGATTTCTCATACGAGTGAGGTAAAGGTTTGTATATACTAACAGATTGAAAAATGGTTTAAGAAACGAGCTTTGTAATAAAATAGTGTTGAAATCGTTTTGAAGAAAGGGTTTTGATATTCACTAATAGTATTAAAAACCTTTATATTTTAAAATGACAAATCATAGAAGTGATTGTAGAAACAATCAATCATAAAAATTCACATACGAAGACGTGAATAAAATCCAAAGAAATCGATACCGAATCCATCAAAGTGGAAATACTCAAAAATTCCAAAAATAGAAGTTATCAAAGTTGAAAAAGGTGATAACAACTAATCGGAGAAGAAGAATCGATTAACAATTGAAAAAACAAAGCAAAACGAGCATAAATAGGCAAACAGGGAAATAGGATAATAGGAGCAGGTCGGTTGATCGGACTTCCTGAGTCGACCGACCGAACCAGAAACAGAAAGTTTCGGCTACAGCTTCAGTCGACCGACCCAGGGGATTCGGTCGGCCGAACCTGATGCCTTGCATTTTTCTGCCCTATTAATTGAAGTGCAAACTCTCCCAATTCACAACCGGTCGAGCATGGACGCTAAGGGATTACGCCCATCGGCTACCCTGTCCTATTGGCTCCTCGATGCATCACCAAAAACATGTTCAAACATCAAAGTTAGGATTTTAAAGATTTGAACCCAAAACACTAAAAATTGGAATATTCACCAATTCAATCCAAACCAAAAGCAAATGCACAAGAATAAGTGTTAGGAATTCATACCCAACATTCAAAGATAATCATAGACTTAGATGTGAGATAAAAATCTCACCTTTTCACAAAATAAGGAAGGAGAAGCTTGAAAGCAAAGGAAGAATCAACCACACTTCAATCTCAACACAAGAAGCTTGAATCTAAGCTTAAAAGAAGAACATTCCCAAAGTTAGGTTTAGGAATTTCTGAAAATTGAAAGGAGAATGAGTTGGAGAAGAAGAAGATGATGCTTACTAATAGCTTCTCTTTGGATTTGGAGCTAGAGCTTGGATTTTGCAAATGAACTAGGGCTTGGAATTCTAATTTTCAATCTTTTCCCCCATTATTCTCTTGAGCTTAAGAGAGTTAGGAAATGAGGAATGAATGAAGAGAAGTGGAGAGGGGTTGGGTTGATATAACCAGAATTGGGCAAATGGGCTGAACCCAAACCCAAAGCCCTATAGAAAAAGTAGCAAAAATCAACTTACTCCAAACATATCGAAGCTTATACTCAAAAAGGTTGCAAACGGCATTTTGAACTCAATGGAAGGGGTCTCATGTCCAAATTCGACTGTTTGCAAAAAGTAGCTTTTCGGACTAAAATCCAACGAACGATGAAATATTTAAATAAAATATTTAAATATAAAACTGATAAATATGCGGGTTGTTACAGACTCCCCTCCTTAAAGAAATTGCGTCCTCGTAATACTTAAGAAGAAAAATAAATAGTAACAACCATAAAAGCATATCAACACAAAAGAAAAATTGAAATAAGAAATTCACCAAAAAAAGCACGAAAGAGTAAGTCCGAACGTGTTCGCTCGATGAATTCTTTGGATTCTCAAGTGCAATCCTTAGGATCTGAGAACCATTGAACTTTCACAAGAAGAACATCTTTATTCTGAAGGCGCTCAACCTCCGAAGAAATGATGCGAAAAGAATGTTGCTCAGAGTCAAACCTGGTGAAACTTCAATCCCTACTATAACACCAGGCTCAAGAATAAAAATCGGAAACCTAAAAGCATTTCCATAGTCGAAAGACGTGGAAAACGTCATGAATAACAGAATATTGAGCCGGTGCAACGACGTAGTATAATAACAGCACACCCGAGAAACTAGAAACTCGAATAATTTGGTACAACGGCGTAGTACAATAATGGTACGCTAGATGAACCAAAGCTTGAATAATTTCGAAACACCGACGTAGTACAAATACGGTACATCCAATGAACCGAACACCATAAAAGAACATCGGACACTAGTCCATAAAAGGAATGAGATAAAGCTCAATAAAACGAAGTATATCAAAACGTCTGATGAACTTGATAAAAAGATAACTCCATTCAGACATCATCAAAGAATCAACCACTTGTTGCTTATGACTAACCGCATTGGCAACATGATTTCCCTTCCGGGAGTACACAAAGAATATTAAGATCATAAGATGCAAGGAACTCTAGCTAACATTAAGTTCCTTATAAGAAAATAAATATTTCAAAGATTTATGATCGGGGTAGAGAACAAATTTCTCATCCAAAAATGATGATGCCAAATTCTAAAAGTGAAATCAATAGTCGCGAGCACTAGATCATGAATGGCATATCTAGTCTCGATAGGCTGTAATGATTTAGAAACATAAATGATAGCACGTCTTCTTTCGCAAGAGAACGGCATCCAAACCAATACTATTAGCATTGGTACAAGAGATAAAATCTTGGTTCCCTTCGGGAAACACAAGAATAAGAACATCGGAAAAGATTTCTTTTAAATAATCTTCTTTCCCAAAAAGCTAAAACTTTCAAAATTACAATTTTCTCAATGTAAAAATCTTTCGAGAAAAAATTTACATTTTACAAGTCAATATATCGTGTCCGATTGTCTCATCAAAGCGTTTAGGAAATTCCTATCGATAACGTTGATCAAGTGCATCGACCAAAATTCCTAAAACACTAAATGGGCAATACAATCACAAAATCATCTTCTATATGATAAAAATATCTCTTAAAATCTTTACTAATATTCTTTGTTCGTTTCAAGAACAAAAATCTAACTATACTTATAAATAAATCTTATGAAAAAGATTTGCAAAATTTTAAATTTCTATTTTCATCCAGAATCAATAAATACAAGAATGGAATTATCGAGATATTCATAGAATACTCGATGTATAAAATGGATGAAACAAGATGGAAAAACTGAATGACATAATAAGTCATTCATAAGAATCATAACGAGTGCGGAATGCGGTAAATGGAATGCTAACTTCCGCAACTCGTAGCAAATGAAAACCGGTGGCAAGGTCGAGCTGAAAAGACCTTAACACCACACAAGATATTGCTTAAGTGATGATCCTAAGACAAACTCCAAAAATACCGAAAAATTCTCAAACTACATGAATGCGAGAAATAACACTTTCCTCGTCATGTGGGCTTAAAGAATAAAATGATGCCATCAAGTTGGAATCGAAATCACAAAGGAAAAATAGAAATCTGCTTAACAGATTAAGAATGTCGAAGATAAATAGTCCACTCGGAAAATAGGATATGGGCTTCACAATGATTAAGCCAATCCTTTCAAAAAAAATCAATTCCGAAGCCTAAGTAAAAAAAATCGGCTCGGAAAGAAAAATCACATAAAATAATTTCGACATCAATAAAAAGAAACAAGTTGAGTGTAGCGGATCTACCATCCGGATTCGCAATTATCAAAGAAGACATCAAGACCAAAATATTCAAAGAAAAAGAATCGACAAGTTCTTTTGATATAAAAATAATGAGATGAACCCATATCAAAAAGAACTCAAATAAAAAGATCACGAAATAAAACAATAGCATCAAGGATTGAATGTAAAATACCTTGACCAAGAGAAGAGTTGCTAGGAGCTTGCACTACATTGAGCTTCCCCTCCTTCCTACTTTGAAGTATGGGACATGCAGTTATATGGTGACCCGAATTTTTGCAATTGCGACAATAAAGAGGTTTCAGACACTCCCTTGCATAGTGGTCTGTGGAACCACAATTGTAGCATTGTCCACGACTAGAGGTAGGATCTTTTGCTACCGGGGTTTCTTGCCTCCCTTTCTTGTTGGTGTTTGCGTAAAAAATGGCCACAAACACCCAATACCGTGAAAGCACCAGTGTATGAATATAAGTCAGCGATATTCAAACACAAATCACAGATCTCAGCAAATAACTCAAATACGTTTGCACAAAAGATGGGCAAAAAACTCCAAGTCGTATGAATTAGTTGATTTTATGTTGTTCGTAGTGATTTAGGTGGTTTATGCAAATACGTAAAAAGTAGGGGCTAAACTGTAAAAGACACACAGATTTATAGTGGTTCGGCCAAAGTGTGCCTACGTCCACTTTATATGTTATTCTCCTTTTCCAATCCGATTACAAGTACAAAGCTTGTAGGACAAGTGTATGAAAGTTGTTTGAAAGTTCCTTCCAGGTTTGAGCTCTCAAACTTGTCCCCATTGTTGTACCCCTGCCCCTCTATTTATAGAGTGAGGCTGGGGGCAGGGGTCTTGGAAGTATATAGCTGCTGGTGGGCCTGGGCTGAAGCCATCTGGACTGGCAACTCTGGTTCGGCGGAGCTTGGTTCGGCCATGTGGAGAAGGTTGGATCGGTGTTGGTGAAGTGAGAGCTTGGTCCGGTGATGGTGGTTCGGTTGTGGGTTGTGAGGCAGTTGGTTCGGTGGAGCTCGTTCGGTAGTACATGGAAGGATGGTTGGTTCGGCTAGGAAGAGAAGTAGGTTGGTCCGGTGGTACTACCGAATGGATCTTGGTGTGAGGACCGGATGAGGTTTGACCGGATGGAGGATAGCCTTGTGCCGAATGTTCTTGGAGGGAAGTATGCATGGGCCGAATGCAGTATAACTTGGATTGCCGAATGGAACCTAGTTTGGGCTTTGCCGAATGAACCTTCATAGAGAA
Source organism: Allium cepa (assembly GCA_030765085.1). Classification (NCBI taxonomy): domain Eukaryota; kingdom Viridiplantae; phylum Streptophyta; class Magnoliopsida; order Asparagales; family Amaryllidaceae; genus Allium; species Allium cepa. Next base: position 70,272,059 of record CM060938.1, on the reverse strand, counting down.
TGCCGAATGAACTCTGGCCTTGCTTCCAATCGACTTTCAATCCCGACCTCCATCATTCCTTGCCAGTTTGTCGATATTCCAGTTTTGAGCAAAAAATGGGATAACACTTTGCCCCCCAAAACATGCCTTGTGATAACAAGGCGTGTTTTGAATAGTTCCGAATAATCCAATATCCAAGGTCCATAGCCATATCGGTAGAGTAGATCATCCTTGACTGCTCCGAGTCGATATCCAATTCCAAATCCAATAACCAAAGCTTGAGCAAATTCCATGTCCATCCGAACTCGACAGCCGAGCCTCAAATCATCCTTATCCAACAGCCAATAACCGAATCCAGGACCTCTCTGGGTCGATATCCAAACCCATAACCTCTCCGGGCTCTTGCCAAGCGCAATCCACACCTGACGGCCATGATCCAGTGTCCCTGGATGTTGAGCTAACCTCTCCGGTTTCTTGCCATGCGTAATCCATACTTGACGATCTTGGTCCAGTGTCCCTGGACGTTGAGCTAACCTCTCCGGGGTCTTGCCAAGCGTAATCCACACTTGACGACCTTGGTCCAGTGTCCCTGGACGTTGAGCTAACCTCTCCGGGTTCTTGCCAAGCGTAATCCATACTTGACGATCTTGGTCCAGTGTCCCTGGACGTTGAGCTAACCTCTCCGGGTTCTTGCCAAGCGTAATCCATACTTGACGATCTTGGTCCAGTGTCCCTGGACGTTGAGCTAACCTCTCCGGGTTCTTGCCATGCGTAATCCACACATGACGACCTTGGTCCAGTGTCCCTGGACGTTGTATAATGCCATGGCTTAAGTCCTAAGCCGAATCCTGGTCTCTCCGGACCCTTGCCGAGCATAGTCCATACTCGACGACCTGAAAATAACGATTGATAATATAGGGCCTAAGTCCTAGGCCGAATCCTGGTCACTCCGGACCCTTGCCGAGCATAGTCCATACTCGACGACCTGAATGAGTCAATTTGCCACGTTCGGGCACAGCGACTCACCCCTTGCCAGGCATAATCCATACCCGACGACCGTTTATCAAAAATCAGATAAAAATCCAATCAAAATCCAATCCAAAATCCAAATCCAAATCCAAAATCCAAATCCAGAATCCAAATCCGAAAATCCAAATCCAAAACCAGACAACCAGAAATCCAAACCAGCATCCAAAACCGAAAACAATTGTCCAAAGGAAAATCCAAATCAAAAAGCAAGAAAAACCAGGAGCTCAATCCAAGCTCCAAAACCGAAAACCAAAAAGAAAAGCAGTGTCCAATCCAAAAGCGAAAGATAAATTTCACAAACCATAGCATCGCAGTTTATTATCATTCAGAGCATGCCTAGGGGCTATCTCCGTCCCCGTACATGTGTAAATGACTTGGTTGCTTGCCAATAGTTTGCTACTTATTTCATATTAACCTGGTTAAGGGACGATCAACCGACCATCATTCCTGGGCCTCCCACCATCGTAGCTTGAGGTAGGCTGTGGTTGCTCCTGCCTCGCCGTTGCACTCCGCGGTCCAACATATTGTGGCAGTTGTCCATTCCTTACATGTTCCTCAATTATGTCCTTTAAGTGCCTGCAGCTGTTGGTGTCGTGTCCATCCAAATCATGGAAGAGACAGTGCCTTCCTGATGTCCTTTCCCGTTCTGTTGGTTCTCTCCTAGCCGGCCTCCGGTAGTGAAGGCGATTTCGAGTATCCAGGTATATCCGTTCCAGTGTTTCGTTCAATCCTGTGTATGTGGAAAACTTTGGATCCTTCCATTGCTTCCTAGCATTTCCAGAATCATCGTCCAACTTCCTTTTTCCTTTGTTTTTATCCGAACCATTGCTGGATGGTCCTCCCCCTTCAACTGCATTAACCTTTTTCAATTTTAAATCCGTACTCGCATCTTCTTGTCGAAGGAACCTTTCTGCCTCATGAAAGAATTCGTCGAGATTCCGTGGGGGATCTCGTATCAGAGATACCTTGAAATCCGAGTTCTCCCTGACTCCTGATACTGCTGCCATTAAAACCATCGATGGATCGGGCCGATCCACCGAAGCAACTGCGGCACTGAATCGAGTTAGAAAAGCTCTAAGCGATTCATCCATCCTTTGCCTTACCGATGTCAATGTCATCACGTTCTTCGGTCTCTTGACATGAACCCGAAACTGTCCCAGAAACCTTTCCACCAATTCCCTCCAAGTCCCGATAGATCCTTCTTCCAGCTGCCTGAACCACATCGCAGCTAAGTCCGTCAAGTACAAAGGGAAGCATCGGGCCATCACCTCCTCTGATGCCCCCAGCACCTCCATGTGTCTAGTGTATCTCATCAAGTGATCCGTAGGGTCTTCCTTGCCATTGTATACCTCCACGCTAGGTAGCTTGAACTTAGGTGGGTTCTGAGCCATCCTTATTTCCCGAGTGAACGGACTCCTGTTTACTCCTTCCAAGTCTCCGTTGGTCAAACCACCTCGCACAGTCTTCCTGATTATATCTACCAATCCACCGTTGTCTGTCGGGGGTTGCCCCCGAGGGAACTCCGGTACATACTCTTCGTGTGGCTCGTTAGCAGCAACGTTGGTTCTAGCCTGTTGAACTCCTTCCAAAGGTTCTCCTGTGTTGAATCCCGTGGGCCTGCCCCCAAGCCCTTGTTGATTGCTACCTGGCTCCGTATCTTGTCCTTCGTTGGGTTCCATAACCCTAGCTTCTTGTCCTGCATCCATAGCCGTTGTAGCTGCTCCTAAATTCTGCATCCCTGCAGCTCTCATTTGCTCCAAGAAAGTTTGCATCATTTCCTGTTGACTTTTCAGCAACCTCTCTTGCAGTGAATTTGTTATGGCTTCCATTTCATCCCGGGTTATGTAGATCGAAGCCGGTCCTTCCTCACCTCCGGAGGATGCTTGTTGACTTCCTCCTTGTTGGCTCCTCTCAGCCCTTAGCCTTCTACTGTTTTGCCTAGTCATCGTCTTCCAAATCTAAACCTCTATCCGATGTAGCGGGAGCTGGTTCCTCTCAATGAAAGCACCAAAATGTTTGCGTAAAAAATGGCCACAAACACCCAATACCGTGAAAGCACCAGTGTATGAATATAAGTCAGCGATATTCAAACACAAATCACAGATCTCAGCAAATAACTCAAATACGTTTGCACAAAAGATGGGCAAAAAACTCCAAGTCGTATGAATTAGTTGATTTTATGTTGTTCGTAGTGATTTAGGTGGTTTATGCAAATACGTAAAAAGTAGGGGCTAAACTGTAAAAGACACACAGATTTATAGTGGTTCGGCCAAAGTGTGCCTACGTCCACTTTATATGTTATTCTCCTTTTCCAATCCGATTACAAGTACAAAGCTTGTAGGACAAGTGTATGAAAGTTGTTTGAAAGTTCCTTCCAGGTTTGAGCTCTCAAACTTGTCCCCATTGTTGTACCCCTGCCCCTCTATTTATAGAGTGAGGCTGGGGGCAGGGGTCTTGGAAGTATATAGCTGCTGGTGGGCCTGGGCTGAAGCCATCTGGACTGGCAACTCTGGTTCGGCGGAGCTTGGTTCGGCCATGTGGAGAAGGTTGGATCGGTGTTGGTGAAGTGAGAGCTTGGTCCGGTGATGGTGGTTCGGTTGTGGGTTGTGAGGCAGTTGGTTCGGTGGAGCTCGTTCGGTAGTACATGGAAGGATGGTTGGTTCGGCTAGGAAGAGAAGTAGGTTGGTCCGGTGGTACTACCGAATGGATCTTGGTGTGAGGACCGGATGAGGTTTGACCGGATGGAGGATAGCCTTGTGCCGAATGTTCTTGGAGGGAAGTATGCATGGGCCGAATGCAGTATAACTTGGATTGCCGAATGGAACCTAGTTTGGGCTTTGCCGAATGAACCTTCATAGAGAATGCCGAATGAACTCTGGCCTTGCTTCCAATCGACTTTCAATCCCGACCTCCATCATTCCTTGCCAGTTTGTCGATATTCCAGTTTTGAGCAAAAAATGGGATAACAGTTGGGAATGGGGCCTTTGAATTTAGTAGGCCTCTTCATGTTGTCTTGAAGTTTTTTTTGGCAACCACAACTTTAACATTACTCTCTCTATCGGCCTCTTCAAGACGAAGAGCGATATCAATAAGCTGATCGAATGAAACCTCAAGTTTCAGGAGTAATGGCTTCTTAATATTCTTATTCAAGCCATAGACAAATCTCCAATTTTTCTTCAATGGGGTATTAATGTATTCAACCCGTATTTGGAAAGAGATTCGAAAGATGCGACATAGTCTGTCACAGAAGATTCACCTTGAACAAGGTCGATAAAACACCGTGCTAAAGTTACTTTTTCAGCCTCTGGCACAAACTTTAATTCGAATCGTTCCCGGAATTTCTCCCAAGTAATATCCGCTTCACTTATTTCAGAAATCGGAAGCTCATACCAATCTAATGCTCTTTCTTGGAGCATACTAGAGGCCACCTGAACTCGGTGAAGATCAATAAGTTTCATGCGAGAAAAGATTCGATCGCATGTTTTGAGCCAAGCTTGAATTTCTATAACACTCACAGATCCCCTGAATGGCCTTCCACCCAAATCGGTATAGTCTCTACACAAGCGTCCAAAACCGGATCTAGGATGAGTAGGCTCAGGATTGGGTCCGGCAGCTTGAACATTCTTCACGAGATCTAAAAGCTGCTGAGCAGACATAAAAACTCCATCTTGAGGAGTAGTACTAGATTGACCGACGCTGGGACGGCCTGGTCTAACCATTTCTCTTCTTTTAGAAAGAAAGAAAGAAGAAGAAAAATGTTATTTACCAAATGGATATCAACCAATCTTGATAGATAAAACAAGGAATCATAAAGAAAATAGGATGAACCGGTACGAAGACTCGAATTAAATCCTAAAGCACGACTCCTAAGAAAGACTTAGGACAATGATCCTTGCTAGAATATTCTACATTGTTCCGATATTTGGCTCTGATACCAAGCTGTGACGCCCCACTTCTATACCCACACTAGCCAAGGACACTACGGTGTAATGCCGTCAGCTAGCACGGAGAATAAGGCAGTTGAGGAGCGACCATCCGCGTGATGGCTTTGTGCGAGCACCGATATGCTAGATAAAATATAACTTGCAATCCGACATAACGACACAAACTCAAAGCTACTACACAGTGGCTATAATATCTTCGGAAACAAATATAGGCATAAACATAAAACAAATCAGTCACAGATAATTCATATCACAAAGGCGGAAATAGATATGAATATAACACATAGAAGTGTTCATCAGAGTAGTGGTCTAACAAGATCCACAATATCGCAAAAGAATAGATACAAGTGCTAGACAAAAGAATATGTATACATCAAGGAGTCTCTATCTCAAATGTATACAACAAAATAAACTACTAATCTAAGTAGTTAGCCAAAAGTCAAATTATGGTTCCAGATAAGAAGTCAAGTAGAAGCACCTGCAATATCTCGGTCTGACCCGAGTATTATTTAATAAGAAAATAATAAACGGATCAGTCTAGCCATAATTATCAGATAAAATGAGATATAAGAAGAGATATGATAAAAACATATGATAACCATAAAGCCATACTGTGATAAGTATGTAATTGAAAACCAACTAGAGATTAATCAATATCACAAGAATCTTCTCAAAGATCAAAAGGATGTCATACTCTTTATTTTTATTCACCAAACCATAAATATTGACAATTATATCAATGCCAATCACAAAAGTCAATGACACACAAATTCACCAATGCACAAATAATGATAAAGCTTATCAATATAAATCACAAAAATTGGTGAAACATAAATTCTAGAAATCGATCAATAGAAATCCAGAAATCACAAAAAAAGGGGAAAGACGCCTGTCACTAGAACGGGAGCATTAAAACTCACCAACACGTGTATCACAAAACGGAAAGCTATTCCATAGACCGAACATCGACGCACCTAAATAGAGACGCCCCATGCGCAGTCAAACATCGACGCACCTAGAAAGGTACGACCCATGCAAAGACAAACATTGACGCACCTAAATAGATAAGCCCCATGTAATGTCTAGCATCGATGCACCTAGAAAGATACACCCCATGCATAAATAAGCATCGACATACCTAGAAAGATACATCCCGTGTAATGTCTAACATCGATGCATCTAGAAAGATACACCCCATGCAAAGTCGAACATCGACGCACCTAGAAAGGTACGCCCCATGCCCCGACTTATTGAGCCGATTGCTCCACGAAGTAAACAAACATTGACGCACCTAAATAGATACGACCCATGTGTAAATAAACATCGATGCACCTAAATAGGTACGACCCATGCGAGAAATGAGACGAAGCTCAATAAAATGAAGTACAGTCCTCCACATGGACAAAGAGACATCGCACATTGCTAGTCTAAACCATAAAATGATCATCATCGATCATCAAGAAGTGTCAATTACACTAAGCTAGTAAATCTATAATCTTAGCTTCATGTCCATAACCACTAGCTTAACTTAAATATTTACGAACAAATTGTAGATCTCCACTAGAAAATTGTCACAAGAGATTCAATCGAACAAGTCCAAGGATTAACCAACGAAGTAAACGCAAGCGTTTCATACCACTCGTTTTACTAAGTCATTTTATTAGATTTCTCATACGAGTGAGGTAAAGGTTTATATATACTAATAGATTGGAAAACGGTTTAAGAAACGAGCTTTGTAATAAAATAGTGTTGAAATCGTTTTGAAGAAAGGGTTTGATATTCACTACTAGTATTAAAAAACTTTATATTTTAAAGTGACAAATCATAGAAGTGATTGTAGAAACAATCAATCATAAAAATTCACATATGAAGACGTGAATAAAATCCAAAGAAATCGATACCGAATCCATCAAAGTGGAAATACTCAAAAAATTCCAAAAATAGAAGTTATCAAAGTTGAAAAAGGTGATAACAACTAATCGGAGAAGAAGAATCGATTAACAATTGGAAAAACAAAGCAAAACGAGCATAAATAGGCAAATAGGGAAATAGGAGAATAGGAGCAGGTCGGTTGACCGGACTTCCTGAGTCAGCCGACCGAACCAGAAACAGAAAGTTTCGGCTACAGCTTCGGTCGACCGGCCCAGGGGGTTCGGTCGGCCGAACCTGATGCCTTGCATTTTTCTGCCCTCTTAATTGAAGTGCAAACTCTCCCAATTCGCAACCGATCGAGCACGAACGCTAAGGGATTATGCCTAACGGCTACCTGGTCCTATTGGCTCCTTGATGCATCACCAAAAATGTAACAACCCGCATATTTATCGAGTTTACATTTAAATATTTTTATTTAAATATTAAATCGTTAATCGGATTTTGGTCCGAAAAACTACTTTTTGCAAACGGTCAAATTAGGACTCGAGACCACTTCCATTGAGTTCGAAATGTCGTTTACAACTTTTTAAGTATAAACATCGATAGGTTTGGAGTTAGTGAAATTTCACTAACTTTTCCCGCTTCGGACTTTGGGTTAGTTTAGCCTATTAAGCCCAAGTTCCAACCCTCTTCTCCTCACTCTTCATAAATTTCCTAACTAACTCAAGCTTTAGCATTAATGGTGAAGAGAATGGGAAATTAAAACTCCAAGCTCAAATTCAATTGCAACTCCATCATTCAACTCCAAATTCAAGTAGAAGATATTGGATTCAAGCTTTGGATTGCTTCTCCTTGCTTTCAAGCTTCATCTTCATAAATTTTAGTGCAAAGGTGAGATTTTTATCTCACAATTCTAGCCTATAACTATATTGGACTGTTGGGAATGATTCCCCATCACTTTAGCATGTGCATTTGCATTTGGTTTGGATTGGATTGGCGAAAAACTCCAATTTTTAGCGTTTTTGACAAAAAACTGCAGTTAGGTCGCACTGCCTCGGAGTTAGGTCGTTCTGGCCTTAAGTCGTTTCTGGCCATCGCTAAGTCGTCCACGAGTTAAGCCTAAGTCGTAAGTCGCGCGCGTTGAAAAGTCACCGCCTTTGTATTTCTGTTCGCCTGTGTTGAGTCGTTCACGAGTTAGAGTGCTAAGTCGGCTGCGAGTTAAGAGTTAAGTCGTTCGTGTGTTATCTCGTAAGTCGTCTCCGACCTAAGCTCCAGTAAATCGTTCGTGTGTTATCTCGTAAGTCGTCTCCGACCTAAGCTCCAGTAAGTCGTTCGCGTGTTATCTCGTAAGTCGTCTCCGACCTATGCTCCACTAGGTCGTAGGTCGTATCCGACCTAAGCCTCTCTAAGTCGCGAATTGTTAAGTCGGCTGTCCTTAAGTCGTTCGACCCCACTAAGTCGTAGGTCGCCTCCGACCTTACCCTTAGGTCGTATGACCTGTTTGTTAAGTCGGCTGTCCTTAAGTCGTTCGACCCCACTAAGTCGTAGGTCGCCTCCGACCTTACCCTTAGGTCGTATGACCTGTCATCCACTAGGTCGCGCCACTTAGGTCGTATCCCTTAGGCCGCGAACTCTTTAGGTCGTTAGACCTCATTTTGCTTTAGGTCGTAAGCCGCTTGTCTTCACTTAGGTCGTGCCGTGACGGGGCGCTGCCCCGCACCCCGCCGGGGGCGCTGCCCCCTGGACCCCCGCGACCTGACCGGGCCCCGTATAACTCTGCGTAGGCGATCTTATCTGAAGAACATTCAACCGAACTTCCTGAGCTGATTTCCTTGGATTTTTATCACATCTTCGAATGTGATCTTTGTGATTGATTGTTTCTACAATCGCTTCTGTGATTTGTCACTTTAAAATATGAAGGTTTCAATACTAGTAGTAAATATTTTCTTAAACCGTTTTCCAATCTATTAGTATATACAAGCCTTTACCTCACTCGGATGAGAAATCTAATTAAACGACTTAGTAAAACAAGTGGTATGAAACGCTTGCGTTCACTTCGTCGGTTAATTCTTGGACTTGTTCGATTGAACCCCTTGTGACAATTTTATTAGTGAAGATTTACAGTTTGTTCGTAAATATTTAAGTTAAGCAAGTGGTTATGGGACATGAAGCTAAACTTCTATATTTACTAGCTTAGTGTAATTGACACTTCTCGTTGATCTTGATGATCGCTTTATGAATTAGACTAGCAATTGCGCGATGTCTCTTTCATTGCAAGGTTAGACTAGACACCACTTGTGTGATTCCATTCACACATACCTTTCTGCTTTTTGGTTAGTCTTGACCTCATTCTGTGTGATTCCACTCACACATGTGGGGTAGCTCCCCATGGTCTTCGGACCGTCATGTGATAGGCCTCTTTCCCTTTTTATGATTTCTGGATTTCTCGTGTTGATTTCTGGAATTTGTGTCATTGACTTGTTATGAGTACAAGTTTAGGGTATGATGCCCCCTTCGAATCTTTGAGAAGATTCTTGTGATATTGATTATCTCTTATTGATTGATCTTCTGTTGATCATTATTTACATACTTATAGCGGTATGTCGTTATGGATGTTTATGTTTATGCCATATCTTTTATGTTATATCATGTCATCTGATATTTATAGCTAGACTGATCCGTTTATTATTTTCTTAAATAATACTCGGATCAGACCGAGATGTTACAGGTGCTTCTGCTTGACTTCTTCCCAGGGATTCATCACTCTGACTTTTGGCTAACTGTTTAGATTAGCAGTTTTTGCTGTATACACTTGAGATATAGACTCATAGTTGTATTCTTTTGTATAGCACGTGTTGCTATTCTTTTGTATTATCGTGGATCTTATTGACCACTACTCTGATGTACACTTTCATGTGTTAGTTATATATTCATATCTTCTTCCGCCTTTGTGATATGGATATCTGTGACTGATTTGTGATATGATTATTTCTATGTTTGTTTCCGAAGATTATTTATAGCCACCGTGTGATAAGCTATTACATGGATGGTCGCTCCTCAACAGCCTTATTCTCCGTGCTAGTTGACGGCACTTCTCCGGAGTGTTCTTGGCTAGCGTGGGTATAGAGGTGGGGCGTCACAAAAAACATGTTCAAACATCAAAGTTAGGATTTTAAAGATTTGAACCCAAAACACTAAAAATTGGAATATTCACCAATTCAATCCAAAACAAAAGCAAATGCACATGAATAAGTGTTAGGAATTCATACCCAACATTCAATGATAATCATAGACTTAGATGTGAGATAAAAATCTCACCTTTTCACAAAAATAAGGAAGGAGAAGCTTGAAAGCAAAGGAAGAATCAACCACACTTCAATCTCAACACAAGAAGCTTGAATCTAAGCTTAAAAGAAGAACATTCCCAAAGTTAGGTTTAGGAATTTCTGAAAATTGAAAGGAGAATGAGTTGGAGAAGAAGAAGATGATGCTTACCAATAGCTTCTCTTTGGATTTGGGGCTAGAGCTTGGATTTTGCAAATGAACTAGGGCTTGGAATTCTAATTTCTAATCTTTTCCCCATTTATTCTCTTGAGCTTGAGAGAGTTAGGAAATGAGGAATGAATGAAGAGAAGTGGAGAGGGGTTGGATTGATATAACCAAAATTGGGCAAATGGGATGAACCCAATGCCCTATAGAAAAAGTAGCAAAAATCAACTTACTCCAAACATATCGAAGCTTATACTCAAAAAGGTTGCAAACGGCATTTTCAACTCAATGGAAGGGGTCTCGAGTCCCAATTCGACTGTTTGCAAAAAGTGTCTTTCCGGACTAAAATCCGACGAATGATGAAATATTTAAATAAAATATTTAAATATGAAATTGATAAATATGCGGGTTGTTACACGCGTGGTTTTCTCCGCTAGGTTCGTATTGGAATTTCGGACGCGGGTTTGGACAAATTCTGAGACTGTTCAAATTTTGGGTTTAAATTCAATTTAAATTCAAAAGGTGAGTGTTTTAACCCATTCATAACTTCTAAAATTTCTTATGTTTGCTAAATTGATGTATGATGTGATTAGAAATTTATTTCTGACTATTTGGCATATTTGGAATCATCTCAGTTTATTCGAAATTATTTAGATAAAATAGTATTTAATTTATTATTGAATATAAACTGCCAGTAAATACCCGTTATTCATTACTTGTTCTATATTGATGTTATTGATTGAATTGGATGATGATTGTGATAAATGTTTGGTAATTGATATTGGATGAATGGATGTTGTATTTTATACTGTTATTGACTGCAAGTCCTTATGGATTTTTATTTCATTCGGGATTGCAGTTTGAAATGATATATAACCGTATTTATATTTTAAATTGTGGATTGAAATGATAAATATCTGTATCACTTGACCACTAGATAGAAAATTATTTACAGACACCGTCGGTCTATATATGTAAAAAATTTGGAAATGATTTCTTTGGTTTTGGAAAGAAATACACAGTTTAAAATATTGATTTTTGATATTATATAAATATTATTTTATGTATAGTTAGATTCTTGAATTTAAGCTATATATAAATTTGTTTAATAAAAATAAGTTTAATAACAGTGTTTGATTTTATTAAAATACAATATGGGTAAGTATTTAAATTATATTTTAATATAGAGTGTATAATGATTTAAATAAATTAAGGTTGGCAGATAAATGTGAAATTTATTTGAAATTGAACTTAGTCAAGAGTTAAACTCAAATAAGTTTGATATGAAATGTATTAAATTTGAGATTTTAGAAGGTGTGAATTATAACTTGATCTTGTTTAAGGTGCATTAAATGAATGTTTCAAGTATAAATAAATTGAAGGAAACATTTAGTTATTTGTAATCGGGGTTTTATTTAAATGATAATGGATTTATTAAGTAAATATTTCGAAACTAAATAATAGAAAATTGAATTTGATATATATGAAATTATCAAATTAAATTTTTAAATTTTTGAATACTTAAAGTTTGAAATATATTGAATTTGAAATGGTTTATTTTATGGATCAAATCTGTTTTGTAATCGATAAATTTAAAATAGTTTATTTGAAAACTGAATTGAATTGAAATTTATGATTTGGGATTTGGTTAAATAAAGATGTAGAAATTCATATTGTGTTGGATTTGATTTGTGAAATTGAAGAAGCTATTTTATTATCTAAAGTATTTTAAATAATTAAACCATTTAAGTGGTGGAAGTCATGTTTCAAGGTTATGAGTTTCAAGGTATTAAAATTTGAATGTGTTATATTCAAGTGTTTTGATTTCGAAAGGGTATAACTTTGAAAGTGCTATGATTTTAGAAAAGGATATATTTGAAATGAAAATGATACCGTATTGATTTGGTTTTGAAAGGCAATGATATTTGGTTTTAAAGTATAAACTATTTTGAAATTGACCACGGTGTTATAATAACGTTTGGTTGTTGAAGAGACCGGGATCGGAAGTTGTCATACTCTCTGCCAACTCCTAAAACCACTTTAACAACCGTGTACGCGGTGGAGATTCCAGAATGAAGTAGGATGGTGGCGACGTCCTTTGAGGTATGAACATTGTAACGACCCTATTTTTTTGTAATTACATTAATTGTATATTTTAATTATTTTAATTTCTGATTTAAAAACTTTATTTTATTTATTTAAAATGAATAAATTTTGTTATTTTAAATATAAATTTTGATTTTGTGTGAATTATAATTCCAAATCTGAATAAATGGAATATTTCCAAAAAAGTGGATTTCTGGTCAAAATGGTCAAACTTTGACTTTTAAATTTAAAATTTAAATTTTTGAATTTTTGAATTTTATCTTTTATTATGAAAATAGATTTAATTTCAAGAATACTGCTTTTTGTTTCGTTGAAATCGGATTAATATTGTGAAAGTTTTGCTTTTTACAATATTGTGTGTAAATTGTTTTATCTAACAAATTTGTTTATTTTAATATTTATAAATAATATTTTTGTTTGTAAAATCATGTTCTAATTTGTGTAACATGATATGTTTTTTGTATATTTTATTTTTAAAACATTTTTAAAGTAAAGTTTTAATGTTCAAATGTTGATTGTATATTGTTTTCAATTTTTAATTCTAGTTTCCATTAAATAAAGTATTTTCTTTATTTATTTCCTACTTTTCCTAAAACCATTTATTTATTCTTTATAATATCTATCTCTACCATATTTTTCTTATTTATACATTTATTTAGTAATTAAATGGATAAGTATTTAGATCCCTATTTATTTATTGGAAAGAAATCTCAAACATATATACACACACGTTATTGTTTTAAAAGGCATACCTTTAGATGTTTATTTTAATTAATATAAGTAATATTTTTCGTTGATATATCATGTTATAATTGTGTATATATATGTAACATACATGTTATGTATATATTTACAACATTTGTCCGTCTTTGTTTCATTTAATTTGGATATATACTTTGTAAATTAAGTAATATACAAAGCTGTAAATAGCAATTAATTTATACGTTTCTATAACCGTTTACTTATTTATTCATATAGTGTTTATATAAACGGTATGTATTTATTGAATTATTTCTTTGGCATATATTTTATTAAATAGATGGGAAACAAATCAAATACGTTACCTATTTTTAATTAAAGGCATGCGTATGTTTGATTTATTGCCTCTTCATCTTTCCATCCATTAATTTCATACCATAACTCCTTCATATGTTGACGTTTATTTCCTTGATCCCTAGCCGTGTATTTTGTATATTACGTGAAAGAAAACATCTCTTTCTCATTCATCATATACGCCATTTTCAAATCTGAAGAGCAAGGTAATGGCTTCCTTCTCTTTTCTTCTTTGTTTTGCCTTGTTTTTCACTTGATTTTGCTTGATCTTCACGTATGGTTCTCGGCCTAACCCCTTCACCACCACCTCCACCAACCACCACCACTTCTTCCCCACCTAATCCATGGCCTAACCACCATACTCCTCTGACCTAAAAGTGCCATGCATGGCCTCCGCTTGAACAAAACTTCACAAAAACTATGAAAAACTCCACAGAACCATACTAACCGAGCCCTATATGCAACACCACCTTCATTGCTTGCCACGGCTACCTCCTTAGCCACCACCACCGTCAAGCACCACCTCTGAACACCATTACTAACCTCTGACCTGACCTGTAGCAGACTCTGCCTGAGCCCAAATATGCCTTTGACCGAGCCCAAGTTGAACCAAAACCCTTTCTAGCCTTGCCTTTTGACCTTCCACACTTTGTAACTTCCAAACCCTTCCTATCCTTGACCAAGCCTTCTTATTTTTAGCCCAAACCTGATCCTTTACCACCTAAAACATGTCATGGTTGAACCAATTTAGCCTTAAGGCCGAGCACATGTGAGTCAAGTGCAAGCAAAACCTGTTTGAAACTTGGTGATGTCTTTGTTTATCTATATTTCAATTTGTTTCAGTAATTTTGGTATTGTATTTATATTTATGTATAGTCTTGTTTTATTGTTACATACAAGATATACATCTTGGCTCTCTTCCCACTTGAATCAAATCGTTCTATCGTGCTTTTTGGATTCTCTTTTGTGTGTGTTGTTTGCGAACTCCTGCTTTAAAGAGGTGAGTAATTCACACATGACATATATGCCTATATAATTGTGAAGTGACACCAAGTGAATGTGTAGAAACTTTTATATTATGTTATACCTACCTGTGATATGATTTATATGATGTTAAACCCTGTTATTAACTTGTCACATCATCTGTTATATCCTATTCTGTTATATTGTTTTCTTATTTCAGTTTCTCACACTGCAAGTTCCATATAGAATAGAATCACTATGGGTTGAAATGATACATACCCGAACGGACTTTAGAATAGGGAAAATCATTATGGGCTGAAATGATAGGCCTGAGTGATTTTTATTTATTTGTATTTGTCTTGGGATTTCGGTTTTGAAATAATCAAAACCCGAAAATTTTACTGATTTCGGATTTAAATGATAATTTCTGTATCACTTGATTTAGGTGTGAAATATTATTCAGACCCGTGGTTGATTTCAAATATGATTTCTATAAATTTCATGTATTGTAAATGAAAGAAAAAAATATGAAATTTGATTTAGATTGGATTTAAACGGTTAAGCAGTGATTTTCTAAAAGGTTAAATGTTATAAGTCGACAGATGGTTTGAGTAGTAGTGTGAAAGTTTGATTTAACTTAATAATGGGAAATTAAGTAAAAATGGAATTATAAGATTAACTTGGTAATTAATATAATTGATGTATGAACTGGATAAATATAAAGTAAAAGAAAATATCAAGTTATTTGTAAAACAAAGTTAAGCAACTTATAGTGTATTTTGAAATTATGTAATTAGTTTAAAATGTTAAATAAATGGATAGTTAAATGGAAATTTTGGAATATAACTGACTTGGAAATGTGAAATTTGGTTTAACAATAAAAGTAAGTTAAGTAAAAAAAAGGAAATTAAGTTTATATTTTAAATGGTAATTAAATTTAAGTGTCAAGTTAAAAATAAATAATAATGTAAAGAATAGAAAATTGTGCACTTGAATTTAATAAGTGAATTATTAAGAAAAAATTAATTTTATGTATAAATTTTACGTTATAAAAATCATAAGTTAAAGGGTATTTAAATGAACATTTTTGGAGTGGAAAAATATGATTTTTATAAGTTAAAATGGTTTAAATTGAAGTTTAAATGCTGTCTTTACTGAATTGAATTGTTTTCAAATGTAACTTACCATAGCATTTTCTAAGTGCTACGAAAGCTGAAATTTTACTGTTTTAATGTACTTAAGTGAATAAATGAACTTTGAAAAGGCTAAAATTTTGGGAATTTAATATTTGATTTGAAGGTATAATATGGTTATGTGACGCCACACCTCAATACCCACGCTAGCCAAGAACACTACGGAGTAATGCTGTCAACTAGCGCGGAGAATAAGGCTGTTGAGGAGCGACCATCCATGTAACTTCTTTGTGCGAGCACCGATATGTCAGATAGTATAGCATGCATTTCATTTAAGGAGGAAGTCCGACATACCGATACAAACTCAAAGCTATCACACGGTGGCTATAAATAAATCTTCGGAAACAAATATAGAAATAAACATAACACAATCAGTCACAGATATGAATTTATAACTAACACAAGAAAGTGTACATCAGAGTAGTGGTCATGAAAGGACCACATACACAAAAGAATAGCAACACGTGCTATACAAAAGAATACATCTATGAGTCTATATCTCAAGTGTAAACGACAAAAACTGCTAATCTAATTGGTCAGCCAAAAGTCAGAGTAGTAAATCCCAGGGGGAGAAGTCAAGCAGAAGCACCTGTAACATCTTGGTCTGACCCGAGTATTATTTATAAGAAAATAATAAACGGATCAGTCTAGCTATAAATATCAGATAACATGATATAAAACAATAGATATGGCAAGAACATATAGTAACCATAAAGACATACTATGATAAGCATGTAAATGAAGATCATCAAGAGATCAAACAATATCAAAAGAATCTTCTAAAAGATCCAAATTCACCTAAACATAAAAGCTGGAAAATCATAACAATGAAAGTCATGAAAATAGGTGAAGCACAAATTCCAAAAGACTACACAAGAAATCCAGAAATCACAATATAGGAGCATGAAAACTAACAAAATGGGAGCATGAAAACTCACCTACACGTGTAACACAAAGCGAGACGCTATCTCATGATTGCAAGCCATTAATTTTGACACACGAATGGCCTGAAGACCGTGGGGTGCTACCCCACATATGTGATGGAGAAACATCACACAAATGCGATGGCGAAACATCACAAGAGCGGGGTCTAGTCTCCCTCGCAGACAAAGAGACATCGCACAGTTGCTAGTCTAAAACACATAAATGATCGTCATGATCATCAAGAAGTGTCAATCACATTAAGCTAGTAAATATATGAGTTTAGCTTCATGTCCCATAACCACTTGCTTAACTTAAATATTTACGAAGAAACTGTAGATCTTCACTAGAAAATTGTCACAAAAGGTTCAATCGAACAAGTCCAAGAATTAACCGACGAAGCAACCGCAAGCGTTTCATACCACTTGTTTTACTAAGTCGTTTAATTAGATTTCTCATCCGAGTGAGGTAAAGGTTTGTATATACTAATAGATTGGAAAACGGTTTGGGAAAAGAGCTTTGTATAAAAATAGTGTTGAAATCATTTAATGAAAGAGTTTTGATATTTACTACTAGTACTAAAACCTTCATATTTCTAAAGTTGTTATCTCGCCTTTTTAGCAAGGCCGTTATACCATAAAATCGACCGAGAAGTCCAAGATAGTTTGTCTCGAAGAATGGTCAACTCAGCATCTCAACAAAGCAAGTTCTGTTGAACGTTTTTCAGATAAGATCCCCTACGGAGGGGGGGTCCAGGGGGGTGGCAACCCCCTAAGGTGGGGGGGCGGGGGCAACACCCCCGCTACGGGGTTTGACCTAGGGGTGTTCGCGGGTTAGCAGAAACGAGCGACCTAACAGAGGCGAGCGACTTAAGGGACTCGCGACCTAACAAAAGCACAGGCCAAGCGACCTAACATTTTAAGGCCGAACGACCTAATTAAACTCGCAACCTAACAGGGTACACGACCTAAAGGTATAAAGGTCATGCGACCTAACGGTATTAAGGTCTAACGACCTAAGGGAGGCGAGTGACTTAATGAACTCGCGGGTTAGAAGAGGCGAGCGACCTACGAGTTAATGGGGTCGAGCGACCTAGAGGAGTATGCGACCTAAAGAGGTGCGCGAGCTAAATGAAGGCGGAACAACTCAGGGTCTAACGGCCTAGGGGGGCTGACCTAAGGTCTAACGACCTAAGACCGAGGAGACGTTTCCAACAAAGGGAACGACTTAATGACCTAAGCCTAACGACCTACGACCCAGCAACCTTGCGACCTAACTCCGAGGCGGCATTTCGTGGCCAAACGACCTACGACCTACGACCTAGTGCCGAGCGACCTAAGGCTGTAGAACGATTTAAGGCCAGAAACGGGCTATTTGAAGGTCGAGACTTTTCCACGCAAACGACCTAGCATAGGCAGAACGACCTAAGTACAGAATTTCACCAAAAACACTAAAAATTGGAGTTTTTCGCCAATCCAATCCAAACCAAATGCAATTGTACATGCTAAAGTGATGGGGAATCATTCCCAACAGTCCAATATAGTTATAGGCTAGAATTGTGAGATAAAAATCTCACCTTTTCACCGAATTATGAAGGTAAAGCTTGAAGGTGAATGGAGAAGCAACTACAAGCTTGAATCCAATGCTTTTCCTTGAATTTGGAGTTGAATGATGGAGTTGGAGTTGAAACCTAGGCTTGGAGTTTCTAATTTCCCTTTCCACTCACCATTAATGTTAAAGTTTGTGTTTGGTAGGAATTTATGAAGAGTAAGGAGAAGGAGAGAAGTGGGTTTGAGTTATAATGGCTAATCTAACCCAAAGTCTAAAGTGGGAAAAGTAAGTGAAATTCCACTAACTCCAAACCTATCAATGTTTATACTTAAAAAAGTTGTAAACGGCATTTCGAACTCAATGGAAGTGGTCTCGAGTCCTAATTTGACCATTTACAAAAAGTAGCTTTTCGGACCAATACCCGATTAACGACAAAATATTTAAATATAGAATCGATAAATACGCGGGTTGTTACAGACTCCCCTCCTTAAAGAAATTGCGTCCTCGCAATATATAAGATGGAAATAAAAAGTAACAACCATAAAAGCATATTAACACAAAATAAATTTGAAATAGGAAGTTCGCCTCAAAGAGCAGGAGTAAGCAAGTCCGGATGTGTTCGCTCGATGAATTCTCTAGATTCCCAAGAGCAATCCTTAGGATTTGAGGACCATTGAACCTTCACAAGCGGAACATCTTTATTTCGAAGTCGTTTGACCTCCGAAGCAATAATACGAATAGGATGTTGCTCGTAAGTTGAATTCGGCGAAACTTCAATTTCTTCCACAACATCAGGCTCAAGAATAGAATCGGAATCTCGTAGGCATTTCCGTAATTGAGAAACATGAAACACGTCATGCATAGTAGAAAACTGAGCCGGTAATGTAAGGCGATAAGCCATGGAACCAATACGTTCAGTGATAGGAAATGGCCCAATATATCGGGGTGATAACTTTCCCGATCGACCGAAACGTACAACACCTTTCATAGGTGAAACACGAATAAAAATCGAATCTCCCACAGAAAATTCTAACTTCCTTCTTCGATTATCGGCATAGGATTTTTGTCTACTCTGGGCTTCTTTCATCCTATGTCGAATAAGTTCAATCTTCTCTGTGGAATCACGAATAAAGTCTGGACCTAAAACCAGCTTCACACAGGCCTCAAGCCAACAAGAAGGAGATCGGCATGGCCTTCCATAGAGTGCCTCGAAAGGTGTCATACCAATACTAGATTGGAAGCTATTATTATAGGAAAATTCAACAAGTGAAATATGATCTTCCAAACTTCCACCAAAATCGAGCACACAAGCACGAAGAAGATCTTCAAGAGTTTGATTCACACGCTCGGTTTATCTATCAGACTGGGGATGATAAACAGTGCTAAAATTAAGCTTCGTTCCTAAAGCTTTTTGAAGACTCTTTCAAAATCCACTAGTAAACAATGGATCTCGATCGCTAACGATAGAAGTAGGAACTCCATGCAATTTAACAATTTCTTTGATAAAGAGTTTGGCCAAAAGAGGAATGGTTCGGTTAGACCGAACGGGAATAAAATGGGCGGATTTAGTAAGTCTATCAACGATCACCCATAAGCTATCATAACCCGAACGAGAATGGGGAAGGCCATCTATAAAATCCATGGAAATTTGGTCCCACTTCCAAATTTGAATTTCTAATGGTTGCAATAACCCACCAGGCCTTTGATGTTCGGCCTTGACAAGTTGCAAGTCATGCAACACTTAACAAAGTTAGCAATATCAGATTTCATTCCCTCCCAATAATAAAGTCGCTTCATATCAGCGTACATTTTACTACTACCGGGATGAATGGTGAATTTAGAACGATGGGAATCTTCTAAAATATCTTTACGAAGATCACCAATATTTGGTACGATAAGTCTACCAAATTTTCGAATGCCGCCACGAGAATCAATATCAAAGTCTTTCAAACCTTCAATATCAATTTTATCCTGAACATTTTGGCCAAGAAGAGCCAATTCAAGATCTAGCCCTTGAGCTTCAAGAATGCGGTCTAAAAGAGAAGGATGAGCCTCAAGGCTACATAATACAAGTGATGAGCATAAATCGGATACGTGCTCTCGAATCTCACAAGTGGATAAAATCTCGAGATCGTTCCATTCGGATATCATCATAGAAACAACTGCTTGTTGTTTACGGCTAAGAGCATCGGCGACACGATTACCCTTACTGGGGGTATAAAGAATATCAAGATCATAAGGTGCAAGGAACTCGAGCCAACGGTGTTGACGCAAATTAAGTTCCTTTTGAGAAAATAAATATTTCAAAGACTTATGATCCGTGTAAAGAATAAATTTCTCTCCCAATAGATAATGACGCCAAATTCGAAGGGCGAAAACAATAGCCGCGAGTTCTAAATCATGTGTGGCATATCTAGTCTCGGTCGGCTTTAATTGCCTAGAAGCATAAGCAATAACACGTTCTTTTTGCATAAGAACGGCACCCAAACCAATGTGACTAGCATCAGTATAAACAACAAAATCTTGATTCCCTTCGGGAATAATAAGAATAGGAGCATCGGAAAGGAGTTTTTCAATTTCTGAAAAGAGGCTTCACATTTGTCCGACCAAATGTATTTAACTCCCTTCTTAGTCAAGCCAGTAAGAGGCACGACAATCTTAGAAAAGTCTTTAATGAAACGACAGTAATAACCCTCCAATCCGAGAAAACTACGAATCTCTGTCACACTCTCCGGTCTCTTCCAATCTTGAATCGCTTCAATCTTTGAAGGATCCATGGAAATTCCGGATTCGGAGATAATATGACCGATAAACTTCACACGAGATTGCCAAAAGTGGCATTTAGAAAATTTTGCCTTTAATTGATTACTCCTAAGAGTTTTCAATACAATCCGAAGATGCTTTTCATGCTCCTCCTCGGTTTTAGAATACACAAGGATATCATCAATGAAGATGAGAACAAACCAATCGAGGAAAGCCTTGAAAACTCGATTCATGAGGTCAACGAAGTAAGCCAGAGCATTCGTTAAACCAAATGGCATAACAAGCCATTCATAAGATCCATAACGAGTATGGAACGATGTCAAAGGAATACTATCCTCAGCAATACAAAGCTGATGAAAACCGGTAGCCAAGTCCAACTATGAAAAGACCCTAGCTCCGCTAAGCTGATCAAACATATCGTCAATCCGAGGTAAAGGATATTTATTTTTAATAGTCAGATCGTTAAGCTTGCGATAGTCAACGCAAAGCTTAAGCGTACCGTCGGATTTCTTCACGAAAATAGCCGAAGCTCCCCAAGGCGAGGAGCTAGAGCGAATAAATTGCTTCGTCTCCAATTCAGATAATTGTTTGCGCATCTCCTCATTTTCCTTATTAGACATGCGATAAGGAGGACGAGTAATAGGTTGGGCTTTAGGGGTAAGATTAATTCTGAACTCAATTGCTCGTTTAGGTGGTAAACCTAAAACGGGCTCAAATATGTCGGAAAATTCATGAACGACGTGAATTCGAGAAATGACATCTTCCTCATCGTCATCATCATCATCATGAGGATTTAAAGAATATAAAGATGTAGTCAACGCAGAATCCGAATCTTTAAGAATAATAGAAATCTGATTTACAGATTGCGGATGTCGGAGATAAATAGTCCGCTCAGGACATAGGATATAAGCTTCATAACGATTAAGCCAATCCATTCCCAAAATCATTCCAAAGCCTAGGTAATGCATAACATGCAAATCGGCTAGGAATGGAAAACCACATAAAATAATCTCCACATTTTTACAAAGCAAACTAAGAGTTGCGGATCCACCAACAGGATTCGCAATTCTCAAGGAAGTCATTAAAGCATCAACATTTAAATAGAAAGTGTCAACAAGTTCCTTTGATATAAAAGAATGGGATGCACTCGTATCAAAGAGAACTCTAATAGGTTGATCATGAAATAAAATAATACCATCAAGAATGGAATGAGAAATACCTTGGTCACGAGATGTGTTGCCAGGGGCTTGACCTACGTTTAACTTTCCCCCTTTCCTGCCTTGCAGTATGGGGCACATATGTATATAATGTTCCGAGCTCTTGCAATAGCGACAACTTTTGGGCTTCGAACACTTGTTCGCAAAATGGTCCTTAGAACCACAGTTATAGCATTGCCCGCTACTAGAGGAAGGTGTCTTTGCAGCCGAAGTTGCTTGCTTACCCTTTTTGTTGGGATAAGAACCTTTAAATTTGTTAGGCCTCTTTTTGTTGTCGAAGTTTGGTTTAGCGCCAACCACTTCAACATCACTCTCTCTATCGGCCTCTTCAAGACGAAGAGCGATATCGACGAGTTGATCAAATGTAACTTCTAGTTTCAGAAGTAGGGGCTTCTTAAGATTCTTATTTAAGCCATAAACGAACCTCTGGTTCTTCTTCAGTGGAGTATTTATGTATTCGACCCCATATTTGGAAAGGGATTCGAATGATGCAATGTAGTCCGCCACAGAAGACTGACCTTGAACAAGGTCAATAAATCTCCGAGCCAAAGTTGCTTTTTCAGCCTCGGGCACAAATTTTGATTCGAAGCGTTCTCGGAAGTGCTCCTAAGAGAGATCCGCTTCATCAATTTCTGAGATTAATAGCTCATACCAATCCAATGCTCTTTCTTGGAGCATACTGGAAGCCACCTGGACTCGATGGAGGTCAGTGAGGTTCATGCGAAAGAAGATTCTATCGCATGTTCTGAGCCAAGCTTGGACCTCGATGATAGTTTCAGTGCCTTTAAATTGCTTCCCACCCAAGTTGGTGTAATCATTGCACAAACATGCAAACCCAAATTTAGGGTGAGTAGGTTCCGGATTAGAACCAGCTGCTTGAGCATTCGTGACAAGGTCAAGAAGTTGCTGGGTAGTCATAAAAACCCCATCTTGGGGAGTTGCAGTAGATTGACCGGCACGAGGACGTCCAGGTCTAACCATTTTTCTTCCTTAAGAAAGAAGGAGAATTCACTAAAAGATATATCAAGAAATCTTGATAAGTGAAACAAGGAATCATAATAAAAATAGGATGAATCGGTACGAAGACTCGAATTAATCCTAAGGTACGACTCCTAAGCTGGACTTAGGACGATGATCCTTGTTAAGTTATTCTACATTGTTCCGAAGTTTGGCTCTGATACCAAGGTGTGACGCCCCACCTCAATACCCACGCTAGCCAAGAACACTACGGAGTAATGCTGTCAACTAGCGCGGAGAATAAGGCTGTTGAGGAGCGACCATCCATGTAACTTCTTTGTGCGAGCACCGATATGTCAGATAGTATAGCATGCATTTCATTTAAGGAGGAAGTCCGATACAAACTCAAAGCTATCACACAGTGGCTATAAATAAATCTTCGGAAACAAATATAGAAATAAACATAACACAATCAGTCACAGACATCCATATCACAAAGGCGGAAAAGGATATGAATTTATAACTAAAAAAGAAAGTGTACATCAGAGTGGTGGTCATGAAAGGACCACATACACAAAAGAATAGCAACACGTGCTATACAAAAGAATACATCTATGAGTCTATATCTCAAGTGTAAACGACAAAAACTGCTAATCTAATTGGTCAGCCAAAAGTCAGAGTAGTAAATCCCAGGGGGAGAAGTCAAGAAGAAGCACCTGTAACATCTCGGTCTGACCCGAGTATTATTTATAAGAAAATAATAAACAGATCAGTCTAGCTATAAATATCAGATAACATGATATAAAAAAATAGATATGGCAAGAACATATAGTAACCATACAGACATACTATGATAAGCATGTAAATGAAGATCATCAAGAGATCAAACAATATCAAAAGAATCTTCTAAAAGATCCAAATTCACCTAAACATAAAAGCTGGAAAATCATAACAATGAAAGTCATGAAAATAGGTGAAGCACAAATTCCAGAAGACTACATAAGAAATCCAGAAATCACAATATAGGAGCATGAAAACTCACAAATTGGGAGCATGAAAACTCACCTACCCGTGTAACACAAAGCGAGACGCTATCTTATGGTTGCAAGCCATTAATTTTGACACACGAATGGCCCGAAGACCGTGGGGCGCTACCCCACATATGTGATGGCGAAACATCACACAAATGCGATGGCGAAACGTCATAAGAGTGGGGTCTAGTCTCCCTCGCAGGCAAGGAGACATCGCACAGTTGCTAGTCTAAAACACATAAATGATCGTCATGATCATCAAGAAGTGTCAATCACATTAAGCTAGTAAATATATGAGTTTAGCTTCATGTCCCATAACCACTTGCTTAACTTAAATATTTACGAACAAACTGTAGATCTTCACTAGAAAATTGTCACAAAAGGTTCAATCGAACAAGTCCAAGAATTAACCGACGAAGCAAAAGCAAGCGTTTCATACCACTTGTTTTACTAAGTCATTTAATTAGATTTCTCATCCGAGTGAGATAAAGGTTTGTATATACTAATAGATTGGAAAACGATTTGGGAAAAGAGCTTTGTATTAAAAAAGTGTTGAAATCGTTTAATGAAAGAGTTTTGATATTCACTACTAGTATTGAAACCTTCATATTTCTAAAGTTGTTATCCTGCCTTTTTAGCAAGGCCGTGCTACCATAAAATCGACCGAGAAGCCCAAGATAGTTTGTCTCGAAGAATGGTCAACTCAGCATCTCAACAAAGCAAGTTCTGTTGAATGTTTTTCAGATAAGATCCCCTACGGAGGGGGGGTCCAGGGGGGTGGCAACCCCCCAAGGTGGGGGTGCGGGGGCAGCACCCCCGCTACGGGGTTCGACCTGCCCGGTCAGGTCGCGAGGGTCCAGGGGGCTGCGCCCCCGGCGGGGTGCGGGGCAGCGCCCCGTCCAAAACGGTACGACCTAGTGAAGACCTAAAGGAGGATAGGATCGAGCGACCTATTGGTTGCGACCTAGGGGTGTTCGCGAGTTAGCAGAAACGAGCGACCTAACAGAGGCGAGCGACTTAAAGGACTCGCGACCTAACAAAAGCACAGGCCAAGCGACCTAACATTTTAAGGCCGAACGACCTAATTAAGCTCGCGACGTAACAGGGTACACGACCTAAAGTTATAAATGTCATGCGACCTAACGGTATTAAGGTCTAACGACCTAAGGGAGGCGAGCGACTTAATGAACTCACGGGTTAGAAGAGGCGAGCGACCTACGAGTTAATGGGGTCGAGCGACCTAGAGGAGTATGCGACCTAAAGAGGTGCGCGAGCTAAATGAAGGTGGAACAACTCAGGGTCTAACGACCTAGGGGGCCGACCTAAGGTCTAACGACCTAAGACCGAGGAGACGTTTCCAACAGAGGGAACGACTTAACGACCTAAGCCTAATGACCTACGACCCAGCGACCTTGCGACCTAACTCCGAGGCGACATTTCGTGGCCAAACGACCTACGACCTACGACCTAGTGCCGAGCGACCTAAGGCTGTAGAACGATTTAAGGCCAGAAACGGGCTATTTGAAGACCGAGACTTTTCCACGCAAACGACCTAGCATAGGAAGAACGACCTAAGTGCAGAATTTCACCAAAAACACTAAAAATTGGAGTTTTTCGCCAATCCAATCTAAACCAAATGAAAATGTACATGCTAAAGTGATGGGGAATCATTTCCAACAGTCCAATATAGTTATAGGCTCGAATTGTGAGATAAAAATCTCACCTTTTCACCAAATTCTGAAGGTAAAGCTTGAAGGTGAATGGAGAAGCAACTACAAGCTTGAATCCAATGCTTTTCCTTGAATTTGGAGTTGAATGATGGAGTTGGAGTTGAAACCTAGGCTTGGAGTTTCTAATTTCCCTTTCCACTCACCATTAATGTTAAAGTTTGTTTGGTAGGAATTTATGAAGAGTGAGGAGAAGGAGAGAAGTGGGTTTGAGTTATAATGGCTAATCTAACCCAAAGTCCAAAGCGGGAAAAGTAAGTGAAATTCCACTAACTCCAAACCTATCAATGTTTATACTTAAAAAATTTGTAAACGGCGTTTCGAACTCAATGGAAGTGGTCTCGAGTACACTGCTTTGTAAATGAATGATTTTAATTCAAAATTATAAATCATTTTGAAATTTATAACCACGGGTACACTGCTTTGTGTGACATGTGATTTCCTTGTGATTATTTGATGCACACCTTTGATTTTAAGAGTGTTGCTAAAGGTGAGCGGTTACTATAGCTCTACGCTACCCTAGTCACAATAACACTATTATTTGCATTAATATGGATATTTCTAGGATTGTGTTTATTACTACTTAATTGATGGTTTGACTGATCCTTAAAGGATGGGCGATCCTAAGCATCCTTTAAGTTATTTTGCATTGCTATTACAGTTCAATTGAGTTGGTTTACATTGTATAAGTATGTATGTCTTAACTCGAGTGTTTGTGTTTTACTTTACGCTCGGGTCCGCCTGAAGAGCACAGCTTTGGATTCACCTTTTGGAGCTAGAGTTTTGTTGGACCTTATCTGTCTATCTATTCATCTACTTCTTCCAGTTAGTTCCTATTCCGTATCTGTCTCTGTATTGTTGTTTATGTATCGTGACTTCTATTGTATCTATTTTACTATGAGATTTTGAATATGTTTTGAGAGTGTGTATATAGTAGCTTCATGAACTACTATGGTATTTTATTTCTGCTGCCAGTATTCTGATATCTCTGTGCCTATGATTCTGTGAATGATTTTATTTGCCCCAAATTTTATCAGAGTCTGTTATTTTGAATTATTCAAGTCTGACAGGTGTGGATTATGGTCGATTTGAATGGTCCAAAATAGTGGGTCATTACAAACATGGACCTGACTCTCGTGAGTTGGCTGAAGGTGGCTAAAGCAGGAGCGATCTCAAGCCAATGAGGTAGCCTCTCTTATCGGACACACTCCTTCGGTATTATATTCTGACTTTGAGATTGATTTGGTGGCCACTTTTGATTTTAGGGGTGTGGCTCGAGTTGGCGGTAGCTGCGCGCTATGCGTCACCACCAGCCCGTGTGCGTAATTGGTATATCTACCCTGGCATTGCCTTGTGTGCCATGTCACCTACCCTAGCGCGCCTTGTACGAGTTTGGTTTTCTTTGTAGCCCATGGAGTATTTAGAGTAGTCTCTCGATCTGGAGATACGCTGATACTGGATGGACTACTGGGACTATTACGTGTTAAGGTGGAAAATGTAAGGCTTTAACGCTATTTAAAAGTAAGTTTATTTTACTATAGACATTATTATAACATCATATATCACTACATTGTAAATAGTTTAACGGATCCTTAGGAGATGTGAATCCCGAGAATCTCTTAAGTTACTGCACTCACGTTGACACTGGATAGGAGATGTCAAATCCTGTAAACATCTCTGACACTGTTCCACTCATATTTGTTTCTATCGATTCAACTTACTGTAACGTACGCGGATTTTCGTTGCCGAAAAACCGAATAGTTATGGGTTTTAAAAAGAAAAGAAAAGAAAGAAGAGAGAAAAAGAAGAAAGAAAAAGAAAAATAGAGGGAAAAGAAGATAGACAATTTTTAGAAAACAGAGAAAGAAAACAGAGAATTTGAAAAACAGAAGATAGAAGAATTTTAAAAATAGAACGGACAGAAAGGAAACAACAGAACAACAACAGAATCTCACAATTCGCAGCGGAACAACTTATAATAATAAATGAATAATCTTTAAACAAAGAACTATATCAGTTATTACATCACATTATATTTCATTACATCATATCATCAGAGTGTACAACAACATACAACAATAAACAGTGCAGCGGGAAAAGAAATACTATATAAACTAGTAATACGCCATGCCATCCAGCTTGCCTCTAGCAACTCCAGAATATCCTGATAAACCTAACTCTTAACTGCCCGTGTGGAAATTGGTGGGCACCCAGAGTTTAGGAAGGAAAACAATAAACTCCGAGTCAGTCATGTGACTGGTGTGAGAACTCAAAACAGTTTATTTAACTTTAAAATCAAAATAGAGGAATATTTTTAAATTCAATTCGCAATGCTTTTAAAAATGTAACTACCATAAGACCTCCCACCACACACACAATGCAAACGCAGACTTGGAGGAGACTTCTTCTTATGTTAGTCAAAGATGCTTGATACGTATTAAAATCAAATCAATTTTGATATTATTATTAGTGCATAGTGTAGAAAAAAATTCATTTCGAAAGTAGAATATAAATCTTAGCCAGCATAGGTACCATTATATTATGCCTACTAATAGCTACCATATTAGATGGCAGGTTCTACAACTAAAACCGTACAAGTTTCGTACTGGGAATTGGATTTCCAACAAATGGTCAGGCCAAGGAACTTCCCATTGCCACTGAGAATGCCTCTGGAAAGACATCCCCGAGAACCAAACCGGATCTCTGCCAACACAAGGCCGGGTTACCCCTAACTGGGTAACTACTGACACGAGCACGCCATTCCCCGGTCCTTTAGGACCTTTTCAACCGAGCGCTCGATATCCAATTCACACAATCATAAAGTGTTTTCAACATGAGTAAGTATCTGGGCTCCATACCATGATACCACCCCTTTCCAGAAGGAAATGCACATACCCTAAGGGGAGCTACAGCAACCCCTAATAACCTTGCCGCATCTTTCCTGTTTTGACCATTTCCGGGATGTGAGGCTCGACGAATTCACGTCCACAAAAACATACTTTATACAAAAGCCATGCTTTGGGTCAATAAATGATCAACACAATGATCACTAAGATAGACGATCAAATAAATGATCCTATCACAAATAATCAACACAATGATCATTTCAGCATCACTCAGCATGTCACATTACCAAACTGGGAATATATCGCTGATAACTTCAACTATATAACCTTTGAGCTCGTACGTCTCAAAGAAGGGTGTTAAGCAAAGAATAAATTCTCCGCCACCAACAGAAATATATTTGAAAGAAATCGGCTTTATATCTCAACTTGTAATGTCAGGCATACAATCCATACAAGTCTGTTCCGGGATCGAACAAAACCGAAGGCACTTACAAAGAAGTCCTTGCAATCCGGATATTCACAATCCTGATCGGATTCACCATCACATATGGAGAACTCAATACCGTAGCTACTCGGTGCAGAGTCAATCGATAGTTCATCCTATCACTCTCGCAAATACCGGTCTTCAACACCAATCTTCAAATGCAATTCACAACGACGTATCACATATTCGGAGTGGGTTATACGACCCCATGGTCCTTTCCCGGTTAACCCGAATAGTGAGCGCTTATTCAAAAATAAGTGTGCATTCAAATTCAATCATATTCACATCAAATACCCATTCAAAGGGAAATATTGATAGTCGGCTATTGAACTATCAATGGATATGCATACATCACCAGATTCCAAATAATTTTCCAAATTATTTACATTTCCAAAATATCTTTACAAGATATAAAATTCCAACACTTCAAAAATAAATCAATATTTATTTTTAACCAATTTCACTTTTCACATATAAATTCCATAATGAATTTATATTTCAAAATATTCGTGCATATACGATTTCAATAATTCATTTCAATTTATCCTCCAAAAAGATAAATTCTAATTATTCACTTCATATTGGAAAACATTTCCATACTTATTAAAAATAAGTAATTCTCAAATTCCTTTTATTTTCAACACTTAGAAAATATTCAATATACTTAAATCGAATTAAGTATATAATTCATTCTTTAAGGAAATCATTCTCTTAAACATATTTATTTGGGCCAAAACGAATGTTGCGTAAAACATCGTTACGACAACCCAAAATCACTAGTATAGGGATTCGAATTTAAATTAGGTATATAAATCCCAATATTATTCTAAACATTTCCTTTCGGAAATCATTTACTATAACAACAGTGTTATAGTCCACCATTTCCTTTTATTTCACGAAACATCTATTTCAACAATGAATGTTGAAATCTATGGTTTCAAATCTCAACACCTTTAAACCATCGTTAGATCGGTTTAATTCTATTTAAAACATTCACATTCTAAACAATTCCTTTAACGTGTTATTCACTGTTCAAAAACGTGAATAAACTACGTTAACAAACTTCATCATTTCTATTCACTTTTACTTAAAGGATTATTCACTGTCTAAAACGTGAATATAACTCCATTTATAAGTTATAACAATTAACTTATCAAAATAAGTCGTTTGCGGATTTATAAAACAACGTTTATAAATTCCGTTTCTTTTTATTTATAAAAACTTCCTTTTTATAAATTCCTTTATTAACATATTCCAGTTTATAACTAAATTATAAACTAAACGTTCATATTATAAGTTAACTACTTATAAACGATTATTTCACAAAATCGTTCCTTAGAATTTCATAATTATAAATCTTATAACTTATAAGATTCATTTATTTATCCAAAACTATTATTTTAACAACATAATAAATTTTATAAACCTACTGCTTATAAAATTCCATTTATGACTTCACCGTATAAAATTCTATAAATTTCATTCTATTCATGAAATTCATTCACAATTTATTCTTACACTTATAAAAGCTCGTTTTATAATTCCTACGTTCTAATTTATAAATTATCAATTTATAAATCTTTAATATAAATCAATTTATATTTTTCTTTTAAAACGTCTTTAAATTCCTTTATAATTTCATCATTCTGATTTATAAAAAAATCAAATTTTATAAATTCTATATTTAAACTTTTATAACAAGTTTAGAATCCCAATTTAAACTCTTTTATAAAGTCATTGATTCCTTATTTTCAAAAATCAGCTTTTAACTATATTTCTTAAAAATCATAATTTTTATAACTTTAAAACTTATAACGTTTATTTATTTGAAATGGATCAATTCCAAAAATATAGTATATTCTCAAAATCACTTTTAAAAATCATTTTTAAATCCCAAAATTTGGGTCCAATGATGCTACACACCAAATAGTCAATCACGACTACAACGATCCATCATATATCGATATGATAATCCATCAAATATCAAAATATCTGAAATAAAATAAATACTGTTGAGGAATCCAGTTGGATCCCTCCAACCTGTTTCCTGCATCCAAAAACATTAGCACAATACCAATTTCGCTCCAGTACGAAATTATCGCGGTACATGTTCTTAATAAATATTATCCGCTTAATAACGGCGTAATAGGGTCTCATCCGCTAAACAAAAAATGCGGGAAATCAACAACTCCAATATATACATATGCCAATATATATATATTGCTATTATATATATATAATACCAATTTCACTGTTTATGAAATATTCGCGGTATATGTTTATATTAAATAACATCCGCTTACTAACGGCGCATAATGTCTATTTTAACAATCAAAAATTTACAGTCATCATTCAAACATGCATTCAAATATTTTAAATCTAACTATTTAAAATAAAATCGAAATCTATTCGATTGAGTGAGAAGTTCTCACCTTGGTTTTAATTTCCGTTTTAGCGTTTATTTCGAATAAAATTAAACGCGCGTTTAATTTTACCCGAAATTCTCACTAACTCCAAACGACTCCAAACCAACTCCATCGCGTAGTGCTCGTCCATACGATTCCAACGCAACTGGGTTTGCATTTTTTCGACCTCGTATGAAAAAGATACGAATTTTACAAGATTGAACACGTTTTATATAAACTAATTTCAACACAACTTAATAAATTTTAAACCTAAGCTCCTATTAGCCATCAGATCCCACCACCATCAGATCTCCACCCTAGAACGCAACCCCCCTTCCTCACGTTCTTCCCTCCAGGAAGCAAAACACGGCCATGAACCCATTAGCTAAAATTAGGGTTAAATAGCTCGGCCACCACACACCACTAAATCCCATCACACCTCTGCCATTTCGAAGCCCACGAGCCTAGCTATGTTCGGCCCCAAGCATATAGAACTCGGCCTCCCCCTCCTCCTGGAAATGCGTGTGCAAGTTACAAGCTTCTAGCTCGATTTGCCGCCAATCCGAAGCTCCAAACACGATCATAGCCGTTGATATTGTAGATCTTGATGTGCTCTTCATCTTTGTAGTTGATGGCTTCGTGAATCGATGAATGGATCGAGAGATTTTGAGAGTTGAAATTGGGAATTTTCTGGCCCTTGATGAAGGCTCCTGGCGGCTAGGGTTTAATGTTGATATTTTTTTTTTTTATTAATGAAGAGAGAGGGGTGGTCTATTTATAAGAAACAGCTAGCGTAAACACTATTCATCCCGGGAATTCCGAACTCCGATTTAGACGCCGTAACCAGCGTACCTAGGGTTTATCCCGCATTCCGGACACAATGGAACAGGTTTCGGAAGCTAATTCGGAAGTATGTGCGAGTTATGGCTGTAAACGCTCAATTTAAATTAAACCGATTTAAATCGATTTCTAGGCGTTTTAATTTGTACCGGACAAACGGTAAATCCAATTGACTTGAAATTTGAAACCTTACAATAATATCACATTACGGATCCGATGAAACTGGTTTCGTCGAAATCCGAGACTTTTTGAAAAATGGCTATTTTGACTCGCCAAATTTAAATTAAAAATAATTCGATGCGTTTTGAGCTGCCACGATCAAACGATAACTCCGATTGACACGAAAATTGAAATCCGGTAATAACTAACTATTACGGATCCAATGGAACTGGTTTCGTTCAATTCTGAGACTGTTCAAAAATTGACTATTTTACAGTCGATTATTAAATATTAAAATATTCAATTTTCACAAATTAACTTTTAATTCGATTTTAAAAGTTCTAAAATATCATTCTAACTTCAATATGATAAAATAAAATTTTACAAATTATTTTCAATCATATTTAACTCTATTTTCAATTATTACCATAATTTAACGTATTAAATTATCGATTTAATTATCCAATTAAATCCAATAATTCAAAATAAAATTTATTCGACTTATAAATTCACTTATAAATATTTAAAATTAATTAAATATTCAAATTTTAATTTAATAAAATTTCTGGGTCGTTACACTTACATAATATCTTTTAGTTCTGACTCAAGTGTTTTGACTTTTCAATTCGCTCGAGTCAGTCTGAGCATTTCAGGATTCGAAGACTTTATTTTTGGAGGACGAAGAGGAAGATTGTATTATTGTTATTTATTATATTATTCCACTACATTCATACTATTTCGCTGCATTATTTATTATTCTCAGGTATTTGTAACTCTGGTATATGTTGTATAAGTATAATCAAATGTTTTGTAAAACAACATCATGAACTGTTATTTAATTATTATATTTTGTCATCCCGCTGTGAGATTCTGTTTTGTTTTTTTCTTTCTCTACTTTTTCTTATTCACCCCAATAACAATCCGCCCTTCTGTATGGTTTGAGTCTGACGTGTGTGGTTTATCGTCGATTTAAAGCGTACAAAAAGGTGGGCTGTTACAATCTGGCATCAGAGCTTTGGTTTAGCGATAAACCCTAGCTTTGTGGGGTTTGACTCTTTATTAATAGGGTAGTAATACCCTATGAAGGGTCGCTGAGTGTGTATATATGAGATAGCGTATTTGTTAGTGTTATAAAAGGTTTGATATTGTGTTTATTTGTTCCGTTTCGTATTTATAAATTCTGGTTGGTGGATAGGACGCTATGACATCAATAGGGATTTCAAAACACTTAATAGGATAGACCGACACGGTATTTGTTTTGAAATATAGGTAAATGAAATAATTTTGCCTACTATATTTTCTGTATATACAAAGAAATAAATTTTATATAAGTTATACTTGGTTGCAGTATATTGGTTGTTAGGTAGTGAAATTTATAAATATTAGTTGAAAATAAGATTTAAAATAAAATAAATGAAATTGAAAATTTAGAATCTAAGTCCCGGGGTTTTTGAAAATTTCTTTTGAATGATTTTGAAATATAATAGTAATATTATTAAAAGTATGTTTTGATATAAATATTTCAATATAATTTGAAAGAATTGTTTTAAAGAAATGTTGGAAAGAAAGTTCTGTACTCCTCTTTATGTCGTTGGGAAATAATTTTGGTGATTAGCGTACGCATCATCAACATTCATTTTCGAGTTTCTAAGCCGGAATGCCACTGTAGTTTTACTACAGATTTATTTGGATAAACAAATATAAATTTTAAATTGTTTTAAATATAATTGGATGTATAAGTTGTAAGTATATATATTTATCTATTATTTTAAAATGATTTGGAATTTAACCCGGTATTTAGTTCTTAAGTTTCTGTTAATTAATAGTTTCAATTGTTGTAGTAAAATGGAAGTAACTAATTAATAACTGGAACCTCTAAATGAAATAATAAGAAGCTGAAATTTATAATCTATAAAAAGTAAAGGATATGATTATTGAACATTAGATTAATTAAAAGAAATAAGATAAACTTGGGTAATTTTCAATTGCATTCTTAAAAACATACATAGAACTTACCAAAAGATTTAAAAAGTTGAAGTGTTTAATAAGAAAATGTAATGGAAAATTGGACAAGAAAATCTTATATAATGAAAGTGTTCAATGAATCACTTAAATAAATAAGAACTTGATGTTATAGTGGTTATAAGCTTAAGTTATAATTAAAATACTACTACAATAAGATGTGATAGAAAGTAAATATTGCAAGTAGATGACTATAAAATTAAGTTAATGAATTGAAATGCTAAGTAATTGAACTGAACATGAATACTATGGATAAATGAATGAAGATAAATGAAATTGAGAAATGAGTGAATGTAATGCAATAAAAAGAAAATTTACATGATATAAATAAATAAAAATGAATTTATATATGTATAATTGCAAATAAGTGAAATAAACACTGAACCAATGGATGGAAATTAAATTTTGTAGGAAATAAATGTAAATTTAAAAGATAAATCGGTACATGAATGAAAAGGAAATCAAACAAAAAATGTATGAAATGAAATTAATAAGATTGAACTTGATCTATTGTTTGAAATTGTTGGTTGTTGGTTTATGGTTGTTTGGGCAAGGATATTTTAAAATTGTTTGGACGAATGAATAATCTATTTAGTGTCATCTAAGACTGTCGAGTAAATGGTGCACTTAATAGTTTATTTTTCATTCTGTACAATTTAAAGATTTTGAACCCGAACAACTATTTGTTTTGTTGATATGGATGGATAATTGAATTGTGTTGATTTTGTATGATGATTGCATGCTGTGGTTGCAAGTGATTGTTGTTGTTTGACATTGATTTGTTTGCTAGTGGATGAAACAAAATTAATATTTCATTTTATATAATTATTAAACCTTTTGGTTTATATAAGTGAAATACAGATTATGGGAGCAATTGCTACTGCTTTTGTTTTCATAAAATAAGTGTAAATTGCCTGACAAATAGTTACATTCTCGGATTATGGTTTTATAGCGTTATTATATTATTTTTCCCGTGTTGGGATATATATTATTTGGAAAATATATGTTGTATATTGTTATATTTGATATTATGTTTTCTTTCGAGCATCCTCATACAAAGGAGACTCGGCCAAAATTTTCCGTGAATTTGGACTTAAAAAAATTTTAAAAAATGTTTTCCAAGCTTTATTAATTTGAGTATCAAAGATTTAGTGGTTATAAACTGATATATTTTATTTAAATTATTAAATTTTGTAAATTTATTTGATTATAAAATTAATATTTTGAATAACACGTATTGACTACTTAATTCTTTCTTTTTCCTTTTCGAGGATGAAAAGTTTTGAGTGAAGGAGAGTGTAACGACCCGTAAATTTTCGATAATTAAGATGTTAATTTAATAATAAATTGTGAATAAATATTAGAAGATATA
Source organism: Allium cepa (assembly GCA_030765085.1). Lineage (NCBI taxonomy): Eukaryota > Viridiplantae > Streptophyta > Magnoliopsida > Asparagales > Amaryllidaceae > Allium > Allium cepa. Next base: position 70,236,136 of record CM060938.1, on the reverse strand, counting down.
AAAAATTTGTAATTTATTTAACGAAATGATAACTAAAGTGAAAAGCAACAATGTTATTTATAGTTAGCTATTTACAACTTGAATGGAATTCCAATTAGTTGAAATAAGGTAAATGTATATTTGGTAATAAATTTAATATAAGAAAACAAATGTAAATATTGAATTAATTAATGAATTAATAATAATAAATAGTGATGAATAAAATCAACGTTCTATAAGTAATTGTTTGGAAAAGATAACTTATATAAACATGATTAAGAGTTAGTGGCAACAATTATTATAAAGTAATCATTTATTTAGTCCATTAAATCAAAATTTGTAATATATTGCAATGAATCTCAAGTCAATGTTATGTTAGTATAAATTAAGGAAATAATTGGAAATATTGTTAATTCTATTCATAATATGACAATTAGTTGAATGAAAATAATGGATATCAAATTTTATTAATTTATTGGAATTTAAACTTAATAATTGGATAAATTGCAATTAAATGAAATTGAAATTAAGCACTGCAATTGATAGATTAATCAACTTTAAACTGACATCTAAATTTGTTTAAATTACTGTAATTGTTTTAGAAATAAAAAATGATAAGATTTGTTAATTATGGAATTGAAAAAGTGATTTAATTAATTAATTATTAATTTAATTAATTAACTGGAAAATAGCCATTTTGGCCACTGACTCGGATTTCGTCGAAACCAGTTTCATCCGATGCGTAACGGTGAATTATTGTAGGATCTCAAGTTTCGTAGGTATCGGACTTGTCGTTTGATCGTGCAGACTCGAAAAGCCTAGAAATCAATTTAATTTAAATCAATTTGAAATAACATGATTTTAGCATAACTTCTTCATACAATGGAATTTGGACTTGAATCATGTTCCATCGATTTTCAAATATTCAAAAACATCTATTTTGATATATTGACCCAATTTCGTTTCGGAGTCGAAATGGGCTTTTTGGGCCGTGTAGCGTTCAACTTTCAAACAGATTCGATCCAATTGTTTCTATTTTCTGATCCACATATATATACCTCGTTATAAACCCTAGCCTATTTCTTATGTTTGTTTTTCTGTACGTACAATTCCAATTGTTCCTCTTTCTCAATGACAGACAAATTCTAAATTTCATAGTCAATTGCAAATCAAAAATTACTACTTCAAAATTCCAAGTCCTCAATACATCTCAAGTTATATATGGATTTGAACCTCTCGATGAGCACAAGTCATTTCTGCTGTTCTTTTTTGGATTTGGGTTTCTGGCTGGCCGGAATTGGTCGATGTAATCACGGCCGTTCATTGTTTGTTGATCGACATCGTCTGATCATCAAATCAATGGTACAGTTGGGTGCAGATTGACGAGTGGGGTTCATCGACGCTGGTAGTTGGTCGATTCAATGGCCAGATCACCATATTTAATTCACTTAGTGTTTGAAGGGGTGCGGCGGCCGGAGGTAGCTTGGCCATTGGCGAGTTCAGATTGGTGGTCAGATGGCCGGCGGTGCGTCGATTTCGTGGTCAAAGGTCAAGTCAACGGACTATGGATTGATCGGCCTGAACGATATTTTGAAGAAGCATTCAGGTGACGTGTCGTTTATTTTAATCTATTTTTATTTATTTCAATTTTAAATCGTGTTACTTCTAACTCGAATAGCTTTTGCATACGACATCTGTTTCATGCGTGGTTTTCTCCGCTAGGCTCGTATTGGAATTATGGATATTTTGACGCTTGTTTGGACGAATTCTGAGACTGTTCAAATTTGGGTTTAAATTGGATTTAAATTCAATTCAAATTCAAAAGGTGAATGTTTTAACCCACTCACAACTTCTAAAATTTCTTATGTTTGTTAAATTGACGTATGATGTAATTAGAAATTTATTTATGACTGTTTGGCATATTTTGAATCATCATCTCAGTTTATTTGAAATTATTTGGATAAAATAGTAATTCATTTATTATAGACTACCAGTAAATACCTGTTATACATTATTTGTTCTATATTGATGTTATTGATTGAATTGGATGATGATTGTGATAAAAAAATTGTGACTGATATTCGATGAATAGATGTTGTATTTTATACTGTTATAAACTGCAAGTCCTTATGGATTTTTATTCATTCGGGATTGCGGTTTAAATGATATATAACCGTATTTATATTTTAAATTGTGGATTGAAATGATGAATATCCGTATCAGTTGACCATTGGATAGAAAATTATATATAGATATCGTCGGTCTATATATTTAAATATTTTGGAAATAATTTCTTTGGTTTTGGAAAGAAATATACGGTTTAAAATATTGATTTTTGATATTATATAAATATTATTTTATATATAATTAAATTCTTGAATTTAAGCTTTGTATAAATTGGTTTAATAAAAATAAGTTTAATAATGGTGTTTGATTTTATTAAAATATAATATGGGTAAGTATTTAAATTATATTTTAATATAAAGTGTATGATGATTTAAATAAATTAAGGTTGGCAGATAAATGTGAAATTTATTTGAAATTGAATTTAGTTAAGAATTAAACTGAAATAAGTTTGATATGAAATGTATTAAATTTGAGATTTTAGAAGGTATGAGTTATAACTTGATCTTGTTTAAGGTGAATTAAATGAATGTTTCAAGTATAAATAAATTGAAGTAAACATTTAGTTATTTGTAATCGGGGTTTTATTTAAATGATAATAGATTTATTAAATAAATATTTCAAAACTAAATAATAGAAATTGAATTTGACATATACAAAATTATCAAATTAAGTTTTGAAATTGTTGAATACTTAAAGTTTGAAATATATTGAATTTGGAATGGTTTATTCTGTGGATCAAATCTATTTTGAAATCGATAAATTTGGAATAGTTTATTTGGAAACTGAATTGAATTGAAATTTATGATTTGGGATTTGGTTAAATAAAAATGTAGAAATTCGTGTTGTATTGGATTTGATTTGTGAAATTGAAGAAGCTATTTTATTATCTAAAGTATTTTAAATAATTAAACCATTTAAGTGGTGGAAGTTATGTTTCAAGGTTATGAGTTTCAAGGTATTAAAATTTGAAAATGTTATATTCAAGTGTTTTGATTTTGAAAGGGTATAACTTTGAAAGTGCTATGATTTTAGAAAAGGATATATTTGAAATGAAAATAATATCGTATTGATTTGGTTTTGAAAGGCAATGATATTTGGTTTTAAAGTATAAATTATTTTGAAATTGACCACAGTGTTATAATAATGTTTGGTTGTTGAAGAGACCGGGATCAGAAGTTGTCATACTCTCTGCCAACTACGAAAACCACTTTAACAACCGTATACGCGGTAGAGATTCCAAAATGAAATAGCATGGTGGCGATGTCCTTTGAGGTATGAACATGGACCCGACTCCCGTGAGTTGGCTTAAGGTGGCTAAAACAGAAGCGAGCTCACGCCAATGAGGTAGCCCCTCTTATCGGACACACTCCTTCGATATTATATTCTGACTTTGAGGTTGATTTGGTGGCCACTTTTGACTTTTGATTTTGAGGGTGTGGCTCGAGGTGGGCGATAGGTGCACGCTATGCATCACCACCAGCCCGTGTGCGTAATTAGTATATCTACCCTGACATTGCCTTGTGTGCCGTGTCACTTACCCTAGTGCGCCTTGTACGAGTTTGGTTTTCTCCCATAACCCGTGGATTATTTAGGGTAGTCTTCCGATCTGGAGATACGCTGATACTGGATGGACCACTGGGACTATTACGTGTTAAGGTGGAAAATGTAAAGCCTTAAAGCTATTTAAAAGTAAGTTTATTTTACTATAGACATTATTATAATAGCGTATTTTACTACATTGCAAATAGTTTAACGGATCCTTAGGAGATGTGAATCCCGAGCATCCCTTAAGTTGCTGCATTCATGTTGACACTGGATAGGAGATGTCAAATCTCGTAAACATCTTTGACGTCGTTCCACTCATATTTGCTTCTATCGATTCAACTTACATAAGATCTTTTAGTTCTGACTCAAGTGTTTTGTCTTTTCAATTCGCTCGAGTCAGTCTGCGCATTTCAGGATTCGAAGACTTTATTTTTGGAGGACGAAGATGAAGATTGTATTACTAATATTTATTATATTATTCCACTACATTCATACTGTTCCGCTGCATTATTTATTATTCTCTGGTATGTGCAACTCTGTTATGCGTTGTATAAGTATAATCAAATGTTTTGTAAAATAGCTTCATGAACTGTTATTTGATTATTATATTTTTTCATTCCGCTGTGAGATTTTTTTTTTTGGTTTTTTCTTTCTTTACTTTTTCTTATTCACCCAAATAACAATCCGCCCTTCTGTATAGTTTTTAAGTTGGACGTGTGTGGTTTATCGTCGATTTAAAGCATACAAAAAGGCTGGCTGTTATAATCTGGTATCAGAGTTTTGGTTTAGCGATAAACCTTGGCTTTGTGGGGTTTGACTCTTTATTAATAGGGTAGTAATACCCTATCATGGGTCGTTGAGTGTATATATATGAGAGAGCGTATTTGTTAGTGTTATAAAAGGTTTTGATATTGTGTTAATTTGTTCCGTTTTGTATTTATAAATTTTGGTTGGTGCATAGGATGCTATAACATCAATAGGGATTTCTAAACACTTAATATGATAGACCGACACAGTATTTGTTTTGAAATATAGGTAAATGAAATAATTTTGCCTATTATATTTTCTGTATATACAAAGAAATAAATTTTATAAAAGTCATACTTGGTTGCAGTATATTGGTTGTTAGGTAGTGAAATTTATAAATATTGGTTGAAAATAAGATTTAAAATGAAATAAATGAAATTGAAAATTTAGAATCCAAGTCCCGGGGTTTTCGAAAATTTCTTTTGAATGATTTTGAAATATAATAATATTATTATTAAAAGTATGTTTTGATATAAATATTTCAATATAATTTGAAAGAACTGTTTTAAAGAAATGTTGGAAAGAAATAAGTTCTGTACTCCCCTCTATGTCGTTGGGAAATAATTTCGATGATGAGTCCACGCATCATCGACATTCATTTTCGAGTTTCTAAGCGGGAAGGCCACTGTAGTAGTTTTACTACAGATTTATTTGGATAAAAAATACAAATTTTAAATTGTTTTAAATATAATTAAATGTATAAGTTGTAAGTATATATATTTATCTATTATTTTAAAATGATTTGGAATTTAACTCAGTATTTAGTTCTTAAGTTTCCGTTAATTAATAGTTTCAATTGTTGTGGTAAAATGGAATGTAACTAATTAGTTAATGAATTGAAACGCTAAGTAATTGAATTGAACATGAATACTATGGATAAATGAATGAAGATAAATGAAATTGAGAAATGAGTGAATGTAATGCAATAAAAAGAAAATTTACATGATATAAATAAATAAAATGAATTTGTATACGTATAATTGCAAATAAGTGAAATAAACACTGAACCAATGGATGGAAATTAAATTTTGCAAGAAAAAATGTAAATTTAAAAGATAAATCAGTATATGAATGAAAAGGAAATCAAACAAAAATGTACGAAATGAAACTAATAAGAATGAACTTGATCTGTTGTTTAAAATTGTTGGTTGTTGGTTTATGGTTATTAGGGCAAGGATACTTTAAAATTGTTTGGACGAATGAATAATCTATTTAGTTTCATCTAAGACTATCGAGTAAATGGTGCACTTAATAGTTTATTTTTCATTCTGTACAATTTAAAGTTTTTGAACCCGAACAACTATTTGTTATGTTTGACATGGATGGATAATTGAATTGTGTTGATTTTGTGTGATGACTGTATGCTGTGGTTGCAAGTGATTGTTGTTGCTTGACATTGATTTGTTTGCTAGTGGATGAAACAAAATTAATATTTCATTTTATATAATTATTAACCCTTTTGGATTATATAAGTGAAATACAGATTATGGAAGCAATTGCTACTGCTTTTGGTTTCATGAAATAAGTGTAAATTGCCTAACAAATAGGTACATTCTCGGATTACGGTTTTGTAGCGTTATTATATTGTTTTTCCCGTAATGAGATATATATATTATTTGGAAAATATATGTTGTATATTGTTATATTTGATATTATATTTTCTTTCGAGCATCCCCGTACAAAGGAGACTCTGCCAAAATTTTCCGTAAATTTTGGACTTAAAAAAAATTTTGAAAAATGTTTTCCAAGCTTTATTAATTTGAGTATAAAAGATTTGGTGGTTATAAATTGATATATTTTATTTAAATTATTAAATTTTGTAAATTTATTTGATTATAAAAATTAATATTTTGAATAAGATGTATTGACTACTTAATTCTTTCTTTTCCCTTCTTTTTCCTTTTCGGGGACGAAAAGTTTTGAGTGGGGGAGAGTGTAATGACCCGTAAATTTTCGATAATTAAGATGTTAATTATTGTAGTAAAATGGAATGTAACTAATTAATAATTGGAACCTCTAAATGAAATAACAAGAAGTTGAAATTTAGAATATATAAAAAGTAAAGGATATGATTATTGAACATTTGATTAATTAAAAGAAATAAGATAAACTTGGGTAATTTTCAATTGCATTCTTAAAAACATACATAGAACTTACCAAAAGGTTTAAAAAGTTGAAGTGTTTAATAAGAAAATGTAATGGAAAATTGGACAAGAAAATCTTATATAATGAAAGTGTTCAATCAATCACTTAAATAAATAAGAACTTGATGTTATAGTGGTTATAAGCTTAGGTTATAATTGAAATACTACTACAATAAGATGTGATACAAAGTAAATATTGCAAGTAGATGACTATGAACTTAAGCTAATGAATTGAAACGCTAAGTAATTGAATTGAACATGAATACTATGGATAAATGAATGAAGATAAATGAAATTGAGAAATGAGTGAATGTAATGCAATAAAAAGAAAATTTACATGATATGAATAAATAAAAATGAATTTATGTACGTATAGGTGCAAATAAGTGAAATAAACACTGAACCAATCGATGGAAATGAAATTTTGCAAGAAATAAATGTAAATTTAAAAGATAAATCAGTATATGAATGAAAAGGAAATCAAACAAAAAATGTATGAAATGAAATTAATAAGAATGAACTTGATCTATTGTTTGAAATTGTTGGTTGTTGGTTTATGGCTGTTTGGGCAAGGATACTTCAAAATTGTTTGGATGAATGAATTATCTATTTAGTTTCATCTAAGACTGATGAGTAAATGGTGCACTTAATAGTTTATTTTCCATTCTGTACAATTTAAAGTTTTTAAACCCGAACAACTATTTGTTTTGTTTGATATGGATGGATAATTGAATTGTGTTGATTTTGTATGATGATTGTATGCTGTGGTTGCAAGTGATTGTTGTTGTTTGACATTGATTTGTTTGCTTGTGATGACCCCGAATTTTAGGGAATATCAATTTAATAATCTGAATTAAAAATTAAATTGATTTGATAATCTTTGTTAATAAGATTGGAATTAATTTAATAATCCAATTAAAATAAATATTTAATTGATAGATTTTTATCTTTTAAAAGCTAATAAATTGTTTTCTATTTATAATATATATAGAATATGTATATATTGTAAATAGATAAGCCTTGTTTTAAATTTAATAAATAAATAAATCTTGCTTTCTAAATATATATATCTTTGGTAAAATTGGGAATTATGATTTTATTTAAAGGTGAACTTTTAAAAAGTTATTAAATAAATAATATATGGTTTAAATTGTTAAGATAAAAATTTAATTTGTTTAAATTGATTTTGAGTTTAAATTTAAATAAACTAACAATAAGGTTTGTTTTGATTTTCTTTTTAAATATAGTGTGATAAAATAAGTAATTTATTAATAAAGAAACAATTTCTTTTATAAATTATTTAAAATCATCAAATTTGTTATTTTCAAAATATAATAATGTTTTGTTTTGACAAATGGATTTTAATAAAAAAATAGTTTGTTGTTTCAAATTGAATTTTAGAATTTGATTTAAATTTAAATTTAGAGTTTTGAACTTCAAAGTATAGATATTTTAAATTGTCTTGGATTTTATAATATTTGTATAATTTTTATTTATATAAATAGTTGTTTTATTCCTTTTAAATTTATCTATACATATATATATATATATACATATATATATATATACATGTATACATATATATATACTAATTACTTAAGCATATTCTTATATTAAACTTTAATTACATATGACAAATTAATTAAGCATAACTTATGTTAACATATTAACTAAATACTAATTAACATTTAATTTTAAATAATTAACCTTAAAATACAAATGTAAGTTTATAAAGACTTGTTTATACAAGTGTTAAGTAGTTAATAACACTAATGACAAGTGTTAAAAGTTTTAACCAGTGTCATTTAAGTTCCATTTGCTTTTTCTTTTATTTTGTTAAAATCAAATTTCAGCCCTTTATAAATACATATGTTTCTTATCTTCTTCTTTTCTTTCTATTTTCATTTTCAAAAGAAAATATGAATCAATACCTCACAAAACCAGAAACAAGAGCAAAGCTTGAAAATTTCATCTTCATTTTTAAACTTGTAATCCACTTCCAATATCAATCTGCACATCTTTAAGCATGCAAACCATCTACATTTTTCGTAAGCCTGTAAATTCATTTCCATATCAAACTCCTCAAGCTAGAAACCAAATCATTTCCCTGTAAATCTTCAAAACACTGTAAATTGTAGCATGCAAAGCAGTTCAAATCAAAAATATGAACTCATCTTCAAAAATGCATAGCAAACCTGTAACTTTTGCAAACATGCAAGTAAACCTGTCACCATCTTAAAATCTGAAGCTTGCATTTATTTAGAATCTGGAAGTCAAAAGCATGCATGCAGTTTTAAATCAAAGTAGCAGACATTCCAGCATTTCTGTGCAAAGTTTTCAAAACAACTGCAGTTTAAAATCAAAGACAAATGCAGGTAACTCCAAGTTTAAAAGTTTAAAAGCTATTTCAAGTGGAGTGCTCTCTTCTTCTGAATAACTGTGAGTAACATCACCTTTTAAAATTAAGTACCTATCATCTGTTGCATGTTAATTTCTGGACATTGAGTATGTTTTGTGTGATTTTATATGAATGAATTATCTGTTTATGTGGGTGTATAGAAAGTGTGCATGTTTGTTTCCTGTAGCATTCATGTATCTTTAATTTTCAAGCCTCTGTTTGATTTAAAATAATTTTCTCTTGATTTAGTTTAGGTTTGGATTTGAGACTTAAAAAAAAATCAGATTGTTTCATCATATATTATAATTTAAAAATTCTACTTAAGTCAAAATATACTTGTAATGGCTCTGGGTACAAAACAACAGAGCAAGATTGATATAGGTGAAAATTCAAACACTTTAATTCATCAATTCAGGAACCTAAACTAAATCCTTAATACTAAACATGATTTTTAAGAATAAAATCATAATTTATAGTTTGAGGAGGAGGGTGCAGTTCTGTGATGAACGGAAAATGGGATTTGAAGGTTTTTTTTATGTTCTCTATGGATTGAAGGGTCGGGGTTCTTCCAGTGGATAGAGGAGTGATCAGTGAAGCTTGGAAAAATACTGGATGGCGATGCATTTCATCGAGGAGGCAGCGGTGGTGAAATTCCTTCTAGAACCCTAGTTTAACTAGGTTAGGTTGATCGATCAACCACGTCTTCTACAGTGGTATCAGAGCGCTAGGTTGAGTGAATACCTATGCTTTGGAGTGTTTTCTTCCTTGAGAGAGCGTATTTGTAATTTCGATAAGTATATATATATATATATATATATATATATATATATATATTTCTACCTATCTGTTGGGTTACCTGTTCGGGTTTTCCAATATAAGTTATAAAGGTAGATGGTGTAGTGGTGTGTGTAACACGACAACTGCCATTGGTTGGAGTTTATATGTTGAGCTTGGAAGTGTATCTGTCGAGACTATAGATCTAATACCGTCTCGAGTGAGCTTTGCTGTAGTGTAAAGATTTCATCGATCTCTGAAGGCAACCTGTTGAGGTTCGGAGTTCATCTTTGAAGTTGGATGAGTCGAGTTTGGGTTTGTTGGCTGAGCAGAAGTGAGTAATGGTATCTTGATACCTCAGAAAGTAGTAGCCGCATGATGAGATGCAATGACTATGGATGTTTCCGAAGATGTATTCTTTGGAACAAGTTTAGGGTAGTGTGTCTGCTTCGGTGTCCTGGCTAGGTTCAGCAGGGCGTTTCTGTTAGCTTTGAAGTCCGAGTTTCTCGAAGAACTTTGGATTAGGAAACCTTTGGTATTGATGTCAGCAGTGCAGCTCGGAGTGTTCTGTGTTGGCAGGAAGTTTTATGGTTGAGTAATTTTTATGGAGATGGAGTTCAGAAGCAGCAGAATGGATCCGTTTCTTCGATGCATTGGCTAGGTAAGTGTAAGCTGTTCTGTTGGGTAAAGAGAGAATAGTTTTCTTTGGAATTAGGCTGGATTGATCGCAAAAGTCACTTACGATAGTTGAGTGTTCTCTTGGGTCGTCAGAGATTTTATGGATGCCTTCAGGATAGTCAGAGGCTGCCCGCATCTGGAGATTGAGTTTTCTTATTGACTAGGATTCCAGGAGTGGAACTGGTGGTTCAGCTTAGTAGAAGGATGGTTCCTAGAGTTAGAGGTTGGTGAAGCAACTCAAGTTTTGGAGGAATTTCTGATTTTTCTTTTATGGATCTATTGAACCATATTTCTAGGAAGTGATGTCCAGTTTGTGCTCAAGTTCATCATCAGCATTCTTATCTACTTCGGATCAGAGTTGTGCAGCAGAAGCAGTTTGGGAGTGTTTCTGATTGTCTTTACCGGATAAGGAGAAGTTTGTTGTCTTCTAATGTTTGAGGAGTAGGGTTTGTTCTTAGTTTTGGATTTATCTTGAGGAGATCATTGTGTTGGGTTGTTTTTGGTTCTGTTTGTTTCTAGAGGCATCAACAAGGGTTGAGCTGATCAGGAAAGGTGTAGGCAGTCCAGGATCATCAGAAGAGTTTTGTGGATAAGAGGCGGAGGAATTTGGAATTCGAAGTTGGAGACTTCGTTGTTGTTGGAGTTTTCTCCGATTCAGGGAGCTATAAGATTGGGTAAGATTGGGAAGCCAGCTCCGAGATATTTTGGATCTTTTCTATGTTCATGTGAGGATAAGTGTTTGGTTTTCAGGATTGAATTGTCAGTTTGGATAACTGGGATTCGATGTGTTTCACATATCTATGAGGGTGATTCCAAAATGAGTGTAACGAGATAATGCTTTCGGTTTCGTTCGAACCCAGAATGAACTTGTATGGATTGAATGCTTTCAGTACATCGTCAGGTAGACGATGAGCATTCTAAGATAAATGTGTCCTATAAAGGTAATCGTAGCCTCAAGCCTCATCAACCGGGAATGGCTAAAACATGGGAGGTGCAGCAAGGCTAAGTGGGTCATGCCCAAGTAGGACGACATTTTCCCCTGTCTAGAGGTCCCTTTTATTTTCGGCTTAGTGGGCAGTTGGATATGCGCGCCAACTGCGGGGTTGTCTTGTTCAGAACTATTCAGTAAGGAATGGTTCCGGCCTTGTGTTGCAGGGGAGTTAGGGTGGCTCCTCTGTATGGTGATCTAGGCCACATACTGTGACGGGTGGTACCCCGGTGGCCCTGCCATTGTATGGAATCCAAAATCCAATAAGTGCCATCGGTTTTGATTGTATTACCCACTTTTGTGGCTAGTAGCTGGAATTTAATAATGTAACAACTTCGGCTATTTCATATTTACTTGAAAACCCTAGACCTATTATAATATCACTGGATTTCCTATCAAATGTTTTGGTTAGCGTAAGGTAAAAACTTTTCCATGTTTATGTGTGGGAAGTCTAACGTGATACCTTTTCTTTTCAAAGGTTTTTCAAAGTTAAGCAACCTAAACCTGTTACTCACACCAGACCCATGTCTGACCCGGAGTTTATTTCTGTTTTTCTTAAACTCTTGGATACTCAAATTTTTACGAGTAGCCAAGGGATTCAGGTTAGCTTTGACGAATTATGGAGGAGCAATGGAGCAGGAGGCTTCAACATGTAGATATATAGTGTTCCGCTGTGTTTGATTCCTCTGAGTTGTATTGAGTCGTATAACTAGACAGGTGTTTATAACTGTCTAGTTTGTGATGTATAAGCTGTGTATCTCTGATAGATGTTGTATATGATACTATGTAATATCTTATCTTATTAATATATTTATTCGTTCCGCTGTTTAGATTCTGATGTGTTGTTTCTTTCTTCTTCTCTTTCTTTCTATTCTCTATCCCTTCCTTTCTTATTAATGATGCGTCATTCTGTGGAGATGAATGGCGGATCGTTACATTGCTAGTGGATGAAAAAAAATTAATATTTCATTTTATATAATTATTAACCCTCTTGGATTATATAAGTGAAATACAGGTTATGGGAGCCATTGCTACTACTTTTGGTTTCATAAAATAAGCGTAAATTGCCCCACAAATAGGTACGTTCTCGGATTATGTTTTTATAGTGTTATTATATTGTTTTTCCCATGTTGGGATATATATTATTTGAAAAATATATGTTGTATATTGTTATATTTGATATTATAATTTTTTTCGAGCCTCCTCGTACAAAGGAGACTCTGCCAAAATGTTCCGTAAAGTTTGGACTTAATTTTTTTTGAAAAATGTTTTCCAAGCTTTATTAATTTGAGTATAAAAAGATTTAGTGGTTATAAATTGATATATTTTAAATTATTAAATTTTGTAAATTTATTTGTTTATAAAATTAAGATTTTGAATAAGATGTATTGACTGCTTAATTCTTTCTTTTCCCTTCTTTTTTCTTTTCGGGGACAAAAAGTTTTGAGTGGAGGAGAGTGTAACGACTCGTAAATTTTTGATAATTAAGATGTTAATTTAAAAAGAAATAATGAATAAATATTAGAAGATATAAAAATTTTGTAATTTATTTAATGAAATAATAACTAAAGTGAAAAGCAACAATGTTATCTATAGTTAGCTATTTACAACTTGAATGGAATTCCAATTAGTTGAAATAAGGTAAATGTATATTTGGTAATAAATTTAATATAAGAAAACAAACGTAAATATTGAATTAATTAATGAATTAATAATAATAAATAGTGATGAATAAAATCAACGTTATGTAAGTAATTGTTTGGAAATGATAACTTATATAAATATGATTAAGAGTTAGTGGCAACAATTATTATAAAGTAATCATTTATTTAGTCCATTAAATCAAAATTTGTAATCTATTGCAATGAATCTCAAATCAATGTTATGTTAGTATAAATTAAGGAAATAATTGGAAATATTGTTAATTCTATTCATAATATGACAATTAGTTGAATGAAAATAATGGATATCAAATTTTATTAATTTATTTGGATTTAAACTTAATAACTGGATAAATTGCAATTAAATGAAATTGAAATTAAGCGCTGCAATTGATAGATTAATCAACTTTAAATTGACATCTAAATTTGTTTAAATTACTGTAATTGTTTTAGAAATCAAAAATGATAAGATTTGTTAATTATGGAATTGAAAAAGTGATTTAATTAATTAATTATTAATTTAATTAATTAACTGGAAAATAGCCATTTTGGCCACTGACTCAGATTTCGTCGAAACCAGTTTCATCCGATGAGTAACGGTGAATTATTATAGGATCTAAGTTTCGTAGAGATTGAACTTGTCGTTTGATCGTGCAAACTCGAAAAGCCTAGAAATCAATTTAATTGAAATCAATTTGAAATAACGTGATTTTAGCATAACTTCTTCATACGACAGAATTTGGACTTGAATCCTATTCCATCGATTTTCAAATATTCAAAAACATCTATTTTGATATATTTACCCAATTTTGTTCCGGAGTCGAAACGGGCTTTTTGGGCCGTGTGGCGTTCAACTTTCAAACCGATTCGATCCAATTATTTCTATTTTTTGATCCACATATATGTACCTCGTTATAAATCCTAGCCTATTTCTTATGTTCATTTTTCTGTATGTACAATTCAAATTGCTCCTCTTTCTCAATGGCAGACAAACTCTAAATTTCAGAGTCAATTGCAAATCAAAAATTTCTACTTCAAAATTCAAACTCCTCAATTCATATCAAATTATACTGGATTTGAAGCTCTCGACGAGGCAAGTCATTTCTGCTATTCTTTTTTGGATTTGGGTTTCTGGTTGGCCGGAATTGGTCGATGTAGCCACGGCCATTCATCGCTTATTGATCGACATCATCTGATCATCAAATCAATGGTATGGTTGGGTGGGGACTGACGAGTAGGGTTCAATAGCGTGGGTAGTTGGTCGATTCAACGGCCAGATTGCCATATTTAATTCACTTAGGGTTTGAAGGGGTGCGACGGCCGGAGGTAGCTTGGCCATTGGCGAGTTCGATTGGTGGTCAGATGGCCGGCGGCTTGTCGATTTCGTGGTCAAAGGTCAGGTCAACGGCATTGTGGATTGGTCGGTGCGAACGATATCTGGAAGAAGCAGTCAGGTGATGTGTCGTTTATTTTAATCTATTTTATTTATTTCAATTTTAAATCGTGTAACTTCTAACTCGAATAGCTTTTACATACGAGCTCCGTTTCATGCGGTTTTCTCCACTAGGCTCGTATTGGAAGTCTGGACATTTTGACGCTAGTTTGGACGAACTCTGAGACTGTTCCAATTTTGGGATTAAATTGGATTTAAATTCAATTTAAATTTAAAAGGTGAGTGTTTTATCCCACTCACAACTTCTAAAATTTCTTATGTTTGTTAAATTGATGTATGATGTGATTAGAAATTTATTTATGACGGTTTGGCATATTTTGAATCATCATTTCAGTTTATTTGAAATTATTTGGATAAAATAGTATTTAATTTATTATTGATTGTAAACTGCCAGTAAATACCTGTTATTCATTTGTTGTTCTATATTGATGTTATTGATTGAATTGGATGATGATTGTGATAAATGTTTGGTGTTTGATATTCGAAGAATGGATGTTGTATTTTATACTGTTATAAACTGCAAGTCATTATGGATTTTTATTTCATTCAGGATTGCGGTTTGAAATGATATATAACCGTATTTATATTTTAAATTGCGGATTGAAATGATAAATATCCGTATCACTTGACTATAGGATAGAAAATTATATACAGACACCATCAGTCTATATATTTAAATAATTTGGAAATGATTTCTTCGGTTTTGGAAAGAAATATATGGTTTAAAATACTGATTTTTTATATTATATAAATATTATTTTATATATAGTTAAATTCTTGAATTTAAGCTATGTATAAATTTGTTTAATAAAAATAAGTTAAATAACAGAGTTTGATTTTATTAAAATATAATATGGGTAAGTTTTTAAATTATATTTTAATATAAAGTGTATAATGATTTAAATAAATTATGGTTGGCAAATAAATGTGAAATTTATTTGAAATGGAATTTAGTTAAGAAGTAAACTCAAATAAGTTTGATATGAAATGTATTAAATTTGAGACTTTAGAAGGTATGAATTATCACTTGATCTTGTTTAAGGTGAATTAAGTGAATGTTTCAAGTATAAATAAATTGAAGGAAACATTTAGTTATTTGTAATCGGGGTTTTATTTAAATGATAATGGATTTATTAAGTAAATATTTCAAAACTAAATAATAGAAAATTGAATTTGACATATATGAAATTATCAAATTAAGTTTTGAAATTGTTGAATACTTAAAGTTTGAAATATATTGAATTTGGAATTGTTTATTCTGTGGATCAAATCTGTTTTGAAATCGATAAATTTGGAATAGTTTATTTGGAAACTGAATTGTATTTAAATTTATGATTTGGGATTTGGTTAAATAAAAATGTAGGAATTCGTGTTGTATTGGATTTGATTTGTGAAATGGGAGAAGCTATTTTATTATCTAAAGTATTTTAAATAATTAAACTATTTAAGTGGTGGAAGTTATGTTTCAAGGCTATGAGTTTCAAGGTATTAAAATTTGAAAATGTTATATTCAAGTGTTTTGATTTCGAAAGGGTATAACTTTGAAAGTGCTATGATTTTAGAAAAGGATATTGTTAGCATCAAAATTGGTCACTAACACCCATAGAGAGATTGTGTAGAGAGATTAATGAATAAAGTAAATTAAAATAGAGAACAATATGTAAATTTCAGTGCAACGAACAAAAACGCCAAATTTATAGTGGTTCGGCGTAACTGCCTACGTCCACTTTGAAGTTGATTTCTATTGATTTCCTTAATAGTTAATTATAGATACAATCCGTTTCTAATTACATGGATACAATTTCAAAACAAAAGATTAAGTCTTAGATGAGTGTTGAACGCGGCAGAATTTCCCTAGTGTTCCCAAAAACTAATCCATTTCACTGTGCCCCTGCCTCCCTATTTATAGACGAAGATGGGTTGGACTTCCCTGGTGTGCCTGGTGGCTGAACATCTCAGACCAAATGGAGTAACTTCTGTGTGCCGTCCCATAGATGCCAAACATCGTAGGCCGAACAGGGTATGAATGCCGAACAGTCTCCACATGCCGAGCGCAGCGAGGCCGAACACTCTGAATGTCGTGGGAAGCATCTGTACCGAACGATACTGGAAGCCGAGCCAGTGACTTGGCCGAACGACGTCTTGGCCGAACGACGTTTGTATGCCGAGCAAAACTTAGGCCGGATGATACTTCGGCCGAACGCTACCCAGTTCGAACGATGTCTTGGCCGATTGATCCTTAGGCCAACCAACAGTTAGGCCGAACGATAGTTTGGCCGACTAATGCTTGGGCCGAACGGTAGTTGATGCTGGTCAATTCTGCCATGCCGAACGTTCTCACATGCCGAACGTCTCTCAATACTGAATGGTCTGCCATGCCGAACGTAGATGTCGAATGTTCTCCCATGCCGAACGTCTCTCGATACTGAATGCTATGCCATGCCGAACCTTCCATAGACGCCGAACGAACTTGGATGCCGAGCGCTTCTTGGATGTCGGTCGCCGAACGATCCAGTTGAGCCGACCGGTGGGATGTCGAGTACTAAGTTGCCTGGTCAAATCCCCAGGAAACACTTGCCCCCCCAAAGTGTATCGCGTGACCGAACGTGATATGCTTTGAACTACGAGTCCTTTGTGCTACGCTGGAACCTTGGTTGAGTACTCTGGAGGTTGTTTTCTTGTGAGTACCGGGTGGGATGGTGTGTGCCGATCGTAACGCGAATGCCGTGCGATACAACCGAGACCGAACATCCCATGTACACCAAGCGAATTGAAAGCTATGCCGAACGATGCTGCTTTGACCGGTTCTACCGGTCATTGTCGCTTCGACTTCTTCTTCTTCCCTATAAAGGTCAGCACGTTCCTTCTTCTTCTCTTTCCACTTTTTTACCTTCACTACCTTGTACTTGCTAACCTCGCAAGTTCACAGCCTCTAAAGATTCAACAATCCTTTCCAAGTCTTGATCTACTAACTAGGTATCGACTCTTCTATCTAAATCCTTTCCATACCTAAAAAGATTTTATGCTCAAGTTCATAGGGGAACCGTAGCCGATAGGTGTTTGAAAGGGTCAAGTTTCGGTTTAAGATATTTTTAGAGTTTTTAGAGTTAAATGATGAGGAGGAAAGGAGGAGTAACTAGAGACGAGCGTACAAGGGAGTTGTTGGGAGTTGTATTGTGATTTGGCACGGTTCCCTTATGCCGAACGAGATTGGAGGAAAAAAGAATAGAGGGGGAGTAGGAGGTAGTTAGGATGTCGTACGGCAAGGACTGGCATGACTCGCCGAACGACCTGTCCTTGTTGTTCGGCGTGGATGGAGGAAGAGAGGAAAGAATGAAACCGTAGTTAAGGATGGAGTGCCGAGTGTTGGGGCTCGGCATAACTTTTTGGTTCGGCATGACTCGTCACATGCCGAGCAGTGGGATGGAGGGTTATGGAGGAAGTATGAATTAGGTAGTGCTGAATGTTATTTCGACCGAACAGAATTCTGACCAAACGATACTTTGCCGAACGCTATCTAGGCCGAACGAAAGTTTGGCCGAATAATATTCAGGCCGAACGGTAGCTAGGCCGGACGAAGGTTTGGCCGAACAATATTCAGGCCGGACAACTTTTAGGCCGAGCCATTATGAATGCCAAACCATGCCTTAGCTTAGGCCAAACACTTGTTTACCTTGCCTAATCATATAACAAAACAAGGACACGAACTCCAGCATACTAGCATATCAAGCTGATCCGGACTGATAACTTCCTAGTTTCGGTAGACACGAACCTGAATTCAAATCGACATAATCGGATAACTTCTTCTAATATTTTGTGAATCCGAAACTGTAAACACCATAAGGCAGGCTTTTGGAGATGGTCAGCGATCAAGGTCTTTGAAGACGACAGTCCCAAGCTTGACTTTACAGCATTAATTAAGTGACTCATAATCTCTCAGCACTTACACACAAATGATCGCACTAGTTCACACACCACACGGGGGGAATTCTTGTGTTGTTAATTCTGATGTCGATTGTTTTTCGAGTATAGTTCAATTAGGTACTCTGTAGGATTTAATATTTATTGGAAATGTCTAAGAGATCTAGATCCTCCACAATTTTAGATAGACCGGGACCGTCCACACGATAAGAAGTCGCGGATGTTTCAAATCCATCAACCTCCCATGCACATAACTTAGCCCCCGACGCTTTGGAGGCATCAATTCTCTTGGATAATCCTGTTGATTCACAGGCTTCGAAGGTCAACGAAGCTGCGCTCCAACGAATATGCTCTATCCATGGAATCCCATTTGTCGACGTGCTGGTTCCATCGGGGCACGATCGTCCACACCTACCCCCAGTTGGATATACCACCTGTAATAAGTTTATGTGTTGGGTTGGCAGTGCGCCACCGTTTAACTTATTTCTTCGGGACGTGTTGCATTACATCGACATCGCCCCATCGCAACTGCACCCGAATGGCTACGCTTTCATCAAAGGCACCTATATCCTCTTCATGACCTTCCTCTCTAGGTCTCCAACTCCGGGTGACATCAGATTCATTTATATGATCAAGAAGAGGAGAGATAGAACCTCTTTTGTGTTCCCCAAACCGCACCACAAATGCCAGATTTTAACCGGAGCGTGGAGCAAGTTTTCCCTGTACAAACAGGAATGGTTCTATGTGCATTGCCTTCCTGGTTTCGCGAGGAGACGGGTTGAAGGAAGTAAGTCTTCTTCTTGAAACGATACTCATGTTTGGTCGAAGCTATGCCTTTTCTAACTCTTGTTTCATCTTCTCAGGTATCAATCCACCTCCTAACCACCGTGGATATTCTGAGGCCGTTGAAGCTATTAGAGCTCTTCTCGTCGAAGAACGAGACATCCGAACTATAATTTCAAATGAGTCACTATCAAGGTTCAGACTGTTAGCAGAAGGTCGTCGGGTAAGCCTTCCTGAGGGTGTCTCTATACCCAAGCCCGCATCCGGTAAAGGGAAAAAATTAGCTGAGTCGTTATCACGTCGCACCACTGATGCATAGGAAGAGGGGGAAATTCAAGGGAATGAAACACCCGAAGCACAAGTTGAGAACTTGGGTCCCACTCAGGATCCGATAGTCGAAGTACACGATATCGAAACGTCATCCTCCCCTTCAAAGAGGAAAAGGGGATTGACGTACAAGATTAGGAAGGAGAAGGTTGGCGGAACTTCAAAAGTTACGCTCATTCCAATGGAGAAAGAGGCCTCTTCACAGCATGTAGAAAGTTCTTTAAAGGGCCTATCGAACCTCTCCATTCTCGATGACCTACTCAATTATGAATTAGTCGATCCGGAAGCATATCAACTTCGCTTGCCCATCAGAGGCGATGCAGGCGCTCTAGCCCAGAGTCGGGGAGAGAAAACTCCCATTAGTAAAGCAACTGGTCCGTCGGGGGGAAACACAAGGACATGCACAAACACTTGCACTTCAATTTGCACTTAGAATTTCATCGTCGCGCTACTCTTATCATTGCTAACTCTTTCTCAAATTTCATACAGGTGGCATGGGACGTACATACGGCATTGATCGCCTCTGCGGCTCGTCTGTTTTCTATCGCTCCGGGTGTGATTCAGGTTCTGGGAGACGTCGGGACAGAGACGATGATGGCAATAGGGTTTATCATTCCCGGGACTCATCATCTCAGAAGAAAACATACTATCAGCCCAAGTACCACCATCATCCCTCTTCTCATTCGAAACCAAGCAAAAACAAGCGCGACCATAAGGGGTCGCAATCCGATGTCCCCCGAGATCAACACTTTGACTCCTCTACCACTCAACAGTCTCGAGATCCTCACAGGAGGGCTGAACTTTCTAAGCCGTCTCCTCCTGCTCCTGCAACAGATCCAACCGTGTCAGAGAGGCTGGCCGAGCTTAAGGATAAATTGCCAAAAATCTGCTTTGATGGCCTAAAATTCCTCTCGGCGATTCATCCTATCCCCGGTCATGTCAAGCAGAGCGCCACCGCCTGTACCAACGACGTCTATATTCAACA
Source organism: Allium cepa (assembly GCA_030765085.1). Classification (NCBI taxonomy): domain Eukaryota; kingdom Viridiplantae; phylum Streptophyta; class Magnoliopsida; order Asparagales; family Amaryllidaceae; genus Allium; species Allium cepa. The sequence goes on along the minus strand of CM060938.1, from coordinate 70,215,566 downwards.
TGACGCGATCTTTCAATTGGATGAAAAACTTTCCGAAGTCTTCGTGGAGCGCCAACATGAAATTGATCGCCTGAAGCTTGAGGCTATCCATGACAAAGACATCATTAAGGCTCAGGACGAAGAAATCGCAACATACAAGTCTGAACTTGAAGTCTCCAATCAGAGCGCCAAAGACACCGCTGAGGCCGTCACTCGTCTGGAATCAACTCACAAGAAAGAACTCAACGAGGCGGTTCAACGATGTGGGGCTTTGGCTCTAGTGAAGGACTCAGTTCAAAAGGAGAGGGATGCATTCAGCCTCCGAGTCAAGGAACTTGAGGAGCAGCTCCGCAGAGAGAAGGAAGAGAAAACAGCAGCCCAAGATGAGTCACAGCGATACTGTGATGAGATCGTTGCCACTCGACTCTTGAAAGAAAAACTTGAGGGCGAGCTTTGCAGAGTCGAGGCGTTAAAGAGTGAGGCCCGTGAAGAGGGCAAGAAGATAACATCCATTGGTATCGACTCGCGCCTTGAGGCGGCTAGAGAAGAAGGCAGGGAGGAGGTCAAAAGTATGTTTGACCCACTAATTGCTGAGTTCAAAGCCCACGTTCTCATGCATCGAGATTTGACTTTCTTGGGCGAGGGTTATCATGAATCACTGGCCAAGGCGTGGGAGACTTTAATCGAAATCAGAAAGGCCGAGCACGGCACCGAAGAGATTGATAAGGGACCTTGATAAAAGAATTCCTCACAGGGAATGAGCCCTCCGACTTGTCAGCAGCTAAAGCTATTTATTGCAAAGGCCCCCCCTCAAAGAAAGGGAAAGAAGTGGTTACCGGCCCATCCGGAGATGTGCCTCCATCTCATGCGCCTACTCATTTGGCCGATCAGCCAATACTTGATCCCTTTGAGCAGCATATCGGTTACAATCTGGAGGACCCCGGCCTTGACGTCCATATTCTGTCTCCCATTCCGTTGGGTGAAACCCCCTTGACGGCTGAGAGCCTGTCGGAGCCTGGTAGATAACTCTTCACTTTAAGATTTCAAAAGTCGTCATTCTTTATGAAGGACTATTGTATTCTAATGCTTGTTTTTCATGATTTTGCACAGGCCATTCTGATCCCGGGCCTACTTCGAGAAGCGATGTCGCCAAGGAGGTGGAGGAAAAGATAGGTGAGGCCACTCAGGCAGGAGAGGCCCCTTGGGCCAGATGCTCAGGTGATTGGAGCGCTGGATGAAGACAAATCTGAGACTTCTTCTCCCATCGAAGGGAGTTATGAAGTAGAGATTACAGGCGCCTCCGAACACACATCTGAGCTAAGTATGAAGGAGCGGCTCAAGAAGGAGAAGAGAGAGATAGTCGAGATCAAGGTCGAGCCTCGAGTTGTGGACCCAGACGACCCCTTGCACAAGCCATTGAAGGTCATTCTCCCTGGCAGGTCCAAGCCTGTGGATGTTCCCCGTACTTCTTCAGCTGCTACCCCTCCATCGAAGAAGAGTACCAAGGGTAAACGCACAGGGGAGGAGCCGTCCGAGAAGACCACGGAGGTGAGGAAGTCGAAGAAGCACAAGAAGTGACCATTACTCTTGTTCAACAAGAGTTAGTTTAATTTATGTAATTATTTTCATCTACTTCCGTAGTCTTTGTAAATAGATTGTCTACTCCGAACTTTGTAGTAAAAACTTTGTCTGAATAAAGCTTAGTTCCCTTTTTTTGTCTTTCAGAAGGCTCTTGTCGTTCAATTTTTGCATGATTGTGATTTAAATCCGAGCTGTTGTGAATAATATGGGCTTCTCGGTTCACCTTCATATAGCTCGGAGATTCTTCAAGAGTTGTTTATTCTACCTTCTGTGCTTCAAGCACTTAGAATATTTTTTAGTCCGCACAATGGGGACTTAGAGTACTCCAGTCCGCGCTCTAGGGACTTGGAGATTTGAGTCGATTGTACTCGAGTCCGCACTCTGGGGACTTAGGGTACTCCAGTCTGCACTCTGGGGACTTGGAGATTTTGAATCGTTTATATCGAGTCTGCACTCCGGGGACTTAGAGTACTTCAGTCCGCACTTGGGGGACTTGGAGATTTTGAATCGTTTATACTCGAGTCCACGCTCCAGATACTTAGAGTACTTCAGTCCGCACTCCGGGGACTTAGAGATTTTGAGTCGTTTATACTCGAATCCGCGCTCCGGGGACTTAGAGTACTCCAGTCCGCACTCCAGGGACTTGGAGATTTTGATCGTTTATACTCGAGTCCACGCTCCGGGGACTTAGAGTACTCCAGTCCGCGCTCTGGGGACTTAGAGATTTTGATCGTTTATACCCGAGTCCACGCTCCGGGGACTTAGAGTACTCCAGTCCGCGCTCTGGGGACTTAGAGATTTTGATCGTTTATACCCGAGTCCACGCTCCGGGGACTTAGAGTACTCCAGTCCGCACTCTGGGACTTAGAGATTTTGATCTTTTATACTCGAGTCCACGCTCGGGGGACTTATAGTACACCGGTTCGCACTCCGGGGACTTAGAGATTTTGAGTCGTTTATACTCGAGTATGTGCCCCGGGGACTTAGAGTACTCCAGTCCGCACTCCGAGGACTTGGAGATTTTGAGTCGTTTATACTCGAGTCCATGCTCCGGGGACATAGAGTACTCCAGTCCGCACTCCGGGGACTTGGAGATTTTGATCGTTTATACTCGAGTCCACGCTCCAGGGACTTAGATTACTCCAGTCCGCACTCTGGGGACTTAGAGATTTTGATCGTTTATACTCGAGTCCACGCTCCGGGGACTTAGAGTAATCCAGTCCGCACTCTGGGGACTTGGAGATTTTGATCATTTACACTTGAGTCCATGCTCCGGGGACTTAGAGTACCCTAGTCTGCACTCTGGGGACTTAGAGATTTTGAGTCGTTTGCAAGTTTTTGTACGTCAGCCAGAATAATACTGTTTTGTTTGCCTATCACAGGATCATCATACGCAGAAACATTAGTCATTTATGGAAAAGATGGCTTCGAGCCTTTATTAATGATAGCAAGCTTAATTGTCTTACTACATATCAAGAACTAGAAATAAAAGCGTACTAGAAAATGCAACTAATACATGAAAGAAATAGACTAAGTATAATAATGTCGCAAGTGCTCACTGTTCCATGCTCGGGGGAGTGTTGCACCATCGACGGTCGCTATCTTGAAAGTTCCTTCTCCAAGCTTTCGTTCGATGATGTATGGACCTTCCCATGCGGGATTCATATGAGACGGGATCGGATAAACTCGTTTCAAAATGAGGTCTCCCACACTAAAAATTTTTGGTCGGACCTTCTCGTTATAATATTTAGCGACTCTATGTCTGTATGCGGCCGCTCTCAAATTGGCTTCTTCGCGTTTTTCCATCAATGAAGTCCAACGATTCCAATAAAAGATTCTGTTTCGATTTGGGGTCGTAATAAGTTACCCGATGTGATGGAACTTCAAGTTCCACGGGTATGACAACTTCTGTGCCATATGCCAATGCAAATGGAGTGTGGCCAGTCGCGGTCTTGTGGGTGGTCATGTAGACCCAAAGCGTTGTTGGAAGTTCATCCGCCCACTTGCCTCTAGCCTTTCCCAGACGTTTTTTCAATATGGACTTGATTATCTTGTTATGGCTTCCACTTGTCCGTTGGCTTTCGGGTGAGCAACCGCTGCAAACTTCTTTTGAATGCCATATTTCTGACAAAATTCTTTGAACTCCTTGCTTTCGAATTGAATCCCATTGTCTGTAATGATGGTCCGTGGAAGGCCGAAATGGCATATGATATTTCGTACGACGAAATTAATAACCTTCTTGGTGGTTATTGTGGCCAGAGGCTCTGCTTCTGCCCATTTGGTGAAGTAGTTGACCGCAACTATTGCATATTTCGCTCCACCTTCGGCTATGGGTAAAGAACCAACTAGGTCAATTCCCCACATTGCAAATGGCCAGGGACTAACTATTTGCATGAGTTCCATCGGCGGAGCTCTCGGGTTTTTTGCATATATCTGGCATTTATCACACCTTCTCACATAGTCTGCAGCATCCCGATTCACAGTTGGCCAGTAGTATCCATAACGGAGGATCTTATTTGTTAATGTCTGCCCCCCAGTATGATTGTCGCACTCTCCTTCATGGACTTCCTCCAGGACTCGTTTTATCTCATCATGGACAATGCATCGAAGTAGTGGGGTCGAGAATCCCCTTCGATACATTATTCCATCCTGTATTACATAATGAGAAGCCTTAAGAAGGACTTGTCGTCTTTCGCTCCTTTCTTTGGGTAAGATCTCGAATAGCAAGTACTGCTTGATTGGGGTCATCCACGATCCTTTCTCGATTTCTGTTTCCAACACGAAATCTACCTCCATCATATCTATACTCGGAGCTTGGAGGGTCTCAACAGGAAATAACCCCATTTGTTGTGCATCGCCTGTGCTTACGAATTTTGCCAATGAATCGGCTGCTCTGTTTCACTCACGTGGGACATATGAAATATCATAATACTCGAGATTCGCTAGCAGCTCCTGAACTCGAACCAAATATGGGGTAAGTCTCTTCCCCCTTGCTTGGTAGTCTCCTCGCACTTGGTACACCACCAGCTGCGAGTCGTTGAAGATTTCAACCGATTTTACTCCCAGTTCTTCGATAAGTTTCAAGCCGGTGATCAACGCTTCATATTCGGCTTCGTTATTTGTTGCTGGGAATTCGAACTTCAAAGCGTAGCAGACTAATCGGTTCTCAGGAGTTACAAGAACTATGCCGACCTCCGAACAACGGTCGTTAGATGCCCCATCGGTGTACATCTTCCATCGAACGGGAGGTATGACATTGTGGTCGTTTGATTCGTCGGTCATAGTAAATTCAGCAATGAAGTCAGCTAGTGCTTGTCCTTGTATGTACCTTAGCGGCAGATAGGTAATGTCGAACTGACTTAACTCAATATTCCCTTTAAGCATTCTCTCGGAAGTTTCTGGTCGTTGGAGTACCTGCCGCAAAGGTTGATCAGTGTAGACACTGATTGAGTGTGCCTGAAAATACGGGCGAAGCTTACGTGATGCAATCACCAAGCAATAGGCTAGTTTTTCAATCTTTGGATAATTTCTTTCTGCCCCCGTCAAACGTTTACTAACAAAGTACATTGGCTTTTCAACCCGGTCTTCCTCGCGAACCAAGGCTGCACTGATAGCGTGTTGGGATACAGCCAAGTATATGTACAACATTTCGTGGTCTATTGGTTTCGACAATACCGAGGAACTTTCTAAGTGCCTTACAAGAGCTCTGAATGCTTCCTCACAGTCGGATGTCCACTCGAAATTCCTCTTTCCTTTCTTTATGACATCGAAGAAAGGAATGCACTTATCTGTATCCCTGGATATGAATCGGCTCAGCGCGGCCACCTTTCCGTTCAAGCATTGCACCTGCTTTATGTTTCTGGGCACTTGTATATCTCGGATAGCCTGAATCTTCTCCGGGTTAGCCTCGATTCCTCGCGCATTCACAATGAAACCCAAAAGCTTTCCTAATGCTACGCCGAATGAACACTTCAAAGGATTGATCTTCATTCCATAATGCCTGAGTATGTCAAACATCTCCGCTAAGTCTCGGATATGGTCATTTGACTGTCATGACTTCAAGAGCATGTCATCCACATAGACTTCCATCGTTTTACCAATCTGGTCATTAAACATCCGATTCACCAGACACTGATAAGTTGCTCCCGCGTTTTTCAATCCAAAGGGCATCACTACATAGCAATAACCCCCAATGTTTGTGACAAAACTAGTGTGTTCTTGGTCCGGGAGGTGCATCGAGATTTGGTTATATCCAGAGTACGCATCCATAAATGATAGTAACTCATGCCCGACAGTTGAATCGACCTGCTGGTCAATCCTATGCAATAGGAAACTATCCTTCAGGCATGCTTTGTTTAAATCAGAATAATCGACACAAGTTCTCCATTTTCCATTCGCTTTCTTTACTAGTACCGGGTTAGAAAACCATTCAGGATAGAGGGCGTCGCGGACGAACCCATTGGCTTTGAGTTTGTCCACTTCCTCTTTGAGAGCCGCGGACCTCTCTGGGTCCATACCTCTTCTTTTCTGTTTTACGGGAACGTACTTTGGAGCTATGTTCAACATATGACTCGCGATTATAGGAGAAATCCCACACATGTCAGAATGTGTCCAAGCGAAGACATCAAGATTCGCTCGGAGGAAGTCGGTGAGGTTCTCGGCCACCATGGGGTCAAGTTGTGATCCAATTTTAAGAATTCTTGACGGGTCATCCCGGCTGACTGGGATGTCAATTGTTTGTTCAGCCGGTGCTGCATTTGTTTTCCTGGATCCCCCATCATCGTCTCTCGGATCTATGTCTCTATGGATCCGAGAATGTTACCCGAGCCAGGGCTCGGGCGCTACTTGTCAATCATCAGCATTTCGGATGCGGACGAAGCGGTCCGCACTCTTTCCTTTCTCTCTACGCTGAGCCTCTCTCAGCTCAGCCACATAGCAGACACGTCTGGTCATCTGATCGCCGCGTACCACTCCAACACCACTGTCTGTAGGAAATTTTAACGTCAGACACCAAGGGGCCAATGCTGCCCTAAATTCTGCCAAGGCTGGACGTCCTAGAAATACGTTATATGGAGAGTCAACATCCAACACTCTGAATGGTAGGATCTGTATGTTCCTACGCTCGCCTTGCCCCGGTTCAACTGGTAACTCCATATATCCCACTACATCCGTTGTCGTGCCGTTAAAGCCGTGGATTTTGGCTTTAGACGGTTTCAAATCCTTAGTCTCCAGCTTCATTTGGTCGTACGCCTTCTTGAAGATGATGTTAATGGAACTTCCACAATCAATTAGAATTATCTTCACAATTTTCGGCCCGATTGTCGCTGATATGACCATCGGGTCGATGGTAGGGGCCTCCACCTTATCCACGTCTCTGCTCCTGAATACAATATCATCATCCATCGTGCGCTACTGCTTTGCAGGGGTCCCATCCTCCACATTCGAACAGCACTCATACTCCGCATGTCTTAAAGAGTTAGCATATCGCTCCATCTCCTGCCAATTCTTATCCGCAGGATGAGGTCCGCCAGCAATCGTGTTGATAACGAGTCTACCCACAGTTCGAGCAGGTTGTTCTGGTTGACATGGAGATGGCCCATGTCCGGGGTCCGATGTCTCTTATCTTCCGTCTTGTGAGTCCTTGATGAACTCCTGCAGATACTTCTGTCTAATCAACTTTTCTATAGCATCATGGAGGTGTCTGCACTCCTCTGTGTTGTGCCCATAAGACTCGTGAAAGCGACAGTACTTCCCAGTCCGCTTATGTTCCTCCGTTGATTCCTTCGGGTGTGGTTTCCTATACTGAAAAGTATTGCATGTTGACAAATAGATGTTCTCAAATGATGCGTTGAGCATGGTGTATTCATTGTAGGTCGGGATCCTTGACTTCCATTTCCCTGTCTCTCTTTTCTTTCCGGGATTTCCACCTTCGGATCCTTTAGACTGTCCAGGCTTGTTTTGGACGTTGACTTGAGCTATTCCTGAATTATCGCCGGTTTGCTTCATGGCGACGGTACTTTTCACAGTCTCCTGAGCAGGCCCTGGTGCCTTGTCTCGTCTTGTCAATCGAGCTTCTTCCCTTCTTATGAACTGATGAGCTTTCGAATAAAAACATTCCAGCGTGGCTGGGGGCTTTCCCGCCAACCAATCTCCAAATTCAGAGTATGGATCTACTCCACGCATTACCGCCATCAAAATTGCGTGGTCATTTGGGTTGCTCACTTTGGTAGCAGCAACATGAAATCTCTGCAAGTATGCTTTCAATGACTCTCCCGGAGCTTGGATTATGATTGATAAGGACATCACATCCTTTGGACGAGTGGTGTGTATCCTAAACTGTTCTATGAATTTTATTGCCAATTCGTCAAAGCTGGATATAGACCGCGGGGGAAGTCGAGTAAACCACATGGTGGCAATTCCGGATAGAGTGATTAGGAAGCACCTACACCTGGTTGCATCATTAGCCCTTGCAGAATCCATCATCCATCCGTACCTCATCACATGCTGCCTGGGATCAGTCTTCCATTCATAGGCGGGGATAGTCGGCATATTGAACTTCTTGGGGTACTCAGCCTGCAGGATACCATCCGTAAAGGGAGTATGGCTTCTGGACACTCCCCAATCTTCATTGGTCAAGCCTTGGATTTCTCTCATCAACTGCCTGACCATAGCTGTTAAGTATGGAGTTTGTATGAAGGATGGAAGGTTGGGTTCCGTTCCACGGGTCGTGCGGGTTGATGTCCCGCCTGATTTGGGTCTTGGAGATTCGGGTGTCCGGTCTCTTCGCGGGCATGATTCCCAATGCCTGCTTGTGCACCTTCATCCTTACGGCGTCTACGCCAAGGAGGTTCATCAGCTGACGTCGAACTATCAGATTCAGAATAAGGGGCAGTGTTACCTCCAGCACTCTAGCGCTGTTGCTGAGCGAGCTGAGTCATGAGGTTAGTGTTGGCTTGAATCTGCTCAGCAAGTTGCCTTCTACTTTCCTTGAGTTCTCTTATCAAGTCGTTGAACTCTGTACGGGAAACGACTTCCGCTTGGTTTTGGGTGGAGGACCTTACACCTCTTGTTGCTTGCTGATTTCTAGGTCCAAGTTGTTGTACGCTAGCAGTTTCGTGGACATCTGCGTTATGGGAGGACGATCTGGTTCGTGGTCTTCCCATGGTAGAGTTGTTGGTTATAACTCTGAATAGAATCAACAGATGCCTTGGATCTCCTCTGGGGGATTTATGCAATCCAGTAGCTACAAAGCAGATCCTAACAGCCTGAGAATTCAGTTCTTAGTGAAAGCACCAAAATGTCAGCACCAAAATTGGTCACTAACACCCTTAGAGAGATTGTGTAGAGAGATTAATGAAGAAAGTAAATTAAAATAGAGAACAATATGTAAATTTCGGTGCAGAGAACAAGAACACCAAATTTATAGTGGTTCGGCGTAACTGCCTACGTCCACTTTGAAGTTGATTTCTATTGATTTCCTTGATAGTTAATTACAGATACAATCAGTTTCTAATTACTAGGATACAATTGCAAAACAAAAGATTAAGTCTTGAATGAGTGTTGAATGCGGCAGAGTTTCCCTAGAGTTCCCAAAAAACTGATCCATTTCACTGTGCCCCTGTCTCCCTATTTATAGATGAAGATGGGTTCGACTTCCCTGGTGGGCCTGGTGGCTGAACATCTCGGCCTAAATGGAGTAACTTCTGTGTGCCGACCCATAATGCCGAACGTCGAAGGCCGAACAGGGTATGAATGCCGAACAGTCTCCACATGCCAAGCGCAGCGAGCTCGAACACTCTGAATGTTGTGGGAAGCATCTGCACCGAACGATACTGGAAGCCGAACCAATGACTTGGCCGAACAATGTTTGTATGCCGAGCAAAACTTAGGCCGGACGATACTTTGGCCGAATGCTACACAGTTCGAACCATGTCTTGGCTGAACGATCCTTAGGCCGACCAACAGTTAGGCCGAACGATAGTTTGGCCGACCAATGTTGGGCCGAACGGTAGTTGATGCTGGTCAATTCTGCCATGCCGAACGTTCTCACATGCAGAACGTCTCTCAATACTGAATGCTCTGCCATGCCGAACGTAGATGCCGAACGTTCTCACATGCCGAGCATCTCTCAATACTGAATGCTCTACCATGTCGAACGTTCTGTAGACGACGAACGGACTTGGATGTCGAGCGCTTCTTGGATGCCGGTCGTCGAACGATCCAGTTGAGCTGATCGGCGGGGTTGCCGAGTACTAAGTTGCCTGGTCAAATCCCCAGGAAACAGATATATTTGAAATGAAAATGATATCGTATTGATTTGGTTTTGAAAGGCAATGATATTTGGTTTTAAAGTATAAACTATTTTGAAATTGACCGCGGTGTTATAATAACGTTTGGTTGTTGAAGAGACCGAAACCGGAAGTTGTCATAATCTCTGCCAACTCCGAAAACCACTTTAACAACCGTCTACGCGGTGGAGATTCCATAATGAAGTATGATGGTAGCGACGTCCTTTGAGGTATGAACGTGGACCCGACTCCCTTGAGTTGGCTAAAGGTGGCTAAAACATGAGCGATCTTGGGCCAGTGAGGTAGCCCCTCTTATCGGGCACACTCCTTCGATATTGTATTCTGACTTTGAGATTGATTTGGTGGAAACTTTTGACTTTTGATTTTGGGGGTGTGGCTTGAGGTGGGCGGTTGCTGCGCGCTATGCGTCACCACCAGCCCGTGTGCGTAATTGGTATATCTACCCTAGCATTGCCTTGTGTGCCGTGTCACCTACCCTAGTGCGCCTTGTACGAGTTTGGTTTTCTCCCGTAGCCCATGGAGCATTTAGTGTAGTCTCCCGATCTGGAGATATGCTGATACTGGATGGACTATTGGGACTATTACGTGTTAAGGTGGAAAATGCAAAGCCTTAATGCTATTTAAAAGTAAGTTTATTTTACTATAGACATTATTATAATAGCGTATATTACTACATAGTAAATAGTTTGACGGATCTTTAGGATATGTGAATCCCGAGCATCTCCTAAGTTACTGCAGTCACGTTGACTCTGGATAGGAGATATTAAATCCCATAAACATCTCTGACGCCGTTCCACTCATATTTGTTTCTATAGATTCAACTTACATAAGACCTTTTAGTTCTGACTCGACTGTTTTGTCTTTTCAATTCGCTCGGGTCAGTATGACATTTCAGGATTTGAAGACTTTATTTTTGGAGTACAAAGACGAAGATTGTATTACTATTATTTATTATATTATTCCACTGCATTCATACTGTTCCACTGCATTATTTATTATTCTCTGGTATGTGTAAATCTGGTATGTGTTGTATAAGTATAGTCAAATGTTTTGTAAAACAGCTTCATGAACTGTTATTTGATTATTATATTTTTTTCATTCCGCCGTGAGATTCTGTTTTTTTTCTTTCTCAGCTTTTTCTTATTCACCCTAATAACAATCCGCCCTTTTGTATGGTTTGAGTTTGACATGTGTGGTTTATCGTCGATTTAATGCGTACAAAAAGGCGGGCTATTACATGGTAACTGCTTTAAATGTAATTCCCATTTCATTGAAATGATTAAAAAATTATAACTGGTTATAGATTATAAATTAATTGTAATAACATGTATTAATTGATAATTGGATTGAAGGAGTAATTGATAATTTAAAGGTTGTATTAATTAATGAAATAATATGTAAGTACTTGTAATTGGGTAAAATTAGTGTTGTGGGTAGTTATAACATGTGTGTGTAGATAACAAACATATAAATGTGATTAAATTAAGAAAAGGTAATTATTGTCATTTGTTACTAATTTATTTAATCTGTTGAATTTAATTTGAAATCAACTACAATTAAATGTAATTAAATATTTCTTAAAAATTGGTTTAGGCAATAACTGTAAAATGTGAATGTAATCAAATGTACAGAAATGTCAATTATATACGTAAGGAAATAATTGATTTAATAATAAGTGTGGAACTAAGGTAAATGAATTTGTTGGGACTTTAAAAGTTTAATTAATGTGAAAATTGACGGAAATTCAGTATAATTGGAATGTTGCAATCAATATGGTACAAGGTAATAATTGTAGAATATTAATGCAATTAAATATAAACCAATGTTAATTATGTCTGTAGAGTAATGATTGATTGAAATCAAATTAAATCAATTTATTGGAATTAAAATATAATTAACTAGATTTAATCATAGTTGAAATTGGGAACTGTAATTAATGTAATAGTCAACACTGAATTGATATGTAAATTTGTTTTGAATTATTGTAAATGTTTAAGTAATCAAAAATGATAAAATCTATTAATTATAAGATTTGAAATTAAAAAGTGATTTAATAATTTAATAATAATTTACTTAATTAATGTGAATATAGCTATTTTGACCATTGTCTTGGATTTCGATGAAACTAGTTTCATCGGATCCGTAATGGTAAATTATTATAGGATTTCAAGTTTTGTAACGTCCTGCCTTTTCGCACGCTTTAAATCGACACACATGCCAATTCAAACCATACGAAAGGGCGGATTGTTATGGGATAAATCATAAAAACAAGAAAGAAATAAAACAAAATAGAATCTCACAGCGGAAGGATAAAATATAATAATCAAATTTACAATTTATAAAGCTGTTTTACAAAATATTAGATTTTACTTACAACATTTATCAGAGTTACACATACCAATAACAATGCAGCGGAACAGTATGAGTATAGTGGACTAATAATAATAATATAAATCTCTGTCTTCATCCTCCAGACCTAAGGTCTTCGAAGCCCTGAAACGCTCGGACTGACACGAGCGAATTGTAAAGACAAAACACTCGAGTCAGAACTAAAAGATCTTATGTAAGTTAAATTAACAGAAATAAATATGAGTGCAGTAACTCAAAAGATGCTCGGGATTCACATCTCTTAAGGATCTGTTAAACTATTTACTATGTAGTAATATTTCGCTATTATAATAGTGTCTAATAGTAAAATAAACTCACTTTTAAATAGCGTTAAGGAGTGACCCAATATTCCCCTTAACACAAAATAATGCCAATAGTCAATACAGTACTGTAATACCTCCTGATCGGGAGGCTACCATAGGATACTCCATAGGTACGACACAAATAGAAACTCGTACAAGGCGCGCTAGGGTAGGTGGCACGACACAACTAGGCAATGCCAGGGTAGATATACCAATTACGCTTCCGGGTCGGTGGTAACGCGTAGCTGCTACTACTGCCCACCTCGAACAACACCCCCAAATCAAAGAAATCAAAAGTGGCCACCGAATCAATCCAAAAGTCAAGTATAATATCGAAGGGATGTGTCCGATCAAAGGTGCTACCTCAATTAACCCGTCGATCGCTCCTGTTTTAGCCACCTTATGCCAACTCACGGGAGTTGGGTCCATGTATTTACCTTAAAGGAAACGCCGCCACTATCCTGCTTCATTCTGAAATCTCCACCGCGTACACGGTTGTTAAAGTGCTTTTCGAAGTTGGCAGAGAGTATGACAACTTCTGATCCCGGTCTCTTCAACAACCAAACGTTATTATAACACCGCGATTATTTCAAAATAATTTATATCGTTAAAAAAATCAGAATAAAATATTCATTTCAAAACTACATAAATACGATATCATTTATATTTTTAAAGACCCAAATCCATATGATATCAAATATATCCTTTTCAAAAATCATAGCCTTTTCAAATCTATATACCTTGAAACCATAGCTTTGAAACATAACTTTTAATACTTAATAGTTTAAATATTATATTACTTTATATAATAAAATAGCTTCTTTAAATTTCACAATAAAATCCCAATATCAATTTGAACCTCCAAATAAACCAATTTAATTGCCATATATTTCACAGCTTAAATATTATATATTTCAAAACTTAAATTTTTTATATTTCATATATTTCACTCTTCAAATATTCCACTATTTCAAAATGGATTCTTTGAAAATTTAATATATATCAAATCCAATTCCTATTATTTAAAATTTGAAATGTATACTTAATAGAACAAATATTATTTAAGTAAAACCCTTAAACTTCAATAACAGGATATTCTTATTAATTAAATTAACTTGATAATATTCTTTAAATCAATTGGATATTCATTTAAATTCTCAAATCAAAATCAATTATAAAATCATACCCTTTAAATCTTAATTTATTTACATTTCAGAACAAATTTTTCAAAGATAATTCTTAAATACTTTAATTCAAATCATATTCACATTTATCTTCAACCTTACTTTTATTTGAGTTACTATAAACTCTATATACAATAGAATTTTTAAACAGATACTTAACCATATTTTATAAAAGAAATAAAACTTCATTATTTAGCTTATTTATGATTCAAAATAAATTTATACATAACTAACTTCAATAATAAGATAGCATTTATAAAATATTTAAAAATTAATATCTATATACTCATATATTTCTTTACAAAACCACAGAAATCATTTTAAAAATAATTTTACATATAGACCGCGGTATCTGTATAAAATTTTCTATCCTATGGACAAGTGATACGGATATTTATCATTTCAATCTGCAATTTAAAATAAAATTTACGGTTATATATCATTTCAAACCGCAATCCAGAATGAGATGAAAATGCATAATAACTTGCAATTTATGGCCATACAAAATTCAGCATCCATTCACCCAATATCAACCATCAACCATTTATTAAAATCATCATCCAATTTAAACAAAACATCAATATAGAGCATATAAAATATAACAGGTATCAACGAACAATTTATATTCAATAATAAATTAATAGCTATTTAACTGGCAGTTTATATGCAATAATAAATAAACTTAGCTAGCAATTTATATGAAAAATAAATAAATTTAGCTGTCAATTTATATGCAAGAATAAAATTAAATAACGATTTAATTTGAATAAATGCAATTTAATTGAGATGATGATTAAAGATATGCCAAACAACCATAAATAAATTCAAAATCACATCATATAGTAATTTAACAAACATAAGAAATTTTTGAAGTTGTGAGTGGGTTAAAACACTCACTTTTTGAATTTAAATTGAATTCAAATCCAATTTTAACCCAAAAATTCAAAAGCCATAGAATCTGCCCAAACCAGCGTTAAAATCTCCGGAATTTTATTACGAATCCAACGCAAAATCCCATGCATAAATTTGACCTCGTACGTAAAAGTTATGACGATTAAATGGATTGAAAACAAGATTAAATTTAAATAAACAAAATAAAGAAATAAGTCACTTACCACTCGGCCACGTGTGCCCTCTTCTCCCACGCGAAATAATAGCGACCAGAAAAAATGCGAACCCGAACTGGCCGCCACCATCTTCTCGTTCGATTAAAATTTTACCGCGCCTACATTTGACAACGGCTACATCCAACGACTCCCCCACGACGCTCCCCTCCGGCCGAATACGTGAATGCCACGCGAAGCATTCCGGTGCACCAAAACACTCGCCGCCGTCATCGTGTTTAATCGCCAAATCTAGCAATTTCATTGACCATCTCGACCAATGAGCTCCAGATCCGTGACCTACTCTCCACCCTCTTCCCAACGCCGCCTCCCGATCGACAAACAGTCGACGAACCGCCGTTGGATCGTCAAAAATCCAATACAAACGGCCGCGGTTCATTCTCGACTTCGGACCAAATGGTGATTCGAATTGAAAAACGAATTTTAGATTTAGGTTGCACTCATCGAGAGCTTCAACATATATTTTTTTCAAATTTTTCTAAGGACTTTAAATTTTCATTCGATTTTGGAATTTGCAATTGGATCTAGGGTTTGTTTGTCTGCCATTGAGGAAGAGGAAGAGCTGATGCAATTTTACGTGCAGACAAATGAGAATAGGCGTAGGCTAGGGTTTAGCAGGGTATTTATAGAAAAGTTGGAATAGACAGATGGATCCGAATTATAACGTGCTAAACGATAATTGGCCCAAAAAGCCCGTTCTGCCCCCGGAACGAAATTAGGTAAACCCATATATCAAAATAGGTGTTTTAAAATATTCTAAACGTAATGGAAAAGGTTTCACGTCCAAATTCCATCGTATGAAGGAGTTATACTGAAATCAATATTTTCAAATTGATTTCAATTGATTTCAGTTAAATTGATTTCAAGGCATTTCAAGCCCATACGATCAAACGACAAGTCCGATCGATACGAAACTTGAACTCCTGCAATAATTCACTGTTACGGATTCGATGAAACTTGTTTCGTCGAAATCCAAGTCAGTGGCCAAAATGGCTATTTTTATATTAAATAAATAAATTTACAATAAATCGATTAATTCAAATTTCAAATTCTAAAATTTTACAATGTTATCACCTTTATATTTCTCAAACATTTACAATGATATAAACAAATTTAAATGTCAATTTAGAGAAGATTAATTTATAAATTTCAATATAAATCCTCAATTTCCTTAAATTCAAAATTAAAATAAAATTTTCAATAATTCTATCAAATTCCCTTTTCATGCTATTATTTAATTCATTGTTATCAAAAGGATGCAATTTACATTGGCTCATGATTGTTTACATTTATTTTCTTAGGTTTCATCTATATTCCCTTTTACGAAATATTTTAAATATTAAATTTTCATTTAATTGCAATATATCATAATATCGTAATTAGATCCAATAAGTAAATAAATGTTGATTCCCATTCTTATTATTCAATAATCATTATCCTATAAACCTATTTAACATTTGTTTACTTTTCATCACCTTGATACTTCTATATACATCTTAGGATTGTATAAATGTCTTTATTTCAAAATGTGAAATCTTGTTTATTACCCATATTAATTATGGTTTTAAAACTAATAAATAAAATTCCCTTAAATTTAATCATATATTCATTCATACACCATTAGAGATACATTATTACCCATTTCTACCCTAATTTATACTAATATAACCTTTAATTAGATTAATTTCTATTGATTTCCCATTTTAATTTATTAGACTCCATTAACGTTAAATTACCTTTAAGTTATCACTAACGAACAAGTGTTGAAATTGATTACATACACCGTTCTCACCCTGTTATCAATTGCTTGAATTTTTATTGATTCGTAACTATTGCATTAATATCCACAAATTTCATCCACATCTATATTAATGTAAAATTAATATTAAATCCCCCTTATTTGCAATTAATTCACTTATATAATTTTTTTACTTTCTAATAAATTAATAAATCTAAAATTTCACTCCTAAGATCCACCACTTGTTATATTATAAATGAAATTAACATTGGTTACATCCTCTGGAATTAACAATATTTTATGACAACTCAATTTACCCTAACTGCACAATTAAGTCTATTAACTGCAATTAATTTCACATTAAATTTTATAAATTATCAATTGAAACTTTAACAAATCCGTTACTTGATTTAATATCCTGCTATTCAATAAATTGACATTTATAGGTGAAATTAACATTGACTTATATTTCATATCATAAATGCATGCTTTATTTCATACTATTTAGTTATATTTGCCAAGTATGTATATTAATTACTAATTATATTCTTAATTAATTTACTTCCTTGGTTTCATACTTAATGAGTTTTCACTTCCAACAATATTATAAATCACCTACAGGACATTGATGTTTTTTCATGAATTCATTAATTAATCCAATAAATGCCTTTGTTACCTTATATTCAATTTATTACCATTTAAGTACGTTTATTATCAACAACACTCATTATAATTACTTATCTACAACTATTTCATTGGTTTATTCAACAGTTACTTTTGTTTACTCCTTTTCTATTTTAAAACCAAATGTAACCATTTTCACTATTCATTATTATGTTAATGAATTCCATCCTAGTTAATATTTTTATTAATATTTCACAAATTCAACTTTCTATTGGTTTCTTTTTTTAAACTTATAACCAAGTATGACAATTTATATTATTTCAATTTATTGCCATATAAATATTATATTGTTAACGTTTAATTACAATTGCTTCATCATCAAATTTCTACATTCGCTCCAATATAAATTTTAAGACTTTATTTCTTTCCAAATTAAATTAAAAATCTTATTAAATTAACTCATTTTAAACCATCAAATTTTACGGGTCGTTACACTCTCCCCCACTCAAAACTTTTCGTCCCCGAAAAGGAAAAGAGGGGAAAAGAAGAATTAAGAAATCAATAGATCTTATTCAAACATTAACCTTATAAACGATTAAATTTACAAAATTAATTAATTTAGATAAAATATATCAATTTATAACCATTAAATCTTTTTATATTTAAATTATTAAAGTTTGGAAATCATTTTCAAGAAAACTTCTAAGTCCAAAATTTACGAAAAATTTCGACAGAGTCTCCTTTGTACGGAGAGGCTCGGGAGAAAATATAATATCAAAATAACAATATATAACATATACTTTCCAAAATAATATATCCCAACACGGAAAAAAAAATATAATAACGCTATAAACCGTAATCCGAAAACGTACCTATTTGCCGGGCAATTAACGCTTAATTATGAAACCAAAAGCAGTAGCCATTGCTTCCATAACCTGTATTTTGCTTATATAATCCAAAAGAGTAAACAATTATATAAAATGAATATTGAAGTTTTTCAACCACAAACAAACAATCAATTTAACAACCAATTGCAACAAACAACATACAAGCTTCATACAGAATCAACATAATTCAATCATTCATTCAAACAAAACAAACAGTTGTTTGGGTTCAAAACTTTATATTGTATAGAATGAAAAATAAACTATCAAGTGCACCATATTCTCAACAGTCTTTGATGGAACTAAATAGATTATTTATTCATCCAAACAGTTTTAGATTATCTTTGCCCAAACAACCATAAACCAAGACAAACAACACTTCCAAACAAGAAATCAAATTAAATTTTCCAACTTCATAGCATTTATTGTTTGATTTCCTTTTTATTCATATAATGATTTATCTTTTTTTTCTTTCTTTATCTTCATTTATTTGCAGTATTCATCTTTCTGTTTATTTTATTAATAAATAGCTTCAATCTTTTACTTAAGCTTATTATCTTTCATATATACTACTTAATTTCATTTATTTACTTCATTTATTCTAAATTTCATTTATAATACTTACCTTTCTTATTTTAATCAATAGCTTTTTCAATTACACTTAAGATTACAATATTACAACATCAAATTCTTATTTATTAAGGAATTTCATTAATTACTTTCATTTCCCCAAATTTATTACTTGTATAATATCTATTACATTTTCTTATTAACATTTCAACTTCTTATATCTGGTAAGTTATATATGCTTTTAAGAATGTAATTGAAAATCATACAAGTTTATCTTATTTTCTTTAAAATTTATTCAATGTTCAATAATTATATCCTTTGTGTTATAGGTTACCCATTTCAGATTTCTTTTAATTTCATTTATAACCAAGCATTTAAATCTCTTATTCCTTTAGAGGTTTTAATTATTAATTACCTACGTTCCAATTCACCACAATAATTGAAATTATTAATTAATGGAAACCTTAGAATTAAATACCGGGTTTAAATTTCAAATTATTTTAAAATAATAGATAAATATACACTTACAAAATCAAATTATATTTAAACAATTTAAAATTTATATTTGTTTATCAAAACAACTCTGCAGTAAAACACTACAGTGGCCTTCCCACTTTGAAACTCGAAAATGAATGTCGATGATGCGTGCACTCATCACCGAAATTATTTTCCAGCGGCAAAGAGGGGAGTATAGAACTTATTTCTTTACAAAATTTCTTTTTTTAAAACATTTCTTTCAAATTATATGGAAATACATATATCAGAAAATACTTCTAATAATATTATTATTATATTCCAAAATTATTCAAAAGAAATTTTCAAAAATCCCGTAACTAAAACTTTAAATTTCCATTTCATTTATCTTATTTTCAATCCTATTTCGACTATTAATTATAAATTAATTACCTAACAACCAATATATTGCAACCAAATATATATAACATTTAAAAATTTATTTTATAGATGGAAAATATAATAGGCAAAATTATTTCATTCGCCTAAAATAAAAACAAATATTATGTCGGTCTGTCCTATTAAGTGTTTAGAAATCCCTATTGATGTCACGGCGTCTCATGCATCAACCAGAATTTATAAATACAAAATGGAATAGATTAACACAATATTAAAACCTTTTTATAACACTAACAGATACGCTCTCTCATATATACGCTCAGAAACTCCTATAGGGTATTACTACCCTATTAACAAAGAGTCAGACCCCCACAAAGCTAAGGTTTATCATTAAACCAAAGCTCTGATACCAGATGTAACGTCCCACCTTTTCACACGCTTAAAATCGACACACATGCCAATTCAAACCATACGAAAGGGCGGATTGTTATGGATTAAATCAGAAAAACAAGAAAGAAATAAAAAAAAGAATCTCACAGCGGAAGGATAAAATACAATAATCAAATATACAGTTTATAAAGTTGTTTTACAAAATATTCGATTATACTTACAACATTTATCAGAGTCACACATACCAATAACAATGCAGCGGAACAGTATGAGTATAGTGGACTAATAATAATAATAATGATAATATAAATCTCCATCTTCGTCCTCCAGAGCTAAGGTCTTCGAAATCCTGAAACACTCGGACTGACCCGAGCGAATTGAAAAGACAAAACACTCGAGTCGGAACTAAAAGATCTTATGCAAGTTAAATTAACAGAAATAAATATGAGTGCAGTAACTCAAAAGATGCTCGGGATTCACATCTCTTAAGGATCCGTTAAACTATTTACTATGTAGTAATATTTCGCTATTATAATAGTGTCTAATAGTAAAATAAACTTACTTTTAAATAGCGTTAAGGAGTGACCCAATATTCCCCTTAACACAAAATAATGCCAATAGTCTATACAGTACCGTAATACCTCCTGATCGGGAGGCTACCAGAGGATACTCCATAGGTACGACACAAATAGAAACTCGTACAAGGCGCGCTAGGGTAGGTGACACGGCACAACTAGGCAATGCCAGGGTAGATATACCAAATACGCTTCCGGGTCGGTGGTAACGCGTAGCTGCTACTACTGCCCAACTCAAACAACACCCCCAAATCAAAGAAATCAAAAGTGGCCACCGAATTAATCCAAAAGTCAAGTATAATATCGAAGGGATGTGTCCGATCAAAGGTGCTACCTCACTTAACCCGTCGATCGCTCCTGTTTTAGCCACCTTATGCCAACTCATGGGAGTTGGGTCCACGTATTTACCTTAAAGGAAACGCCGTCGCCATCCTACTTCATTCTGGAATCTCCACCGCGTACACGGTTGTTAAAGTGGTTTTCGGAGTTGGCAGAGAGTATGACAACTTCCGATCCCGGTCTCTTCAACAACCAAACGTTATTATAACACCGCGGTTATTTCAAAATAATTTATACCTTTAAAAAAACCAGAATAAAATATTCATTTCAAAACTACATAAATACAATATCATTTATATTTTTAAAGACCCAAATCCATATGATATCAAATATATCTTTTTCAAAAATCATAGCCTTTTCAATTCTATATACCTTGAAACCATAGCTTTGAAACATAACTTTTAATACATAATGGTTTAAATACTATATTACTTTATATAATAAAATAGCTTCTTTAAATTTCACAATAAAATCCCAATATCAATTTGAACCTCCAAATAAACCATTTTAATTCCCATATATTTCGCAACTTAAATATTCTATATTTCAAAACATAAATTTTTATAGTTCATATATTTCACTCTTTAAATATTCCACTATTTCAAAATGGATTATTTTAAAATTTAATATATATCAAATCCAATTCCTATTATTTAAAATTTGAAATGTATACTTAATAGAACAAATATTATTTAAGTAAAACACTTAAACTTCAATAACAGGATATTCTTTTTAATTAAATTAACTTGATAATATTCTTTAAATCAATTGGATATTCATTTAAATTCTCAAATCAAAATCAAATTATAAAATCATACCCTTTAAATCTTAATTTATTTACATTTCAAAAAAATTGTTCAAAGATAATTCTTAAATACTTTAATTCAAATCATATTCACATTTATCTTCAACCTTACTTTTATTTGAGTTATTATAAACTCTATATACAATAGAATTTTTAAACAGATACTTAACCATATTTTATAAAAGAAATCAAACTTCAATATTTAGCTTATTTTATAATTCAAAACAAATTTATACATATCTTACTTCAATAATATGATAGCGTTTATAAAATATTTAAAAATTAATATCTATATACTCGTATATTTCTTTACAAAACCACAGAAATCATTTTAAAAATAATTTTACATAAAGACCGCGGTGTCTGTATAAAATTTTCTATCCTATGGTCAAGTGATATGGATATTTATCATTTCAATCCGCAATTTAAAATAAAATTTATGGATATATATCATTTCAAACCGCAATCCCGAATGAGATGAAAATGCATAATAACCTGCAATTTATAACCATATAAAATTCAACATTCATTCACCCAATATCAACCATCAACCATTTATTAAAAACATCATCCAATTTAAACAAAACATCAATATAGAGCATATAAAATATAACAGGTATCAACGAACAATTTATATTCAATAACAAATTAATAACCGTTTAACTGGCAGTTTATATGCAACAATAAATAAATTTAACTAGCAATTTATATGAAAATTAAATAAATTTAACTATCAATTTATATGCAAGAATAAAATTAAATAACAATTTAATCTGAATAAATGTAATTTAACTGAGATGATGATTAAAAATATGCCAAACAACCATAAATAAATTCAAAATCACATCATATAGTAATTTAACAAACATAAGAAATTTTTAAAGTTGTGAGTGGGTTAAAACACTCGCCTATTGAATTTAAATTGAATTCAATCCAATTTAAACCTAAAAATTCAACAGCCTCAGAATCTGCCCAAACCAGAGTCAAAATCTCCGGAATTTTATTGCGAATCCAACGCAAAAACCGTGCATAAATTTGACCTCGTACGTAAAAGTTATGACGATTAAATGGATTCAAAACAAGATTAAATTTAAATAAACAAAATAAAGAAATAAGTCACTTACCAATCGGCCACGTGTGCCCTCTTCTCCCACGCGAAATAACAGCGACCAGAAAAAAAATGCGAACCCTAACTGGCCGCCACCACCTTCTCGTTCGATTAAAATTTTACCGTGCCTACGTTTGACAACGGCCACATCCAGCGACTCCCCCACGACGCTCCCCTCCGGCCGAACACGTGGATGCCACGCGAAGATTCCGGTGCCCCAAAACACTAGCCGCCGCCATCGTGTTCAATTGCCAAATCTGGCAATTTCAATGACCATCTTGACCAACGAGCTCTAGATCCGTGACCTACTCTCCACCCTCTTCCCAACGCCGCCTCCCGATCGACAAACTGTCGACGATCCACCGTTGGATCGTCAAAAATCCAATACGAACGGCCACAGCTCATTCTCGATGTTGGACCAAATGGTGATTCGAATTGAAAAAAGAATTTTAGATTTAGGTTGCGCTCATCGAGAGCTTCAACATATATTTTTTTCAAATTTTTCTGAGGACTTTAAATTTTCATTCGATTTTGGAATTTGCAATTGGATCTACGGTTTGTTTGTCTGCCGTTGAGGAAGAGGAAGAGCCGATGTAATTTTACACATAGACAAATGATAATAGGCGTAGGCTAGGATTTAGCAGGGTATTTATAGAAAAAGTTGGAATAGACAGATGGATCCGAATTATAACGTGCTAAACGATAATTGGCCCAAAAAGCCTGTTCTGCCCCCATAGCAAAATTGGGTAAACCCATATATCAAAATAGGTGTTTTAAAATATTCTAAACGCAATGAAAAAGGTTTCACGTCCAAATTCCATCGTATGAAGAAGTTATGCTGAAATCAATATTTTCAAATTGATTTCAATTGATTTCAATTAAATTGATGTCAAGGCGTTTCAAGCCCATACGATCAATCGACCAGTCCGATCGATACGAAACTTGAAATCCTACAATAATTCACTGTTACGGATCTGATGAAACTTGTTTCGTCGAAATCCGAGTCAGTTGTCAAAATGGCTATTTTTATATTAATTAAATAAATTTACAATAAATCGATTAATTCAAATTTCAAATTCTAAAATTTTACAATGTTATCACCTTTATATTTCTCAAACATTTACAATGATATAAACAAATTTAAATGTCAATTTAGAAAAGATTAATTTATAAATTTCAATATAAATCCTCAATTTCCTTAAATTCAAACTTAAAATAAAATTTTCAATAATTCAATTAAATTCCCTTTTCATTCTATTATTTAATTCATTGTTATCAAAAGGATGCAATTTACATTGGCTCACGATTGTTTACATTTATTTTCTTAGGTTTCATCTATATTCCCTTTTAGGAAATATTTTAAATATTAAATTTTCATTTAATTGCAATAAATCATACTATCGTAATTAGATCCAATAAATAAATAAATATTGATTCCCATTCTTATTATTCAACAATCATTATCCTGTAAACCTATTTAACATTTGTTTACGTTTCATTACCTTGATACTTCTATATATATCTTAGGCTTGTATAAATGTCTTTATTTCAAAATATGAAATCTTGTTTATTACCCATATTAATTAAGGTTTTAAAACTAATAAATAAAATTCCCTTAAATTTAATCATACATTCATTCGTACATCGTTAGAGATACATTATTACCCATTTCTACCCTAATTTATACTAATATAACCTTTAATTAGATTAATTTCTATTGATTTCCCATTTTAATTTATTAGACTCCATTAACGTTAAATTACCTTTAAGTTATCACTAACGGACAAGTGTTGAAATTGATCACATACACCGTTCTCACCCTGTTATCAATTGGATGAATTTTCATTGATTCGTAGCTATGCATTAATATCCACAAATTTCATCCACATCTCTATTAATGTAAAATTTAATATTAAATTCCCCTTATTTGCAATTAATTCACTTATTGAATTTTTTTACTTTCAAATAAATTAATAAATCTAAAATTTCACTCCTAAGATCCACCACTTGTTATATTATAAATGAAATTAACATTGGTTACATCCTTTGGAATTAACAATCTTTTATGACAAATCAATTTATCCTAACTGCACAATTAGGTCAATTAACCGCAATTAATTTCACAATAAATTTAGTAAATTATCAATTGAAACTTTAACAAATCCGTTACTTGATTTAAAACCCTGCTATTCAATAAATTGACATTTATAGGTGAAATTAACATTGACTTATATTTCATATCATAAATGCATGCTTTATTTCATACTATTTAGTTATATTTGCCAAGTATGTATATTAATTACTAATTATATTCTTAATTAATTTACTTCCTTAGTTTCATACTTAATAAGTTTTCACTTCCAACAATATTATAAATCACCTACAGGACATTGATGTTTTTTCATGAATTCATTAATTAATCCAATAAATGCCTTTGTTTCCTTATATTCAATTTATTACCATTTAAGTACGTTTATTATCAACAACACTCATTATAATTACTTATCTACAACTGTTTCATTGGTTTATTCAACGGTTACTTTTATTTACTCCTTTTCTATTTTAAAACCAAATGTAACCATTTTCACTATTCATTATTATATAAATGAATTCCATCCTAGTTAATATTTTTATTAATATTTCACAAATTCAACCTTTCTATTGGTTTCTTATTTTAAACTTATAACCAAGTATGACAATTTATATTATTTCAATTTATTGCCATATAAATATTATATTGTTAACGTTTAATTACAATTGCTTTATCAAATTTATACATTCGCTCCAATATAAATTTTAAGACTTTATTTCTTTCCAAATTAAATTAAAAATCTTACTAAATTAACTCATTTTAAACCATCGAATTTTATGGGTAGTTACAATTTCATAGTGATCGGACTTGTCGTTTGATCATACGGACTCAAAACACGTAGAAAACAATTTAATTGAAATCAATTTGAAATAAATTGATTTTAAAGCTAACTTCTTCATACAATGCAATTAGGACTGAGACCTATTCAATTGAGTTTAAAAATATCAAAAACATCTATTTTGATATACACGATAACCCGCTTTCATTTTGGAGGCAGAATGGCTTTTTGGATCATTATGGTCGTTCGTACCGATCCGATAGGTCTTTATTTTCTTATCGCCCGGGTTGATATAAGTAGTCCTCTTCTAACCCTAGCAGCATTTTTATTTCTTATTCTATATATACAATTCCTTCTATCTGCTTTCCTCTTCTCAAGGGCAGCAAACAATAAAGTTGCAAACCCTAAAATTCAATCTCCAAACCAATTTCGAAATCAAGCTCCTCCAAACCATATCAAATTATTGCCGATTTGAAGCTCTTGACGAGCGCAACCTAGATTTGCTACTCGTTTTTGCATTTCAATCAATGGTTAATCAAAAATTGAGGATAAACCTCGACTGTTGAAATTAGGTTTTCACGATCCAACTATGGATCTTCGACGAGGGGACGATCGAGTGTAGAGGAGGGCATGAGCTTTTGATCCATATGTTCATTCTCATTTGAAGGGCCTTAACATTGCCAGAATTTGGCCAAAGAGCTAGCGGTGACAACCGGAGGCGATCATCTTTTGGTCGTGCGGTCGGTCAGAGGCTGGGAGTCGATTGGCATTCTCAGATCTAGGACAAATGGCGTGTGGTTGTGGCAAATAGAGGATGTTCATGGTGGTGCTGTAGGGTTTTGGTCACTGTCGCGTTTTGGTCATGCTTGAGTTTAGAGAAGGTGACGTGTTATTTTTGTTATTTTATTTTATAATTTAAATCGTATAACTTCGAACTATCATATCATTTGCATACGAACTCGGATTCACGCGTGGTTCTCTCCACTGCAATCGTATCAAAATTCCGGACTTAATAGAGTTAGTTGGTTAGTTTCTGAGATTGCTTAATTTTGGGGCTATTTTTGGATTTTAAATCGATTGGAATTCAAAGATGAGTGTGTTAACCTACTCATAACTACTAAATTATCTTATGTTAGTTAAATTGAATTTGTGATGTGATTTGGAATTTATTGGTTGATGTTTGGTATATTTAAATTATCGTTCTAGTTAAATTAAACTTTTATTACATTTAATCATCGTTTAATTTAATATTGAATTTAATTGTCAATTTAATACATGTCAATAAAGATCGGTTATCTATTGATGTTTATTGGTTGGTTTGGGTAATGATTGTGATATATGTTTAATTGTTGATATTGGATGATTTGATGTTATATTTATATTGTTATAATACTGCAAGTTCTATTAATTATTGTAAGAAAACCCCTATGGGGTGAAATGATACACACCCCGAACGACTATATACAATAGGAGAAAATCATTATGGTTTGAAATCATAAACCCAAACGATTTTATTGATTTGGAATCTAGGATTGCAGGTTGAAATAATATATACCCGCAAAATTTAAATTTTTGTGAATTGAAATGATAAATATCCGTATCACTTGACCATAGGGTAGAAAATTATATACGGACACCGGATTGGTTAAATTAAACAATTTTAAAACACTTAAATCTTGAATTGGATTAAATGATAATTTGAAGGAAATTGATGTATATAAATTGAAATACCTTGAAAATCCAAGTTGAAGGTTGGAATCGCAAATTGGTTTGAATCGAAATTCTAAAGTATTTTAATCTATTTTAGATCTATTTAAAGTATTTTAACCCATTTTAATCTATTTTAAATCTATTTAAATCTATTTAACCTATTTAAATCTATTTTAAACTATTTTAATCTATTTTAAATTATATTAATCTATCTTAACCTATTTTAAACTATATTAATTCATTTTAATCTATTTTAAACTATATTGAACTATTTTAATCTATTTTTAAATATATAATTTTTTTTAATTTATTTAAACTATATTAATCTGTTTCAATCTATTTTAAACAGTATTAATATGTTTTAATCTAGTTTAAACTATCTTAAACTACTTTTAAACCTATTTTAAACTATCTAAACTACTTTCTGAATTCCAGGTTTGCAAAGTGGAATTTTTATATTTAAATCCTTGATTTTTAAGTATAATACGATTAAATGATGTTATAATATAAGTGGGGATTTAAATAACATATTTGAGGGATATGATGATTTTAAATGAGGATTTAATCTATTTTTGAAAATATGAATTCGAAAGTGATATGATTTCAAATATGATATAATTTCGAAAGTAAATATGATTTCGAAAATGATATGGTTTTGAGAATATGATATTTTGATATAAATTATAAATTGATTTTGGAAATGTAAAAGAACCATCCGGTGTGAAATAAGCATTTGATTGTTAAAGAGACCGGGATTGGATATTGTCATACTCTCTGCCAATACCGAAAACTACTTTAACAACTGTGTACGTGTTGGAGATTCTAGAAATGAAGTAGAATGGTTTGGTGTACGATTCTATATGATGTATTTACGTAGCGTTGAATCCCATAAGTCAACTTAGATGTGACTAAAATAGGAGCCACGCCAAGCCAAGTGAGGTCATTCCTCCTATCGGACATGCTTCTTCGATTCCATATTATGACTTTGTGATGATTTGATGGTCATCCTTTTATTATGATTATGGGAGTGTGTTCCGAGGTGGGCGGTAGTAGTTGCTATGCATTAACACCAGTCCGGATCTGCAAATGGTAGAATCCTATCCTGGCATTGCCTCGAGAGTTGTGTTCACGTGTCATATCGCGCCTTCTATGAATTTTTTTGCACTATACCTGCAGATACCCTCTGGGCAAACCTATAGTTTACAAAGGAGCATACGGTACTGTATAGACTATAAGAATATATACATATGTTAAGAAGGATATGGGTAATGCCTTAACGCTATTTTAATACTTTACTTTACTGTAGACACTATTATAATAGCATATTGTACTATGTACGTAGATAGTTTAATGGATCCTTAGGAGATGGAAATCCAAAACATCTCTTTAGTTATTGCACTCACGATAGACACTGGATAGGAGATGTCAAAACCCATAAACATCTCTAATGCTGTTACACTCATATTTAATTACTGTTGGTTTAACTTGCATAAGATCTTTTATAATGACTCGAGTGTTTTGTCTTTTCGATTAGTTCAGGTCAGCCTGAGTTTTTCAGTATATCGAAGACTGCTTTCTAGAGGACAAAGACGAAGATTTAGTATTATTATTATTTATTTCATTTATCCCATTGCATCATTTTATCTCGCTGCATTATTTACTTATTACTATTGTAGGTACTTTGATTCTGTATTATAAAGTGTAATCAAATATTATTTGTAAAACCGCTTCATGAACTGTTTATTTGATTATTATATTTTGTCATTCCGCTGTGAGATTCTGTGATTTTTTTTCTTTCTTGCTCTACATTTTCTTATTTACCTCATAAAAATCTGCCATTTTGAATGGTTGGAGTCTGACGTGAGTGGTTTATCATCGATTTAAATCGTCTATAAAGGCCAGTCGTTACATTTGGTATCAGAGCTTTGGTTTAGCAATAACCTTAGCTTTGTGGGGTCTGACTCATTAGAAATGGGGTAGTAATAACCTAGAATGAGTCATTGAGTGTGTATATATGAGAGAACGTATTTTTTTAATTTTATAAATGGCTTTTGTATTGCGCTAATTTGTTCCGTTTAGTATTTATAAGTTCTAGTCGGTACATGGGGCGTTATAGCATCGATAGGGATTTCTAAACACTAAATAGGGTAGATCGAGACAATATTGCTTTGAAATATAGGTAAATGAAATAATTTTGCCTATTATATATTTTTTATATAAAATAATAAATTTTATGAACGATATAGTTGGATGTAATATGTTGTTTGTTAGGCAGTGAAATTTTATAAATATTGATTGAAAAATAGGATTTACAAATAAAGTAAATATAAATTGGAAGTTTAGAACTGAAGTTCTAGGATTTTTGAAAATTTCTTTCGAAATATTTTGGAATATGATATTAGTAGTATTTAAAGTATTTTCTGATATAAGTATTTCAAGATGATTTGAAAGAATTGTTTTAAAAGAACTTTTTTAAAGGAAATAGGTTCTATACTCCCCTTACTGTCACTAGAAAATAATTTCGGTGATGAATGCACACATCATTGACGTTCATTTTCGAGTTTCAAAGTGGGAAGATCGTTGTAGTAGTTTTACTGCACATTATTTTGATTTGGAATCCTTATATATGATTTGATCAATAAAGTATGTAAATAAATATATTATTTTCTAAATGACTAAAATGAATCCGATATTTAGTTCTTAAACTTTCTGATAATTAGTAATTTTCAATTATTGTAATGAGTGAGATCTTAATTATTTTAATAAAAGGAAACTTTTAATATGTGTAATTAGAAACTAGATGCTAAGTGATCAATGAAAATATAAGGAATCGAAATTTTGTAAACTGTAAATCAAAAGAATATGAGAAATGAGAAATGATAATTATTGAACATTTTATTTATTAAATAAATAAGATAAACCTGTGTAATATTCAATTT
This sequence comes from Allium cepa, assembly GCA_030765085.1. Taxonomy (NCBI): domain Eukaryota; kingdom Viridiplantae; phylum Streptophyta; class Magnoliopsida; order Asparagales; family Amaryllidaceae; genus Allium; species Allium cepa. The sequence goes on along the minus strand of CM060938.1, from coordinate 70,185,295 downwards.
CATTCTAAAAGACATATATATAACTTACCAAATATTAAAAGCTGAAATGTTAATAAGAATATGTAATAGAGTTTTATGCAGGTAAACTTAGGGAATGAAAGTGTTCAATGGAGTTAAGTTTATAAATGAAGAATTAAGATGTATAAGAATGTTATAAACTTAAGTTAATAAACTGAGATGCTAGTAACTAAATTTAATAGAAAAAAGTGAATACTGAAAGCACATGATTATAAACTTAAGTTAAGGATTGAAGCCATTTACAATGTAAAAGTGAAATAGTATAAGTGAATATTATATATGAAAGGAATAAATGTGAAAAGAAAAAAAGAAAAATCTAAGTATGGGTTGCTTCATAAATAAATATTGATGTTAAAAGGAATCAAAGTAAATAATAAATGTGAAGTAAACTGAAATAAAAAGTATGCAGTACTTAAATTGTAGATTAAATAAAATGATTATTGTATGGAAAAAAAAAGAGTAGAAATTTTTTTTGAACAGTAAATGATGTGAAAGGAAAGTAATAGGAATAAATGTAAGTAACATTAGAAGTTATTGTTTGTTTTGGCTTATGGATGTTCGAGAAGTGATGCTTCATATTGTTTAGGATGTATAAATAATGGATTAAGTTTATTAACCCGAACAAACCCTTTGCTTTGGTTGCTATGGATAGATAATTATTTTCTTTGTTGAAAATGGTGTTTGTACTGTTTTGCGAATGATTATTGTTATGTTGTGGTTGTTTTATTATTATTAGTTGAAACAACTTAAATATTTATCTTTTACTTAATTATTAACCTATTAGGATTGTATAAGCGAAATAAAGGTTTATGGAAGCAATAGCTATTGCATTTGGTTTCATAAATAAGCGTTGTTTTCCCGACAAATAGGTACATTTTTGGGTTACGGTTCCTAGCGATATTATATTGATTTTCCATGGTTTTGGATATATTATTTTGAAATATGTGACGTATATGATTATTATTGATATTATTATTTATCTCGAACCTCTCCATACAAAGGAGACTCAGTCTAAATTTTCAATAAATTTTGGACTTAGAAATTTTTTTGCGAAATGTTTTTCAAACTTTTATAAACTAGAATATGAAAGGATTTAATTATTTTATAAACTGATATATTTTATTTAAATTATTTAAATGTGTAAATTAATTATTACAAATATAATACTTTGAATAAAATACATTAATTCCTTTGTTTCCCTTTTCGAGGACGTAAAGTTTTGAGTGGGGGAGAGTGTAACGACCTGTAATTTTCGATAATTAAAAATAGTTAATTTAATAAGATTTTGTGATTTAATGTTGCAAGAAATAAAAAAAATGATTTAATAATAAGAATATAACTAGAATAATATGTAATAGTTTTAATTTAAGGTAATTAATAACTGATTTAAATGTAATTCCCATTTAATTGAAATCATTAAAAAGTTATAATTGGTTATAGATTGTAAATTAATTGTAATAATATGTATTAATTGATAATTGGATTATAGGAGTAATTGATAATTTAAAGGCTGTATTAATTAGTGAAATAGTATGTAATTAATTGTAATTGGATAAAATTAGTGTTGTGAGTAGTTATAACATTTGCGTGTAGATAAAAAACTTATAGATGTGATTAAATTAAGAAAAAGTAACGATTTTCATTTGTTACCAATTTTGTAACGAATGCGATTTTCGACTCCACGAAGGTCGACATTAATACGTCCACTGTATCAACTGCGGAGCAATCGAAGGCCGGAAAACCGTACCGTTAGGGTTAAAGAAGAGGTAGAAGATAGAAGAAGAAAGAAAGAAAGAAAAAGAAAACAATAGAAACAACATCAGAATCTCACAATCGTAGCGGAACAACATATAATAGATAAATGAATATTTTTAAAACAAAGCACCATATCAGTTATTACATTACATCACATTACATTACATAATCAGAGTTACAACAACAAACAGCGGAAAAGAAATACTATATACTAATTGATACGCTAAGCCATCCAGCTTGCCTCCAGATCTCTACAACAACTCCTGAATTCCAGAATGACCTGATAACCTGACTCTTGACTGACCGTATTAAAATTGGTGGACACCCAGAGTTTAGGAAGAGAACAATAAACTCCCGGTCAGTCATGGGACTGGTGTGAGAACTTAAAATAGTTTATCTTTAAAAATCAACAAAGAAATATTTTAAAATTAGATTCGCAATGCTTTTAGAAAATGAGACTACCATAAGGCATCCCCCCCACACACACAATGCAAACGTAGAATCGGAGGAGATTTCTCCTTATGATAGTTAAACATGCTTGATACGTAGAAATATTTATTTGATATTATTACTATAAGTGCAAAGTGTAGGAAAACATTTCGAAAGTAATGATATAAATCTTAGCCAACATACGACCATTATCGTATGCCTACTATAGCTACCATCTAAACAGTGGGGTGCCACCATAAGTAAATGGCAGGTTCTACAACTAAAACCGTACAAGGCTCGTATTGTTTCTTTGGATTTTCAACAAATGGTCAGGCCAAGGAACTTCCCATTGCCACATAGGTACGCCTCTGGAAAGACGCCCCGAGAACCTAACCGGATCTCTGCCAACACAAGGCCGGGTTACCCTTAACTGGGTAACTACTGACATGAATATGCCATCCCCCCGGTCGCAACCGGCCTAAATCCCAGGATTCACCAACAACCACAAAATAATAAGTTTGCAGCAACAACAAAGGTTAAGTATCTGGGCTCCATACCATAATACCACCTCTATCCGGAAGGAAATGACATACACTAAGGGGGCGCTGTCCCCTAATAACCTTGCTGCATCTTTTCCTGTTTTGACCATTTTCGGGGTGTGAGGTCCGACGAAGTCTCGCCCACAAAGCTACGCTTTGATCAACAAATGCTCAACAGCACTTCGTATGCCACATTACCAAATTGGGAATGTATCACTAGTAACCATCAACTAAATAACCTCTGAGCTCGTACGTCTCAGAGAAGGGTGTTAAGCTAAGAGAATAAATTCTCCACCACCAACAGAACTATATTTGATAGAAATCAGCTTTACATCTCAAATTGTAACGTCAGACACACAACCATACAAGTCCATTCCGGAATCGAACGGAACCGAAGGCACTTCCAAAGAAGCCCTTGCAATCCGGATATTCACTGATCACGACCGGACTTCCCATCACAAAGGGTGATAAAACCTCTATATTGGAGATCAGCCGATGCAGAGTCATTTGACGGTAATCCTTCCGTTTTCAAAAATATCCGGTCTTCAACATCGGTCTTCAAATGCTATCCATTACGACATATCACTTATTCGGAATGTGATTTATGACACAAAGGTCCTCTCCCGGCTAAACCGAATAACGAGCGCTTATTTTCAAAATAAGTGTAGCATTCAAATTCAAGCAAATCACGCAAATACCCATTTAAAGGTAAATATTGGTAGTCGGTTATTTAACTATCAAGGCCAACAACCAAATATCCAGCACCATAACAATCACTAGGCCCTTGTTATTAATCTTCCATAAATTAAATAACTTGCCAAATATTCACTTCAATTTATCTTTGAAAAGATATATTCTCCAACCCATTTCAATTTCTACATTGGAAAACATTTCCAAATACTTATTCATTTTCAATTTATCTTGAAAGATAAAAACCCAAAAGATTTCACTTCATATTGGAAAACATTTCCATACTTATTTAACAACAAGTATTTCACAAATCTATTTATTTTCAATACTTAGAAAATATTCCATATACTTAAAACGCGATTAAGTATATATTTTATTCTTTTTAAGGAAAACATTCTCTTAAACACATTCATTTGAGCCAAAACGAATGTTGCGTAAAACATCGTTACGACAACCCAAAATCACTAGTATAGGGATTCGAAATTAAGATAGATACATAAATCCAAATACTATATTAAAAAAATTCCTTTCGAAAATCATTTACTATAACAACAGTGTTATAGTCCATCATTTCCTTATTTCTCGAAAATGTCTATTTCAACAATGAATGTTGAAATCTAAGGTTTCGATCCTTAACACATTTTAAAACAACTTCAAATCGTTTTAATTCTATTTAAAATATCACTTCCCCAAAGCTTTTCTTTAATATATTATTCACTGTCCAAAATCGTGAATACACTTCGTTAACCAAATTCAACGTTTCTACATATTCAATTTAAAGGATTATCCACTGTCCAAAATCGTAAATATATTTCCTTTAATAAGCTTTCATATTTACTTATCAAATTCAATTGGTTTTGGATTTATAAAACAACGTTTTATAAATTCACATCTATATATATTTTATAAAAACCTCAACTTATAAAATCCCTCAATTTACAAATTCTATTCAAATCTCATTTAAATGCCAAAATCCAGTTTATAAATTAATTACTTATTATTTTTTTATTTTACAAAATCTATTCATTTTATAACTTCTCAATTTATAAATCTATAAATTTCATTTACTTACTAAATCCATCCATTTATTATTTCATTTTAACACAAAAAAACTCGTTTTATAATTCCAATATTTTTAATTTATAAATATCAATTTTATAAATCTTTTATATAAACCGTTTATAAAAATTCAAAAATCTCAATTTAAACTATTTTATAAAATTCATTAACTCTATATTTCAAAATCAATTTTCAACTATATTTCTCAAAAATCATAATCTTTATAACATTAAAATTTTAACGTTTATTTATTTAAAATGAATCAATTCCAAAATTTAATAAAACATATACTTCCAAAAATCACTTTAAAATCCTTTTAATTTTCCAAAATAGACCCAATGTTGCAACAGCACTAAAAATAACAATCACAGCATCCAAAACATCATACATCATATGATAACTGAATATATCACAACATCTGTAAATAAATCAATATGGTTGAGGAATCCAGTTGGATCCCTCCAACCTGTTTCCCTGCATCCACATATGTTAGCACAATACCAATCCCGTGTTAATACGGAATATCACGGTATATAGGATTTACAAAATATTATCCGCTATTATGCGGTGCAAAAATGCGGGAAAATCAACTCTAAGTACATATATAATACCAATTCCAATCAAGATGGAATATCGCGGTATATGTTTTTAATAAATAACATTCGCTTAATATACGGCGCATGGGGTCTATTTAAAACAACAGATAATAATTTATCATTCAATCACACAAACAAGAAATTTTAAATCTAACTATTTAAAATTTAAATCGAAACAATTTCGATTGAGTGAGAAGTTCTCACCTTGGTTTCAATAACAGTCGCGGTGTTTTATTTCGAATAAAATTAAACGCGCGTTTAATTTTACCCAAAATTTTCACTAGCTCCAATCAATTCCAATCTAGCTCCATCGCGTAGTATTCGTCAATACGAACCCGACGCAATTCGTTTCGTCCAAAACGGATCTCGTATGAACAAGTTATAGCATTACAAAGTTTGAACGAATTTAAATAAATAATTTACAATTTTCTTTTATTATTTTTAACCTTGCAACGATCTGGGATGCACGTTCAAAACAATAGATCACGGCCGCGAATCCTTTTCTTCCTCCATGAGGCAACGCACGTGCAAAATGAACCCAAAGCCGCCTACTAGGGTTTGAAACCACCACCTCCTCGAACGCCTAGGCAACGATCGGTCACCACCACCTGAAAGACCTTCACGAGCTCCGCCGTCGCCCCAAATCCTAGCCAACTCGGTCGCCATCTAGCATGGAAAATCGTGCACGAACGGTAGGAGGACGCAGCCCCCTAACTCTCTCCACGTCGTGAATTAGACGATCACCACCGTTGATAACGTAGCCCTCGACGAGTTTTAGAAGTTTGTATTTGAAACTATTTTGAATCGTTTAGTGGATTGCAAGAAAAATGAGGAGGAAGGAATTGAATTTTCGGCCATTGATGTTAGGGGTGGCGGCTGAAGCTTTTAACCTAGGGTTTTTGCAAAAGTGAAAAATAGAGGTCCTTATATAGAAAATTGCGCCACACTATTCACCCTAAATTTTTCCGAACTCCAAACGAAGCGTGCCGCCTGGCGTTTATAATGTTTTACCCCTATTCCGAACGCAATGGAATATATATTAGGAGCCAATTCGATCAAATTTGAAAGATAAGCTTTTGAATCGACTATTCAAATTCAAAATTCACTCGAATCGATTTCTACGCGTTTTAGCTTGTCCCGGACAAACCGTAAGTCCGATTGACACGAAATTTGAAACCATACAATAATATAATATTACGGATCCAGTGAGACTAGTTTCATCGAAATCCGAGACTGTTTGAAAAATGGCTATTTTAACTCGTCAATTAAATATTAAAATATTCAATTTTCACAAATTAACTTTTAATTCAATTTTAAAAGTTCTACAACACCATTCTAACTCCAATATGATAAGATATAACTTTACAAATCAATTTTAATCATTTTAAACCCAATTTCCAATTATTTCTGTAATTTCAAATATTAAATTATCGATTTAATTATCCAATTAAATCACTATATTCGAAATAAAATTTATTCAGCTTATTAAATTTACTTGTAAATATTTAAAATCAATTAAATATATGAATTTCAAATGATAGAAATTCTGCGTCATTACAAACTTCCCCCCTTAAAAGAATTTCGTCCTCGAAATTACCAAGTAAAAAAAAAGTTACAGAATCCATTAACTTTTTAAACATCCATTCAAATTAGATTTCAAATTCACTTAAGTGTTTAACTTTCCCAAAATCCAATAGTTAAACTTCATATAATAACTTTACTAAGTTTTCAAATCATACTTAGTTATCTTTTCCAAATTTCCCAATTTTCTCAAAAATATTCTAACGCCTTAAATTTTCAAAAAAAATCGCCATAGTCTCCTTTGCGCGGCTCGATCCGAAAAAAAATGATAGTATATATATCACAAATATACACCTCATCAAGTAATGAGGCATCCCGCGGGGAAAAAAGTGTAAAAGTACGATATGTAATCTGAGATATGTACCTTATATATTTTTAGCGAGCATATACGGCTAATATAGCGTGAAAACGAGCTCCAGATGCGAAGCAATGCGCAATGCACAATCCGCACCTACTAAACACTCAACAAACAATGAGAAATATGTATACAGAAAATAATATCGATATACAACATATAGCAGCATAACAACTACATGTGCCAACATAGCAATTGCAACAAAACCACAAATCCAACCATCAACCAACTAGCATTCGACTAACATCCATAACCAAATCAATACATTCACTTCTCATTAATATTCAATGAATTTGTTTTCCATTTTAAATCATATTTGATTCATCAAATTTGGATTTACTAGCATTCATTCATATTCAATTTCAATTAGTTTACATTCACTAATTCATATTCAAGTTCGTTCACTTCCAAATCAAATTCAATTCTATTTAAGATTCACTTAACTTCCAATTTGATTTCAATTACTTTAGCTCTCAATTTCATTAATTCAATTTCATATGGATTTTTGTACAATCAACTAACCATCATCTAACAAACAATGTATATCCAACATTACCAAATTTCTTTACTTTGCTTACATTCATTCAGTTTGGTTCATCACTTTTAATTAGCTTTAATGGATTAACACTTATATCCATTATTTCATACCAATTTATTTACATTCAATTGATTTACATTCAATTCATTAGTTCAATTCAATTTCTAATTCATTTAACAAATAAGGTTGAATTTCATTTATATAACTCAAGTTCATATTCATCACTTCACTTTGTTAATTACTTCGATACCAAAATCAACTTCATTCAACATTACTTAAGTTATATTCCATTTCAAACATCATTTGTTTAACTTAACTTAAATTTCCACTTATAAATCCAATTCAGATTCCAACTCCAATTCTATTTACTTACAAATTCGAAATGGATTTCAATTTCATTTTCTTGCACTTGCAAATTTTATTTATTCATTCACAATTTATTTTCCAACTTAATAATTGTATTCCAATCATTTTATATAACATTCCAGAGTCCTTTCAATCTTTCAAAAGATTAATTTTGAAACTAATTCAATTATCCTTTGAATTTCCAAAACCAAACTCAATTTTTCCAAACAACTTCCATTCAAAACAACTAGGCAGCAATCCCTCTTTTGGAAACCCGAAAATGAACACCGATGATGTTGCAATCATCATCGGAATTATTTTCCAGCGACCGAAAAGAGTTTAGAGCTTTTATCTCTCCAAAAACATTTTTCCAAACCCTTGAAAACCATTTTCAAACTCAAAAAGGAATTTAATCTTTTCCAAATTGCAAACCCTTTCAAAACATTTCCAAATATTCCTCTGGAATTTTACTTCAAATTACAAATCACATTTATAAATCTTTTACTTATACAATTTCACTATTTTCTCTTTACTTGCATAAGATTATTTCACAATTGTAAATCACATTAATTATAATTCCATACTTAATAATTCATTTGCTTATACAATTTATTCTTTTAATTAACTTATATATATTCTTACATTTTCAACAACCAAACAATCAATTTATATACACTTTAATAATTCTGAAAAAAAATTCCTTCATATATAAAATAAAATCGAGGTAAAATTATTTCATTTACCCAATTTAAAACAATATCGTGGCGAATTGTTCTGTATGAGTGTTTAGAGATCCCTATCGATAGAGTTGTATAGACTATACCAACCAGAATTCATACACCACTCAACAAACCAATCATCACAATATAAAACAATTTTATATTCACTAACAAATACGCGCTCATAACTATTATTACACTCAAACTCATTCTAGAGTACTAATGACTCTATCTCTAATGAGTAATTCCCAATAGAGCCAAGGTTGTCACTTAACCATATGCACTGATACCAAATGTAACGAATGTGATTTTCGACTCTACGAAGGTCGACATTAATACGTCCATCGTATCAACTACCGAGCAATCGAAGGCCGGAAAACCATACTGTTAGGGTTAAAGAAGAGGTAGAAGATAGAAGAAGAAAGAAAGAAAGAAAAAGAAAACAACAGAAACAACATTAGAATCTCACAATCGCAGCGGAACAACATATAATAGATAAATGAATATCTTTAAAACAAAGAACTATATCAGTTATTACATTACATCACGTTACATTACATAGTCAGAGTGTACAACAACAAACAGCGAAAAAGAAATACTATATACTAATTGATACACTAAGCCATCCAGCTTGCCTCCAGATCTCTACAGCAACTCCTGAATTCTAGAATGACCAGATAACCTGACTCTTGACTGCCCGTATTAAAATTGGTGGCACCCAGAGTTTAGGAAGAGAACAGTAAACTCCAGGTCAGTCATGGGACTGGTGTGAGAACTTAAAACAGTTTATCTTTAAAAATCAACAAAGAAATATTTTAAAATTAGATTCGCAATGCTTTTAGAAAATGAGACTACCATAAGCCGCCCGCACACACACACAATGCAAACGCAGAATTGGAGAAGGTTTCTCCTTATGATAGTCAAATATGCTTGATACGTAAAAAGATTTAATTGATATTACTACTATAAGTGCAAAGTGTAGGAAAACATTTCGAAAGTAATGAAATAAATCTTAGCCAACATACGACCATTATTGTATGCCTACTATAGCTACAATCTAAACAGTGGGGCGCCACAATAAGTAAATGGCAGGTTCTACAACTAAAACCGTACAAGGCTCGTATTGTTTCTTTGGATTTCCAACAAATGGTCAGGCCAAGGAACTTCCCATTGCCACATAGGTACGTCTCTGGAAAGACGCCCTGAGAACCTAACCGGATCTCTGCCAACACAAGGCCGGGTTACCCCTAACTGGGTAACTACTGACACGAATATGCCATCCCCCCGGTCGCAACCGACCTAAATCCCGAGATTCACCAACAACCACAAAATAATAAGTTTGCAGCAACAACATAGGTTAAGTATCAGGGCTCCATACCATAATACCACCTCTATCCAGAAGGAAATGACATACACTAAGGGGGGCGTTGTCCCCTAATAACCTTCCTGCATCTTTTCCTGTTTTGACCATTTTCGGGGTGTGAGGTCCGACGAAGTCTCACCCACAAAGCTACGCTTTGATCAACAAATGCTCAACAGCACTTCGTATGCCACATTACCAAATTGGGAATGTATCACTAGTAACCAACAACTACATAAACTCTGAGCTCGTACGTCTCAAAGAAAGGTGTTAAACTAAGAGAATAAATTCTCCGCCACCAACAGAACTATATTTGATAGAAATCAGCTTTACATCTCAAATTGTAACGTCAGACACACAACCATACAATTCCGTTCCGGGATCGAACGGAACCGAAGGCACTTCTCGACTGGACTTCCCATCACAAAGGGTGATAAAACCTCTATATCGTAGATCAGCCGATGCAGAGTCATTTGACGGTAATCCTTCTGTTTTCAAAAATATCCGGTCTTCAACACCGGTCTTCAAATGCTATCCATTACGACATATCACTTATTCGGAATGGGATTCATGACACAAAGGTCCTCTCCCGGCTAAACCGAATAACAAGCGCTTATTTTCAAAATAAGTGTAGCATTCAAATTCAAGCAAATCACGCAAATACCCATTTAAAGGTAAATATTGGTAGTCGGTTATTTAACTATCAAGGCCAACAACCAAATATCCAGCACCATAACAATCACTAGGCGCTTGTTATTAATCTTCCATAAATTAAATAACTTGCCAACTATTCACTTCAATTTATCTTTGAAAAGATCCAACCCATTTCAATTTCTACATTGGAAAACATTTCCAAATACTTATTCATTTTCAATTTATCTTGAAAGATAAAAACCCAAAACATTTCACTTCATATTGAAAAATATTTCCATACTTATTTAACAATAAGTATTTCACAAATCTATTTATTTTCAATACTTAGAAAATATTCCATTTACTTAAAACATGATTAAGTATATATTTTATTCTTTTTAAGGAAAACATTCTCTTAAACACATTCATTTGAGCCAAAACGAATGTTACGTAAAATATCGTTACGACAACCCAAAATCACTAGTATAGGGATTCGAAATTAAGATAGATACATAAATCCCAATACTATATAAAAAAAAATCCTTTCGAAAATCATTTGCTATAACAACAGTGTTATAGTCCATCATTTCCTTATTTCTCCAAAACGTCTATTTCAACAATGAATGTAGAAATCTAAGGTTTCGATCCTTAACACATTTTAAAACAACTTCAAATCGTTTTAATTCTATTTAAAATATAACTTCCTCAAAGCTTTTCTTTAATATATTATTCACTGTCCAAAATCGTGAATACACTTCGTTAACCAAATTCAACGTTTCTACATATTCAATTTAAAGGATTATCCACTGTCCAAAATCGTGAATATTTTTCCTTTAATAAGCTTTCATATTTACTTATCAAATTCAATTGGTTTTGGATTTATAAAACAACGTTTTATAATTTCACATCTATATATATTTTATAAAAACCTCAACTTATAAAATCCCTCAATTTACAAATTCTATTCAAATCTCATTTAAATGCCAAAATCCAATTTATAAATTAATTACTTATAAATCTTTTATTTTACAAAATCTATTCATTTTGTAACTTCTCAATTTATAAATCTATAAATTTCATTTACTTACTAAATCCATCCATTTATTACTTCATTTTAACACCTAAAAAAACTCGTTTTATAATTCCAATATTTTTAAATTACAAATATCAATTTTATAAATCTTTTATATAAACCGTTTATAAAAATTCAAAAATCTCAATTTAAACTATTTTATAAAATTCATTAACTCCATATTTCAAAAATCAATTTTCAACTATATTTCTCAAAAATCATAATTTTTATAACATTAAAATTTTAACGTTTATTTATTTAAAATGAATCAATTCCAAAATTTAATAAAACGTATACTTTCAAAAATCATTTTAAAATCCTTTTAATTTTCCAAAATAGACCCAATGCTGCAACAGCACTAAATATAACAACCACGCCATCCAAAACATCATACATCATATGATAACAGAATATATCACAATATCTGTAAATAAATCAATACGGTTGAGGAATCCAGTTGGATCCCTCCAACCTGTTTCCCTGCATCCACAGATGTTAGCACAATACCAATCTCGTGTCAATACGGAATATCACGGTATATAGGATTTACAAAATATTATCCGCTATTATGCGGCGCAATAGGGTCTCATCCGCTATATAATGTGGGAAAATCAACTCGAAGTACATATATAATACCAATTCCAGTCAAGATGGAATATCGCGGTATATGTTTTTAATAAATAACATCCGCTTAATATACGACGCATGGGGTCTATTTAAAACAACAGATAATAATTTATCATTCAATCACACAAACAAGAAATTTTAAATCTAACTATTTAAAATTTAAATCGAAACAATTTCGATTGAGTGAGAAGTTCTCACCTTGGTTTCAATAACAGTTGCGGTGTTTTATTTCGAATAAAATTAAACGCACGTTTAATTTTACCCAAAATTTTCACTGGCTCCAATCAATTCCAATTCAGCTCCATCACGTAGTATTCGTCAATATGAACCCGACGCAATTTGTTTTGTCCAAAACGGACCTCGTACGAACAAGTTATAGCATTACAAAGTTTGAACGAATTTAAATAAATAATTTACAATTTTCTTTTATTATTTTTAACCTTGCAACGATCTGGGCCGCACGTTCAAAACAATAGATCACGGCCGCAAATCCTTTTCTTCCCCATCAGGTAACGCACGCGCAAAATGAACCCAAAGTCGCCTACTAGGGTTTGAAACCACCACCTCCTCGAACGCGTAGGCAACGATCGACCACCACCACCTGAAAGACCTTTACGACCTCCACCGTCACCCCAACTCCTAGCCAACTCGGTCGCCACCTAGCATGGAAAATTATGCACGAACGGTAGGAGGACGCGGCCCCCTAACTCTCTCCACATTGCGAATTAGACGATCACCACCGTTGAGAACGTAGCTCTCGACGAGTTCATGAAGTTTGTAGTTGAAACTATTTTGAATCATTTAGTGGATTGCAAGAAAAATGAGGAGGAAGGAATTGAATTTTCGGCCATTGATGTTAGGTGTGGCGGATGAAGCTTTTAACCTAGGGTTTTTGCAAAAGTGAAAAATAGAGGTCCTTATATAGAAAATTACGCGACACTATTCACCGTAAATTTTTCCGAACTCCAAATGAAGCGTGGCGCCTGCCGTTTACAATGTTTTACCCCTATTCCGAATGCAATGGAATATATATCGGGAGCCAATTCGATCAAATTTGAAAGATGAGTTTTTTAATCGACTATTCAAATTCAAAATTTCACGAATCGATTTCTACGCATTTTAGCTTGCCCCAGACAAACCGTAAGTCTGATTGACACGAAATTTGAAACCATACAATAATATAACATTACAGATCCGATGAAACTGGTTTCGTCGAAATCCGAGACTGTTTGAAAAATGGATATTTTAACTCGTCAATTAAATATTAAAATATTCAATTTTCACAAATTAACTTTTAATTAAATTTTAAAAGTTCTACAACATCATTCTAACTCCAATATGATATGATATAACTTTACAAATCAATTTTAAACATTTTAAACCCAATTTCCAATTATTTTTGTAATTTCAAATATTAAATTATCGATTTAATTATCCAATTAAATTATTATATTCGAAATAAAATTTATTCAGCTTATTAAATTTACTTGTAAATATTTAAAATCAATTAAATATACGAATTTTAAATGACAGAAATTCTGGATCGTTACAAATTTATTTAACCTGCTGAATTAAATTTGAAATCAGTTGCAACTAAATGTAATTAAATATTACTAAAAATTGGTTAAGGCAATAACTGTAAAATGTGAATGTAATCAAATGTACAGAAATGTCAATTATATACATAAGGCAATAATTGATTTAATAATAAGTGTGAAACTAATATAAATCAATTTATTGGGACTTTAAAAGTTCAATTAATGTGAAAATTGAAAAAACTGAAATATAATTGGAATGTTGCAATCAATATGGTAAAAGGTTATAATTGTAGAATACCTATGAAATATAATATAAGCCAATGTTAACTATGTCTATAGAGTAATGATCAATTGAAAAATAAGATTGAAATCAAATTAAATCAATTTATTGGAATTAAAATGTAGTTAACTAGATTTAATACAGTTGAAATTGAGCGCTGTAATTAGTGTAATAGTCAACACCGAATTGATATGTAAAATTGTTTTAAATTATTGTAAATGTCTAAGTAATCAAAAATGATACAATCTGTTAATTATAAGATTTGAAATTAAAAAGTGATTTAATCAATTTAATAATAATTTATTTAATTAATGTGAAAATAGCCATTTTGGCTACTGTCTCGGATTTCGACGAAACCAATTTCTTGGATCTGCAATGGTGAATTACTGTAATATTTGAAGTTTCATAGCAATCGAACATGTCATTTGATCGTACGTACTTGAAATACGTAGAAATCAATTTGAAATAAGCTAATTTTAAAGCTAGTTTCTTCATACGATGGAACTAGGACTTAAAACAAATTCCATTGAGTTTAATAATATTGAAAACATCTATTTCGATATATGGGATTACCCACTTTCGTTTCGAAGGCAGAACGGGCTTTTCGGGTCATTATAGTCGTTTGTACCAATCCGTAGGTGTTTATTTTCTTATCAGGCTAGGTTGATATAAATGGTCCTGTTCTAACCCCAGCAGCCTTTTTATTTCTTAATTTGCATGTACAATTCCTTTTATCTACTTCCCTCTTCTCAATGGCAACAAACAGTTAAATTGTAAACCCTAAAATTCAATCTCCAAACCAATTTCAAAATCAAACTCCTCCAAATCATATCGAATTGTATACTGATTCGAAGCTCTCGACCAGTGCAACCCAGATCTGTAACTCATTTTTTATTTGAATCATTGGTTGATCAGAAATCGAGGATAAACCTCGACCGTCAAAATTAGGTTTTTGCGATCCAACGGTGGATCATCGACGAGTGGACGATTGGTTGTTATTGGAGCATAGAGGAGGGCAAGATCTTTTGATCCATGGGTTAATTCGCGTTTAAAGGGCCTCAACATCGCGAAAATTTAGCCTAAGAGCTAGTGACGGCGCGACTAAATTGGACGAGCGGAGGTGATCATCTTCTGGTCGTGGGATCGGTTGGAGGCTACGAGTCGAATGGGTTAATTCGGATTCACACGTGGTTTTCTTCGTTGCAATCGTATCAAAATACGGGGCCTTATGGAGTTATTTTGGTTGGATTCGGAGACTATTGAATTTTGGGGCTATTTTTAGATTTTAAATCGGTTGGAATTCAAAGGTGAGTGTTTTAACCCACTCACAACTACTAAATTATCTTATGTTAGTTAAATTGAATTCATGATATGATTTGGAACTGATTGGCTGATGTTTGGTGTATTTAAATTGTCATTCTAGTTAAATTTAAATTTTATTGCATTTAATCATCGTTTAATTGAATATTGAATTTAATTGTCAATTTAATACCTGTTAATGATAATCAGTTATTTATTGATATTTATTGGTTGATTTGGGTTATGATTATGATGTATGTTTAATTATTCATATTAGATGATTTGATGTTATATTTATATTGTTATAACACTGCTAGTTCCCTTAGTTGTTAGAAAATCTTTATGGGTTGAAATGATACATACTCGAACGATCATACAGAATAGGAGAAAATCATTATGGGCTGAAATGATAAACCCAAGCTATTTTATTGATTTGGAATTTGGGATTACAGGTTGAAATAATATATACCCGTAAATTTAAATTTTTACAGATTGAAATGATAAATATTCGTATCATTTAACCATAGGATATAAAATTATATATGGACACCGGATTGGTTAAATTAAACGATTTTAAAACCTTAAATCTTGAATTAGATTAAATGATATTTTGAAGGAAATTGATGTATATAAATTGAATTACTTTGAAAATCCAAGTTGAATGTGAGAATTGGAAATTGGTTTAAATCGAAATTCTAAAGTGTTTAATCTTTTTAAATCTATTTAAAGTATTTTAACCCATTTTAATCTATTTTAAATTTGTTTAACATATTTAAATCAATTTTAAACTATATTAAACTATTTTAATCTATTTTAAATTATATTAATCTATTTTAACCTATTTTAAACTATATTAATTTATTTTAATCTATTTTAAACTATATTAAATTATTTTAATCCATTTTAAATTATATTAATTTATTTTAATCCATTTAAACTATATTAAGCCATTTTAATCTATTTTAAACTATAATAATATGTTTTAATCTATTTTATAATATCTTAAACTATTTTTAAAACTATTTTAAACTATCTAAACTATTTTCTGAATCTCAGGTTTTGTAAAGTGGAAGTTTTATACTCAAATAGAATACGATTAAATGATGTTATATAAGTAGGGATTTAAATAACATATTTGAGGGATATGATGATTTTAAATGAGGATTTAATCTATTTTTATAAATATGAATTCGAAACTGATATGATTTCAAATGTGATATATATTTTGATATAAATTATAAATTAGTTTTGGAAATGTAAGAGAACCGTCCAGTGTGAAATAAATATTTGGTTGTTAAAGATACCGGATCAGATATTTTCATACTCTTTGCCAATACCGAAAACCGCTTTAACAACTGTGTACGTGGTGGAGATTCCAAAAATGAAGTAGGATGGTTTGGTGTACGATTTTGTATGAGGTGTTTACGTAGCCTTGACTCCCATGAGTCAGCTTAGATGTGACTAAAACAGGTGCTACGTCGGGCCAAATGAGGTCATTGCTCCTATCAGACATGCTTCTTCGATACCATATTATGACTTTATGATGATTTGGTGGCCACCCTTTGATTTTGATTATGGGAACGTGTGTCGAGGTGGGTGGTAGTAGCTGCTACGCGTTACCACCAGTCCAGATCTACAAACGGTAGAATCCTACCCTGACAATGCCTCGAGTGCCATGTTCGCATGCCATATCGTGCTTTCTATGAGTTTATTTTGTACCATACCTATGGAGTGCCCTTTGGGTAAACCTCCAGTTTACGGAGAGTGTACGGTACTGTATAGACTATGGGAATGTATAAAATGTGTTAAAGGAGATATAGGTAATGCCTTAACGCTATTTTAATACTTTACTTTACTATAGACACTATTATAATAGCGTATTGTACTATGTATGCGGATAGTTTAACGGATCCTTAGGATATAGAAATCTCAAACATCTCTTAAGTTATTGCACTCACGGTAGATACTGGATAGGAGATGTCAAAATCCATAAACATCTCTGACATTATTACACTCATATTTAATTACTGTTGATTTAACTTACATAAGATCTTTAGTTCTGACTTGAGTGTTTTGTCTTTTCAATTTTCTCGGGTCAGCCTGAGTTTTTCAATATATCAAAGACTGCTTTCGAGAGGACGAAGATGAAGATTTAGTAGTATTATTATTTATTTCATTTATCTCACTGCATCAATTTATTCTGCTGCATTATTTATTTATTACTATTGTAGGTACTCTGATTCTGTACTGTAAAAGCGTAATCAAATTTTATTTGTAAAACAACTTCATGAACTGTTTATTTGATTATTACATTTATCATTACGCTGTGAGATTCTGTGTTTTGTTTCTTTCTTTCTCTGTATTTTCTTATTTATCCCATATTAATCTGCCCTTTTGAATGGTTTGAGTTTGATGTGTGTGGTTTATCGTCGATTTAAACCATCTAAAAAGGTCGGTCGCTACAGTGCATGTCCAACTTAGTTAGTTTGGGCTAGAAGGAAGTATGAGAACGTGAGGGTACTGTTGAATTTAGATGATTCAAATATTTGTTAAAGAGGAAAGAAATTGATTAACTGATTCATTCAAATCAATTAATTTGACTGGTATATGGAAGGATATTTTGAAGGAAACTAATTAATTAGTCAATCAATTAGTTAGTCAATATATCTGCTATATGAAGAAGTAAATGATTAGGCATAGAGAATAAAGGAAAGATATGGAAACCAAAATTACGCCATCTATTTGTACTAAAATCAAATCATGCAATTCGGAAAGATATTTAGATAATCAGGAAATTGATTTTCTTAATCTCCAAGCAACCCTTCATTATCAAGTCTATTTAAATGAAGGAATTTGATCTTCATATGTAAAAGCAAGTGTGTGAGAGTATTCACCATTATTCTTCCCTCTCTTTTGTACTCTTTTCTTTAGTGAAATAAAAGAGGTTGTTGGGTCTCCGTGGACGTAGGATATTCATATCTAAACCACATTAAATCTTCTATGTCTCTTATTTCTTTTATTATTTCTGTGAGACTGCATAATTCTTTTTAAGTATCATTGGTATCTAAATAGGCAATACTAGATCCTGATCAAATAATTCGCTTCCGCTCAAATTAAAACGAAATTCACTACATTTTGGTATCAGAGCTAATGTTATTGCTCCTGTTTGGATATTAATGGCTACTTCTAGTAACTCTGTCGGTAGATCTGGTGTCAATTATGGCATAACACGTTTTGACGGAAAAGGAGATTTTGGTACTTGGAAGATGAAGATGGAGGTCGTATTAAAGAAGGAGAAGACTTATAAGGTTGTTTCTACGCCTGAGAAATTGAAAGGTATTGATGCAGCTGATTTGGAAGAGATCGAAGATGAAGCCCTCATAACAATTCAGTTGAGCCTTTTAGATGAAGTTCTTAGAGCATTCTCTCAGAAGAAGACGTCGAAGGAACTATGGGATGCATTATCGGATGCATATCAAGACAAGTCTCTCACTAATTGGATTATTGTTCAGGAACAACTCTATTCGTTTAAGATGAAGCCTGGAGCTGATCTCATGGAGCATGTAGATGCTTTGATGACTTTGATTATGAACTTGAAGGCAGCGGAAGTTGATATTGCTGCTAAGACTCAAGCTGTGATCCTCTTATATTCCTTGCCTAAGGAGTATACTGCTTTTGTTAATTCTATGATTTATGGCCGCAATAAAATTAGCCTGTCTGATGTAAAGGCTGGTCTTCATAATAAAGTATTAAAAGGTAGATTGGCGAGCACTAGCTTGGATAGTGATACCGAAGGCTTATCTGTTCAGAGAGGTAGAGGCCAAAGCAGCTCGAACAAAGGTGGAGGACGAAATTCTTCACGGTCTCAGTCTAGGGGGCCTAAGAATTTGATTTGTCAATATTTTAAGAAACCATGGCATTTCATAGCACAATGTCCCAAGCTTGAAGGTAGAAGAAAAGATCCAAAGCAAGCCTCAGCTTCTACAGTAGAGAAATCAGATACAGAAAGTGACACCAATGTATTTACAGCTTCTGGCTCTTCTGAGAAGCGCAACTTATAGCTGATTGATTCTGACGCATCCTATCATATTACACCTGATAGGAACTACTTTTCCTCTTACCGTGAAATTGATGGAGGAGAAGTTCTGATGGGTAGTGATGCTTCTTATCGTATGGTGGGTGTCGGTAGCGTGATGATTAGGATGTTTGATGGTGTTATTCGTACGATCACCGATTTTAGACATGTACCTGATTTGAGTTGGTGTTTGATCTCTGTTGGGGCATTGAGTAGACTTGGCTTGAAGACTGTAGTGGAAGGAGAGAAAATGAAGATATCGAAGGTTCCTTGATTGATATGAGAGGTGTGAGGGCAAGAAATCTTTATCTATTAAAGAGCACCACTGTAATTGGTGAATCAGCTTCTATTACATCTGTTGATTCGGATTCTTCCAGATTATGGCACTTACGGATGGGTCACATCGGTGAGCGCAGTATGGATGAGTTAAGAAAACGAGGACTGATTGATGGAGTTCATCATTCAAAACTTGGTTTTTGTGAAGAGTGTGTTCTTGGAAAGCAGACGAAGATTTGTTTTGGTATAGAAGAGCATAAAGCAAAAGCTATCTTGGAGTATGTTCATATAGATGTCCGGGGTCCCTCCCCTTGCCAGTCTTTAGGTGGAGGCAGATATTTTGTTGCATTTATAGATGATTTCTCTTGTAAATATGGGTATACTTTCTTCAACCAAAGAGTGAAACCTTTGCCAAGTTTTAAAAGTGGAAATCTATAGTTGAGAAGCAGTCAGGGAAGAAATTAAAAGTTCTCCATTCAGATAATGGCTGCGAATTTGTATCATAGGAATTCATCGATTATTGTGAGTCTAAAGGCATTAAGAGGCATTACACTATACCAGGCGACCCCCTAGTCTAATGGAGTTGTAGAAAGGATGAATCAGACATTATTGGAGAGAAAGAGATACCTTAGACTGACTGCTAAATTGAAGAAGGGATTTTGGACCGAAGCTTTATCTATGGCGGCTTTCCTCATCAACCACACACCTTCTATTGCTATAGATATGAAGATCCCAGAAAAAGTATGGAAAGGAGAGCCTGTTAGCTATTCATTTCTCGGAGTGTTTGGTTGCCCAGCTTATGTGCATGAGAGCAAAGGGAAGCTGGAACTAGAGCTCGCATGTGTATTTTTCTAAGTTATAGCAGAGGAGTAAAGGGATATAGGTTGTGGCGTCCTATTAGCAAAAATATCATTATGAGCAGACATGTGACTTTTGATGATAAGGCCATGTTGAAGGTGGAGCCTTCCTCGTCGGATGACAATGAGAGGACATGTGAAGAATACTAGACATAAAGCAAGTCATCTGTTGATTCTTTCCATAAACGTTCAAATGGTGTTTCCGATGACACCGTGGTTGATGAGGATAATATCAATGTTGATATAGAGGATCAAACTCAAGGTGGAGCTCATCCAGAACCTAGGTCTTTCAGAAAAAGAAGAAATCCTAAGTGGCTTGATGAGTTTGTTGGATTGAGCATCAAAGATATTAACTTCGATGATATGGCAACATACGTTTTGAATGTTGTCCATGATGAGCCATGCGATTATAGAGAAGCTATCGCATCAGTTAACAGTTTCAGTTGGTTAGCTGCTATGGAGAAGGAGATTGAATCATTACAGAGAAATCATACTTGGGATTTGGTGCCTCTCTCCACCAACAAGAGAGCTAATGGATGCAAGTGGATCTATAGAGTGAAAAACGGTGAAAATGGTAATCTCAGATACAAGGCAAGGTTAGTCGCAAAGGGCTATGAACAAAATAAGGGGGTAGAGTATCATGATATCTTTGCTCCAGTGATTAGGCATACTTCTATTCATATTCTTTGGGCATTAGTTGCTCATTATGATATGGAATTAGAGCAACTAGATGTCAAAATTGCATTCTTGCATAGTGTTCTGGATGAGGAGATTTATTTAAAGCAACTGGAAGGGTTCATTAATAGTAACAGACCAAACTATGTTTGCAAACTCAACAAATCTCTATATGGACTGAAGCAGGCTCCTAGACTATGGTATAAGAGGTTTGATAAGTTTGTGCGTTCACAGGGATACTCCAGAAGTTTCAAAGACCAATGTGTTTGTTTCAGGAGATGTGATGGTGATATGATTTATTTGTTGTTATATATTGATGATATGCCGATTGCATCTTGGAGTATGGTCAGAATTAAGGAGTTGAAAGCGGAGCTTAGAAGAGAGTTTGACATGAAGTATTTGGAAAATACACAAAGAATATTGGGTATGGAGATAAGCAGGGATAGAAAGCGGAGAGAGTTAAGGCTCACTCAAGCACAGTACATCGAGAAAGTCCTCGCCCGATTTGGAATAGAGAAAGCCAAACCAGTTGGCACTCCATTAGGCTCTCATTTTAAGTTGTCAAAAAACTTATCTCCCCCATCGGAAGAAGACAAGAGGTATATGGCTAATATACCTTATTCTAGTGTTGTTGGTAGTCTTATGTACGTGATGGTGTGCACAAGACCAGATTTGGCCCATGCAGTGGATGTTGTGAGTCGATATATGTCTAACCCAGGCAAAGAGCATTAGCAGGCTGTGAAGTGGATTCTTAGATATCTTCGAGGCACTACTACGGTAGGCTTGTTATATGGTGAAGTGGATGGTGACATCTTTCTTAGAGGATACTGTGATTCTGATTATGATGGGGATAGAGATGCTAGAAAGTCGGTGTCGGGCTATGTTTTTACACTTGGCATAGGCTCGATTTCATGGAGATCAAAGCTGCAATCTATCGCAGCTTTATCGACTACCGAAGCAGAGTTGATATCGATCGTGGAAACAACAAAGGAAGGATTATACTTACTTCAGTTGTTGGATGATCTTTCAATGGTGCAGCGGACTGTAGAGCTATTTTCAGAAAGTCGGAGTGCGATTCATCTTGTAGAAAATCATGCTTATAGTTCAAGGATGAAGCACATTGATGTTAGAGGTTTCTTTTTTATGCTTGAGGAAGAACGAAGTAAGATCAAATTATTGAAGGTAAGTACTTTGGATAATCCTTCAGATATGATTACTAAGTCGCTTCCAAAGGACAAGTTTGAGCATTGCTCAAACTTGATCAATTTGATACTTGTTACTTGAGCGCCATGGGGCGCTAGACCCAAAAAATTATATGTCGATTTCTTGGTGATAAGATGATGAAGAGAGATTTGTTATATTTGAATCAAGGTGGAGTGTTGAATTTAGATGATTCAAATATTTGTTAAAGAGGAAAGAAATTGATTAATTGATTCATTCAAATCAATTAATTTAGCTGGTATATGGAAGGATATTTTAAAGGAAACTAATTAACTAGTCAATCAATAATTAGTCAATATATTTGGTATATGAAGAAATAAATGATTAGGCATGGAGAATAAAAGAAAGATATGGAAACCAAGATTGCTCCATCTATTTATACTAAAATCAAATCATGCAATTTGGAAAGATATATGGATAATCAGGAAATTGATTTTCTTAATCTCCAAGCAACCCTTCATTATCAAGTCTATTTAAATAAAGGAATTTCATCTTTATATGTACAAGCAAGTGTGTGAGAGTATCCACCATTATTCTTCCCTCTCTTTTGTACTCTTTTCTTTAATGAAATAAAAGAAGTTGTTGGGTCTCCGTGGACGTAGGATATTCATATCCGAACCACGTTAAATCTTCTGTGTCTTTTATTTCTGTTATTATTATTATGAGACTGCATAATTCTTTTTAAGTATCATTGGTATCTAAATCGGCAATACTAGATCCTGATTAAATAATTTGCTTCCACTCAAATTAAAACAAAATTCACTACAGGTACTCTAGAATATCCCTCTGGGGTAGGCCCGACAAAGCTGCACCTCCAAAGGCAGGTCTGTAGGTGCTCCATCAAGAGAGTATGGCTTGACTGCTTTTGCACTGCAGGACTAACGAAGCAGACCTTTGTAGGTGGTCAAAAGGTTGATGATGGAGTAGGAAATTCGTATGACACCGTACTCTGGGTTACGAGTAGGTTATAGTAGGCAGGACCCAAAAGGATAGTCTCATGCGAAGATCAAGCCATCATCAGTCAGAGCGAGTTCGGAAAAGACTAGAGTTAAACCAACAGGCTAATGATTCTTTACTATCGAGACATTGGATGAAGGGCACAACCAATTGGACGTTTAGATTGTTTGTAGTAGGGTACAACCACTTGCTCTTGAAAGGTCTTTTGATTAGTTGAGGGAGGGCTATGTGGGGCCATAGCCATGATGACAAAAGAGACAGAACAAGTAGAATATATGTATTGTAGGGCTAACGAAGCACACCTTTACAGATATAGAAAATCCTCAACAAAGTTCCGCGCATGGTAGACCTTGTTGGCGGAATTCATGTAGTAGACAGAACGATTATGTGAAATCCTCAAGGTGCATTGGGTGATACATTGTGGATGTCTGAACACTAGTATAAGCTAGTGCGGATGCAGTTTCACGTTTTCTTAGTAGACAATGGAACATCTGTATTGTAGACCTTACGAAGCTGTCCTTTACATATGTAGTTAAAGTACGCTCTAGGAGCAAGATGATGGATTCCTTTTTGAGGAGGATACAGAGGTACAATGGGTGGTACTTAGGACTGATGTGGTCATTAGGCATGTGGCTACCTATATATTGGTTATTAGGTCTTAATCTACTAGGGAGGAGATGGGTATGATTCACACACAAAGGCGAGAGTATTATATACCTAATAAATTTAATATAACAGAAAATGAAAATAGAACAGTATGTGTAGAATTATGCTTAGAAGTGTATAATTTGTCCATTCACCAGAACTTTAGTTCTGACCCCCTTCTCATAACATCCCACGGGTTAGATAGAAGGCAGATATTTTTTAGTTTTTTCATACTCTTGTTTAGAAAGTGTTATTACCTTAGTGAGTATTTACTTACTATTATATTTTAGTCGGTTCCGCTATGAGATATTTATTTGAGCTCTGATATATTTATCTTTGCCTATTTGCAGGATACCAAATACCCAATTCGGACTTCAGTGGGCTTGGATTTTAGCATTTGTGTGAAAAATCCGAACCCATTGGAATCCGAGCTGTTACATTTGGTATCAGAGCTAAGGTTAGTAGATACTAAGTAAATTAGAAAGTATGAGTGAACGTATTTGTACTTTTGAATAAAATATAAATATATTATGTACTAAAATCCAAATAGTTCCCAATTATTATTTTAACATATGAAAATATTTAAGAAGTATATTTGTGCATAGTTTGCTAGTTGGGTTTGGGATGACCCAAGGATGTGGAGCTCTATGTTATTGCCAATTTATAGTGTGCAATAAGCTATGTTTTGATAGAAGATTGGTATCCATATGTTATAGGAAGTAGGAATGTTCCCTAGGGACAGTAGGGAGAGTATTTTTATTTTGGATGGAATAAGAGATTTTAGTAAGAAAATGAGATTTCCAAGGTTTAGGAAGGGTATTCCTAGGGTAATAAGAAGAAAATCCACTTTATATCTAGCCCAACAAAATGAAACTTTTGGAATTGAAAAGTTGAAAAATATAATTGTTGATATGTTTGAGAAAGTAAGTATTGGGTTTTTGAAAGAAAAAAAAGTGGCATGAAATTTAAATTTGTTTTCATATGATGTAAATTTTGTTAAAAGTGAAATTCTTTTTTGAAAAATTATAGAGCATATGTAGATCGCTAGTTTCTTTTGTAGGTAAACAAAGATTTCAAATATAAAAACCTAGAGTGTGTTAAGTGTCGAAAATGTAGGTTGCAACATTTATTATTGTAATAGATGTCTTCATGAAAAATATAAGAAGTGTAGAATATGACTCTATTGTTATAGTAGGTGACTTCCAAAGGAAATCTTTTTACATAGCATATGAGATTTATTAATATTTATTTTAATTGAATCCATATACTAGTATTTTTGGGTTGTAGTACAGGTGTTTTATGCAACATCTGTTTTGACCCAAATAAAAGTGTGTTTTGAAGATAATTTCTTAGTATAGAAATAAAGCGGTTTGTAAGTACACTTATTATTTAAGTAAGTATATGGAAATGTTTCTAGTTATGAAAATATTAAAATAGTTTTGAAAATGAGTTCTTTTGAAAAAAAGATGTAACTTAAATATTAGGAGATTAATAAATTTCGTAGGAAATGTCTATTGCAAGTGAATATAGATTACAATTTAATCTATTGAAATGAAATGAATAATAATATAATTTTCTATGAAACCAAATCACAAATGAATATGTTCTGTGCAATTTATAAAGATTACGTGAAAGAGATGTACAAGGTATGGAAAGCACCATATTTTGTACAGCCTATTTCGATAAAATATAAAATAAGTTCATTGTAATTTCAGAAAAATATGAAATCCTCTTTTCAAGGATTCATAGAAGGTTAAACGTTAATAGTTTCTCATAAGAGAAAGTAGTTCCAATACATTAAAGTATAAAACCATTAAGTGTGATAAGAAGTGTATTAATTAGAGACGGTGTTAACTGGGAGGTGTTTGCACCAAAATTGGTCACAAACACCCAATTGTCGAGGAAAGCACCCGTTCACAATCACAGATCACGGATAGCAAGTATGTATAAAATATAAATATGAAGAATACTCAAATTTTAAAAGGAAAGTAATAAAAACGCAAGATTTATAGTGGTTCGGCGTTGTAGCCTACGTCCACTTTGAAGAGTTGTTCTTTTATTGATTATAATTTGTTGGTTACAGAGGTTTACAAAAATATAACCGAGTTACAACAATGATTCTAGCAGAGAATCAATGTAGAAGAGCCCAAAGATCCCTTCTCTAAAGCTCTTGGACTCCTAATTATAGGTGTAGGCCGCAAATATCTTGTCCAGATCTTGGAAGACTCCTTCTCTCACGTGGGTGGGCCTACGTGATCGATCCCCTGACATTTTGACTCAATTCATGATCGATACATATAAAATTTGTATCGATCCAAAATTGCCCTTTTGGGTTAGGATCGAACATGGACATTCTTGAGGTTGTACGCAAGATCCTGTGAAAATTTGGTGACATTTGGACTTGTAGATTGTGAGATATGATCGATGCAAGTTTGGATTTTCAATGTGTAGCCGAGCTCGTATCCATACGTTTGTATCACTCTCGTTCGCATCCATAGGATGCATATGATTTCTAGATGACGTCATGCTATCTTTTAGGATCGATCCATTTTTCATGCCGATGATTACTTCCTCGCTCGAACACGCTTACTTCATATCGCTTCAGTGTAGCCTCCTTCATAGCATACCTTTTGTATCCATCATGTGCATTGTCTTTTGTATCGATCACGTATTCTTTTCGTATCGATGCTGGCATATAGCCTTCGTATCGATCACTTGATGTTGGTGTGACGACCCAGAATTTTTTAGCATTAGAAATTGTAATATTTAATTGATTTTAAATATTTAAAAGTTAATTTTTAACTTGAATTCAAATATCACTATTTATTTGATAATTAAATTATTGAATTAAATAATTTGAAGTTGGGTAAAATGTTGAATCTGGAGTTTTAAGCCTGTTAAAAATAATTTGAAGGCTTATAAAATTTATATTGATAATACTGAAGATAATAAAAGTGTTAAAATTTAATTTAACAGTGATTTGTTCAGTTTTAAAATTTCATTGTGTAAATTGAATTCAAAAATAGCCGTCTGAGGTACAGTCTCGGAATTCAATGAAACCAGTTCCATTGGATCCGTAATATTGTATTATTATCGGATTTCAATTTTCGTAGTAATCGGAATTGTGGTGTGAGCGTACGATATATAAACGCGCTGAAAATTTAATTTATAATAGTCGATTTAAATTGAAATTTGAAATTAAATTAATACATTGTTTAACCAGTCAACCTTCAGCCGAAATAATTTCACGTCAGCTTTCTCTTTCGTCACTGTAGTAAGGCAAGCTTCTCGCACAAGGTATTTTCCTTCTTTTTATAATTTGCCGAGCCTTCTTTCTCAATTCTCGTTCAAGAATAATAAATGGCCGAGCAAATTAACCTTCCCAAATCTTTTTTCCCCAAATCAATTCGTTCAAACCAATTAAAAAAATGGCAGACAAGAAATCGCGAAATTCCTTTTTTGTTTTCCTTCTTTTCAAAACCGAGTCGAATCTCAACCTTGCCGTGATTGTTTCTAGAACTCGATGCACGCGCGTTGAAGAAGTTATGGGGTGGAAAGGCAAGAGGCTAGCCGCGATGTCGAGAAGGTCGAGTTCAAGCCGTGTTCTGGCGACGAGATGAATTCGAGCTATAGCCTTGGGGTCTCGAGTTTTTACGCGTCGCAAGCGGGATGGTGGGTTTCGAAGTAGGGGTTTCCTTGGGTCTTGTCGCCGCGTTTCGATTGGAAGCGATCGTGTAGGGTAGGGATCGAGGCTTCAGGGTTTGCCTCGTAGGTGGCTGCATTCATTCACGATGGATGGAGAGGAAGCGGAGTGTTTTACAGTAGTGGTATAGTTTTATTTAAATTAATGAATGATTCATGCAGAAAATAAATAAAATTTACAGTAGGGTATTTAATTCATTTATTTCGATTTTACTTAGCTAAATTTATATATGGATTGAAAAATAATTGCAGTTTTGTTTTAACATATATACAGAAATAAAATATTAACCGAAATTTTCTCTCCATTTGAGTTAATACAGATACGCAGAAATTTTGAATGTTTGAATTAGAACGATATAAAAAAAAAATGCAGTAGATCGTGAACTATATATGTGGATATGATTTTAGATAAGGTTTTGGAAAAAGAGAGGTATTTAAATGTGAGGAGTTTATATAAAAAAAATAGATTGTTAAATCTATATAGATTATTTTATAAGAATATATAGTTTTACTCACTAGTCTATTTTAAAATGTATTGTAGTGATTAAATTGTTTAATCTGTTTATTTAATTATTTTAGATACTAAAGATTTCAAAGGGAAATTAGTTAAATCAAATTACAAGTTAAAATCAGATATGTAAATGGTGATAAATTGTTTGATAATTCAAATAGTAATAAATTATGAATTGTTTATACAAGGTCAAAATCGTGAAGAGAATAAGCAGGAATGGAAGTGGATTGCAAAATAAAATCAAAGGTGAGTTAATCTCACTCGGCTGAATTTAAAATTAAATTTAAATAGTCAAATTTAAACAATTGATTGATTGATTGATTTAATTTGGTGTGTTATATATAGTAGTATATAGTATTTCTTGGAATGTTTGATTTTCCGCATTAAATAGCGGATGATTTTATATTTGAAACCCATATACCGTGATACTCCACCTCGAAGTGGAATTGGTGTTTTACGTTGTGCTAACGTCTGTGGATGCAGGAAAAACAGGTTGGAGGGATCCAACTGGATCCCTCAACATTTGTTTAAATTATTTAATACCCTCTGTTGTGATTATTTGATATTCTATGATGAATTATATTGAAATATTGAATGCTATGGTTTGATTGGATATAATTGGGTATAATGAATTACCAAAAATATATAAATTGGATTTTGGAAAGAAAATAAAAGAAGTGAATTTGTAAGTAAAATAATTATAGAAAATTTGAATAAATTTAAGAATGAATTAGAAAAGAAATAAAGTGACTTTAAAATTCTAATAAATAAATCTCGAGTATGGAAAGGAAAATTTTGAATAAACAGGAAGTTAATAAATTTTAAACTTCAATGTTATTATTTAAAAGAACAAAGCACTTATATTAAA
Source organism: Allium cepa (assembly GCA_030765085.1). NCBI lineage: Eukaryota > Viridiplantae > Streptophyta > Magnoliopsida > Asparagales > Amaryllidaceae > Allium > Allium cepa. The sequence continues at coordinate 70,156,075 of CM060938.1, read as the reverse complement.
TTTAAGATTTAAATTTTGAAAAGAATAAAGAAGAAATTGGGAAAATATGAAATTTGTATATTTCTGTTAAAAGTTTTAAAATCAAATGGGAAATAATAATAATAATAATAACAATAAAGTCCATAATTAACAAATTTTGAAATGAATTGAGTAAGTAAAGAAGTGTATTTCAAATGGAATAAATTGAAAATCAATTTGGAAAATTGATTTAAGTGATTGATATTGGAAATTCTCCCTAGATAACCAAGTATGTTTTCAAAGTAAATTTTTAAATATAAATTGAAATTTTTAAGTTGTTTTAAAAAGCAAGTTTTGGATAATTTATTATTTCTTAATAATTAAATTCTAAAAGTAAGTATTTCCTTTAATCTATTACAACAGTAATTATTTAAAGAGTGACTTAGTATTTTGTTTTTAAAAGTGAAAATCTAGTTTTATATTTTATTAAGTAACTTTATTTTCAAATATTCATATAGTATGCATTTTTAACAAATTGTTGAAGTAGTTTTAACATAAATGTTTTAAAGTATCTTTTAAAGTAAAGTGTTTTAAATTATTTTAAAAATCTAGTTTTGTGCTTGGTGATCCCAGAGGAGACAGAAAAATATTTGGGAAAGTTTATTTTGAAAAAGAAAGATGGTTTGAAACTGTTTTCAAAGGGTTGAAAATAGAAGCGTGTCTTGTGAAGATATTTTGAGATTAATAAATAATTTGGGAAATTATTTATTGTTGGATGGATGTTTGTGAATGTTAATTGATAGTTAAATAACCGACTATGACAAATGCATTGATCGTTTCGAAGAGACCGGGATCGAGATTTATTTCTCGAAAACCACTTCGCTCCGGTTTGTACGTTTTCGTGGAAAACGAGTTTGGATTCGAAGATGGAGCAGTGAAGTGCAAGGGATAGTCGCTACTAATCCTGAGGATATTTCCAAAATGGATGTAGTAAGTGCCTTCGGTTCCGTTCGAACCTGGGATGGACTTGTATGGATGAATGCTTTCGAAACATCGTCAGGTGGACGATGAGCATTATAAGGGATATGTTCTAAAAAGGTAACGCTTAGCTTCGAGCGTCATCAACCGGGAATGACTGAAAATCAGGGGTTATGCAGCAAAGCTTCGTGGGTAGCCTCCACTTGAGGGTGAGATCTTCCCTGTCTAGATGTCCCTTTTTATTTCGGCTTGGTGAGCGGTTGCTGATCCCAACCGCGGGGTGATCTTGCTCGGGACTGTTCAATAAGGGATGGTTTCGGCCTTGTGTTGCAGGGGACTTAGGGTGGGTCCTCGGTACGCTGATCTAGACCAGGTACTGTGACAGATGGTACCCCAGTGCCTAGTCATTAGTTGGAAATCCATTTTCCCTACGCGCCCGTACAATTTTGATTGTGCCCAACTATTGCTGAAACGTGAGATGCAAGCATTTCAGCTAGATTCTATTTTACTTTCTATAGACACTATTATAATATCAGAGGATTTTAATAAAAAAGTGTTTTAGCTATCGTAAGGTAAAAACCCGACATGTTTATTTGTGACCTGGTCTTACGAGATGCTTTTGTTTTCAAAGGATATTTGAAACTTTAATCATCAATTGAGTGTGAAATTTCAAGCTGGTATTGAGTCGGGTGTTATTCAACTATAATTCTCGGGTCAGACCAAGTATTATAGGATACAGGATATGGTGCTGTGGAGCTCAGGAGACGAGCTGGATGATGATACGTGCTTCGTACTTGTTTTATATATATTCCGCTGTGTTGAGTAGTTGTGTATCTAGTTGTATGTTATTGATGTTGAACTGTGATTGATGTACTCTGATGATGTAATATATAAACAGGTATATTTGATTTTTGAGTAAAGATTATTTATTATCTATTATATTTTATTCTGCTACGATGGTAAGATTCTGTTGTTGTTTTCTATTTTCTCTTCTTAAACCTCTTCTTCTTTAACCAAATGGTTCGTAATTATGTGCAACTTGAGTTGATTGATGTAGAATAGTGTTGACTCAAGGAGTACGGATTTGCGGGTCGTTACACTTGGTATTAGTGCTTAGGTTTGTGATAACCTTGGCTCTGGTGGGAATCACTCATTTAAATTAGAGTCTGTAGTGCTCTAGAATGAGTTTGAGCGTATTAATAGATATGAGCGTGTATTTGTTAGTGAATATAAATTGTTTTAATATTGTGTTGATTGGTTTATTGAGTGGCATATGAACCTTCGTCGGCACAGTCTGGACAACTGTATCGAAGGGGTTTCTAAACAAATGAATAGAACAGTTCGACACGGTATTGTTTTAAATGTGGGTGAATGAAATAATTTTACCCAAAAATATATTTTGATATAAAGAAAAGTTTTTGTAAACTATTTTAGCTAATATATGGTTGATTGGATGTTAGGAAAAATGGTATTAAATTATTATCATTGTTGAGTGGAAATTTAACTAGAAATTGAAAATATAACCAAAGATTAAGGAAATAAATTCATTTATAAAATGAAATTTATAAATATGAATTATAAATGGATTTATAAATTGAAATATGAACAAATGGAAAGTTATATTAATGAATTATAGTTAAAATTGATTTAAGCAGGATTAGGAAATTTAAATCCCGAAGATTTGGAAGTATTTTGAAGATAAATAATAGCATTGTTATTTTAGGGAATTTCTGAAAGGAAATTGTTTTAAATAAAATTTTAGGAAGGGATATAGCATTGAACTCACTTCAGTCGCTCGAAAATAACTTCGGTGATGACTGCAGCATCATCGATGTTCATTTTCGAGTTTCTAAGTGATGGATTGCTGCCAAATTGATTTGTTTAGAAGAACTAGTTTATTTTTGAAATTTCAAAGAAAATTTGTTGGGGATAAAACCAGGATTGGTTTAAAATTTTGAGAAGTGTGATTTTGAGATAATGGAAGTTTCAAAATAATTTGAAACCAAAGGTCGGGTGTTTAAAATCCAGATGGGATAGGTTATAAGCTTATAATTAAGATGAATTTTAAATCAGGAAGGAAATATAAGCTTTGAATGTTGGAAATTTAAATTTAAAGTGAAAGGTTAAAAATGAACTTAACCTGGATTGGGAAATAAAAATTTAACTGGATTGAAATAAATTAAACAGTCTGAAAATAATATCCAATTGTATTCGAATTAAATTGAAATCGAATTAAGTTAAATAAATCTGAGCTTAAATAAAATTGAATTGGAATAAAAATTCAATTGAGTTATTGAATGGAATTAGATTCTTACTTTAATAAATAGAAATAAGTTGGATAAGAAATAAATTGGTTAAGGGTTGGATTGAAATAAATAAATCAGAATAACTTATAAAAGAATCAGAATTAAAAATCCATAGAATAAAATATGCTTGGATTATAAATAAGTGTAAAACTCGGGTTAAAAATAAAAGATGAATATATTCAAGACTAGAATGAATGGAAATGTGTAAAATAATAAGTTGTGACTTATAAAATTGAAAAGTGGGATAGAAAACCCAACATAAATATTTTTGATGAATTGGAAAACAAAACAAATATTCAAACTTAAAGTATAAAATAAATTAAACTTAAGAAAATTAAATAAAGAGATTTGGAGATTAAAAATCAAGTATGAAATGATGAATAGGGGAAGAATTAATTTGGAATAAAAAATTAGTTAATAAAATGTGTAAATGGGAACATAATGTAGTTAAATAGAAGCTGAATTGTGAGTTAATAATGAAATTTCAAAATAAACTCAAGTTATAAAATAAATTCGACTTGAATTGTTAGTGAAGTAAATTAAATTGACTTGTGAGTTCATAAAAGTGGATGGTAAATTGAAAACGGATAGTGGAATCAGAATTTGAGTTAATAATTAAATTTTGACTTGAGGTGTAACAAATTAAATAAATTGAAAATGTTGCCAAATAAAAAGAAAATTTGGGTAAAAGTGGTAATGGTTTGTATTGCAAATAAAATCCAGTGGAAATAAATTGGAAATGGCCTTGTAATCAAATTGAATGAGTTGAATCCAAAAATTTAAATTTTATAGTAACTAATCAAATGAAGTTGTAGATTGAAAATGAGATTTGATTGTGATAGAGATAAGTCGAATAGAAAAAAGAAAATTTTACTTGTAAAATGAAAATGAGCTTAAGTATAAAATTTGAATAAATTGAAGTAAATTAACTTAAGCTAAATAGATGGAGGAGAGTTGAACTGAAATCAACTTAAACTAGGTTTAAAGATTTTAGGTTGGGTTTAAATCAAGGGAAAATAAATTTGAATCGAATAAAAATTTGGTGAGTTACATATATTATTTAATGGAATGAAATTCTTAAATAAATAATTGTAAGCCATTTAAATTGTTAAGGAATTGAAATAACTTGACAATGAGAAAAAAAAAATCCTATCAAGTTTAATAGAAGGGTTTTAAAATAAATGCGGATAAGAAATGAAATGCAAATGAATGGATCGTGAATAAAATTTAATTAGAATGTGTTGAGCTAAATAAAATGGTTGTGAATGAATTAAAATAGAAGGAATTTGATAATAAATTGAGTTGGAATCAATTTAAAATGATCATCGGCTTAAGTGGTTATTTACTTGAATGAATATTACCAATTTACATGAGAAAAATTGGTCGTTGGACGAAAATAGAAGGGAATAAAATTCTATGAATCATTGCAAATAAATAAAATTGATTTTTAAATCAATTGGAATAATATGCGTTTGTTTAAAATTAAAAATGAATTGGATGTAAGCAAGTGGTTGTAAACCATTCAAATTGAATAAAATTGGTGGACGGATAAATTGATAACAATTGAATTAGTATCAAAACTATATAAATTGCTTACGGAAAGTGTTTAGTATGCATTGCTATTAGAATTCATGTATTTGACTATTGCAAATAAGTGAAATGTTGTCAAACTTCATATATATGGCACTTACATGTTTAAATTGAGTAAGTACAGGTACCTGGAAACCATGTGGCTGGATTTGGCTGTGCAAAATGCTAAATAAATAAGCCGATTGCTTAAAAATGCTAAATAAGGTACGCCTACGCAATAAAAATAGGAAATATGAACTGTTTTTGGTTTTTCCGACTGGGTGGGTCGATGTATATATATTTATATCTTTTGTCAAATTGCAAAAGCTCCTCCGTACAAAGGAGACTCTGCCAAAAAATTTCAAAAATTTTGAGAGTTAAAAAAATTTTGAAATTTTTTTTTAACGACAAACGTTTTCAAACTGAAAATTGAAATAAATTAGTAAATAAAACCAATTTAAAATAATGACATGAATTAGTTATAAATGAAAAATAAAATTTAAATATTCAGAGTTAAAGATAAATCGAATTCATATGGAAATGGGAGAACCAAATTGAATAGAAGTAGATATAAACTAAAGTGGTAAGGTGAAAATAAATATAAGAAACATATTAAATGCTTATACTAAACTTAAGAAAGGAATGGTGTATTCTTAATTGAAAATTGATCTACAAATATAATCTAAGTTAATATTTGAATAAATAGATATTGACACTTTGTAAGGAAGTCGATAAAATATTTTTGGAATGTTGTGACCGGATATGTGCTAAGCAGGATATGCAGGTATTATAAAAGGAAAAGGAAAATTGGTTTTGATTTCAGAAGATAAATTTGAATTGCTCGACAAAAAGGTATGTGTTTAAATTTCTATGAAATTTGATTGGGTTTTAGGATCTAGCCACTTGGCTTTTTGTTTTCTTTTAGAATTGGGAGCCCGTAGATGCCTTTTGTAGTTGTACCGAGCTAGCCGCGCAAAGGAGACGTTGGCGAAATTTTTCGAAAATTTAAGGAGTTAGAAAAATTTTGAGAAAATTTTGATAATTCAAAATTTGGTTTTAAACTGAAACTTGAATGATTGAGCAAATAGTATAGTTTGAAAACTATGGGGGAATTTGGGAAGTTAGTAAGAATGATAGTGAGTCTATAATAAAAGATATGTATGGCAAGTTGATAAAACTGTTTGGTTTTGGAAAATAGTAACGGGCATTGGACCATTCTTCCTAACTAGTAATTTCGGGGACGAAATTCTTTTAAGGGGGAAGAAATGTGATGATCCGTAATTTTTGAGCATTAGAAATTGGAATATTTAATTGATTTTAAATATTTAAAAGTTAATTTTTAACTTGAACTCAAATATCACTATTTATTTGATAATTAAATTATTGAATTAAATAATTTGAAGTTGGGTAAAATGTTGAATCTGGAGTATTAAGCCTGTTAAAAATAATTTGAAGGCTTATAAAATTTATATTGATAATATTGAAGATAATAAGTGTTAAAATTTAATTTAACAGTGATTTGTTCAATTTTAAAATTTCATCGTATAAATTGAATTTAAAAATAGCCGTCCGAGGCACAGTCTCGGAATTCAATGAAACTAGTTCCATTGGATCCGTAATATTGTATTATTATCGGATTTTAATTTTCGTAGTGATTGGAATTATGTTGTGAGTGTACGATATATAAACGCGCTGAAAATTTAATTGATAATAGTCGATTTAAATTGAAATTTGAAATTAAATTAATACATTTGTTTAACCAGTCAACCTTCAGTCGAAATAATTTCACGTCGGCTTTCTCTTCCGTCGCTGTAGCAAGGCAAGCTTCTCGCACAAGGTATTTTCCTTCTTTTTATAATTTGTCGAGCCTTCTTTCTCAATTCTCGTTCAAGAATAATAAATGGCCGAGAAAATTAACCTTCCCAAATCTTTTTTCCCTAAATCAATTCATTCAAACCAGTTTAAAAAAATGGTAGACAAGAAATCGCGAAATTCCTTTTTCGTTTTCCTTCTTTTCAAAACCGAGTCAAATCTCAACCTTGCCGTGATTGTTTCTAGAACTCGATGCACGCGCGTTGAAGAAGTTATGGGGTGGCAAGGCAAGAGGCTAGCCGCGATGTCGAGAAGGTCGAGTTCAAGCCGTGTTCTGGCGACGAGATGAATTCGAGCTATAGCCTTGGGGTCTCGAGTTTTTACGCGTCGCAAGCGGGCTGGTGGGTTTCGAAGTAGGGGTTTCCTTGGGTCTTGTCGCCGCGTTTCGATTGGAAGCGATCGTGTAGGGTAGGGATCGAGGCTTCAGGGTTTGCCTCGTAGGTGGCTGCATTCATTCACGATGGATGGAGAGGAAGCAGAGTGTTTTACAGTAGTGGTATTGTTTTATTTAAATTAATGAATGATTCATGCAGAAAATAAATAAAATTTACAGTAGGGTATTTAATTCATTTATTTCGATTTTACTTAGCTAAATTTATATATGGATTGAAAAATAATTGCAGTTTTGTTTTAACATATATACAAAAATAAAATATTAACCGAAATTTTCTCTCCATTTGAGTTAATACAGATACGCAGAAATTTTGAATGTTTGAATTAGAACGATATAAAAAAAAATACAGTAGATCGTGAACTATATATGTGGATATGATTTTAGATAAGGTTTTGGAAAAAGAGAGGTATTTAAATGTGAGGAGTTTATATAAAAAAAATAGATTGTTAAATCTATATAGATTATTTTATAAGAATATATAGTTTTACTCACTAGTCTATTTTAAAATGTATTATAGTGATTAAATTGTTTAATCTGTTTATTTAATTATTTTAGATACTAAAGATTTCAAAGGGAAATTAGTTAAATCAAATTATAAGTTAAAATCAAATATGTAAACGGTGATAAATTGTTTGATAATTCAAATAGTAATAACTTGTGAATTGTTTATACAAGGTCAAAATCGTAAAGAGAATAAGCAGGAATGGAAGTGAATTGCAAAATCAAAGGTGAGTTAATCTCACTCAGCTGAATTTAAAACTAAATTTAAATAGTCAAATTTAAACAATTGATTGATTGATTTGATTTGGTGTGTTATATATAGTAGCATATAGTATTTCTTGAAATGTTTGATTTTCCGCATTAAATAGCGGATGATTTTATATTTAAAACCCATATACCGTGATACTCCACCTCGAAGTGGAATTGGTATTTTATGTTGTGCTAACGTCTGTGGATGCAGGGAAAACAGGTTGGAGGGATCCAACTGGATCCCTCAACATATTTTTAAATATTTAATACCCTCTGTTGTGATTATTTGATATTCTATGATGAATTATATTGGAATATTGAATGATATGGTTTGATTAGATATAATTGGGTATAATGAATTACCAAAAATATATAAATTGGATTTTGGAAAGAAAATAAAAGAAGTGAATTTATAAGTAAAATAATTATAGAAAATTTGAATAAATTTAAGAACGGATTGGAAAAGAAATAAAGTGACTTTAAAATTCTAATAAATAAATCTCGAGTATGGAAAGGAAATTTTGAATAAACAGGAAGTTAATGAATTTTAAACTTCAATGTTATTGTTTAAAAGAACAAAGCACTTATATTAAATTTAAGATTTAAATTTTGGAAAGAATAAAGAAGAAATTGGGAAAATATGAAATTTGTATATTTCTGTTAAAAGTTTTAAAATCAAATGGAAAATAATAATAATAACAATAAAGTCCATAATTAACAAATTTTGAAATGAATTGAGTAAGTAAAGAAGTTTATTTCAAATGGAATAAATTGGAAATCAATTTGGAAAATTGATTTAAGTGATTGATATTGGAAATTCTCCCTGGATAACCAAGTACGTTTTCAAAGTAAATTTTTAAATATAAATTAAAGTTTTTAAGTTGTTTTAAAAAGCAAGTTTTGGATAATTTATTATTTCTAAATATTTAAATTCTAAAAGTAAGTATTTCCTTTAATCTATTATAACAGTAATTATTTAAAGAGTGACTTAGTATTTTGTTTTTAAAAGTGAAAATCTAGTTTTATATTTTATTAAGTAACTTTACTTTCAAATATTCATATAGTATGCATTTTTAACAAATTGTTGAAGTAGTTTTAACATAAATGTTTTAAAGTATCTTTTAAAGTAAAGTGTTTTAAATTATTTTAAAAATCTAGTTTTGTGCTTGGTGATCCCAGAGGAGACAGAAAAATATTTGGGAAAGTTTATTTTGAAAAAGAAAGATGGTTTGAAACTGTTTTCAAAGGGTTGAAAATATAAACATTTCTTGTGAAGATATTTTGAGATTAATAAATAATTTGGGAAATTATTCATTGTTGGATGGATGTTTGTGAATGTTAATTGATAGTTAAATAACCGACTATCAATATTAGACAAATGCATTGATCGTTTCGAAGAGACCGGGATCGAGATTTATTTCTCGAAAACCACTTCGTTCCGGTTTATACGTTTTCGTGGAAAACGAGTTTGGATTTGAAGATGGAGCAGTGAAGTGCAAGGGCTAGTCGCTACTAATCCTGAGGATATTTCCAAAATGGATGTAGTAGGAATAGTGCATTCGGTACCGTTCGAACCCGGGACGGACTTGTATGGATGAATGCTTTCAGAACATCGTCAGGTGGACGATGGGCATTCTAAGGGATATGTTCTAAAAAGGTAATGCTTAGCCTCGAGCCTCATCAACTGGGAATGACTGAAAATCAGGGGTTATGCAGCAATGCTTCGTGGGTAGCCCCCACTTGAGGGTGAGGTCATCCCTGTCTAGATATCCCTTTTTTATTTCGGCTTAGTGGGCGGTTGCTGAGCCCAACCGCGGGGTGATCTTGCTCGGGACTGTCCAGTAAGGGATGGTTCGCCTTGTGTTGTAGGGGAATTAGGGTGGGTCCTCGGTACGCTGATCTAGACCAGGTACTGTGACAGGTGGTACCCCAGTGCCTAGTCATTAGTTGGAAATCCATTTTCCCGACGCGCCCGTACGGTTTTGATTGTGCCCAACTATTGCTGAAACGTGAGATGCAAGCATTTCAGCTAGATTCTATTTTACTTTCTATATATACTATTATAATATCAGAGGATTTTAATAAAAAAGTGTTTTAGCTATCGTAAGGTAAAAACCCGACATGTTTATTTGTGGCGTGGTCTTACGAGATGCTTTTGTTTTCAAAGGATTTTTGAAACTTTAATAATCAATTGAGTGTGATTTCTCACACTGGTATTCCAGATTGACTCGGGTGTTATTTAATATAATGCTCGGGTCAGACCGAGTATTATAGGATACAGGATATGGTGCTGTGGAGCTTAGGAGACGAGCTGGATGATGATACGTACTTCGTACTTGTTTTATATATTCCCCTGTGTTGAGTAGCTGTGTATCCAGTTGTATGTTATTGATGTTGAACTGTGATTGATGTACTCTGATGATGTAATATATAAACAGATATATTTGATTTTTGAGTAAAGATTATTTATTATCTATTATATTTTATTCCGCTGCGATGGTAAGATTCTGTTGTTGTTTTCTGTTTTCTTTTTTTCTACCTCTTCTTCTTTAACCCAAATGGTTCGTAATTCTGTGCAACTTGAGTTGATTGATGTAGAATAGTGTTGACTCAAGGATTACGGATTTGCGGGTCGTTACAGTTGGTTTCATGTCTATGAAAGGTGATCGATACGAGGTGTATAACAAGTTCGTATCGATGGCCTAGGTGATCGATACGAGCACATGTTAAAATGGATCGATATGAAACAAGCGTTGATACAAGTGAATAGTCTCTGATGGATACGAAAGGGATCGAGTGCAACATGATGGGTACGAATTGCATTGATACAAAACCAGTAGGTTTTTTTTTGTTGATCGGTTGTCATGGTCACTTGGTTGCAAACTGGGTGGATTAAGTGGATGGAGACGAATGGATGTTCGCGGGATGGATACCAATGACATGGGGATGGATACGAAGGTTGATACATGGTTGTGACTTGAAGCAGTTTCCTCCTTGACCCGAAGTAAAACCTCCAGTAACTCGAAGCAAGTGATGTAGCGACTCGAAGCAATCTATAGACATGCTATCCCATCAAAGACCCGAAGCAAGCTCTATTATGACCCGAAGTTAACCTGTCTCTGACTCGAAGCAAAACGAAGGTGACTCGTAGCATACTCCAAGCAACTTGAAACAACCTGATCTTTATCGAAACCACATTTTAAACATCTTGTGGCATATGTTTATCGACCACGCTACATTCTGGCTTCATCATCATGTTTATTATTTGTGAAAATACAACTTCGATCATTATGCAGTCGAGTGGGTTAAACCCGCCTGTATGTTGCCTTGTCAAAAGGCAGTTTAGCACTTTGCCCCCAAACATGCCTTGCGATAGAAAGGTGTGTTTTATCATGCCATAAGTTGGATGTTCATATCCTATTGATGACCTATAAAGAGATTGATAATTTTATCTAATTGTGTATAGTGATCGTTCATAATTGTATGTCGTTTCGAGGCGGTATGTGACCATTCATGGTCGGATGCCATTTGAGGCGAATTTTGATTGATCAAGGTCGTGTGTCATTCGTTGCGAATTGTGACCATTCGAGGTCGGGTGCCGTTCGAGGCGGATTGTAACCGTTCGCCGTTGGTTGCCGTTCGAGGCGAATTATGACCATTCACCATCGTGTGCCATCTGACAGTTCGCGGTCGGGTGCCGTTCGAGGCGAGTTATGTGTGCCTGGGGGGGTTTAGTATCATTAATGTTAGATTTCACGTCCGAGTGAGTTTCTAAATCGTTTGTTATGGCAGTTCATCGCCATCTCAGAGCATGCCTGAGGTCCGCTCGTGATCTTGTGCATGTGTAAGTGACTTAGCCGTTATAGAATTACAAATACCAAATTTACATTCAAAATGAGTTTTACAACCAAAATTTCCAACTAAATCAAGTCCAGATGCAAAAAGTAGAAAACAAAAGCAAAACAGAGACGTCAAAGTGCAGACACCAACACTAATGTTGTTGATAGTCATCTCAGAGCATGCTTGAGAACCGTTTGTGATCCTGTACATGTTTAAGCGACTTAACCGCACTAGTGTGGAGTTTGCAACTTATTCGTCATTATTTTAATCAGTTGATGAAAAGCTGACGCCTCGATCCAGAGCCATCCTCATTTGATTCAGGTGGTTGTCGCTCCTGCTCCACCATTGTTGCTCGCCTTCTCACATACTATAATAGCATGCCTTTCTGAATATGCCCTTCTATCTCATCCCTTAAGAGTCTGCAATCATTTGTACTATGGCTGCTTAGCTCGTGGAATAAGCAGTACTTGTTTGATTTCCTCTCATTGTTGGTCCTATCCCTCCTCATTGGTCTTCGGTAGGGCATTTGCCCCTAAGTGTCTTCGTAAATTCGTTCCAAAGTCTCGTTCAACTCTAAATAAGAGGTGAATCTTGGCTAATTTCACAGTCGCTTTGACTCATCATAACTATCTTCTTCTTCTCGTTTCCCTTTATCCTTGCCTGAATCCTTTCTGGACAGATCTTCGCTTTTGACTGCATACACATCAACTCCCTCTCCTTCCTCTCACTTAGCATTTGCATCCTCTTATCACAGAAACCTTTCTGCCTCATAGTAAAACTCACCTGAGTCCACAGGTAGGTCTCTTCTCAATGAATTCTTGAACTCTATTCCATCAACTATGCCAAATATGGCTGCCATCAAAACCATGGATGGGTCTAGTCGATCCACCGATGCTGCCGCTGTATTGAATAGTGTTAAAAAACTCCTCAAAGACTCCTTGGTTCTCTGCTTCAATGCTGTCAAACTCATTACGTTCTAGGGCCTTAATATATGAACTCTGAACTGCCTCATGAACTTTTCAATCAATACGGTCCACATTCCAATTGAACGGCTTTCCAATTGCCTGAACTATAATGCTGCTATGTTTATCAAATATAGCAGGAAGCATCGGGCCATGACTTCCTCTGATGCCCCCAGTACTTCAATATGTCGCATATACCTCATCGGATGAATAGAAGGATCCGTCCTCCCATCGTACGTCTCTAGTGCTGATTGCTTGAATTCAGGTGGGTTCCTAGCGTACCTGATTGTGAGAGCAAAGGGGCTCCTGTTCACATCTTCTAGATCTCTATTCGTTAATCCGCCTCTCATGGCTTGTCCGACCATCTCCGCCAATCTGTCATTATCGCCAAGCCGTAGTCCTTGTCCGTTGCCTTCGATCTGCCCCCTGAATTCACGAGGGAATCTCGAAATCTGCCCTCCCAGATGGGCATTCATTCCTCTATCAACGCCATATTGCACAGTTCCAGCTAGTACCTTCCTGAGGTTGGATCAGCATGCTCCTGGGGAGTGCCCTCAAGCTCAGGGCCTACTACGGATGGTCCTGCTCTATCCGATTGCTTATTGGGTCCTTTTGGTCTAGCTCCGGGGATCTGGACTCCAGCTGGTCCTGCTGTTCCAGCCTGTCCAAACTGTCAGAGAATATTCTACATCATCTTCTTCCGTCTTTTCAACAATTCTTCATGCATAGCCTCCATCATCATCTCCATCTCATCTCTGGTGATGAAGGTCCAAGTCTGATTAGCTCCTAAGGATGCTTCTTGGCTTCCTTTATGCTGACTTCTCTCCGCTCTTTGTCTCCTTGTTGGTTGCTTCATCATAGCTTTTCAAATCAAGTCTTCAAGCCTTTAGATCCAAAATCCAAGTTGTAGAATCCTCGAGTGCTAGCATTCTCAGTGAAAGCACCAAAATGTTTGTGCCAAAATTGGTCACAAATACCCAATTGCCAATGAAAGCACCCGTTCACTTTCACGGATCACGGATAGCAAGTATGTAGAGAATATAAATATAAAGAACACTCGGAATTTAAAAGGAAAGCAGTAGAAACACAAGATATATAATGGTTCGGCGTTGTAGCCTACGTCCACTTTGAAGAGTTGTTGTTTTATTGATTATGACTCACTAGTTACATAGGTTTACGACAACATAACCGAGTTAGAACAATGATTCGATAGAGTATCGGCGTAGAAGAGCCAAAAGATCCCTTTTTTGAAACACTTGACTGCTATTTATATGTTTGTAGGCAGCAAATATCTCATCCAAATCTTAGAAGACTCCTTCTCTTATGTAGGTGGGCCCACATGATCGATCCCTTGACATTTCGACTCGATCCATGATCGATACGTACCAAATTCGTATCGATCCAAAATTTCTCCTTTAGGGTTGGGATCGATCATGGACACTCTTAAGGTTGTATGCAAGCTCCTATGAAAATTTGATGGCATTTGGACTTTTAGATTATGAGATATGATCGATGCAAATTTGGATCTTCAATGTGTAGCCGAGCTCGTATCGATACGTTCGTATCACTCTCGTTCATATCTATAAGATGCACGTGATTGCTAGATGACGCAGTGCTATCTTTTAGGATAGATCCACTTTTTATGCCGAGTTGACTACTTCCTCACTCGAACACGCTTACTTCGTATCGCTTGAGTGTAACCTCCTTCGTAACATACATTTCGTATCCATCATGTGCGTTGTCTTTTGTATCGATCACGTATTCTTTTCATATCGATGCTGCCGTATAGCCTTGGTATCGATCACTTGATGTTGGTTTTGTATTGGTGAAAAGCTATCGATACGAGGTGCATAACAATTTCGTATCGATGGCCGAGGTGATCGATACAAGGCATATGTTAAATAGGATCGATACAAACATGCGTTGATACAAGTTAATAGTCTCTGGTAGATACGAAAGGGATCGAGTGCAACATGATAGGTATGAATTGCATTGATACAAAACCAGTAAGGTTTTGGTTTGTTGATCGGTTGCTATGGTGGTTGCGAACCGGTTGGCTTAAGTGGATGGACACGAATGGATGTTTGCGGGATGGATACGAATGACATGGGCATGGATACGAAGGTCGATACGTGGCTGTGATTCAAAGCAGTTGCCTCTTTGACCCGAAGTAAACGCTCTAGTGACTCGAAGCAAGTGATGTAGTGACTGGAAGCAATCTGTAAACATTCTACCCCATCAAAGACCTGAAGCAAGCTCTTCTATGACCCAAAGTAAACCTGTCTCTGACTCGAAGCAAACATGAAGGTGACCCAGAGCAGACTCCAAGCAACTTGAAACAACCTGATCTTTGTCGAAACCACATTTTAAACATCTTGCGGTGTTTGTTTTCCAACCATGCTATATTCTAGCTTCATCATCATGTTTATTATCTGTGAAAATCCAACTTTGATCATTATGTAGTCGAGTGGGTTAAACCTGCCTGTATGTTGCCTTGTCAAAAAGGCGGGTTAATAGGAGGGATATTATAGAGAACCTTAGTAGGAAAGCTAAGCAATGAAAATTTCATGTTTTTTCATTGATTATGCGCATTGGTTGTTTTCCTTTGTAGAAAGTCCCCTTTTGTATTAAGTTAGAAACTCCTCCAAGGCTAGGTAATTGGAAGAGTAGGAAAGTTAAGAGATTTTTGATAAAATATTTGTTCTTATCTACTCCAGTTTTTGTAAATTTGAAAATTTATGAAAAGAAGATGTTTTGAATGCATATGAGGACATTTTTAGAAGTCAAGAAAAAACGTTTTAAGGACAAGCAATACATTTTTTAAAGTAAAATGGTTTGGTGAAAATGAAAAGTTTTTGGAAGAGAAAAACTTAGTAAACAGTTAAATTTAAAAATCGAAAATTCTATTTATGGAAAGCTGTAAAGGTTTATAAAAGGAAAAGAGGATTAAATTTTTGAACTTAGAATTTGTAGGTTCTCCCCTCTAGGTTTAGGGAATAATTTATATTCAAAGAGCTATAAAGATGCAAGTCTAGAAAGATAAGATGTTAAGTAATCAAGTACCTTTGAATTTAATAGAAACTTCAAAGTAACACTTTTAAAAGCAAGAATTTTGGGATTTGATGTTTCAAAAATTTAGAAGCTTTAATTTTTGAAATGAAATGATAAATACCAAACCAAATTTTTAAATATGAATTAGATAGGAATCATTTCCTAGGTGTGACGGGAAAAGAATAAGGCTATGTAGGAGATATCAGTGATTGCTTTTAGTAGTAGTAATAAAAGTTCCTGTAAAGTGTATAGGACACTAGTGAGAACCTAGGAATGTTGCTTCATGTGTGTAGATTATAGAAGAATAATGAACTGATATTATTAAGATAGTAAGACACACGTGGTTGGGATAGGTAGACCTTAGTTGGGGGAAAAAGAAAGGTGAAGGTAAAGAGAAAATTTCCCCAAAGCTTAGTTGTCTTTTTAGATAGAGACCGCATAGATTGAAATCTTTATTCGTTGTAGTAAATGAAACTTGGTTATACCATTTTGAGTATGAAATGGAAGAAATGAATAGATCTTATACATCGTGAGTAATACAGCGTAAGTTAGTAACGAGTAATAGGCGGCAGAAGAACCATATGAATTACTTGGATTCCTAGAGTAGGACCATTCCGTGTCAGAGTTGACATGGTTCTAGACCTCTTAGCCCTAGATGATAGCTGTGTTTAGCTGCTATATTTACCTATCTAGCATCGCTTTGTAGTAGTAGTATTTGTTTTCTCTTTTAGTTATGAGATTGTATTCTTATGTAAGCATTTAGTTCCTATTGTAGTAAATCAGTAATGATTAGTATAGTGCTTCTTTTTTGTGATGTTCACAAGAAGAGAATAAAAACATAGAATGTAAATAGTAAAAGAAAACTAAAAGCCAAAAAGAGTAACTAAAAGAAAAACACTAAATTTAAAGAAAGCACCAGAGGCGTCAATAGAAAAATTTAAAAAGAATTTTTTTATTGTTTGAACCGTGTTTAGGAAAGCAAATAGAGATTTTTATAGAATAGATGCATAAGTTTCAAGTACGAAGAAAGAGGTTCACAAAAGTAAAACGGTAAATGTGAGGTTTTCCTTTTTCTACCTTATTCCTGACATAAGAAATTGAGTTTGGAAAAAAATAGATTTTTGTGAAATTCGAATATTAAAAGTTATATGGTAGTATTTGGATGTAAAATTCGTTGAACTACGTCCCTACTCAGTAGGAGTGTTGGAGAAATTGTATGAAAAACATTTTGAGTTTTCAAAAGATTGCATTCATATAAAAATTGCAAGTATATTTAGGATGTGTGCATCATATTTTAAAAAGGAGTTTTTGAAGAAGAAAAGTATTCATATATGAGGTACCACTTAGAAATTCATATACATGCATATATTTTATGTTGAATGACACTTTGCACAAGGTATGGATGGTTGTAAAAATTGGATGTACACAAAATGGATGTGATTGATGTGAAAAATTACATAGTGTTACCCTGATCGAATTTCGGGGACGAAATTTCCTAAAGGGTGGACGAATGTAACACCCCGCATTTTTAAATAATTAAATAACCAAAATAATTATAAATAGTGAAAGTGTCTCAGAATTTATACCATTCTGTTAGTGGCGATTTCTGATTAATTTACATATATAATATGCCTTGAACGGACTTCGTATGAAAAATTATTGGTGTTCAAAGTTTCGTATCAAAAAATAATTATACGTGTAAATGTTTGTGAATATATTTGTTTATAAATATATGCGCATATAAATTCCAGAAATAATGCACGTTTGAATTTCAAAATAGACGTGGATCATAAAGGAAATTAATTGACATCAGCAATTGGAGGTAATTAATTAACATTAGCAGGTAATGTTAATCAAATCAGAGGAAATTAATTTACATTAATTAGCAATGTTTGAATTTCAAAATAAACATGTGTTATAAATGGAATTAAATTTGCAATTTTTGGGAAATAATTAGAATGAGTAGGCAATGGTTAAAAGTTAACGTTTAATAATTTGATTTTCGTGCAATCTCGAGCGTTGTTTTCTGGATCCAACGATTCGCAACAAGTCTGTGACGTGGTTGTACCAGATTCAATCCTAAAATCTGACGGTCCGAGATCCCTAAGATCACTATAAATAGAACCATAGGCCTTACTATTTTCTCACAATCAGATTTTCTTGCAATTGGGTTCATTGCCTGAGTCTGAACCCTAAATAGAAAATATTTCCGGGAGAAGACCTTTTTAATAAAATTATTAGATGCTGTGGAAGGGGATCTAGGAAGGCCATGGAGCAAAGCTAAGAACGACAAGTGAGTGGATTTAAATTACATCTCTTTATGTTTATGATATAATATCGTTAAATTCCCGTTAGATATTTAACTCAACATTTATTTCAGTAATTAGTTATGCTAATTAATTATGTTGGAACTGTAAATTTTATAAGAAAAGTGTGCTTATATTTAAATATTATTTATATGGAAAAAAAAGAAAGGAATCCAATTAAATATAAGTAATTTTAGGTTTAAAAAATTATAGAGAAAGATATAAGCCTAAAAGTGAGAAATTTACATTAAATTATGTTAAAATTCGAGGAATGAAATAAAAAGGGGAAACCTAATATCTTGATTTAGAAGTTAACAATAGATTAGTTGGTTGGTTTAGAAAATGGAATACATTTCCATGGTTTAATATTGTAAGAATAACGATAAACGTAATTATAAGAATAAAAGCAAGAAAAATGGAATTAATGCAAAATAGAGACACTATTGTATTTTGCGTTACCCAATAATTAAAGAAACAATAAAAGAAATATCTTACAGTTTCGGGTTATTTTTTATAGCATTATTTAGTATTAAAATATGGAAATGGATTTTTAGTATAGTTTTTGTAGCCCACCAAATAAAATAGAACTACTTTCTAGAATAAATAAGAATAACGTGAAGCGTTAAGAAATTAAAAAAGTGGAAACAATCATGTTAAATATTTGACAAGACCAGAAACAACAAATAGAAAACGTGACTAGATCTACATTTACTGTGCAGACAATAGAATAAAAGGTAAAGTAGTTATTATGACAAGTAACTTATGACAGTTGGACATAGTCGCAAGTTGAGACTGTCATTTAATATAAGAGAACTAGAGAAAATTTAGTATCATAATAAAAAAGACCAGGCTAGGATAGAAAAGAGACATTTGCAATTACATTTATAACATGTAGGTTATAAAAGAAAGAAAAGAATACAAAAGTAACAATTGCAAGTATAATTGTAACACGTAGGTTATAATTAAAAAGAAAGAATAGAATAGGCTTATTTTATCAAATTTAGATCTTGGATTAAGTTAATAAGAAAAATAATAGAAGTGTCCCGTATCGACAGCATTCCCTTTCAGATCTAGGACTGATGGTCTCACACATAAGTGGAGCTGGGCAAGCTGATTAGGGTAAATAAGTAGCTATCAGAATAAGAGAAGTAAACTAAACACATAATAAAAGATTAGGCGTAAGGTCTAATAAAATGGTAGGGTGCGTTTGGAGTAGCCCAAAGAGAATCTGGATAAAGAGCCTAACAAAATAGTTCATCGCAGATTTTTGGTACAGAAAGAGCACGTCCAACTTAGTTAGTTTGGGTTAGAAGGAAGTATAAGACTTCAACGGGACATGAGGATACTCTAGGATGACCCTTTGGGGTAGGCCTAACGAAAATGCACCGCCAGAGGAAGGTCTGTAGGTGCTCCATCAAGAAAGTATGCCTTGACTGCTTTTGCGTTGTAGGCCTAACAAAGCGGACTTTTGTAGGCAGTCAAAAGATTGATGATGGAGTAGGATATTCGTATGACACCATACTTTGGGTGGCAGGTAGGTTATAGTGGGAAGGACCCAAAAGGATAGTCGCATGCCGAGATCAAGCCATCATCAGTCAGTGCAATTTCGAGAAAGACTAGAGTTAAACCAACATGTCAATGATTCTTTCATTATCGAGACATTGGATGAGGGGCATATCCAATTGAATGTTTAGATTGTTTGCTGTAGGGCACAACCACTTAGCTCTTGAAAGGTCTTTTGATTAGTTGAGTGGTGGCTGCATGGGGCCATAGCCATGATGAGAAAAAAGACAGACCAAGTAGAATATCTGTATTGTAGGCCTAACGAAGCGCACCTTTACAGATATAGAAAATCTCTGACAGAGTTCTGTACAAGCTAGACCTTATTGGCGGAATTTAGGTAATAGACAGAATGATTAAGTGTAGTTTTCAAGGTATGCACTAGGTGGTACATTATGGATGCTTGAGCACTAGTATAAGCTAGTGCGGATGTAGTTTCACTTTTTCTTAGTAGACGATGGAACATCTGTATTGTAGGCCTCACGAAGTTGTCCTTTACATATGTAGTTATAATACGCTCTAGAAGCAAGATGATAGAGTCCTTTTCGAGGAGGATACAGAAAGTACTATAGGTGGTACCTAGGACCGATGCGGTCTTTGGACATGTAGCTACCTATATATTGGTTATTAGGTCTTAATCTACTAGGGAATAGATGGATACGATTCACGCACAGAGGCGAGGGTAATAAACCCAATAAATCTAATATAATAGAAAATGAAAATAAAAGGTATATTTAGAATTATGCTTAGAAGTGTATAATTTGTTCATTCACCGGAACTTTAGTTTTGACCCCCTCCTCGTAACATCCCACGGGTTAGATAGAAGGTAAAAAAATTCCAGCTTTATTGTGCTTGTTTAGAAAGTGTTATTACCTTGGTGAGTATTTACTTACTATTATATTTTTCATCAGTTCCGCAGTAAGATATTTATTTAAGCTTTGACATTTATCTTTGCTTATTTGCAGGGTATTAAATACCCAACTCGGGCTTCAATGGGCTTAAATTTTAGCCTTTTTCAAAAAATCTGGACCCACTGAAATTCGAGTTGTTATACTTTATCCTAATTAAAAGATGTAATATCAATTAATGCAATATTAATTTGTTTCCCCTTATCATATTTAAAAGGTTAAATGCCAATCAATTCAATGTATATATTTCAAATTAAATGGTGGCTATAAATTTTCAATTTATTGATACTAACATATTTATAACTTCTATTGTCGTTGCTAAACAGTTGTAACATTCATTGCATTAACAAAAGACATCCATCACTTACCAATTAATTGTTTTACCTTATTCCGTTATTTGAAATCAACTTGGTATGTTACTAATTAAATCACGCATTTTATTTTCCTTAAATAAATTGCATTTTATCATTGCTTACAATTTCCTTTATTATCCAATTCATGCCATTAACTACGTATTCAATTCTCATCTAATTACATTCAAACCCATGTTATCATCCTTATTATTCAATCAACAAAACCCTATGAATTATATTAACATAAGTTTACATTTTATTACATTCACTATTTTACTGTTAACATCTTTTACCATATTAACTGCAATAATTAATTACATAAATTTTCGTTGATTTCCAAATTAATTCCAAAAATATTAAATAATGAGACGATAAATGAATAATTGCTACTTTTAAGTAATTTTATCATATATAATAAATTTATTATTTACAAACAAAGATTATAACTACATACCACATCACTAATTCATATTCTGTACTATCCAATTTCAATCAATTACCTACAATCTCACCATTACATGCATCATTTAATTTATTTCATTATTTACAATTATAACCAAATTAACCTAAAATTTATTTCAATTGATTGATATTGCATTAAATAGTTATTAATAGCATGCAAACAACATTATTAAATCATATTCTAATTATTTCCTCAATAATAAATCATAAATTTTAATTTCTTACAATATTAAATTTCAAAATCTTATTTAATTTAATAGTTTTAATAATCGAAATTTATAGGTCGTTACATAAAATTTCCAAGGTGTTACATTTGATTTTTCAAATTTTTTACCCATGGGAAGTTTGATTTCCCATGATTTATTACCATGTATAACTTAATTTTCCAACAGGTTATAGCGTTAGGAGTTTTGTCATGAAAATCCTTTAAGCAATATCTGCAAACAACGTTGAAGCTTTGGAATATATTAATTGTCAGGATATAGATGTTTTGTGTAGTAAATAGATAAATAATACGTCATTTATGTGTTCGTTGAAATAAGTTTCTGGTTCGTCTTATGTTATAGGAGGCGGTTGTTCTTATTCAAAGAAATACGTAAATGCGTTTTTTTCTTATGGTGAGAATTTCTTTTTTATGTCTGATCTTCGTATCATACCCACACTTGGGTTTCAACAAGGTTTTACATTCCGGAGGAACATTGGGAATTTGGCCATCTCGTTCCAATTTCGGCGAATGTCGGAACAGAATCTGGTCGAGAATCTGATTTCGGCCACGTAACATAAAAAATCCTCAATTTTGAGTAACAAACAAAAAATTAAACTAGAGAAAGAAAGAATAAAATCAACAACGAAATCGTAAAAGGAAAACCTAAAATCACTTATATTATCCCGTTATTGACTTTTATATGTTAATTCTAAGAAGCAATTCGATTTTCACGCTTCGGATCATTGAGTAGGTCGATGCTGATCTCATAATATAGATCTAGGGCGTAAGATTGCTTGTATTGAAGAAAGGAAATAGAAATAGGTAACATGATAAAAAGAGCTTTTGATTTTAACTTGTATGTCTTCTGTGTTGATTAGGGCAGATGTTAGGTTTCGATGGTTGCTCTTTATATAAAATGACCATGTATTATAAGTACTTGGTATGTGAATTATAAAAGAACTACATAAATTGATTTGAACTGATAATTTGTGCAAAATTATTTTGTATATTAATTTGGGTTAACAAAATAGTTTGTATAAATTTTGTATTAATCTATTCATACAGAAATATAGCGGACTTCATATATTGGAATTGAACTGGAATTTTCAGAGTTTTCGAAACGGAAACGAAATTTTAAAGATTTCGAATGGCCAGAGCAGTTTCAAAAAGGGGATTTTAATCGTTGGTTTCAACATATGCAAAGCTTTGTGTTGCGTCTTTCGCTAGAGGCCCTTGTCGCTCTTGCGATGCATGATTATAATCTTCTATACATATTAAGGTTCAACATTCACATTATTGACTTCAGCATGAGCAACGAAGGTGTAGATGATTGTCGTAATTTGTTGCTTCATAATATATTGATTAAACATTGGAGTTCATCAATGCATTTAGTTTTATCTTATCCAACTCAGAGCAATTAAGCTCAATATCACCAACCATCTCTAAAGCACTGGAAGTTCCACTTAGCTAAAAAGGAAGACATGAGAAAAGGCAGGATGTGAATCAGTGCATTTTATATTGTATAAAGAGGAGATAATATGTTTCATTGCTAACAACATAAAGTTCTAAATGTGCTCAAGAAATGAAAGCAACTAATCTAATTAAAGGTCGTTTCAGTATTAATCAATGAGTTGCTAATACCAACACTCATACCGATCCATCAAGATAGAAGGAGTTGGACTATGCACATGAACTTAGTAGTCATGTCCCTTATTTCAAAGTTCCTGCTTTTTATCAAACCTTTAGTTTGAGAAGATGATGTTGAGCACGAATAAAAAGTTTAAGTTTAATGTTAGATTTGGATTTAAGGTTATGGAATGTAGTTGAGGCTTATGAAGCTGGGAGGAAGAAAAAAGAAAGAGAAATAAGGAAATAGTCGGATGGTCTATAGGTCTCCAATTAGTAATTTTTCTTAAAATGTTACAATTTTGAGTTTAAACTATTCATGTGCATGAACGCACTTTTATAAGTTTTGAAAGTAAGCATGTGCATTTCAAATATACCACCTTTGTATTTATAACCGCTTGGAAACAAAATATACATTTGCATTTCGTTTGAATTCATAACAGGTTAGAAAATTTATTTTTCCCACGTGAAAATTTTGTGAAGAAACTAGGATGACAGTGGGCCCTGAGTCTTCATAGAATTGTAGAAAGGATGAGGGACTCTTCAATATTCCAGCCTTTCTACTACCTTGTACCACGGCATATTCGCAACACATGCCACTTTCCATATGTATGCATCAACTTTCCATTTCTAAACAGCTACGTGTTTTAATTGACCTGAATACACATATTTTCCTTAAATTGAGGAATAAAAAGGCAAAAAAAAAAAAAAAAGGGGATATGTGGGGTACAAGTGACTTGTGCCAAATTTGCTCACGAAAACACTAGAGGAGCGCTAGTATATTCAACGGAACGTGGGCTCCATTCTCTTCTCGTCCAAAATCCAAACTCTTCTTCTTCATTTATTATTATTATAAAAATGTTCTCGTGCCACACTTCAAATTCTTCTAAAACCACTACTTTCCGCAGAAATGTTCCGAGATTGCGGCTTCAGGTTACCATGCTTCTCCCGTCACCGCGGTGAAGCGGACCACACGCTGAATCCAGTGCTGTTAGTGACCGGAATGGGCGGGTCGATTCTGAACGCGAGGAAGAAGAATACCGGGTTTCAGTTTCGAGTTTGGGTTCGGGTTCTGTTTTCCAATCTTTCTTTTAAGAGGAACTTGTGGTCTATTTACAACAAAAAAACTGGTGAGGTAGTTCTTAACAATTTGCTTGGCATTTAAAGTGAGTTTGTTGTGATTTTAGCTTTATGATTAGGGTATGTTGAATCGATTGATCCGAATGTGGAGATTCTGGTGCCTGATGATGATTTTGGGCTTTATGCAATGGATATTCTTGATCCTACTTGGGTATCTTATTTTTTGTTTCCACTTGTTACTACGGTATAATTATGATTGATGTCGGCTTATACGTCTACTGTAGGTGTGCATAGGGCTGTGAATGGATATCCGAAAAATTTGAAATCCGTCCGCGTCCGCATCCGCATCCGAAAAGCAGATAAATATTCAACATTCGAAAAACGGATGCGGATGTGGATATGAATTTAAAGGCATCCACATCCGAAAATTATCCGTTCGGTTTTTATCAAAATTATAATTTGAATTATCTGCATTTTGGTGCAGTGAAAGATATTTTTTATTTTGTTAAGTTGGTAGTTTATATTATATGCGTTTAATGCTTATTAAATGCTTGAAACTATTTATTATCATCATATTTGTTAATTTTTAACACTTTTATAATCAATGGGATTGAAAAATATTTATGTTAAACTAAAATTTTCCTTTTACAATTCTTGATTTATTGGTCGTTAGCGGATATGATAATTATCCGATATCCGTCCGTATCCGCGGATGCGGATATCCGATATCTGAAAGTGATTTCGGATGCGGATGCGGATATGGCACCATCCGCATCCGAAAGCATCCGTTGACATGCCTAGGTGTGAATAGATGCTAGCGTATACACGTTGAAGAAATAAATATATTAGTGTTGCATTTTAGCAACAGAAATGCCACTATTAGTAAAAAGGCAAGCTTATAAAGATCCTTTGCAAGTTAGAAAATGCTAAAATTATAGTGCTACCGCACGACTTGATTTTTTTTCACCGACTGATGGTTTCTATTATCGGTGGGTTAAAATGTAAGGAAATGTACCTTTTAAAACTATAAAAAGAGTTAATTCTTTATGGGGAAAAAAAAAATAGATTATTGAGAATTTCAATTTTTTATATTGAAATGCTAATTTTTTCCCTTCTATTTTTCAATTTTTTCAGCATGAATATTTTACACAAAATTGATTTTTTTTGAAGCTTTCCAACTTTTCTTGAAATTTTTGGAAATTTTTTTGTGAGTTTTAATTTTTCTTGAAAAGTATGAATTTTTGAACGGATTTGTTTTCTAAAATGATTTTTTGGACAAAATTTGGACCTTTTCAAAGAATAAATTTATTTGGAAAGGAATTAAAATAATATTTGATTTTGTAAAAAGTTCCATCTTTCTGAAAAAGTTGATATTCTTATATATATGTGAATTATTTTTCGAAAAAATAAAAGCAATTAATTATTATAAGGACAATTTTCAAAAATAAGCCTTCAACAAAAGATTATTTCAAGAGTAGGCCTCATTACAAAAATTAGGCCACATTTTCAGATTTACATGTGCATATTTTAAAACTGCGCATGTAGGTTTCTAAAAGATGTCTATGCACATTTTCAAAATGCGCATGTATCAGGATCTTTTTTCAATTAAGTTTTGGCCGAGACCTATTCTTGGAATAAGTTTTTTTGCAAGCCTAATTTTTGAATTTGTTCTTATTTTGAACTGTAATAATTGAATTTTATATTTATTTGTTTGTCAAAAACCATGGGAAAATTGGTTCACAAGTTTTGAGAATCAAGAAAATAGTGCTGACGAAAACAAAGAAGATGTTTCTTCTAGTTTGACATGTTGAAACAATCTTTTTCCTAGATCTTTTGGATTTTAGAATTTCATTTTGAAATAATAATCTTTCTTAGTTCAAACCGTATCTGTAAAAAGTTTTCTCTACTTTCAATGAGATATTATCTACAACTTTGTCTGCTGCAAATCCTACTACAAGTGATGCTATTGATATACAAGATGATATTTGTTTGAATTGATTCCCCGACTAATACTTCTAAATAAAGGTATATGAGCATCTAAGTGTTCTATCTGCGATGCTTGAGCAATCCTTGCAACGTTACGCTTCATTTTTTTTATTGCCCAAGCATGGTTGAATTCTAGTCTGAAATTCAAGCTGGTTAATAGGCATATATTAAAATACATGTTATATGTACCATAGTTTCATTTAAATATAAAAGTTTACTGTTAGCTTTATTCACACATCATTGTATTCAACTTTCGTGGGTGCTTGTTTTATTGATCATGTTTCGGGCACACTCTCTCAAGTAATGGAAGTATAATTGCATGCATCTTACCCACTTAGAACTGCTCAAGTGGTAGCTTTGTGCACTGCATCGATGTTGATGAATTCGACCTAGCTCCTTGTGGAAACTTAACATCCAGTGTGTTGTAAACTGACTTTGCTTGTGGTAATTGCTCAGGTGTGTGTGTATTAAAAATCTTAAATATATAAAGTTGTCCTCCATCATTTATATATTTATAAATTACTTGCATACTCACTAATTGTTGAACAAACTTAAGTTAGAGAGTTTGTATATAGTACTATCAATATATTGTCTAGACAAGGTATAATACATACATGTGTTTGTTGTACAAACTTTAAGTTATATGCATTATACTTAAGTCGTCTTGAAATAATAGGTATGAGCGGATAATCTCTTTTGATTTGTTGTAAGAACTCAAGATCGCTACTTACGTTGCTTAGAAAGTTGTGTACATCATAATTGATAATGGGTATAACACTTACCATCCATATGTCCTTTGTCGTGCTGGCATAAAGACTTATTTGCTCAAGGATGGAGCTATTAGTCAACAATACCCAAGCTAGTATTATCTTCTCGGAAGCAAGGATAAATTTTCTCATCACGCATGGTTTTGCTTTTTTTATCAAGAGCTTCTTCATTCCTACTTTCATCGCAAACAATGACGAAGCCTTTATCATGAGTTTGTTCAAATACCTTTACGACTGTTGTGTAACTGTGGTTGGACCAAACTTTCTATCTCCAACACGCGGCATACGACACACACTTATTGTAACAAAGGAATCCCAATGTTACGTGGTTGCCAATTCATATTTTTATACCACTGCTCCATCAAAATCTAGCGACGTGAGACGATTTTAATTGCAAACCATCATTTGTATTTACACATGCGAGACGACCTTAACATCAGTCTGAGGAGTGCGCAACATCTTTTCATTGAGAAGTTTTTAATACATGTATAATTTTATCCGACTTTTCACAATTGTTAGAGGTCCACTCTGTGCTTCACTTCCATTTTCATCTTCTACTGTCTATCACGGAGCCTTCTTCAACAGCTGGGAGGAATGTTTCCAAGTTCAATTCTAAGATGAAGTACCACATTATACTATTTTATGTCAATGGACGCTTTTAAAGATAATTGTTGTTGATGGCAATAGCTAATGTGATGCGTTTTATGCTAAATTTTTTAGGTTTGATATGAACAATCTTGCAATGATTCTTAATAAGTTAAAAATAGCTTTGTTAAAAGTAAATCATACACAGATCTAACGTGATTTATTTACTATTTACATCCACAAACAAGTGAAAAAGAATAACTACATAGAAAATTGTAAATAATTATGAAACAACTATGATCTGAATAAAAAATAAAAAATATAGATGTAAATATTAAGACATAGTGAAAGTTTAAGTGTTTTGGACTTTTCTAAGTGAAAAGTCCAAACATTTTGTACTTTCCTAAAATATGTGAAAGCTACAAAATAAAAGTGTAAATTTTGTGAATTTTAAAATGATAAATCTGGTAATTTAAAATTTGGATATTTAGCACAAAAAATATACAAAATTAACGTGTTGGAAAGTGTGAAAATTAGTTTGTTTTCTAATGTACATATATGTGTGAAGTAAAATGGCATGTCATATGTCGTTTACATAATTAATTTTGAAATATAAAAAAAGCGTTTTCGATATACAAAGTAAATACATTTTGTTCATTATTGAAAAGTGCAAACATTATGCGCATTTCAAAAATACAAATAAATTATTATATAAAGTAATTATCCGGACGAAGTTGGGATGTAACTATTAACTGCATACGTAGCGTACTAAATATATAAAATGAAGATCTTGGCACTAAAAATCTGGAATGTTATGGCAATGGTTGTTGGAAGATGATTTGGCGGTTTTCTCCGATACAGAACTCCAAGACACGATTTGAATCGCCGTCTTTAAGTAACGTTTCCTTCATATGTCATAATGGATTCGAATGGGAAAATCTCTCTCACTAACAATGGAGTTGTTTGATTCAAGTTTGTGACTAATTGAATCAAACATAAAATACAATTGACCAGCACCACTGTCATAGTGGTTAGAGCTTCGACTTTGGTGCGAGAGGTCGAAACTTGCGTAACATGATTCGAACTACTGGACTTATATTGATATATAGTATGCTATATCACTGTTGTAAAAATTCATCCGAGACAAGGTTTACCGTCCTTGCTACTCCTAAAACACATTCAAAATACCAAATTTCAATTTATATCAACCAATACTAAACAAAACACTAAAATTTTATCCAAAGTATATGAGTTATCAAAAATTCATATCTCCAATTAATTTTTGATTAATCCCCGTCTACGGATGAATTCATAATCCGTACTAACCACACAGTGTCCGTCTAGCGATTGTTACAATCTTAGCTGTATGTTACCTAAGACTTGTAGCACCAAAATGCACTACCATTTAAGTACCAAATTTAAAAAAAAAGAAAAATTACACTTGGTTGTTTTTACCTATTAGGGATAAATTTGAAAGAGTCGAAATACACCTAAATCAGTTGGGAAATATATGCAAGGTCAGGACATGCATCTTGGTCGAAACCACATCTCAATCCAATCTATAGATTGAAAGATATGGCCATCTTAAAATTAGTCCACTGTGTAATCGATTTGGTTCCACTTTGGAGATATTGTATCCATTTCTCTCAAATAGAACATCTAAATGCATTGGAGTATTCTACTCGACGATACAAAGTTATTGATCCAAGTTTCGCTCAATTTCAACTTAAAATGAAGAAGTATGGTACAAAGATCAACCGGAAAAGAATTATAGAGTGGTCTGGTAGGAGTAAGCGTCAAATAAGAAAAATGATTCGGTATGCTTGCTAAACTGTTTTCCTACCTATCAATTTCCTATCAAACTGAATTAGTTATATATGGAAAGTGCATATTTTGTGAAAACATCATACCTATAAATATCATATGAACGAAAAGCAATACGCACAAGTTTGGAGTATTAGAAACTACTGAACTAAATCATCATAGCACTTTCGAACAACAAAGAATCTTTTAAATCTTTTTCCATCACCTTCAATTATCCAATACACCATCCAACATCGAGTTATGGCGGACCCATCCTAAGATCTGCGACATCAGATATTTGTCAACCATAGATCTAATAACTCACAATTGTTGCAAGCGATCCAGAGATATTTATCAAGTTTTGTAGCAACTGTAAATCGAAAAATCATAATAAAACATATAAGTTGACGTAGGCCATAAATTGTTGAACCTCTATAGATCTCTGTATATCAATTATTTTCTACACTCTACTTCTACATTCTAGTATATCTACATGTGGTTTATGATTTGAATTAGAGTAAGAACTTAACATATTCAACGAGCAGAGATCTCATCTCTTAAAAACTAGAACTAGGATTACACTTAAATTTCCAGGCTCTACCAAATTTCCGTTCTCGGGTGTTTGGTCATTTTTAACGCAAAGACCGACGACGCGAGGAGGGAGAAATAGTATTATTTATTGGAAACATTGAGGTCACATGTAACATGAGAATACATAAACATACATACGAAGAAGCTGATGATTAACAAATGGATATGAATGTTTGAAATGAATAGTCAAATCCGTTTAAAAATTATGATTGTTATAACAATCGCATCTACTCGCAACCTATATATATCTCCACTAAAGGGCGCTACCTTCTACAAATGACAATGAGGTAGATTTAGAGTCCAAACCTGGTAAACCCATCCTTATTTTGATGCATCAAAACCCATTCTATTAGGTTATCGAGACGGATAGACTCATGAT
Organism: Allium cepa; assembly: GCA_030765085.1. Taxonomy (NCBI): domain Eukaryota; kingdom Viridiplantae; phylum Streptophyta; class Magnoliopsida; order Asparagales; family Amaryllidaceae; genus Allium; species Allium cepa. The sequence continues at coordinate 70,125,784 of CM060938.1, read as the reverse complement.
CCGCTCTTGAAATCTCCGAGTCTCGAGTTGGATTGGGGCTTGACAAACAAGCTCCAACCCAAACCGTATTCTTGAAAGCGCATAATTTTAATTAATTATAATTTGTTTATCTGTTTAAACAAAAGTGCGTATAACATAGGTACCATAATTTTTTATATGATAATTTCAAGTTTTTTGAAGTACTAAGTTGCATTGTTGCTAATTGTATAACAAAATCAGCATTTTATTTGAATTGTAATTGAATATTTCATTTGTTTTTCTTCTCATCGTATTCTCATTATAATCTATATAATCAATATATTTTTAATATCGATTTTTTACACATAAATATATTAGTCCATGTAAATTAGCATAGAACTTTAAAGAGAGAATAAAAATATGTATTCAGTATTGAGACGAGTCAGGTCTTACCCTAACTTATACGGGTCTTAGGTTAGGAAAAAATTCTAGATCCGCATCGGGTCTGGAGCAAGGTTTAACAAATTTGAATCTTGCATGAGACATAAAAAACCTGCTCTATTGCTATCCCTACTGCCTTCTAAACACCCATGACTTTACCGACCAGGTCGATCCCGGGAGGGGGGTGGGATGGGTGTGTTTGGGTTAGGGTAGCTATCCTTCCTCTATGGCAAACATTTTGAAAAAACTTCTAACAATGTTAGCGCAAACATTTTGTAAATATAATTATCATATCATTTTTATTGATAAGCAAGAATTGCGCACTGCTACTGACACCATTATATAAGTGTACACAAGGTTGGTATATCAATAAATTGGTAATTGTTACACCGATGATGGTAAATTATTGTGCTACCAAAATAATCAAAAATTTAATAATTTCTTAAATTGTGGTGGTATTTCATCATCCATTATCGCTCTAATAAAAAACATTTTTTGAACCAAATTCTTGAAAAAAAACTAATCCTTCGCTTACTATCAAACGCACGTAATACAACTAATTATCTAATTATGTGAGTAATCTATGCATTATAGATTAACTGCTGAATTTCGATTATCGTCGACGTTGAAAAAATATTACCAATGTTTTACAGGTAAAAATGAAAAATATACCATTAGTGTATCACTATATATATAAACGTAATTAAAAAAGGGCAATCAATTTACTGATAATGGAATGCTAATGATTAATTTACCATTACCAAAACAACCATACTAGAAAAACATATATTAAAAGACCATAATTTTTCCACACAGTTCAAAGTACATAAAATCATGAAATAAAAATGCAAATTATACAGTTTTAAAATGAACTCTAAAATATATAGTTTTAGTACTTTGTTATAAAAGCGTGCAAAACAAGGAAAAAAATTCTAAAATTTTGAGACGTGCAAACATTAGGCACTTTTTGAAAACATAAATTAACCATCTCCAATAGCAAATTATTTACATAAAGTTGGATGTAACCAAAAATTGCATACGCGATGTCTTAAAAACATACGCGATGTATTGAAAATATGAAATCCAAATATTTAGAACTATAAATGCATTAGAAAAAACTTATTCTTTAGAAGCAAATATATTGCACTTTTCTGCATGTTAAAAGAATAAAGATGAGATAGTAGTAATTTTTCCGTATTAAAAGAAAATACGTGTAAATTTTGTAAATATTTTGAAAATGGGTCTTCTTGTGTGGTTGGCATGGGCCTCTATGAGAAAGAGCAACAATTATAGGTAAGGTTTTCAAAACGAGATTTCAGTCATAGGTCGCAACGTTTAAATCAAAACTAGATTTAAATCGTAACCATAGATTCGAGGGATTCATAGTTTATTGTATATACGTACTTGTGCACTAATTTTCTTTTGTTTTATATGGATCAATAGTGATGGTTTAGTACGTAAAAGCATCAATTCTTGTTTCGACACTACATATATAATGCTAGAGTTTCTAGATTTAAACCTGAAACTTAATTTTCTCGTCTGTTCCATCTTCATTTTCTATAAAATGAATTGTAGGTTCAAGTCAATATCTTGATATTTTTTATTTCTTCATAGACTGAATAATTTTCATCACTTGTGGTTGATTTGATTTTATGTCAGAATTTGTGAATCGAGTCATACTGGAAGAGATTTGATTTGAAATAGGAGTCAAACTGTAAGGTTTTAAGATTGTTGACAACAGTGATTTGTAGGGACTCCACACTATTATATTGTCTATTTCTCAAAAGATCTAGATGTGTTGATAGAATGGAATTAATATTTGTGCTATCCATCGTATTCTTTACTGATGTTCTGATCATTTTTGCTAGAGTATTAAATAATCCTGCACGGAGATAAATTCAAAGAGAAAACACCGTCATGATCATAACTGCATGCAGGTCTTTACATAATGTACACATGGTTATAAGTGACGGTGCATATCAGTTTTAATGTAGGAATCTAATTTTCATACTTATTATTACAATAAAGTACTAATAAATCATCATACAAAGTTTATTAGACTAAACACAACCGGTATTTTCTTGATTTCTTCTTAAGTTTGCATATTATTAATATATTTTCTTTTTCTATGTCTTCCAGTGGACAAAATTGATGAATATAACAGATCTATATCATTTCCATTTTATGATTAATATGCTTATTAAATGTGGATATGAGAAAGGGACTACACTTTTTGGATTTCCTTATGATTTTCGTCAAAGCAGCAGGTAATATATTCATCCTGTCCAATATTATAAATGATTCAATTGGAATAATAAACATAAGTGCTTGTACAAAGTATCTTGAACTTAATACCACTTCAACCTTGATATGGCACTGCTTGCGCTTAGAATCGACGAAAGAATGGATGGCCTGAAATTGAAAATGGAGACTGCTTTCAAAGCTTCTGGAGGGAAAAAAGTTGACATAATATCGCATTCTATGGGCGGCTTAATTGTTCGATGTTTCCTTTCACTGCATCCTAAGGTGAGTACTTCGGTTATTGTGTGTAACAATTGGTTTCTGATCCTTGTTTTATTACCATTAGCATATATAATGTGCATCTATTAGTGAAATGATAACTTTTCTTATTTGTTGTCGTTAATGTTTATAGTTTCCTCTATATTATAATTGTCAATAGGTATGTTAATGTTATTATTATTTAAAATAACTTATCCTGGGTTAAATGAAGAAAGGTAGGTTTGGAGACTTGGAGAAACATCTTTGTTGAACAAATTTATTAATTGCTTGTCTACACCTGGATCAATTTCTAAACTTATGTTCAAGTTAAATATCTTGTGATGACTTAAACTACTTAAAAAAAATGTGTTACATATTTCATCTACATGTGGTAGTGGTCACATCTATGAATAATAGCATAATGTTATAAAATGTGGTATGAACTACTCTATATTTTTTCAGGTATTTGCAAAGTACGTTAACAAGTGGATATGCATAGCATGCCCCTTCCAAGGTGATTAAACATTACAAGGCGATAGCATATAGTTGCATACTTCCATACTTGAATCGGCAAATGCCTTGAGACATTACTGACTAAATAAACCATTTAACCAAATTTATTTACTTTAGCTATCCTTGATTAAATGTCATCTTTTTCAATTGCCCGAAGTTCTATTATGTTTATAAACATTTATAGGCGCACCTGGATGTGCCAACGATTCTCTATTAACAGGATTGCAGTTTGTTTATGGTTTTGAAAGCTTCCTTTTTGTATCAAAATGGACAATACATCAACTGGTAAGTTAGAATTTTCTCTTAGAGATTTGGCTTGAACCAAGTATCCTGTTAACATTTTTCGATACCAGAGTACCATTGTCATTTCACATGAGATTGAATCTGAGTGTTAACTTTGTCACAATGACTGTTATTTTACCCCGCGTTATCTTTTTTCTGTATCTGGTCAATGTAGTTGGTTGAATGCCCTTCTATTTACGAGGTTCTGCCAAGCAAAAATTTTAAGTGGAGCCAACAGCCAGTTGTTCGGATATGGCGCAAACAATATGAAAAGAAAGACGGTGTTGAGCTTGAAGTTTATGATTCTGACAGGTGTCCTGCATTGTTTGAAGAAGCATTAAGAAATAATGAGGTAATATTTGCTCTTTTTTATATTCATTTATGCGGTGAATAAAATTGCTAGTTTATATTGGCAAATTTGGTTTGTTTTATTTTCATCAATACATCTCTGATATTATGTTTTTTTAAGTTACATGATCCCTAAGTATGAAAAGTGTGATGAAGATTATAGAAATTTGAATAGAGCTGACGTTTTTAATGTGATTTGTTATTAGTATCATAGATGAATAATATAATTGCAACCTTGAATAAGATGAAATTCTGACGATCGATAACAACATGAAATATAAGAAATTGAGATGCTGACTCGGTTCTCTATTAAATTTCGATGATACAATTTCCATATCAAAGAAGATTTGAAAGACATTTGAGTCAAGATGAAATTGCGACTCAAATTTATTACATTTTTTAATGCATTAAACAAGACAAGAAATTATTTAAACGTGAATGAATTATTTTAAGAGATTAAAGTAATCATGAGATTAGAATTGTTATCGTGCCTTTTAGGGGTGAGCATTTGGTTGGTTTGGTCGGTTTTGAGGTAAAAAATGTCAAACTGAATTGAAACTGGAAAAAATCAAAACCAACCGGACCGAATTGAATTAATTTCGGTTAGTTTGGTCGATAACCGATTTAACCGAACTAAAAAGCAAGTGATTGATGTAGTCAAAGGAAAACATAAATTTATGTTTATATAAACTATTTTGAGTATTTTAAGTTTATAAGAAAAATTAACCAATTTTTAATAGATAAGGTTTGTTTTTGATTACTAAACCGATTGTTAAGAGTATTACAATGCCACAGATTTGGATAATATATTAAAAGTTCGGTTAAACCGATAACCAAAGTAAAATTATTTTACAAACCGAATTCAAACCGATATAATTTCATAAACGAATCGAACCGACCTAAATGAACCGGTTTGATCGGTCAATTTGGTTCTAACCGAATATTGCTCACTCCTAGTGCCTTTTGACCAGTCAGGATCCGGACAAACTGGACAGATAGAACTTAGAGTTATCAAGGCGGAAAGCCCATAGAGGTAGCCTAGGAGTCCAGAAATCAAGCACAGACAGCGCCATGAAGTCAGAGCCAAAACTATGAAAGGCAACAAGATGATGGGATCCCCCAAGTTGGGGATCGGTACCGACTCCCAAATACAACTTGGATGGACCCCATCTTCTGCCTACTTGCTTATCACGATGCCAAAAGCCTATTTCCAAACTCCACGGACACTTGAAACTACAACTTTGTTCTCCTTCAACTCCATCATTTGGCTTAGAAACAAGCTAAAACAAGTATAAACGACTATGGAATCAAGAAGGATTCAAGGTGAGGGATTGAAGATGTTGGGCATCTTGGGGATCGGTACCGACTCCCAAGGCCACTCCCACCTATGGATCGGTACCGAGTCCTAACTTCTGCTGAGGTGACACCTATAATTTTGGAAGAATTGGTTAAGTTCCGCACAACGTTTGGAGATATTTTGAACGAGATTTTAAACTCTCTACCTTTATAAATAGAAGGCAGAGTTCATTTTTGGAGATCTTTTGGCTCTAGTTCTATTATTTTTTATATTCTTGTAACTCTGAAATTCTAATGGTTGGAGTTGTACTGACCCCAAGAACTTCCGTCTCCAAATTGGAAATAAACAATAAAACTTCAAAGGGAACTTATGCTTTGCTTTACCGAACCACTATAAACGATCGTGTCTTGTTTATTTTCTCATTTTCATTTACTTTTCTTCATTTAATCTCCACTGCATAAAACTTCTAGGTGTTTGTACCATTTTTGGTTCAAACATTTTGGTGCTTTCACCTAGGAGTTGACATATTCTCAGGCCATTTGGATCCATCATCAATTATTGAATTTCTTATATCCAAGAGATGGATCCAATTCTCTTTATCTTTTAATTCTACAACTCAGATTCGCGAAGGTCTATCAAAAGCTTTCTACCATGACCCCATCAAGAAATCATTCTACAAATTCCAGAGCTACTACTAAAATCGAGAATCAGAATCCGCAACAAGGTGATAGAGTTGTTCAGCCAACTCAACCCGAGATCCAGGCTCTTACTGACGTTGTGACCATAGTGGAGATGGATAAGATAATGAAGTAGATGGAAAGACAAATTCTAGGCTAGCCAACAGGAGATGAACAACATGATGCAACTGAGCTTGAGGCTACTGAATGAGTTGACTCAAAACAGCCGCAGACGGAGTAGAAGAGATTCCAGCTCAGAGTTAGAGAGTTCTGCTTCATCCCAGCGAAAACGGAGGGAAGACAGAAGAAAACTCAGTACGCTGCTGGAACTTCTATACAAGAAAGAGGACAAGCCTTAGGCTCGAGTTCAGGGATAGTACCGACCCCCAAAATGGTGGGCCCATGGCCCATCCTCTGGAAGGCGAAGTGGATGTCGTCCCTGAACGTGCTATTGAAGGCCTGAATCTGGGAAATCACAATATTGCTGATGATGCTGCTCATGGGAATCAAATAGGAGGGAATGCTGGACGAATGGTTCCCCCGAGGAGCCTAGGTATCGAGCACCTTTCCGAGAGCGTTCGTCGGCCGACCACTTGGGGCAGGACCCGATCACCGCCGTTCAATCAAACTTGTTGATTCAGATTATCTGGAAGATATGGTTAGGAGGTTGGTTAGTGAAAACAGATCCAGAACTAATGACGATTGGGGAAACTTATGCTAGTAGAAACCTGTTCACAGAGGACATCCTTCACGCGAAATACCCTATGAGATTTAACATGCCAACGATGCCGCTGTACGAAGGAACGACAGATCCTAGGTAACGTTTATTAAGATATGAATGAAACATGGATTCAGCCAGGGCTTCAGAAACTGTGAAGTGCTGCTATTTTACAATTTTCTTAGAAGGGTGGCTACGATGTGGTTCACTCGGCTTCCGCTGAGGTCCATATCATCTTTTGCTGAATTGTCATGGAAATTCATCTAACGTTTCCGTTTGCATACCTCACGTCTGAAGCATGTGATATCGTTGTCTAATGTATATCAAGCTGAAGGAGAGTCGCAACGGGATTATTTAAGTCGGTTCCATACGGTCGTAACAGAAATAACGGATCCGAAGGAAGATATGGTGGTGATGGCGCTTTATAGAGGAGTTCACCTCGACTTGGATTTTGGGGATTGGATAGAAATAAAGCAACCATTGACAATTGAAGCTTTCTATAGGAAAACTAATGAGTATCCGTGTTGGGAGGATGCGCGTAAGCGTCCACGGAGAATTGACGCTGGAAGTTCAAATGTGCCAATTCAGAGCCAATTAAAGCAATCTGGAGAAAGCTTTGGAAATGTTGATGTGAAAGTTGGTGATCAAAACAAAGGAGGAAAACAAAATAATGATGGGGCAAAGAAAGGAAAGCCGGATAACATGAGTCGTTTCAGAGGTCTTAAGTATGACAATTACATTGAATTGAAAAACTCGATAGAGGATGTCTATCTGACTACTCAGAATACTGAACCATATAGGAAGCTGGCTCCTAGGGAGTCAATTGAGAAGGAGAGAAAGTCGGGCAAGTTCTGCAGATTCCATGAGACTCACAGTCATATGCGAATGAGTGTTGACACTTGCGAAGCTTGATTGAAGAATTAATAAGGAAAAATAAATTGCAGCAATATGTGAAAGCCCCGTATGATGACTGATAAGGAAATTCTAGCGTCCCTGGGCCATCTTCCCGGCGGGGGCAAAATGAGCCTGGTGCTGATGCATTTAGACAGCCATAAAAACGGTTAGTAATGAATACAATCATTGATGGACCTCATCCTGCCGATAAGAGCTTTGCGGAAATCGATAGATATATTAGAGTCCTAAAGCATGCCGAGAACGAAAGTTGCTATGCTGTCGAGAATGGAGCTCAAGCAAGACGATCTCGAACTATGACGGACGACGTTGTTTTCGGGAACAAGGATGCTGATGGAGTCGAGGCTTCAACGATTGATCCACTTGTGATTTCAACAGCGACTGGTCCTGCCGTTGTACGAAAAACGCTTGTTAATTGTGGGAGTTCAGTCAATATTTTGTTCAAAAAAGCTTACGATCAAATGATGTTAGAGGAGAGAGATTCGAAGCCTTGTAGGTCTCGTATACATGGTTTCAACGAAATGGCTATTGAAGCTATAAGGTTTGTTGAATTATCGGTGGAACTTGGTGATGGTGACCACAGGAGAGTGCGAGCCGTGCCATTTTTAGTGTTGGATATCATTCTACTTATAATGCATTCTTGGGCCGACCGGCCCTAGCTGAATTCAGAGCGGTCATCGCTCCTTGGTGTTTAAATATGAAATTCTCTATTGACAATGGAGTGGGGATCGTGCACAGAGATCAAGTGGCTGGTCGCGAGTGTTATGTCGTTGAACTGAAGGAAGCAAGGCGTAAGGAGAAATGAAAGAGTTAGAAGAGGTCCTTTGCATAAAGACTTTGGACGCATAGTAACTACCGTCCGAGCCCTGGCTCGGGCAAACTAGTCAGCTCTACGATGACATGAATCGGCGAAAAGAGCCGGAGGACGAACGAGCAGCTCTCGCCGTGTTGACAATCGATGTTCCAGTCAGTAGGGATAACCCAAGTAAAGTCCTGAAGATCGGATCTCAGCTCGGTACTGATGTGTTGAGGAAGTTGGTTGGTTTTCTCCGGCAAACTTGAATGTGTTTGCCTGAACACATGGGGATATGTGTGGGATCTCGTCCAGGATAGCAAGTCATGCATTAAACATAAATCCTAAATGCATTTCTGTGAAATAGAAACGTCGCAACTTGGGTCCAGAGAGATCGGTTGTGCTCAAAGAAGTGGATAGGCTAAAGGATAACGGCTTCATCTGCGATATCTTATACCCGGATTAGGTATCAAACCCTGTTTTGGTGAAAAAGCAAACGGGAAGTAGATGGCATGCATCGATTATTCCGACCTGAATAAAGCATGCCCAAATGACAGCTTCCTGCTTCCAAGAATATATCAGTTGGTAGACTCAACTGCTGGACACAAGTTAGTTTCATTTATGGATGTATACTCCGAATACAATCAAATCCCATGCACGTTCCAGATCAGGAACATACTAGCTTCATCATCGACCTCAAACTCTATTGCTATTTGGTCATGCCTTTCGAATTAAAGAACGCAAGAGCGATTTACCAGATTTGTGAACCGGATGTTTAATAACCAGATCGAACGATCAATATAAGTTTATGTGGATGATATGCTCGTGAAGTTACGACGTTTGAGAAATCACGTTGATGATCTGGCAAAGATGTTTGACGTCCTTCGACAATACGGGATGAAGCTCAATCTCTTGAAATGCTTTTTCGGTGTTGTATCAGGAAAATTCTTGGGTTTTATCATCAATTCTCGTGGAGTTGAAGCCAATCCAGAAAAATCAAGGCTTTGAGAGAGATCGAAGCCTCAAAGATGATTAAGGAGGTTCAAAGCTTAAATGGGAATGTTGCCGCTCTGAGTCGATTCATCTCTAGATAAACTGACAAATGCATCCCTTTCTTCAAGGTGATGAAGAAGGGAAAGTGAAATTTCAAGTGGAATCAAGACTGCAAAAACGCATATCAGGCTCTTGTAGACCACTTAAGAAACCTCCCATTCTCTCAAAACCAATGGATGATGATGTTTTGTTCTTATATCTGGCGGTGTCGGTGCATGCTTTGAGCGCCGCACTTGTGCGTGAGGAATCTCGCATCCAGCGACCGGTCTTGTACAGTTGAAAGTGGTTGACATGGGTAGAAAGAAACTACCCGAGATTGGATAAGCTCGCATGCTATCTGTTGATCGCTTCGAGAAAGTTCTGCCTCTATTTTCGGGCTCATCCGATTGATGTCCTTACTCACCAGCCTTTACGACAAGTCTTGCAACGACTTAAGATTTTCAGAAGGCTGTTAAAATGGAACATTGAATTGAGCCAGTACGATATAACATATCACATTCGGAGAGCAATGCAGGGTTAGGCTTTGGCGGATTTCATAGCTGAATTCACTGCACGAGATAATCCTCCGGAGAGCAGTGGAGAAAAGAAAGTTGGATGGAAGATGTACACGAATGGTGCATCCAATGATCGGTGTTCTAGTGCTGGTGTTGTGCTTGTCACTCTCCAAGAACACCCAATCTGCTACGTCTTGGAACTCGACTTTCCAGCAACGAACAATGAAGCCGAATAAAAAGCCTTGATTGCAGGACTCGAGATTGCTAAGAAATTGGGAATAAAGACTTTACACGTTTTCTGTGACCCCAGCTAGTGGTATGTCAAGTTCGGAAAGAATATCAGACGAAAAGAGCAAGACTAGCTCCCTATCTAAACCGGGTTCTTGAGTTGCTTGACAACAATATTACACGATCACTAATATTCCCGGAGAGGAAAATGAGAGAGCCGACTTGCTTGCTAAGTTAGCTAGTTTTGGAGATGGATGTCTATTGGATCTTGGAATCCGAGCCTGAACGGTAGTCATGGATGACTTTGATTCGAGATTATTTGCACAGAGGGACCCTTCTAGAGAGAAGGAATGAACAACGCAAAATCCTTCGCCAAGCTTGAGATATATTATGCGAGGAGGATTACCGTACAGGAAGGGTTTCTATCCCTATGTTACAGTGTGTCGCTCACGACGAGGCCAAACGAGTTTCGAGAGAAATTTATGAAGGGGCCTGTGACGACCACACCGAGAGGCAGACTCTGGCAAAGAAGGCCCTTTGTTACGGGTATTTCTGGCCGATAGTCAATCGAGAGACAGTTGACTACACTCGAAGATGCAACAAGCGCCAGAGATTCACTAAAATTTCGAGAGCCCCACCAATGGAAATTACCCAAATAGTCAGTCCTTGTATTGCAGTTTGGCGTATTGATATTATCGTTGTATTGCCGATATCTAAAGGTGGCGCGAAGTACGTCATCGTGACGGTTGATTACTTTAATAAATGGACCAAGACGGGCCTTTGGCCATGATTTCTACGAAGAAAGTAATCAACTTTGTCGTTCGGAATATCATCTGTCACTTTGGAGTTTCACAAGCAATCGTTACCAATAAACGGGACCCAACTCGATAACACAGAGTTTAAGGATTTTTGCCATCGACATTGTATAGGGAAGAGATTAGCAGTGATAGCACATCCTCGAGCAAATGGATAGGTTGAAACTGTAAACAAAATTATCAAGTTCATTCTTAAGAAACGATTGGAAAAGGCCAAAGGCCAGTTGGTCGATGAGCTCTTGTTAACACTCTGGGCTTATCGAATCACCCACAAGTCAGCGACTGTCATTCTCCTTTCGCCTTGGTCTACAGATCAGAGGCTATGATCCCGATTGAACTGGAAGTGCCTCTCATCGGTTACTCACTATAATCCACAGACGAACGCGTAACTTCATCTGGAGTCACTTGATATGATCAATGAGAAGCAGACCGAAGCTGAGTTAAGAGCAGCTGCGCACAGACACTATGTCGCACGATATTACAACACCAAAGTAAGAGGTCGAACCTTTGAAATCGTTGATTTGGTCCTCAAATGAATCTAAACTGGCCCTAAAAACTTGGGCCTGATTTGGGAAGGTCTATATGCAGAGAGAAAGCTTAGAGACGACACTTTCAAACTAGCAACTGCGGACGGGATTTCACTCCGGTGGCGTGGAATAGCGAGCATCTACGACGCTATTTCATTTAGAGAATAAATTTGTAAATAACAGGCTAGAGCCATGTAATAAGACAAAACTTTGTCGCTTTCCGTCTTTAATCAAATAAAATGGCCTTTTATGTCAGAAATTCTATCTCCGTTTCTTAAGAGTTATGGCTTTATCCACTAGAATGAATCTGCATATGATTAATGCAGGTGCGCAGGTACCCGAAGATAGGTGGCGGTCAAACTTCTACGGCCCATGATCCGGCCCGTGAAGTCCCTTTTTCATCTCCGGAGATTGACATGGGCTAACTCTTTCCTTCGGATTGGGGGCAGGAGTATAAACATAAGCCGGACACGACATAACTGTCCACATCCTAACTTTCGTTCCCGGAGTAGGAGCAGGAGTATATACGTAGGCCGAACACGACATAACTGTCTGCATCCTAATTTTTGCTCTCAGAGTAAGAGCAGGAGTATAAACATAGGTCGGACACGACATAGCTATTCACATCCTAACTCTCGCTCCCGGAGCAGGGGTCGGAGTATAAACATAAGTTGGACATGATATGACTGTCCGCACCTCGACTCTTGCCTTCGAATTGAGGGCATGAGTATAAACGTAAATTGGATGCGATATGAGCCTTCATACCTTGACTCTCATTCCCAGAGTAGGAGCCAAAGTATAAACTTAAATCGGATGAAACACGTTCATCCACAAACTGGTTCTTGCCCCCAAACTGGGAGGCAAAAGTATAAACGAAGCACGTCTGATACTTAACACCTTGCTCGGAGTAGGCAGAATGGCGGGTCCGCGTTCGGGGTAAAGCGGGATCCAATTTATAAGCCTTTGGTCGATGTCCAGAGTTAGATGTGATCGAATGCTAACATCTGGATGAGGATTTATAGAGTACGATTTTAAGTAGTTAGCTTAAACCCGCATCCAAAGTTTGGTGCAGTTGAGACTTATTATCCTGGAAATGGATATTCAAGCCACTGTTTTAAGTGATTTATCCTAAGGATTGCCTTACATTCGTTGGAACGATGCGAATCGGCAAATTACAAAATGAATTAAGGACCCGATCCGAAAATGATCACTAAAAGAGATAAATCGCAAATACATTGAATGTGAAGCGCATACCTTAAGTACTTTGACAAATTTGAGTAAAGATTTTCACAAAACAAAAAGTCTTTGTTATTGACGTCAAACCAGGAAAGCTAAGTACAAGTGATTCGCACCAAAAGGGAATAGTAGCAATAGAGGCCAAAACCCATACAAGGTCGGTCAACAAACAAAAGGAGTCTATGTACGGAAAAACAAACTAGCAACCATCACCTTTTGGATTCCTCTCTCTTCTTAGAACCATGAGAGACTTCACTTGAGCTCTCTCCTTGTGTCTTTCCGCCTCTTCCTCTATCGCTTTGGCCTATGGAGGGAGTATTTGCGAAGATCTAGCAAGCGCACTTTGGCCGCTTTTGGATGGAGAAATGGAGGCCGGAATGCTTTGTGAAAATACCGTCGATGTACTTCGAGCACTCTTGGACGGAGGAATGTAAACTGGAGTGAAAATGGTTTGCCCGGAAAAAGCGATCGACGATGGAGGAGGGAATTTTTTTATTTGCTCATGCTTGATTTAACAGGCAATGAGGATATCCATCTCAAATTTTTGCTCAAGCTCATGCATGGAAGGGCCTGATAGGGACTGGGAGACCGCAGTAATAATAACATCCTCATCAAGTTGTGTAACAACTCGAATTCCAGTGGGTTTGAATTTTTCGCAAAGCACTGAAGCTCAAGTTGGGTATCTGGTATCTTGCAAATAGGCAAAGATAAATATATGAGAGAGCTTAAATGTCTCACAGCGGAACTGACTAAAAAATATAATAGTAAATACTCACTAAGGTAATAACACTTTCTATACAAGTGTCAACAAGCTGGAAAATCTCTGTCATTTATCTAACATGTGGGATGTTATGAGGAGGGGGTCAGAACTAAAGTTTTGGTGAATGAACAAATTATACACTTCTAAGCATAATTCTATATGTACCGTTCTATTTTTATTTTCTGCCATATTAGCTTTATTAGGTTTATAGTACTCTCGCCTCTGTGCGTGCATCGTACCCATCCACTCCCTAGTAGATTAGAACCTAATAAATAATATATATGTAGCTACATGTCCAAAGACCGCATTGTTCCTAGGTACTACCCATAGTACCTTTCGTATCCTCTTCGAAAAGGACTCCGTCGTCTCGCTGCTAGAGCGTACTGAAACTACATCTGTAAAGGACAGCTTCATGGGGCCTACAATACAGATGTTATGTCGTCTGCTATGAAAACGTAAAACTGCGTCCGCACTAGCTTATACTACTGTTCGGACATCCACAATGCACCACCCAGTGCGTATCTAGAGAACTATACGTAATCATTCTGTCTACAATCAGAATTCCGCCAACAAGGTTTACCTTGTACGGAACTCAGTCGGGTATTTTCTATATCTGTAAATGGCAGCTTTGTTAGGTCTACAATATAGATATTCTATTTGCTGTCTCCTTTCTCATCGTGGCTATGGCCCCACGCAACCCCCCTCAACTAATCGAAAGACCTCTCAAGAGCTAAGTGGTTGTGCCCTACTGCAAACAATCTAAATATCCAATTGGCCTGTGCCCCTCATCCAATGTCTGATAGTGAAAGAATCATTGACCTGTTTGTTTAACTCTAGTCTTTTCCGAACTCACTCTGATTGATGATGGTTTGGTCTTCGCATGCGACTATCCTTTTGGGTCCTGCCCGCTAAAACCTACTCGCAAGTCAAAGTACGATGCCATACGAATATCCTACTCCATCATCAACCTTTTGGCTGCCTACAAAGGTCTGCTTCGTTAGGCCTGCAATGTAGAAGCAATCAAGACATACTCTTTTGATGGAACATCTACAGACCTGCTTCAAGAGGTGCAGCTTCGTTAGGCCTACCCCAGAGGGCCATCCTAGAGTACCCTCACGTCCCGTTGAAGTTTTGTATTTTCTTCTACCTCGAACTAACTAAGCTGGACATGTTCTTTCCGTGCTGAAAAATCTATGATGAACCGCTTCGTTAGGTTCTTCATCATTTAGGCTGCTCCAAACGCATCTTACCATTTTATTATACCATACGTCTAATCTTTTATTATGCGTGTGGTTTATTTTTCTTATTTTGTTGCCTACTTATTTTCCCTAATCAGCATGCCCAGCCCCACTTATGTGTGAGACTATCAGTCGTTGACCTGAAAGGGAATGCTGCCGGTACGAGCCACTTCTATTATTTTGCTTATTAACTTAATCCAAGATCTAAGTTTGATAAAATAAGCTTCTTCTATTTCTTTCTTTTTAATTATAACCTTTGTGTAACAATTATACTTGCAATTGTTACTTTTATATTCTTTTTTCTTTCATAACCTACATGTTATAAATGCAATTGCAAGTCTCTTCTATTCTAGTCTGTCTTCTTTTATTATGATACTAAATTTTCTTTAGTTCTCTTATTTTATGTGAGGCTTAGCATAGGACTACGTCCAACTGTCACAAATTACTTGTCACAATAACTGGTTTATTTTTTATTCTACTATCTGCGCAGTAAATGCAGATCTAGTCACAAATTCTGTTTACCGTTTCTAGTCTTGTTAAATAATTAACTTGATATTTCCTCTTCTTTAATTTATTTAATGCTTCATGTTATTCTCTTTTATTCTAGGAAGTAGTTCTATTCTATTTAGTTGGTTACAAAAGTTGTGCTACAAATCCATTTTCATATTTTAATATTAAATAATGCTATAAACAATAACTCGTAACTGCAAGATTTTTTTTTATTGTTTCTTTAATTGTTGGATAATGCAAAATATAGTAATGTCTTTATTTTGCATTAATTCCATTTTTCTTGCTTTTATTCTTGCAGTTACGTTTATCATTATTCTTACATATTAACTATGGAAATGTATTTCCTTTTATAAACCAACCAACTAATCTATCACTAACTTCCAAATCAAGTTATTAGATTTTCTCCTTTTTAATTCATTTCTCCCGTTTTAACATAATTTACTGTAAATTTCTCACTTTTAGGCTTATGTCTTTCTCTATAATTTTTAAGCCTAATATTACTTATATTTAATTACATTCCTTTTTTTTTCATATTAATAACATTTAAATATAAATACACTTCCCTTATAAAATTACAGTTTAAACATAACTAATTAGTAGAACTAATTACTGAAATAAATGCTGAATTAAATATTTAACGGGAATCTAACGATATTATATGTCATAAACATAAAAGAGATATAACTTAAATCCACTCATCTGTCATCCTTAGCTTTGCTTCATGACCTTTCTGGATCTCATTCCAAAGTGTCTAATATGTTTATTAAAAAAATATTTTTCAAAGAAATATTTTCTATTTAGGGTTCAGCCTCAGGCAATGAACCCAACTGGGAGAAAATCCGATTATAAGAAAATAGCTAGGTCTAGGGTTCTATTATATGGGAGTTTGAAGATCTCAGACCGTTGGATTTTAGGATTGAATCTGATGCAACCACGTTACAGGCTTGCTGCGAATCGTTGGACTTAGAAAACAACGGTTGAGTTTGCACAAAAATTGAATTAAATAAGTTCGGCACGTACTTGGACGAATTGTCGTCCAGGACAAAATGCGGGTCGACTTGTGTGTTTGAGGGTCGACCCTATGGTGGACCTGTGTGTTTTGCGGGTCGACCCGTAGGCTTTGCTTTTTTTCAATTAATTCTGATTTTTGTTTCTCCCGTAACTTCTTTATATCAACTCGAATTTTGGTAAATTATATATGAAAATTGATCAGAAAATCACCACAGACACAATGGTATAAGCTTCGAGACCATATTCCGACAATTTCACCATTCATCGTTATTTGATTATTCAATTATCTAAAAATGCGGGGTGTTACAAGTTGAGTCCCCTGATTCTCATTGTTTACTTCTTCCAAGAAAGCGTCTATCATGTGTTCATCAAGGCTCGGAGTCTCCTCAATCGGGATGCTAGGAATTGCTGTCGAGATCGTGACGGTTACAGACTTCGTTGATGATATTTGTGGCCCCAGTTGAGGATCCTTGGGAGGAAGCAAAGCAATTGCATTCTGATCTGTAGCTAAAGAAATACAAAGAGTAAGTTTAGTGATGTTTATCGACGACACGTTATCTCTCTGGAAAGTAGAAGAAGTCAAGGAGATACATTCTTCAATTTGAACTTTCACATGAGCTGGAGTGTTGTCGGGAGTTCCTTCAGGAATATGGAAGGGAACGGTGGATTTCTGGAGCTGTGGCTTCTCTGGGTCATAACCAGCGTTGGTAGAGGAATCAACGGTGGAACTGAGAGCAGCTTGAGTCCCGAGAATTTGACCATCTGTAACATCATGGTGCGCAGAGGCAGAACATTCGCCTAACTCTTTTCGAATGGTTGCATCAAGTTCCCGATGAATAAGATGATGGTTGTCATGGAGGATTTTGGATTCATCTCCCTTTAGATCTCTTTTTCCAGCTGTTTCATATCAATATTACCATTGTTAAGAAATTCTTTCTTAGGCATGGGCAAGCATCAAAGGGAAATCTTCCTTAAACCACTCCAGATTTCGAAATTTAAGCACATTGGCGTTGTATTGAGTGATCAGTGGCTCAAACTTCTTCACCGTCTGTGCATCTACCCGCTCCTCGGCCTGTATTACTGCAGCTTCAACTTCTCTCTTGACGAAAGCATCAATGTCTCTGATCTTTTCAAGCGCATTGTCCCTCACAATCCTGATAGCGAACAGTTCTTCGCATGCATCGTGAGCAATTTTCAACGCTTCATCTTTTTCCTTGATCTCACGCTCGAGCTTAGTTTTCAATTCAGCTGCATTCCTCTTGGCAGCATCCATTTCCATTACAAGCTCGTGGTTATGATGATGCGTTTGCTCAATTTCGTTCAAATGCTTGGATATCTCTGCTTCGAGTGCTTTAATGGCCTCCTCGGTCTTCTTCTCAGCTTCGGCTTGAGATTTTCTTGAATTCTCGAGCTCAGTATCGAGAGCGGCTATGATTCGGTTGTTCTCGGCCTCAATGAGTTTCTAGTTCTTTATCTCTTGTAGTCTGTCTATTAAGACTTTTGAAATTTTTTCAAACAGCTTCGCCCATTCATTGTATTGATTATGGACATTGATCGTGCAGTCGACGATCCTCTGTTGGATTTCAGCAGGAATTCTCTTTACGTTTGGCAAGAACTTAACCACATCAAAGCGAATGTTGTGGAATTCGCTCTTAAGCTCGGGCATCCACCTCGTTGTGTCTAGCTATTGCTCCTCTGTAATGGCCGGAGCAAGTGTTTCCTTTGCCTGACCTCCGGTGAAAAGTATCGGAGCCTCTCTTATGATGTTTGCGCTCAGAAGATCGACAAGAGTGAGATAGTGCCGCGGCTTGTAAAGAGACAGAGGCAGGTGGTGGAGTTCGGAAAGAGTCGATCGGTGGAATATCATCGCGGCGGTCAGGCTACCTATCTGGGCCTTTAGAAGGAGGTGATCTGGATCTAGATCGACGCTTAGAAGCGGAGTGATAAGAAGAACGATCCCTATCGTAACTACTCCTATCCCGGTCGTCTTTATCGCTGCTGGAGTGGTAGCTTGAATCATAGTTTCTACCACTCCCTTGATGGTATGAGCTCGACCGGGGCATTGAACATGGTACGCTTTCGCTTCCAGGGATCGGAATGAATGTTCTCTTATCCATCGAACCTGTAAAGAGGATGAGTTAGATCAAACGGGTAAGAACACGAGTCAAGTGCGAGTGTCGTATAGCTCGCACGTATGTCCTAATGTCCTTCCGACGGACCATGTACTGAAGCTTTATTCATGGGAGTAACTTCTCTGGCACCGGTTGGAATGATGTCCTTCTCAAAGTGGATCAGAGAACCGACGTCAGCGATGCTAATACTACCAACGTCGGAGGAGCCGAACTCCGTAGGAATAGCGACAAACATGCTCGTTGAAGGAATATGTAGAGTCTTTTCTGCACTTGTGACTAGTGGAGACTGAGTGGAAGTCTGCGTCTTCGAAATTCTCACAATCAAATACTTTTTAGGAGCAGGCGGTGGGTTGTCTTCGGGTTGTTCGGTCTTGGATCCGTGGTCCACTTCAATGTTTATTTGGCCGAACTCACCACCTTCTCCAATAATTTTGCCTTCCTCGACGCCTTCGTGTTCTAGTTCCATGATTTCTGCGGCTCCAGCCCCATGACTTAAAGCTGGAGGCAACTCAGGATAGACTTCGCTACCTATAGAAGGATTGCTATTATTATCATCATCCTCAATGTCAACAACTGGAACAATGCCGACACTGCGGCCTTCCTCTAATAAGCTATGAGCGAGAAGATTCTCGTTTGTTAATAGAGTTCTTATATACCTATCCTCGACTGGGATTGCTATAGGAGTGCTAACGGTATCTGAAAGTGATCCGCCTCTGGGTCTCGTGGGAACAACTGTACAACAGTGAGAGATAAATTAAGCATGCAGATTATAAGGCAAATGCACAGATGATGTTTGAAATAAAACTTACGTTCAGGTATCCATCTACGAGCGAATCCGGGTGGGCAGCGCACATAGAACCACTCAGCATTGAAATAACTCAACTTTTTCCAAGCCCCAAAGACGATTTTACAACCCCTCATCAGCTCTAAGAAATAAGAGACGGGGTTTCTTTGTGGCTTTTAAAGCTATAAATGTATTGGATTTCTTCATCGCTGGGCACTCGGTTCAAATGCTCGGGGAAAACTAGATAAGTGCTCAGAAGAAAAGCGTAGCTGTTTGGATGTAGCAATGCGGGAGCCTATCTCATGAAGTTCAAACCCGACAAACGAATTGATTAAATGGCAGGATGCAATCCAGCCTATCTCATGAAGTTCAAACCCGACAAACGAATTGATTAAATGGCGGGACGCAATCCATCGTGCACATATATCAGTTGCAAGCTATATACCCTTCTGGAGGATCATGAGCTCTCTGGTCATGAGGCGGTGCTACAACATCGTCTAACGGAATGCCATGCTTACTGCATATCCTCCGAAGAGATCCCTCATCGATCTTGGAAGGAACAGAATCGACTGGGTTATTCAGTATTACGACATCCTCAAGAGTATTAGGTGTTGTATCTACTTGATGCCATCTACCAGTTCAATCGAGTTTTCAGGAGTTTTGAGGAATCTGTTGCTTTATATCGGGATTCTCTAGATTTTGTTAGTCAACGCACGGAATTTCTGGTTGCCGGTCTTGTTGGATAGGAGTTTGCTGCGCTTGAGAAGTTGTAGCCAAACTTGATTCCGCTTCGGATTCGATATATTTTCAAGGTAAAGTACCTGTAGTCTCAGCAGGCAGATATTTGAAAAGTCTCTGCTCTATTTCTATAAAAAGGTTGACAAATAATCAGCATTAGAAGATTAACTACAAACCGTACTCCCGGTGCTAAAGTGGATTCTAGTGCTGTGTTGTGCAGCGGTGTGCAGTTCAAATTATTATTTAAAGTTAAATTGTGGCAATTCATTTTCAATTACTGGGCACTACTCAACGTGACCGTCATCGCTGACCGTCTTGACTAGCTTCATGTTATCAACCGTGCTTCGGGGATGTGTGAGATGAAAGAAGAATTCGGCATGAAACTCGAAGACAAAGTTTAGTTGTGAAACTTGGAGTATGCAAAAATTTGCTCAAGTGTGAGTCTCATCGACCCCACAATCAAGGAAATCTCAACCTTCCTCCCTCATCTCAACCGACTCAAAAGCCACGGTCGTTGGCATCATCTATCGACACGTTGGAATCCATAACCATAGACCCACGGTCGGTTGTCACTCACCTACCTCGTACGATGAGATTTGAATTTATGGAGTGGTGTTCTAGGGTTTGGATTGGTTCTCTGATGAGTCGGGTCGCTAGAAGCATGATTTCGATCGAATCTCAACGGTGGGGCATCATTTTAAGGATGTCAGTGGCGGTTAAGAGGCAAAGGCGGAGGCAGGATGCTGAGGGGGGTAAAAGTAAGTTATATACCCACGACCCGTATTCTTCGGCACCAAGTGTGGAGTCGGCACCGACTCCCAAACTAGGGATTGGTATTGAGTCCCAACAAAAAAATGGAGGGAGGGAACATATATATACAAGCATACGTATGACATATGTGTATGTGTATGAATGCCTGCACACATGTGATGAGCTATATGCGTATGTATCCATTGCTTGATGACTAAAATTGAAGGAAAGTTAAACTTATACCTGTGGAATTCATTGACGGGATTAGTCTGCAATTATTAGACTTGAATAACCATGGAATCATGTTTTAGATTTATAGTCCCAGATGTTAGCAAAACATCCCAATAGATCATCATGGATGTGACAACTCATAGAATTGATTCGCGAAAGGATAGCGACCATACAAAGCACAGAGTGAAATCCTTCACGGAACCCAAACTTGTCTTGATTCAAAGCACATCATATTAGAAAGAAGATGTACTTTGGGGGTAAGTGTTATCCTGTTTTTTGACCAGGCAGGATCTGGACAAACTGGCTAGATAGAACTTGGAGTTATCACGATGGAAAGCCTGGAGAGATAGTTTAAGAGTTCAGAAACCAAGCACAGACAGATTCACGAAGTCAGAGCCAAAACTATGAAAGACAACAAGATGATGAGACCTCCAAGTTGGGAATCGTTATCGACTTCTACCGAGATTCGGTACCGACTTCCAAATACAACTTGGGTGGACCACATCTTCTGCCTACATGCTTATCACGATGCCAAAAGCTTATCAAAGTTGATTTGTTGATTCAATGCGTTTCCCATCGAATTCCATGAACGCTTGAAACTACAACTTTGTTCTTCTTCAATTCAATCATTTGGGCTCAGAAAAAAGCTAAAAGAAGTATAAACGACCATGGAATCAAGAAGCTAACTATAAGATGATTCGAGGTGAGGGATTAAAGACGCCAAATATGGGCATCTTGGGGATCAGTACCGATTCCCACCTAGGGACCGGTACCGAGTCCCAACTTCTGCTGAGGTGTTCTTTATAATTTTGGAAGAATTTGTTAAGTTCGTACACAACTGTTTGAAGATATTTCAAACGAGATTTTAGCCTTTCTACCTCTATCAGTAGGGGTAGGACGCAATTTTTGGGATCTTTTGGCTCTAGTTTTATTTTTTTTAAATATTTTTGTACCTCTGAAATTTTAAGTGTTGGAATTGTACGCCACCCCTAAGAACTTCTGCTTCCAAATCGAAAATAAGCGGTAAAACTTCAAAGTGGACGATGGCCTTAGTTTGTCGAACCACTATAAATGATTGTGTTTTGTTTATTTCCTTATTTTCATTTACTTTTCTTATTTTAATCTCTATTACATAAAACTTCTAGGTATTTGTGTCATTTTTTGCTCAAACAAGAATAATACTTTTTATTTCCTTATATTCTTCTTTTTAGCCTCCATAAATTTTCTTTTCATAAAGTAATAAAATCCCCTCACCTCAAATGGATGTACATTATCTATTTGTGCGATAGTTGAACCACTATAAATCTTGTGTTTGATTTTCTTTTCTATTTGTGCATCTATGACATATGATTATCTACTTTGAGATACTAGTTTTTTGTTTGTTCTACTCATCATCAGTCCCATCCTAATCTTTTCCGATGCGTTTGGGGCGTTGATTCTAATTTTCACCAACTTTCAACCACCAAAAAATAATTCAAATTTAGTGGAAATTTGGATCATCTCTTATTTTCAAGTTTGATACACTAAAAGCCCTGCCTTAAAAACATATTTTAAACTGCACCTCTATTTTTATTTTTAGTATTTTTTTTCCAAAAACCAAATATAAATCGAATCGCATGTTTTTATGGCCTAACTTTTTTCAATCTTTATGAAAAAGTGCAAATATTTGCATTTTGTCTTGCAATTATTTGCAGCTTTTACATTAAATATTTGCGTTTTTTGAAAGTGCAAGCATTTGCATTTTGGCTGAAACTAAAAGTGGGAGTATCTTTTAGAATTTTTTTGTGGAGGGACGAATGTGTATGTTGAAAGTATTCAGATGACTCTGATATACATTTGACATTATACAAACTGTTTATTTTCCCTCAGCGCCTTCATTGAAATATCATGACAAGATGCATAATGACAAATGTCAATGCGAACTACCAGATTTTTCCTGGTAGTAACTCATGGATAAGGAGGGAGAAACTGGGTCCCCCCTCTTCTGGTTTAATATACCCTCGTGCTTGTACTGTATTGGTTTTATATTAGATTTTTATTCATTAAATTGCACGTCTTTTTATTCTTAAAACTCATCATTAATATTATGTGATAAGTTGTGAGTAATGTGAGTCCGTGTCATAAACATGAAGTACCTTAGGTCATGTAACAGTCCCAATTATTCGACTTCCGAAAATCGACATTAATACGTCCACTGTATCAAATGCCGAACAATCGAACGTCGAAAAACCGAACCATTAGGGTTTAAGAAGAAAGAGGTAGAACAAGAAGGACAGAAACAATAACAGAATCTCACATATCGCAGCGGAACAAATATAATAGATAAATGAATATCTTTAAAACAAAGAACTATATCAGCTATTGCATTACATCGCATTACATTATCAGAGTTTACAACAACATGATACAACACTTACGACAACTAATCCATATATAAACTGAACTTGCAGCAAAAAACCCAACGCAGCGGATACTACATAGTATAAATAATACGTCTCGCCATCCATCTTGCCTCTTGGG
This sequence comes from Allium cepa, assembly GCA_030765085.1. Lineage (NCBI taxonomy): Eukaryota > Viridiplantae > Streptophyta > Magnoliopsida > Asparagales > Amaryllidaceae > Allium > Allium cepa. The sequence goes on along the minus strand of CM060938.1, from coordinate 70,102,319 downwards.
CTCCACAGCAACTCCTGAATTCCAGAATGACCTGATAACATGACTCTAGGCTGCCCGTGTGGAAAATTGTGAGCACCCAGAGTTTAGAAGGGACCAATGAACTTCAGGTCAGTCGTGGGACTGGTGTGAGATCTTAAAAACAGATATTTCCACAAAGAAAATAAAAAGAAATCCGCTATGTTTTTTTTTGAAAATGAAACTACCATAAGGCCTCCCGCCACACACAGTGTAAACGCAGAATTGGAGGAGATTTCTCCTTATGATAGTCAAACATGCTTAATACGCAAAATCCTTTCGATATTATTATTAGTGCATGGTGCAGAAAACATTTCGAAAGTATAATATTAATCTTAGCCAGCATACAACCATTATTGTATGCCTACTATAGCTACCATCCAAACAGTGGAGCGCCACCATAAGTAGATGACAGGTTATACAACTAAAACCGTATAGGGCGCGTATTGTTTCTTTAGATTTCCAACAAATGGTCAGGCTAAGGAACTTCCTACTGCCACATGGGTACGCCTCTGGAGGGACGTCCCGAGAACTTAACCAGCTCTCTGCCAATACAAAGCCGGGTTACATCTGTAACTAGGTAACTACTACACGAGTATGCCATCCCCCGGTCCTTTGGAACCTTTATCCGAAGATTCTCTACACCAACAACCACAAAGAAAAGTATTTGCAGTAACCACAAAACTTAAATTTCAGGGCTCCATACCTGACACCACCCTTTTCCAGAAGGAAATGACATACCCTAAAGGGCTCAACCCTTATAACCTTGCCGCATCTTTCCTTTTTTGACCATTTCGGGGTTTAAGGTCTGACGAAGTCTCGTCCACAAAGATATACTCAGCAGCACTTCGTATGCCACATTACCAGTTTGGGAATGTACCACTAGTGACCATCAACTACATAGCCTCTGAGCTCATACGTCTCAGAGAAGGGTGTTAGGCTAAGAGAATAAAATCTCCGCCACCAACAGAAATGTATTTGATAGAAACCAGCTTTACATCTCAAAGTGTAATGTCAGACACACATCCATACAAGTCTGTTCCGGGATCGAACGGAACCGAAGGCACTTTCAAAGAAGCCCTTGACAATCCGGATATTCATAAATCATGTCCGAAATCCCCATCACAAAGGGTGATAGAATCTCTATACTGGAGCAACCCGGTGCAGAGACAATCGACAGGTAATTTTTTCGCTTTCGAAAATACCTGGTCTTCAACATCGTCTTTAAATGCAATCCAATTTCGTCGTATCATTATTCGGAATGAATTTTATGACACAAAGTCCTCTCCCGGCTAATCCGAATAACGAGCACTTATTTAAAAATAAGTGTTCAATTAGATTTTCAAACAAATCACAACAATTTCCACTTTTATCTTTTTAAACAAAAGATCTATCACAATCACACAGGTTCGATGTGGTTTTCGGATATCCACTTGGAATCCGACCCCGGTCGCATCGAAATTCAAATGCCATTTAAAGGCCAATATTGATAATCGGTTATTTAACTATTAATCAACATTTACTGGATTCCATATTTCAATGCTTTGAAAACAAATTTCAAATCATTTTTCACTCGCGGAATAAGATTCCCAATATTATTTGTTTCCACTGAAGGTCTGCCGAGTTAAAATATTTTAAAATAATTTAAATTACTTATCCAAACATATATACTTGGAGATATTTAAAATAAAACCATTTTAAAACACTTACTCAAATATTAGTTATGGAAATATTATATAAAAATTTCGTATAAAAATTCAACGCCAAACTAGTTTTAAAATAAAATTAGTAGATAGGATATAACTATTTAAATATCCATTTATAAAACAAATATCAATTTAATCTTTAATTAATTACTTCTATAATAAATAAAAATAAATCTTCACTTTAAAGATTTTCAAAATAATCTAAATAAATAATTTCTCCAAAATAATCTTTCCTTAAAACCATCTTCACAACTTCAATTACATATTTAGACTATATTGAAAACATACTCGGCTTTCCAGGAAAGTACACCTTCCATTCTAAAATGGTTCATTCAAATCAATTTATAAATCCTTCTGGATTTACTTTAAATTTACGTTTCAATTCCGTAAATTTCTTTCCACACTTTTTTAAAAATAAAACCATATTTATTTTTTAAAACAAATTTCCCTTTCTTTTATAAAATTCCATTATGAATTTAAACTTCTAAATATCCCTTGACATACGATTTTCAAATCGATTTCTAAATATTCATTTTCAGCACCAATTAAATTCTAAATTGATTTCCAAATTTATTTTCAAATACCAAATCAATTTCCAAAATTGATTTCTAAATTTATTTCAACGCTGAATTTATTATCCTTTGAAACAAATTCCTTCTTTTAAATCTATTCAATTTTTCTAAAATTAATTTACTATGAATCTTCTACAAAATTTCAAAAATCAAATTTATCTATTTCTGGTATCCTACGATACCAAAAATATAATTTGCTAAATTATAGCCTTCAAAAGTTTCAATCATAAATAGTCACACACAGATTTTAAATGATCAACATACAACATACGAAACAAATTAAATATTTGAGAAATCCAGTTGGATCCCTCCAACCTGTTTCCCTGCATCCACAGATGTTAGCAGAACAATTAAATATCAATTCCACTTCGAGGTGGAATATCGCGGTATATGGGATTTATAAAATATTATCCGCTATTATGCGGCGTATAGGGTCTAACTAATATAACTAATAATAAATTAATCATCCAAGCACACAGTCAATCAATTTTAAATTTAACTATCACAACTCAACCATCAATCAATAACTGAAAATTTTAAATATTAAAATTTTGAGTGAGAAGATCTCACCTTTGCTTTTATTTTGCAATTCATTTCAACTTATTTCCATTCCGGCATGTTCCTCCATTTGAGACCTTGTATAAACAATTTATACAATTCATTAATATTCGAATTAATCGAATAATAAATTTTCATTTGATAATTTTTATTCAGCTATAAATTTCAATTTTAAACTATTTTCTTTTAAATAATTCCTTGGTAACAAAAATAACTTGGATAAGTTAATTAAACAATTTACCACCTTCATAAATTATGTTAACATAACTAAATGAATTAAAATATATGCGTTTATTAATTAAATTCAAAACTGAAGATCAAACGGTAAATACCTTATTACCCAGAATCCCAGAATTAGATTGCGCGAATGCCATACGCGATATCCTGATCGCCGAGCCACCGCCTCGAAACCCCCATCTCGGCCTCAACCCTGCGCGAGCCTCCATGCGCGCTGCCTTGGCTTCGCCCTCCTCTGCCATCGTTATCGATCGCGCTCCACTATCGCGCGAGTGCCACAAACCCAGTATCGATCGTTCCTCAAACCCTAGTGCCTTTGATTTCCTTGACTTCCCATCGCCTCGCGCTTGAACTCGAATCCCCTGAACGAGATCGTGACCCAAATCGTGACGCCGCCGATGCTCCCCTAGGTCGCCGCCATCCTTGCTTGGATCGAAGCCGAGCCGACCGAAGCTTTGAATTTGTTTCGCGATTTGAATCCTTTTCTTTTTTTTCTTGAACGAATCGGTTTCGAATTCGATGGAAGGGGAAAGAATAAACTTGATTTTGATCTTAGAAAGGGGAAAGAACTGGAACGAACGCGATTAGTCTTCGTTCGCCTTTTTTTTTGAATTTGGATTCAGTAGGAAGAAAGGCATACGCGACTTTGATGTGAAGGAAGGCGGCCCTGTACTCGAAGGGTGGCTGATGGAGACGTAATAGGGTTTGACTTAGGAATTTTATGATATTATTTAATCCCAAAATATCACGTTAAGCATAACTCAAAATCTCGAACTCCGAATCAGACATGCCGACAGGCGTTTATAAGGTTTTATCCGCATTCCGAACACAATGGAACGTGTTTCGGAGGCTAATTCGGTCATATGCGCAAGTTACGGAAGTAAACGATCAATTTTTTATTAAATCAATTAAAATAGTTTCTATGCATTTTGAGCTGCCAGGGTCAAACGACAACTCCGATTGCTATGAAAATTAAAATCCGATAATAACTAATTATTACGGATCCAATAGAACTGGTTTCGTCGAATTCCGAGGCTGTGCCTCGGAAAGTTATTTTAAAGGTCGATTTAAACGATATAATTTCAAAATTGAACAAATCATTTCCAAATTCAATTCTGAAGCTTCCATTATCTTCAGTATTATCAATATGGATTTTCTAAGCCTTTAAAATATTTTTAATCAGCTTAAAACTAAAGATTCAAATTTTTATCCAACTTCGATAAATTAAATTCAATAATTAAATTGCCAAATCCATAGTTAATTTTTGAAATTCAAGTTAAACTAACCTCCAAATATTTAAAATCAATTAAATATTTCATTTCAAATGTTAAAATTTTCGGGTCGTTACATCCTTCCCCACTTAAAAGAATTTCGTCCCGAAATTACTAGTTAAGAAGAATGATCCTCAATCCGTTTAATATTTTTTCAAACCAAACGGTTTTATCATCTTAGCAAAACAAATCTTTTTATTTAAGACTCAACATTAACTCAACTAACTTCCCAGCTTCAATTATAAGCTCCAAATAACATTGTTTTCTTAACAATTCAAATTTCAAATTTTTCTCAAAATTTTTCTAACACCCTAAATTTTCGAAAAATTTCGCCAGTATCTCATTTGCGCGACTAGCTCGGTACGACTACAAAATGACACCACAGGCCCTCAGACTCCAAAAAGAAAACAAAAGGCCAAGTGGCTTGACAAGAAAATCACCAAATTTCATATAGAAATTTAAATACATACCTTTTTGTCGAGCAATTTCAAATTTATCTTCGAAAATCAAATCCCAATTTCCTTTTCCCGTAACATACCTGTATGTCCTACTAGCCATAATATTCAATTTCAACATTCAAATTTATTTTGCACATTCCTTTACAAAATTTTCAATATATACTTCTTATACCATTTTTACTTCACTATTGAAGTTATATATTCATTTTCATTCAACTTTACATTTTTAATTTCATTTGAATTCAATTTATGATTTCAATTTATTTGGATTCAGTTTAACTTCTGAATATTGAATTTTTATCAATTATCTTTCATTCACAACTGCACTATTTTAAATCAGTTTCATTTACTAATTTACTTCAATTTCCAATTTGAAATTGTTTGTCGCTAATAAAAAAATTTTCAAATATTTTTTCTATCGCCCAAAATTTTCGAAAATTTTTGGCAGAGTCCCCTTCGTACGGAGGAGTTTTTGCAATTTGACAAAAGATATAAATATATATACATCGACCCACCCAGTTGGAAAAACAAAAACAGTTCATATTTCCTATTTTTATTGCGTAGGCATACCTTATTTAGCATTTTTAAGCAAAGCGGCTTATTATTAGCATTTTAGCGCGACCAAATCCAGCCAAACGGCCCCCTCGTACCTGTATTTACTCAATGTAAACACGTAAGTGCCATATATAGGAAATCTATTTACAATTCACTTATTTTCAATAGTGAACACATAGTTTTCATAAGCAATGGACTCAAAATAATTCCCATAAGCAATTTATAAGGTTTCAATACAAATTTAATTGCTTACAACTACATTCCATATCATTTCTATTCAATTCAAGCGATTTACAATTCACTTTCTTTCATTCAATTCATTTTTTAAACGAAACGAACTCATATCCATTTTATAAACCTCATTTATGTATATTCAACAAACCAAGTATGCATTCATTATTCAATTATAGCTTACAAAACAGCTATACTTGGCATCAATTTTCAAAACCAAGTTTTCTCTTTTTTTTATTGACATTCAAATTCACATTATATTAATTCAATAGTTCATTGTCAATATTTATACTTGTATTTTTAGTTCTAATCCATTCATTTGCATTTCATTAATCAAACAAGATTCATTCACAACCATTCATAAAACTTGACAACAACCATTTCACAATTTTACTTAAGTCGAGCTTTTATCCAATATTTACTTAAGTTATTTCAATTCAAAACTCAAATTTATTTTTTCTTGTAACACTTCCAAACTTAAATCCTTGATTTGATTTTCATTTATAAAATCCATTCCATCGACTAATTTAATTAAATTAGTTTTACTCACTTATCCATTTTATTTTTATTTTTCCAAAGTTTGGATTTTTATTCAACTTGATCCAAGTCAAATCTCATTCCATTTTTCAATTCCAATTCATTTACTCACAAATGTTAACTCATTTGTTCATTCACAAATTTATTCCACACTTACTTTTATTTATCCCTTTTCAGTTTGAATCTTATTCCAATCAAATTTCAAATATTTCTTTTATGAGTTATCAAACTTATTTAGATATCGTAACATTTTAAAGATTTCCAGAGTCTTTTCACCTTTTTCAATACCATTATTGTAAACAATTCAAATTATCCTTTGAATTTCAAAACCAAACCCAAATTTTCCAAACAACTTACATTTAAAACAATTTTGCAGCAATTTCCTCCTTTGAAAACTCAAAAATGAACACCGATGATGTCGCAATCATCACCGGAATTATTTTCTAGCGACCGAAAAGAGTCTAGAGCTTTTATCCCTTTCAAACATTTTTTCCAAAACCTTTGAAAACTATTTCCAATCCCAAAAGGAATTTAATTTCCAACTTCCCGAATTTCAAATATTTTCAAGAACATTTTCAAATATTTTTCTGGAATTCTATTTCAAATTATAAATCTCATTTACAATTACAAATCCCATTTTTATTCTTTTTTCCTTAGCTTTTGGGTTTGATCTCAATTCCTCATACAACGATGATAATAATTTAATATTATCGCTTCCTAGCAACCAAGCAACCATATATTATAATAATTCACAGAAAATTTATTTCTTTTATATACGAAAATAGTTTGGGTAAAATTATTTCATTTACCCTATTTTAAAACGATATCGTGTCGAATTTTGTTCTGTACAAGTGTTTAGAGATCTCTACCAATAACGTTAATTACTCGTATTGACCAGAATCCATATACCACTCAACAAACCAATCAACACAATATAAACAATTTTATATTCACTAACAAATACGCGCTCATATCTATTAATACGCTCAAACTCATTCTAGAGTACTACTGACTCTATCTCTAACGGGTAACACCCAGCAGAGCCAGGGTTGTCGCTTAACCAAATGCTCTGATACCACTTTGTAATAGTCCCAATTTTTCGACTTTCGAAAATCGACATTAATACGTCCACTGTATCAAATGCCGAACAATCGAACGCCAGAAAACCGAACCGTTAGGGTTTAAGAAGAAAGAGGTAGAAGAAGAAGGACAGAAACAATAACAGAATCTCACATATCACAGCGGAACAAATATAATAGATAAATGAATATCTTTAAAACAAAGAACTATATCAGTTATTACATTACATCACATTACATTATCAGAGTTTACAACAACATTGTACAACACTTACGACAACTAATCCATATATAAACTGAACTTGCAGCAAAAGCAACCCCAACGCAGCGGATACTACATAGTATAAATAATACGTCTCGCCATCCAGCTTGCCTCTTGGGCTCCACGACAACTCCTGATGTAACAGCCCGATATTTTCAACCATTCGCATCCATTATAAGTGTATAGATAGACAGTCATGCCGGAATTGAATTACTCAAAATACCGCGTTGTAAATAAAAATTTGACAAATCTCAGAATATACAGTAAATAAAAATCACAGACATAGAGTAATAATAATGCAGCGGAAGTAAAAGAGATAGTAGTTCATGAAGCTACTATATAAATATATCAGAGTTACATAAGATACAACAGAAGAAATAAAGTACAAAAGAAGTCTCAATAAATAGAAATCTACTAATACAAGAGCTGGAAAAGACCAACAGACTGGAAAGATAAAAATAGACAAGCAGATAATCTCCAGCGATTTCAATCTCCAGAAAGTGGAAATCCAAATCTGTGAATACTCAGGCTGACCCGAGCGTACATAAAAATACAAACACTCGAGTCAGGACATACATATTTATACAATGTAAACCAACTCAAGTGAACTGTAGTAAAAGTACAAGTAACTTAGAGGATGCTTGAGACCGCCCATCCTCTAAGGATCCGTTAAACTATTTACTATATAGTAATATACGCTATATACAGTAGTGTCTAATCAGTAAAGTATAATCATATAGAAAATAGCGTTAAGCGGATGGTGAACCTTAACGCGGTCGGATATTTAAACCAAAATCGTAGTGGGCTCGATATAAGGAACATATGATAAGACACGCGAGGCAATGCCAGGGTGGATACACCGTTTGCACTCCCGGACCTGTGACGACGGCAAGCCAGCAGCTTCCGCCCACCTCGAACAATACCCCGAATCAAAGTGGCGCCATCATATCGAATCACAAAAGTAAAAAAATGGTTTTCGAAGAAGCATGCTCGATGAAAGGGTGCGACCCTTTGTATAGCCCGGTATAGCTCTTGTTTTAGTCATAATTAGGTCATCCATCAACGTTCTCTTACTTCATTCTAGTAGCATCGCCAACCAACCTACTTTGTTCTGAAATCTCCACCGCGTACACGGTTGTCAAAATGGTTTTCGGTATCGACAGAGAGTATGCCAGATATCTGATCCCGGTCTCTTTGCCAACCAATCGTTATTATAACCCGTGGTTATAACTTTAAAACAATATTTTATACTTCAAATTAAATATCATTTCAATCCAAATCTTTATCAAAACAAAGATTAAATCATTTTCAAAACCATTTCAATATATCAACATATCATATCTTTCAAATTTAAATATTTATCAAAATAAATATCAAGTCATTCTAACCATTTCAATATATTAAATTATCACATCCTTTCAAAAACTCCTTTCAAATCAATTTAATATATCAAAATATCATATCTTTTCAAAACTTCCTTTCAAATCATTTTATTATCAAAATCTCATATCTTTCAAAACTTTATTTCCAAAACATTTTTTTATACCAAAGTATCATATCTTTCAAAATTTCATTCCAAGACATTTTTAATATCAAAATATCATATCTCTCAAAACTTCATTTCAAAACATTTTTAATATATCAAAATATCAAAGTATTATTCAAAACATCATTCATTTTTAATTCATTTAAATACCATTTAAAATCATTCATTTTATTTAGAAATTAATCACCATTTCAAACTTACATTTCAAAGGAGTTTATATTTAAAGATTAAATCTTTTCGAAAAAAATAAAGTCAATTCCTTATATTTAATAGTTAAATATTTAATTTCCAAAAATTTAAATCTTATTCCAAATATTAATGTCATTAAAATTTAATAAAATAATAAAATTCAGTTTCCGTTGCACTTAAAAATGCTACGTAAAGTTTTAGTTTACAACAGTTCATTTAACAAAATACAGTATTTAAGTGCTGTAATAGATTTTCTTTAAATTTCAAATAAACTTTAAATGTTAAGTTTAACCACTATAGCACTTACAATGTGCTATAATAGCCTTTATTTCAAATTAACTTTTTAGTTCATTTAATACAACTACAGCATTTACAAAATGCTGTAATATCCTTTACATTACGCTTTAAAAATGCTGTTAAATCAAATTCAGGGTTTAAATACAAATTTCACCAATAGTTAATCTTTAATTTAAATCATTTAACTTATAAACATCATATAATTTCATATTTTAAAATCATCATTTCAATCTCTTATTTTTATAATTTTTATAAAGTTAAATCTCGTCCAAAAAATCAAATTTTAACATAATTTCTTATTTAAATTCAAGTATTAAATTCCATTTCTTTAATTAAATTATTAACTTAACAGTTAGGTTTAAATTTACAAAATATAACTTATTTCCATAAATTTTACTTAATTAAAATTTCACTTTTTAAAACAAAATTTAAAATTTCACAATTAAGTTATATTTCAAAATTTACTTAAACATTCATTTGTTTAACATTTTAACTTATTCAAAAATCATTATTATTTTTATAAAATCATTTAAAATACATTTTTAAATCAAAATATTATATTTTCTTACTTTACATAATTTCCTTTTTAAAACAAAACATAAATTCCAAAATTTACTTATAGTTCAAATTCTACTTTACCGTTTACTTAATTCATCATTTAATTTATAAAAAATCACTAATATTTCTACAAAATCATTTTTAATTAAATTTAAATCAAAATATTATCAAAATATTATAAATTTTACATTTTAAAATATTTTGAAACATTTTCAAAAAATATTACATAAACCACGGGTCTGTATATAGTTTTCTAGCCTAGGTCAAGTGATACAGATATATATCATTTCAATCCGCAGTTTACAAAGAAAAGCCAGGTTCCATCATTTCAAACCCGCAGTCCCAAGTAAAATGAATGATTTTGGAAACCGCTCAGGCCTATTATTTCAGCCCATAACGTTTTTCCCCTATTCTAAAGTCCGTTCGGGTATGTATCATTTCAACCCATAGTGATTCTAGTCTACAGGAAACTTGCAATGGTGATAACTGATATAAATGACAGAATATCATGGAATAACAATAACATATGATATAACAAGTGTAATAACAGGTGTGAACATCATATGATAATAATATAGCAGATATAGCATGGTGATAAACAGTTACAGATTCAAATGGTGTCGGTTTATCGGTTATATAAGTACATATTAGTCTGGTGAGATTTACTCACCTTTTTGTGCTGGAGATATCAACTCAAATGACACAGCGGATTCCAGGAGGCACGATGACACAAAAATAGGCTCAAGTGGGAAGAGATCCAAACTTAGAACTTGTGTTGTAACCCAAAACAAAACCAAATAAATTAACATTTCAACACAACATTAAATTGAAACAACTTTGAAATAAAAAGAGATACGAATACACAGTCTTTTGCCTTACTTTCTACATTTGATTGCACGGCCCAGGGGATGTTTTGGCTTAGGTTTGGACATACTTTGGTTCAGGTTTGGGTCCTATAAGTCATGGCTACAAGGTATTGAAGTGGTGGAGTTACTACGCATGAATATGAAGAGGCTTATGCCAAATAGGTGGGTTTTTGGTCAACAAAAGGCTCGACCATGTAGGGGTTTGGCTTGGACATTCAAGTTCAGATCTGGATAGATGTTGTAGTGGTGTGTGGTGGTCTGTTCAGAGGTGGTGGTGGCGGCTAGTGGTGGTGGTGGTGGTGGAAAAAGAGGTGGTGAAGCAACAAGGCTCAAACTAGCATGTTTTCAAGGCATAGGTTGTATTTTTTTGGATTTTAGCATCATGGTGGGTTCGGTCGTCTTTCAGATCTGAGGAGTAGGTGGTGATGATGACAGAGAAGAGGTATGGGAGGTGGTGGCCATGGCTATGGAGTGGAGTCCGAGCAAAAGAGTGGAGAGAACAAGGCAAAAATACATAAGAAAATAGGAAGAAAAGGAAGAAAACAAGAGGAAGACATTACCCAAAATGTTTGAAGCCATGAATAAAATGAAAGAATGGTTTCTTGAGTGAGAAATAGGATGAAAGTCACGGCTAGAAACTGAAAATGGGCTGCCAAAATGAATAAATGAGATGGTTATGGCATTTGAAACGTTTTTGGACAATGAAACGTCTAGAAATGAAACGCATTTCCGTTTTTTAAACATCAAATAAAATCAAAAAATAAATCAGAAAATACTTTTAAAAACCGAAACCAAGTGAAAATATAAGAAAATAAAAAATTAATTTTAAAGAAAATATAAAAAGAATGAAAGAAATTACTTAAAAATACAAAACAGTGTCCAGAAATTACACATAAATCACTACTAGTCTTGGAAAAATATACACTTCATTTTAAAAATATTATGGAGTAAAACTTTGAAATAAAATAATTTATTTATCATTTCTAGAATAAAATAAATAATTAAATTGGAGAAAAATAGAAAAAGAACTAAAGAAAATGTTTAAAAATTGAAAACAGGGCATGGAAATTACAAGAATAATACTACTAACTCTAGAAAAATTCCTACCTCACTTTAAAAATATTAAAAGACAAAAATATACATAAAATAACATATTAATACATATTAAAATAAAATATGACAAAGAAAATATAATTTATACAATTTAAAATAACAAAATTGTAGAATAACTCAAATTGTACTTAATATTGAAATATACATAACTTTCACTGTCTAACTCCGTTTTTAACGAAACGAAAAGCAGTGTTCAAGTTATTTCATCTATTTTCATAATAAAAGATAAAATTTAAGATTTAAAATAATTTTAATTTTAATTTTAAAAGTCAAAGTTTGAACAGTTTGAGTAGAGATTCACCTTTCAGTAAAACATTCAATTTATACAAGTTTGAAACTATAATTCACATAAAAATCAACATTTATATTTAAAATAACATAACTTAGTCATTTTAATAAATAAAATAAAATTCTTAAATCAAAATTTCAAATAAAATAATCAAAACAAACAATTAAAATAAATCACAAAATTCAGGCTTGTTACACCTGAATTCCAGAATGACTTGATAACCTGACTCTAGGTTGGCCGTGTGGAAAATTGTGGGCACCCAGAGTTTAGAAGGAAACAATAAACTCCAGGTCTGTCGTGGGACTAGTGTGAGATCTTAAAAACAGATATTTTCACAAAGAAAATAAAAAGAAATCCGCTATGTTTTTTTTTTGAAATGAAACTACCATAAGGCCTTCCACCACACACACAATGCAAACGCAGAATTGGAGGAGATTTTTCCTTATGATAGTCAAACATGCTTAATACGCAAAATCCTTTCGATATTATTATTAGTGAATGGTGCAGAAAACATTTCGAAAGTATAATATTAATCTTAGCCAGCATACAACCATTATTGTATGCCTACTATAGTTACCATCCAAACAGTGGGGCGCCACCATAAGTAGATGGCAGGTTATACAACTAAAACCGTACATGGCGCGTATTGTTTCTTTGAATTTCCAACAAATGGTCAGGCTAAGGAACTTTCTCCTGCTACATGGGTACGCCTCTGGAGGGACGTCCCGAGAACTTAACCAGCTCTCTGCCAACACAAGGCCGGTTTACCTCTGTAACTAGGTAACTAATACACGAATATGCCATCCTCCGGTCCTTTGGGACCTTTGTCCGAGGATCCTCTACACCAACAACCACAAAGAAAATTATTTGCAGTAACCACAAAGGTTCAATATCATGGCTCCATACCTGACACCACCCTTTTTCAGAAGGAAATGACATACCCTAAAGGACGCAACCCTCATAACCTTGTTGCATCTTTCCTGTTTTGACCATTTCCGGGATGTGAGGTCCGACGAAGTCTCGTCCATAAAGCTACACTCAGCAGCACTTCGTATGCCACATTACCAGTTTGGGAATGTACCACTAGTGACCATCAACTACATAACCTCTGAGCTCATACGTCTCAGAGAAGGGTGTTAAGCTAAGAGAATAAATTCTCTGCCACCAACAGAAATGTATTTGATAGAAACCGGCTTTGCATCTCAAAGTGTAATGTCAGACACACATCCATACAAGTCAGTTCCGGGATCGAACGGAACCGAAGACACTTCCAAAGAAACCCTTGCAAATCCGAATATTCAGAAATCACGTTCGAAATCCCCATCACAAAGGGTGATAGAATCTCTATACCGGAGCAACCCGGTGCAGAGACAATCGACAGGTAATCCTTGCGCTTTCGAAAATATCCGGTCTTCAACACCGTTTTTAAATGCAATCCCATTTCGTCGTATCATTATTCGAAATGGGTTTTATGACACAAGGTCTTCTCCCGGCTAATCCGAATAACGAGCGCTTATTTAAAAATAAGTGTTCACTCAGATTTTCAAACAAATCACAACAATTTCCACTTTGATCTTTTTAAACAAAAGATCTATCACAATCACACAGGTTCGATGTGGTTTTCGGATATCCACTTGGAATCCGACCCTCGGTCGCATCGAATTTCAAATGCCATTTAAAAGCCAATATTGATAGTCGGTTATTTAACTATCAATCAACATTTACAACAATTACTGGATTCCACATTTCAATGCTTTGAAAACAAATTTCAAATCATTTTTCACTCGTGGAATAAGATTCCCGATATTATTTGTTTCCACTGAAGGTCTGCCGAGTTAAAATACTTTAAAATAATTTAAATTACTTATCCAAACATATATACTTGGAGATATTTAAAATAAAACCATTTTAAAACACTTACTTAAATATTAGTTATGAAAATATTATATAAAAATCTCGTATAAAAATTCAACGCCAAACTAATTTTAAAATAAAATTAGTAGATAGGATATAACTATTTAAATATCCATTTTCTAAAACAAATATCAATTTAATCTTTAATTAATTACTTCTATAATAAATAAAAATAAATCTTTACTTTAAAGATTTTCAAAATAACCCAAATAAATAATTTCTCCAAAATAATCTTTTCTTAAAACCATCTTCACAACTTCAATTACATATTTAGACTATATTGAAAACATACTCGGCTTTTCAGGGAAAGTACACCTTCCATTCTAAAATGGTTCATTCAAATCAATTTATAAATCCTTCTGGATTTACTTTAAATTTACGTTCCAAATCCGTAAATTCCTTTCCACACTTTTTTAAAAATAAAACCATATTTATTTTTTAAACAAATTTTCCTTTCTTTTATAAAATTCCATTATGAATTTAAACTTTTAAATATCTCTTGACATACGATTTTCAAATCGATTTCTAAATATTCATTTTCAGCATCGAATTAAATTCTAGATTGATTTCCAAATTTATTTTCAAATACCAAATCAATTTTCAAAATTGATTTCTAAATTTATTTGAACACTAAATTTATTATCCTTTGAAACAAATTTCTTCTTTTAAATCTATTCAATTTTTCTAAAATTAATTTACTATGAATCTTCTACAAAATTTCAAAAATCAAATTTATCTATTTCTGGTATCCTACGATACCAGAAATATAATTGGCTAAATTATAGCCTTCAAAAGTTTCAATCATAAATAGTCACACATAGATTTTAATGATCAACACACAACATACGAAACAAATTAAATATTTGAGGAATCCAGTTGGATCCCTCCAACCTGTTTCCCTGCATCAACAGATGTTAGCACAACAATTAAATACCAATTCCACTTCGAGGTGGAATATCGCGGTATATGTGATTTATAAAATATTATCCGCTATTTGCGGCGTATAGGGTCTAACTAATATAACTAATAATAAATTAATCATCCAAGCACACAGTCAATCAATTTTAAATTTAACTATCATAACTCAACCGTCAATCAATAATTGAAAATTTTAATTATTAAAATTTTGAGTGAGAAGATCTCACCTTTGCTTTTATTTTGCAATTAATTTCAATTTATTTCCATTCCTGCTTGTTCCTCCATTGGAGACCTTGTATAAACAATTTATACAATTCATTAATATTCGAATTAATCGAATAATAAATTTTCATTTGATAATTTTTATTCAGCTATAAATTTCAATTTTAAACTTTTTTCTTTTAAATAATTCCTTGGTAACAAAAATAACTCGGACAAGTTAATTAAACAATTTATCACCTTCATAAATTATGTTAACATAACTAAATGAATCAAAATATATGCATTTATTAATTAAATTCAAAACTGAAGATCAAACGGTAAATACCTTATTATCCAGAATCCCAAAATTCGATTGCGCGAACGCCATACACGATATCCAGATCGCCGAGCCACCGCCTCGAAACCCTCATATCGGCCTCAACCCTGCGCGAGCCTCCATGCGCGCTGCCTTGGCTTCGCCCTCCTCTGCCATCGTTATCGATCGCGCTCCACTATCGCGCGAGTGCCACAAACCCAGTATCGATCGACATTCAAACCCTAGTGCCTCCGATTTCCTTGACTTCTCATCGCCTCGCGCTTGAACTCGAATCCCTTGAACGAGATCGCGACCCAAATCGTGACGCGGTCGATGCTCCCCCTAGGTCGCCGCCATCCCTGCTTGGATCGAAGTCGAGCCGACCGAAGCTTTGAATTTGTCTCGCGATTTGAATCCCTTTCTTTTTCTTCTTTTTTTCTTGAACGAATCGGTTTCGAATTCGATGGAAGGAGAAAGAATAAACTTGATTTTGATCTTAGAAAGGGGAAAGAACTGGAACGAACGCGATTAGTCTTCGTTCGCCTTTTTTTTTTGAATTTGGATTCAGCAGGAAGAAAGACATACGCGACTTAGATGTGAAGGAAGGCGGCTCTGTACTCGTAGGGTGGCTGATGGAGACGTAATAGGGTTTGACTTAGGAATTTTATAATATTATTTAATTCCAAAATATCACGTTAAGCATAACTCGAAATCTCGAACTTCGAATCAGATATGCGGACAGACGTTTATAAGGTTTTATCCGCATTCCGAACACAATGGAACGTGTTTCGGAGGCTAATTCGATCATATGCGCAAGTTACGGAAGTAAACGATCAATTTTTAAATTAAATCGATTAAAATAGTTTCTATGCATTTTGAGCTGCCAGGGTCAAACGACAACTCCGATTGCTACGAAAATTGAAATCCGATAATAACTAATTATTACGGATCCAATAGAACTGGTTTCGTCGAATTCTGAGACTGTGCCTCGGAAAGCTATTTTAAAGGTCGATTTAAACGATATAATTTCAAAACTGAACAAATCATTTCCAAATTCAATTCTGAAGCTTCCATGATCTTCAGTATTATCAATATGGATTTTCTAAGCTTTTAAAATATTTTTAATCAGCTTAAAACTGAAGATTCAAATTTTTATCCAACTTCGATAAATTAAATTCAATAATTAAATTGCCAAATCCATAGTTAATTTTTGAAATTCAAGTTAAACTAACCTCCAAATATTTAAAATCAATTAAATATTTCATTTCAAAGGTTAAAATTTCCGGGTCGTTACAGGTCATGGCATAGAAATTGACATTTCAGGTTTAAATTAAAGAAGATCTAAGAGGCATTAATATCAATGTTTTGCGTTATACTACTAGTAATCTCTATTGTCACAAATCAAATACAGTGTTCTGATTAGTTATAATGATAATAATAAAAAAGTAATTGCCTCAAGGTTTGGTAAGAATCTGCACTACTGGTACTGTTTTAGTTGCTTTAAGTTGGGAATCTAGTTAAATTGTTCCCTGTTCTCTCTTGGTCCTTGTAGCAACAAGGATTTTGTTTCTACTATGTATTTGTTGATATTGTTTTCAAGTTGCAAACATTAGACGCTCTTTTCAAGAAGTACTGAAGAATTCCTTGGCTATTTTAGTTTATAGCTATGCTACAAGCTTGTACTCTTCACTATTTTGAATTAACTTTAACTGTTCTCAAAATTTAGTTGATGATATTTCATCTTGTAAGTCTCAGACCTTAACCATTCTCAAAATTTAGTTGATAATATTTCATCTTGCAAGTCTCGGACCTTATAATCATTGATTAGTATTTTCAATGTTTATCTACTCTTTACAGCTGAAGTATGATGGGAAGTCAATTGCTCTACCTTTCAATTACTCGGTTTATGAATGGGCAGAAGATACTCGCAGAGTTCTCAGCAATGCACAATTACCACATGATGTCAAATTTTATAACGTCTATGGCACATCTCTTGAGACTCCTTTTAATGTCAGGCAAGTAACTACCTAGTAGAAATGTAGAATCACATCAGTAGATTTTTCTTCAATTTAACAGTTTTTATCTCTTTTGCTAATGTTGAGTGTTTGCCCTGCAAGTAGTTATATTATACATGTTCAGCCTTGTACTGTCTTTGGAGTCTTTGACGATGTATTCTTAACTCTTTGGATTCCAGAGGAGCATGGCATCTAGCTATTATCTAATCTCAAATGGTTTTTATTATCAAAGAATTTATGGGGATGATGAAAAAAGGCTGATTAGTTAACTAAAAGGGTATATAAAAAAAACAGTATGATATAACAAAATTCCATCTTTTTTCTTCCCTTTCTGTAAAAAATGATAGAAGGGCAGTGTTTAAAAAAAAAGAATAAGAAAAAAAGAGTTGCTCTATCTCTGCATCTTTCTTTTCAACTTCCAAGCCACTTTTTTGTAAGTGGCATTGTAATATTAGTGTACTCTAACCTTTTCTATCATTGTCCATTGCAGCTATGGATCAGAAACCACACCTATTGGGGATCTCTCAGAAGTATGCCATACACTTGTATGTAGACAAATCGATACTATTACCTGATGTTCTATCAATTTCAGATATAGCATTTGTTGACAGTGATCTTATACAAATTCTAAAACAGCCCGAATATACTTATGTAGACGGAGATAAAACTGTTCCAGCGGAATCCGCTAAGGTAATCTTCATTCGTATTATCATACATTTTGGATGACATTTAACGTTTAGAATTTCGGTGATATGGAAAATTTCACATCATATTTTGTGAAGTAATTTAAAAAAAGAGACTTTTAAAATCCATTCAACAGAAAACTAGTTAGCATGTTTCGATAGTAGTTTCTTTATTTACAAATTGTTGCTTAGGAAAACATTGTCTTCTTCCAAATATCAATTGTACGAAGTACCAATTAATGTTTATTAATTCTTATAATACTGGGATCCCATATCTTAATATAAGTTACGTAAGTTTTGATGATAAGGTTCTATCAAATAAATTTCGTTCGTACAACAGTAAATCACTGAACATGAAGAAATGATCTCATTAGGTAATGTTTTGCCGAACAATTGATCCTTAATACATTCATGTATATTGTCAAATGAAACTGGTATTAAAAGTGTAAATTTTAATTCTTTGGAACTTGGTACTGAAAGAATGAAACATGTTACTTTAATAGTACACGATTTGTATAAATTATGGTATCTAATCCAGTGTCCAGTTTGGATGATCTTTCTTGAGTGGGACTCAGAAATAATCTTCTCGACCGCTTTTACTTGGGTAAACTCTTACGCAGTTTTTTGTTATCGCGTAGGCTGATGGATTTGAAGCAGTTTGTAGAGTAGGAGTAAAGGCGAATCACAGAGGCCTGCTAAGTGATGAAAAAGTATTTGCACTCATAAAGAAATGGTTAGGTGTGAATGACAAATCCAAGCACTCAATAACAACATCCAAAGTAATAGACATGGTCTTGAATCCACATCCTGTCCATATGACTGCAAATGATTCATCTCTGTGAATTCCTCGACAATTGCACATATATACAAATGTATATCCATTATAATGCCTTGTGGCATATTTGACTACTATAAAGTTAATGTGATTGTTGGAAAATATTATTCAAATGTTGAACTTGAACTTGCACTTGACTTCCTAAATTCTTCAATGCTTGTTGCATTGTGTAGAATCATAGAACCCAGGCATAATTGTTTCATGGTTGGTTTACAAAGATTTTCATTCTTTCTTTTTTCCATCATCATAATCATCATCATCATCATTCAGTTGGTGTCAAATTTATCAGCAAACCTAGGTCAGTAGCCATCGTTGCTACGATGCTGCCACGAACACAGCAACTGCCAAGTCTAGGCATGATCGAAGGATGTTAGAAGAGTGGTGAGTTTGTACCAGGAGCAGGCGCTGTGCCATCAACAGTGAACCTGAACAAAATGACGTTTTCTCAGTTTTGCACTTTGTTGATTGTTGAAAATGATTAGACAGGTGCCCCTATTTTAATTTTCTTTAGATAATTCTATTTTGTGCCATTATACTAGGACATCTTCATATGGATCGATCTAAGAAACTAAGGCAGTGCTTGGTTTAAAAACGAATTTTGGATTTTCAATTTTCAAATATGTATGTCAAATATGAGCCGAGTAGAGTGATAATGAAAACGATGGAAGGAAAATGGAGGGATGACGGAAGCGATGAAAGTATGAATTGTTTTTTGTGTTTCTATTATTTTTCAAAACAAAAGAAATGAAAATGAAAATTGTTTTCTATTTTGTATATAAATTTCGTTTTCTAAATTGATCGTTTCCGACCATATAAATGCTTCTTGCGCATTTTTATATGGATATAAACTCAAAACTAAAAATGACAAGCAGACACAGCCTAACGTTTTTGTTGTGCTTATGGTAACATTGAATAAAAATAAAGTAATATCCTACAGTGGACATAGACTAGTCGGTTGAACCGCTTTAAAATTTATTATTCGTTTTTTACTCTTTTGATATTAAGTTTGTAATGATCCGGAAAAAACACATGCTGCTAAGTTCATATGGAAGAGTGAATTAGTTAAATGGGTAAAGTTGAGGGCGGTTTAAAAGTTTAGTCTGAATGAAAAACAATTACAAAATGCTATATTTATATAACATAATCTGCGTAAATGCCAAATAGAAGTAACATTACATTTAACGGCAAATACTGTGTACTTATAACATGATTCTACAGCAAGTGCTATATACATACATTACTTTCTTCTCCACTTCAAATTTTTTGGCTCGTGTCTTTGGTTCAAAAATAAAAATAAATCCTAAACTATTTCCTTCATCCTATTTTCTTGTATTATTTAATAAGAAATGAGCTTAAGAAGAGGCTTTTGAAAAAAAAGCTTACAAGCCAAATATAAATAAAAGATGGGCTAAACACCTAGCTGATAACCAAAAATATGGATCAACACCCTGCATTGAGTGTGAAAGCACTAGCCCTATTCTTATAGAGCAATAATATAGAGACTAAATATAAAATGAGCAGAAATAGTAAAAAGACAAGAAGATTTTTATAGTGATTCGGCTGTTAATGAAGCCTACGTCCAATTTATAATTTTACATTAACTGACTGCTGTTACAAGTTGAATCAGATAACAATATGATTGAATCTTCTAGGCAGGATCAAGTCACAAGTACAAGAGTTCACTGGAGAATCACAGTGAACCCCTACATGACTATTGTGTGGGAGGAGAAGAGTGAAGAATAATCTCTGCAGATTTCTAGTAGCTAGTTCCGAAGATCTTGTTTATGTTGCAGGTATGATTGTATTTATAGGGGTTGAAGAGCTATTGGGCTACGCTGCTTTGCCAGAAGCCTACACTCTATGATACGAAGGTGCTTTGAAATTTTCATAAGGAACCAACATTATCTGATGGATCGCTAGCAATCCATAGTGCATGGATTACCAGCGATCCATGTACTTAGAGGATTTTTGGCCTTCTTCGTTTGAGTTGCACTCCTTGCCTTAGGTATGTGTTGTTCATGTAATTTCGCAGCTTGCTGCCTTATTTTGGTGATGGTTCATGCACAGGTTGGATTGAACTGTGGCTAGAATCAGATGAATGTTCGCTCCTCAAACTAGGTTGCTTGGGATACTATGAAACTTGACAAACATTCATAGAAAAGATATTGGTTCATGATGCAAGAGGCTTGAACGACCCATTGGGCTTCCTCATGGATCGCTAGCGATCCATCCCATTAGTGGATTTTAATGGATTTTTGGATAATTATCCTTGAGTGCCTTTGGCTTATTTTTTTGGATGTCTTCTTCAAGTTTCAAGTCATTCTAGCATAGTCCCTAAGTTAACTCCTATTGGATTATGTTGGGTTAAAAAGCCAGTCAGCACTTTCCTCCCAGAGAATGCTTTCGTTGGAAACAAAGTGCGCTCTGGAACTGGTCGTCCTTGAATTCCTATTTCATAAAATCCCGTCGATCGTATTAGGTTTTCCGTGAAGTTTTTTTTTGACTTTTCAATTTTTGTTGAATTAGGGATGTGGACCAACATTATCCATAGAAACATATCAATCTCGACTCTATAATTTCCAAAGCGTTGACGAATGGGAAAGGGATTGAGTTTAAAAAGCTTGAGCGAAAAATTAAAGTGAGATGATGAATCGCTTGCGATCCAACCACTTTGATTTTTTTTTTTCATTTGAACTTTTCTACTTAATACCATTTTCGTGCCGACCCTTTCTTACTTGTTTCTTCCTCATTTTCTACTTGCGACCCTAACCAACCACGCCCAAACCCTAACCAGCCTTTGTTACGCCGTCATTTATCTCTACCATCGTAGCCTACCACTGCTGACCTCAGTTACCTCCGTCATCACCCCAAGCCAAACCCTAACACCAGAATCGTGCTCGCTTGGATCGCTACTGATCTTGCAGATTGTTAATCCTAGCTTGGATCGCCACAAATCTGAAATCAAACACGTTTGCCTTCGATCCGAGGTTGGTGATGACGTGGTTACCGTATTGGTGGTGATTGTTAGTGAATTTGGGGCGATCGAAGAGAATAGTGAACGAAGCAGGTTGAATGCGAATTATTGGAGGTAGATAGTGGATTGGTGTCTTGCACTTGATGCATTCTTCTATCTTCGTCCAATGGATCAAAATTGATTAGCTCATAGCCTTGATGGTTTCGACGAGGCAGTTTACTATGGATTTGATCGTTCTGGATTAGTCTTATTATCGCACGCTCGGTGTACCTAAAAATAAAATGAGCTTTCCGTGTCGCTTGGATAACGGATCTGTTATCGATCGTCGACCGATAACGGATAAGTGTAGAAGGAATAACTTCAATGAATGATATGGAAAGCTTTTTTCTTTTTCAGTTGCGAGTGAACTACAGGATACTGAGCCCATCTCACATAGATAATAGACTGCACTTGCCTCAGTCGACTCTTGAAATCCAATGAGTTGGCACAAGTCAATGCCCTTTAGGAGTTCAAGCTTAAACATACAGAGATTTCTAGTTAAAAACAGGGTTACCTAACCATGTTAGATACAAGTTCTGTTGTATAGAATGAAGCGTCCGTCATTTTGAGGTAAATCTAATGGAAGAAGCCCGGTACTTTCATAAGTGAATCGACATCAGTTATGCATTCGCAAATGATTCCAACAACACTTACTTCTTCGGCACCATGGGCTCAATATGGTCAATTGGTGCCGATTGGTCTGGTCGTCGATCAAACTCTTCCAAACTTTAGAGTTTTTCTTAACCCTCCGAAGAGAGCTTCTACTGTCGTTTCTACTAAAGTTCTGCATAATATTTGTTTACAACATGGTATTCCAAAAGACGATGTGCACTTTCCACTGAAAAATGAGTTTGCACACATGCCACTTTGGGGTACACTGCCTGCCATTGGTACATGTGCTTAAATGGTGCAGTGCCCCCGTTCAGCCATTTCTTGAGAGATACTCTTCTGAATTTGGGAATGGCCCCATTTCAGATTCATCACAATGGTTATGCAACTTTGACTTGTGTTCATGTTTTTTTATGCAAACATTCAACCATGCCCCAAGCTTCGACGAATTAAAATACTTTCTTTCATTCAAGAAGAGAGAGGAATGTCCATCTCTTGTGATTATTGAGGCTCAGAGAAATCACAAAATCATATTGCCACTCTAAAGCAACTTATCTCAGTTCAAGACCCAAGATTTCTTCGTTAGATGTCGTGAAGGGTTTAATCGTCTTTGGACGACGGGGGTAACTTTTCTCTTCTCTCGTTGAGACTTATTACGATGGTGCGGTTTTTTAATAAACTGAATGCTTCTTATAGTTAATTTGAGGCCAAATAAAGGTCCAACACTGGACTCTATCTTCCATACTCTACACGCCATAAATGCTAGAAAGAGATTGGTTAAACTTTTGGTAATGGACGAGAATTTTCACCGGTACAGATTGTTACATCCTGGGAGGTCTATCATCGCTGTTGAGGTTCCAACCCCTACCCGTTCTAGGATTAGAACATGCTTCACTTCTTCATCGCATAATTCCAAAGAGAGCGGTAAACAAGGAGAAGAAGGTCCATCCGGTGGATCAACTAAGGAAATTCATGAAGAAAAGGGTGTTACGACCAGAGCTATTAGTCCGAACAGGATGCCCCGATCCTAGAGGAAGGGGAAGCGAAGTTCAAACAACAAGAAGGCAAGGCTGCGGTGATCGTAGGAAAAGAGAAAGGTGAAATCGAGAGCGGAAGTGACGATGACCCCTCCTCTAGCGATGAAGAATTTGGTGCGCATTCCAACGAAGGAGATCTCGAATCATGTGATTGAACTCCAGTAATGAGTCATATTCTCCTGGATTCGTCTCCCTAAGAGATTATTGCCAAAGATGCTACGCAGCAACTGGAAGACTTCATGGTTCTCCACCTAAGGAAACCAATATCGACTTTGGGGATTTGAGCAACGTTTATATGGATATTACAGAACTCATGGGAGATTATTTCAAGTCCGAGGGATTGTCTCCTCACTCTGGTCATGTTGTTTCTAGAATTAGCCTGACTTCCGCTGTAGCCGTTTCTCGACCCAGTTTGTGATGTCCTTTTAGGGCGCCTATGACATGTTACATAATTCACAAGGGTCATTTTATACCGCTATAGTTACTTGATTTTTTTGACATGTATTTTGATTTGTTCGACATGTATTTTGTATAAGTGCAGAGTCTGCACTTAGCACTTTTGTTGTTGTAGCATCAATACTTTTCTTTTTATTGGCCGATATTGTTTGGGTATGGCCCCCACGTTTTGACTTTGTACAAAAATGTTATGAGAAATGAAAAGATTAATGTTTCTACTACTGTCAGTTCTGTGTTCTTTCTTATTTATCATGTACTTAGCTTTTTTTTATACCGCTTATGTGTGTACATGACACGATTGCTTGTTCTGCAATTTATATACTTCACAGTGTCATGTCGTATTTTGTGGTATACGACGCCTTTATTTCCGTGATTTCATGCATTATTTATGCATTTTTTCAGTTTTACAACTAGATCTTGTGTGATTGCCAAAATTCTTTGTTTAGCGTAACATGACCGTGGGGTAGTTTTTCTTTCAACTATGTATTGGTGTGTCTACCCCCTTACTTCACAGGGTTGTTTACTCCAAACACTTGATAAATGACCAGTTGATCCGAGCGATTCCTCTAATGTATATAGCCAATTTTACTTTGCAGTTCCTATCTTCGGGAACTTATGACTCGAATGTTAGTGTAACGACCCGTAATTTTTGATAATAAAAAATATTTAATTTAATAAGATGTTGGTGTTAATATTGGAGGAAATTTAAATTTGTGATTTATTAATGAGAAAAATAATTAGAATGAATGTAATAATGTTAAGGTAAAGTAATTGTAACTAATTTAATGCAATTCCAATTAGTTGAAATGATTGTAAATATAAAATTTGGTTATAAATTGAAAATAAAGAAATAAACCAAATATTGTATTAAACGGTGAAATTGTATGTAATTAATAGAAATTGGTTAAATATAAAACTATTAATCAACAGGTGAATTTATTTGTTTATTATTTGTAAACGGTAAACATAAAAAATGTATTTGAATTATTAATGTGTAGTGATTGTTTAATTACCAATTCACTATTTTATCCGTTGAAATAAATTGAAAACCAATTGCAATTAATCTTCCTAAATATTGCAATTAATGTAAATTAAAATGATAACCGTAGAGATGTAATAAAATGTAAACAAATGTTAAGTTAGCCATGAAGTAATGATTGATGGAATAATAAGGTATAAAAATAAATAAATGAATTTTAGTTGAATTTTATAAAACAAAATAAATGAATTTTAGTTGAATTTTAATTATAATTAATGAATTTATTGTAATTGAAAACAAGCATTGTAATCAGTGTAATATTTAACATTGAATTGGACATGAAAATTCATTTTAAAAGATTATAAATCACTAGGTAACCAAAAATGATAAAATTTGTTAATTATAAAATTTGAATTGAAAAATTAATTTAATTAATTTAATAATAATTTATTTAATTAACGTGAAAATAGCCATTTTGGCCACTGTCTCGGATTTCGACGAAAGCAGTTTCATCGGATTCGTAATGGTGAATTGTTGTAGGATTTCAAGTTTCGTAGCGATCGGACTTGTCATTTGATCGTGCGGGCTTGAGACGTGTAGAAATCAATTTATGAATTCAATTTGAAATAAGCTGATTTTAAAAGCTAACTTCTTCATGCAATGGAATTTAGACTTAAAACATGTTCCATTGAATTTAAAAATATCGAAAATATCTAGTATGATATATTGGATGATCTATTTTCGTTTCGGGAATGAAACAGACTTTTAGGGTCGTCGTTATCGTTTCAATCCAAATCAATGTGGTCCGTCCTTTCTTTTTCAGCTCTGCCTATATATATGCTATTATAAACCCTAATTGTTTCTCATTTCTAATTTCTGTATGTATTGTTACTTTTACAAGTTCTTCCTTCTCAAACGACAAATTATGAAACCTAAATCCCAATTTAATTACAAATCGAAAATCAAACTTCTCAAAACCCTATCATATTATATACCAATTCGAAGCTCACGGTAAGCGCAACTTGAATCTTCTATTCATTTTTTCAATTGATTCTCAGTTTGGCCAGAAATCGAGAATGAATCTCCGCCATCCATTGTAGGGTTCGAGGTTTTTAACGGTGGATCTTCATCCTGGCGACGATTGGAGGACATGGGGTGTTGGAGCTCGTCGAGCAGTGATCATCAATGGTAGTCATTTGTCTCATATGTACGTGTAGGAGCCTAGATTTTCCTGGAAGGGTGGACGATGGTGGAAGATTTCTGGTGGGCCACGTATGGCCGCATGGGCAGGGGAGAAGCTCCTCGTCGAGGCTAAGGCGCTGGCGATCTCCGATCATGGTAGATGTGATCGAGGTGGCCACAGTGATTGGTTAAAGGTCGTGATGGTGGCGGCTCATCTTTCTCGAACGAGATCTAGGGTTTCACTACGTGTAAATGGAGGTGACGTAGTCTGGGCAAGTGTAATCTATATTTTATTATCTTATTGTTTAGAATTTGAATTTCCAATCGTTCTAATTATCGTAACTTTTACATACATGCTCGTATTTGTACATGGTTTATTCCGTTGGGATCGTATTGAAATTCCAGACATTTTGTAACTGGTTTGGACGAATTCTGAGATTGTAGAATTTTGGGTCTTATTTTGGATTTCAAATTGATTTGAAATCAAAGAAGAGTGTTTTAACCTATTCACAGCTACTAAATTATCTTATGTTAGTTAAATTAAATTTATGATATGATTATATATTAATTGATTGGTTGCTGTTTGATATATTTAAATTGTCATTCCAGTTAAATCTGACTTTTATTGAATTTGATCACCATTTAAATTAACATTAAATTTTAAATTTCCTGTTAATGCTTGTTGATGATAATCAGTTAATTGATGTTATTTACTGATTGATTGAATGATGATTTTGATGAATCTTTGATTGTTGATATTGGATGACTGGTTGTTATATTTATATTGTTATAACATTGTAAGTTCCCTTAGTTATTGTTAGGAAAATCACTATGGGTTGAAATGATACGTATCCGAACGATCTACATATTAGGAAAATCGTTATGGGTTGAAATGATAGACTCGAGCGATTTTATGGATTTTGAATTTTAATTTGAAATAGCGGGTTGAAATGATATATACCCGTAAATTTAAATTATTGCGGGTTGAAATGATATATATCCATATCACTTGACCATAGGGTAGAAAATTATATACGGACACCAGATTAGTTAAATAAATTGATTTTTAAATTATTAATTTTTGAATTCAGTTAAGTGATATTTTGAAATAAATTTGATTTATATAAGCTGAATTATTTTCAAAAATCCAAGCTTTAAATGCTAAAATAGAAATTGGTTTAAATGAATTGTTTAAAGGATTTAAATTGAAATTTAAAGTTGGATTTGAAGTATAAATGAAATTTATCGAAATTGAGTTATTGAAATATTTGAATATTTAAATTTTGAAATCAACTAAATTTGAAATAGTTTAAATTTATAGTTTGAACATGGATTTGAAATTGATATTGATTAAATGGTTTTAGATGAGAATCTGAATTGAAAGACAAAATTGGGTTTGTGGATTTGAAAGCTAGACATGATCCAGATGTGTAGAAATGAAAGAAATAGTTTAATTTGATATTAATTTCAAATTAATTATTTTAATATAAACTGTTTAAAAGAGGTATTATTTAAAATTCCGATTTATTTAGATTTTCAAATTATTTACTATATAAACTATTTCAATAATCAAATCATTTTATATTCAAAATATTTAAACTATTTTAATTAATTTAAACTATTTTAATCTATTTAAACTATTTTAATCTATTTTAACCTATTTTAATCTATTTAAACTATTTTAATCTATCTTAAACTATTTAAACCATTTTATTTAAATTTAAATTATTTTAATATAATTTAAACTATTATAAACAATTTAAACCATTTTAAAATATTTTAAACTATTTTAACTATTTTTAAACTATTTATGACTATCTAAACTATATTTCTAAATCTCTAACGGTGCAAGGTTAAATTGTTTATATTTAAATCCTTGATTCAAAAGCGAATATGGTTAAATGATGTTATAACCTAAGTTGGGATTTAAATGACATATTTGAGGAATATGTAATTTTAAATTGATGGTAAAACCTATTTTAGAAATATGATTTCAAAAGTGCATATGATTTCAAAAGTGATATGGTTTGAATTGAATATGATATTTTGATATCAATTATGAATAGGTTTTGGAAATGTGAAAGAACCAACCGGTGTGAAATAAGCGTTCGGTTGTTAAAGAGACCAGGATCGGATATTGTTATACTCTCTGTCAATACCCAAAACCACTTTAACAACTGTGTACGTGGTGGATATTCCAGAATGAAGTATGATGGTTTGACGAACGATTCTATATGAGGTATTTACATTGCCCTGACTCTCGCGAGTCAGCTTGATGTGACTAAAACAGGAGCTATATCTGGGCCAAGTGAGGTCGCACCTCCGATCGGACATGCTTCTTCGATACCATATTATGACTTTATGATTGATTTGGTAGCCACCCCTCGATTTGATTATGGGAGTGTGTTCCGAGGTGGACGGTAGCAGCTGCTATGCGTTACCACCGGCTCGGTTCTACTAACGGTAGAATTCTGCTTTGGCATTGCCTCGAGTGCCTTGTCACATGTCTTATCGCGTCCACAACGATTTTGGTTTGTACTGTACCTATGGAGTGCCCTCTGATAACCCTGCAATTTAAGGAGGAATTATGGTAATGTATAGACTATGAGAATATATAAAATGTGTTATGGGGGATATAGATAATGCCTTAACGCTATTTAAAACTTTACTTTATTGTAGACACTATTATAATAGCGTATTGTACTATTTATGTAGATAGTTTAAAGGATCCTTAGGAGATGGAAATCCCGAAAATCTCTTAAGTTATTACACTTACCTTGATACTGGATATGAGATGTCAAACCCCATAAATATCTCTGAAGTCATTACACTCATATTTATTTACTATTGATTTAATTTACATAAGATCTTTTAGTTTTGACTCGAGTGTTTTGTCTTTTCATTACGCTTGGGTCATTCTGTGCTTTTCAGTGTATTGAAGACGACTTTTCTGGAGGACGAAGAAGGAGATTTGTATACTACTATTATTTATTTTATTTATCCCGCTGCATCATGTTATTCTGCTGCACTATTTATTTATTACTGTTGTATGTGCTCTGATCTGTGTTATAAAAGTGTAATCAAAGTTATTTGTAAAACAACTTCATGGAATGTTTATTTGATTATTATATTTTGCCATTCCACTATAAGATTCGGTGTTTGTTTTTCTTTCTTTCTATGTTTTTCTTATTTACCCCATAATAATCCTCCATTTTTAATGGTTTGATTTTGACATGTGTGGTTTATTGTCGATTTAAACTATCCAAAAAGGTAGGTCGTTACAGTCAGCGATTGATTTTTTTGCCAATTTCTACTTTTGCGACATTACTGGACTCATGTCGATTCTTTTTTTATAGTGGGAGTTGATCCTTGTTAATCCTACAATTGACAAGTTTCCCAGTGTTGTCAAGACAATACTGGTATATAGAAAATCTTATCCGTTTGCTAATGATGTCTAGGCAACATCAAGCAGTGCTTGCACGGCTTACGAAATGCATGACTTTTGAGAGTGCACGCCTTACGAAATGCGCGACTTTTGAGTTTTGGACGATTTACGTTCGTCGAGTTGGCAAGTAGGAAGAACGTACTAAGGTGTTGTTTCCCTAAGCAGCTTATGAATGATTCTGAGTTGGTTCAATTTCGTCAACTCGACGAGTAATTTATATAAACACGGTTTTTGTTGGTTCAAGAAATTAAGAGATTCCATTGATAAAATGGAAAGTAGAGAAAATTTGCCTATTTATAATGCTCCTAGTGTAGTCTGGTGGCTTATTTACGAAAATAGGAAATACATATATAAAAGCTTAATAAAGTAATGCCGAAGTGAATCGCTGTTCTAAGTACGGGGAATCCGAATTCCATCGACTGTGGTCAGCTTGAAAGTGTCATCTTCGAGTTTTTGGCCGATTGAGTAAGGCCCTTCCAAATTTGGTCCGAATGTTCTTGTAGCTGGATGGATTCATTTCAGAATGAGATCTCCTACTTCGAAATACGGTTGTGGACCTTGGAGTTGAAGTGTCATGTTATCCTTTTCTAGTGAACCGCCGTCCTTAGCTCGGCTTCCTCCCATTTATCGCCAATCAGATCAAGTGACTCGAGCAAGAACTACTTGTTTTCTTTTCGATTGAAGTGTCATTTTTTATAGGAGGGAACTTCCAATTCAACTGATATCATTGCTTTGGATCCATATGCTAGGGCGAACGGCGAATGTCTAGTTGGTGACTTATGCATTGTCCGGTAAGCCCATAGTGCAAGTGGGAGCTCATTAACTCAATTTCCTTTGACTTTCGTCGGTCGTTTCTTAATGGTGTACTTGATGATTTTGTTCACTGCTCCACTTGCCCGTTTTCTTGAATGTGTGCCACTATAGAGAAACTCTTTTCAATGCAGAAACGCTTGCAAAAGTCCTTGAATTCAACGCTTTCGAATTGAGTTCCGTTATCTATGATGATTTTCTATGGCACTTTAAACCTGCAAATAATATTTTTAGTGAAAAAATTAATTACTTACTTAGTGGTAAGAGTAGCCAGCGTTTCCTCTTTGGCCTATTTTATGAAGTAATCAACAGCAGTGGTACTATATTTGGCCCTCCTTTAGTAATTGGAAGCACGTCTATCAGGTCAATTCCCCAAATCGCGAACGGCTATGGACCAACCATTGGCATAAGTTCTATGGATGGAGTTCTCTATATTTTGGCGAACTTTTGGCACTGCACACATCGCCTGGCGTAGTCCACTGCGTCACGGTTGATGGATGGCTAGAAGTAACCGTATCGGAGGATCTTCTTTGCTAGAGTCTTTCCTACAATGTGGTTTCCACAATCGCTTTCATGGACTTCCTTGTGGATCCTTTTGGCTTCGTTGTTGGTTACACATCTGAGTAGGGTAGTAGAGAATCCCCTCATGTAAAGGATTCCATCATGTAAGATGAATCGTGGTGCCTTTTCGAGTAGCTTCTTCCGCTCGTTTTGATCTCCAAGGAGTGTTCCTTCGATTGGGTAATCTTTGATCGACGTCATCCATGTTTCCTCTTCCTCTACTGTTTCTAAAATCCAATCGATATTCATATCGTCTATGTTGGGTGATGTAAGCTTTTCGACTGGGGCCAGTCCCATTGACCGAGCGTCTTTGAAACTTGCTAGTTTGGCTAGGTGATCCGCTTTCATATTCTGTTACCTTAGAATGTGAATTAAAGTGTAGTGCTCGATGTCCTGCAGCAAATCCTGTGCTTTTGATAGGTAAAGGGTGAGATTGCCCCTTGCTTGGTACTCCCCTTTCACTTGGAAGATGACTAGCTGAGAATCGCTGTATATATGCGTAGCTTTTATTCCTAATTTTTTGATGATTTTTAATCCTGACATCAATGCCTCGTACGCCGCTTCATTGTTGGTGGCAGGAAATTCCAGTCTTAGAGCGTAGCAAATAGATTGTCTTTCGAGACTTTTTCAGCACTACCCTTGCACCTGAGCAGGTTTCATTTGATGCACCAACAATAAACAACTTCCATTGTGGCACCTTGTCCGAAGTGCTTTCTTCTTCACCATCCCACTCGGTAAATTCGATGATGAAATCTACTAGTGCCTATCCGTTGATAGCACTTCGAGTGTGATAGGTGATTTCATATAGGCTTAACTCGATATTCCATTTCAGAAGTTGACCTGATGTCTCTGGGCGATACAACACTTGTTTCAGAAGTTGATCCATTAACACCTTGATGGGATAAGCTTGGAAGTACGGTCGTAGCTTCCTCGACGTGATCAATAAGCAATAGGTGAATTTCTCCAACTTCGGGTAATTCTTTTTAGCTCCAGTGAACCGCTTACTGATGTAGTAGACGGGTCGCTGGACCCCAGCCTCTTCACGTACTAATGCTGCACTCAGAGCATAGGTCGACATAACGAGATAAATGAACAAATCTTCTCTATTTATTGGGTGGATAAGACCGATGACATTTCCATATGATGGAGTAATTCTTCAATGGTCGTCTAGCAAGCTTCGTTCTATTCAAAATGCCTCTTTCCCTTCTTTAATGTATCGAAGAATGGTATGCACTTGTCAGTCGTTTGCGAAATTGTAATTACTTTTTGGTTGTAGGGGCTTTAACATTCCTTAGGGTGGTAATCTATTTCGGATTAGGTTCAACGCCCTTTGTATTCATGACGAAACCTAGGAATTTATCAAAATCAATGCCGAAAGAGCATTTCAACGGGTTATGCTTCATTCTACATTTTTTCAATCTTTCAAAGATCTCTGTGATATTTTCTAAGTGATTCTCTAATGCGCATGATTTGATAAGCATGTTGTGCACGTATACTTCCATTATTTTCCTGATCCGATCTTTGAACATTGTGTTTACTAGTCATTAGCAAGTTGCCACTACGTTCTTTAGTCCGAAAGTTGTGACTCGATAACGGTATAATCCAAGGTCGTTAATGAAACTAGTATTCTCTTGATCGGGTTCATGCATCATGATTTGGTTGTATCCAGAGTAGGTGTTCATAAATGGTAGTAGCTCATGGCCTGTTGTGGTGTCAATAAGCTGATCGATCTTAGGCAATGGAAAGCTATCCATTGAGCAGGCTTTGTTAAAATCTGAATAATCAATGTAAGTCTGCCACTTTCCAATGGACTTCTTTACCAAAACTGGATTTGATATCCATATGGGATAGGTTGCATCACAGGTGAAGCTGTTTTCCAATAGATTATCCACTTCCTCTCTTAGTGCAGCAGACCATTCCAGTCCTAGGGTGTGCCTCTTCTCCCTGATTGGGGTATACATGGTATCGATGTTAAATGTGTGAGACGCTATATTCGGTGACATCCCGCACATATCAGAATGCGTCCAAGCGAACTCATTCAGACTCGCACGAAAAAACTTGACTAATTCTTGTCGCATCTTGGTTTCAAGATGTGATCCTATTTTTAGTACTTGTGTCGGGTCATCCATGTCTACAGGGAAAGGCACCGTAATCTCTTTCGGTGCTACCCATTCCTCTTCTGACGTCTTCTTTCTAGGGTCTATAGCCTTTTCGACTCCGCTGTGGTCCTCAAGCCAGGGGTGGTTCTGCAGTTGCTATGTTGACGGTACGCGAATGTGGAGAGCTTTTTCCATACTCTTCTCCTTTTCTTTATTTCTTTCTTGTTTCACTCAATTCAGTGATGTAGAATTCCCTTGCGACACTCTAGTCTCCCTTTATCATCTCCTTTTTCCGTAGGGAATTTCATAGTGAGACACTATTGTGCTAGGATAATTCGAAAATCAGCAAGGGCTGGCCATTCCAAAAATGCACTATATGCCGAGATCTCATTAATTATCACAAAGTTTTGTGTGAGAATCACTCTTCTATCTCCTATTCTGAGTTTAACAGGCAGATCAATTGTGCGAACCGGTTGTAGTGGATGACCGATGAATCCTTGGATTTTGGTTCAGCATGTAGAGATATCATTCATGTTAAGCTTCGTTAGGTCGAATGTACGTCAAAATAGAATGTTTACTGATCCTTCGGTATCAACCAACACTCGGCGTACGAAAGTGCACATGATTCCTATCATCACCACTACTGGATCGAAAGTTGGAGCTTCTATTCCTTTACTACCCGGTTTCGGAACATGATGTCATCATTGAGAATCCTCTATTGTTTAGAGAGGGTCCCATCTTCGATGCAAAGCAAGTTTCCTTTGGAGCATGTTTGAGTGAACTAGCATACCTTCCCGTCTTGCCCCAACTTTTCTATGCCGGATAAGGACCTCCCAAAAGGATATTGATGACAAAACTCTATTTAGCTCATTTGGATCCATCGCCACTAAATTCAGATTGGTTTTCTTACGTGTTAGGAGCATGAGGTCCGTTTGGCTTATTGAAATTTCGGGGCTTCTTCACATACCATTGGAGCATGTTTTTTCTAATTAGTTCTTTGATCACATTCTTCAAATGGCGACACTCGTTTGTGTTATGGTCATGGGTTTCATGGAAGCGACAGAACTTTCCCGACTTCCTTTTTTGCTCAGACTCTTCTTTCTAAGGAGGCTTTGAGTACTCTTATGTTCCCCGAATTATCAAGTAAACATTCTCCAAGCTATCATTCAACGAAATGAATTCTCCACATTTAAGACCTCCAAATTTATTTCCTCTCTTCCGTTGCCCTTGCCGTTGTTCTAATCTTGGTTCTTCCTTTTGTGAATTCCATTTTTTCCAGCAGTTACTTCAGAATTCTTGCCATTTTGATTGTCCTCCACATTACTTTGAATTGATTCATTTCGTCGCATATCAATATTTTTTTACCTTCTAACGAATTTTCCCCTTCCAATCTCAAGTACCGACTAGCCTTTTGATTGGATTCTTTTATGGTGGTTGGTTGCTTCATTTTAATCCATCTCCCAAAATTTGTCTTTGGATGGATCGAGCGGGCTAAACCCATGAAAATCATATCCTCATTTGGATTGCTCACTTCGATGACGGCTATGTTAAAGAGGTTAATGAACAATTTTAGTGATTCGTTGGCTCTTTGGAAGTAACCAGATAGAGGCATCGTGTTCTTTGGCTGAGCCGTGTGCAGTCTAAATTGATCCAAGAACTTCCTGGCTAGCTTTCAAAAGTTGAATAGATCGTGGGGGGGTCTGGTAAACCTCATGGAGGCAACCACTTCTAGATAGATGGGAAAACATCTACAACAAACTAAATTTATTGCCATTGCACCATCCATGTTCCAAACGTACTCATACAAGTGTTGAGGTCGGTAGTTCCACTGTAGGAGGGCATAGCTAGTGGCATGGTGAATTTCCTGGGGTACTCTGCCCTTAGGATACTATTGGTGGAGGGAGTTCGGCATGAAGCGGAACCTCAATCAACATCCTTTCTACCCTTGCTTTATTCTGTCAAGCGTTTGACCAAGTCTGCAATATATGCCTCACTTGTTCGTTCTTCCATAGGTCGGCTGTCAGTAACTGCTCCAAGTGTTTGACTTTGCAAACGATCTTGGTTGGCTAGCCGAAGCCTAGGCCCACCAGTCTTTAAGTGAGCCACTCCTGCAGAGGTCCGTTGGCAGGCGGTTGGTCTTGCGGGTAGACTTTGATCATTTGAGTTCAATCCTCCTTACTTAAGTTGCCTATCTTCCTCAAATTCAGTATCATCTACTAGTATTTCCTTTTCACTCCCAAATTCAGGTTTGCAGTAGGCTTTTTTCAACGGGCAGAGTATTAGCATTTTCCACTGTCGTGACGCCTTGAGCTCCACCCATTACTTCCTTTTGCTTTATTTTTCCGTTTCTTCTATTTGACCCTAAAATAGAAGAAAGCCTTGCTCCATAGCAGCCACGGCTTTGGATGCTGTTATGGGTGTAGTCAGTGATTAGAGCGCTAAGAGTGCATCTATTCCATAAGAGCCTTTTGACTATTTGTCATTTTTTGTTTAATTTTATCAACTATCTGGTTTAATTCTCCCTTAGTCACAACTTCATGCTGAGTCGAGGATCCTAGCACTTGGTCTCCAATGTTAGTTCAAGTTGTAGGTTGTTGGGGTTATTTACTTTAATTTCCTAAGGGTTTGTTTCTTCTTCGGCAATGGCAGCTTCTGTGGATCTTCCAGAGGTTGTTCACTTTCTTCCTGGTGTCATTGATTCTCAACAAAAAATCTTCTACCCAGAGATTGAGGATCTAACTTCCGAAGCTATTTGATCCAAAGTAGATTGCTAGATCTAAGCCAGAGTTGGGCTCTTAGTGAAAGCACCAAAGTGTTAACCTAAAAAATGGATCAACACCCTGGACTGAATGTAAAAGCACCAGCCCTATTCTTATAGAGCAATAATATAGAGAATAAATATAAAAAGAGCAGAAATAGTAAAAAGACAAGAAGATTTTTATAGTAGTTCGGCTGTTAACGAAGCCTCTGTCCTCTTTATAACTTTCTATTAACTGATTGTTGTTACAAGTTGAATCGAATTACAATATGATTGAATCTTCTAAGCAGAATCAAGTCACAAGTACAAGAGTTCACTAGAGAATCACAATGAACCCCTAGATGACTATTATGTGAGGGGAGAAGAGTGAAGAATAATCACTGCAGATTTTTAGCAGCTAGTCCCGAAGATCTCGTTTATGTTACTCGTAGGATTATATTTATAGGGGTTGAAGAGCTATTGGGCTTGGCTGCTTTGCTAGATGCCCACACTCGGTGATCCTAAGATGCTCTGAAAATTTCATAAGGAATCAACATTATCTGATGGATAGCTAGCGATCTATTGGACATGGATTACCAGCGATTCATGTACTTAGAGGATTTTTGGTGTTCTTCCTTTGGTTTGCACTCCTTGCCTTACGTATGTGTTCTTCGTGTAATTTCATAGCTTGCTGCCTTGTTTTGGTGATGGTTCATGCACATGTTGGATTGAACTATGGCTAGAATCAAATGAATGTTCACTCCTCAAACTAGGTTGCTTGGAATACTATAAAACTTGACAAACATCCCAGAAAAGGTTTTGGTTCATGACGCAAAAAGCTTGAACAACCCATGGAGCTTCCTCATGGATCGTTAGCGATCCATCCCATTAGTGGATTTTTAGGTAATTCTCCTTGAGTCCATTTGGCTTATTTTTTTGGATGTCTTCTTCAAGTTTCAAGCCATTCTAGCATAGTCCCTATGTTCTTACTCCTATTGAATTCTGCTCGGTTAAAAAGCTGGTTAACACTTACCTCCCAGAGAATGCTTTCGTTGGAAACAAAATGTGCTCTGGAACTGGTCATCCTTGAATTCCTATTTCATGAAATCCAATCGATCGTGTTAGGTTTTCCATGAAGTATTTTTTTGACTTTTCAATATTTGTTGAATTCAGGATGCAGACCAACACTATTCATAGAAACATATCAATCTTGACTCTGTAATTTCCAAAATGTTGATGAATAGCAAAGGGGTTGAGTTGAAAAAGTTTGAGCGAAAAATTAAAGTGATATGATGGCTCGCGTGTGATCTAATCACTTTGATTTTTTTTTCGTTGGAACTTTTCTACTTAATATCATTTTTGAGCTGACCCTTTCTTACTTGTTTCTTCCTCATTTTCTACTTGCGACCATAACCAACCATGGTCAAACCCTAACCAGCCTTTGCTGCGCCTTCATATCTCTACCGCCGTAGCCTACCACTGCTGACCCCAGCTACCTCCATCATCACCCCGAGCCAAAACCTAGCACTAGAGTCGTTGCTCGCTTGGATCGCTACTAATCTTGCAGATTGCTAATCCTAGCTTTGATCGCCACAAACCTGAAGTCAAACACGTTTGCCTTCGATCCGAGGTTGGTGATAATGTGGTTACCATATTGGTGGTGATTGTCAGTGAATTTGGGGCGATCGATGAGAATGGTGAACGAAGCAGGTTGATTACGAATTATTGGAGGTAGATAGTGGATTCATGTCTTGCACTTCACGCATTCTACTATCTACATCCAATAGATCAAAACTGAATAGCTCGTAGCCTTGATGGTTTCAACGAGGCGGTTTACTATGGATTTGATCGTCCTAGCTTAGTCTTACTATCGCACGCTCGGTGTACTTGAAAATAAAAAGAGCTTTCCGTGTAGCTTGGATAATGGATCTATTATCGATCATCGACCGATAACGGGAAGTGTAGAAGGAATAACTTTAATGAATGATATGGAAAGCTTTTTGCTTTTTCAGTTGCGGGTGAACTACAGGACACCGAGCCCATCTCACATAGATAATAGATTGCACTTGCCTCATTCAACTCTTGAAATCCAATGAGTTGGCACAAGTCTATTGTAATGACCCGTAAATTTTCGATAATTTAAACTATTAATTTAATTAAATTTTGTTATTTAACATTGGAAGAAATAAAAATTTGTAATTTAATAATGAAATAATATGTTGTTAATGATGATTGAAAGAAATTTGTGTTATGTAAACAATTGTAACAATTGTTTGGGAATAATAACTTATAAGTGTATATGAAAGTAAATGGTAACAAATATTTTATGTTACCTATTTATTTAGCCCGTTAATTTAAATTTGGTAAAAATTGCAATAAATCTAAATCAAATATTTTGTTAATGTAAATTTAGTTAATAATGGGAAAAAACGTTTACTTTATTCATAATATGAAGATTGGTTGAATAAAAGGAATAGAAATCAAGATTTATTAATTTATTTGAAATTTAAAAATCCAATAGTTGGATTAATTGCAAATAAATGAAATTAAATATTTAATTATCACGTTAATGGAGATTAAGATGAAATATGAGAATATTAAGGTAATAGACCATGAATCCAATGTTAAATGCATCCATTCGACAATAATGAATTGAATAATAGAATGAAAGTAAATTAAATGGAATTATTGAAAATTAAATTTATAATGTCTAAAGTTAATGGAATTAAGGCTAACACTGAAATTGATAAATTAATCAACTCTAAATTGACATTTAAATTTGGTTAAATTAGCGTAAATGATTAAGAAATTTAAAAGTGATGAAATTTGTTAATTATAGAGTTGAGATTGAAAACTTGATTTAATTAATCAATTATTTATTTATTTAATTAACTAGAAAATAGCCATTTTCGCCACTGACTCGAATTTCGACGAAACAAGTTTCATCGGATCCGTAACGATGAATTATTATAGGATTTCAAGTTTCGTAACAATCGGACTTGTCGTTTGATTGTACGGACTCGAAACGCCCAGATATCAATTAAATTGAAATCAATTAAAATCAATTTTAAATTAATTGATTTTGTCACAACTTCTTCATACGATGGAATTTGGACCTGAAACCTATTCCATTGATTTATAATATTTCAAAACATCTATTTTGATATATGGGTTGATCCAATTTCGTTCCGAAGCCAGAACGGGCTTTTCGGGCCATTTTATCGTTCAACGCGTACATCAATCGTGTCCATCCATTCTAATTTCAGCCTTGCATATATATATATATATATATATATATCCTGTTATAAACCCTAGCCTATTCCTTATGTTCATTGTTCTGCATGTACAATTCAGTTGTCTCTCCTCCTTAATGGCAGACAATCAAATTCTAGATCCAATTGCAATTCAAAATCGAATTAAAATTTCAAGCTCCACAAACTATATCGAATTATATATCGATTTGAAGCTCTCGAAGAGCGCAAGTTAATTATTGATTCTTTTCTCGATCTGGGCTACTGTATGGCCGGAATTGGCTGGATAATTCTCGGTCGTTCATTTGATGGTTCTCGTTCAACGGTGGATTCTCGTCGATGGTTCGGTCGGGAAGTGCAATGTCGCAGGGGTCGATGAGTAGAGCGCATCGGTACTGTCAGTTCGTTAAGATGGGCATCAGAATCGCCAGAGCTTAACTGCGTTTGGAATGACAGTGGAGGAGGCTTCGACCTCAGAAATCGTGCGCGTGTGGGGGGGGGGCTTTGGTCAGCCGAGGCGGGGCTGGCCAGCGGTGCCTTTGATCAGCGTGGATTTCATCGAGAGGTGACGGTTGTTGTTGATGCAGGCGGCGGCTTCAGTTTTTCGAGAGTCTGAATGTTAGGGTTTCACTGGGAAGAACGCGTGTGTGCCGTGGTAAAAGTTTATATTATTTTATTTAATTTAAATTTGAAACCTATATCTTCTAATCATTATAACTTTCGCATATGAGGTCGAAACTACGCACGGGTTTTTACGTTGGGATGTATCAGAATTTCAGACATTATAACACTGGTTTGGACGAATTCTAAGATTGTTCAAATTTTGGGTTTAAATTGGATTTAAATTCAATTTAAATTCAAAAGGTGTGTGTTTTAACCCACTCACAACTTCTAAAATTTCTTATGTGTGTTAAATTAATTTCTGACATGATTAGAAATTTATTTACGGCTATTTGGTATAATTTTATCATCATTCCAGTTAAACTGAATTTATTGAATCAAATTGTTATTTAATTTATTATTGCATATAAACTGCCTTAAATTCTTATTTAATTTATTATTGAATTTATACTGCCAGTAAATACCTGTTATTTATTATCTGTTCTATATTGATGTTATTGTTTGAATTGGATGATGATTGTGATAAATGGTTGATGATTGATATTGGATGAATGGATGTTGTATTTTTATTTGTTATAAACTGCAAGTTGTTATGCATTTTTATTTCATTCGGGATTGTGGTTTGAAATGATATATAACCATATTTTTAATTTAAATTATGGATTGAAATGATAAATATCCGCATTAGTTGACCATAGGGTAGAAAATTATATACAGATATCGTGGTCTATATATATATATATTTTGAAATGATTTCTATGGTTTTCTAAAGAAATATATGGTTTTATAAGATATTGATTTGGATATTTTACAAATGTTATTTTATGTATAGTCAAATTCTTGGTTTTAAGCTATGTATAAAATTGGTTTAAAGTATAAAATAAGTTTAATAATAAAGTTTGATTTTATTAAGATATAATATGTTTAAGTATTTATTTAAATTATATTTTTGGAGTTTATAATCACTTAAATGAGAATAAGGTGGGAAGATAAATATGAAATTGATTTGAAATTTAATAAAATTAAGATTTTAAAGGTATGATTTTTATAACTTGATTTTGGTTTAGAGTGATTTAAATGAATATCGAGTTGATTTAAATGAATATATCAAGTTAATTAAATTGAAAGGATATCCAGTTATTTGAAGTTTAAAGGTTTTACTTAAATGATATTTGATTTATTAAGTAAACATTTCGAATCTAAATAATAGTAATTGAATTTGATAGATATGGAATTATCAAGGAATTAGTTTTGAAATCGTGGAATATTTAAAGCATTGAGATATATGAAAATTGAAATGGTTATTTGGGGGTTCAAATCTGTATTTGGAATTGATTTGTGAAATTGAAGAAGTTATTTTATTATATAAAGTATTTAAATGTTTAAACCATTCAAGTGGTGGAAGTTATGTTCAAAATTATGAGTTTCAAGGTATTATAATTTGAAAGTGTTATATTCAAGTGTTTTAATGTCGAAAGGTTATAACTTTGAAAGTGCTATGATTTCGGAATTGGGATATATTTGAAATAAAAATGATATTACATTGGTTCGAGTTTTTATAAAAATGATATCATATTCATTTGGTTTTTGAAATGGAAATGATACTGTATTTATATAGTTTTGAAATGGATATTATATTCTGATTTTGAAGTATAAATTATTTTGAAATGACCGCAGTGTTATAATAACGTTTGGTTGTTAAAGAGTCCGCGATCGGAAATTGTTATACTCTCTGCCAACTCCAATAACCACTTCAACAACCATGCAAGCGGTGGAGATTCCAGAACGAAGTAGGATGGTGGCGACATTCTATTAAGGTATATACGTGGACCCGACTCTCGTGGGTTGGCATAAGGTGGCTAAAATAGGAGCGATTCTTGGGCCAAGGAGTTAGCCCCTCTTATCGGACACACTCCTTCGATAGTATACTCTGACTTTTGGATTGATTTGGTGGCCACTTTTGATTTTTGATTTTGAGGGTGTGGCTCGAGGTGGGCGGTAGTAGCTGCTACGCATTACCACCAGCCCGGATGCGTAATTGGTATATCTACCCTGACATTGCCTTGTGTGTCATGTCACCTACCCTAACGCGTCTTGTACGAGTTTGATTTGTGTCATACCTATGGAGTATTCTCGGGTAGTCTCCCGATCAGGAGGTATTACGGTACTGTATAGACTATTGGCACTATTACGTGTTAAGGGGTATATGGGTAACCCCTTAACGCTATTTAAATGTAAGTTTATTTTACTAATATACACTATTATAATGGCGAAATGTTACTACATAGTAAATAGTTTAACGGATCCTTAGGAGATGTGAATTTCGAGCATCTCTTAAGTTACTGCACCCACGTTAGACACTGGATAGGAGAGGTCAAATCCCGTAAACATCTCTGATGTCATTCCACTCATACTATTTACCATTTATTTAACTTACATAAAATCTTTTAGTTCTGACTCGAGGGTTTTGTCTTTTCAATTCGCTCAGGTCAGTATGAGCATTTCAGGATTTGAAGACTATATTTTGGAGGACGAAGACGAAGATATTATACTATTATTATATACTATATTGTTCCACTGAATCACCCTGTTCCGCTGCATTATTATTTATTATCCTCTGGTATGTGTAACTCTGATATGTATTGTAAAGGTATAATCAAATGTTTTGCAAAACAGCTTCATGAACTGTTATTTGATTATTATATTTTGTCATTCCGCTGTGAGATTCTGTTTTTTTTTATTTATTTCTTCCTTTTTCTTATTCACCCTAATAACAATCCGCCCTTCTGTATAGTTTGGGTCTGACGTGTGTGGTGTATCGTCGGTTTAAAGCGTACAAAAAGGTGGGATGTTACATCTGGTATCAGAGCTTTGGTTTAGCGATAAACCTTAGCTTTGTGGGGTCTAACTCTTTATTAATAGTGTAGCAATATCCTATGATGAGTCGTTGAGTGTATATATATGAGAGAGCGTATTTATTAGTGTTGTAAAAGAGTTTTTCTATTGTGTTAATTTGTTCTGTTTCGTATTTATAAATTCTGGTTGGTGCATAGGACGCTATGACATCAATAGGGATTTCTAAAAACTTAATAGGACAGACCGACATAATTTTTTTGAATATAGGTGAATGAAATAATTTTACCTGTTATATTTTCTATATATAAAATAAATTTTTTATAAAGGTTATATTTGGTTGTAATATATTGGTTGTTAGGTAGTGAAATTTATGAATATCGAAAACTTAGAACTTGAGTTCCGGGATTTTTGAAAATTTCTTTTGAATGATTTGGAATATAATAATATTATTTAGAAGTATTTTTTGATATAAATGTTCCCATAAGATTTAAAAGAATTGTTTTAAAGAAATTGTGGGAAGAAATAAGTTCTGTACTCCCCTCTTATCGCTGGAAAATAATTTCGGTGATGAGTGCACGCATCATCGACATTCATTTTCGAGTCTCGAAGTGGGAAGGTCACTATAATATTTTACTGCAGATTTGTTTTGATAAACAAATATAAAATTTCAAATTGTTTAAATAAAATTGGATATATAAGTTGTAAGTATATATTTATTTATTATTTTAAAATGATTTGAAATTTAACCGATATTTAGTTCTTAAGTTTCCATTAATTAATACTTTCAATTATTGTAGTGAAATGGAATGTAACTAATTAATGATTTGACATCTAATTAAAATAAGAGATTAAATGATAGGTTATAAGTAAAATTACAAGAAAGTTGAAATTAGTAACCTATAAAACAAAAGATATAATTATTAAACATTAAACTAATTTAAAGGAAATGAGATAACTTGTACAAATCTTTTAATTTGCATTCTTTGACATATATAACTTACCAAAATATTAAAAGTTGAAATGTTAATAAAAAAATGTAATGGAAATTGTACAAGTAAAATTATGTAATGAAAGTGTCCAATAGATTGCTTTTATTTACAGGAATTGATGTTATAATTGTTATAAATTTAAGTTATAATTTGGAAGGTTATTGAAATTAAATTTGATAGAAAAGGGAATATTGTAAGTAAAAGATTTTAAACTTAAGTTAATGAAATTGATATGCCAAGTGTCTGAATTGAACATAAATACTATGGATAAATGAATGAAAATAAATGAAAATTTTGTAAGAAGTTAAATGTAAATTAAAAAGATAAAACATTATATGAATGAAAAGGAAATCAAACAACAAATATTATGAAATGAAATTATTAAGAATGAACTTGATCTATTGTTGGAATTGTTGTTTGTTTTGGTTTATGAGTTGTTTGGGCAAGGATACTTTAAAATTGCTTAGATGTATGAATAATCTATTGAATTTATCTAAGACTGCTGAGTAAAGGGAATACTTCATAGTTATTTGTCATTCTGTGTGATCTAAAGTGTCTTAATCCGAGCCAACCAATTGTTTTGTTTTGCTTGAATGGTTGATTTGTATATGATGTGTTTGTTGTTGGTTGCAATGATTGTTTTTTTATATTGAATTGTTTGAAACAACTTTAAATATTTCATTTAATATAATTATTAACTCTTTTAGATTATATAAGTGAAATGCAGGTTATGGAAGCAATTGCTATTGCTTTTGGTTTCATAATTGAGAGCTGTTTGCCCGACAAATAGGTACGTTCTCGGATTACGGTTTTATATCGCTATTATATTGTTTTTCCCATATTGGGATATTTATTATTTTGGAAATATATATTGTATATGGTTATATTAGATACTATATTTTCTTCCGAGCCACCCCATACAAAGGAGACTCTATCGA
This sequence comes from Allium cepa, assembly GCA_030765085.1. Classification (NCBI taxonomy): domain Eukaryota; kingdom Viridiplantae; phylum Streptophyta; class Magnoliopsida; order Asparagales; family Amaryllidaceae; genus Allium; species Allium cepa. Next base: position 70,057,515 of record CM060938.1, on the reverse strand, counting down.
AATTTTCCGTAAAATTTTGGACTTAGAAAATTTTGAAAATGTTTCCTAAACTTTATTAATTTGAATATAAAAGGATTTAGTAGTTATAAATTGGTATATTTTATTTAAATTATTTATTTTGTAAATTTATTTGTTTATAAAGTTAATATTTTGAATAAGATATATTGACTACTTGATTCTTTCTTTTCCCTTCTTTTTCTTTTTCGGGGACGAAAAGTTTTGAGTGGGGAAGAGTGTGACGACCTGTAAATTTTCAATAATTTAAATTATTAATTTAATTAAATTTTGTTATTTAATATTCAAAGAAATAAAATTTTGTAATTTAATAATGAAATAATATATTGTTAATGATGATTGAATGAAATTTGTGTTATGTAAACAATTGTAACAATTGTTTGGGAATAATAGCTTTTAAGTGTGACTGAAAGTAAATGATAACAAATATTTTATGTTACCTATTTATTTATCCCGTTAATTTAAATTTGGTAAAAATTGCAATAAATCTAAATCAAATATTTTGTTAATGTAAATTTAGTTAATAATGGGAAATAACATTTACTTTATTCATAATATGACGATTGGTTGAATAAAAGGATTGGAAATCAAGATTTATTAATTTATTTGAAATTTAAAAATTCAATAATTGGATTAATTGCAAATAAATGAAAATAAATATTGAATTATTACGTTAATGGAGATTAAGATGAAATCTGAGAATATTAAGGTAATAGATCATGAATCCAATGTTAAATGCATCCATTTGACAACAGTGAATTGAATAATAGAATGAAAGTAAATTAAATGGAACTATTGAAAATTAAATTTATAATTTATGAAGTTAATGGAATTAAGGCTAACACTGAAATCGATAAATTAATCAACTCCAATTTGACATTTAAATTTGGTTGAATTAGTGTAAATGATTAAGAAATTTAAAAGTGATGAAATTTGTTAATTATAGAGTTGAAACTGAAAACTTGATTTAATTAGTTAATTATTAATTTATTTAATTAACTAGAAAATAGCCATTTTGGCCACTGACTCGGATTTCGATGAAACCAGCCTCACCGGATCCGTAACAGTGAATTATTGTACCATTTCAAGTTTTGTAACGATCGGACTTGTCGTTTGATCGTACGGACTCGAAACGTCCAGAAATCAATTAAATTGAAATCAATTTGAAATAACTTGATTTTAGCATAACTTCTTCATACGATGGAATTTGGACCTGAAACCTATTCCATTGATTTTAAAATATTTTAAAACATCTATTTTTATATATGAGTTGACCCAATTTCATTCCGGAGTCAGAACGGGCTTTTCGGGTCATTTTATCGTTCAACGTGTATATTAATCGTGTCCATTCATTCTAATTTCAGCCTTGCATATATATATATATATATATATATATATATATATATATATCCTGTTATAAACCCTAGCCTATTCCTTATGTTCATTGTTCTGTACGTATAATTCAGCCGTCTCTCCTCCTCAATGGCAGACAGTCAAATTCTAGATCCAATTGCAATTCAAAATCAAATCGAAATTTCAAACTCCACAAACTATATCGAATTATATATCAATTTGAAGCTCTCAAAGAGCGCACTTCAATATGCGATTCTTTTCTCAATCTGGATTGCTGTGTGGCTGGAATTGGCTGGATAATTTCCGGCCATTCATTTGACGGTTCTCATTCAACGGTGGATTCTCGTCGATGGTTTAATCGGGAAGTGCAGTGTCGTAGGGGTCGATGAGTAGAGCGCATCGGTACGGTCAGTTCGTTGAAATGGGCATCAGAATCGCTAGAGCTAGGCTGCGTTTGGAATGGTGGCGGAGGAGGCTTCGGCCTCGGAAATCGTGCGCATGGGAGGAGGCTCTGGTCGGCCGAGCGGTGATGGCCAGCGGCGCCTTTGATCACGTGGATTTCATCGAGAGGTGATGGTTGTTGTTGATGCAGGTGGCGGCTTCAAATGTTCGAGAGTCTGAATGTTAGGGTTTCGCTGGGAAGAACGCGTGCGTGTCGTGGTAAAAGTTTATATTATTTTATTTTATTTAAATTTGAAACCTATATCTTATAATCATTATAACTTTCGCATACAAGGTCGAAATTATGCATTGGTTTTTGCGTTGGGATCGTATCAGAATTCCGGACATTTTGACGCTGGTTTGGACGAATTCTGAGACAGTTCAAATTTGGGTTTAAATTGGATTTAAATTCAATTTAAATTCAAAAGGTGAGTGTTTTAACCCACTCACAACTTCTAAAATTTCTTATGTGTGTTAAATTAATTTCTGATGTGATTAAAAATTTATTTATGGCTGTTTGGTGTATCTTTATCATCATTCCAGTTAAATTGAATTTATTGAATTAAATTGTTATTTAATTTATTATTGCATATGAACTACCAGTTAAATTGTTATTTAATTTATTAATGAATTTAAACTGCCAGTAAATACCTGCTATTTATTATCTGTTCTATATTGATGTTATTGTCTCAATTGGATGATGATTGTAATAAATGGTTGATGACTGATATCGGATGAATGGATGTTGTATTTTTATTTGTTATAAACTGCATGTTGTTATGCATTTTTATTTCATTCGGGATTGTGGTTTGAAATGATATATAACCGTATTTTTATTTTAAATTATGGATTGAAATGATAAATATCCACATCACTTGACCATAGGGTAGAAAATTATATACAGACACCGTGGTCTATATATATAAATATTTTGAAATGATTTCTATGGTTTTGTAAATAAATATATGGTTTTATGAGATATTGATTTGGATATTTTATAAATGTTATTTTATATATAGTCAAATTCTTGGTTTTAAGCTATGTATAAAATTGGTTTAAAGTATAAAATAAGTTTAATAATAAAGTTTGATTTTATTAATATATAATATGGTTAGTATTTATTTAAATTATATTTTTGGAGTTTATAATCACTTAAATGAGAATAAGGTGGGAAGGTAAATATGAAATTGATTTGAAATTTAATAAAACTGAGATTTTAAAGGTATGATTTTTATAACTTGATTTTGGTTTAGAGTGATTAAATGAATATTGTGTTGATTTAAATGAATATATCAAGTTAATTAAATTGAAAGAATATCCAGTTATTTGAAGTTTAAAGGTTTTACTTAAATGATATTTGATTTATTAAGTTAACATTTCAAATCTACATAATTGTAACTGAATTTGATAGATATGGAATTATCAAAGAATTAGTTTTGAAATGGTGGAATATTTAAAGCTTTGAGATATATGAAAATTGAAATGGTTATTTGGGGGTTCAAATCTGTATTTGGAATTGATTTGTGAAATTAAAGAAGTTATTTTATTATATGAAGTATTTAAATATTTAAACCATTCAAGTGGTGGAAGTTATATTCAAAGTTATGAGTTTCAAGGTATTATAATTTGAAAGTGTTATATTCAAATATTTTAATATCGAAAGGTTATAACTTTGAAAGTGCTATGATTTCGGAAAAGGGATATATTTGAAATAAAAATGATATTACATTGGTTTGGGTTTTTATAAAAATGATATTATATTGATTTGGGTTTTGAAATGGAAATGATACCGTATTTATATGGCTTTGAAGTGGATATTATATTCTGATTTTGAAGTATAAATTATTTTGAAATGACCGCGGTGTTATAATAACATTTGGTTGTTAAAGAGACCGGGATCGGAAGTTGTCATACTCTCTGCCAACTCTGAAAACCACTTTAACAACCGTGTACGCGGTGGAGATTACATAACAAAGTAGGATGGAGGCGACGTTCTGTTAAGGTATATACGTGGACCCGACTCCCATGAGTTGGAATAAGGTGGCTAAAACAAGAACGATTCTCGGGCCAAGGAGGTAACCCCTCTTATCGACACACTCCTTTGATATTATACTCTGACTTTCGGATTGATTAGGTGGCCACTTTTGATTTTTGATTTTAAGGGTGTGGCTCGAGGTGGGCGGTAGTAGCTGCTACGCGTTACCACCAGCCCGGATGCGTAATTGGTATATCTACACTGGCATTGCCTTGTGTGCCGTGTCACCTGCCCTAGCGCGTCTTGTACGAGTTTGATTTGTGTTGTACCTATGGAGTATCCTCTGGTAGCCTCCCAATCAGGAGGTATTATGGTACTGTATAAACTGTTGGCACTATTACGTGTTAAGGGTTATATGGGTAACCCTTTAACGCTATTTAAAAGTAAGTTTGTTTTACTACTGGACACTATTATAATTGCGAAATATTAGTACATATTAAATAGTTTAACGGATCCTTAGGAGATGTGAATCCCGAGCATCTCTTGAGTTACTACACTCACGTTAAACACTGGATAGGAGATGTCAAATCCCGTAAACATCTCTGACGCCGTTCCACTCATACTATTTACCATTTATTTAACTTACATAAGGTCTTTTAGTTCTGACTCGAGTGTTTTATCTTTTTAATTCGCTCGGGTCAATCTGAGTATTTCAGGATTTGAAGACTATATTTTGGAGGACGAAGACGAAGATATTATTATTATTATATACTATATAGTTCCATTGAATCACCCCGCTCCGCTGCTTTATTATTTATTATTCTATGGTATGTGTAACTCTGATAAGTGTTGTAAAGGTATAATCAAATGTTTTGTAAAACAACTTCATGAACTGTTATTTGATTATTAGATTTTGTCATTCCGCTGTGATATTTTGTTTTATTTCTTTCTTCCTTTTTTTATTCACCCCAATAACAATCCGCCCTTCTGTATGGTTTGAGTCTGACGTATGTGGTTTACCGTCGGTTTAAAGCGTACAAAAAGACGGGATGTTACATCAATGCCCTTTCGGAGTTCAAGCTTAAACATAATGAGATTTCTAGTTAAAAAGAGGGTTACCTAACCATGTTGGATAAAGGTTTTGCTGTATAGAATGAAGCGTCCGTCATTTTGAGGTAAATCCAATGGAAGAAGCTCGGTACTTTCAGAAGTGAATCGACATTAGTTTTGCATTCGCAAATGATTCCAACAACACTTACTTCTTCGGCACCACGAGCTCAATATGGTCAATGGTACCGATTGGTCTGCTCATCGATCAAACTCCTTCAAACTTTAGAGTTTTACTTAACACTTCGAAGGGAGCTTCTACTATCGTTCTTCTAAGATTTTGCATAATATTTTTTTACAGCATGGTATGTGCACTTTCCACTGAAAAATGAGTTTGCACACTTGCCACCTTTAGGGTACACCGCCTGCCATTGGTACATGTGCTTGAATGGTGCGGTGCCTCCATTCAGCCATTTCATGAGAGATACTCTTCTAAATTTGGGAATAGCACCATTTCACATTCATCACAATGGTTATGCAACTTTAACTTGTGTTCATGTTTTGTTTATGTAGACATTCAACCGTGCCCCAAACTTCGACGAATTAAAATACTTCCTTTCATTCAAGAAGAGAGAGTAATGTCCGTCTCTTGTGATTATTAAGGCTCAAAGAAATCACAAAATCGTATTGCCACTCTAAAGCAACTTATCCCAGTTCAGGACTCGATATTTCTTTGTTAGATGTCGTAAAGGGATTAATCGTCTTTTGGCAACAGGGTGTAAGTTTTCTCTTCTCTCGTTGAGACTTATTACGATGGTGCGGCTTTTTAATAAACTGAATGCTTCTTACATTTATTTTGAGGCCAAATAAAGGTCCAACACTGGATTTTATCTTCCATACTCTAAATGCCATAAATGCTAGAGAGTGATCTGTCAAACTTTTGCTTATTGACGAGAATTTGCATCAGTATGGATTGTTGCATCCTGGGAAGTCTAACGTCGCTGTTGAGGTTCCAACACCTACTCGTTCTAGGATTAGAACATGCTCCACTTCTTCATCACACAATTTCGAAGAGCGCGGTCAACAAGGAGAAGAAGGTCCATTTGGTGGATCAACTAAAAATTCGTGATGAAAAGGGTGTTACGACCGGGGTTATTAGTACGAACAGGATGCCCTGATCCCAAAGGAAGGGGAAGAGGAGTTCAAACTACAAGAAGGCAGGGCTGCGGTGATCATAGGAAAAGAGAAAGGTGAAATTGAGAGCGGAAGTGATGATAACCCCTCCACTGGCGATGAAGAATTTGGTGCGCATTCCAGCGAAGGAGATCTCGAATCATGTGATGAACCTCCAGAAATGAGTTATATTCTCCTGGTTTCGTCTCCCTAAGAGATTATTGCCAAGGATGCTCCCTAGCAACCAAACGACTTCATGGTTCTCCACCTAAGGAAACCAATATCGACTTTAGGGACTTGAGCAACGTTTATGTGGATATTACAGAACTCATAGGAGATTATTTCGAGTCTGAGGGATTGTTTCCTCACTCCGGTCATGATGTTTCCAGAATTTGCCTGACTTCTACTATAGCCGCTTCCCGACCCAGTTTGCGATGTTCTTTTAGGGCGCCTATGACACGTTACATAATTCACAAGGGTCACTTTCTACCGCTAAAGTTACTTCATTTTTTTCTTATATTAGGTACCATAAGAGGTCATGGACTTTATAAATACCTTGAACAATTTGTAGATGGACAATGTGGGTCGAAATGGACTTCAAGCCGCCACCAGCCCCGAGAAACCAGGGAAGAATGGAGGAGGAGAAAAGATTGGGAAGCTGAAGCTCATCGTCGGGATGACAGGGACCAAGGTAGAGTTTATAGGGGTGGTTATGTGAAGAGGAAGACCCGCGATGATCGGTAAGAGCCATCCAAAAATTCGAAAGTAGATCGTGATCCACATCCTTCCGAGCACCATACATCAGACCCGACTCCAGTTTCTACCAAAATTGATGTTCCATCTTCTACTATTCAGGCCTCTCCATCAACCCAGGCTCCCCAAATCATGTTGTGCCTGCTTCTGATTTTTCATGCCCTCGTAGGAGGCCTGCTTATATTCTCCCGTCTAGTTCACTTAAACTTGACGCCACGTTCCTTGGCTGGTTCCTAAAAGGAGTTAAATTCGATCGTGACTTGCATCCGATTCTTAAGGATTCTTATGTACCATATCTTCAGGAGATTCAAAACGACTTGGATCAAGTCGAAGGATGGGAGAAATTATGTGGGCAACTGGCAGACAAAAATTGTAACAACTATGCAAGCAGCTCGCACCAAGGTCGGAATCTAAGAAGATCGCTATGTCGCAAGGCTTGGACGACAACTCTGTATCTCTAGAGGGCGATTTAACAGCAGCTAATACCCTAGAGCAGACAGACCAAGATAGGCAGCCTGCCATGTAAAACAGAGCAGCAGATGGTGGCAATTAAGAAGGAAAAGGAAGAGGAGAGAAAGTCTTCGAGGAGCTCCCGCAATTCCAGCAAGCGCAAGACCAAGGGGGGTCTTTCGAGGGGGTCAAAGAAAAAGAAGGAGACATAGGCATGGAGCCTATAATCTGTATCTTTAGCAGCGATACGTACTTGGTGGGGATGCTGATGGGAAGAAGAAACTTGCGACCAATGGCGGGAATGGAAGTGGTGGAAAGAAGCATTGACAGGCTCGAGTGAGGGTGGAGTCGTTTTTGTAGCATTTTGATTTGTTCGACATGTATTTTTCATAAGTGCAGAGTCTGCACTTATCACTTTTTTTGTTGTAGCATCTATACTTTTCTTTTTGTTGGCCGATATTGTATGGGTATGGCCCCCACATTTTGACTTCGTACAAAAATGTTATGAGAAATGAAAAGATTAATGTTTCTACTATTGTCACTTATATATTCTTTCTTATTTATGGTGTACTTAGCTGGTTTTTATACCTCTTATGTGTGTACATGACATGATTGCTTGTTTTGCAATTTCTATACTTCATAGTGTCATGCCGTGCTTTGTGGTATACGATGCCTTTATTTCCGTGATTTCACGCATTATGTGTGCATTTTTTTAGTTTTACAACTAGATGTGCTGTGATTGCCAAAATTCTTTGTTTAGCGTAACATGACTGTGAAGTAGTTTTCTTGTCGACTATGTATTGGTGTGTTTGCGCCCCCTACTTCATAGGGTTGTTTACTCCGAACACTTAATAAATCACCGTTTGATCGGAGCGATTCGTCTAATGTATATAGCCAATTTTACTTTGCAATTCCTATCTTCGGGAACTTGTGACTCGAATGTTAGTGTAACAACCCATACTTTAGGATACTATCGATGAAGGGAGTTTGGCTTGGAGCGGAACCCCAATCATCATCCTTTATACCCTTGCTTTCTTCAATCAAGCATCTGACCATGTCCGCAATGTATGCCTTACTTGTCCGTTCTTCCATAGGTCGGGTGCCAGTAACTGCTCTAAGTGTTTGACTAAACAGTCTTGGTTGGCTAGCCGAAGCAAAGGCTCATCAGTCTTTGGGTGAGCCACTCCTGTAGAGGTCCGTTGACAGGCGGTTGGTCTTATGTGTAGACTTTGATCATTTAAACTCAATCCTCCTTCCTTAAGTTGCCACCTTCCTCAAAGTCAGTATCATCTACTAGTATGTCCTTCCGTAGAGTTTTCACTCCTAAATTTAGGTTTGCAATAGGCGCTTTTTCAGCGAGCGGAGATTAGCATTTTCCACTATTGTGACGCCTAAGCTCCACCCATTGCTTCCTTTCGCTTCAGTTTTTTGTTTCCTCCATTTGAGCGTAAAACAGAAGAAAGCCTTGCTCTATAGCAGCCACGGCTTTGGGTGCCATTCTGGGAATAGTCGGTGATCAGAGCGCTAAGAGAGCGTCTATTCCATAAGAGCCTTTTGACTGTTTGTCGTTTTTTGTTTAATTTCATCAACTATCTGGTTCAATTCTCCCTTAGTCATTACTTCATGTTGAGTGGAGGATCCTAGCACTTGGTCTCCAGTGTTAGTTCCCTGTAGTAGGTTGTTGGGGTTGTTTACTCTAATTTGCCGAGGGTTTGTTTCTTCTTTGGCAATGGTAGCTCCTATGGATCTTTCGGAAGTTTTTCTCTTTCTTCCTAGTGTCATTGATTCTCAACAACAAATCTTCTATGCAGAGATTGAAGATCTAACTTCTGAACCTATTTGATCCAAAGTAGATAGCTAGATCTAAGCTTGAGTTGGGCTCTCAGTGAAAGCACCAAAATGTTAACCCAAAAAATGGATCAACGCCATGGATTAAGTGTGAAAGCACCAGCCCTACTCTTATAGAGCAATAATATAGAGAATAAATATAAAAATAGCGGAAATAATATAAAGACAAGAAGATTTTTGTAGTAGTTAGGCTGTTAATGAAGCCTATGTCCACTTTATAACTTTCTGTTAACTGACTGCTGTTATAAGTTGAATCGTATTACAATATGATTGATCTTCTAAGCAGGATCAAGTCATAAGTACAAGAGTTCACTGGAGAATCGTAGTAAACCCCTTGATGACTATTGTGTGGGAGGAGAAGAATGAAAAATATTTTCTGCAGAGTTCTAGCAGTCAGTCCCAAAGATCATGTTTGTGTTGCAGGTAGGATTGTATTTATAGGGATTAGAGAGCTGTTGGACTAGGCCGCTTTGCCAGAAGCCTACACTCGATGATATGAAGGTGCTCTGAAAATTTCATAATGATCCAACATAATCTGATGGATCGCTAGCGATCCATAGGGCATGGATTACCAGCGATCCATGTACTTAGTGGATTTTTGGACTTCTTTCTTTAGGTTGCACTCCTTGCCTTATGTATGTGTTCTTCATGTAATTTCGTAGCTTGTTGCCTTCTTTTGGTGATGGTTCATGCACAGGTTGGATTGAACTATGGCTAGAATCAGATGAATGTTCACTCCTCGAACTATGTTGCTTAGAACACTATGAAACTTGGCATACATCCCTAGAAAAGATATTGGTACATGATGCAAGAGGCTTGGACGACCCATGGAGCTTCCTCATGGATCTCTAGCGATCCGCGGGTGATGGATCACTAGTGATCCATCTCATCCCATTAGTGGATTTTTGGTAATTCCCCTTGAGTGCCTTTGGCTTGTTCTTCTGGATGCCCTGTTCAAGTATCATGCCATATGGCATAGTCCATAAGTTCCAACTTCTATTGAATTCTACTCGGTTAAAAGTCCGGTTAACATTAGCGAGCTACAACCTCTAATGGAACATGCCAGAAAGAAGGTGATTGAGTTTGGTAAGTAAAGATTAAAATATCTTTAATTTGATTTGAGAGGGAAAATGAAACTAAGGGTGAAAAAGAAAATTTTCATATTGAAGTATGAGGTTAATTTAGGTTGTAAATAAATGCCTTTCATATTCTTTTAATTTGGGTAATAGATTTAAATTCAAAAGTTAACCAAATTAGGAATAAGAGAAGGAGAAAAAGAGAGTTTAGAAAGTGTGAGAGAGTGGTCGAAGAAGAAGGTGGAAGTGTTAGAGGCCTTCTTCTTTACCATGATTAAAGCTATAGGCTTACAAGGGTAATGCTGGAGGAATTCTTTGGCGTTTCTAGAAGTACACAAGGATAAGATAGGGACAAAAGGTGTATAAAAATTGGTAGAAAGAAGAATGAGAGAGAATCGGGAAAATGGGATTGATTTAGTAGGGTTTTAAAGAGATAATGTAGCACATAGAGGACTTGCAACAGATTTTTAGTGGAGAAAAGGATTTTTATTAATTCACATACGTAATAATCTCTCTCATGATTCCCACCTCTATTTATACAATTCATATGGAATATAATTAGACCAACATCTAATAATTACTTGTTAATTAATACTAAAATATCAAAAGAATTCAAACAACGAAACAAGTCTATGGTCAATGTGCACACTTAAACAATAAGACCTGAGCTAGTACCAGTTGCACTAACTTCCATCTAACATTTTTCTCATCATCATCAACCCTTCAGTTGGTGGTTTCTGACTCATGGTTACTGATGGTGGCTAAATTAGAGGAGAATGTCCTAATGATTTGTGAATTGTTTAATGAAATGCTTGGAACACTTACATTCCCTACCCCTTCAGAAGATGACATTGTCTTAAGGTCAAATGTTGTAAATCTTGCTATCATTGGCCAATAATCTTCCTAAGTAGCTTCTTAAATGATTTTGTTATTTCTTTTAATCAAAACTTATGTGATTATGTTTCTGTTCTTCTATATCATTCTTTGACCTAGTAATCTTTAGGTTCATCTATCATTTCTACAGAAAATGAAGATAGTTTGCTATGGATAATGACATTGGAACCCAATTTCTACTTCAAATTTGATGCATGGAAGACATTGTGTGTTCTTGAGCTTTCAGGTAGCATTAATGTATAAGCCTCACTGTCAATCTTCTCCAGAATCTAGTATGGTCCATAAAGTTTATGAGTTTTCTATTGACTGACACTTATTCTCCTGTACGATCGTAACTTGAAGAACACCCAATCACCTACTTCAATTTTTTTTGATTTCTCTTCTTAACTGCACAGTTTTTCATTTGACTTCTTGTTAAGTTCAGGCTACCTTTTAATAGTTGAATAGCATTGTCCCTTGATTATAATAACTCTTCAACTGTAGGAGATTTAGCAGTAAGAGGTAGGTAGTGAATGAGAGTAGGACGGGTCTACCATACAGGGCTTGAGAATGTGTTATGTTAGTGGAAGATTTCCAAGTAGTATTACACTAATACTCAGTCATAGTTAACCATTGTGACAATTCTTAGGACTCATCACATACTAAACACTTTAGATACCCCTCTATAATTTTTTAATAGCCTCACTTTGAACATTTGATTGAGGGTGATATGCTGAGCTAAAAACTAAAGTATAACCTTATGATGTGAATAATTCCTTCTAAAATAATCCTATGAAGATTGTAATACCCCCACCTCTATACCCATCCTATCAAATTGTACTACAGAGTAATAAAATCAGATAATATGGAGAACAAGTGATATGGGGTACACACGTGAATATTCCATTGGGCTAATGTCGGTACGTATTTCAAAAATCATAAACAACTCACATATGCATACCAAGTATCGGCACAAAGCAATAAACATGTGTGCCTCTAGGATAGAACAATACACATTGTGTAATACATAAATGATAGAGAACACCGAGTCAATACGTGGCGATAATATATGATACAAATATACAAATATGAGTGGAATATAAAATGAGTCAAACCCCTATGATCACAAAATACACAACATTCCACCAATATCCAATGCAATGTCATACATAAATGACGTAATAAAACACACAATGATATACAATAATAACTTATCCTCCATCTATGCCGAACTACCACAATCTGGTCTCTTCATTCCTGAACCTGTAATGTCTGTCTCGAACTGATCCAAGTATTATAAATAACACATAAGTCAAACTATGTCTATGATGATAGATGTTATAATAACATACAATGATAATATGAGAATCATAATGGTGAAAAGGTTAACACCTTCAAATATCTCAAAAGAATATCCACAATGAAATTATATGGAAAAGCGTCATCACCCATATAAATTCTATCAATAGAAATTACAAAAACCATAACAGATTGGTGAATCATCCATACTGTAAACATTATCAATGAATATGAAAACATCAAGTAAATCGAGCTAGCACACAACAATGCTCTGAACAAATTAATGGAGATTCCCAGGTCTATCATAAACAAAGTAATAAAATGAATAATCATCAAACAGTATTGATATAGCGGGAAATGACTACACTTTAGACACATAGTCCGTAGAATAATCAACTCATTATAGGATAGAGACATATATACCAATCCACTATCATAAAGATATACCAGAGCAGGAAGGGACATTGATAGCACACATCAAGCTCCAAGAACCCAGGGTCTACTAGCAAATGACAAGTAGCCGGATCCGTTCATACAAACTTCAGTTACTCCGACGGACATCGTGACCCATCCATTTTTAACTCGTCTACGCTTTGCCTTGGTCACGACCCTACACTTGCCCATATGGTAATAGACTACTAGCTTAGGCGACACAGGGGCATTCACACACAGTAATATCATACAACTATATAAGAAAAAGGTGTCACGGATTTAGGGCGTGACCCTATAATTAGGCTGCCACGGTGGACTTTGGCCAATTTGGTTTACTCCTGAACCATAAAGGGAGTTGGTCACAATATGGATGACACATAGTATATATATCATGTATCTACATGTAGTTCTAGACGTTAGCCGACACATGGCTCCAAATAAGTCAACACTAGAGCCCTAATCCCTTACCAAAACACATCTTTAACCATAAGCCAACACATGGCTATAATATACTCCTACCACAATAGGTATCACAATATACACATGAGTGTATCTCCATTTGGGCGACAAGTACTTACAAGGAATAATCAAAAAAATAGATTAATGGCATCACATACCACCGCATGTTATTCGAATAATTATTCAATACTCATAAATTACACTCGATCCAAACTAGATGTCTCTATATGACAAGTCTAATGAATAAACGAAAAAATGTAATCGATAGTCCCATACCAGACGATATCACCAAACTGTTTATTTAAATTTCTCATCATATAGAAATAAACGTACAAAAAAAAATCCAAAGTAATCAATAATTAAGTGTGTGTGTGTGTATTATACTGGAGAAACGTAATAACTCTACTATATAATATTAATCTTATTTTGGTACAAGGTATTACTCATACCCATTCGCTTTATAATTTCGTTTATAAGATTATAATATAGGTTATGTAATCTTTACTAATATTATAAATTCATATGACAAGAATATTTATATACAAATAAGCATTTATTAATCCATGAATCTTCTATTTAGATGTTACTAATATTTTCTCTTTAATTTTTTATCAACTATAATTTAAATTTTGCATTTATATATAAAATATAAGTATAATAGAATCTCAAGTGTATATGTATATTATGCATACTTATATAGACATAAATTTAAGTTCAATTATATTAACTATGGTTTGTAGTTACTCAAGAATTTAATACCTTATAATTTACATCCTGGACTTAGAATACAAACACAACTCACTATCTCAAACTCATCTAACCAAAGTAGTATATAATTGTATACTTTCTCTCCGCATCATAATCATAAATGCTCATATGTGCACAGCACATTCACTATATTAGTACATAGCAGAAGAGGAAACTCGTGCATACACATATATACAAGCACGACCATGCACACACATGGCTACACACTTAAGGAAACACACATTCCCACACACATGCATAACCGACCTACTACGTCCTCTTCCTTCATCGGTGTACCGTTCGACCATGATGAATCAACTGGTTAGAGCAAGTTCGGGGATGCGTTGGTCTTAAGTAGGGCATTGGTCGACGGTAGGTGTTAGTTGATGGGTTTTGATTCCTATTGTCACCTACTTCCTCCTACTTGTCGTCCTGACGAGCTGATGCTCAGGTATGTCCATTGATGAGGATCAAACATGGAGATGATGAAGCAGGAAGGCGATGATAATGTATATTTGTGTATCACTACAAGAAAAATGTGGTTTACCTACGCCAATATGGCGTAGGCTACGCATAGGTAAATGCAGCAACTACGTAGCCCCTACGCCAATTTTGGCATGGGTAAAACCTAAGTAGGTAAGAAAATACCCACATCTTACCTACGCCATCCATGGGGTTGTTTCCTACGTCTTCCCTACGCTATGATTTTTTTACCTCTTCCCTACGCCTTGTTGTTCTTACGGTTTTGCTACGACATTTTTACTTCTTTTGCTACCTATGCCTTTCCTACGTCATTCGTTTATCTGCGTCTTCCTACTCCCTGTTTTCCTACGCTTTCCTTGTGTCATTCTTACATATTACTTTTCCTACGTCTTTTCTACGCCATACATTTATCTACGATTTACCTACACCTGTGTTTTTAATGTCTTTTCTAGGCCTTGCACACGACTTTTTACTGCATCAATATTCCCTTTACCTACGTCTTTCCTAAGCCTTCCCTATGGCTTTTCTGGAGCAATTTTGATATATTACTATTGTATTTCATTTCGCCATATTAAATAGAAACTAAAATCAACTATTTCATATATATATATATATACACACACATACATATTCCAACAAAAAGATTAACATCAAACCATTCATCTTTAATTCAAAAAACAAATATATCATTCATATTACAAAGTCAAACAATACTAATCAAGTTCCTATATGTCAAAGTAATATGATAATATGTTCATGATACATGACATCATATAGATACCACTAAGAATAAAAAAATACCCTCATCCCTCACGGCAATCATTCAACTCTCCATAAATCGCTATCGAAGCATCTCGGCAAGTTGTTCATACTGCATCTTTAGCATTTGAATCTCCCCTTCTTGACGCTCCACCTTTTCCTCTAGTTTCGCTCTAGTCTGTGCTTCTCCCTTATTGATGCTATAAGTGGCGTCTTTGTATTTCTGCATTTTATCAAATATTGCATCAATTTATACATTTAAACTAATTAAAATAATGTTTTGTTTTGTCATAATAGAATTTAGGATCCTTTCTTTTAGCCATAGCACCGGTAAGCATGTCGAATACTACTTCCTTGACTTTATATGAAATTTCTATGCCTTGACATTTCAATTCTTTGATTCTAGCTTGATATTATGCTGGTATTTGTAATTTTCCAAATAAATTTTATTAGATATACGCATAAGTCGAGATGTGTGCTAATGCAGCTAAGTGCATACTTTAAATCTACATACTCTGTTTTGCACAGTATCTTGGATATCAATAATAACTTAAAATGGGAATAGGTCCAATTTGAATGGGTTCCCACCAAATGCATAACTATGGCTGCTTTGGTCATATATAAAATATTTGTTCGGTTCAAAAAACTTAGAGCCATAAGCAAAATATAGGACAAACACCTATCAATCCTTGTTGCAATGAAGACATGGATGTGCATGACACCAATGCAGATGACATTGTAACCAAACTCAAAACATAGAGTCTAGACAGCGAATGCGAACTGGCTTAGTTACAAATGAGATAATTTACCATGATACTTGTAATCTGATGCCAAATAGTAACGTATAGAATAGCAACAAAATAAATTGTAAAACCAATAGATCGGATTAATGTTCAAGTATAAATAGAGTTCATATCTAGCATAACCCCAATTATACATTACAAAAACGTCCCTCGGTGCTTATCATAAAGGCATTAATGCTACAGTTTTTGAATTGGACACTCAAGAAAATCCGCATGCTGATACACCACAAATACTCAATAATTGGAGTCCGATAGAAATAATGAGAAACAACAAGCCTCACAAAATTATAACGGGACTTCTTCATCCCTTAAGAAAAGGAGCGAACATAACTCTTCTTAATTTATGTCCATGCTATTTGGAATATAAGGGGGATGAATGACAATTCTAAACAAACAGGCATTAATATTTTTGTAAACAGTAAGAAATTCACTTTCTTTTGCCTTCTAGAAAATAAAACTATAACCCATAAAATCCCAAGCAAACTGGATAAAAGAAGTTTGGGCTTTCGAACATGATAATGATGACTAACAAAAAGAAAAACCGAAATAATCATAAGACTACATTAAATATCACGCAACTCAAACTATAGTTCCGTATGTGCTAGCAGGACATTTTAATGCCGCTTTATATAACGATGAAAGAATCAATTATGAGCCTTTTAACGTATCCTTTGATTATGATTTTCGAGAATATGTTGCTACTTCCGACATCTTAAAACCACCTATTTCTAGTAGTTTTTTACTTGGAGAGGGGAAATAGATTATAAAATTTATAGAAAAATTGATCATTTATTTGTTAACTATGAATGCTATAATCATTTCCCCAAATTATTAATTCATTTTGACAATCACTCAACTAGTGACAATAATCCTCTTGTTTTTTAAATCCAAACAACCAGGGCTTTGTTTGAATAAAATCCATTTAGATATAGCATAGCGACCTGCCGTTCCGTACCCTTTAAGTTGATGATAATTCACTCTTGTTAAATTCAAATTGTACGAAAGAGCGAATAACTAGGGTGAAGAAGAAAAAGGTAGAAGAAATAGAACAACAACACAGAAACTCACAATCACAGCGGAATAAAATATAACATATAATAAAATATTTTTATACAAACGAATCTGTAACTGTTTGTACTTACAATCATCAGAGTACATTAATCAATACATCAATCTGGACAACTGTAATAACTTGTCCTCACACAACGGAAATATAAACTAAGTACAAAGATACGTCTTTGTCATCCAGCTTGTTTCCTGAGCTCCATAGCACCCTATCTCGAATCTGTATTCTCGGTCTGAACCGAGCATTATAATAAAATAACACCCGAGTCACTCTAGAAAACCAGCGTGAGAAAACACACTCAAATTGAATTATTAAGTTATCAAAATCATTTGAAAAACAAAGGTATCTCGTAAGACCGCGTTACACATAAACATGATGGGTTTTCCCATATGATAACCAAAACATTTTATAGAAAATCTCGGATATTATAATAATGTCTAAGTACAAATACTTATCCAAATAGCAGAAATTGTTACATTAATTAAATTCCAGCATATCAAGCTCTACAAACAAAACAGTAAAGGCTCATATTGAAGAATGGATTCCATACAACGATTGGGATATGGAGTACCGGCCATCACAGTACACCTCTAGAAAAATGTATCGACGACCTCGCCGAGATCCCCTACAACACAAGACTAGCCTATCCTTAACCTGGATAGAACTGAATATGTTATGACCTTCGGTGTTCCCACCCTTAAAAATCGAGTGCTCCCTTTTTCATGCACAACCATATCCATAATTTGTGTATATCTCTGAAGGTATCTAGAAAAGTGATAACATACCCTAATTGGGTGCAACCCACTTAGCTTTGCTGCATCTTCCATGTTTTAGTCATTCCCGATTGATGAGGCTGGAGGCTAACGTTAACTTTCAAGAACAATTCCACTTGGAATGTTCATCGTCCTCCAATGACGATGTTCTGATAGCATTCGTCCATACAAATTGTCCTGGGTTTGGACAACCCGAATCGTCGTCTTCACGTTCTTCACGACATCCATTCGTAACGCTCAAACCGAATAGATTTGGTTTTCGGATAACTAAATCTGATATTGGTCTCTTCGAAACGATTAACGAAATTTGTCAATATTGATATTCGGTTATCCAACAATCAAATAACATCCATAGGCAGTCACTAGGCCATTATTTATAATTTTCCAAATTTATTTTCAAAATATCTTTATAAGTTATATATTCAAATATTTTCCAATATTTCAAAATTTGAAAACCAATTCAAATTCTAATACCCACAACAGGATTTTCCCAAACCATCTCAATATCTTAAACATATTTTCCTTCGATTCCATTTATAATTCAATACATGAAAATATTTCTATAATAATAATAATAATAATCTCGTAAGAGAAATATTTCAAATCCTTCCAGTTCAATATTTAGGAAATAATTATAAGTATATTTTTCAAAAATCAATTTGTCTCTAATACTTTGGAAATATTACATTTATTTCACAATTCACAAATCCTTTACAAATTTCATTTTTAAATTCCCTAACTCATTTTTAACGAATTCTATAAGTTCCAGAATTCGTTAATTAACTTCCTTTTAAATTTCCCAAGTCAATTTCACCCGCCTAAACCCCCAATTACTATTTCAAACTCCTTTTATGAATCCTAAATTCATTTTGAATTTCTATATTTAATCACCTTGAGGATTAACTTAAATTTCAGCATTTCACTATTACATTCCTTTTTCAAATCACTCTCCATCTACCAACTTAACTTACAAATCTTGAGGTAATTATATATCGCTTCAATCTTTGCCTTCAAACCAAATATATATAATAAATATTTTAAAGAAAAATAATCAAATTTCAATACATGGTTAAGTACTATTAAAATATCAAAGCACCTTTAATTAAGTATTGATAACTCATTTCCAATTCATTTTGAATAAAACCAAATCGTTTACAAGCTTATTAATAAATTTTAAATTTTCTTTCACCAATATAAAATATTTGAATAACCCACTTTCTGAAATATTCCAATACTAACTAGTTTTAAAATTACATAGTTTAATAAATAAAATTTACTTTCTTTTTAAAAACAAAACTAACTTCTAAATAAAAATATTTCTTTAAAATTTACAATAACCAGTTTCAATTTATAAATTCCTCTCGATTCACAACACATCGATTTCCTTTCTAATTCCCTTTCCAATTCACTTTGCAAAAATAAACCCAATTATTTTTCCCAAAAACTATTTTCATATCTTGATACAAAATTCACACTGTGAAATTTATATTTCCAATTTATCACTGATATCTTTTCCCCTATTTATAAACATCGTTTATCAATTTACAAACTCCCTTGGTTTTACTTGTTTATAAAAATGAAATTTTATTTATAAAATCTCATTCTATAAATCCATTTCCTTATAAATTCCTTTTATTTTTCAAATCTATTTTCAATATCGATTTTTAAGTTCTTCCCATATTCTTTCCCGAATATCATTTTAAAATCCAGTCTTAAAAACCCTTATATAATTTATTGAAAAATCCCACTTTGAGTGGGATATCGTGGTATATAGGTTCATCTGCTATTATGCGGGGCGCATAGGTTCACATCCGCTCTAATCGGTGGGAAATATATCCAACTACTGATACATATATACTACTACTATACATATTATAGCATTCAACTGATAATGAAATATCAATTCATCCAAACATCCAATAATTAGTTTTAATTATTTCAAATTAAATCAACTAATTCAAATGAGTGAGAATTTCTCACATTGATTTTTATTTGCTGAACATCCAGGTTTTTAAATTATTTAAATTTCCAGCTGACTCCGAAAAATCTCTAGATAATTTTTATTTCGCAGACCTCACATCTACGAACCAAGTACGACTTGTTCCATCGGTTTTGGACCTCGTATGAATTTAAATGATACAATTTTAAACAACTCGAATTTAAACAAAATAAGACTATTTAAATTAATTAAAATTATTAACAGTAATTACCCTTCTTACAAATCTTGACATTGTCCCCTCCTTGGCCAAGTCGAACGCGACCAGCCCTAGCCCCACTTCGATCGACGGCCGCCGAGCCACCATCGCGCCCCCACATCCATGCGACATCCCTTCAGTCGCTGCCGACTCCTCGATTGCGGACGCGAGCGAATGGCAGTCTCTTTCCAAAATTCCCAGCCTAGTAGTCACGATTTGCTCGATCATGCCTCGAGCTCCAGACCGCCGTCCTCTTCCCCCAGTCGCCGTGTCAAACTCAAACCCCCAGCCTCGCGCCTTCCACACGGCGACACGACCCAAACCCTAGCTCAATTCGAGCTCACGACTCCCCCTCCATCGCACGCAAGATTGCTGGTACACGATTTCATCGCGTTATTGAATTTTTTTTGTAATGGTCGAATTGAACAATAGGAGAAAAGGGGAAGGCTGGCGATTTTTTTTAAATGAATGAAGTGGTTTTCGTTTGAGAAGAAGGCGATTCGAAGTGAAAGAATAAAGAAGGGGGAAGACATGATTTATGAATTGAAAGAAATGAAGAGTCGCGTGTTTGAATAGAGAAAAGGTGACGTGCTTGACTTTTTAACTTTTTTTATATTTTATAAATCAAAATATCTCGTTTACCTAACTCAAATTCTGAATCCCTATTTAGGCATACCATCTGGCATCCGTAATGTTATGCCTTATTACGAACCCAATAAAATAAGTTCCGTAGTCTAATTTGATTGGAGAATATAGCTTTTTAAATCGACTATTTAAATTTAATTTAATTAAATTATTTCTAGATGTTTTCAGATCGCACGACCAAACGATACATCCAAATGTTTCGAAATTTAAAATCCAATAATAATACACTATTACGGATCCAATGGAACTGGTTTTGTCAAATTCCGAGACTGTGCCCTGGATCGCTACAACGCGTCGATTAAATCGACGATTTCCAAAATTTACGAAATCGCTTAACATTTCAGTTTTAAAAGATTATTAACTCAGTTATAATTCCAAATTCAATATTTAAAAACCATTTAAATATTCAAAAAATCTGGTTCGTTACATATAGAAACACATGGTGTATGAAGGTTACAAATATTTAGTTGAGTAGAATTTCCAAAAACAAAGGCAACGAAATTAGCTATAAAAAGATGGTAGCAATCAAAGCTTAGTTTCAACAACTCTTCAACAGTCGGAGATAAGAGGATGACCAAATATACCAACAATTGAAATCTACATACTTCAAACTAATTAACTAAGTACATTTACCTTGTGTATCTTATATGCACATATTAAACCATTAACCAGTTATTAAAACCAAGTTATAAGAATCACTTGCTGCAAATTCCATCGAGGCTTCATCAATCCATCAGCTAGTGGTAGATTCACTGTCCGAAGTGACCTTGTAAGTCCTACAATACACTTCTCAATACACTTTCCAAGTAGTTCGCTCCCTATTATGTTCGTTGGTCTAGAAAATAAAGATAAAAATGAGTGAAAATGTGATAATTTGATGTAAATTAAGGTTAAAACAAAATTTAAAGATCAAACCAAATTGTTTCGATAATCCGCAAAGGATCTTGAACCACCACAGTATCGCTTTTGGTTTTGAGCCCTAGAGTTTGCAACTTTTTCTGTCCGAGCTTTTACTTCAGGAAGCTCCCAATATGTCACAAATTACTCATATATCTCCTAAGGTAGGTTCGGATGCTTCTTCCCTGACTCTTTCATATTATGAATCCAGTCCCGATACTTCAAACTTGCTTTCCTATTCCATAGTTGCTTCAAAATTGCTGGTGAAGCATCTGTCCATTGAAATGACTCTTGTACATGTAGTAGAAAATATTATGACCAAAAAAATAAATGTAACACAAACAGTGCTGGCCCAAATGCAACTGTTGCCCCAGACAAAAATAAATGGCATCCTACCAAGCTCGAACTTAGGTTGCCCTAAACAAGAAGAAGATACACAACCACTAGACTACAACTTGAATTGTAAAAGTTCACATACAAATATACTTTACTAATCATAATACATAACCAAGCTACTGCCAGATTTGTTGCCCCTACCGGATCGGTTGTTCTAAGCGGCCGTCTTACTCGTCTTACCCTTGGGCAAGGTCTGAACACAAACACACTAATATTATTTTACCAGAAACTCCTAAAACATCACTTTCTTAGCATCATCGAGGATACTTTTAAAATTGGGCCAAAATCGTTAACCTATGTTAACAAACCCACTCGAATAGCATGAGATGTAGCCTTGGAAGTGAACTCATATCTACAACATATAAATGTAAAATATGTATATACATTACTCAAACTGTTTGTATGAGATATATCATTCTAGCATGATAGCGGTCTTTGACAATGGATGAAAGTGACCCAGCTAAAAAAACATTGCTAAACTAATTGAACTAATATTTAACAACTGCAAACCAGAAAAAGGGAGGACACGAAACAATTACATCCTACTGCAAAACTAATTGAACGGAATCCACCCCAGTGGAATCAAAGCAGCCAAAACCTGTACAAGAATACACAGGGCAAAGTCGAATAATCTCCACTAGAAACCCCAATAAAAGAAGCCAATCCCTCTCCCAAAACACCGCTAAATATTGAAGACAAGCACAAAGCAGAGGCAAAAAATGCAAACAATGTCCCTTCACACCCAAAGGACACAGCCTCGAAAGCAGCATCACTCTGCCTCTCAACTAACGCCTCGGCCAGTAGCAGCACTGTGACCATCTCCTCATATCATGTGCAAAAATCGTTAGCTTCATAGTTTATGTTTTTACATCAGTAGGATAGAAATGCCGATCAAGTCTTATGATAACAATATAAACACGACCGCAAGAAAGATTATAATCACCCTACACTGTACAAGCAACAATATATTATAATTAAAGAGTTTGTATATATGCATGCATGTGTTGAAGGAGACATTTGCAGACGAAATTATCAAGGTTACTATTATTTTTGTTGTTCTCTCAGTTTGCTCTTACTAAATTACAAATATCATGAGAAGTTGACTGCTTGAAAACGTGGAGCACAATAAAATTTAGTTATCAATTATTGTTCATATTCTCCTGGGCTGACATTTTTTTACTCTCGGAGGCCACAAAGTTAGTATTGCTTAAAGCGTAATAATAGATATATGAGCGCAAGAAGTTAAAAATAACACAATGTATTTACTGCCCAATCTGTCAATCCTTAACTGAAAATATGAACCACATATTATCATCAGAATGTTTTCTTCAGAAAGACAAGATGTACCACAAAGATATTAACCACGGTATATTCACCCCAATGTTTGTTCAATGGAACCCAAAAGCAACTTGTACACCTATGTTCTCAAAGTATTCATGTAGCTGGATCAGAGTCCATTTTTAGTAGATGTTTATATATCCATTCACATGACCAATTTTTTTTAATAAATAACGTATCAATGTAATCGAATCATTTGTGCTTAGTTAAGCGCAAGTGATTTTGTTAATTGATAATTTGATTAGCAATTTACTCATGAGTACAAATAATAATGGCATGTGACAACGGTGAATCTCTTTGTTAGTATGCAAATTATGTGCTATAACTTACAAGGTTGATGCATGCTACCTCAATAGTTAAAGAACAGTGTATATTTTATCTGGATATTAAAGCAAAAAGCTCTTTGGTCTTGGCATTTTTTAATGCCCAAGTCCAAGCGGTTTTGCAATAGGTTCATGTGTTTGGATAGCATGCTCAGTGTTATGCATGATTTACTAAATCGCAGGCACTGCCCAACTAGCATCCGGAAAGCTGTAATTATATCTTGATAAATCAACCTTTACGCAAGTTAAGCAGATGCTTTAGGCTTCCAAATCTTGTTTTGTACTTTTGTTTTACAGAACTATTTGTTAACTTCTATAGGAATAGATAAGTTATAGTTTCCAAATCATTCACTTCCACTCGGGAACTAATTAAGTAGAACTACTTTTTATAGTATTAAGGGATGCCAAAGTTAGAATTTATATGTATATGAAGAGTGACCGTAAAGCTAAAAGGTATGGAAAAAAATGTTCAGAAACATTTCATGTTTCATTTATGTTTAACGGTGTATCATGTATTAGTTCAGCAAGCAAATACTCTTTAACAGTGTATCATGTATTAGTTTAACAACATATCATGTTTTAGACACAGCCTTGAATGGCAATAACTTAAACTGCGTCAAAGCCTCCGCCAAAGAGGGGAAAAAACAGCACATAAACTCCATTTGGAATGCGCAAAACCAGATTAAACCTGCTTCACTAACTCTACATTAATTTTTAATGCTTAATAACCAAGTTGTAGTTAAGCAAATGGGCCATGGAAAAAAAAATGGTTTAAAACAGTGGGAAAAATAAGACTGCCCACTTCTAACAGTATATTAACTCAACTATAGTTATTACTTTTACTTTCAAGAATGAGAACCATTACAGAATAAACAATATTTTGGATAATAATGTTATACTTCGCAGGATCAAGCATCAGGTTGCTTGGTAAGAAGCAGCAACACCTGTCCTTGACAGATATTTGGTAATGTCAAAACATAAATCAGGTATAAATTTCATCTGCCTTAAATCTATTTCACATAGCTCACAAAAGACAACATCAATTAATTATTTTGCATGAATTCTTACCCAACATTGGCTTGCCAGAAAACTTCGACCCTTGTTACGAAGGAGGAGTCCGACGCAGATGCCTTAGTCGATGGATTGGTAGCATCAACATCAACAAAAGTAGTATGAACAATGGGAGACATGATATGCTGCTCTGTTGACTGTGATCCTGATCCATCTTGATCAGTTGTATATGCACTAGGTTGTGCTTCGGTAGATGAGCTGTTGACAGAAAGACGTAAAGCATGTCATTTCATGGAATGACGATAACGATCAGCCCGAGTAGACATGTCTGTTAAATGCAATTACTATAACATAGAGAAATACATATATGATTTGAAGAATTAAATATACATCGAACCAATTTAAAAAACATGAACGGAAGACTAAATACTCGAAGATAACTAAGTATACAAAAGCAATTTGAAGTAAAAATTCATACTAGTAGAAAAACCAAACAAATATATTAATGAAAGCATGCTGCCAATCAACATTATCATCATAACTTCCATTATTTTGACTATCATATTCATTTTCACATTCATCAACTTGGACATTTTCATCAACTTCAACATCGTTTTCATCAGCTTCGATATCATAATCAACTTCGACATCATCGTCAACATCTTCTCTATCCAATACTTCATTATGAAGTGGTCTGATGTCGTTAATGTCTTCAATGATTTGCAATAGTCTGTTATGGTCCAAATCATTCTGATATGGTTGATCTTCGCTTATGATCATGTTCAAATTAAATGACCATCTTAGGTTTGTTTTAACAACAGCCCACCAATCCGCTTTATTGTTGTTCATCGCAGGATATGGCACATAATAAACTTGAGTAGCTTGCATCGCTAACACAAATGGTTCATAACCTTGGTATCGTCTTTTGTGATTTATTTCAACAAGTGGATAATCTTTATGTGCACGACGTATTCCTACATCTTTTCTATTGTCGAACCACTCATGTTTGAACAAAAAAGTTTTAAGCTCTGGTTCCATCGAGTAAGTAAGTTCAATTATTTCCTGTAACATGCCATAATAACCTTCTAGATCATCATCCCCGTTGCCTCCTTTAACACAAACCTACTATTGCAAGTTGTTTTATTTGCTTCAAAATCATTTGTGTGAAATTTATAGCCATTAACATCCATAATTGGACACTTTCAATACTTCATCATAGGACCAAAAGAAAATTTTGGATAACAAACATAAGTGATTCCATTATCATCAACTTATTAAAATAAATTCACACATTATAATATTATATAGATTTACGATATAAAATGCGATTAATGTATAATAAATCATGCTCGCATATTTCTTAAACCATTTCTCAAATCCTTTACTAGGCTCAACGTCAGGATTTTCTTCTTCAAATTGACTGTTGAATGATTTAAATTACCAAGGAATATTTACAATACAAAACATAAATCATATTAATTGATTGAAGTTTTGTTACATACTAAATAAGATTTGATAGCTCTTCACAATTGAGAAGCACAGTTGATTTAGCTAAAGTAAAATCTTTAATTGTCTAAAACCCTCAATCTTTCTATTATCCCATCTTTTGGTCAAGGCTGGGATATCAACAAATCGGCTAGAAAAGATGGATATTAGGATTGGAAACAAGGCTATAATCGGTGTCGTCAAAATTTATCCGAGCTCTAATCAAGACTGGATCGATTGGCAATGATGAACAGGGCTATGATAGGCTACGTTTCAAATTTCAGGTCAATCGGAATTCGTATGCTTGATATATGGATGGATCAAGATTCATGAAGATTGGCTGGTATTGATACTGTTCGTATCGATCACGTGGCAGTATGGATATGGAAAGGGTGTTCTTTTTCGTATCGATTGTTGTAGCGTGTATTGGCATGGTTCGTATAGATACGAAGAAAGAAGTAGCTGGATGGATGCGAATAGGGATAACACACATGGCTTAAGATCGGTGGTAGTTCATATCGATCAGGGATGTACTCGATGATTTAATATCGATCGGCATTTGGTATAGATTGGTAAGTCTTCATATCGATGAATTTCGTATCGATCGAAGCATGGGATCGATACGAAGAGCATAATGCCGATCGATACGAAAGTTGCGGCGCTATATAGATACGAAATAAAGATGGGTACGAAGGCTCTGTACTTCGAACCGATGAATGCTAAGGAAGTGATCGACGTAAAGCGAAGGATATGGATCAAAGCACGTGAAGTTCGGATCGATGAGAAGGCTACGGCTATGGATATGGGACCGATGGACACATGGATGAGGAATATGAAAGCAATCGATACGAACAAGTATCGATACAAACGATTCGGCCTTCGTACAAACGATACTTGCATCGATCATAACTGATAATATACAACTCCAAACGCTACGAAATTTTTAGAGGAGCTTCTTGATGCACTCAAAAACCTCCATGATCGATCTCGATTCGATTAGACCATTTGGGGATCGATACGAATTGAAAACGCATCGATCCCAAATCGCTCTGGATCGGTCTGATGGGCTCACTTGCGCAAGAGAAGAGGTATTCCAGGTTTGGGGTGGATATTTTCGAATCTACACCTATAAATAAGAGTCCTATGGCAACTAAAAAAGAGATAATCTTCTTCTCTCCTCAGCGAAACTTTGTCATTTTTGCTATTGATTTTCAAAGGCTTGTAACTGTAACTACAATATAAAAGGAATAAAGGATTGATTAAAAGTGGACGTAGGTCGGATTGCCAAACCACTATAAACCTTGTGTTACTTTCTGCTTTCTTCTGTTTTAACTTTACTGCTTCTTCATTTTTATTCTCTACTTTATTTGGACCTAAGATCTATGTTTGAACATTATGGATCTGTGTGTAAACACTGGTGCTTTCACGGCTTTTGTGTTTGTGACCAATTTTGAGGTAAACACTTTGGTGCTTTCACTAAGAAGGACTAGCACCCGCTATACCGGGTTCGGAGTTCAAATTTGAAAAGCTAAAGAACTAGATCTAATAGGGACCATGGTTAGGCAATCAGCTAGAAAAACATTACCAGGAAGGAGTCATCATGAAGGGAGTCTGAAGGTTTCCTCAGGAGCAAATCAGACCTCATCTTTCATCACCAGAGATGAAATGGAGATGATGATAGGAGCTATGCAAGAAGAATTGTTGAAGAGACAAGAGGAGATGATGCAGAACCTTCTCACACAGTTTGGACAGGTAAAAACAACTGGAGTTGCTGAAGTTCAAATCCACGGAGATGAAATAGAAGGACTCAATAAGCAATCGGATAGAGCAACTCGACAGGTCCCACCCCCTAATCAGCATACAACTGTTAATCTGGATGGATCCAGACTCGGGGACACACCACCTGGCAATAATGGACCGATTCTTGGATGAATTCTAGGTGATACCACAAAACAAGATGCTTGCAGAAGCACAAGAGTACGTGATGAAGAGTATGTACCATAATTCCCTCGGGGACTCGGGGGAAACCTTGATGGACAACGCTGGATTGGTTGAGATTATCAGACGAACTATGCGCGGCGGTTTAGCAAACAAAGATCTGGAAGGAGTAAATAGGAATCCATTTACCCGTGACAGTAGAATGGCTCGGAACCCCCCCCCCCCCCCCCCCCCGAGTTCAAGCTGCCTACCCTTGAAATATACAATCACAAGGATAATCCTACTGATCACTTGATGAGGTACATGAGACATATAGAAGTATTGGGGGCATCTGATGAAGTTATGGCCCGATGTTTTCCCCTGTACTTGTGTAGCGGCTATGTGGTTCAGACAGTTGGAAGAGGGATCTATCATGACATGAATAGAATTGGACAGGTTTTTGAAGTAGTTTCGTGTTCATATCAAAAGGCCGAAGAACGTAATGATGCTAAAGTCGGTAAAGCAAAGGACACGAGAATCACTTAGGGCTTTTTTAACTCGGTTCAATGCAGCGGTCGCTTCGGTGGATCTGCCGGATCCATCAATGGTTTTAATGGCAGCAGCGTCAGAAGTCAGAGATAATTCGGATTTTAAAGTATCATTGATATGGGATCCACCAATGGATCTCGAGGAATTCTTTCATGAGGCCAAAAGATTTCTTCAACGGGAGGATGCATGTTCGGATATGAAGTTAAAGGAAGTGAATGCGGTCAAGCACGGAGAACCATCCAACGAAAGCTCGGGTAAGGATAAGGATAAAGGAAAAAGGAAGTCGTATGACAACTTTGGCAGGGCAAGGAAACATTGGGAAGAACCAAAATTCTCTACTTACATAGGACTGAATGAAACATTGGAACGGATATACCTGAAAACTTGGGATCACCTTCCTTATCGAAGGCCAGCAAGGAGGAATCCTCGGGGCGCGAGGGGCCTTTGGGAGGCACTGTCTCTTTCATGATCTGGACGGGCATGATACCAACAACTGCAGGAATCTAAAGGATATAATCGAGGAGCATGTAAGAAATGGTCAGTTGTAGAAATATGTCGAAACTCGAAATGCGGCGATGGAATAATAGCAGCCACCGTCTACCTCAAACGACAATGCATGAGGTCCAGGAATGATGGTCGATTGATTATCAAATGACAGGAATAATATGAAATAAGTAGAAAACTCTGAGCGAACGACCAAGTCACTTACTCACGTATGGGGATGAGATAGCCCTTAGGCATGCTCTGAGATGATGATGAACCGTGACATTATAGTTTGTGAAATCTGTTTTTTTTGTTTTTTTGTTTGGACATTTGCTTTTTTCTGGTTTGGTTTCGGAGTTTGGCTTGAACTCCTGGTTTTATTTGCTTTCTGGTTTGGACTTTAGTTTGGATGCTTGTTTTCTGGTTTGGATATTGGTTTGGATTTCTGGTATGGATTTTTGATTTTCAGATTTGATCTGGATTGGATTTTTATCTGGTTTTTGGTAAATGGTCATCGGATATGGATTATGTCTGGCAAGGGGTAAGTCTCTTCGTTCGAACATGGAAAATTGGCTTATTCAGGTCGTCGAGTATGGACTATGCTCGCCAAGGGTCCGGAGAGACCAGGATTTGGCCTAGGACTTAGGCGCCATAATATTTATCAGTTAGTATTTCAGATCGTCGAGTATGGACTATGCTCGGCAAGAGTCCAGAGCGACCAGGATTCGTCTTAGGACTTAAACTATGGTATTACTTAATGTTCAGGAACACTGAACCAAGGACACCAAGATGTTCTTCAATAAAGGTCGTTGAGTGTGGGCTATGCTTGGCAAGAACCCAGAAAGGTTATGGATTCAGATATCAACTATGAACAACTAAAGATTTGGGTATGGACCCGGAGTGGTCCCGGATTTGGATATCGACCCGGAGAGGTTATGGATTTGTTATTGGTTATTGGATATGGATGGATTAGAACTCGGTTGTCGGATTCAAATGGATATGAAATTGACTAAGGATTTGACTACTGGATTTGACATCGGACATATGGGTGTAGCCACATATTTGGATCAGGATATGGGTGTAGCGCTTGGATAGGATGGCTTGGTAATGGATTAGATTATGAATAAGGTAGTATGGCTATGGATGGAAAATGGACTTCGAATGTCGAAATCGAAGCTTTTCAAAACACACCTTACCACAAGGCACATTTTGGAGGGCAAATGTTATCCCACCTTTCAGTCAAGGCCAGTATATCAACAAATCAGCTAGAAAGGATGGATGTTAGGATTGGAAACAAGGCTATGATCGGTGTCGTCAAAATTTGGCTGAGCTCAAATCAAGACGGGTTCGATAAGGAATAATGAAAAGGGCTAGGAGAGGCTACCTTTTAAATTTCAAGTCAATCGGAGTTCGTATGCTCGAGATATGGATAGATCAAGATTCATGAAGATTTGTTCATATCGATATTATCCGTATCGATCATGTGGCAGTATGGATATGGGAAGGGTGTTCTGTTTCGCATCGATAGTTGTAGCTCGTATCGGTGTGGTTCGTATTGATACGAAGAAAGAAGCAGCCAGATGGATGCGAATAGGAATAACACACATGGCTTTAGATCGGTGGTAGTTCGTATCGATCAGGGATGTATTCGATGATTTCATATCTATCAGCATTTGGTATAGATTGGTAAGTCTTCATATCAATGCATTTCGTATTGATCGAAGCATGGGATCGATATAAAGAGCATAGTGCCAATCGATACGATAGCTGTTGCGCTAGATGGATACAAAATAAAGATGGGTATGAAGGATCTGTACTTCGAACCGATGAATGCTAAGGAAGCGATCGACATGGAGCGAAGGATGTGGATCAAAGCACGTGAAGTTTGGATCTATATGAAGGCTACTACTATGGATATGGGACCGATGGACACGTGGATGAGGGATAGGAAGGCAATCGATATGAACAAGTATCGATATGAACGATTCAGCCTTCGTCCAAACGATACTTGCATCGACCATAATTGACAATCTACAACTCCAAATGCTACGAAATTTTCACAGGAGCTTCCTAAAACACTCAAAAATCTCCATGATCAATCTCAGCTCGATTAGACCACTTTTGGATCGATACAAATTGAACATGCATCGATCCCAAATCGCTCTAGATCGGTCTGATGGGCCCACTTGCGCAAGAGAACAGGTATTCCAGGTTTTGGGGTGGATATTTTCGGTTCTACACCTATAAATAACAAAAAAGAGGATCTTATTCTTCTCTCCTCGGTGAAACTCTGCCATTTTTGCTATTGATTTTCAGAGGCTTGTAATTGTATACAATATAAAGGAATAAAAGGATTGATTAAAAGTGGACGCAGGCCGGATTGCCAAACGACTATAAACCTTGTGTTCCTTTCTGCTTTCTTCCGTTTTAACTTTACCGTTTCTTCATTTTTGCTCTCTACTTTATTTCGATCTGAGATCTATGTTTGAATATTATGGATCTGTGTGTAAACACTGGTGCTTTCACGGCTTTTAGGGCGGGACAAATTTTGGTGCAAACACTTTCCATTTACCATATGGACGTCCCCGTTTCTGGAAGACGGATAGAGATATATTAGATGAATCATCCATATCATCCTCATTATGGTGTCCACTGTTAGAAATCTTGATATGGTCTTCAAAATAGTAATTGAAAAATATGGACGCTTCTTTAGTAATGTATGCTTGGCAAATTGAACCTTCAACGCGTGTTTTTGTTTCATTATTTTTTTAAGGTGATCAAGATACCTTAATACGAATACATAAATATTAAATATAACATTCTCCCAATGATATAATGAAATAAAGTCCACTTTATTTATGAGTACCTCTCAAAAGGGTACATCCATCCATATTGTAACTGTCCTCGCATTAAAGCTTTAGTTAGTAGATGTACAGGTAGATGTTCCACGCTATTAAAAACTCCAAGAGGAAATATTTTTTTTCTAATTTACACAATAACTTCGGTACATCCTTCTCTAGTTTCTCCAAATGAGCTTTAATAAGAGTAGCCGAACATAAATCTTTGTATATTAAGATGAGCAAATTTATGGGCATCCAAACCTTCTGTGGTAATAGCTACTTAAAAACTATCGAAAATAGAGTCTCGAGAAATACATGACAATCATGACTCTTCATTCCCGATAGTTGAAGGTCTTTCATGTCAACACATCGTTTCATATAAGAAGCAATTCCATCCAGTAACTTCAAATTTTCTACCCACTCCAATACTTTTTTATGATGAATATTTTCTAGCTCATAACAAGCTAAACGTTTGAAATTTGGACGTTCACTATCAATCTTTAGTTCGGGACCGACTACAGTAGAGTGCAATATCCTTCCTCGACTTCAAATCATCTTTTGTTTTTCCCTTAACATTCATAATTGTGTTAAAATAGTTCTCAAACACATTTTTCTTATTATGCATTACGTCCAAATCATGCCAAAGTTTCAGATTCTTTGAATATGGTAACTCCTAAAATATACTTTGTTTGCACCAATTATGAATTTGTCCTTTACCAGGGAATTTTGGCTCTCTTCCTATCTCATATATTTAGGGTAATCTTGCATGATCTCATAGACTTGTTCGCTACTCAGAAAGTTTGGTCGCTCTAAAGTAATGGTTGTATTTACCGCGAAGTTTTTCTTATCAAATCTAAAACAATCATTTAGATGCAAAAAACGACGATGACGATCCTACCAACACTGTTTGCCGCCATATTTTAATCGAAAGGATTCTATCGAATGCATATAGATAGGACAAGAGAACTTGCCACTAGTATTCCAGCCAGAAAGAATCCCATATGCTGGAAAATCACTTATTGTCCACAATAAAGAAGCAAACATTCTGAAAAAAATTCCTTGACACGTCGTAAGTAACAACGCCATCTATCCATAGTTTTTTCACTTATTAACTAAAGGTTGCAAATATACATCTATTCCCTTTTTGGGATTCTTTGGTCCAGGAACAATCGCAGTTAAAAACATGTATGAATTCTTTATACACATCCACGAAGGTAAATTGTAAGGTGTTACAATAACTGGCCATGTTGAGTAAGGGTTTCCAAACGAAGTAAAAGTTGCGAACCATCCGTACACAAACCAAGTCGGACATTGTGCAATTCTTTAGCAAAATCGAGATAAACTTTATCAAAATGTTTCCATGCCTCGCCATCAGAAGGAAGACATAAATTCCCTTCCTCTTGCCGTCGTTCATTGTGCCGTCGCATGTATTTCGTGGTAGCACAAGATGCATATAACCTATGTAATCTAGGTGTAAGCGGAAAATAACGCATACGAGTGAAAGGCGCACCTTTTCCATTGGTTTTTGTAGACTTATATCTTTTTTAATTACATAATTTACAGTTCGTAAGGTTTTTATCTTCCTTCCACTATATCACGCATCCACCTGGACATGTGTCAATTTTTTTATATGGCAAACCGAATGCAGATACTTTCATTTTTAATGAATACCAATTATAGGTCAACACATTATCAGGTTGAAGCATTTCCTTACACAGACTTAGAATCACATTCATCATGTTTTCCAATGCATTATATTCAGATTTTATAGTGATTAACCTAGATGTAGCCGACAAGTGTGTCATTGTACAACCTTTATAAAGCGGTTGTTTCGATGCTTCTAACAAATCAAAAAACTTTTTAACTTCCGAGTCAAGTTCTTCTACATCAGGTTCATCAGTTCACGTACTTGGACCAACAACATCATGAATCGTTTCTGTCATTCTATCTCCCACACTATAGTCATCAAAATCAACATCGATGTTTTCGGTTGCATCTTCAACTACGACTGTCGAATCATGCTTTGTCCCCGATTCACCGTGATATCTCCACCCGTAATAATTCGGCATAAAACAATAATTATGCAAATGAAAAGTTATAGTTTCATAATCTTGAAGTTCATGCAATGACATTTCTTACACGGACATCGAATTTCTTTCATCTTTGTTTTATTACAAGATGCCACTTTTAGAAATGCTTCCACACAGTTTCTAAAATGCAATGATATTGATTCTCTTTTCCATCCCGGCTCACACATCCAAGTTCGAACTTTCATATAATCCATATTTTACTGTATAGTAAGAAATAAATTAAATTATATTTTATATAGTAAATTAAATCAATGTTAATGTAGTGTATCTATTTGGTTTTTGATGGGCAATGGGAGGTTGTGGTTGGGTCATTTGATGATGCAAAGACCTCATATAAATGAGGTTGCAAAGTTATTAATCTATACCTGTTATACGTCTAGTATACCAAAAAGAGAATAATCAATTAGAAACTCGTATCACAAGTTTATCAATCAGATTTCCACTACTCTGAAAGTCTGTATTAGCTAATTTAAGCAATAGGTATGTCGTAATTAAATTACAACAACAATGTTATACCATCGTAAAGATAACACAACATAGAGAACAGGAAGATAAAAGAATGATGTATAAGAATATATAAAAAGACTAGAATCTAATCAGTTAACTAAGGAAATTCCGTCTGAGGCTTGTCGAAACAATTTCCTTAAGAATTTTTAGTTAAATTCTCCCAAGATACAACAGATGTAATCTGCACGAGATTGTAACGAGTCTGTGATTTACTGTATAGCAGTAGAGAAGAAGAAAATAGAATTGGAATAGAATGAGAATGTGATCAATATTCTCTGTTATTTATAATTTCGTCCGCATCCATTCAAACAGTCGCGTCCGCTTGACAGGTCCCACCCTGTTGCCTTTTAACTGCCACTGTTCGTTAACGGGTCGCACCCGCTAGCTCCTCGCATCCGTTCGCGTCGCACCTGCTTCTGTTCGCCCACGTCCGCTTCTGAACAGATCTACACCTGTTTGTATAGCCTGCAACTGTCAAAAAACCCGACCCAGTTTTGCAATAAAAATAGGATCATATTAGATCCAAACCTAAACCCAAGCCCGGCCCGACCTGGCCCGATCCGGCCCGGTTGGGTTCGGTCGGTCGGACGGCGGCGGCGTGCGTGCGTGTGTGGTGATGCATGATCTCCCTCCTCACAATGAAGCAAACATTTGGATGCCCCAAGGCCCCAACCCTTTCATTGCAAAGCTATTAATATACTAGAATAGCTTTGCTATTTTTGGCGATGTAGGACTATGCTTTTTCAGTCAATTTAGTATTAGGAATTCCAACAATCTCCCACATGAATGATAATATACATATCCCCCACACAAAGCGAAATATCATAGAGTACATATGGAATAATGCTTTATCGTGGATAAGTAGTTATTTCACTTTGAACTTTCCCTAGTTAAAACTTACCGGATCTACTTCGTTAATCGGTGAATTATTTCATCTTGAACCGTTGGCCTTTATTGTATATCCAAACAATAAGCTTTATGAAGCATTGATTTCCTTCTCATCCAATCTCTTGGTTGTGTTCATTTTGGTCCTGAATAATTTTTTGTTCTGTGAGTGTTTATAGAAAATATAAGCCTTTAATATTCTCATAGAGCCGACCCAGCTCACATAACATAGGTGTTCGCAACTATTAAGAGTATCCTACATATACCCCACTTGTTATATTCAAGATATGGTCATTATTAAAAACATAGGTTTAACCTTTAACTACTTCTGTAGGCATGCATTGTATTTTGCACCATAGGAATAGAGTAGGACAAAGTCCAAACAAATGCATTGCTTCTTGAGTTACTCATAACTGGGTTGTCTATTGATTCTAGTCCATGGGATCTTCAGTTGCTAGGATAGGTTTCTGTATAAGGTAACTCTTGTTGATTTAGGCTTTTAAACCCATTCCCCTCGATTATCAGTCAATTTTCTCTCTCGATAAACCTTTAGTAAATGGATCCGATAGGTTATCATTTGTTCTCACATAATCAATGAAAATAGTTCTATTAGAGAGTAACTGCCTAACTGTGTTATGGCGACGACGAATGTATCATGATTTTCCATTATACACAAAGTTTTTCTCTCTACTTAGCGCTGCTTGATTATCGCAGTGAATACATATGGCCATTACAGGTTTGTGCCAAAATGGAATATCTTCTAAAAATTGACGAAGCCATTATGCTTCTTTGCCTGCTTTATCTAATTCGATAACTCGGATTCCATAGTGGATCGAGCTATGCATGTTTGTTTAGTAGATTTCCATGACATTGCTGCTCCTACAAGGGTAAAGACATAACCACTTATGGATTTTGATTGCTTTGAATCTTTGATCCAGTTTGCATCACTATATCTTTCTAAGACCGTAGGGTATTTTCCATAATGTAAGGAAAAATTAGTGGTATTCTTCAAATATCCCAACACTCTCATTAGTGCTTTCTAATGTTCCTTCCCTAGGTTACTTGTATATCTGCTAAGTCGACTTACCGCGTAAGCGATATCTGGTCTAGCGCAATTCATGAGATTCATTAAGCATCCTATTACACAAGAGTATTGCAGTTCCATTACACTCTCATTAGTGTTTTTATGCAGTGGATTAAAAGATGTTCTCACTTCTTTAATTCCGTAGTCTTGAAATTTTTCAATCACTTTGTCCACATAGTGTGACTGAGACAATTCAATTCCATTTGGTGTTCTTACTATTTTGATTCCCAAAGTAACGTCTGCAGCTCCTAAATCTTTCATATCGAAATTGTTGATTAACATCTTTTTTATGGTCTCAATCACTTTAGTGTTATGACCAAAGATTAGCATATCGTCTAGATATAAACAAATCATAACGTATGATTGTCCAACTTGTTTGTAATAAATACATTTAACACATTCATTTATGCGAAAACCATTTTTCATTATGACACTATCAAATTTTTCATGCCATCGTTTTGGAGCTTGTTTGAGTCTGTATAGTGATTTTACCAACCAACATACTTTGTTTTCATTTCCTTTGGAAATAAAACCCTGAGGTTGCTCCATGTAAATCTCCTCATTGAGATCTCCATTTAAGAATGCTGTTTTTACATCCATCTGATGAATCTCTAGATTATATATGGATGCAATTGCTATTAACATTCTTATAGAGGTTATTCGTGTAACTGGTGAATAGGTATCAAAGAAATCTACACATTCTTTTTGACGATATCCTTTGGCTACTAATCTGGCTTTATATTTATCAATAGAGCCATCTGGTTTCATTTTCTTCTTAAAAATCCATTTGCAGCCAATTGGTTTTATTCCAGGTGGAATATCAACTATTTCCCAAGTTTTATTACTTAGAATTGAATGAATCTCGCTTTAAATTGTTTCTTTCCAACATGAAGACTCATAAGATGACATTGCTTCCTTGTACGTTTGAGGTTCGTGTTCTAACATATAAGTTAAAAAATCTGAATCAAATGTCTTGGAAGTTCTTTCCCTTACGCTTCTTCTGGGTTCAACTTTATCTTTGTCCCGATGAGTTTCATCTTCATATGACTCATCTCTGTTATCTCTTGTCTTCTTTGGTACAAGGTTTTCATCGTTTCTTTTACGTGGGAACACATCTTCATAGAACGAGGCATCTCTTGATTCCATGATTGTGTTTACATGAACATAAGCTATATCAGACTTGAATACCAAAAATCTGTAGGAACTACTATTTTTGGCTGGCCTGAGATAATAACAATCTACTATTTTTGGTCCAAGTTTGATTTTCTTTGGAGGCGGAACTGAAACTTTTGCCAAGCACCCCCACACTTTGAGGTATTTAAAACTTGGTATGTGTCCTTTTCATAGCTCATATGGAATTCTTCCTGTTTTATTGTGAGGGACTTTGTTTAATATGTGATTAGACATATTTAAGGCTTCCCCCACAAGTTATTCGGTAGACCAGAGGTTAAAAGCATGGCATTAATCATGTCTTTTAACGTTCTGTTCTTCCTCTCGGCTACAACATTTTGTTGTGGTGAATATGGAGCTGTTGTTTGATGAATAATACCATTTTCTGCATAGAACTGTTTAAATGGTGATTCATATTCTCCACCTCGATCAGATCTCAATATCTTGATCTTTTTATTTAACTGATTTTTACCTCATCTTTGTACTTCAAAACGACGTAATTGCTTCATCCTTACTATAAAAGATATACATAGCAATATCATGTATAGTCATCAATAAAAGTGATTAAAGTACTTTTTCCCACATCTTGTAGGTAATGATTTAAAATCACATAAATTTGTATGAACCAAACCTAGTGGTTCGGTGCTTCTATCAACAGACTGAAATGGTTTTTTTATCATTTTTGCTTCTACACATGTCTCACACTTGTAGTTCTTATCTACTTTGAATTTCGGAATTAATCCCAAGTTTGACAATGTTTTCATTTTTCGAAATTTTATGTGTCCCAATTTATCATGTCATAGTAAAATTTCGTGCTCAAGCTAGTAAGAAAGTTCAATTCTATTAATAGCACAATCAGAATACATAGTTCCATTACCGATAACGGCTACATTTGCCTTAAATGGACCATCGCATAAATATCCCCTTCCGATATATATTCTAGCTTTGGATAGAACCATCTTGTCTGACTCGAACACCATTTTGAATCCTTTCTTTGATAGTACTGAGCCAGAGATCAGATTCTTTCGTATGTTCGGAACGTGGAGAACGTCATTCAATTTGATAGTTTTTCAAAATGTAAACTTGAGGATTACTATGCCACTTCCGTCGATCATGGAAATAGCAGAATTACCCATGTAAAGTTTTTCTTTCTGATCGAATTTCTGAAATGTAGAAAACATGGATTTCTCGGAGCAGACATGACGAGTAGCTCCTGTGTCCACCCACCATTGGTTAGGATTCTAAACTAAATTGCATTCAGATATAACTGTTGAAAAATTGGACTAGTCCATTTCCATGTTGTCAACTATATTTGCCTCTGAGTGGCGTTCCATCTTTTGTCTACAAACTCTAGCGGCACGTCCCATTTTTCCACAAACCCAACATTCGCCATTAAACTTCTTGGTTTTATTATCATTGGGTTTGTTTTTAGGAGCTTTCCTCTTCTTTGAGAAGTTCTTCTTTTTGTTGAAGTGGCTTTTATTCTTGTTCTTTGACCCTTCTGTTACCAACGCCTCCTCACTTTGTTTGATGATTCTGAGGTTATCTGCCTCAATCTTTAATCATACGATGAGGTCCTACAAAGAAATCTCTTTCTTTTTATGTTTTAGATAGTTGCGGTAGTCTCTCCATGATGGTGGTAATTTCCTGTTATGGCTTCAACCAAGAAAGATTCTCCAACCTTATGGTCTTGTGATTCAAGTTCATGAATAATAATTTGGAGTTCATGCAGTTGAGTAGTCACAGATATGGAGTCATTACACTAAAGCTTTTTCTGTATGGTTTTGAGAACCTGTCAGGCTTGAAAATTAATTTCAATAAGAGTTTAACTATGGCTGTGGGTAGTTCAGATTTTAATATCCAAGATATTGCTTTGACTTTGAATTGTAGAACTGGTAATTTTCCTTTATCTTATTTAGTAATGGTTATCAGACCTAAACCCCTAAAGCATGAAGATTGGTTACCATTGATTGATAAAATTGGGCTAAGATTAGCAAGATGGAAATGTTATACTCTATCTAGAGCAGGAAGATTAATTCTATTAAACATAGTTCTCATTTCATTGCCTTTATTCTGGATGTCTTTATATTAATTTTCCAAGTGGGCCATTAACAAAATGGATACTATTAGGAGGAATTTTCTTTGGAAAGGATGCAGAAATGAGAGTTCTATAAAGAACTTAGTAGCTTGGGAGATTGTATGCAAATCCAAAAATCAAGGTGGGTTAGGAGTAATAAATCGGAAGGAATTTAATTGTGCTCTTCTATGTAAATGGTTATGGAAAATATCTGAAAATAATAGTTCGCTTTGGAAAACTTGGGTCGAAAACAGATACTTTTTTGGTAATTTTAACACTGATGTTTCTCCTTGCACCGAAATCCAAAATACTGGTCAGAAATTATCAAATTAGAACCTATCTTCAAAATTGGATTGAATTGGCAATTGGGTAATGGTGATAGAATTTTATTCTGGCATAACTCTTGGATATACAACATTCCTCTGAAGAATATCTTCCCTGATTTATATAACATCTCTTTGAATCAAAATGCTAGAATAAGTGAACTTTACTATAAAGACTGTAATGAGTTGAAATGGATTCTCAGTTTCAATAGAATATTGGTTGGAGATTTACTCTTTTAATATTGCAAGCTTATAAATATGTTAGAAAATACAGTAATTCACAAGGATAAAGATAATGTTAGCTGGAATTTAGAAAAGAATGGAAAATTCACTGTTAGCTCCGTTTACTTATTACTAAATTTTGGTGGTATCAAGGTGAAATACAGTAAAGCTTTATGGAAGATGCATGTTCCACCTAAAGTGAAGCTGCATATGTGGATTTCCATTAACAACAAGCTGAATACTAAAGTTCTTCTGGTCCATAAAGGTTTAAGGATCGAGTCTAAATGCCTATTCTGTAATTTCAGAGATGAAGACATTAATCACTTATATTTCCAATGATCTTTCACCTACTTACTCAGAATTAAATGTTTGCAGATGCTTCATGTTCATCCTCCTTACTTTTTTAATCAGTTTTTGTATTGGGAAGAAGATAGAAAACAGGTTTCTAATAAAATTGATAGAATACTATTTGATTTCATAACTACGAGTGTTTCTTGGGTTTTAT
Organism: Allium cepa; assembly: GCA_030765085.1. Taxonomy (NCBI): domain Eukaryota; kingdom Viridiplantae; phylum Streptophyta; class Magnoliopsida; order Asparagales; family Amaryllidaceae; genus Allium; species Allium cepa. The sequence goes on along the minus strand of CM060938.1, from coordinate 70,016,748 downwards.
GGAGTGAAAGGAATAGTAGATGTTTTAATAATAAAAGTAAAACTTTTGATGTGCTTCTCAGAACTTCGATTTCTAATATTTCTTTCCGACTAGGTTGTGCATATCCTTATGGGCATGAATGGAAAGCTATGTTACCTGAGCTGCAGAAGAGAGTTAGAGAGAGTATGGATTCAATTGGTAAAAGAGTGGTGCGCAGAAAGAAGGGTGATGAAGCTATTTGAACATCATTCTCAGCTGTTTCTTCACGGACTTTAGTCTATATACAGTCTTATTGTACATTTTATTAGCTATGTAATATTGTGTGAGCCGATATGTAATAGGTATGTGATATTTTGGGTTGTACAAATTATGTATATAGTGGGTATGTTTTGAGTTGTATGTACTGGGTATGTTTTGGGTTGTATAATGGAATGTATGTAACTACTTTTTAATGTTAAGTTTATAGACTGGGATTATTTTCCCAACCTGGGTTTAAAAAAAATGAATTTGTCTACAATGAATTTCTTCAGACTGACATTTTGTGCCTTGTACTTTATGGCAAGTGCATTCCAGAGGGCCTTTGCTGTCTTTAAAGGCTGATACACTTTGCATAGCATTTAGTCCAAACAGTTCAGAATATAGTTTCTACACAGGAAGTCTGAATGCTTCCATGTATCAACAACTAGAAACGCATCTTTATGTGTTTCTCTAGTTTGGCCTGGTACAGGCACTGGTTCCTCCTCCTTGAGATACCATTGCAGACCGAGTGTGGCGAGATAGAACAACATCTGATTCTACCATGTTAGAAAATCATCACCATCTCCTTTGAAAGGATCGGGCCTGTTGTGTGTAGTAGCCTTTGTTGATAGTTCAACTGTTGCCATCTTTCTTTTAGAGTTTAAATAAAAATTCTTAAGATGTACATCAAGTATACCAAAATAGAGGATAATCAATTATAAACTCGTCTCACAAGTTTATCAATCAGATTTCCACTACTCTGGAAGTTTATATTAGCTAATTTAAGCAATAGGTATGTCGTAATTAAATTACAATAACAACGTTATACTATCGTAAAAATAGCACAACGTAGAAACCGGGAAGATAAAAGAATGATGTATAAGAATATACAAACAGACTAGAATCTGACCAGTTAACTAAGGAAATTCCGTCTGAGACTTATCGAAACAGTTTCCTTAAGAATTTTTATTTAAATTCTCCTAAGATACAACAGACGTAATCTGCACGAGATTGTAATGAGTATGTCAACTCTGTGATTTACTGTATAGAGCAGTAGAGAAGAAGAATTAAATAGAATTAGAATAGAATGAGAATGTGATTGGTATTCTCTCCTATTTATGATTTCGTCTGCATCCCTTCAAACAGTCGCGTCCGCTTGACAGGTCGCACCCATTGCCTTTTAACTGCTACTATTCATTAATGGGTCGCACCCGCCTGCTCCTCGCATCCGTTCGATTCGTACCTACTTCTGTTCGCACGCGCTTCTTTAGTCGAGTGGCACCCGCCTGCTACTCGCATCCGCTCGCCTCGCACCTACTTCTGTTCATCCGCGTCCACTTCCGAACAGATCCGCACCTGTTCGTATAGCCTGCAACTGTCAGAAAGCCTGGCCAAGTTTTGCAGTAAAAATAGGATCATATTAGATCCAAACCCAAACATGAGCTCGGCCCCGCCTGGCTCGGTTCGGTTGGACGGACGGCGGCCGCGCGCACGTATATGGCGGTGATGCATGATCTCCCTCCTCACAACGATGCAAACATTTGGATGACCCAAGGCCCCAACCCCTTCATTGCAAAGCTATTAATATACTAGAATAGCTTTGCAATTTTTGGCAACGTGCAACTATGTTATTTTCATTCAATTTAGTATTAGGAAAACCAACAATCCTTCACATGAATGATAATATACATATCCTCCACACAAAGCGAAATATCACAAAGTATATATGGAACAATGCTTTATCATGGATAAGTAGATATTTCACTTTGAACTTTCCCTAGTTAAAACTTAGCAGATCTACTTCGCTAATCGGTGAATTATTTCATCTTGAACCGCCGGCCTTTATTATATATCCAGACAATAAGCTTTATGAAGCATTGATTCCCTTCTCATCCAATCTCTTGGTTGTGTTCATTTTGGTCCTGAACAATTTTTGGTTCTGCGAGTGTTTATAGAAAATATAAGCCTTTAATATTCTCATAGAGCCGACCCAGCTCACACTAACATAGGCGATCCAACCATTAAGAGTATCCAACATATACCCTACTTGTTATATTCAAGATATGGTCATCATTAAAAAACATAGTTTTAACCTTTAACTACTTCTGTAAGCATGCATTATATTTTGCACCATAGGAATGGAGTAGGACTAAGTCCAAACAAATGCATCACTTCTTGAGTTACTCATAACTGGTTTGTCTATTGATCCTAGTCCGTGGAATCTCCAGTTGCTAGGATAGGTTTCCGTATAAGGTAACTCCAGTTGATTTAGGCTTTTAAACCCATTCCCCTCGACACGCGGTCAATTTTCTCTCTCGATAAACCTTTAGTAAATGGATCCTCTAGGTTATCATTTGTTCTCACATAATCAATGGAAATGGTTCTATTAGAGAGTAACTGCCTGTTAGTCCATGAGATGATGGTTTTGATGACAACAACCATAGAATAGATTATAAAATATAAATACTAACATTATAAGTTTAGATATATATGTATATGCAGGAATTAACCATGCAGGTACCAAGAATGAAGACTGTACAGTATAAAGATTCAAGATATCTAGATTGAAGACTCATGAGTATCAAGATTATTAAGAGTTCAAGAATTCAAGTAATTTATTATTTAATTAGAAAATTTTGTTAAAACTCCTAGAAAAGCACTGACATCTTAAAATCCAATTTATTCATGTAATGGAATCCACTTCGAGCCTGTTAAAGGGATGGAACCCTAATTAGGATGGAACCTACAAAAAATCTAGTGGAACATTGTTTTGTATCCGCTAATCTTTTATTCAAAATGATTTTCAAAATTATGTCTTGTTTTCAAAATGATTTCAAAACCTTCCTTTTAAAAGCATCAAAAACGTCTATCCTGATTTTAAATAATTTTAGCCTCAAAATCATCTTTAATTTCAAAGTCAAATTACTCCTGATTTTAAACTATCTTTTAATATAATATATTTAACTTTTAAATATTTATACTTAGATTTAAATATAATATTATAGTTAAATTCTATATATATTATTCTCTATATTTACTTATGAATTTTAACTATAGTCAAGTATATTTATAAAGTTTAAAATAGTTTTAATATAAGATAAAGGTTATTTTCAAAGAAAATCAAATCATCAAAAAATGCTTTAGGATGTCGACATACTCATGGCAACCATGTCGACATGGTGTCAGTTGAGTTCAAAATTTCAATTTCAAAAGAAGTGTCTATTCGCCATAACTCCTCACGAATGGACATGACTGTTGTTCTACTATAAATAGGGGTCAGTTTCAACGAATTTTATATCAGATTTTCTGGTATTTCACTCCTATTCTTCTTCCACTTTTCTTAATAAAAATTCTTATCATTACTCTGCCAAAATTTACATTGAATTGAACTCGATCATTCGTAGTTTGATTCTCTATCACTATCTCAACAAGATCCTCAGTGCTATTCAGAGTTATAGGACTTTTGTAATCAACTTAGCGAGAAAAGGTATGATTGTAGCCTTGAAAATCAATTGAGTGAACTTGTTGCACGTAAAATCAAGTGGGTGAACTTGTAGTCCGAAAAATCAAGTATCTCTACCCAGAGGATTGTGATTCTGGAGGGTGTACCTCGTAGCCTTGAAATCGAGGGTGTAATCGTAAAGATTGCTTTTGAAAGGAAATCTGTACTTGTGTTGCGGGACTGGATGTAGGGTAACTCCGAAACAGTATAAAATCCGGTGTGTTCTTTCCTTTACTATTTTTTATTTTATTTCTGCATCTGTGTTTGTTTCTGTGATCATATCTGTGTCTGTATATTGCACACATCTATGTTTAAATTAACATAAACTCAAAAAGATTTAGTAATTCTTTATAAACACTATTCACCCCCCTCTAGTGTTACTTTTAGCCTTAAGATCCATAATCTGCATTTCTCAAAATTGGTATCAGAGCAAGGTTTTCAAAGTTTCATAATCTGATTTTTGAAATTTTTTCAAAATGGCTACCAACACTGGTACTGTTACCAACACTAGTATCCCTGTCACTAGTTCATTTGTAGAAGGTCAGTCTACTGTCAGACCACCACTTTTTAATGGCAGTAAGTATGCATACTGGACATGTAGGATGAAAATATATTTACAATCTATAGGATAAGACACTTGGAATATTACATAAACTGAATATTCTGAACTCACAACTGATTTTGCACAATGGACTGCTGAGAAAAAGGCTGCTGCACAAAATAATTCTAAGGCAATGAATATTTTGTTTTTTTCACTAGATAGAAATGAATTCAATAGAGTGTCAGTTTGTAAGTCTGCATATGAAATCTGGAAAGCTTTGCAAGTTACTCACGAAGGAGCAAGCAAAGTTAAACATACCAAAATTTCCATGCTCACAAATCAGTTTCAATTATTTATGATGAATTCTAATGAGTCTATTTCAGATATATATAGTAGATTTCAGGATATTGTGCATTCTCAAATATCTTTGGGAAAGGAATTTTTTGAAGAAGATCAAGTCAGTATATTTTTAAATTCACTTACTCTAGAATGGGATCAAAAGACACTTGCTATCGAAGAGGCAAATGACATCAGTACTTTAAAGATAGAAGAATTAATTGGAAATCTAATGTTGTATGAAGTTCAAACGATCGAGAGAAGAGAAAGCAAAGCATATGAAAAGAAATCAGTGGCATTCAATGCATTGATTGATGGATCAGATTCAAACAGTGACCAGAAATTTTAGAAAATTCCTGAAATACAGAAAGATGAATAATCTCAAGAGAAACAACTATAAGAACTCTGGAAATCAGAATGTAGTGTCAAATAATGTCAAACGTTACAACTGTGATGAACCAGGCCATATCAAAAGAGACTATCCGTATCCAAATAGGCAGAATCCTCCTATGAATAATGATTCAGCAAAGAAACGGAAACGTGCATTTACTGCTATTCTAGATGACTCAAACTCGTCCTCAAGTGATGATGATCAGAAAATAGATAATTCAAACTTGTGTTTCACGGCAGTTCACGACTTCGACGAATTCAGAGATACGGACTCAGAAAAAGGTACACATTTACAATATAATTGGTTGAAATTGCTTGCTTAGAATTAGATGTTTGATTGCTTGATTAATTGATTTTGAATTGGTGTGTTGTTTGAATTTTAAAAAAATTATTTTCTATTTTTTATTATTTTTTATTTATTTTATATTATTATTTTTAATAGTATAATAATACTTTCTGAAATATATTATTAGTCCAATAATATCTCAGAAATATATAATAAAGTATATAAATTTATTAGAGAAATTAGGAAAAATAATTCATAAAAATTCACTGGCACATGTCGACATGGTCCCTACCATGATGTCGACATGGGTACCAGAATTTGAATTTCAAAATTTGAATTCAAATGTTTGAATTTCCCTCCATCTTTTCACTTCATTCAATTCTCTAAAATGCTACTTTTTGGCCAGAGAATATGTCCTTTGAGAATCTATTTATTCACTATCTTTTATTATATCTTTTCACTCTCATTTTCATATTCAAACTCTCTCTTCAAAACTTCAAGCTCTCTATTCTCTGCTTTAATGGCTTCTTCAAGCAACCCCTCCACCATGAGAATTTCTAGAAAAATAAAAGAGCAACTCTTCAATGATCCAGAGGCAATAAAAGCATACATCAATTATGCTAATTATGCCAAAGTCCATCCCGAAAAGTTTGCTATTTTTCAAGATTTTTCCTTCCTATGAACTTGATTCTCTTTTTGCAAACAATGGAGTTCTTAGTCTTATTGATGCTTCTCAAAATGATTTTGTTTGCTATCCAAATCTTGTCAAAATTTTCTATGCTAATTCAAACCGTGGATTTTATAATGGAAATGAGGATGAAATTTGGAGTAGTGTCAAAGGCACTAGAATTGTTTTGAATTGTGATCTTTTGGGTACCATTCTCAATTGCAAGTGTACGGGAATGGATCTTTCTAATTTTAAAATCAATGAAAATGATTGTGAGACATTTCATCACATTTTCGAAGGGAATGATAATTTTGAATTCGAAAATCAAAATTTTCGACCAAAAGGAAAGAATTGTCACTTCTTTTGCAACATACTTTGACCCAAAGATCGGAGAATTTTAACAATCCTACTTCAAAAGTTTGCAAAGCACCTTTTGCTATTTTTGGAAATTATGACATAAATTGAGCACAAGTAATTTTGGATGAACTTCGTCCTAAAAATCTTGAAATTGGAGAGAATACTTTGTATCATGGAATTTATCTCACTCGGATTTTCAACTATTTTGGAGTGGATTTCAAGGGCAAAGAATTTATTTCAAGAAAAGTTTTCAATCATTCCAACATTTCGCTTATGAAAATTCCATTTGTTTTTCAACCTTATGAGACCCTTTCCTAAAAAGGAAGAGCGTTTGGGTCATGAAGAAATGGAAGAAGAAGAAGAAGGGGATGAAATGGAAATTGAAGAAGAAGAAGGTGAAACCTCTTTGGAAAGCGTTGACTATCCTCCTAATCCATCCACCAAAACCCTTCTCAAGAACTAAAAGACGATTGTTGAGAATCTACGGATTCTTAAACGATCCGTTAGTAAGAAGTTGGACAAAATTTCATCCAAGATGAACAAGTTCATTTCCAAAGTCAGCAAGAAACTTGGACTTTCTTCATCATCATCATCCTCTAACTAATATTATCTTTTCGTATTTTGTTGTATGTGTTTTAGCTTGTTTTAATTCGAAAGTTCATGTAGTTTCAAATGTTTAATCATTGTTTCATGTTAGTATGCAATGAAATGAAATTTCCTTTCTGTTATCTAGCTTATCTTATCTCCAGAATAAATGTTAGTATATTATATAAATAAATATGTACACACAATTATTCACAAAATCTAATTAGTCATATTTTTTCACTAACCCATGTCGACATACCCCCTATAACCATGTCGACATGTACTGGTCAGAAATGACAATTCATTTTGAATTTGAAATTTGAATAACTACCATATATCTATTCATTTCAAACGAATTTCTACACCTATATATACCTATCTCTTCCAGAATTCTTCACTGAAAATTATTTCTTATCTTCTAATCCTTCATTTCTTTCACAAATTCAACTATGGCTAATCCAATTCACAATTTATCTGAAAATCTTGAAGAAACTCTTAGTTCATTCAAGAATATTCTCTCGTTCATTCTCCGTAACCAGCGTCACTTAGAATTGAGTCAAATGCAGATGATCAAGGAGCAAGAAAGGCATTTCGATGCAATACGATGGATGATTTCCTCCCTACACAAGGATGATAACGAAGCATATCCTCCTGTCTCTCTCACTAATGACAATGAAAATTGGGATGCTATTAAAGCAGACCCTATCTTTGGAGAAGAAGGATGGGTGGAAGTTCCTCGTAACGTTTAAATTTTATTAATTTGTTTGAATTGTTTGTTTGAATTGATTTGATTTGGTTTAGAATGATACTTGGTGTGGATTGATTTCTTAATTTTGTTCGATGTTTTATGTATAAAACATGTAAATATACATTGAAATGTATATAGTCTTTGATTAAATTATCATGTTCATAAGTATAATTATTTCTTAATCTATCTATTATATATTTCTTTGTATAGTTTATCAATGCAAGTACTTCAGTCCAAGAATGATAGGGAGTTAGTTTTTGTTGATGACAAAGGGGGAGAAGTATAAAATATGATAGTTAGGCATAGATTAAGGGGGAATTATTAGTTTTAGGGGAGTTATTAAGATAGAAGTAATATTTTATAAACAAAGGTTGTCATCATCAAAAAAGGAGAGATTGTTAGTCCATGAGATGATGGTTTTGATGACAACAACCTTAGAACAGATTATAAAATATAAATACTAACATTATAAGTTTAGATATATATGTATATGCAGGAATTAACCATGCAGGTACCAAGAATGAAGACTGTACAGTATAGAGATTCAAGATATCAAGATTGAAGACTCATGAGTATCAAGATTATCAAGAGTTCAAGAATTCAAGTAATTTATTCTTTAATTAGAAAATTTTGTTAAAACTCCTAGAAAAGCACTGGCATCTTAAAATTCAATTTATTCGTGAAATGGAATCCACTTCGAGCCTGTTAAAGGGATGGAACCCTAAGTAGGATGGAACTTGCGAAAAATCTAGTGGAACATTGTTTTGTATCCGCTAACCTTTTATTCAAAATGATTTTCAAAATTATATCTTATTTTCAAAATGATTTCAAAACCTTCCTTTTAAAAGCATCAAAAACGTCTATCCCGAATTTAAATAATTTTAGCCTCAAAATCATCTTTAATTTCAAAGTCAAATTACTCCTGATTTTAAACTATCTTTTAATATACTATATTTAACTTTTAAATATTTATACTTAGATTTAAATATAAAATTATAGTTAAATTCTATATATATTATTCTCTATATTTACTTATGAATTTTAACTATAGTCAAGTATATATATTTATAAAGTTTGAAATAGTTTTAATATAAGATAAAGGTTATTTTCAAAGAAAATCAAATCATCAAAAAATGCTTTGGGATGTCGACATACTCATGGTGACCATGTCGACATGGTGTCAGTTGAGTTCAAAATTTCAATTTCAAAAGAAGTGGCTATTCGCCATAACTCTTCACGAATGGACATGACTGTTGTTCTACTATAAATAGGGGTCAGTTTCAACGAATTTTATATCAGATTTTCTGGTCTTTCACTCCTCTTCTTCTTCCACTTTTCGTAATAAAAATTCTTATCAATACTCCGCCGAAATCTACATTGAATTGAACTCGATCATTCGTAGTTTGATTCTCTATCACTATCCCGACAAGATCCTCAGTGCTATTCGGAGTTATAGGGCTTTTGTAATCAACTTAGCGAGAAAAGGTGTGATTGTAGCCTTGAAAATCAATTGGGTGAACTTGTTGCCCGTAAAATCAAGTGGGTGAACTTGTAGCCTGGAAAATCAAGTATCTCTATCCAGAGGATTGTGATTCTGGAGGGTGTGCCTCGTAGCCTTGAAATCGAGGGTGTAATTGTAAAGATTGCTTTTGAAAGGAAATCCGTACTTGTGTTGCGGGACTGGATGTAGGGGTAACTCCGAACCAGTATAAAATCTGGTGTGTTCTTTCCTTTACTGTTTTTTATTTTATTTCTGCATCTGTGTTTGTTTCTGTAATCATATCTGTATCTGTATATTGCACACATCTGTGTTTAAATTAACATAAACTCAAAAAGATTTAGTAATCCTTTATAAACACTATTTACCCCCCTCTAGTGTTAATTCTAGCCTTAAGATCCATAACCTGCATTTCTCACACTGCCTAACTGTGTTATGGTGACGACAAATGTGTCGTGATTTTCCATTATACACAAAGTTTTCCGCTCTACTTAGCGCTGCTTTGATTATCGTAGTGTATACATATGGCCGTTACAAGTTTGGGTCAAAATGGAATATCTTCTAAGAACTGACGAAGTTATTCCGCTTCTTCGCCTGCTTTATCTTATGCGATAAACTCAGATTCCATAGTGGATCGAGCGATGCACGTTTGTTTAGTAGATTTCCATGACACTGCTGCTCCTGCAAGGGTAAAGACATAACAACTTGTGGATTTTGATTCCTCTGAATCGGCGATCCAGTTTGCATCACTATATCGTTCTAAGACCGCGGGATATTTTCCATAATGTAAGGAAAAATTAGTGGCATTCTTTAAATATCCCAACACTCTCATTAGTGCTTTCCAGTGTTCCTTCCCTGGGTTACTTGTATATTGCTTAGTCGACTAACCACGTAAGCGATATCTGGTCTAGTGCAATTCATGAGATACATTAAGCATCCTATTACACGAGAGTATTCCAGTTGCATTACACTCTCATTAGTGTTTTTATGTAGTACTTCTGATGGATTAAAAGGTATTCTCATTCCTTTAATTCCACAGTCTTGGAATTTTCAATCACTTTGTCTACATAGTGTGACTGAGACAATTCAATTCCATTAGGTGTTCTTATTATTTTGATTTCCAAAATAACGTCTGCAGCTCCTAAATCTTTCATATCGAAATTGTTGATTAACATCTTTTTTATGGTCTCAATCACTTTAGTGTTATGACCAAAGATTAGCATATCGTCTAGATATAAACAAATCATAACGTATGATTGTCCAACTTGTTTGTAATAAACACATTTAACACATTCATTTATGCGAAAACCATTTTTCATTATGACACTATCAAATTTTTCATTCCATCGTTTTGGAGCTTGTTTGAGTCTGTATAGTGATTTTACTAACCGACATACTTTGTTTTCATTTCCTTTGGAAATAAAACCCTGAGGTTGCTCCATGTAAATCTCCTCATTGAGATCTCCATTTAAGAATGCTGTTTTTACATCCATCTGATGAATCTCTAGATTATATATGGATGCAATTGCTATTAACATTCTTATAGAGGTTATTCGTGTAACTGGTGAATAGGTATCAAAGAAATCTACACCTTCTTTTTGACGATATCCTTTGGCTACTAATCTGGCTTTATATTTATCAATAGAGCCATCTGGTTTCATTTTCTTCTTAAAAATCCATTTGCAGCCAATTGGTTTTATTCCAGGTGGAATATCAACTATTTCCCAAGTTTTATTACTTAGAAATGAATCAATCTCACTTTAGATTGCTTCTTTCCAACATGAAGATTCAGAAGATGACATTGCTTCCTTGTACGTTTGAGGTTCGTGTTCTAAAATATAAGTTAAAAAATCTAAACCAAATGTCTTGGAAGTTCTTGCCCTTACGCTTCTTCTTGGTTCAACTTTATCTTTGTCCTGATGAGTTTCATCTTCATATGTCTCATCTCTGTTATCTTTTGTCCTCTTTGGGGCAAGGTTTCCATGTTTCTTTTATGTGGGAAAGTATCTTCAAAGAACGAGGCATCTCTTGATTCCATGATTGTATTTACATGAACATCAGCTATATCAGACTTGAATACCAAAAATCTGTAGGCACTACTATTTTGGGCTGGCCCTAGATAATAACAATCTACTATTTTTGGTCCAAGTTTGACTTTATTTGGAGGCGGAACTGAAACTTTTGCTAAGCACCGCCACACTTTGAGGTATTTAAAACTTGGTATGTGTCCTTTCCATAGCTCATATGGAATTGTTCCTCTTTTATTGTGAGGGACTTTGTTTAATATGTGATTAGACATATTTAAGGCTTCCCCCCACAAGTTCGTCGGTAGACCAGAGGTTAAAAGCATGGCGTTAATCATGTCTTTTAACATTCTTTTCTTCCTCTCGGCTAACCATTTTGTTGTGGTGAATATGGAGCTGTTGTTTCATGAATTAAATCATTTTCTACGCAGAACTGTTCAAATGGTGATTCATATTCTCCACCTCGATCAGATCTCAATATCTTGATCTTTTTATTTAACTGATTTTCTACCTCAGCTTTGCACTTCATAAACGATGTAATTGCTTCATCCTTACTATTTAAAAGATATACATAGCAATATCGTGTATAGTCATCAATAAAAGTGATAAAGTACTTTTTCCACCTCTTGTAGGCAATGATTTAAAATCACATAAATCTGTATGAACCAAACCTAGTGGTTCGGTGCTTCTATCAACAGATTGAAATGGTTTTTTAACCATTTTTGCTTCTACACATGTCTCACATTTGTAGTTCTTATCTACTTGGAATTTCGGAATTAATCCCAAGTTTGATAATGTTTTCATTTTTCGGAAATTTATGTGTCCCGATCTATCATGTCATAGTAAAATTTCGTGCTCAAACAAGTAAGAAACTTCAATTTTATTAATAGAACAATCTGAATAAATAGTTTTATTGCCGATAACGGCTACATTTGCCTTAAATAGACCATCACATAAATATCCCCTTTCGATATACATTCCAGCTTTGGACAGAACCATCTTGTCTGATTCGAACACCATTTTGAATCCTTTCTTTGATAGTACCGAGCCAGAGATCAAATTCATGCGTTTGTCTGGAATGTGGAGCACATCATTCAATTTGACAGTTTTTCCAGAAGTAAACTTGAGGATTACTGTTCCACTGCCTTCGATCATGGAAATAGCAGAATTACCATGTAGAGTTTTTCTTTCTGATCGAATTTCTGATATGTAGAAAACATGGATTTGTCATAGCAGACGTGACGAGTAGATCCTGTGTCCACCCACCATTGGTTTGGATTCTGAACCAAATTGCATTCAGATATAACTGCTGAAAAATTGGACTCGTCCACTTCCATGTTGTCAACTATATTTGCCTCTGAGTTGCGTTCCTTCTTTTGTCTGCAATCCCTAGCGGTGTGTCCCGTTTTTCCACAAACCCAACATTCGCCATTAAACTTCTTGGTTTTGTTATCTTTGGGTTTGTTTTCAGGAGCTTTCCTCTTCTTTGAGAAGTTCTTCTTTTTGTTGAAGTGACCTTTATTCTTGTTCTTCGAACCTTCTGTTACCAAAGCCTCCTCGCTTTGTTTGGTAATTCCGCGGTTATCTACCTCAATCTTTAATCGTATGATGAGGTCATGCAAAGAATTCTTTTTTTTTGTGCTTTAGATAGTTGCGGTAATCTCTCCATGATGGTGGCAGCTTTCCTGTTATGGCTTCAACCAAGAAAGATTCTCTAACCTTATGGCCTTTTGATTCAAGTTCATGAATAATAATTTAGAGTTCATGAAGTTGAGTAGTCATAGATTTGGAGTCTGTCATTTTGTAGTCCATGAATTTATCTATAATGAATTTCTTCAGACTGGCATTTTGTGTTTGTATTTTGCGGCAAGTGCTTTCCAAAGGGCCTTTGCTGTATTTAGAGCCGGATACACTTTGTATAGCATTTTGTCCAGACGCTTCAGAATATAGTTTCTACACAGAAAGTCTGAATGCTTCCATGTATCAACAGCTTGAAACACATCTTTGTGTGTTTCTTTGGTTTGGCCTGGTGTAGGCACTGGTTCCTCCTCCTCGAGATACTGTTGCAGACCGAGTGTAGTGAGATAGAACAACATCTGATTCTGCCATTTTAGAAAATTGTCACCATCTCCTTTGAAAGGATCGGTCATGTTGTGTGTAGTAGCCTTTTTTGATAGTTCAACTGTTGCCATCTCTGTTTCAGAATTTGAATAAAAATTCTAAAGATGTTATACGTCTAGTATACCAAAACAGAGAATAATCAATTATAAACTCATCTCACAAGTTTATAAATCAAATTTCCACTACTCTGGAAGTCTGTATTAGATAACTTAAGCAATAGGTATGTCGTAATTAAATTACAACAAAAACGTTATACATTCGTAAAAATAGCACAACGTAGAAACCGAAAAGATAAGAGAATGATGTATAAGAATATACAAACAGACTAGAATCTGACCAGTTAACTAAGAAAATTCCGTCTACGGCTTGTCGAAACAAGTTCCTTAGGAATTTTTATTTAAGTTCTTCCAAGTTACAACAAACGTAATCTGCATGAGATTGTAATGAGTATGTCAATTCTGTCATTTACTGTACAGAGCAATAGAGAAGAAGAAGAAAATAGAATTGGAATAGAATGAGAATGTGATCAGTATTCTCTCCTATTTGTAATTTCGTATGCATCCCTTCAAACAGTCGCGTCCGCTTGATGGGTCGCACCCGTTGCCTTTTAACTGCTACTGTTCGTTAATGGGTCGCACCTGCCTGCTCCTCGCATCCGTTCGCGTCGCACCTGCTTCTATTCGCCCGCGCTTCTTCAGTTGGGTCGCACCCCCTACTACTCGCATCCGCTCGCGTCGCACCTGCTTCTATTCGCCCGCTTCCGCTTTTGAACAAATTCGCACCTGTTCGTATAGCCTATAACTGTCAGAAAACCCGACCAGTTTTGCAGTAAAAATAGGATCATATTAGATCCAAACCCAAACTGGAGCCCGACCCGGTTCGGTTGGACGGACGACGACGGCGCGCGCGCGTGTATGGTGGTGATGCATGATCTCCCTCCTCACAACGAAGCAAACATTTGGGTACCCCAAGGCCCCAACCCCTTCAATGCAAAGCTACTAATAATACTAGAATAGCTTTGCAATTTTTGACGATGTAGGACTATGTTATTTTCATTCAATTTAATATTAGGAATTCCAATAGTACCCACTGTTCGGTTCTGGTTTTCATTTTTCTAAACTTATTATCCTCCACAAAAAAGCCCTTTGAGTGCAAATCTCCATCATTCATATATATGAAATCGTTATGCATTGACAATTTATAAAGATGAATAATTTAATTAAGTATTGAGAAAACTTAGGTGATGGCAATGCTCCATATAAAGCAAATATTCATAAGGAACATGTTATAATTATAAATCACACTAATAAATGGCATATATGAAATTCATTCATTCATTGTGAGAGATATTTAAGGTTTTCATGTGTACTAATATGTGTTTTCAGGGAACGAGTTAACAAAACAAGCGGCTCATCACAAATCACAAATATAGATAAGTTAATGCAGCATAGTCCCAGTTTATGTATTTTTTATGCATCTAGAACCATATATAAGACTATTCCAGGGACAAAGAGCTTATTATATATTATCATATATTGTTACACGACCAAATTTGTAGTACTCAGGATAGTATAACAAGCTACAGGTTTGTTCCAACGAACTATTTGGCCGACCAAACTCTAAGTGTAGGTTATTTTTGGTCAATTTCGGTGTTGTTTGTATAAATATGCTTTTACAGGCTCTGGTTTTACGTGTGAGCCATTGCCCTTCATCTTCAAATTCGTCAAATACTGTCGTCGTATAGATGAAGATTTTATTTTCATACTCAACTACTATAAAGTTGTTATCTTTGACTAATGGTATACAGATGTCTAGAAATGATAAACAATTATTGAATGAAAATCTTGTTTCCGGTCGATATTATTTATAGCTTTCAATTGTTGTACATAGATATTTGCTTGACATGAAATTATTGTTTTTAGTTTAATAATCCTCTATTATTACTGAAAATTCGTATGTTAAGTATCAGTCAGTATATATAACTAGAGAACGTTGTGAAAAAAAGGTTTTTCAGCTTTTATGTCTATGTTCATAGCCTTAGGTTAATATAATCAGAAATCTGATTGCGTTCATAATGATTATTTAGCACATGTGTGATATATGTTTGCTAGGTTAGGAGAAATGGTTACTCAAATTAAGGTTATTAATTATTTTCAAACATTGCATGTTATTTCAGCTCATAAAAATTTATGTAACTTGATGATTGGGTAAAATTACTGGAACGTAGAAGGACTATAGAAGTCTTGAGAACGTATAATTATCTATATTTGGCTCCACCATTTGTTGTTATTGGTGAGAATAGAAAATTTTGATTGTCACTCTGATAAAATGTAGAAAGAAAGAAAAAAAGTAACAGAGTTGGGTATTGGTGAGAATAGCAAAATTACCTAGAAACCATCCATATCTTTATGTGTATGCGACAGTCACAATCGCATCATAAGTCGAAGATGCAATTCAAATAATAAACTTTAGTGATCTTCATTTTTTATTTTTGTCAATAAATATATTCAAAAGCCCTACAGCTTTATCAAAGCACATAAAAGTCATATGGATTGTCACATTTGTATGAGTGAAAATAATGGACAAGAAGCTTCTTATTAGTTTCTACAATCTCAATGATTTTGCAAGAAAGTTTATGTAATTACATCACTCGTTCAGGTTATGTAGGATATTAGAAGGATTGATAAACTGTCACAATTCATTTTCCTAAGTTTAATCGTATATTTTTTTTTAGAAAAATCTATTTTTATCTTTACTTTAGTTTGATAGGACAAAAGGTTTCTCAAATTAAACTTGCCTATTTTATCATAATTTTTAATTTTCATTTCCAGATATTTAATTACAATATTATCTTCACTCTAGACACCTTATATCACTTAATCTATGTCTTCATGTCAAATCTAATAGCTTACAAAAGCCAAATTTCCAGGCATGATGATGTAATTAAGCATTAGCATTCCATGTCTAATTTGATTTGCTAATATCATACTCAATCCGACCGATTTCAATAAAATTACAAGGACAAGTTTAGTTTCCTTCTATTTCGCCAAGATCATGACTACAATTAAGCAAATAGAATCAGAATCATATCACCTTTGGTCAAAATCAGAAGATCTGGAGGCGAATTGGAGACGAAATTGCTGAGGAGGCGCTTGATAATCACAGTTTGAGATGAAATTGTTGATGGAGGCGGGAAGATCTAGATCAATGATTGTAGAATTAGGTTTTTTTTCATTCTTCACTTTGTGAAAAATTGGGGGTAGGAGAATACGTCAGGAAGGTTGGAAATATAAGTTGATTAAAGTAAAAAAAAACTATTTTCTACGTCTTTTTTACAGCATAATTTTGACGTAGGAGATTTTCTACGTCTTTCCTACGCCGATCTGAAATTGTAAAAAATTAACAGAGGCACGGGAATGGCGTAGGAGATTATCTACGTCTTTACTACGTTATAATTTTGGTGTAGGGGATTTCCTGCACCTTTCCTATGCCTCAATTATTTTTCTACGTATTGAAGTTGACGAAGGAAATTTCTTTTTGTCTTTCCTACAACTTGTTTTAGTTTACCCTTCTGGGCTGCCCTCCTTTCATCTATTTGAATGCCTATATCAACTCGTTTTGTGTTTGCTTGATCATCTGTTTTCATTAATCATCTGGTCCAAAAGAATCATCCATAACTTGCTCAAAACTTAACGAAATTAGATGAAACTTTGCAGATACACTCTAGAGGGTGTCTGAGACCTACCTTAGAATTTTCAGGTGGTGGGTCCCACTCTACAAGGATCGTTAGAGATTCATCTAGTTAGGTCACTAGAAATCCATCAAAATACCTCCAAATGACTCATTTTTTTCTACGAGCCTTCATTTATTTCTTCTAAGTGTTCTTCCAAAATTTCAAGTCAATCTGACTCCATATGAGTTCGCTAGCTCCATTTTAAAATAGCTTCTTTTGGTCATACAGATTAAATCATATGAATCTTCACTTCTCGAACTAGAATATTTGGCACCGTATGAAACTTGGCAAGCATGCTTTGAAATGGTAATGCATCATGATGCAAGAGGTTTGGGTGACTTATGATGCTTCGTTATGGATCGCTAGCGATCCATCTACTTAATATTTTATTGGCTGATTTTCCTTGAGTCGTGTTGACATGTTCACTTGGTTGTTTTGGTTAAGTCTTGAGTTATTCTAGCATAGTTTGAATGTTCTAACTACTATTAAATTATAATGAGTTAAAAATCCTATTAATACATGCCCCCCAATGTGCGCCTTTCAAATGAAAGGTGTGCATTACTTAAGAACAAGTTCTTGTCTCCGGTCGTCGATAATTGAGCTTTCTAGCTGCTTTAGCCTTGATGAATCGTCTAGTTCCCTCGGATTCTCTTACCTATCACAATTCATTCCAACGCGTTCATCACAAGACTCTAGACTCTGCCTAAGTGTAAGATATACATCACAATCATTGCAATTTCATTTAGAGTTATTACATCACATATCTCTAATTAAATCACATGTTTCAAATTACAATCTCCAATTACATTACATATTCCAATTGTCCAATGTTCATTCGAGATTTACATCACTATCAATTTTTTCTTCTCATTCAGAGTTGTCACTTCGTATATCGAAATCACATTATATATCAAAATCGCATTATATATCAAAATCACATTATTTATCAAAATCACATCATATATCGAAATCATCTTGTGTTCATCCAGGAGTTATCAGTTTTATTCTATTTATAAGGCATTCAAATCTTTTATTAAATAAAATTTGTTTTAAGGCTCGATCTCTCCTGATTGTTTAAATTTAATGTGCGATCTCTCAAGATCGTTTAATATTTTAAGTTAAGGGATGATCTCTCATAGTCATTTGTTTGTTAAGTTAAGGAGGATTAAGTAAGCCCATCCGCTCACACTTCGGTGAGGGGACTTACTTCTTGCCCTTCGGTCCCATCTCTTTGGTCGGGACTCTATGGCGTTCAATATCATACCGATCCATCCACTCACTCTCCGGCAAGGGGACTTGCACCTTGCACTCCGGTCCCGTAGCAGGACTCTAAGGCGATCAGTATCAGTAATCACAAGCAATGTAGATTTTTCAAAATTCAAATATTCAAATCAAAACAAATAAGCAGGAATCAAAATAGACATAAATCTTTAAATATTAGTTCTGAAGACCCGACTCTGAGCCTGCCTAGAGACTAATCTGGGTCCCATACATGTGCTAGTGGTCCAAGGTTATTATTGTCCTAAATAGCCATCTCAAGCATCTGACTCAAAACTGTAGGATCTAGATTAACTCTAGAGGGGGGGTGAATAGAGTTATAGCAAATTTTCTCGATTTAAACACAGAAACAAACTGCAGAAATATATATGCTGAAAAGTAAATCACACACAAATTTTACCCAGCTTCGGCAACCCCTGCCTACTGCTGCATTCCCAGATTTCTATTAGAATTAAACAGTCTCCCGCTTACAAACACTCTAACAGACTCGCAAACCCTGCTCCCTCTTACAAACACTCTAATAGACTCGCACCACCTTCTCCACCTATAGAGTTTTTCAAACTCGTAAAGCCTTGCTCCCGCCTATAGAGTTTTGCAAACTCGCACACCCTGCTCACTGAACTAATTCTAACTAGACAATCTGACACTACCTACAACCTAGGTGGTGATTTACCTAGACTTGATTCGAAAAGAAAATAACAAATAAAAAACAATTAAAAACTTAAAACCCTATTCGAATATAAACTAAAAACCCCCTTTTATAAAACAAAGCCTTCTTTTATAAACAAGGCCGACCCTTTTGTTTTGCCCGTTCCTTTTCCTTTTGCCTTGTGAAGAGAAAATGTGGGCTCTGTACGATCTGAATTAGGGCTTTGTTCCCTTGCAAAAATTAGGGCTTTCTTCGATTCTCTGTGTCGCGCTTGCTCGCGGCTTCTCTAATGATCGATGGTTTGCGTTGCTTGCCTCGTTCGCAGCTGCTCCTTTGATCGAGTTCACTGTTGTGGTATGTAATCTTTTTCGTTGCTGGTTTGATTGCTTGCTTGACTCAATGCTCTAACTTGCCGATGATGATTGATATTTATAGGAGATGAATTCCTTGAATTTGTTTGTATCAATTCGATACTTTCCTAAATTATTTGATTACCTGATGCGCACGACTTTCCTGATATGTTTTCAACTTGATACCCACAGTTTTGTTTGTGCAGTGTTTGATTTAACTTGTTTGATACGGCAGTGACTTTCCTCTTTTGATTTGTGATTTTTTCAAACAGTATGCACTTGAATTTCTTGACTGTATACATTCACGAATCTGCATTATTTTCGGCCATCATCATTTCTTTGTGTTCATCCACTGTAAGCTTCATCTCTGATACTTGTTACATTTAGTTCTGACCATTCTCTAGTTATTTCATATTCATTTGAGCATTTGTCTGCACTGTGCATCGAGCACTTTGGTTTCATGATACATGCATTGTTGTTGGGTTTTGTGGTTGAAGTTGTAGCTACTGCACTTGTTATTGAATAGATGTTGACTGCATCACTATATATACTCTCTGTTTTGATTTGCATTGGTGCAGTTTCCATATTTTGTGCTCGAGCTTGCATGTGTACCACTGATCATACTTGTGATATTCGTTTGGGTTTGTTGTTGGTCTTCATATGTATCTGTTCATGCTTTTCCATTGTAGCTTTTGAATTTTCATTCACTTGAGCATATTGAAGTTGTTGTCTACATGTTGCACTGATTTTTATTGTTGCTGTTATCTTGTACAACTTGTATCACTGTAGTCTTTTTTACTTGGGGTCTTCATTCTGGTTGGCACTTGCATGCATGCATTTGAGTTGTCCATTGCTTGGTCTTTGTTGCCTTAGTTTGTGTATATAAGCAGTTCGAAGTTTGTTGTATCCTTGACTTGATTCACTTCATGTTGTCTTCATCCTTTCTTTGATTTTCATTGTGTTTTTGTGTTCATGACTGTTGTGTCATTTCTCTGCCTGCACTTAGTGTTCTGGTCATTTTTCATGTACGTATATATGTATGTGATGCTTTGATGTTGTTTCATTTCTTCAAATCTGTAGCTTGCATCACTGGTGCATGTGTATTTGCTCGAGTCACTTGTATACTTGTTCAAAGACTGCATGTTGTTGAGTTGATATACTTGTGGTGATCTTGTAGTCGAGTCTGCATATATGTATTTAGTAGCAGCTTGGTCTGGCATTTGTATTCAGTCTGCACAATTGTTTATTTGAGTTTGCCCTTTGGTCTTGCCTCCATGTATTCAATTCAATGCCGAGTTGTTTCTCTGTAGTTGTATACTTCTGTTGAGTTGTTTGGAATTGGACTTTTGGTCTTTGCATCCTTTCATGTTGATTTTTGAAATTTCACTTGAGTTGAACCCAAATGAAAAATCGGGTTTGACCTTGTGCTCGTGTCGTGATTTTAAATATATTGCACGTGAGTTGAACCCAGTTTTTCATTTGGGTTTGACCTGTGCTCACCTGTCCCTGTAGCATTATCAAGTGTATATTGATGTGCACGGCCTTGTGGCATGTACAGTGATACACTGTGCATGTCACACTGTTCGTGTGTGATGAATTCAAATGTAAATTATGACGAACAACCCAAATAACTGAGGCAAACAATAATTTCAAAAATCCCTATTTTATTTTATATTGCAAAAATATTTCTTTTTCAATTTTACTGAGTGAATATTTTTGCAGATTGCTCAGATGCTGGATTCAAACTGGAATGAAGTTGAATATAAAACTACGAGTGTGAGTGATATGTAGTGAGGAATTTATGTAAACTGAATTGTGATGTAATCAAAAATGTATATGTATAGTGAGAGCTTCAATTTGTACTATTCAAGATTGTAATAAATATTTGTTTGAATAAAATTTCTGTTTGAATTCAAATTCCATTCAAATTCTGTGTAATTTATTTTACTCAACAAATATTTATTTAATCTATGAAAAATAAAATAGTACATTAACAAATACATTTAAATGAATATATATATGTTTATTATCATCAAACAAAAATCATATACTCGCATATTCCACAATCTCCCCTTTTGATGATAACAAACATATATTTAAGATTTTGACTGTGTTAAATGTATTTGATCAATGATATACTCTAATTGCTCCCCCTATTTAAATGCTTCCTCTCTACATGATGCTCCCCCTACATATATGCATACAAACAGAAATATACAAATGAGCCTAGATGCAAATGGAAAATTATTTGACCTTTGCTTGATTTTATTTGATAAAATCTTAACTTTTCTCTCCCCCTTTTGTTATCAGCAAAAAAATAATAGTGTTAGAGAAAATAGAGATAGAGTGATCAATATTAATCCAACATTAAACTCAAATTGAATATAAACATTAAACTTCAATAAAAATCAAACAAAAATCATAACTACCCTTGTTAGGCGCATATTCCACTTTTAGAAAGAATGGAAATGATGTCATCATATAAAACCACACAGTTGCATCTACTTGTGTTACATTTATATCAGGAATTTGAATATCTACTAATCATGCATAACCGTTAGGACTTTTAAATGAGATTAGTAGTATTCCAATTTAATTTAAAAAAAAAATGAAATCCAGTATCTTCTAACTACGCATGACCGTGAGGACTTTTAAATGGGATTAGAATCAACTTGTCTATTTAATCAATTAATTTTGATATGTGTTCCATACATGCATAACCATAAGGACTTTTAAATGAGCATGGTAGCACATAATCAAAAATCCAAGTAATTCACCCATGCATAACCGTGAGGACTTTTAAATGAGAGTGAATACTTTGGATATTTATTTATTTATTTTTTTTCAAAAAATGTGAAATGAAAAACAAATGATTCCTGATAATAGTACCACATATCGACAAACTATATTTTAAGATTTGATAAACAATGGTCGATAGAAATATGATAGACATAGAAATGGTCATGGAATCTTTACCCAACAAAAAGTTTTATAACTCTTCGTTGAATTCCTAAAGAAAATTTTCAAATATACCGTCTTGAGTAATGTATGTTAAATATCAACACTTATCACCTTTTCAATCACTATTTATCTTTTTGATAATTAGTAGGGAGTCAGATTAGTCAAAATTTGTCATTTAAAATCAAATATAAATGACTAATCTGAAAATATGGTCAAAAATGATTTTCTCGAGGGGGTTATATGAGAGAATATTCTGCTATGTGAAAATTATTTGAAATGAAAAATATGCAGATATTTTCTTTGAAAAACGATGCAGTTACTAAATGTCTCAAAAATCACGTTCAACTGGTAATTTTTCTATCAACTAGATTACCAGTGTAATCTGCATCTGAATTTCTTTTTCACTCCAAAATATCACTAACTAAATTTGATAGACCAGAACATGAAGTGTGCATAAAAATTCCAAACTCAATTTTAACAACAATTCAAATGACATTCTAAATGGCATTCTCTTGAATTTGGATTGAAACAAATATATATGAAGTAAATCCAAGAATCTAGAGAATATAATTGGCCAACTATGTTGAGCAAGTCAGAATCAAAAAATCATCATCACATCATTATCACAATTTTGGCTGATTTAATTCAGAATATGGTGCAGATTATCACATTTAATATATCGATCAAGTAAATATGCCTTCACCTGTTTTACCTTTACGATAATTTTTCGTGGTTTCCCATTGTGATTCTGTCACCCTTGTACTCGACTAAGGAACTTTGCTTTGTCGCCTGTTGTGTTTCTGGAACAGCCAAAAATCCAAAAAACAATGTTGTCGTTCCTTAGCCTGCCACCACACCTACACGGGAAAAGATTTATGTGACCTATTTGTTTTTATAGGTCCATGGTTGTTAGTGGCAGAAGATTTGGAAAAATAATTTTGTGGAGACCCAAAACTGTTTATATATGTTCCTTTTGGCACCCAAATTTGTTTAACTTTGTGAGATTTTATATTTGTGCCTTTTGGAACCCAAATTGGTATTGTTTTAATGTGTTTGGGTCTATACCAACAATTATTTTGATTGTGTCCAAATTTTCTACAAATTGTGCACACTGAATTTTCTTGATTAATCTTGCTTTCAACATTTTCAGATTTATTATATCCAAGTCCTTGTCTAACCGTATTACAGTTTGCTTTCCGAATAGCATATTCAACGATTTTTCACTTTTTGAGAATTTATCTAAAGTCTTTGACAAATGTTGGACTTGTGTTTTGAGAGATTCATTTTCATTTATCAATTGTGTGCATTTTTTAATAGAATTCTCTCTCATAGTTTTTCATTCTCTTTTAAAATCAGAATTTCATTTTCAAGTGATTTTATATTGATTTTTGATTTTTTAATTTCCTTTTCGAATGTTGGACACTTATCACACTTAGGGATCTTACTTTGATAGGTTTTAACTAATTGGTTGAGTTGTTCATTTAATTCTATTAAAGTATCTTTTTGTGATTCAAGTTTGGCATACTTCTCCCTAAGTCGTTCAAAACAGCCATTCACTTCGTGGAAATAAATAAGTAATTCAAAGTGAGTGAGTTTTGATGCCTCGCTTGGTTTCATATTGCCCTCTCTGTTTTTTAATTTTTGATTTAGAGCTGGATTTCCATATTTGCGGTTCCTCCTTTTGAATTTCTTCATTAGTAATGCCAGCTCGGCTGCTCCATCATCATCATCCTTATCACAACTGCTATTTACCAATCCTGTTAAGCACGTTTTTTTAACTGAGTCGGTTGTGGAGGACATCTCATTGCTGTTGACTTTTGCTCCATATATTGCATCGAAAGTATTCCAGATTTTCTATGCATTTTCACAATGAGAGACGAAATAAAAATTATCACGATTAATATGAGAATACAATATATGCATAGCAAGAGCATTAATCGAGATAATTTCCTTATTTGTTATATCACACCAATTTTTAATAGTATCCCAACATTTAATATTAACAGATTTTAAATAAAATTCCATTTTCAATTTCCAGTTCAAAAAATCTGTTCCATCGAAAATAGAAGGAATAATATTGGAACGACCCTCAACAAAAGTATTATTTGGTGGATTCATGACTCTAGAGTTAAAGAAAAATACCGGGCTCTGATACCACTTGTAGAATCTAGATTAACCCTAGAGGGGGGGGGGGTGAATAGGGTTATAGCAAATATTCTCGATTTAAACACAGAAACAAACTGCAGAAATAAATATGCTGAAAAGTAAATCACACCCAATTTTTACCCAGCTTCGGCAACCCCTGCCTACTGCTACATTCTCAGATTTCTATTAGAATTAAACAGTCCCCGCGTACAAACACTCTAACAGACTCGCAAACCCAGCTCCCGCTTACAAACACTCTAATAGACTCGCACCCCCTGCTCCGCCTATAGAGTTTGCAAACTCGCAAAGCCTTGCTCCCGCCTATAGAGTTTTGCAAACTCGCACACCCTGCTCACTGAACTAATTCTAACTAGACAATCTGACACTACCTACAACCTAGGTGGTGATTTACCAAGACTTGATTCGAAAAGAAAATAACAAATAAAAAACAATTAAAAACTTAAAACCCTATTTGAGTATAAACTAAAAACCCCCTTTTATAAAACAAAGCCTTCTTTTATAAACAAGGCCGGCCCTTTTGTTTTGCCCGTTCCTTTTCCTTTTGCCTTGTGAAGAGAAAATGTCGGCTCTGTATGATCTGAATTAGGGCTTTGTTCCCTTGCAAAAATTAGGGCTTTCTTCGATTCTCTGTGTCGTGCTTGCTCGCGGCTTCTCTGATGATCGATGGTTTGCGTTGCTTCCCTCGTTCGCAGCTGCTTCTTTGATTGAGTTCACTGTTGCGGTATGTAATCTTTTTCGTTGCTGGTTTGATTGCTTGCTTGACTCGATGCTCTAACTTGCCGATGATGATTGATATTTATAGGAGATGAATTCCTTGAATTTGTTCGTATCAATTCGATACTTTCCTAAATTATTTGATTACCTGATGCGCACGGCTTTCCTGATATGTTTTCAACTTGATACCCACGGTTTTGTTTGTGCAGTGTTTGATTTAACTTGTTTGATACGGCAGTGACTTTCCTCTTTTGATTTGTGATTTTTTCAAACAGTATGCACTTGAATTTCTTGACTGTATACATTCACGAATCTGCATTATTTTCGGCCATCATCATTTCTTTGTGTTCATCCACTGTAAGCTTCATCTCTGATACTTGTTACATTTAGTTCTGACCATTCTCTAGTTATTTCATATTCATTTTAGCATTTGTCTGCACTGTGCATCGAGCACTTTGGTTTCATGATACATGCATTGTTGTTGGGTTTTGTGGTTGAAGTTGTAGCTACTGCACTTGTTATTGAATAGATGTTGACTGCATCACCATATATACTCTCTGTTTTGATTTGCATTAGTGCAGTTTCCATATTTTGTGCTCGAGCTTGCATGTGTACCACTGATCATACTTGTGATATTCGTTTGGGTTTGTTGTTGGTCTTCATGTGTATCTGGTCATGCTTTTCCATTGTAGCTTTTGAATTCTCATTCACTTGAGCATATTGAAGTTGTTGTCTACATGTTGCACTGATTTTTATTGTTGCTGTTATCTTGTACAACTTGTATCACTGTAGTCTTGTTTACTTGTGGTCTTCATTCTGGTTGGCACTTGCATGCATGCATTTGAGTTGTCCATTGTTCGGTCTCTGTTGCCTTTGTTTGTGTATATAAGTAGTTTGAAGTTTGTTGTATCACTTGACTTGATTCACTTCATGTTGTCTTCATCCTTTCTCTGATTTTCATTGTGCTTTTGTGTTCATGACTGTTGTGTCATTTCTCTGCCTGCACTTAGTGTTCTGGTCATTTTTCATGTACATATGTATGTATGTGATGCTTTGATGTTGTTTCATTTCTTCAAATCTGTAGCTTGCATCACTGGTGCATGTGTATTTGCTCGAGTCACTTGTATACTTGTTCAAAGACTGCTTGTTGTTGAGTTGATATGCTTGTGGTGCTCTTGTAGTCGAGTCTGCATATATGTATTTAGTAGCAGCTTGGTCTGGCATTTGTATTCAGTCTGCACAATTGTTTATTTGAGTTTGCACTTTGGTCTTGCCTCCATGTATTCAATTCAATGCTGAGTTGTTTCTCTGTAGTTGTATATTTCTGTTGAGTTGATTGGAATTGGATTTTTGGTCTTTGCATCCTTTCATGTTGATTTTTGAAATTTCACTTGAGTTGAACCCAAATGAAAAATCGGGTTTGACCTTGTGCTCGTGTCGTGATTTTAAATATATTGCACGTGAGTTGAACCCGGTTTTTCATTTGGGTTTGACCTGTGCTCACCTGTCCCTGTAGCATTATCAAGTGTATATTGATGTGCACGGCCTTGTGGCATGTACAGTGATACACTGTGCATGTCACACTGTTCGTGTGTGATGAATTCAAATGTAAATTATGACGAACAACCCAAATAACTGAGGCAAACAATAATTTCAAAAATCCCTATTTTATTTTATATGGCAAAATTATTTCTTTTTCAATTTTACTGCGTTAGTGAGTATTTTTGCAGATTGCTCAGATGCTGGATTCAAACTGGAATGAAGTTGAATATAAAACTACGAGTGTGAGTGATATGTAGTGAGGAATTTATGTAAACTGAATTGTGATGTAATCAAAAATGTATATGTATAGTGAGAGCTTCAATTTGTACTATTCAAGATTGTAATAAATATTTGTTTGAATAAAATTTCTGTTTGAATTCAAATTCCATTCAAATTCTTTGTAATTTATTTTATTCAACAAATATTTATTTAATCTATGAAAAATAAAATAGTACATTAACAAATACATTTAAATGAATATATATATGTTTATTATCATCAAACAAAAATCATATACTCGCATATTCCACAATCTCCCCCTTTTGATGATAACAAACATATATTTAAGATTTTGACTGTGTTAAATGTATTTGATCAATAATATACTCTAATTGCTCCCCCTATTTAAATGCTTCCTCTCTACATGATGCCCCCCTACATATATGCATACAAACAGAAATATACAAATGAGCCTAGATGCAAATGGAAAATTATTTGACATTTGCTTAATTTTATTTGACAAAATCTTAACTTTTCTCTCCCCCTTTTGTTATCAGCAAAAGAATAATAGTGTTAGAGAAAATAGAGATAGAGTGATCAATATTAATCCAACATTAAACTCAAATTGAATATAAATATTAAACTTCAATAAAAATCAAACAAAAATCATAACTACCCTTGTTAGGCGCATATTCCACTTTTAGAAAGAATGGAAATGATGTCATCATATAAAACCATACAGTTGCATCTACTTGTGGTACATTTATATCAGGAATTTGAATATCTACTAATCATGCATAACCGTTAGGACTTTTAAATGAGATTAGTAGTATTCCAATTTAATTTATAAAAAAATGAAATCAAGTATCTTCTAACCACGCATGACCGTGAGGACTTCTAAATGGGATTAGAATCAACTTGTCTATTTAATCAATTAATTTTGATATGCGTTCCATACATGCATAACCATAAGGACTTTTAAATGAGCATGGTAGCACATAATCAAAAATCCAAGTAATTCACCCATGCATAACCGTGAGGACTTTTAAATGAGAGTGAATACTTTGGATATTTATTTATTTATTTATTTTCAAAAAATGTGAAATGAAAAACAAATAATTCCTGATTATCGTACCACATATCGACAAACTATATTTTAAGATTTGATAAACAATGGTTGATAGAAATATGATAGACATAGAAATGGTCATGGAATCTTTACCCAACAAAAAGTTTTATAACTCTTGTTTGAATTCCTAAAGAAAATTTTCAAATATACTGTCTTGAGTAATGTATGTTAAATATCAATACTTATCACCTTTTCAATCACTATTTATCTTTTTGATAATTAGTAGGGAGTCAGATTAGTCAAAATTTGTCATTTAAAATCAAATATAAATGACTAATCTGAAAATATGGTCAAAAATGATTTTCTCGAGGGGGTTATATGAGAGAATTTTCTGCTATTTGAAAATTATTTGAAATGAAAAATATGCAGATATTTTCTTTGAAAAACGATGCAGTTACTAAATGTCTCAAAAATCACGTTCAACTAGTAATTTTTCTATCAACTAGATTACCAGTGTAATCTGCATCTGAATTTCTTTTTCACTCCAAAATATCACTAACTAAATTTGATAGACTAGAACATGAAGTGTGCATAAAAATTCCAAACTCAATTTTAACAACAATTTAAATGACATTCTAAATGGCATTCTCTTGAATTTGGATTGAAACAAATATATATGAAGTAAATCAAAGAATCTAGAGAATATAATTGGCCAACTATGTTGAGCAAGTCAGAATCAAAAAATCATCATCACATCATTGTCACAGTTTTGGCTGATTTAATTCAGAATATGGTGCAGATTATCACATTTAATATATCGATCAAGTAAATATACCTTCACCTATTTTACCTTTACGATAATTTTTCATGGTTTCCCACTGTGATTCTGTCACCCTTGTACTAGGCTAAGGAACTTTGCTTTGTCGCCCGTTGTGTTTCTGGAATAGCCAAAAATCCAAAAAACACTATTGTTGTTCCTTAGCCTGCCACCACACCTACACGGGAAAAGATTTATGTGACCTATTTGTTTTTATAGGTCCATGGCTGTTAGTGGCAGAAGATTTAGAAAAATAATTTTGTGGAGACCCAAAACTGTTTATATATGTTCCTTTTGGCACCCAAATTTGTTTAACTTTGAGAGATTTTATATTTGTGCCTTTTGGAACCCAAATTGGTATAGTTTTAATGTGTTTGGGTCTATACCAACAATTATTTTGATTGTTTCCAAATTTTCTACAAATTGTGCACACTGAATTTTCTTGATTAATCTTGCTTTCAACATTTTCAGATTTATTATATCAAGTCCTTGTCTAACCGTATTAACAGTTTGCTTTCCTAATAGCATATTCAACGATTTTTCACTTTTTGAGAATTTATCTAAAGTCATTGATAATTGTTGGACTTGTGTTTTGAGAGATTCATTTTCATTTATCAATTGTGTGCATTTTTTAATAGAATTCTCTCTCCTAATATTTTCATTCTCTTTTAAAATTAGAATTTCATTTTCAAGTGATTTTATATTGATTTCTGATTTTTTAATTTCCTTTTCGAATGTTGGACACTTATCACACTTAGGGATCTTACTTTGATAGGTTTTAACTAATTGGTCGAGTTGTTCATTTAATTCTATTAAAGTATCTTTTTGTGATTCAAGTTTGGCATACTTCTCCCTAAGTCGTTCAAAACAGCCATTCACTTCGTGGAAATAAATAAGTAATTCAAAGTGAGTGAGTTTTGATACCTCGCTTGGTTTCATATTGTCCTCTCTGTTTTTTAATTTTTGATTTAGAGCTGGATTTCCGTATTTGCGGTTCCACCTTTTGAATTTCTTCATTAGTAATGCCAGCTCGGCTGCTCCATCATCATCATCCTCATCACAACTTCTATTTACCAATCCTGTTAAGCACATTTTTTTAACTGAGTCAGTTGTGGAGGACATCTCATTGCTGTTGACTTTTGCTCCATATATTGCATCGAAAGTATTCCAGATTTTCTGTGCATTTTCACAATGAGAGACGAAATAAAAATTATCACGATTAATATGAGAATACAATATATGCATAGCAAGAGCATTAATCGAGATAATTTCCTTATTTGTTATATCACACCCATTTTCAATAATATCCCAACATTTAATATTAACAGATTTTTAATAAAATTCCATTTTCAATTTCCAGTTCAAAAAATCTGTTCCATCGAAAATAGAAGGAATAATATTGGAACGACCCTCAACGAAAGTATTATTTGGTGGACTCATGACTCTAGAGTTAAAGAAAAATACCGGGCTCTGATACCACTTGTAGGATCTATATTAACCCTAGAGGGGGGGTGAATAGGGTTATAGCAAATTTTCTCGATTTAAACACAGAAACAAACTGCAGAAATAAAAATGCTGAAAAGTAAATCACACACAAATTTTACCCAGCTTCGGCAACCCCTGCCTACTGCTGCATTTCCAGATTTCTATTAGAATTAAACAGTCTCCCGCTTACAAACACTCTAACAGACTCGCAAATCCTGCTCCCGCTTACAAACACTCTAATAGACTCGCACCCCCTGCTCTGCCTATAGAGTTTTGCAAACTCTTAAACCCTTGCTCCCGCCTATAGAGTTTTGCAAACTCGCACACCCTGCTCACTGAACTAATTCTAACTAACTTTGATGTTGTTTCATTTCTTCAAATCTGTAGCTTGCATCGCTGGTGCATGTGCATTTTCTCGAGTCACTTGTATACTTATTCAAAGACTGCTTGTTGTTGAGTTGATATACTTGTAGTGCTCTTGTAGTCGAGTCTGCATATATGTATTTAGTAGCAGCTTGGTCTGGCATTTGTATTCAGTCTGCACAATTGTTTATTTGAGTTTGCACTTTGGTCTTACCTCCATGTATTCAATTCAATGCTGAGTTGTTTCTCTGTAGTTGTATACTTCTGTTGAGTTGTTTGGAATTGGACTTTTGGTCTTTGCATCCTTTCATGTTGATTTTTGAAATTTCACTTGAGTTGAACCCAAATGAAAAATCGGGTTTGACCTTGTGCTCATGTCATGATTTTAAATATATTGCACGTGAGTTGAACCCGGTTTTTCATTTGGGTTTGACCTGTGCTCACCTGTCCCTGTAGCATTATCAAGTGTATATTGATGTGCACGGCCTTGTGGCATGTACAGTGATACAATGTGCATGTCACACTGTTCGTGTGTGATGAATTCAAATGTAAATTATGACGAACAACCCAAATAACTGAGGCAAACAATAATTTCAAAAATACCTATTTTATTTTATATTGAAAAAATATTTCTTTTTCAATTTTACTGCGTTAGTGAATATGTTTGCAGATTGCTCAGATGCTGGATTCAAACTGGAATGAAGTTGAATATAAAACTACGAGTGTGATTGATATGTAGTGAGGAATTTATGTAAACTGAATTGTGATGTAATCAAAAATGTATATGTATAGTGAGAGCTTGAATTTGTACTATTCAAGATTGTAATAAATATTTGTTTGAATAAAATTTCTGTTTGAATTCAAATTCCATTCAAATTCTGTGTAATTTATTTTATTCAACAAATATTTATTTAATATATGAAAAATAAAATAGTACATTAACAAATACATTTAAATGAATATATATATATATATGTTTATTATCATCAAACAAAAATCATATACTCGCATATTCCACAAAAACATGCCTAGGGAACATTCGGGATCCCGTACACGTTTAAGTGGCTTGAGGTTATTGAAGGTAGAAAAAGAAGAAGGTAGAGAGTAAGGGATGAACCTGCCCTCTGTTCCAACTGTCGGCTTCTGGTTTCTGTTCATGCGGTCATGTATTCAAACTCTGATTTGCTACTCTAGCTCTAACATCATTCGTTCCAGGTGCTAAAGCTCATCCTAGATCTAATTCTATCATTCCCCTAAGTCGTGTGGGAATTGTCCAATTTGTTTTTCTCTGACTCCAGATGCTTCTACATCGGGTCTTATTATTATTCGAGCATTGCCTCCAAGTATCAGTTGTTCTAGATGTGTAGGTAGTATTCCAGCCTGTTCCATTCCAGCTCTAGTGGATCCTGCATTATTCCTTTGAGTTTGATTCCCATTCCCTGAAGATCTAGCCATCCCTTACTGCTCCATCTTCTGGAAGAAGCCATCCATCATCTCCTGTTGTCTAGCTAATATTGCATCATACATCTCTTTCATCGTCCTTTCCATCTCCTCTCTAATCACATGGTTGGGTAGATGAGAATTTAAGGACACATCCTGGCTGTTTCTAGGCTCTGGTTGATTTGGTCCACCTCTAGGTCTGGTATTAGGCCTGCTCATCTTTGCCAAGTCTTAGATTCAAAGTTCAAGTCTTCAGATCTAGCCCTAAGTTTAGTCTCTCAATGAAAGCACCAAAATGTTAACCCAAAAAATGGATCAACACCCTGGATCGAGTGTTAATGCATCAGTGTAGATAGTCATCAACACAAATCTCAAATAAATAACAAATAAAAAGCATAAGTAAGAAAAGAGACACATAATTTTTATAGTGGTTCGGCTGACTCTAGCATACGTCCACTTTAATCAATCTTTTATGATTATACTAGTTCAATCTCCGTAGATATCAACTGATTAGTTCTTAGATCTAAGTTACAATGAGTTAGAATAAGTCACAAATATAAGGGTTGACTAGAGAATCAAAGAAACCCCGTTGATGACTGTTATGAGGGAGAAGAAAGTCGAAGAAGTAAAGGAATTCCAATAGAGTAATGGCGGCACTCTCCTCGAAAAAGATCCATCTCTAGTTTCAGGTAGGATTGTATTTGTAGGGTTATGAAAGCAGTTGGGTCAAAGCCAACTTGTTAGAAGCCTCTACTTAGTGCTAGGAAGAAGTCCAAAAAAACTCAAGGCGACCCAAGCTAACATGATAGATCGCTAGCGATCCATGCCCTTAGACTATATTTGAGTCTTCCTTTCTAGGTTGCCTTGTTTTCATCTATTTGAATGCCTTGTCCGATATCAAGTCATTTGGTGTTTTTTTGATCATCCATCTTCATTGGTTATTTGGTCCAGAAGGATCATCCATAACTCGCTCAAAACTTGATGAAATCAGACGTAACTTTGTAGGTGCACTCTATAGGGTGTTTGGAACCTACCTTAAAAATTTCAGATAGTAGGGCCCAATCTACATAGATCGTTAGTGATCCATCTAGTTAGGTCGCTAGTGATCCATCAATAGACCTCCAAACAATCCCATTTTTTCCGTGAACCTTCTTTTATGTCTTTTAAGTTCTGTTCTGAAATTTCAAGTCAATCCGACTTCGTACGAGTTTCTATGTACATTTTAAGTTAGCTACTTCTGGTCTACCAGCTTAAATTGAATGAATCTTCACTTCTCGAGCTAGACTGTTTAGCATGCTATGAAATTTGGCAAGCATACTTATAAATGGAAATGAATTATGGTGCAAGAGGTTTGGGTGACTCGTGATGCTTCCCTATGAATCGCTAGCAATACATGGGTGAGGGATCGCTGGTAGACTCTTATGATGGAAAGACTTCTGTTGTATAACATTATTGGCCTTACATTCCAACCCATATTAATGACTTTGTCATTTTTAATTACTCTAAGTAATTGACCAAATTCAATAATTCACACCCATCATAAATGCATACTTGAGGCTATATAAATTTATGCTATGCCTCCTATGTTGAACTGTTTGTATTTAATAATTTTACCCAACTTGCTTCTTATTTCGTTTACACCAATTTAATATCATTTATCGCTGACTTCTAATTTAATAGGTTAAATGTCGTTTACCACTTAACTTTTATGTGATAGTATAGTTTTCTCAATTACTCATTTCATTGCTTTACATATGCTTCATTACTTATTGTTTATTTTCTAACATATCGCATATGTTAGATTTATAATTGAATTATTTTTATTACCTCTACTTACAATACTTCGATTATAATTAGGGATTTCTGCGTTTTAATGCGTTGAAATTACATCCTCCGACAGGAAATGTTAGCGCTGAAAATTTCCATAGCTTATCTAAAAGAGGATTTGTTCTACATTTGAAACTACAAGGAATTATCTTTTTTGTTTTATTGAAATAGACGGTACAAAATAGGGTAAACATCCCTATCTTGTATATATCTTTCTTTTAGGCGTATTTTTTATTATTTCAAACGAAACACTTTATTCATATTTATAAAACTAGATAATTTATAGAAATTTACGTTGCAACTCACTTTATTCCAACGAACTAAAATACTACTTAAATCCCAACCAAATTATAATAACTTATAATTCATATTTACTAACATATGTCTTTTAGCTAACAAATCTGAAATTACTATTCAATTCATTAACTTAGGGACTACTTTCACTCTTACTTTCCTGATTCAAGCATATATAATTTTTAATTCAAGTTAACAATTCACAGAATATGTAAGCATGGTTTTCAAATTCATTACATGTATATGTTAAGCCTATAACTCCAAAATAATTCTATTCAGGCATACAAGGAACAGATTTACAACAATATAAATCAATATTATATAAAAATATATAATTTCCCACTCATCTCTAAGCTTTCATATCTCTAGATCTAAACCATTTATTTCTGTTTGAATCCCATTCCTTCCTACCGAAATATGTACCGAAAGAATACACATATTCATTTGAAATTTAGATCCGAGAAGAGACTAGAATTTAATTTATAATTGGATTAACAATTTACCTTAGCTTTGATGATTTGATTCGGCTGTATTCTTCTTCTCCATTATTATTTCTATTCTCCGCTAATATATATATATATATATATATTATACTTTATATAGATTTTAAAGTTTGAGGAGAAGAGAAAATGGCAAAGATTTGTCGTTGTTTCAGAAAATATAAGGAGAATAGTGAGGGATTGAGCCTGTATTTATAGGGGTTCGAATCGGTGCCAGCCGTTGGATTGTATTATATAAAATATGAACCATTTAGCCTAGGTTCATTTCATAACCACCATAGTATTAGCAGTCGTCCACTAGCGGTCGACCGGTCCTAGTTGTGGGTTGACCGGTTGCTTATTTTTGTTAAGTGTTCATTTATTTTTCTTTATTCGTTATTTTGTGTATATTTAAACGAACTGATTTGACGTTGATTATACTTAAACGTTAAGAAACCATCAATGTTATCTAATGTTAAGTAATTATATTAGTTTCCTTAATTACGTATATAATTATTTTCGATCCGAAATATTTAAATGTTAATAATCTTTTCTTTTCATATTTTATCCTACAATTTATATATGAAAATTAATCAGAAAATCGCTATGAACGTAATGGTGAAAGTTTCGTAGTCAAATTCCGACATTTGCAAAAATTACATTTTTGCTATTCTAATTATTAATTTATTTCTTTTTAATTAATTATTGTTCAATTTACGGGGTGTTACAATCTTCCCCTTAAAAGAATTTCATCCTTGGAACTCCTGAAGCACCGAATCATGTAACATAATGGGCAACCATTCCAAGCTATCCGTCCAATTATTTTATAACCAATCTTTGCAACCAATAGTGTACAAGTACACTTTGTATCACAACATCTATGATATATATGTAGAATAATACTAAATCAGTGCTTCCTTTATGAATGCATTCTTAAAAATAATTTCGAAAAACATGGTGCAAACAATCTATATGTACTAGCAGTTCTATACATATGCAAGTTTTGAAAATTTAAATCTTTGTTTCCTCATTAAAATTTTCCCATACTTCTACGAATAGAAGCATGGTTCAACCAATTTTGTATCCAATCCCTACCATCCAGTTCCCAGCAACCATTGCTAACATTCAACTTATGAAAAATGTAGTTTTCTAAACATATGTTCTCATATTGAAAAAGTGGTTTAGACAGAGAATTTCATATTTCCATCCTTCTCTCTTACTCCCATTCTATTGCACTTTGGAACCCTCTCTTATGCCCTCGATCATTTTTCTAACTTTACAAGTATAGTCCACATAAGAAAAATTAATTTTAAATCTTTAAAATTTTAATGTAGAATTAATTTAAAACCAGTTGTGCTTCCTATTAATAATTTACGAAAAGAGACACTCCAAAGCTAAAACAGCCTTTTCCCTCATCATTAACAATATTTTTTTTCATACTATCATTTCTGCCGTACAACAAGATTCATATTTGCTAATCCATTGACTTTTCCTACGCTAAGCATGTAACAATTTTTTTTTAAATTCTCTTTTCCATTCATAATCATTTTCAATTCAAAATTTCAAAATAGTTAAAAAATTAAAATTAAATTGTTTTTCAAAATTTTTCATAAAAGTATTTTGTTTTTATAATCAAAGACTTTTGGGCAAAATGTTTCAAAAGTGCTTATTTTTATCTTTCCAAAAAAAAATAAGCCACACCCGACATGGTCAAGATTTAGTCAATGTTTGTCCATGATTAACTCAATCCTACTACATGATAAATTTTCAATTTTAAAACCTTTTATTTTATTTATAAAAACAACTAGCACACAAATTCATTTATAAATTTTAGTTTCAAGGCATAGCTATAGTAACCCGTGGTTACACAACGAACTTCCATGTCCTTCTATTGCTAAAATTTATTTTCTCAAAATTTTTGAGGCGTTTGGGACTTAACATTATTTACTTTTAGTAGCTAATAAATTTCATAATTTATGTTATACACTCCCAGCCTTACATTGCATAAGTGTTCATATGAGACTTCCTTATTTATTCTGCTTTCCAATATATAGGAGTCAATCCATAAAATCAACATAGAAATAAAAAGGAACTTTTCTTACAAAATATCATATGCGTTTTTATAAAAATAGATAAAACTAATGCTTGCAACTCACCTAACCCAAAAGAAACAAAAATGCTGGATGGAAATAACAATTATTGCTACCACTACCACCACCACCTATGGATTGCGGGATAGCCCTGCATCTCCGCGAGAGCCCGAAATACTGCCACGATCAAATGATCGGAGCATGGCTGATATGCATCAATGCTCGCGACCCTGGCATTGCTGCTTCACCCGTATCTCCTGCTGCCATGCACTTATCTCCTATCGCTCAGCCTCGATCCAGATTTGAGAATCTTAGATCGCTCCATACCTAAGGACCTATGGTTGCGGCTCTACGACCTCCTTCTTTGGTCAAGGATCCCAATTCATATGCTTGTGTTCTACCTCCTACTATGCCCCAAACTTTACAGGTGCTTCTTTGATCCCCATAATCTTAACGGGGGACCTATCCAATGGCGCAGGTGCCTTCTTCTGCACCGGTTCCCCTTGTAGGCTAACTCCGTATTATTGAAGAATGTGAGTGAAAAATGGCAGTATGGGAGATAGTTCCTCCACGCTCCTACTCCAGGCCTATGTAGTGGAACTTGATTGCCTTAGCCCAGTTCACATACCACTTATGATGGCGTGGTTGGCTGACTACACCAAGGGGTAGAGCTCCTCATCTTAGGGACGATGTTGTGCTAAACAATGTGGATGACCTAATGGCTTAGTCTCACATGTTGCCTGTCCGCGAGACACCTACACCCCTTTGGAAGATCCGTTGAAGTATAGTTGGGTCGGAGGTCTCGATGTCCTCCTAATCCTCTCTTGCTGTGGCGATGTGTAAAATCCCTCCAAAGTGCTAGTTCGTCATCCGAATCTCTACTCCATCAACTTTAGATGTGAAACTATTCTCGTTGTCCTCACCAAAGAATACTCCTAATAAGCATAAAAAAGATACATGCAATGTAGGTAGCATTTCCCGCTCAAATGTATCATGGCCAAGGATCGACAGCAATCTTGTAGCCGCAAATAGACCCTCCAAATCGTACACGGTGAAGTCCCCAAACTTCACCAGACGTCCTTGAAGAAATGCAAAACTTGGCGATTGTTCGTAGCTTTTCACCCTTCCTTCATCGTTTTGGAGTCATGCAATCTCTTGTGGGGTCAGACCCAGGTAGCGAGAGGAGATGCTGCTGCATGAAGGTGCCATAGTTTGGTTTGGTGGAATATTTTGGACCTAGATCTAGGTTTAAATCGAGTGGAGCGCCGTTTGTTTTTATGATGTTGGAGGCCACTGTAGCTGACGTTGATATTTGTCATGGGGTTCGAGGTAGGGTCGGCTGTGTTTGAGGAGGAGAGAGGAGGGGTCGGGGTGATATAATGTGGAAGACGAAATAATGAAGGGACATCATGACCTGGATGCAAATATATCTTGCGTTCGAGGTTCTGGTCACACCCAATCCCCATGACCGATCGACCACAAGTCTTGGGGCGGTCGACTGCTACTAGTCGATCGGTTGGCCCCAAGTGATTGATTGCTCCTAGCCTATTTGGAACAGAATAAACCTGGACCTTTTTCGGGCTGGGTCAAATCATTTCCACTAATAATAACTAACATCATTCCATTCCACCTCCGTCTTCTTCAACTTCGATCCGACTATTCTAAAAAAATTCAAGTCTACCTATATTGATGCACACGCCTACTACTTTGCTTGGGTTCTTGCCTTGTTTTCCATTGTATTTACCCCATTTAAAACTTTTATCACTTCCAATTGTCCATCCTTGAAAATAATTTTACAACTTAAATTTGCATATCAGAAAAATCAGCGAGCTATACGCACGCTCTATATTTCTTTCAAAAGAAACACCCCTTATTAAAATCCATTGTAACTGAAATCCTCTGGTCTAACTAATTTTAATTTGTACTTGAACTTTTTATTTAAATAAAATATATTTTATTTCTCCAGATATTTACTTACTTTTCAAAAATAGGGCTTCTCTATTTTTTAAATAAATCTTTGAAAATTATTTCAAATATTTTATTATAAATATTTTAGACCTTTTTATTTTAAACCCTTTCATATGGGTCGGACTAAGAGTGGATTATAAATTGTCCCTTCTTTTAGACTTTTCTTCTTTTCCACTTACTTTCTAACCTATCTTCGTTTAGAATATACTAAAAATCCGGATATCCACTTGGAGCAATTGCACACACCTTCCTTCGAGGGCTTGCTTAATTCTCTTTTGGATATCTACAATAAATAGATCCTTACTTTTCCCTTACCCAAATCTAATGTACATCATCAATCGACAATCAAGTTGGGATCTACAACCCCTAAGCATTCAAGGCCCAACAAGAGAGTCAAGTACCATCCATCTTCAGTGAACCTTCTATATGTTGCACTTATGCTCCTTTTAAGTCAATGCCTTCTAATAGGTCCTATTTCCCATGGGGTAATCGGGATAGGCATATATCTTTAACTTCATATATTGTTCCAACTCAAATTCGCATTATCCATCTTTTCAGAATATGGTTGCAACTACTACTACAGTCAAAATTTGTAGAGTTTGGCATAATATATATATATATATATATATATATATATATATATAATTATGGTAAAAATACAAATACGTTCACTCAACATATCTTAATTCCTAAGATCGATTATCCTAAGCTCTAATACCAAATGTGACAAGCTGCACCTCAGTGGGCCTGAATTTTCACTATACCGAAAACCCAAGTCCACTAAAGTACAGATCATTGGTATTTGTATCCTGCAATTACGCACAACATATCAGAGCTCTATCGATATAAACTCACAGTGCAATAGTAAAGTATAATAAAACATATGATCATTGACCAAGGTCAACATTTTTGATCTCTATTGTCTGTCCTTCCATCGTTCCCACCTTGTGCCATTACATGTCCCTCTAAAGTTATCATGTGGGTTGTAATGAGGAGGGGGGTCAGAACAATGTTTTGGTGATTGGTGAATGACGCACTTTATACATAACACTATTTATATCGATTGCCTTCCATTACATGTTATGTCCATTGTTTTACATAGTCGTCTTGACTTCACTTATGCATATGATATGCCCCATCCACTCAAAGTAGAAAATAACTATATATATAAG
Organism: Allium cepa; assembly: GCA_030765085.1. Classification (NCBI taxonomy): domain Eukaryota; kingdom Viridiplantae; phylum Streptophyta; class Magnoliopsida; order Asparagales; family Amaryllidaceae; genus Allium; species Allium cepa. The sequence continues at coordinate 69,976,861 of CM060938.1, read as the reverse complement.
TACCATAGTCCTCTTTTGGACCAGGATACTTTCCCCACTAGTATCCGTAACTCCTCACCTTATTAGGATCCATTATCAATGGAGTATAATGTCTTTGTTGCCGTGCATACCAAGGAACTCTTATAGTGCCTAATAACAACATTACAATTATTTATCCATATTTTACTCATCTTGCTTTACATAATGGACTCAGCTCTACATACTATTATATTTGTTTGAATGACCTCCATTAAAGGGTTATCTAATCTTGTCTCCTAACAATAAACAACTATGAGATGGTGCATGTCCTAAATGTGGTCAACACTAATAAGAGGTGTACTCCATTTAGGCATAACCCCTACCTTTCCACTGACCGCTCAGGACTGATGACGATCTCGACCTATGTAAACAGCTCATACTCCTCATATATGGTACCAACCTCATTATCATAGCATCGAGCCTACCCTCACCATCGCATTTAGATTGCCTAATGCAATCAAAGGAATGCCCATTTGGTTACTTAATACATATGCCCTAAATATTGAAGCCGACTCTACTTGCCCTTTGACACTTCGATTGGGGAAGACCATCCTACTTTGGTATATTTCCTTCATCTGTACGTGAGTGTATAATTAATGGGTCTTGTAATTAGATATGTCCCACATCAGTATAATATATACACAACTACTGGAAACCCCTTGCGGTGGGCAGACTTTTGCTATGTAAGACTACTAACCTTACATTCTAACCTATATTAATGACTACGTCAATTTTAATTACTCCAAAGTTATTGACTAAATTCAATAATTCACATTTTTTATAAATGCATACTTATGGCCATATAAATTTATTTAGTTACTATGCCTCATATGTTTGATTGTTGGTATTCAATTATTATACCTAACTTACTTCTCGTTTCATTTATGCCAATTAAATATCATTTACCACTTACTTCTAATTTAATATATTAAATGTCATTTAATACTTAACTTCCACTTGACACTATAGTTTGCTTTATTACCCATTTTGTTTCTTTACATACGCTTCATCACTTATTGTTTATTTTCTAACTTATCATATATGTTTGATTTATAATTGAATTATTGTTATCATCTCTACTTATAATACTTTGGTTATATTTAGGATTTCTGTATTTTAATGCGTTGGAATTATATCCTCCTATAGGAAATGTTAACGCTATAAATTTCCATAACTTATCTAAAAGAGGACCTGTTTTACGTTTGAAATTATGAGAAACTATCTTTTTTGTTATCATTGAAGTAGACAGTACAAAATATGATAAACATTCCTATTTTGTACATCTCTTTCTTTTAAGTATATTCTTCGTTATTTCAAACGATACACTTTTATTCATACATATAAAACTGGATAATTTACAGAATTTACATTGCAACCATTTCATTTCAATGAATTAAAATACTACATAAATCCCAACCCAATTTATAATAACTTCCAATTAATATCCACTAACATATATCGTTTAACCAATAAATTTGGAATTACTGTTTAGTCCATTAACTTAGGGACTACTTTCACCCTTGCTTTCTAGATTCCTGCATGTACAATATATTCAAGTTAACAATTCATAGAATATGTAGGCATGGTTTTCAAATTCATTACATGTATATGTTTTAGCATATAACTCCAAAATAATTCTATTTAGGCATACAAGAAATAGATTTACAACAATATAAATTCCATATTATATAAATATATGTAATTTTCCACTCATCTCTAGCTTCCAAATCTCCATACCTAAATCCTGCTATTCCTCTTTGACTCACCTTCCTTCGTATCAAAATATGTACGGAAAGAATATACGTATTTATAAGAAATTGAGATATGAGAAGAGATTTGAATTTAATTTAGATTTGGATTTACAATTTACCTTGGCTTTGGTGATTCAATTCAGTGCAATTCTTCTTCTCTATTATCCTCTATTATTATCCACTTATATAAATCTATAGATTATAGTTTATATAGATTTTATTATTTGAGAAGAAGCGAAAATAGCAGAGCTTCACCGTTGTTTCAGAGAATAAGAGGATAATATTGAGGGGTTAGGCCTGTATTTATAAGGTTCGAATCAATGCCAGCTGTTAGATTATATTGTATTAGATCCAGGTCGTTTGGCCTAGCTTCATTTCACGGCCACCATAGTCTTAGCGGTCGATGGCTATACAACCACTGTCGACTGCTAGTAGTCGATCGGTCCTAAGTAGGGTTGATTGATTACATATTTTTATTAAGCATTCATTTATTTCCCTTTATTCATTATTATTATATATATATATATATATATATATATTTAAACGGTCTGATTTAACATCGACTGTACTTAACGTTAAGCAATTGTTAACGTTATTTTATGTTAAGTAATTACATTAATTTGTTAATTACACATATAATTACTTTTGGTTTGGAATATTCAGACGTTATAATTTTTTTGTTTAAACTCCGACCGTAAAACTTTACATATGAAAATTGATTAGAAAATCGTCATGAATGTAATGGTGCAAGTTTCATATTCAAAATCCGATTTTGCAAAAAAATACATTTTTGGCGTTATTAATTATTAATTATTAATTAATGTCTTTTTAATTAGTTATTGTTCAATTTACGGGGTATTACACTTTGCTCCAATAGGGTCATAATCGATCTTCACAACAAGAGAAACAAACTTAAAGACAGGTTTTTATTTATGGTACACCAAATTGGATTTTCACTGAGGCGGCTCTTGGGATGTAAGTTTCACATCTTATTCTCTATATTTCCTTTATCCTATCTTCACCCCATTTTGGATTCTCATTTATCTACATCTTTTAAAGATATACCTAAAAGTGCATGTAATGACGCCCTTTGACGCATGATCATCGACCTTAGAGTCATCTTGGAGATTGAGCATCATATTTCCTTCCTTTTCATCGAAATGACGCTTCGTCAATTCCGCTTGATATATAAGAACCTCCTAAGGGAATTCCATATTAGGGATTCAAAGAGCTAGGAACAAACTTCAGAGATAAGCACAAGACGATGCCAATCAATCCCGACAAGCCCCAACACAAAGATGAGTCATCACAGACAAATTTGATAAGAAGGAAGACGAAGAAAATGAGACAAAATCAAAAGAATATATAGAAGCGAAGGAGGAAAAAAAGGAGAAGAAGACTCTAAAGAAGTACAACTCCATCTCCCAAGTTTAAGGATTTGAGAAGAGAATCCCCTAAGACTACCTTTGGTCCATCATCAAGCTAAACCAAGACAAAAACCTTAGCTATTCATAGTGAAGAAGCTTTTGTCCCTTTAAGCTATCTGACAGTTGAAGAACTATCCAATCTAAATTTCGATTTTCTTGATGTGATGGAAGAAGATGATCTCTTGGAAGGCATGGGCCAGTTTAAGCTTGCTCCCGTGTGGGTAAGCCCACTCCATCTACACAGCCCGATGCACCTAATTAGTAGATTAGATAGGGCAACACTACATACACTACCTAGGACTACATTCACTCATGCTACACCTACTTTAATATTCCTTGAATCCATTGTAACACCTTATTCCTTTCTAGTTTCAAGTAAAATGGCTCTGTGAAGGCTTTACGAAAGTCTCCACAAACATTTGGACAAGTACTACTCAAACATGGGTCCTTCTCGCTAGCATGAGGGCGAACATAAAAGAGGCGACTAGAGTGAATCCTAGAGAGATAGAGATGATAGAGGGAGATATACAATCATGATTAGTACAAACGTCTGCGCTCCCTCATCTCCCGAGCTGTTATCAGCCAAAGCATCAGTCTCCACTACTTTATATATGCGACACAAACTCGAATTGGAGTGATTCCCCATCTAGGAGATACCACCGGGCATTCTCCTACACATCCCCAACTTCCATCTCACAGGTTTTGTTCCTACTCACTCATCGTCTATGGTTCCTAGTCATAAATGGAAATAATACTGGCCCCCCAGTGCCACCACTTCAACTAATAACTTCTATGGACCCTCTAACTACATTCTCTTATAAGCATCACCAAATCCATGGTAAGGAGACTGTTCTTCCTACTACTACATATGCCAGTCACGTCCACTTCCGCTGCTTCATTCGGGGGATGTGGTTAAGAATCCACATGAGCCCTCAGACATACTCAAGGACTGAGAATAAAGTGATGAAGCATTTAAGCCACATAACCATAATAAATTGCACTATGCTTGATGAAAATGAAGTTCACCTCAAGAAAGAAGAAGAATTTTCATCTAGCTTAGACAAAGAGATCGTAAATTTGTAAAGGAAATGTGATGAAGATGCAAAAGCTTAATCCAAAAAGTAAGGTGGCCTTAAGATAAAGGTTAGTATCTTAGGAGCAAAATGATGGAAGAACATATTAAGTAAGCTCATATATATAAGGAAAATCTAGTTAAAGAGATAGAATAGACTAGAGCTAGCAGTGATAAATCAAATGTCGAGTCTATCATACTTAAGAAAGAACAGGGCCAAATGAAAATTGAACTTGAATCATCCAAGATAGAGGCCAAGAAATTATATAGGCTTGAGTTGGGGATTGAAATGTTAAAATCCACCATCATCGATCTTCAAGTTAAGCTAGCTCAATACTAGATAGATAAGGATACTGTTGCCAAAGATGTTAAGGCCATCATCTTCTACTTTTATAAAATGGGATTTACAATAAAAAACCATCAACGGCTTGGAGAAGACTAATCACGGTTAACATCCATAACATACTGATAAAGGATGAGCAAAAAAGGGATGAAATAAAAGAGTACCCATATAACACTCTACAATTGTAACGATCGAATATCTAAATGATTAATTTAAAAATTAATAATCAATTAATGGAACGCCCATTATACTCGATTTCTCAGAGATGGGTAAGTTGAAATTAGAGACACCATTAGATGAGACCACTTTTCCATCGTAAATGAGCATAAACTTAACTATGTTTGGAGTCGATAAGTTTTTAGAGTGAATGTTGATTTCTAGAAATAAATAGAAATTGAATTGGGCTAAGGTCCATAAGCTGGCTTATAAGTCAACTTACTCTTCATCTCATTTTCATTCCACGTTACTTTTCATTTCATTCTCCCAATCACTTTCCTAATTGGTTAACCATAAATCCACTCTAATCCCTTCATAGAAAATTCCATAATTCAAACTAAAATCACCATAATTCCTCTCATCTAATTCTTTACATAACCCATCAAGGAATTATCTTGAATCTAAGTTTGGATCTTCATCCATGATTCCAAAAGAGCAAAGTTCGGGTTTAGGTTGATTAGATTTTGATTTGGTGAAGGAAAAGGTGAGTGGGATGATTCTCTAACTATTTTTACATGTTGTACTTCATATATTTGTGTTTTTGCAAGTATGGAGCTATGTGTAATGATTTAGAGGATGCAATGTGATGATTTAGGCTTGTATTCATATTATAAACATGATTATATTAACTCATTATTATTTTTAAGACCTTAACTACCATTTTTAAAATATTTAGTAAGCTAAGAAATGAATTTCGATTAATTGAATGATTATATGAGATGTCTTAACGGATTAGAGACTTATTAGATGATATGATGAAGTGCATGTAGCAAGCAATAATTAAACTATTTTAAATCGCTTTAGAAAAGTTAGTAAGCTAATTAAGTGATTTTTGAAATATACACTTACTACTAAAGTGATTAGAGGGTGAATGAAGCTTAAATGGTACGTATGAATATTAATTAAAAGTAAAGAAACGATCTTTATTAGTGAATGATTTACTTATAAATATTATATAGGTAAAGAATGATTTCATAAGTAAATGAAGTATTTTATAAAATTATGTGATATTTTATATAGTATGAATGAAGCTTATTTAGCATTTATAATATCGTTATATGGTTATAAATGAAGAATAGATTTTATAAAATGGAAATGAGATTTTATAAAATAGTAATATAATGTATACTTAATTTTAACGAGGTAGTTAAGTATATAAAGGCTTTAAAATTATTAATAAACTAATAACATATTTAAAAAATGGTTGTAAGATTTTTTAAAATAGCCATAAATTATATTAGACTTTTGTTGAAAAGATTTAGTAAGTAAAATTTAATAAAGTAATAGTTGAATTGCTTATTTAAGTATACATACATACATATATACATATATATATATATATATATGAATATGGACAAGTATATGTATAATTGTATTTAATGAATATAACAATCAAAACACTTCATGTATTGTAATTATAGTTGTTGGTATGTTTGCTTAACTATATGGTGTCTTCATGTGAATGTATGTGTGTGTATATGGAAGCATGTAAATACATTTGTATAGGTGCGTTGTAGGCATTTCATGTAGCCAAAGCGACTATTGTGCGCAATATGCTATGTGAGAGCATACTGGACCAAGTAATTACTCCGTTGGAGACCAAAACGTGGTCTGTGCAAGGAAGTGTACTTTTATGCATGTGTGTAAACATGAACGAATGAGTGTGCTAGGACGTGTAGGCATCACATGAGGTTAGGTGGTAGGTTGAGAGCATTTTGGCATGATTAGAGGAAGCTGGGTTATTGCAGTCGTCTATTGAACTCTACACATGCAAAAAGTGAATTTCTTATCGAAATTGGTTTTGAACATAAGGAATCACTTCCAAAACATCAACCAATGGACTCCATAGGAGGTCCAATAAGGTGAAGGAAGGCTCGTGAAGTGAGGTGGCTCATCGGCCGAAGCATCGGAGGGATCAATACATGAATTGATGGCTTTGGACATCAGGTGGCACCTGACACGGGCTTTTATTGCTTGGGACATGCTACCACCGATCGTCCAATGGTAGACCACCAATCCACCGATGGTGCATGGACTTGGGTAATAAAGCTCAGGTCAGGGCCATTGGAGCGAGGTTTTTTTTCCTTTGGATCTAGGTGCATTTTGACGTGAAACTTTGGCATGAGTTGGGAGAAGCTTCAGGCTACTTGGGAAAGTGGAATGCAAGATGATGCTAATAAGCATAAGAGATCGATAATGGTTAATAAGGCATTTGATCAACTAGTTGAGGAAGCGATCGAGGCAAGGAGCACAAGGCACAGACTATTCCTACATAGGGGTAGTAGAGGATCAACATAGCAACCAAGAACTAATCGGACATGAGATCAGGAAGGTGACTAGTTTTACGGTCGCATACGATGAGTGTGTATGATTGGAAGGAGCACATGAAGGCGAACAATCTGTTAGAGATTCAGGTAAATGTACAATCACGTAACGACAGTCATCGTTACCAGATCAGGTAGATATGTAAACTTATAGTTAGCATAGACTCTATGATTCAGAGTGTCATTGTGATTGAGTAATCTGTTGGGGTCAAAATAAGTACGTTGGGCAAGGAAATCATGGAGTAGGTGATTAGATTCAGGTCATAGTGCACAATGCTACATATTTGTTAGTACATTGTTTTATGGTTTCATACTAAACCTTTAGGAGGGTTTGGAGTAGCCCTTATGGGGTACAGTACCAAGTTTCAGTAGCATGTGTGTATATATATATATGTGTGTGTGTGTGTGTGTGTATGTGTGTATATATATATAGCTAGGGAGCATTGCAACGTTAGGGACTTTTGTTGTTGCCAAAACAATGGTCTTGGTCTATATGGGGGCATTTGTACAGACAAGAGGTCGTATACGCTAAGTTTCGTTTGCGGACTCTTAAGAGTGTGAATGCATATAAATCCAAGATCACATAAAGTGTAAGTGATCCATTTAAATTTTGTTTTGTATGGGACGATAGTAAGTATCCTCTATTTGACAAATTTCTTTATGTTGTTCTTTCGCAATACTAATTGATATTATCTTTATGTGTAACATAGTATAGACTTATATCATGACACTTTGATCATTTCTACACTTGTATACCGGGTTATCTTCATCATAATGTATAATTATGTAGCAGTCACATTATATTAATTGTGCTAACTCATTAGTGATAAGAGAAGAGCAGGTTATGGTATTTTGAGATAAATTTACTTTACTTGTTTATGGACAGTCCAGATTACCTATTAGCCATATTCATGAAGAAGACCAGTTGGGCCTCATTAGTTTCCTGTTTAATTGTATATAGTTTTGAAATATAGTAATTGAGATAGTTCCCCTCACACCAGACTTTAAGTCTAGCCATAGAGGGAAGCCATGTCAAGGTTCCGAGACTGTTGTAGAGATACAGGCTTGGATACGTACATGTGAGAGGGCTTTTGCTAATATAGGCGTATGGGATGATCTGATCAGGAGGTTTGCTTCCCAACATCTTGTAGGGAGCCTTTGACTTGGTGGGATATTGTAGTATAGGAGGTTGATGAGTAGGTCATGACTTGGATCGATTTCAGATGTCGCTTCGAGTCTCGTTTTATTTCTAGTATGGAGAAGGGCGTTTAACTTGAGCATTTCATCCATTTTTAGAAAGTTAGCTTCTCAGTCAGGGAGTATGTTTGTCAGTTTAATCTTCTGGCTGAATTCTATGTTGAGTTAAACCATACTCCAATGAAGAAGATGAAAAAGTTTATCAGGGGTCTTAATGCATCAGTTAGGGATTCTTTGTTTTGTCATATCCCCATAAGGACCACGTTCGACAGTCTCGTAGAGATTGCCCTTCTCCATGAGAGCACCCATGAGGAACCGTTTGAGATAGCGAAGGTAGAGAAAAAACCAAAGTTACAACCGAAGCGCAAAGACCATGGTACATGAAAAGATCGAGCTTATGTAAAGAAGAAGGCTAATGGTGCCGCTTTTGTGGCATAAAGGGACATTTCGCTACAAAATGTCATGCACCATAGGCAAAGTGTGAATGCTTCAATTGCAATCAGTTTGGCCACTTGAAGAGGGACCGTCCTATGCTTTAGAAGGAAGGTAAAGCGAATGACTTATGCCTTGCATGCCCTACCAGGTCCTAGCAAGCTTACTACTCAGGACAAAGGGAAAAGAACATGTAGTAAGGTATGCTTTTATTTAGAGTACTTACTTATATTCTTTCTGACGCTTGAGCTTTATATTCATATATTGCTAATCACTTAGTTGATAGACTAAACATGTCAACTTTTATAGATGGTAAATCCTTTTAAAAGTTAGACCTTAGTTGCAAAGCCTAAGTGAAGCAATCGAGAGTACTACCATTCGAAATTGATGCATGAGCTTTCAAGCCGAGTGAGGTTGGTTAATGAAGCGTGACTTTGATTTGTATCCAAGCAAGGTTCGATGAATGTTCAGTAATGAGAAAAGGATGAGCGAATGATTTATTGGTGTTTGCCTAGATTCATTCGTGTTAGGATTGTTTTCTTTGTGCTAGCAAACCTTTAGTGGTTGGAATAATCCCATGTGTCCAAAGGGACATTTTTTAAAGATTGGTCCATTCACATGCCAATTCTTAGCCCTAGTTCAAGTGTAGAGTTTCTAGGTGATTTGCACCAGTTAGGAAAGAATTTTCATTCTATTCTTAAAGGCAAGCACTTAAGTTAGGTTCTTGATGTGATTGAGGGATATCTAAAGCTCGACTTTACAAGGTGAAAGGAAATTTCATTGATTGCACCAAGGAATCGGATTAAAATTTACATGAGATGGGTTAGGTGGCCAACCCTAGCTTAACAAGAAATCTTGTAAGCAAATGAAGGGTTAGAGTAGGCATTGTATTATCTTAGGTAATCTTTAGTCATAGCAAATTATATGTAAAGTATAATTAAGGTCGCTTGGGATAGTTCGGGTAAGGATTTCTCGATTAGTTTTATAATGATTCAGATAATCTTCTAAGTGAGAAAAATGATACTTGCATCTTTGTCCACTTAGTATATTATCAACTAGATGAAGGACACATGGCAATAAACAAAGCATCATGTAACTAATCCAAGAGAAAAAAAGTAGGCTATGAGTACAAATGCACTGTAAGCAAATAAAGGGGATTCTTTCTGAAAAGAAAAATATACTATTCTCTATAACATGGCAGAAATGTAAAAATGTAAAATGATGAATGAAAGAATAGTAGATGGAGTTTCCTATGGATGTAGGATTTCGTGTAATCCAAATCACGTAAATTGTGGTGTTATAATTTATTTGCTGAATTTTCTATTCTATGAGTTTGATCTTGATTAAAGAATAAACTGAAAGAGACATTTTAACAAACAAGTAAAAGGCAACTATAAAATTATATAGGCATTAAGTAATATAATTTCTATTAGAAAAGAAGGCAAGCTGAATATCATTCAAGCTTGCAAATCCCCAATTGTGGGAGCATTCAGTCTCACAATTGCTACTTAATCAATTGAGTGTTATGAGACCAAAAAATCTCATCAACACTTTTGGCATTAGAAGGAGGGCCTACCTCTGTCAGCAACTCATTTTCCTCAAACACCACATGACTAATTTCGAGCTCCAACCAAGCTAAGATCCACCAACTCCACCCCACAAAATTTTACTTGCTTAATACTAAATGTTATGATTTGGAAAAGTATTCCAAACTAATAGGATAACCTTAAGAGAAATCATAAACGATTTAAATCCCAATGCCCATATTACATTCCAAAGCCCAATACTAGGGTGTACCCTAAAACCTATCAAAATAATCTCTCCACGCACATTCACGGTTCACCGCCTATAGTCATTTATTTAGCAAAACGTAAGGTCAATAGACGAAGACGACACTCTCAACACTGAGGACAGTGAAACTGTACTTACACACTTGGACTTGCATCAACTCAATCTAGCCCTTCATCCAAATTACTACACTGGACATGGGGATATTAAACTATCGTGCTCTAGTATATATATTCCTATGATAATAATCATATCGTAATCGAACTAGTCATAGGGATATTAGATAGCCTGAACCAATATAAAAACCCCTCTATGTTGGCTAATTCAACATAGCATACTGGACTTATGGATTTAGATAGTCAGAGCCAGTACAAAAAACCATGACATGCGAAAAGGGTTGTATATGCACGACCCGACTTCACGGTCAAATTTTCTCTTAGTCCCCTCCCAAACAGTGGAGATGATCGTGCCAAGAGCACAAACAAATTGCTCTTCATAGCTCACCATCATCGTTCTAAAATCGCAATACAACCTATGAGTGACAACGGCAATCTCTGAAATCGGAAAGGTGACGTTGGACAATGATGTGGCCTATCATACATATGATGTTATGCCCCAAATAAGGGAGCAGATCATACAAAGCATGCAGCCAAGCGTACGTCTAGCGTTACGCCCCCAAACAAGATGGCAGGTCATACCAAGCGTGCGTATGACAATATGCCTCCAAACAAGTGAGAGGTCAGACCAAACATACGGCTAAGCGTACGTATGACATTATACTTTCAAACAAAGGGGTAGGTCATATCAAGCATATAGCCAAGGATACGTAAGACGTTACGCCTCCAAACAAGGGGGCATGTCATAATAAGCATGTGGCCAAGCCAGTAAAAGATGTTACGTCCCCAAATAAGAGGGCAGGTCATACCAAGAACATGGCTAGGCCAACGCAAGACGCTACACCCAAACATGGGGTCAGGTTGTATCAAATGTGCAAGAAAAGAATACGGCCTAGGAGCCAAGCCTTGAGAGCATAAGCTCCCTCAAAAGCTTTCCTAAGCATGGTAAGCAAGCGTAATACATGGAATATACTGTAAGCTATCAATCAGGTACAAATCTAGACATTACTCGAAGCTTATAAAGTATACATTAAAACACCAAATTACCAATACTTAGTTTCTTACATGTCTACCAAAATGCAATTGTCTATTTTAAATATCTGTAGATAATTTACACAAAATTATAGCATGGGTCACATCATGAAGTGACACGTCATAAAAAGAAGAATCTGACTCAGAATCAGAAGATAAGCTGGATACGACCGCTCCCCCTCGATAGGACCTACGGGAACGCAATGCTGAAGGCTCAAGGTGAGAAGTGAAATATTTACAAACAAAATATTATAACGCTAAAACAAGCAATAGATAATGGGAATACGTATATGTTCATTTTTTAATGGCGGAATTTCTATCGAATTAGAAAACCATCGATAAATTTCAAATTAAAATTTAACCGCAAGCGCACGACATACAATTTTAGTACGTGGCGAGTACGGGTCGATCCGCAAGGATTTGTTAAATTTAAAAAAAATTCTAGTCAATCAAATTAAACCAAATATGGAGATTGTTTTGAAAAGTAGAAAGCTAAGCAAATGTTGAAATTAAAAATTATGTGATTAAAATTCAATTTAGAGGCAAATTCACTTTATTATATTTTTTACATAAATCAACATAAAATCAAATGATGATCTCTTTTTAATCGAAGTAGAATTAGTGATGTATTTATCATAAGCATGACATATTTGAGTTATTAATTGATAGAATCAACCATCAAACTATAATATAACTCTAGTCCTACTTTTCATATCTCATGAAACATAGCATAGAAAATGAAACCAAAATCTGGTTTAAGCATGAACTATTTACTATTAATCAGTAACAAAGATCATCAATTTTTTATTCAAACTTCACTTCATTGCTATGATCATTTTTGGATGAAGATGCAAATTATGATTAATGAGACAAGCATAGTTATTTGTTATGAACAAAGTAGGCTATCAAATTCAACATAAAACACAAACAAACATAAACGTCCATTTTCTTATAAAGCATAAAAAAGATCATATATAGAAAATTTTATGTTGAATCTACATGATAAAAGAAAGCTTCATTACCACTAAATTGTAAGGGTTTAGCCTCTCATTTGTATTATCATTTCAACACATAGAGATTTCAACATTAATGAAAGAAAGTAGAGAATAAACAAAGAAAAAAAGAGATTAGCTACTAGAAGGAAATGAACAAAACTAGTGCATAAATGTAAATCTAAATAATGAACATAAAATGAAAGAGAGCATAAGAATAAAAATGAGCATAAAAGTAAAGAAAAGCAAGTAGAAAAGAGAAGAGAAAAAGGCTAGGAAACCATTTTTATTTCATCCAATATAGAGCTTACAACATTCATTTTTGATTTTCTAACTAATTTCAAAAAGTAGAAGATATTTACATGTACATAAGAGGGCTATGTATACATGCATAAAACCCTAATTCATATTTTTGGAGAAATTTCCCTTGAGGTAGTGTGGCCACTAAGTAATCATTAGTATATGTTAATTCTCCATTTAAAGGCGCATAAAGCTTTAATGACCTTTTAGCATGTGCATTAGCTCCTAATTGAAAATCAAGGTAAGTGGGTAGGTGGGGTCCTCAATTATCATGAGCTTGAATTATTTCCTTTTCATTCTTTTTTATTTCCTTGTGCATGAACATATGTTCATGAAGCCGTCTTCCATATGCATCAAAATTTCCTATAAAAGTTATAAAAATTTCCAAGTAAAAATTCTCAAATTAATACATGCACAAAAATGACCATTTTACCCTGAATGAAGATGAATATAAAATAAATAAATTTTGATTTTAATCAAGTTAAAATGCCCAAATATGATATTTATTTAAATAAAAATAGATAAAATATGGATATAAATATATGCACATTTATGTGCACATCATTCATGAATGCACGAACATTGCAAATAAAAAATTATAACGCAATTAATATTGACACATGCAGCATGTTTGCAAGTAAAAATAAAATAAATTAATACATTACTCCCAAATATAGCTATTACAATGATACAAAATATACCTAGTTTTAATACTATCATCTTTAGTTATTCTATGTTACTTTTTGAAACTTACAACACATTCATTGAGCACTCTTCTATCCATATACAATTTTCATCTTATACTCTCTTTATGATCATAAGAAAACTATGGCACTAATGTCTCATTTAAATAAAGCATGGCTACAAATTTTAAAGTGTACCGACTTTGTCAAAACTCTTATTAGAGCATCATAACTTATGGTTAAATGTAGCAGACTGTGCCAAGCGCATGAAAACAATGGTTTTCACAGCTCATCGCCGTCGTTCAACAATTGCACTAATAATACAACATATAAACGATAACGACAATCTCTAAAATGAGAGCGATGATGCTAAATTCAACCTTAGTCCCAAGACACCTCAAATAATAGGGCAGACCTTGCCGGGCACATGACAAAGCCCAAATGCCAAAAGCATGCAAAACCATAAAGCGGACAACTCTACATGTACGACTCTAACTTAAAAGAGTCAGCATCTATAATCTTCCCGCTGCGAATACGTTTCAATGTTACATTGGGGGCAGAGCCACTCCCAAGTTGAAAAGTTGGAGAGGAATCAACCACTTCGGCAGCCCCTGTGATTTATTGGACCACTTAGTGGGGAATATATCTATTATAAAAATATCCCTTACGTGATGTGCGTAGGCAGTAGTAGAATAAGTTCATTATAATTGCTACTACGTACAGTACTAATATTTAAGTATCTTTAACAATTGTTTGGATTGCCACATAAGATGGTAGTTATGAGAATCGCTACCACCTCAATTTTATAACAAGGTGATCTAAACAAGCGTGCATTCATCACAAATTTCAACATGTAAAAACATGAAAATAGAACAACGTATAAAAGTACGAAAGTCTATTACATGAAAATTAGTCATCCAAAATCACTTATGGTTAACGAGTCACAGTCAAGCTTGCTCAAAATAAATACAACAATTTACGTTAAAACACGTAACAAATACTTATTCAATTTGAATTTCATTCATATAATAAATAAATAAATGGTAACACGACATCCGTAATCCTTAGGTATGCCCTTGCCACAACCCCACATTAACATGGCCTTGTCCATTATCAGTCTCCTACTAAAAAAAATACTAGCCCACGACCCATTTATAATCAAACAAATTTCTTTCATTATCTTTTTTATAGAAACACATAAATAATAATAATTAATGGTAATTTGGAATAAAACATTTTCTTTCACGTAATAATTGGATGAAATGCGTAGGCATCATATTTAAACTATATAGTACGCTATATATGTAAGCTTTCGAAAGAAAAACTGGTTCCACCTCGGGCCACCAATGACGGCATTAAACTCACCATTACCTTCAGTTATGCAATACGATCTTATCGGTACCTTGCATTCTAAACGTAGCGCACCAGTTTACTATATGGATGCAAAAATGATGTCGTCATTTCTGATCACTACAAACTTCAAAAACAAGGCAAAAGCTGGTCGATATGTCCGTCTCACTTTCCTCTATGATTTCTCCTTGGTCGCATACTCAAATTCATCTCAGATTTTAGGGTATGGACGATTGAAGTTTTGAAGGAATGTGCATATATATACTCACTTATATATAAATATCATACAATAACCGGTTGGATGGAAGAAGCATTATTGAATAATTAATTTTCTTATAATATTCTCTCACATCAAAGCTATCCCTTTTACTATGAGGTTATATATATAATCGTATATGCATGATTTTAACATAAATAAATAGTTTTAAAAAGCATGCAAAGATGAGTTGGCATGTAAGAGGCGCATAAACTAACATCTAAGATAGTGAGATATACTGCGCAAAGACATAATAATAAAATATCATGTTGTTGACAAACACAGCTACTGCACAAAGTACGCAGTACAAAATACCGCGCAAGCATTCCATGGACAATGTATACAAGTAGCCTGGAATTTCTAATTTTTAAACCCCATGCAATAAGGTAGCTACATGCACATGATATAATTCTTTTTTGGGATCATCATAACTTTATACATTCTGTCCTACACCGACTAATGATTTTTCTACATTTTGTCGTATACATTCCTTTAGAATCACTTGTATTATGTACTTCTGGTTTTGGGGAAGACGTAAAAAAGAGAATTGAATGCGAAATGAATGATAAGATGGGTCGAAGAAAACGAGTATGAGAATGACAAGTCCGCACTCACGTACGTAAGGTAAGGGCAGACTTAGGAGGAAGTGTTATACCCATTTTTCAGCCTAGTATCATTTAAATATTACATTTAGATATATTAATTTTGTTTCAAATAGATAAATCAAAATATCCTTTGTACAACGCATAATTGCATCACATTAGGTTTGGCATTAGTAAATATGATATCTCATCATTGGAAACTCTTCATACAAGCTAGTCGCACAAGCAAAATGAGAAAAATAAGAATGAAAAAATATATATAATTCGATCTTGTGATAAAATGTCCAAAAATGTAAACCATGCAGGCAATATAATAACATGCTCCTTTTCGATAAACAGTTACTCATTCAAAACAACAACTAACCAAAAGTTGTCATTAACATAAACCGTATAGCAGTCTGCTATATATTATACTTAAAATAAAACTAACACCCAACCAACGAAACAAGCTAAGATGCGTATAAAAGAAATGAAACCTACTCCGCATAGAATGAAATTGAGTTAAAAAGAGGCACACTCCAACTCTACTGGGCACCAATTCATGTACTGCACAAAGCACAAAATACTATGCTGAACTATCATGCGCTAAACCGTTATGCGTTCAATATATTGCGTCGAGCTATTATGAATTGATCTATACTGCACTGAACCATTATTCGCTGAACTATATGCATTGAAGCATTATGCGCTGAACTATTATGTGCTGAACCGTTATGCTTTGAACTATACTACACTGAACTATTATGCGTTGTACGGTTATGTGCTGAACTATATTGCGCTGAACTATTATGCACTGAACTATTATGCGCTGAACGCGGACTGAGCTAAAATATACAGCCGACCGCAGAAGAATATACGGCAGACTATGTTAACCTGTAAACCGGATACTACGCTGCGCCAAAAAGAAATAACCATTATAACACAGTCCCAACAATCCCAGATAGCTTACTACTGCACCATATCAGTGACTAATTCAAAAGAGGACCTCTTGCCTCAGTTTCAAGCTTCCCACCTTAATTTCAAGTTTTCCACCTAAAGTTCAAATTTCCCGGATAAGGTCACATCAACAATCCTTACGCATTCAAATGATCAACCAGATGAATATACATGGCAGAATCTAACGAACGAAAATAAATAAAACGTCACGTCAGCAATCCAAGAAGAAAAAGCAGGCTATAGATACAAAGACACTATAGCCAAATAAAGGGGATTCTTTCTGAAAAGAAAATGTAATATTCTCTATAATATGGAAAAAATGTAAACATGTAAAATGATGAATGATAGAATAAAAGATGGAATTTTGTATGGACATAGGATTTCTAGAAATCTGAACCATGTAAATCTTGGTGTTATTATTTATTTACCGTATATTCTGTTATATCTTCTGAGTTTGATCTTGATTAAAAAATAAACCGAAAGAGACATTTTAACAAACAGTTAAAAGGCTACTACAAAATTATATGGACATTCAACAATATAATTTCCATTGGAAAAAAAAGGCAAGCTGAATATCATTCAAGCTTGCAAATCCCAATTATGGGAGCATTCAACCTCATACTTGCTACTTAATTAGTTGAATGTTATGAGTCGAAAAATCTCATCAACAATTAGTTACCATGTGTGTCGATATACACTCTTTTTGAATTATCCATTACTTTGTACACTTTTTGTTGCTTATTAGATTGTTATATGCTAATTTTATGTTGATAATTGATGGTTGTTGTTGCTTGCTGTTGTTTGCCATTGCTTATGTTTACTTGTTATTGTTTGATATTATTTGTTGTCTTTTGATATTTTTGTTGGCTGATTTTTATTGTCGTTGATGTTTGTTGTTTGCTTGCATGTTTGATAGTATGTATGCTAGTTAATGTTCATTATCATTGTTTGTTATTGTTTAATGATTGCTTGTTGTTTATTGCTGTTGATATTATTGATTGATTGTTGCTTGTTTTGTGTCGTGGAATGCTTGTATGGTAGTTATAATTTTATAAATAAAGTATGTTTGGAGAGAGATAGCGATAGCTGTCTAAAATAGATCACATATCTTCCGTGCTCACTGTACGATCGAGATGGGATCTATATGAGTTTACTGCCTTTTGATCTGGCCCAAAGTCCATGGTGTATTTTGATACCAACTCACTTGTACTTACTCTCCAATAGACTTTCATGTACGATTATGGTAGTACTAGTTACTACACTAAGGTTATAAATGTATGAATTCTGTGTTGTTGTCGTTTTGGTACATAATCCTTTTAGTATAGTATGATTGGGAGCTTAAGAGCTAAAGCATGGACATTTGAACGCTTTTATGTTCAGATCGGTATTTAAATACCGAGAAGCTTTCTTAAAAAAAGCATGTATTTTTGAAAAATGTGGGATAACATAGACTATCGCATATTCCCTAGTTGTGTCATGCATTTCAATTTGGGAATTTCCATAATGTTGATACCATTTGCTGAAATTTTCTAAAATTGAGATTCGAGAATTTTGGTCAGTTCTGTTACTTTCTCATACTCATAGGATTTCGGTGACGAATTCTTTTAGGGAAGGAAGAATGAAATATCCTGCAATTGTAACTATCGAATATTTAAATGATTAATTTAAATAGTTAATCGTTAATTAGCGGAATTCCCATTATACTTAATTTTTCAAAGATGGATGAAGTGGAATTTGGGACTCCCATAGTTGAGACCGCTTTTCCATCGAGAGAAAAATGATTATAAAGTTGACTATATTTGGATTTGATAAGTTTTAGAGTAAATAGTGATATCTAGAAAGGAATGGAAATTGAATTTGGATTAAGGCCCCTAAGCATGCTTATAAGTTAGCTTACTCTTTATCTCATTTTCATTTGATGTTACTTTTCATTTCATTCTCCAAATCACGTTCCTAATTTTCCATTAAGCCTTAACACTAAATCCACTCTAATCTCTTCATAGAAAATTCCTAACTTCAAACCTAAAATCAACATAATACCTCTCATCCAATTCCTCACATAACCCATCAATGGTTAGCTTGAATCGATGTTTGGATATTCATCCACTATTTCAATAGAGCAAAGTTTGGGTTTTCAGTTATTAATGCTTGATTTGGTGAAGGAGAAAATGAGTGAGATGATTCTCTAACTATTTTTACATGTTATACTTCAAAATTGGTGTTTATGTGATTATGGAGTTATGTGTAATGATTTAGAGGATGTTATCTGATCATTTAGACTTGTATTCATGTTATAAACATGCTTATATTAACTTGTTATTTTTTTGAAGACCTTAATTATCATTTTTGAAATAGTTAGTAAGCTAAGTAATGAGTTTTGGTTAATTGAATTATTATATGAGATGAGTTAATAGATTAGAGACTAATTAGATGACACAATTAAGTGTAAGTCATTAGTTAGCAATAATGAAACTAATTTAAATAGTTTAGAAAAGTTAGTAAGCTAATTAAGTGATTTTTAACCTCTAAACTTATTAATGAGTGATTAGAAAGTTAATGAAGCTTAATTAGTACTTATGAATATTATTTAAAAATAAAGAACTGATCTTTATTAATTAATGGTTTGCTTATAAATATTATTTAAGTAAAGAAATGATTTCATAAGCAAAAGAAGTATTTTATAAAATGACCTGATTTTTATAAAACACAATAAATGAAGCTTATTTAGCATTTATAAAATGGTTATATGATTTTATAAAATGAAAACGAGATTTTATAGAATAGTAATGCGATGCATACTTAATTATAAGGAGGCAATAAAGTATTTGAAGGCTTAAAAATGGTTGATAAGATAACGATATATTTTATAAAATGGTTGTAAGATTTTGTAAAATAATATGAAATCATATTAGACTTTTATTAAAAAGATTTAGTAAATAAGAGTAAAATTTAATTAAGTAATAGTTGAATTGCTTATTTAAATATATATGTTTGTATATGAATGTGTGTAAGAATTAGTATATGTGTATCTAGAATACAACTATCGATACAATTTATGTAGTGTAATTATAATATTGTGTATGCTTGCTTGACTATATGTGTATATTTGTGTTTATATATATGGATGTGTATAAATACATTTGCATATAAGTGCATTGCGGGCATTTCAGGTAACCATAACGACTGTCATGTGGGCTAAGTTTCAAGAGAGTGTACTAGGCCAAGTAATCACTCCTATGGAGTTTGAAACATGATTTATACAGTGAATTTTGCTTGTGTACACATCTGTAAATATGTAAGAATGAGTGTGCTAGAACATATAGGCATCACATGAAGCTAGACGGCAGGTTGAGTGCGTTTTAGAATGATTAGAGAAAGTCGGGTCGTTATAGTCCCCCGTTGAACTCTCCATATTCAAAGTGTTGATTTCGTGTCAAATTGGGTTTTCAAATACATAAGTAATCACTATCAAAACATCAACCAATGAACTATGAAGGAGGTCCGATGGGGTGAAGTCATAATCGGGAAGCAAGGCGACTTATCGAGCAAAGTATCAGACGGATCAGCATGCGAATCAATGGTTGTGTGCATCAGGTGGCACCTACCTAAGGCTTTATTGCCTGGGACTAGCTACCACCGATCAATCGGTGGTAAACCACTGGTCAGCTGGTAGTGCACAAACCTAGGTAATGAAGCCCAAGTCAGGTACTAGTTGAGCGGGATTTTTTTCCCTTTTATCCGATTAAATTATGATATGAGACTTCGACATGACTTCATGGAAGCATCGGGATACTCGGGAAATGGAATGCAAGGTGAGGCTTGGGATTCAGATATAAGAGGAGCATAAAAGATCAGTAACAGTCAACAAGGAGTTCAGGTAAGCAGTCGAGGAAGCGATTGGGGCAAGGACACAATGCACAAACTATTCCTACATGAAATAGTAGGGGATCAAGATAGCAATTCAGAACCAATCGGACAGGAGATCAGGACGGTGTTCAGTTTCACAGTTATGTATGATGAGTATGTACGATTGGAGGGAGCACATAAAGGTAAGGAGTTGGTTCTAGACTCAGGGATATTTGTAAGCACGTGACGACAGTGATTGGTACCAGATTGGGCAGATGTGTAGAAATAGTTAGCACAGGCTCTATAATTAAAAATGCCGTTGTGCTTGAGTGATCCATTGGGGTCAAAGCAAGTATACAATGAGATAATCATGGACTGGGCAATTAGATTTGGATCGTGGTGTGATTCCAGTGCAATGTATTCATTACTACGTTGTTTTATGGTTTCGAGCCAAGCTTCAGGAGGGTCCAGAGCAACGATTAAGGGGTACTTTTACCCAGTAGCTGTAGCATAGATATAGACACTAGGGAGCACTATAGTGGTAGGGATTCTCATAGTTGCTAGGAGAGTAGTCTAGGTATGTACAGGGTACTTGTATAGATAAGAGGTCGTATGGGGATGCTCAGTTTCGTTCGCAAACTCTCAAGTGTAAGAATGTATATAAATCCAAGATCACATATGTTGTAATTGCTCCATTTGTATTTTCTTCGATATAGGACGATAATAGGTATCCTACAGTTGACACATTTCATTATGTTATGCTTTTGCTATACTAGTTGATTGATATTATCTTTGTGTGTAGCATATTGTAGACTTATATTATTACACTTTTATCAATTCTACACTTGTATATTGGGTTATGTTTATCACAATATACCGTTACATAGATGTCACAATATATTAGTTGTGTTGACTCATTATTGACGGGAGAAGAGCAGGTTATGGTATGATTTCCTATCATTTTTGGATAGATTTACTTTACTTTTTTATGGACAGTCCAGATTACCCTTGAGCCATATTCGTGGAGCATACCAGCTGAGACATATTAGTTTCCTGTTTAATTGTATATAGTTTGGATATACAGTATTTCAAGATAGTTTCCCTCACACCAGACTTTAAATCTGACTTGCATTTTGCCTTTGTCTATTTATGTCATGACAACTCTGGGCACTCAATTGAGTGTTTGAGAATCATGTGCTTTTGGGGATACGCTATCAGGATGCGCAGCTGGAGCATTTTAGAAGCATGGCATCAATGTTTTGGATATGTATACTATGACTACCCACCTCCTCGACCCTCAAAAATCAACAATAATACATCCTTGATATTTACGTGCTGCAACTTCAAGTGCCAGAGTGGCAGCTTATCACGTAGTAAAAAAATAAAGACAGAATATAATCTAACATGAATGAAATAACATATATTATTTCAACATATAATCCTTACAGCGGAAAATTTTAAATACCGTTATCAGAGTTTAACCTATCATTAATATGGCGGTTATAATATCTCTCCTTACAAATGTGGACTCTGATTAGGCTTTCTAATCAGAATTTTAGGTTTTCCTTGCGTAGCTCTCAAATATTATAAAAAACTCAAGTATCCAACCAAAAACCCTTATTGATGTTTGTAGTCAAGAATCGAGTGATAAATCCTTTTTTGGACCAGTATAAACACCTCAAAGTTTTGTACTCGAATCTTAGATCAAAATTGTGCGACGAAATGATTTACGTACCTCATACGTACTTAGTTATATCAAATTCCTTTTGCAAAATTTTTAAAACATTTCATAAAACTTTTATTTCAAACATTTTTATAAAGATGCTCCTTTATATATATAATCTCTTTAAAACATTTATTTCCAGATATCCATTTTTAAAGGAAATATTTCATTCTAAAAGATAAATATCTTTTCCATTAAAATTAATAACAACCATCTTTTATTATAACTCATTGATAATCATTTCAAAATATTTGCCCTAAAATATTTTTATCTCCTTTTCAAAAGAAATCAATTATCCTTTGCTTGGAATAATACTGTAATTTTATTTGAAACTTCTTTTGAAATTTATTTGTCAACAAATCCCATTTTGATTTCCAAATTTTTTTTATGACTTTATTTTTACAAAGAAAATTCTCCTTTTAATTTTTGTTTCCTTTATCAAGAATTATTATAAATTTTTCATAGTGACTTATATAATTGCAAATGAATGAAGTCAAAATGAAAGATCATAGTTATATTATACATCCTTATATCTTTACATCAAATATAGGATATGAATAAATCCCTTATCCTATATAAAACATCTCCTTTTGGAAATCACTTTACTATAACAACAGTGTTATAGTCCATGCCTTTCTCACTTTTCCAAAAACATTTATTACAACAATGAATATTGAAATCTTTGTTTTCATCGGTTAATACATTTTAAATAGCTTTTTAATGTCATTAATCTTCATTTGAAAGATATCACTTTCAAAACATACCTTTAAAAGATTATTTTAACTTTTCAAAATGTGAATGTATTTTCTCTATAAAATCCATACTTAAATCTTAACACAAATCATTTTCCATATTTATAAAACTTGTGTGTAAATTTCCTTTATATAAAACTTCTTCTTATATAATATCTTTATTTATAAAATTCCATTTATAACTCTACTCTTTTATTAACCTCATTTATTTATAAATCCTATATATAAATCCATTTACATAATATCAACTACAAATCCATTCTTAACATTTGTAAATCACCGTTTATAAATCTATTTCCTTATTTATAAAATATCACTTTTATAAATTTTTCTCTTAATATACATATGCATATATATATATATATATCACTTTATATAAAATGTTTAATGACTTTATATTAGATAGCTTTTCTCCAATTTCTTTAAACTTTGCCAAAACTTTTCGAAACACCAGGATTTAAATTATCAAAATCCCTTTTATAAAACATATCTTCCAAATTCATCTTTTATAAAATCATTTGATTTTCTTCTGAAACATACTTTTATACAACATGCTCATTTATTATCTTATAAATTCCTTAAGCTTCGCCCAATATTATTATCAAACACCTTATGGTCAAATTGTGAACTTAATTCACAAGATGTTAGTATTTAAAATTTTAAATCAAACACTAATCACTATATAAATAACTATATCATTTGAAAGATATTTCTTTATATTCAAAAATAATAATCCTAGGTAAAATTATTTCATTTACCATTTTCCGAAACAAAGATCATTTTTATATAGCATTAAAAATACGCGCTCCTATATAATGCTTTCAACCTCATTCTAGAGTGTCACTAACCCTATCTATAATGAGTGTCTCATCCTAGGACATTACTAACCCTATCTATAATGAGTTTTACCCCACCAAAGCCTAGGTGTTCGCTCAACCTAAGCTCCGATACCAAATGTGACAACCCACCTCCTCGACCCTTAGAAATCGACATTAATATATCCTTGGTATTTATGTGCCACAAATTCAAGTGCCAGAGAGGCAGATTACCATGGAGTAAAAATAAAATAAAGATAGTACAAAATTTCACACGTTTGGAATAACATATATTATTTCAACACATAATCATTACAGCGGAAAATTTTAAATATCTTTATCAGAGTTTAACTTATCATCGATATGGAAAGTTATAAACATCTATCCTTACAGCTGCGGGGTACATTAGTACATGAGTGTGGTGGAAATGGATAACAATCTTTAGAAGAATCTTCTAACTCCTTGCTCTGAGCTTTTCCAAAATGCTCAAAATAAAACCTGACTACCATGCTGCCAAAAAAATAGGCACCTAGAGTTTAAGGAAAAAGAAAATAAACTTCGGGTCAGTCATGGGACTGGTCATTAGTGTGAGAAACTCAAAATACGGATATTTGAAAACAAATGGTATCTCATAAGAACACGCATCACATAAATATGGAACTTTTTCTACCTTATGATAACCAAAATCTTTACTAAGAAAAATCTGGTAATATTATTTTTAATGACATTCTTTTGAAAACACTTCAAATAAACTTATGAATTTTAGCCAAAATTGTTACATTATTAAATCCCAGCATACAAGGTTCTATAGTCAAGTTCGAAAGCACTTATTAGAGAATGGAATTCCATACAATGGTAGGTAAGAGGCTACCTTTCGTATAGTACATCTCTAGAGGAATGTACTAAGGGTCGACATCTTCGAAACCGCTGTGTATCAGAACCGGCCTACCCACTGACCCATCTGGTGGCGGATAGGACCGAATATGACATCACCCTAGTCGTAGTCAACCTATCCATGGCCAAACATACAAAATATACTCGACATATAGAGAGTAATCTAGAAGCGTGATGACCATACCCATATGGGAGCATCCCACGTAGCCCTGAAGCAACCCTATTTTAGCCATTACCGGTTAATAAGGCCAGAGTTAACGATTACCTTTTATATATCACACATTCCACTTTGAATGCCACACTTTCATTCCATGATTACACAACTGATTTCTACAGATGTATAACTCCTGAGCTCGTATGTCTCAAGAAAGAGTGTTAAGCTAAGAGAAGTTGCCTTCTCCACCACCAAACAGATGATATGTTTATAGAGATCGATTAATGTGATTAGAAATGCAACGTTAGACATTCGTCAATACAAGTTGTCCAAAAATAGGACAAACCGAAGGAACTCTCCCACCACACCCCATCGAAAATCACCTCGAGGATTAGTAACGAGCAGCTCTTGCATCAAAGATCAAATGCAGATACTACTACCACATATATATGATATGGGAAACTTCCCCCGAGGGTCAGTGACAAGCAGCCCATCATTTTATTTACTATCATTCCACTTCTTCACTTCGACTACGTAAATTGGTTTGAAGTGGTTTTTAGATAAGAATCACTCAAATCCGACCCCGGTTCCTTCGAGCCAATCATCAATAAAAAGATATTAATTAAATAGGCGCCAATGATTAAATACTTTCTTTTTATCAAAATTATCTTCTATATATATATATATATATATATA
Source organism: Allium cepa (assembly GCA_030765085.1). Taxonomy (NCBI): domain Eukaryota; kingdom Viridiplantae; phylum Streptophyta; class Magnoliopsida; order Asparagales; family Amaryllidaceae; genus Allium; species Allium cepa. The sequence continues at coordinate 69,951,146 of CM060938.1, read as the reverse complement.
TATATATATATCTTTGAAGTATTTTTTCTCGGCATATACAGAATTATAAAACTTCACTTTAACTTTGAAAATACCAAATCATTTTCATAAGTCCTACTAGAAAACATTATTGAGTTAAAAAGATTCAATAGAAATTATACTAATTCTACTCAACATCAATTTCCGTATTCTACATTTACTACATGTCGGGTAATGGTGAAATCACCTTTTAAATTCACACGAATAGTATGGGTCCCTCCTCGGAATTTAGTACCAAGTATAAGAAAATTATCTCCATACAATCTAGGTTGTATTAAATTAAATTTGTAAATTTGAATCTTTTATACTTGTCTCTTTTCCGACATTTCGATCTTATCCATTCCACGTCCAGGAAAGAGGCTAAGTGAACCAAGGTATTGGTTGCTCCTGAACATCTCCTTATTTTAAGCACCTTACATCCAGATCTAACGAATAGAAAAATCCAGTCTATTCGTCCGCTTTTAGAGCCAAGATTAAATCACTTAATTATAACATCTTTTCTATAAATCATTTATTTAGACTTTTTAAAATAAGTTATAAAATCTCCAGATCATCTTTAAAATACTTAATTATTTATTTGAAATCATGTATAAAAGACTTGGGGAAGAATACTTAAGTTTAAAACCATATTTCAAAAGTTCTTAAAAGTGATGCAAAAAGTGATGTGAATAGTACTTTTAAGCTTATTTAATCAAAACAACTTTTCGATTATTTAGAAATCCATTTTTATAACTTAAATATCTTTTATAACATTTTAAAAGATTTATAGAATTTATTCCATAATTTTAACTAAAAATATCATTTTTAAGGAATTTTTCGCTTTGGTTTCCGAAATGCCAAAGCGCAACTATTTTGAAAAATTGTTTTTCTCATATTTCAAAATCTACTAAATTAATTCTCAATCATTTTCTTTTGTTTGAAAACTATAACTATAAGAGTTCGAAAAAATTCCAAAGAATTCCGACTTCGAGTCCATCGTATAAATGGATTACTGAATTCCAATTTGTTTTGAAGGTGATATGGTCAAAGAAGAAGAGGTATTCTTGGCTTTACAAAAATCAAGCCCGAAAATGGGTCATCTTCTAACTGATTTTTGGACGTGTTGCTCAACGATTTGAAAATTTGTCAAAGGGAAAGTTCTTAAAATTTATTTCCTCTACAATTTGATAAAAAGAAACACTCGATATCGATTTGTTTTAAGGGATATATGATCAAAATAAAATGAGGCATTCGCGGACTTAAAATATGGGTCTGAAAATTGACTGCAAAGAAGTGAGAATTTGACATGTTTATTCTTAAAATTGGATGAAGTGGTACGCATGAAAGTTCTAGCCATTGGAATTTTAATTGGTTTAAGAAAAAGAATTTCTCCATTTGGTTTGGTTTTGAAGAAGTTATGATAGAATGAAGATGACGCAAATTGAGTGGGTATTTATAACCAAAGTCTTTCTCCAAAATATCATGATATTTTGGACACCCTACATCACCACCTCCTCACCACCCTTATGTTTCCTTACACGGCTTAAATGAAACCCCCCTCCAAGTGTGTAATCAAGTGTGCGTCCTGGGTTGACTTTGATAAAGCTTAAGTGGTAAGGAAATGAGAAAATATCTTAGATATTTCCACCTTTTACCCTAAAGTAAATTTCTAAATGTAAATGGTAATTTATATATATGTATCTGTATATGTTCATATACATGTGACATGTATATGTTTACGTTAATTTATGTATGTGCATGTAACTAGGTGCATAAGTCATTTGAACAATGTTGTACCATTTATATAAGTCAAATCATTATGAATTTCAATTCTGATTCCCGATCATATTTTCACTTATTAGTTAATATACATATATTTTAAACAAAATTTGATAATAATATTTCTATCATTATATAATAATCTCATTTGATTTATAAAACCATATAAATCAATAATATATAGATGTCTACAAAATGTAACAACACTGGTTTTGGAGATTACCTGTTAATATTATATTATAATGGTAGTTATAATTTAATATTGTAAATTAAAATATAATTTGAAATTTTAATCGTTTATTTGTAATAAACAATGCATTTTGAAAATAAATGAGAAAAATAAAGTTTGAAACTTTATTTTATTTATTTGGGATAATAATGATTGGAAAATCGGTTTTATTTGTGAAAATGCAATAATTATTTTAATTATTGCCAATTACTTCTTTTAATAATTTTTAAAATGAAGTATGTGATTTTTAAAAGTTGTTTATTTAAATAAAAATATGGAAATTGGTTTAAAAATGTGTTTTAACTATAAATTCGGGTTAAAAATGGTTTGTAGTATTTTTCTAAGCGAGAAAATGATTTTTGTTGAATTTTAGAAGTTAAAATGTAGACTTTTACATTTATTTGGTGAAAATTTTGTGTTATTGTGAAATAAAGGATTTTAACAATAAAAATATTTTAAAATATAAATTAATCTCTTTATATGATAGAAAATGTTTTATTTTGTAAGTATACAAGTTTACAAAATTTTCTTTTGTAAAACTTGAGAGAAAATGCATTTTTGTTTTTGTGTATAAGTGATATACACACATATTTTGGTTAAGTGCTATTTAATCAACCTATAGAATATTTATTTTCTTTTTACTAATGGTTCCAAATCCCATTAGAACTTAGGCAAATACTGAGAATTTGAGAAAAGAAAACCACATGTACGTTCTATTCTTCACTTTCTTCCTTCTCAAAACCAGATAATGAGAAATAGAAACCCACTCCTCCATATAGCAAATTTAGGCCAATTCTTCAATTTGTTTTGCAAATTAAAATCTTTTGCAATCTGGAGAGTAAATAAAAAGGTTATCTAATTCCAAACCCTACGATTTCATCAATTCTTAACTTGAGAGATGGGTTTTTCTAATTTACTGTGAAACTTCTTTTGCATGTCTGTTTAAGGAATTCTACAGGTTGTTGAAAGCCATTATCTCCGCAAAGCTTGCTCCTTTCAGCTTTGTATTCGGGTTTTTGCTCAAGTACGGTAAGGTGAGTTGAATAATTCACAATTTCTAGTTAATTCAAAGTGCAAATTGTTTGAATCTGTAAAAAGATTCTGTCCGTAGATGAATTTCTATAGATTTTATTTCTTTGTGAAAATCAGTTCTGGGTTGCATCTTTGAGCTCTGATATCTTTCGATTTCGGCAACAAAAATGTTGCTGGATTTCTTTAAGTAGCTAACTCAGATGTTTTTGTGCATGCCTATAAAATTTCACTGCAAAACATGAATGTTTGGTACCTGAAACTGGTACGCAAAAATCAGTTCGCAGCATGTTTATTCGTAGGAAACAAATCGCGTGAGAAAGCTAGCCTAGGTCGACCTGCATCGACCATGCCTTCACATAGATCGACCATACGGTCGACCTATGGAGAGAAGAGGTCGACCTGGCGGTCTATCTAGGGAGAAATTGTTTCCTGTGCTATTTTGTATTGGCTCCTTTTGTTTTCCGATTTGTTTCCGTCTTGTTTTTCTTGGCTTTGCTTCTCATTTTCAAGTTATTTTTTCGATGTTTTGAGAGCTATGATGCCTATCAAAAAGCCAGCTAAATTTGGAGAAATTGAAATTGAAATTTTTATTGATTTTAAATTGAAATTTGAATTGAATTCGAATATCGATTTGAGTGATTTTCCTTATTTTTATTCGTTTTCGAGCATGGTTTTCTCAGAATCTTTTTGAAATGATTCTTAAAATTATTGGGCTTTCAAAATAATTTGTTACGTAATATTTTAAAGTATTTTCAAGTGCAAAATCTATTTACTCTCTATAATAAGGGAATTTTCAAAGTTCGATTCCAATTATGATTTCGGATATTGGTTTTAAAAGCTTGTTTCTCAAGTAAATTATATATATATACACACGTTTTTGCACCATTCGAGAGAATGAGAAGGAGAATTAAATAGTTTTGTAAAACACGTGGTATGTGACACGTGCATTTATCTTATCAGTTGATAACTGATTTTTCCGTTTGATCGTTTCGACCTTCGGGTCGAGTTTACCGATGAGATGAGGTAAACATTTTATGTAACGACCCAGAATTTTCGATCTCGAAAATTCCAGATAGTTAGAGAAAAGAAGAAAGAGAAAGAAGAAGAAAACAGAAACAAGACATAGTAACCTCTCATTCGCAGCGGATCAAATAAAATATCAAATAAAATAGCAGTTATACAAAGGAAACTATATCAGTTAATTTACATTTAAAAACATCAGAGTTACACATATACATAAACACTGGACAAAAAAAAATCATGTCCAGATACTACAATATCACAGTGGAAACTCTCCATACGTCTCTGCCATCCACCTCGCCTTTTTGCGCTCCAGAACGTTCTTACCTGAAAATCTGTAATACTCGGTCTGACCCGAGCATTACATCAAAGTAACACCCGGGTCAGGCTGGAAACCAGTGTGAGTAAACCCAACTAATCATAAAATACAAAAGCATACAACTTATATAAACCCGGGGTAACTTATATCAATATACAAAGAATCGAAGTGGTTTCGGGTATTTACTAATACCCGACTCCGGTCTCTTCGAATTCAATGTCATCTTAACCTAAATTATTTATAAGAAATACAATTCATCTTTAAATACAGGGTGTCACAGTAATTCATCATTAATGGATAACCACATCATCAAAGCTTAAATCAAACATATCGAATGACATATTAAGGATAACAATTAATCCAAGTCTTCCAATATCATTCTAACATCCATACACAAGGTTGAATTAGCCATACCATTCTAATTAATTTAAATATATTAAATTAATTACTTTAATCACCCTTAATCCAGCTTACTTATATAAAGTAATTTACCAACAAATTAATTAATAAATCACTCTCAAATCATTATGTAAATTAATCATCCTAAAACTACTTACATTGATTAATTATTCCATAATTAATCACATCCATTAATTATCGAACCCTTGGTTAGTTATCTTAATCAATTAAATCATTAATTAATTGACCTAAGTAATTATCCTTTAATTACTTCTCCTAAGTGATATTTCTTATATTAATTACATTTAAAACTTTATCCATCAATTACTTTACTAAGTAATTACACTTATCAATCTCATTTTGTAATTATATTTAATCAACCATTAAGATTTTCTTTAATAATTCAACCAATTAATTCACATAAGGAAATCACATTCATTTGATTAATTACCATCGAGTAATTCCCAATTTCCCTTCAAACAAATTAATAAATCTTTAATTATCAGTTAATCAATCCTTAATTACAAATTGATTAATCTCCAATTACTTAGTAAATTAATCGCTAAATACAACCTAATTACTTAATTATTTTATCACTAATCATTTATTAATTAACACTTAATTTTTACCTATAAGAATTAAATTTAAATTATCACAAGGTTTAGCTTAACAACATAATTTAAACAATCATATCATTTCCTTAATTGAAGGTTAAGTAGCATTTAAAATAGGAAGAAATTGTTTAAGAAAAGTTTTAAAACAATTCATTTTAAAATTTCAAAACATTTTTTTCCTTTTTTTATATGAAACCTTTTTAAAATCATACTTTAAAAAAAATCTTGATTAATTTCTGCTCACACCTGCTTCGGGTTAGTCCCGATTCTAACACGCATCTAACTTCGTGTTTCCTTCTTCTTCCTAAATTTTTTTGAACAAGAACTGATGCTACACTTCTCTCAACTCGAATTCAACTTCGAGACTATCAACTACTTGCTCGAAAACCATTCCGAGCTGTTCACAAACGCAACACCCCAAACCATGAACGATGCCGTGCACATGCACAACCATTCGCCAGCACTTCGATGAATTCTACCACTTCCAGCAAGTCGCAAATCGACTCGGCAATCAATTCAAATGATTGCTTCTCCATTACCAAGTCCAAAACGGAATCAAGCACCTCTGGTCAACTCTGAAACAAAACCCTTGCCTGAAACATACTTGCGCCGCCAATACCGATCACTAGTCCCCTCTAAACTCCGGCCATACCCTCAGTGGCCCCCATGCTATCATTACCCATGTTCTGGTGAAGCTCGATCAACAAGAGCCACCGCGAGCACGAATTTTCCCACCTTGTCCCAAATTGGGTTTAAAACCCTAGTTCATCCTTCCCTGCCCACCACGGCGAACCGGCACTTCTTCCAATAAATTTCCCACGACCCTTGAGTCTCGAGCCACCTCCAGACCAAAACCCAAAGAAGGATTCGCCGCCGGTCAACGACACTCGCCAAAAATTTCCAAATATGAAAATATAGCATATCTCGATTTTTAGCAAGCTAAAAATTACGATTCCAGTGCCTAAATTCATTATTTGCCAAGACAATTCATATCATACAATCTAAACTTGAAATTTAATTATTTGGATTTCTGATTTAATAGGTTTTACTGTAAAAACTTAATTTGTTTGAAATATTAACAAAATAATTCCACCAGAATTTATTTTGTAAATGAAACTACCTTATTATAACCATTTTCTATTTTATGATCATAGCTTAAATTTCACTTAGGTATGAAGATTTAGATTTTTTTTTTAAATATGTGAATACAACAGACAAAATAAACTACAGGTATATGTTTACAGACATAATACCATATATATAAAGAAGTTTAAATCTGTACTCAAACTTACAAACATCCATACACCAAATATTCATCAATGCTTCACATACCTACAACAATTTATAAAAATTCTTGGTTTCATCAGTTTCTGTTTACTTGCAGATAAAAACAGAGAGGCTTTTTTTTTAGAGATCTTGTAACTATACTTTTAAACATATATATATCTAAATTTGAATTACCTCATTACATCTAAATTATTTAATCATAATATGCTAAAATAAGTCAAGGAAAAATTCAAATTTTCTTTGAATCAATTCAGTCTGTCATAATAAACTGAGTTACACAAATGTGCACTCAAACATGCAAATCAGAGCTTCCACTACGGACTAACAATCATTATCCCACCCATGCACATCAGTTAAAGTTATTTTCATTATCAATTGAGACATGCACCAATTTTATAGATGATTTTAACTTGAAAGAATTATGGTCTACTCACCTCTTTCAATTTCTGAACAGAGAAACCCCTTTTAATAAAACTTGAAACTTCAATTGCTTCTGGGTTTTTGATTGCCTACTGCCTTCCAGATTTTTGAACTCTAATCAGTTGACTATTTGAATGAATTTGTTCCCATGTTGCTAGCCGATTTTGATTTGATTGATAACGGTCTACAGTTTTCTTTACTTTGGTGTTGAATTTGCTGCTTGATTCATGCTTTTAATTTATTTCCATTCATTTTTTTAATCTTCTTTTTGCTTTGAATTTAGTTTCAATTGAAAGAGGAGAAAGACTTAGAGCTAATGAAAGAAAATACTAAATCTCTTTTTCATATTTTTAAATTTTTAAATTTTAATTATCAAAAGAAAAACAAATATAGCCACTTGTCCTTAGGTCAATTATTTAGCTTACACATATCCATTTCATTTTACAAATGTCTTTAAATTACTTAATATGCATACAAGTGTTAACTAGTCTTTTATAAATTCATTTAGATTATATATATTTATGTAATATTTTCATGTAAAAAAAATGTATATACTTAGGATTTTAAATTTTAAATAAATATACAATGTGAATTTAGGTAGATATTTGTAAATTACTTATACTATGATCCAAATAAATATAACGTATGTTTATATGCTTGAGAAGTTCTATTTTAACTCAGTATATTTTTAAATGATCATGAAATTATCTTTGTTGTTAAAAATTTAGGTTTCAAATGTCCTTTTATTTCCTAAATTACTAATTTTACATCTACATATGTTTAAATGTTTTATACTTGAAATACCTATATAATTCGAAACTATTTTTATTAATATATATCGAATTAAGACTTATTTTATTTGTTTAAATTACAAATTTGTATTTTAAAACCTTTTAATCCTGTTAATTATCCAATTAACAGATGTCCAAAAATTTGGATTATCACATTCCTTCCGCTTTTGAATCTTTTCGTCCTCGAAAATAATCGAAGTCAGAATTTATTAAAATGCTTATTTTTAGAAAAATTATCCTTTGAAATACTTTTAAAATCTACATAATATTACAAAATGGTTTTATAAAAATACTTTTGATAACTCGATGTTTTAACCAGTCTATCCTCGTTCTCACAGAAATTCGGTCATACGTTGATCAGGCGTAAGACTGAAAATCTATAAGTACTTAGCAGACCCATTTTCAACACCCAGTGGAAATATTTGGAAAATATTTTTTTACTGAGAATATAGAAAACATTTTGAAAATAGAGGAAATATCTTTGGTGAGAATGCTCTGGAAATCATCACCCTCATCCATGGCCACAGTTACATTCCAGGGTTACGTTGCCGTCACAACAAAAATTCATGTAACTGCAGGCTCTCCGCTGCCTCTCGATTACGCCATGGAACCCACACAACAGATCATAGTTACATCCAAGGTTACGTTGCCATCGCAGCAAAAGTCCATGTAACTGCAGGCTCTCAACGGCCTCTGATTTTCGCTGTCGAAATGAAACTCCTCCACTCCTACATAGGTCGCAGTCTGCCGATATAAAATCAAACGTAGACTGTTGGCTCTCAGCAGCACACACGACTTTCGCTATGTTATACCATAGGTCGCAGTTACATCCTGGGTTACGTTGCCATCGCAGCAAAAGTCCATGTAATTGTTGGCTCTCAACGGCACACACGACTTTCGCTATGGTATACTCTACTCAAGATCCCCAGGAACTAGTTTTGTCCGGACTCCTCACAGGATCAACTTTAGAACCCCCCTTGGGGCTCAAGGCAGCACCACCCGGTGGTACTCCTGAGAAGTTCATTCCAAGGGAGCACCTTTTTCCCCAGAGTCGTCATCAAAACATTTTATACTATATATATAGTATCTTTAAATCATACACCTAGTATGATCTCATACAAAGCTCCTTTACACAAAATCGATTATTCCAAAATCGATAATTCTCAAATTAGGCTTTCCAAATTCAATATTGATTTTACCCAAAAATCAAAAGCCTTTCCAAGTCCATAGGTTCCCAGAACCTCTTTCCAAAATCCTCATATGATCCTTTATATATATATTTGGATATATAAGATCTTTCAAAACTTTGGATCATTTCAAACTTGCATAAAACTCCTTTTATACTTCAAAACACCTTCAAAAATCCCTTTCTTCTGGCAATAGATTCAACAAGGGGAGTTTTATCTTATAAACAAAGATATTTACTTTGTTTACTCAAAATCAAATATTCAAATTTGATTACTCTTTACAAAACCACTTACTATATCACTTACTTCCATAAACAAAATTTCAATCATAGAAATATCTAATTTCCACTTTACTTCATCATATATTTCACAAAATATATTTTTCATTTCAAAAACATTTCACATTTCTTATCCACAAATTCCCAGTATCAATTTTATTCAGATCCGTACGATGTACACATATCATCCGTACGCTATACCAATCTGATCGCTCACTCGATCACACAATTTCATTTCCAAACTAGTATTGTCCACCCGACTTCCTAGTGCGGACACAGATCTGGTTTCTTGATCAGAAACCGTCATTCTCCTTGCATAGCCATAACTATGACAGAGAATATCCAGAACCAATCAACAATCCATATCCAGGTTCGCCTTCAAAAATCGAGTGGAAAATTACAACTCGGATCGAAATAACTATCTCGAAATTCTGTGCTCGAATCTGGATCAAATCACTATGCGAATAGAATAACATACGTACACCCTACGTATTTATCTTTATTGGTTATTAGCCAAATCAATTCCATTTCTATTCACATTCATTTTGATTTTCGTTTACTTACTCACAATTGCTTCAATTCATTTGGATTATCGCCTCTATTCTTATCTTGATTGGGTATTTAACCAATAATAGTTTAAACTCCAACCAGTTTATTTAGAAAATAGCTTGAAAAATTTACAAATAGATAAGCAGTTGGAAAATAATTACTAGTTTGTGAAATAGGTGTAAGATAGTTAGAAAATAGTTAAGAGATTTATAGAAATTTTAGATAATTGCAAAATAATAGTAAGATAACAATTAGTTTTGTAAAATAGTTGAAATATAGTAATTAGTTTATAACACAGTTGGAAAATTGTTAAACAGTTTCAAAAATAATTGTAAAATAAATATAAGATAGTTTGGCTTTTAAAAGAAAGGTTGTATATATAATAAATAGCTTGGAAAAATAGGTTTATATTAAAACAATTTTATATTAAAAATAGTCCAGAGTCAAAACTGCTTACTTCCCAATCTTCATTCTCATCAATACCTAACCACATCATCACAATTTAAATTCCACTTCCATTTAAATTGACCTAATTCCAATTTAAATAGCTTCAATTTCCATTGGACTTGATTTATTTCCAATTCAAGTTGAATTATTTCTCTATCCCTTTCAAATTTAAATCAAATTCCATTTGATTTTAAACATATTCAACTTTAATTACAATCCCAAATTATTCCAATCACTTGGACAAATATCCATTCAGTTGAACCCACTTCAATTTCAATCCATTTCAACTTCAGTTTGAATTAATCTCAATTTCAAATTCCATTTCCAAATCAAGTTGAATTATTCTTGATTTCCTCCCAAATTCAATTCACATTTCATTTGAATTTAAAACTATTAAACTTTAATTACAATTCCAAATTATTCAAATCAAATCAATTTAAATTTTCCATTTGAATTTTATACTCATACATCTTCAATCACCATTTCAATTAATTCAAATCAACTTCAATTTGAACTAATTTCAAATTTCAAATTTAAATTATCTTGAATTATATAAATTCAAGTTAATACTTCAAATGTTGATTTAATTCCTTTAAATCAATTTACCTTTAAAGTTTTAAACAATTCCAATTCACAACTTAGAGATTTTTAACAACAATAGGATGATATCATCTAATTTATTTTAAAACATCCATCAATTTCCAATTTCCAGATCTCAAATCCATTTTTAGATCACACAAACTTCCAATTCAAATTAACCATTTAACTTTCCAAGTTAAATTCCAATTCCACCTTAAAATTTCCAATTCAAGTTGTTCATTCAAACCTTTTTAATTTCTCCCAAGTTAAATTCGATTTACTTAATCCAGTCAACCTTACCCGATTTGAACTTCCATTTCAAATTTTAAACTTAACATAAATAATCTTCCCACTTATTAAGTTCAAAAACTTATCAGTTTGGATATCACCTCCCATTCCAAATTTAAAACTCAATATTTAGAGTTTATTTCCAACCACCTTTGATATTATGTATATCCACATGTATACATATTAATTTCTTTTACATACCAAGTTATACTTTAAAATTTAAACCACCCTTGGTTTTAATTCAAAACAAATTTCTTTTTAAATTTTCAAACAACTCTTGTTTGAAATAGGACCATTTCATTCATATGCATTAAATAATATTATTTATTGTTTTCTTTAAATTAATCACGTCATTAATTAATTTTAATTAATCACATTTGTTAATTAACTTATTTCTTAATTAATTTCATTAAGTAATTGTCCCTTAAATTAGTTACCTCTAGTTACTTCATTAAGTAACTCCATCTTTAGTTATCATTTCCAATTGTTATCCATTAATTAATCTCATTAAATAAAGTTTAACTAATTACATAAATTGATTATCCTGAACCCTTTCCCAATTTCAAGATTTAATTCCAGTTTGAATCCATTTCAAACTTGTCTTAATTTAATTTCAATTTGGTTGAAATTCTATTACCACTTAATTCTTACTATTACTTTTAATTTAATTAATACTACAACCAATTTCCTTAATATAACAGATAATCTATTTCTTATATAAGATTCATTTACTTTTTAAATCATTTAAAAACCTTTATATAAGAGAATAACAAGTACGCTCTCTCATATTATATACTCTACGCATCCTAGGGTACCACTTACCTTATCCTTAATGAGTAATCCCACCAGAGCCAAGGTTCTCGCTTAACCTTCAGCTCTGATACCAAATGTAACGACCCGGAATTTTCGATCTCGAAAATTCCAGATAGTTAGAGAAAAGAAGAAAGAGAAAGAAGAAGAAAACAGAAACAAGACATAGAAACCTCTCATTCGTAGCGGATCAAATATAATATCAAATAAAATAGCAGTTATACAAAGGAAACTATATCGGTTAATTTACATTTAAATACATCAGAGTTACACATATACATAAACACTGGACCAAAAAAAAATCATGTCCAGATACTACAATATCACAGTGGATACTCTCCATACGTCCCTGCCATCTAGCTCGCCTTTTTGAGCTCCAGAACGTCCTTACCTGAAAATCTGTAATACTCGGTCTGACCCGAGCATTACATCAAAGTAACACCCGGGTCAGGCTGGAAACCAGCGTGAGTAAACCCAACTAATCTTAAAATACAAAAGCATACAACTTATATAAACCCGGGGTAACTTATATCAATATACAAAGAATCGAAGTGGTTTCGGGTATTTACTAATACCCGACTCCGGTCTCTTCAAATTCATTGTCATCTTAACCTAAATTATTTATAAGAAATACAATTCATCTTTAAATACAGGGTGTCACAGTAATTCATCATTAATGGATAACCACATCATCAAAGCTTAAATCAAACATATCGAATGACATATTAAGGATAACAATTAATCCAAGTCTTCCAATATCATTCTAACATCCATACACAAGGTTGAATTAGCCATACCATTCTAATTAATTTAAATATATTAAATTAATTACTTTAATCACCCTTAATCCAGCTTACTTACATAAATTAATTTACCAACAAATTAATTAATGAATCACTCTCAAATCATTATGTAAATTAATCATCCTAAAACTACTTACATTGATTAATTATTCCATAATTAATCACATCCATTAATTATCAAACCCTTGGTTAGTTAACTTAATCAATTAAATCATTAATTAATTGACCTAAGTAATTATCCTTTAATTACTTCTCCTAAGTGATATTTCTTATATTAATTACATTTAAAACTTTATCCATCAATTACTTTACTAAGTAATTACACTTATCAATCTCATTTTGTAATTATATTTAATCAACCATTAAGATTTTCTTTAATAATTCAACCAATTAATTCACATAAGGAAATCACATTCATTTGATTAATTACCATCGAGTAATTCCCAATTTCCCTTCAAACAAATTAATAAATCTTTAATTATCAGTTAATCAATCCTTAATTACAACTTGATTAATCTTCAATTACTTAGTAAATTAATCACTAAATACAACCTAATTACTTAATTATTTTATCACTAATCATTTATTAATTAACACTTAATTTTTACCTATAAGAATTAAATTTAAATTATCACAAGGTTTAGCTTAACAACATAATTAAAACAATCATATCATTTCCTTAATTGAAGGTTAAGTAGCATTTAAAATAGGAAGAAATTGTTTAAGAAAAGTTTTAAAACAATTCATTTTAAAATTTCAAAACATTTTTATCCTTTTTTTTATGAAACCTTTTTAAAATCATACTTTAAAAAAAATCTTGATTAATTTCTGCTCACACCTGCTTCGGGTTAGACCCGATTCTAACAAGCATCTAACTTCGTGTTTCCTTCTTCTTCCTAAAATTTTTGAATAAGAACTGATGCTACACTTCTCTCAACTCGAATTCAACTTCGAGACTATCAACTACTTGCTCGAAAACCATTCTGAGCTGTTAACAAACGCAACACCCCAAACCATGAACGACGTCGTGCACATGCACAACCGTTCGCCAGCACTTCGATGAATTCTACCACTTCCAGCAAGTCGCAAATCGACTCGGCAATCAATTCAAATGATTGCTTCTCCATTACCAAGTCCAAAACGGAATCGAGAACCTCTGGTCAACTCTGAAACAAAACCCTTGCCTGAAACGTACTTGCGCCGCCAATACCGATCACTAGTCCCCTCTAAACTCCGGGCATACCTTCAGTGGCCCCCACGCTATCATTATCCATGTTTTGGTGAAGCTCGATCAACCACAGCCACCGTGAGCACGAATTTTCCCACCTTGTCCCAAATTGGGTTTAAAACCCTAGTTCATCCTTCCCTGCCCACCACGGCGAATGGCACTTCTTCCAGTAAATTTCCCACGACCCTTGAGTCTCGAGCCACCTCCAGACCAAAACCCAAAGAAGGATTCGCCGCGGGCCAACGACACTCGCCAATAATTCCCAAATATGAAAATACAGCATATCTCGATTTTTAGCAAGCTAAAAATTACGATTCCAGTGCCTAAATTCGTTATTTGCCAAGACAATTCATATCATACAATCTAAACTTGAAATTTAAATATTTGGATTTCTGATTTAATAGGTTTTACTGTAAAAACTTAATTTGTTTGAAATATTAACAAAATAATTCCACCAGAATTTATTTTGTAAATGAAACTACCTTATTATAACCATTTTCTATTTTATGATCATAGCTTAAATTTCACTTAGGTATGAAGATTTAGATTTTTTTTTTAAATATGTGAATACAACAGACAAAATAAACTACAGGTATATGTTTACAGACATAATACAATATATATGAAGAAGTTTAAATCTGTACTCAAACTTACAAACATCCATACACCAAATATTCATCAATGCTTCACATACCTACAACAATTTATAAAAATTCTTGGTTTCATCAGTTTCTGTTTACTTACAGATAAAAACAGAGAGGCTTTTTTTTAGAGATCTTGTAACTATACTTTTAAACATATATATATCTAAATTTGAATTACCTCATTACATCTAAATTCTTTAATCATAATATGCTAAAATAAATCAAGGAAAAATTCAAATTTTCTTTGAATCAATTCAGTCTGTCATAATAAACTGAGTTACACAAATGTGCACTCAAACATGCAAATCAGAGCTTCCACTACAGACTAACAATCATTATCCCACCCATGCACATCAGTTAAAGTTATTTTCATTATCAATTGAGACATGCACCAATTTTATAGATGATTTTAACTTGAAAGAATTATGGTCTACTCATCTCTTTCAATTTCTGAAAAGAGAAACCCCTTTTAATAAAACTTGAAACTTCAATTGCTTCTGGGTTTTTGATTGCCTACTGCCTTCCAGATTTTTGAACTTGAATCAATTGACTATTTGAATGAATTTGTTCCCATGTTGCTAGCCGATTTTGATTTGATTGATAACGATCTATAGTTTTCTTTACTTTGGTGTTGAATTTGCTGCTTGATTCATGCTTTTAATTTTTTCCATTCATTTTTTTATCTTCTTTTTGCTTTGAATTTAGTTTCAATTGAAAGAGGAGAAAGATTTAGAGCTGATGAAAGAAAATACTAAATCTCTTTTTCATATTTTTAAATTTTTAAATTTTAATTATCAAAAGAAAAACAAATATAGCCACTTGTCCTTAGGTCAATTATTTAGCTTACACATATCCATTTCATTTTACAAATGTCTTTAAATTACTTAATATGCTTACAAGTGTTAACTAGTATTTTATAAATTCATTTAGATTATATATATTTATGTAATATTTTCATGTAAAAAAAATGTATATACTTAGGCTTTTAAATTTTAAATAAATATACAATGTGAATTTAGGTAGATATTTGTAAATTACTTATGCTATGATCCAAATAAATATAACATATGTTTATATGCTTGAGAAGTTCTATTTTAACTCAGTATATTTTTAAATGATCATGAAATTATCTTTGTTGTTAAAAATTTAGGTTTCAAATGTCCTTTTATTTCCTAAATTCCTAATTTTACATCTACATATGTTTAAATGTTTTATACTTGAAATACCTATATAATTCCAAACTATTTTTATTAACATATATCGAATTAAGACTTATTTTATTTGTTTAAATTACAAATTTGTATTTTAAAACCTTTTAATCCTGTTAATTATCCAATTAATAGATGTCCAAAAATTTGGATTATCATATTTTACTGCTTTGAGTGTGAAATTTGCTAGCGGTTAGTAAACCGTGACGTCCCGAAATTTTTAGATATTTGAAATTGGAATATTTAATTAATTTTAAATATTTGAAAGTTAGTTTAACATGAATTTCAAACATCACTATTTGTTTGGCAATTAAATTATTGAATTTAATTATTGGAAGTTGGGTAAAATATTGAGTCTTCAGTTTTATGCTTGTTAAAAATATTTCAAAGGCTTATAAAATTTATATTAATAGTACTGAAGATAATAAAAGCTTTAATATTGAAAATTTAAGTGTTTTGTTAGGTTTGGAAAATATATAGTTTAAAATTGATATTTAAAAATAGCCTTCCGAGGCACAGTCTCGGAATTTAACGAAACCAGTTCCATTGGATTTATAATAGTGTATTATTATCGGATTTCAAATTTTGTAGCATTTGGAGTTGTCGTGTGATCATATGGTATATAAACGCGCAGAAATTTACATTAAATTCAGTATAATAACTGGATCCAAAAAGTTATCTTCTCCATATGATCGAATTAGGACTCGGAACATTTTTCATTGCGTTCGGAATAGGGGTATAACCTTATGAACGCCTAGCGGCAAGCCTCGATAAGAGG
Organism: Allium cepa; assembly: GCA_030765085.1. Lineage (NCBI taxonomy): Eukaryota > Viridiplantae > Streptophyta > Magnoliopsida > Asparagales > Amaryllidaceae > Allium > Allium cepa. The sequence continues at coordinate 69,934,460 of CM060938.1, read as the reverse complement.
TAGAGATTTTTAGCTCGATTTCGAGACATTTGAATTCAAATTTAATTAAAATTTATATTATGACCAGTCAAAAACAAATCATATCAACACGTATCTCCTGGTATAACACGCATCTCCTCCTTTAACTCTATTTATTCGGAATCTTCCTCTTCTTTCTTTATTTTCTAAACCAAATCTGCCTCCTTTTTTTTCAAACTCAGAAAATGGAACCCAAATTTCACGAAATCAATGTTCGAAAAAATAGGGGAGGGCATATCGAATTATCGATTTTGATTCTGCCCTCCAGTTCTTGCTTGTTAGCTCGATTCTTTCGAAAAAGAAAAATGGCAAAGGATGCTAGCACGATTTCAAATCACAAGTTCGAAAGGAAGAGAGCATCGAATCATCTCGAACCGAAGGCAGGTCATTTGAGACGACGTCGCGCTTGGGATGGGTTGCAATCTAACTTCGACAACGTGATCTCGTTGGAGTTTCGCATTGCCCGCGAGCTCGGCAAGGCAGTGAGGGAATGTTCGACTTCGTTGGGGAGATGTGTGCAGTTGTTCGAGGTCGTGACCTAGGATGTGATGTCGAAAGGGTTGAAGTTCTGGAATCAGTCAAGATCGTTTAGGCATTGCAGTGAGGTAGTTCCTATTTTGGTTTTGATTCTGTATATATACATGTGTATATAAATGTTAGAGATTATCATGGCAGTAAGGTATATTAAATGTAGTTTTCAATATATATATATATATATATATATATTTAGAAAGCAGAAAAATTAATTACAGTTAGGTATAAAAAATGTCTATTTGAATATATATAAAAAGTTTTAAACAAAAAATACATACATGCATAAGATTTTGGAATATAATAGGTTTATACAAAAATTATATTTTTAAGCCTATATAAATTACTTCTATATGCAGTTTGCAAATGAAAAAAATATGTATACATATACGCATTTTGAATCTACCAGTTATTTTAAAATAATGTATATTAGTGATTAATTTGTTTAATAAACTGATTTAATTATTTTAGTTACTAAAGATTTTAAGAGAAAATTAGTTTAAATCAAATTATAAGTTAAAAATTAAACAAGTAAATGGTGATTAATTGTTTGATTAATTGAAATAGTAATAAATGGTGAATTGTTTTTACAAGGTCCAAATTATGGAGAAACAAGCCAGTTTGGAATGCATTGCAAACAATAAAATCAAAGGTGAGTTAATCTCACTCACTTCTGGATTACCTACTAATTTAAATAGTTGAAATTTAAATTATTGATTGATTGCTTGAATTGATAATTTATTATCAGTCTAGATGTGATATTATATATATATATATATATATATTGGAGTGATTGATTTCCCGCATTATATTGCGGATGAGAACCTATGCGCCCTGCATAATAGCGGATGACCCCTTATACCGCGATATCCCCCTCAAAGTGGGATTGGTATTTTATATTATGCTAACTTCTGTGGATGCAGGAAAACAAGTTGGAGGGATCCAACTAGATTCCTCAAAATATTGAATTTATTTTATATTCAGTAATGTGATTTATTTGATAATCTGTGATGATTATATTGATTATATTGGGAATTGAATTTATTGAATGCTATGGCTTGGTTGAATATATATTGGTATTTTGAGAAAATGAAAAATTCTGAGTATGGAAATGAAGATAGAGATTTTAAATAAACGAAAATAAAAGAGTTTTGGAGAATTAAGTGATATTGTCTAAAAATTTAAAGGATTTTATTTTCAAAATTTAAGATTTAAAATGTTTGGAAAGAAATAAAAGGGTAGAATTTTGGGTGAAGTATGAAATGGATATTTCAGCTCAATATAAGATTTCAAATCATAAATATAGAAGTAAATATGAAATTAGTGGGTTTTAAAATAAAATTAAGTAAAGGAGTTTATTTTAAAATGGAGTAAATTTTGGAAATCGATTTGAAAATTGATTAAATGTTTGAAACTGTGACTTAAAAGGAGGGTGAGACTATGGAATTTATAAACAGGGTTTATAAAGTGAAATAAGATATCAGTGGATATTTGGAAGTATAAATTCATGGTGGGAATTTATAAAGGAATGGGTAATGTGTTTTAAAGATAAATAGTGGTTTTATTTTTGAAGGCGTGGAAAGAAATTTACGGGTTTGAGACGTAAATTAAATTGGGATAAATCGAAAAGGATTTATTAACTGATTAAATGGACTATTTTCGAATGGAAAGTGTATTTTCTTGAAAAACCAAATATGTTTTAAAAGCAGATTTTTAAGTATAAGTTAAGAGTTTTAAAGTTATTTTAAAAAAAGAATGTTTTGAGAAATTATTATTTAAAATTATAAAGGTTAATGTTTATTAAGTTAGTTATAGTAGTAACTATTTTAAAGGTTAAATTGGTGTTATGATTTAAAAGATAATTATTAATATTTATTTTTTGTAAAATAGCTTTATTTTAAACAAGTAGTTTACCTAAAGTTTTTATTTGGGAAATTAGTATATAATTTCATAACTTTTATTTTGAATAAATTCTTTTAAATAGTTTTATCTTAAAATGTTTTAACTATATATTTTTAGATAAAGTGATTTAAATTATTTAAAAACCTAAAGTATTAAGACTTGGTGATTTTCAGTGGAAATAAAACAATTGGGTGGAAATTTATTCTATGAGAAAAAAGGCGATTTGGAAACTATTTTCAAAGGGTTGAAGTGTAGAAAAATATCTTGGAAATATATTTTGAAATTAACAATTTGGGAATTTATTAAGGCCTGGTGTTGTTTACGGATGTTATATGATAGTTAAATAACCGATTATCAATATTGACCAATGCGCTGATTGTTTCTAAGAGACCGGGATCGGGATTAATTTTTCGAAAACCACTTCGATCTGATTTAAATGTTTTCGTGAAGAAGACAAGAGATTGAAGTCGAAGATGGAGCAGTGAAGTGCAAGGGCTATCGGTCCCGTTCGGACTGGGAACGGACTTGTACGGATGAATGCTATCAGAACATCGTCAGGAGGACGGTGAGTATTCTAAGTGAATGAGTGCTAAAAAGGTAATGCATAGCCTCGAGCCTCATCAACCGGGAATGGCTAAAACAGGGGAGGTGCAGCAAGGCAAAGTGGCTAGCAACCAATTAGGGTAAGATCATCCCTGTCTAGATGTCCCTTTTATTCAGCTGTGTGGGTGGTTGCTGATCCCAGCCGTAGGGTGATCTTATTCGGACTATCCAGTAAGGGATAACTCCGATCTTGTGTTGCAGGGGATCAGGGGGGATCCTCGGTATGCTGATCTGGACCAAGTACTACGACAAGCGGTATCCTAGTAGCCCTACTATTGAATGGAATCCAATCTCCAATAAGCGCCTGTACGGTTTTGATTGTGTCCAACTATTGTTGAAACGTGAGATGTAAGCATTTAGATAGATTCTATTTTACTTTCTATAGACACTGTTATAATATCATACGAATTTGATAAAAATGTTTTGGTTATCGTAAGGTAAAAACCCGGCATGTTTATTTATGGCGTGGTCTTACGAGATACCTTTGATTTCAAAGGATTTTGAAAATTTTAATAATCCAATTGAGTGTGTTTTCTCACGCTGGTTTTCCAGACCGACTCGGGTGTTATTTTACTATAATGCTTGGGTCAGACCGAGTATTATAGAGTACAGATTCTGGATGGATTGCTATGGAGCTCGGGGGATGTGCTAGATGGTGAGACGTGTCACACGTATCTGACTTATTTCTGCTATATATGGAATGTTATATATTCAGCTTTGTGTGGACAAGTTATCATAACCGTCCAGTGTCGTTGTAACGACCCGAAAATTTCGAACCCGAAAATTTCAGATAGTTATGACAAAGAAGATAGAGATAGAAGAAGAAGAACAGAACACCAAACATCTCACATACGCAGCGGATAAAATATAATAATAAATAATAACAGTTCACAAAGAATATCATATCTGTCGATTACATTTAATATACATCAGAGTTTCACATATATACAGACACTGAATATATACAATAATCATGCCTCGGAGATACAATAATATACTGCAGCGAAAATACTCTATACGTACGTGCCATCCAGCTCGCCTCCAGAGCTCCAGAACGTATCTACCTGAAAATCTGTAATACTCGGTCTGACCCGAGCATTACACCAAAGTAACACCCGGGTCAGGCTGGAAACCAGCGTGAGTAATCTCAACTAACATAGAATACTAAAGCAAACAACTTATATAAAACCCGGGGTGACAACAAATTCCCAATTTGCTATAAACAACACTTATTCCACACATCAATTTTCTAAGTACCAAACTTAGATAAATTAAATCCAATTTGCTTGAATCATTTCATTCCAGCTTTTTGGTTTCACAAATCAATTTACAAAGTCACACTTTGCCATAGTCATAACTTATTTTCAAAATAAGTATTCTATGTGCCAATATTTAGATTAAATAATCCGATTCATTTTAATCCATTCATTCCAACCTATCAATTTCTCATATCAATTTATAAGAAATTCGAAGTGGTTTCGGGTATCTTCCCAATACCCGATCCCGGCCTCTTCGAGTCTCATGTCACCCTAACCCAAGTTATCCAGATGAAATACGCGACATTTCATATCAGAGATATCCATTCAATCAAAGCAACTAATACCAATCAATCATCCATAAGCAGAGCTTAATTACATACGAATCAATTCAATTGGTTCTAATTAAATTTCAATCCTCAATCGCTTAGATTCTCTCATTAATTAATTCCAAATCAATTACTTAATTAATCAACTCTTCCATATTCATTCATCTAAATTAACAACCCTGGATTAATTATCTTCCAATTCCATTCAAGTAATTTTCTTTAATTAATCTCACGATATTAATTTTTCTTACCAAATAAATGAGTAATCTTTATTTACTTCATTAATTATATAAATTACTGATTTTCAATTATATTACAATTTATCTTAATCTAAAATTAATTACACTAATTACGAACTATCCATTTAATCATCTTAATTAATCTCTTATTTAATTTCACAGTAATTATATTTTATTAACTTCATTAAACAATTATTTATCAAACTATCAAATGATTATTCTAAATTACTTACTCTTAATTAATTAACTTACAACTTAACTTATTAATTAATTCAAACCCTTAATTACTAAAGTAATTAACCCAAATCATTACTTAATTAAATTAATTAATTATTCATTTTAACCGTTTTTTTTTTCAAAAATCCAATTCTTATATATTTCAATAACTCAGGATACCAAAATATTCAAGCACACCACATCATTCAAATTCCAACTTCCAATAATATCCATCACCCAATATATATATATATATATTATGCTACCATATATAATATAGCACCTCAAACAGACCAATCATTCAACCAATTATTTAAATTTAACCATTTAAATTTAAATAGAAATCCAAAAGCGTGAGATGTACTCACCTTTGCTTTTTATTTTCTATCCACCTCAAAATTTCCTGGACTTCCCCATGATTTTAGACCTTGTACAATATTATATTATATAAAATTTCATTAATATTCGAACAATAGAATAATCAATTACTGTTCAATAATTTAATTAACTGATAGTTTTAAACCAATTCCTCCTTTAAAAAAATAAATTTTAATAACTTTTTAAACAAAAACATTCCAATATATTTTCCAAAGTCGGGTATATATATATAAACCTGATTTTTAAAATTTTCCTCTCAGCAATTTCTCTAGCTATGAATCTAATTTTTTTTTTAAATAATGTAAATACGATTCCATTATTTCTTTAAACTCGGAGACAAAAGAATTCAATTGCTAACACATCCACTGAAATTAATAAAAAAATCAATTACCCCAAATCCACGTCTCCTTCAAGACAGTGTCGCCAGAAGCCTCCTCGTTCGCACGGCCTAGAAGCAAGGTGACCCAATCCTACCCAAATTCATCGCCTTCAGTACCCTAGCGCACCGCGACCACCCAGTACGCTCGCGTTCGCCGTCCAATGCCGTGAGCCCAAACCGCACTTGTGTTGCCGTGACTCGAGCTCCAGCTAGCAACGCCTTCCCTCGTTCAACGGCCAATACCCCAACTCGATTTATCTCCCCTCCCTTAGAACGTTGCCGAGTTTGCTAGCAAAAACGCCCGCCTCCCCTTATTTTATCGAGAACTGGAAATCGCGATCTCCTTGAAGAGAAAGGGAGAGGGGCTGGGTTTGATTACAGTGGTTTGAATGATGTTTGGGAAGAGGGGATATTCGATTGTAACAATCTGGAAAGGAGAAGAGGTAACAAACTGGAAATCGCGGCCTCTTATTTTTTTTTTAATCGATTGTCTCTTGGAAGATTTGAGAGGAGAGGGAGATAAAATATCGGCTGAGAAGCTTCACGAGTACGCGTTGGGAAAAATATCTCTGACTGTTGTACTTTTAATTTTATTATATTATAAAACTTACAAAACGTCTCGTTATTTATTACTTAAAATTTGAACTCCTCTTAAAGAATGTCGCTAGGCGACTATAAGGTTTTACCCGCGTTCCGAACACGATGGAATGTGTTTCGGAGGCTAATTTGATCGTATGTGCGGGTTACAAAAGAAAATGATCAAATTTCAATTAAAACAATTAAAATAATTTCTAAGCGTTCCGAGCTGCCAAGGTCAAATGACAACTCCAATTGCTACGAAAATTGAAATCCGATAATAACTAACTATTACGGATCCAATGGAACTTGTTTCGTCGAATTCCGAGACTGTGTCTCGGGAGGCTATTTTTAAATTCAAGTTAAACAATATAAATTTCAAAACTGAACAAATCACCTTTAAATTAAATTTCAACCATTCTTTTATCTTCAGTATCATCATTATAAATTTTATAAGCCTCCAAATTATCTTAAATAGGCTTAGAGATTTCATATTCAATATTTTACCCTATTTCAAATTATATAATTCAATAATTTAATTATCCAGTAAATATTTATATTTGAAATTCAAGTTAAAATTACCTTTTAAATATTTAGAACCAATTAATTATTCTATTTAAAATTGTTAAAAATTCTGGGTCGTCACATTCCTCCCCCCTTAAAAGAATTTCGTCTCCGAAATTACTAGTTAGGAAGAATGGACCAATACTTGTTTACCTTTCCCAAATCCAACAGTTATATCAACTTGCCATAATATATCTTTTATAAAAGACCCATTATCTTTCTTACTAACTTCCTAAATTCTCCCACAATTTCAAACAATGCCATTTTGTTTAATCATTCAAATTTCAATTTAAAACCAAATTTTGATTTATCAAAAATTTTCTCAAAATTTTTCAACTCTCTAAATTTTCGAAATTTTTTGCCAGCGTCTCCTTTGCGCGGCTAGCTCGGTACTACTACAAAAAGCCTCTACGGGCTCCCAAATTTCAAAAGAAAATAATGCCAAGTGGCTACATCAAAAACCCAATCCAATCTCATCTGGAAATTTAAATACGTACCTTTTTGTCGGGCAATTCAAATTTATCTTTTGGAACCACATCCAATTTTCTTTCCCTTTAATACCTGCATAACTTACTTAGCAATAACATTCAATCATAGCCCTTTTCAAATCTTTACATACCTTTCCTTATAGACGTTTCATATCCATTTCTATTTAAATTAGTTTTCCCCACTTTCATACGAATTCAATTTACTTTAAATTTTGAATATTAAATTTTATCTTTCATTTATAAATGATTCATATTAGTTTCATCTACAAATTTACTTTAATTCCTAATTTGTAATCGTTTTGCCGCTAACGAAAATTTTCTCAAAAAATTTTCTAACTCCTAAAATTTTTCAAAATTTTTGGCAGAGTCTCCTTTGTATGGAGGAGCTTTTGCAATTTGACAAGAGATATAAATATATATACATCGACCCACACGGTTGGAAAAAGAAAAAACAGTTCATATTTCCTATTTTTATTACGTAGGCGTACCTTATTTAGCATTTTAAGCAAGCAGCTTATTTATTTTAGCAATTAGTGCAATCCAAACCAGCCAAACGGCCTTTAGGTACCTGTACTTACTCAATTCAAATATGTAAGTGCCATATAGAAAATTTATTAGCATATCACTTACTTTCAATAGCTAAACACATGTGTTACATACACAACAAGTGCCAAACGCTTCCCATAAGCGATTCATATGATTTTAAAGCTTATTCAATTGCTTTCAATCAATTCATAAGTCATTTCATTCAATTTCAGTGGTTTGCAACTCAAATTCTTACATTCCATTGATTTTTAATTCAAACAAGCTTATATTCTCTTCAAATGATTCAAAATCAATTTCATTTAATCTCTATTGACTCATAGCATTTTAATTACTTTCATGTACGCCGAACGACAAACATTTTCATGCAATTTCGACGATATTCGTTTAATAGAGTATCTATTTCAGTTTATAACTACTTTAAATAAATTTTCAATTCATTTCATCTTTTAATTCCATTTTATTTCTAATTTATTCACCCACTATTCATTAGCTCGACACATTTCATTCTTGTATCCTTCAAGCCATTCCCAAATTAAATAAATCCAAGCCTTTATTTAATGAGTTTCCACTCTTATTCGAAGCCAAGCTCCCATAAATTTTAAACTTAAGTTAATTTACTTTAGTTTATTCCAACATCAACTTAAGTTTACTTCCATTTGATCCTCATTTACTCAACTTCCATTAAATTCAGTTAGCCCATCAATTTTAAATTCACCTTCTCAATTTATCAAAATAATATCCAAGCACAAACTTGATTCATTTATACTTCAAATTAACATGCCACCGAACTTAAGTTCAGTCTGATAATCCAATTCCAATCACAGCTTTGATTTTGTTTTTATTCTATCAGACTTCATCCATTTATTATTTAACTCAATTAACCCATTTAAAATTTTTAATTTACTTACTTAATTCATTGTCGAATTTATTTTACTTACATAAGGCCATTCTCAATTTATTTCTATTCATTTGGGTTTTGTTTTGCAACTCAAACCATTTCTATTATAATCACTTCTCTTATATCCAATTACTTGCAAATTTTATTAAATATTATTCAAATCACCCTTGAATTTTATTTGTAATTCAAACCATCACATTTTCAATCCAACTTTATTTTATTTTTATTTTTACAACATCTCCTCTTATTTAATCCATTATCAAACCCAAGTCGAATTCTATTTATAATTCGAATTCATTTCCAAACTCCATTATTGATACAAATCCATTTTAGTTAACCGAGTTAACTTTTATTAACATACCCAATTAAATAATTATTTAGCTAATTAGCCTACTTCTATTTTCTTTTCGATTTTATTACAAAGAATCGCTTCATTTAAATTTCCCGAGTCCAATTGTATTTTATAATTCCAGTTTGGATTCCCCTTTATTTTAAAATTCTAGAAATGCTTTTAAATTCAGATAATACTATTTAAAATAGCTTTTAATAAAAATACTTTTATAACTCGATGCCTCAACCAGTCCATCCTTTTTCTCACAGAAATTCAGTCATACGTTGATCAGGCGTAGGACTGAAAATCTATAAGTACTTGGTAAACCCGTTTTCAACACCCAATGAAAATACTTGGAAAATAATTTATTTAAAATATTGAAAGCATTTTGAAATAGAGGAAATATCTTTGGTGAGAATGCTCTGGAAATCATCACCCCCATCCATGGTCACAGTTACCTCCAGGGTTACGTTGCCATCGCAGCAAAAGTCCATGTAACTGCAGGCTCTCCGCGGCCTCTCAATTACACCATGGATCCCACACAACAGATCACAGTTACATCCATGGTTACGTTGCCGTCGCAGCATAAGTCCATGTAACTGCAGGCTCTCCATGGCCTCTGATTTCGCTGTCGAAATGAAACTTCTCCACTCCTACATAGGTCGCAGTCTGCCGATATAAAATCAAACGCAGACTGTTGGCTCTCAGTGGCACACACAACTTTCGCTATGTTATACCATAGGTCGCAGTCTACCGATATAAAATCAAACTTAGACTGTTGGCTCTCAGCAGCACACACGACCTTCACTATGGTATACTCAACTCATAATCCTCAGGAACTAGTTTTGTCCGGACTCCTCACAGGATCAACTTTAGAACCCCCCTAGGGCTCAAGGCAGCGCCATCCAGTGGCACTCCTGAGAAGTTCATTTCAAGGGAGCGCCTTTTTCCCCAGAGCCATCATCAAAACATTTTATACTATACATATATAGTATCTTTCAAATCATACACCTAGTATGATGTCACACAAAGCTCCTTTACACAAAATCGATTATCCCAAATCGTTAATTCTCAAAATAGGTTTTCCAAATTCCATATATTGATTTTACCCAAAAATCAAAAGCCTTTCCTAATCCAAAGGTTCTCAAAACCTTTTCCAAAATCCTTATAAGATCCTTTTTATATATACAGATATATATAATTTTTAAAACTTTGGATCACTTTAAACTCGTATAAAACTCCTTTTATACTTCAAACACTTCCAAAATCCTTTTTCTCCCAACAATAAATTCAACAAGGGGAGAATATATAACAAAGATATAACTTTGTTTACAAAAAATCAAATATTCAAATTTGATTACTCTTTCTAATATCAATTTCCTTTCTATTCACATTCACTTCAATTTTCATTCCCTTATTCACATTTGCCTTAATCCCCATTTGGATTATTACCTCAATTCTTATCTCAGTTGGGTATTTAACCAATAACAGTTTGAACTCCGACCAGTTTATTTAGAAAATAACTTGAAAATTTTAAAAATACATAAGTAGTTGAAAAATAATTAATAGTTTGCAAAATAGCTGTAAAATAGTTAAATAATTTCAAAAAAAATTTAGATAATTGCAAAATAGTTGTAAATTAGTAATTAATTTGTAACATAGTTAAAATATAGTAATGAGTTTAGAAAACAGCTGAAAAATGGTTAAATAGCTCCAAAAATGATTGTAAAACAAGTATAAAATAATTTGGCTTTAAGAAAGAAAGGTTGTATATATTTAATGACTTAGAAAAAAATAAGTCTATATTAAGACAATTTATATTGAAAATAGTCTAGAGTCAAAACTGTTCACTTCCCCAACATTTCAATTTAAATTTCCACTCCCATTTAAATTGACCCAATTCCAAATGGAATAATCTTCAATTTCCATTGAAATTGATTTAACCCAAATTCAAGTTAAATTGATTCTCAATTTCCTTCCAACTCCAAATCAAATTCCGTTTGATCTTTAAACTTGTACAACTTTAATTACAATTTCAACTTTCAATTTCTATTAATAGTCAATTACATTCACATTTTGTTTTTAACTCGGAATTATTCATTTTATTTAGCCAATATATTTTTATTATTCCATAAACATTTTAATCAAGATTCCAGAGTTTGAACCAATTTCCAAAATTTCAATATCACCTTAGAATTCAACTATATCCAAAATTCTTTGGCAAATTCAATTACCCCTTTGAATTTCAAAACCAAACCTAGTTCACAAACAATCCCAATGTAAAACAATTTGGTAGCAATTTCTCTTCTAGAAACTCGGAAATAGACATCGATAATGCTGCAGTCATCATCGACGTTATTTTCCAGTGACCGAAAGAGTTCAATGCTTTTATCTCTTTAAAAACATTCCCAAACAAATTTTTTATTTCAAATCTCCCAGATTTCAAACTCAACACAAAAATATTTTTGAAATAATACTATATTTTTTCCAAAACCTTTGGAAACGACTTCCAAATCCAAAGGAATTTTAAATTTTCCCAAAAATTCCAAATTCCCAATCCATCCAATTCATATTTAAACATTATTCTGAAATTTCATCTTACCTTATTTTCACATATTCTCTGGAATTCTATTTCAAAGTATAATCTCATTTATTTATGAAGTTTATTTCAATTTATAAATTACATTTACAATCTATATTTCAAATTCCATTTTGTTATATAAGTTTATTCTTCAACTTTGGTTATAATTTTCAATTTGGTCGTATTTTATATTACTTCTTAACTTAATTCCAATAATTTAAAAGGAAATGTTGCTATATATATCAAAATATATTTTTATATAAAATCATTAAAAATCTTTATAAACAAATAACAAGTACGCTCTCATATATATATACATATATATATACATATATATACATATATATACATATATATATATATACATACATACATACATACATACATACATACATACATACATACATACATACATACATACATACATACATACATACATACATACATACATACATACATATATATATATATATATATATATGCAACTCATTCTAGAGTACTGCGGACTCTATTCAATGAGTAATCCACCAAAGCCAAGGTTCTCGCTTAACCTTTCAGCTCTGATACCAAATGCAACGACCCGAAATTTTCGAACCCGAAAATCTCAGATAGTTATGACAAAGAAGATAGAGATAGAAGAAGAAGAACAGAACACCAAACATCTCACATACGCAGCGGATAAAATATAATAATAAATAATAACAGTTCACAAAGAATATCATATATGTCGATTACATTTAATATACATCAGAGTTTCACATATATACAGACACTGAATATATACAATAATCATGCCTTGGAGATACAATAATATACTGCAGCGAAAATACTCTATACGTACGTGCCATCCAGCTCGCCTCCAGAGCTCCAGAACGTATCTACCTGAAAATCTGTAATACTCGGTCTGACCCGAGCATTACACCAAAGTAACACCCGGGTCAGGCTGGAAACCAGCATGAGTAATCTCAACTAACATAGAATACCAAAGCAAACAACTTATATAAAACCCGGGGTGACAACAAATTCCCAACTTGCTATAAACAACACTTATTCCACACATCAATTTTCTAAGTACCAAACCTAGATAAATTAAATCCAATTTGCTTGAATCATTTCATTCCAGCTTTTTGGTTTCACAAATCAATTTACAAAGTCACACTTTGCCATAGTCATAAATTATTTTCAAAATAAGTATTCTATGTGCCAATATTTAGATTAAATAATCCGATTCATTTTAATCCATTCATTCCAACCTATCAATTTCGCACATCAATTTATAAGAAATTCAAAGTGGTTTCGGGTATCTTTCCAATACCCGATCGCAGCCTCTTCGAGTCTCATGTCACCCTAACCCAAGTTATCCAGATGAAATACGCGACATTTCATATCAGAGATATCCATTCAATCAAAGCAACCAATACCAATCAATCATCCATAAGCAGAGCTTAATTACATATGAATCAATTCAGTTGATTCTAATTAAATTTCAATCCTCAATCGCTTAGATTCTCTCATTAATTAATTCCAAATCAATTACTTAATTAATCAACTCTTCCATATTCATTCATCTAAATTAACAACCCTGGATTAATTATCTTCCAATTCCATTCAAGTAATTTTCTTTAATTAATCTCACGATATTAATTTTTCTTACCAAATAAATGAGTAATCTTTATTTACTTCATTAATTATATAAATTACTGATTTTCAATTATATTACAATTTATCTTAATCTAAAATTAATTACATTAATTAAAAACTATCCATTTAATCATCTTAATTAATCTCTTATTTAATTTCACAGTAATTATATTTTATTAACTTCATTAAACAATTATTTATCAAACTATCAAATAATTATTCTGAATTACTTACTCTTAATTAATTAACTTACAACTTAACTTATTAATTAATTCAAACCCTTAATTACTAAAGTAATTAACCCAAATCATTAATTAATTAAATTAATTATTCATTTTAACCGTTTTTCTTTTTTTTTTCAAAAATCCAATTCTTTTATATTTCAATAACTCAGGATACCAAAATATTCAAGCACACCACATCATTCAAATTCCAACTTCCAATAATATCCATCACAAAATATCCATCACCCAATATATATATATATATATATATATATATATATAATATAGCACCTCAAACAGACCAATCATTCAACCAATTATTTAAATTTAACCATTTAAATTTAAATAGAAATCCAAAAGCGTGAGATGTACTCACCTTTGCTTTTTATTTGCTATCCACCTCAAAATTGCCTGGACTTCCCCATGATTTTAGACCTTGTACAATATTATATTATATAAAATTTCATTAATATTCGAACAATAGAATAATCAATTACTGTTAAATAATTTAATTAACTGATAGTTTTAAACCAATTCCTCCTTTAAAAAAATAAATTTTAATAACTTTTTAAACATTTAAAAACATTCCAATATATTTTCCAAAGTCAGGTATATATATATAAACCTGATTTTTAAAATTTTCCTCTCAGCAATTTCTCTAGCTATGAATCTAAATTATGTTTTTTTTAAATAATGTAAATACGATTCTATTATTTCTTTAAACTCGGAGACAAAAGAATTCAATTGCTAACACATCCACTGAAATTAATAAAAAAATCAATTACCCCAAATCCACGTCTCCTTCAAGACAGTGTCGCCAGAAGCCTCTTCGTTCGCACGGCCTAGAAGCAAGGTGACCCAATCCTACCCAAAGTCATCGCCTTCAATACCCTAGCGCACCGCGACCACCAGTACGCTCGCGTTCGCCGTCCAAGGCCGTGAGCCCAAACCGCACTTGTGCTGCCGTGACTCGAGCTCCAGCTAGCAACGCCTTCCCTCGTTCGACGGCCAATACCCCAACTCGATTTATCTCCCCTCCCTTAGAACGTTGCCGAGTTTGCTAGCAAAAACGCCCGCCTCCCTTTTTTTTTTATTGGGAACTTGAAATCGCGATCTCCTTGAAGAGAAAGGGAGAGGGGCTGGGTTTGATTACAGTGGTTTGAATGATGTTTGGGAAGAGGGGATATTCGATTGTAACAATCTGGAAAGGAGAAGAGGTAACAAACTGGAAATCGCGGCCTCTTATTTTTATTTTTAATCGATTATCTCTTGGAAGATTTGAGAGGAGATGGAGATAAAATATCGGCTGAAAAGCTTCACGAGTACGCGTTGGGAAAAATATCTCTGACTGTTGTACTTTTAATTTTATTATATTATAAAACTTACAAAACGTCTCGTTATTTATTACTTAAAATTTGAACTCCTCTTAAAGAATGTCGCTAGGCGACTATAAGGTTTTACCCGCGTTCCGAACACGATGGAACGTGTTTCGGAGGCTAATTTGATCGTATGTGCGAGTTACAATAGAAAACGATCAAATTTCAATTAAAACGATTAAAATAATTTCTAAGCGTTCCGAGCTGCCAAGGTCAAATGACAACTCCAATTGCTACGAAAATTGAAATCCGATAATAACTAACTATTACGGATCCAATGGAACTGCTTTCGTCGAATTCCGAGACTGTGTCTCGGGAGGCTACTTTTAAATTCAAGTTAAACAATATAAATTTCAAAACTGAACAAATCACCTTTAAATTAAATTTCAACCATTCTTTTATCTTCAGTATCATCATTATAAAATTTATAAGCCTCCAAATTATCTTAAATAGGCTTAGAGATTTCATATTCAATATTTTACCCTATTTCAAATTATATAATTCAATAATTTAATTATCTAGTAAATATTTTAAAATTACCTTTTAAATATTTAGAACCAATTAATTATTCTATTTAAAATTGTTAAAAATTCTGGGTTGTCACAGTCGTGCTTTTGTTGATGTTGTACTCTGATGATGTATATATAAAATAATTACAGTTCTTTATATAACGATCAGTCATTTTCTATTATATATTGTTCCGCTACGTTTGTGAGATTCTGATGTTGTTTTATATTTCTTCTTCTATCCCCTTCTTCTTTCCCTTACGATCTAGTTTTCCAGCATTCGATTGTTCGGCATTTAATACAGTGGACGTATTGATGTCGATTTTCGAGTGTCGAAAAATCGGGTCGTTATATAAACCGTTTAGTGCGAATGTGTGGTATGGGATACACGTTAACACTATTCCAATTCCTATCCAAGAGTTTGTGACACATTAATCTAAGAGACGTATTTGCCAGTATTGGACCTTCGGCTCATTTGTCTCTCGGGATGTTTGTCTAAGAGACATTTGTCATTGCGACGTATTTATCCTCCGAGATGTTGTCGTTCAGGATGATTGTCTAAGGGACATATTTATTTGTCCTTCAGGACGTTTGTCTAAGAGACGTGGAACCTTATTTTGGGAGAACAGTATTTGGCGGACTTCGGCCATAAGCACGTGCTATATCTTTGAGATGATTTCATTGATTTCCTTGAGAATTTCCGAGTCTATCGCCTTTTTACATTACTGGCCATTTGAGTCGTTCGAGATACTATATATGGCGATTACATATTTGGAAATTGAACTCCTTATCAAGTTCTATATTTGAGATTTGGGTTCGCCAACACTTGGCATTTATTTGAGATTTATACTCTCCTATTTAGAGATATATAAGATTGCCATTTGTGGCGTATTTTGCGTTTGAGACTTTTCCATTTAGTGAATATTTTTGTGATTGCCATTTATGGCGAGTTCTGAGTTTGAGATTTGGGATTCTCCTATTTTGGGGATATGGTTCATAGAAACCATTTTATTGGCTTTTGGGATTTCACCGATGATACAAGGCATTTATTATACTTAGTGTTATTTGGTGCGTTGACCTATTTTGAGGACATACACTTAGTGTAATTACCTTATTTAAGTAGTGGCATGCTCTTATAATTGTTTCTTCTCATTCGATATGATATCTTATCCTTTATATTATGCTCTTATTATCACTTATCTTTACAAACTGATTTGTTTAGCTAGACTGACCCGTGTATTTTATACTCGGGTCAGAACGAGGTGTTTCAGGTTAGATACCCTTATAAACTTAGCTTATTCTGCTTCCACATGGACTTATCTATTAGCCCTTTTCGTTATAGTGTTTTTGTCACTACTCTGATATGTACATTGTCTTGACTCGTGTGTATGGTGTGGTTGTTATACCACTTATGATGTGTTATTTGCATTGTATTGGGATGCATCAGTATATGTGTGTGTGTATCCATTTGATGCTCTATGAAGTGTTGTGCATTTGAGTTGTTGTATTTTGTTCTGATAGATCCTATAGCCACCTATGGCTTTGTATTAAGTATTTATTGGATATGTCGACCCACGTGAATTATAAAAAAAATGTAGAGCATTCATCGACTTATTCAATAGAAATTTAAGACAAGGCTATAGATGCTCGCTCTTAACCAGCCATATTCTCTGCATTAGCAAATGGTATTACCTAATAATACTCACTGTTAATGTGGGTATCGGGGTAGGGCATCATAGTTTGGCATCGAAGCCGAGTTCAGAACAAAATAAGATAAACATAGAATAGAAGCATATATTATTATATATCCAACTATAGTACAAATGTTATGAATCCCTTAATCATCGTGTCCTTTATCTTATCATGTCCTTTGAGATTGAAGTTTGGGATATTTACTCCGTAGTAATCCAAATATAGAATTTATGATATCTGAGTAATCATAACCATGATTGTTTTATTCGAGTCCTCTTTAATATGGGTTCTTGACACTCATCCGTATCGAAGGAGTTTGTTGATGCTTTTGAATGTTCTTGTCTTGTTCTTTTGTGAGGATTTTGAATCCTATTGAGTGGATCTGCAATATTTGACATGATGTATGAGGATATGGGACTGTTGCTTATAGGTTATCTTTTCGTGTGAATTAGCACGCCGTTTTCTATCTAGAGTTTGGAGTGTTTGAGATAAAGTGGCGTGCCCATTATGAAGCCACATTCTATGATTTGAAGAATCTTATATTAGGTATCCTTATTCGGCTAATTTGTTGCTTCTTGTCCTTCAGAATATTAACGATGATTCCGAAGTCTCTGTATTCCTCTTGAGTTTCAAGATGTTGATGATATGTCTCGAATTCCAGTCATTGTGACTCTATTGATTTCTATGAGTCTGTTCGGGTATGACATACAGTCGCGCAATCGAGTATTGTATTGACCTTTCCTATTCTTAGCCTTTAAGTCATCCTTTCATGAGGGTGTCCAATAAGTGAATGAGGTGATTCATTGAATTTGTTTGATGTTGCCATTCTTACCCCTTTTGAGATATCCTCTTTAGATACTCAATTGTTGATATACTTTGTGGTATTACTTTACTCGAAGTAATGATTTGATGTTAATGTTACTTTTTCTCATTTGAGAAGATATTTACCCTTGCTTTTATATCTCATTTTTATTTTCTGTTGTGTGGTGCTAGGGTCATTCTTTAGCTTGACCCTATACCGATTTTTCATGAGTTACGAGTCGCATAAGATAGCGTTACTCTTACCGCATTTCGCACTCGTTATGAGTCTTGTGAGTGGTCTGTTATATCGTTATACCGTTCGGAATAATGACTGCTCTAGTCTATTCCATTAATCTTGATGATCAAGTATTCTAGGAATATCTAGATGAGCTCTATTTGTGTTCCTTGATTTTGAGAATAAGTAATAAATTGTGTTTTCCATTTTTTCAAAAATTAAAGATATGTTTGTAAGAGAAAGTAGATTTGGTATTTGGGAAAAACAAAGAATATTTTGAGTATTATATATGAAGTATTTCTTTTTAAAGAAAATGAATTTTTGTGTTGGGGTTTCCGTTTAGTGCTTTAAGAATTTTGGTTGATGCGTTTGTCCAACGGTATCGATAGAAATTTCCTAAACGCTGTGATGAGACAGTCAGACATGGTAAATTGAGTTTTAATAAGTAAAGTTTGAAAATAGTTAATATGGTGAAGCATTAATTTTATATTAAATGTTTAATGAAACCATTGAACCACAGCGATTGTTGGATGAGTAGCGAGGCAATTTTTATCATTTGGTCAACTCGGCAGCCAATCGATGAGGTCATTCACTATAAATTAATGGCGAAGTAATACCCTTGTATTATTTGAAATTTGAGAAATTGAATATGGTAATTTGGGTAAGTAAAGTGAATAATTCTAATCAAGGTGATGTCTTAATTAGAAGAAAATACCATTTGATGCTTTGATTAATAAAATGATACATTTAAGGTAAAAGAATACTTTGGTTTGGAAATTAAAATATTAATTAAATATTTTAGTACAAGTTATTAATGATGACTATAAAAATTTGTTTTGACACTTATTTATTTGAGTAATAGTAGAGGATAGATATAAAACTCTATTTAAGAGTAAGTAAAGAAGTGTTAGTTTGAGAACATTTAGTATAAATTTGTGAGCTAGTTTTTGTTTTAACTTAAATTGTATTAAAACTTGTGGGTTTGAATTGCAAAATTATTTTCAAAAAAAGCTTGAATTAATTATCAACTTTAATTAGTTTTATGTTGATAATTAGATGGAAATTTAATTTTCGTGACAATTGAAAATGTGAATTTATATTATTTTGATAAATGAACAATTCATGTAGTATAATCATTTTTATTTGTGAGTATAATTTTAAAATATATATATATATATATATATATATCAAAAATTTACTTTGGTGGATAATCAATAACCATCTCTTGATAATGGAAGAGATTAGTTATCCCTCCCAAAATGAGTTTTCAAGTTAATTGTTTTTTTTATGATTACGTAAGTTGTTCATAATTTTGTATGTCTTAGCTTTTCGAGGAAAAGAAAATCATTTAAAAAATGATTTAGCAAAAATATTGTTTGAAAATTTAGTTGAAATTAAAATGGTTTAGCAAAATTTCAAATTTCAAATTTATTTAAAAGCTGAAATTTTGTTTGGAAATGCGTTGTACTAAAACATCGATAACTTGAGATTTATAATGCCAAATGATTCAATCTTTTTGCAAATGAAAGAACTTTCAGTAAGCTATAAATATTTTTTACCACTTTGGAAGATTTTTCTTTTTATTAAATCTGAAATGGGATTGAAAGTGGATAGGAAATTCTGCCCTATTACAAAATTTTCTAAGATTTAAGCTGAAAGTAAATTTAACATAACTTTCAAACCGTAAATCCGATTTTGATGATCTTTATATTGCTGGAAATCCTAGAATGAGAGAAACAACTTCCACTTTTTAAAAAAATTCAGATTTGGTAGTTTGCTTGGTCAAAACTTGTCTTCTTTACCGCAGGTCTGAAATAAAATTGATCTATTTCCCTCAATAGTTTAGTGTAGCACTTCTTACTTATGAAAATGAACTAATATCATATACTTGAGTTAAGTACATGTGAAAAGAGGATAGTTGGAATATATTTTAAGCAAAAAGATTATATATAAGATTATGCAAACTCGCTATAAAATGCTAAAAACAAAGGTATGTTTTTGGATTAATTTTAAGAATTAAATGACGGTATATTTTGTGTTTCTAGCCTAATGGTCGATGTATATTATATAAATCATTTTTGTGATATTATATACGCTCCTCCATGCAAAAGAGACTTCATCGATTTTTCCAAAAATTTCTAACACTTACAAAATTTGAGAAACAAATTGAAAAAAATAGTATATGTTGCAAACTAGAGAATACGTATGGAAGAATTAGAGAATAAACAAATTAATCCTAATTTACCCTGATGAAGAGTAATGAATTTAAATTTAAAATCTAAGTAAGAAGCGACAGAAATTTTCAAGTGTTGAAAATTGAGAATTTTAAATCTTGAAGATATTGGGTTGGAAAACTTGAAGAATATTTGATTAGTAAGAGAGAGTTTAAAAATCTATTCCTTGAGTCTTAAATTGCCTTTGCACAATTATTTTACGACTTGCATTTATGCAATCATATGAGTTTGGTAGTATTGGGGGAAAACTACCTACCACTTATTGGGTTTTCTTTCCGTAATAGTGGTCAAACGAACATCGGTATGAGTTCCTTCATAGTGTTATATGGAAAGTCGTATCGATTATCATCTTGTGGTTGGGATTAAGGACAAAGTTGTGACTAAATCCTGACTCTGTTCGTGAAGCTTCTTAGGAATCGATCTCACCCGATTTATCTATTGCGTAACATCCTATCCCTATTTTGCTTTGAACGTAAAACGCCTTCAAAATAGGTGTACTGCTCATGTCCACAAATCCTGGTAATTCCACATGGGGAACTTAGAATTAATCAAGCATTCTTATCTTGGTGTTCTATCATCTTGTGTTATGCGTCAGAAATTTTAAACTCGAGCTTATCTATCTTTCTCTGATTGATGAAATAATTATGTAGAATATAAACTCATCTCCAAAAATTGTATGGACGCAATTTGTTAAGGGGGGAGGGAAAGTCTGTAACAAACCTAGTTTTGGAGATTACCCGTTATAATTTAATATTGTAAATTAAAATAAAATTTGAAATTTTAATTGTTTATTTGGAATAAACGTTGAATTTTGAAAATAAAATGAAAATAAGGTTTGGAATTTTATTTTATTTACTTGGCTAAATAATGATTGGAAAATGGTTTTTATTTGGAGAAAATGCAATAATTATATTAATTATTGCCAATTACTTCTTTTAATAATTTTTAAAAAGAAGTACGCGATTTTTAAAAGTTGTTTATTCAAATAAAATGATGGAAATTTTGGTTTAAAAAATTGTTTTAACTGTAAATTTGAATTAAAAATGGTTTCTAATATTTTTCTAAGTGAGAAAATGATTTTTTGTTGAATTTTAGAAGTTAAAATGTAGACTTTTACATTTATTTGGTGAAAATTTTGTGTTATTGTGAAATAAAGGATTTTAATAATAATTTTTTTAAAAAAATATAAATTAATTTTTTATATGATAGAAAATATTTTATTTTGTAAGTATACAAGTTTACAAATTTTTCTTTTGCAAAACTTGAGAGAAAATGCTTTTTTTGTGTATAAGTGGTGTATGCACATATTTTGGTTAAGTGTTGTTTAATTAACCTATAGGCTATTTGATTTCTTTTTACTAATGGGTCCAAAGCACATTAGGACTTAGGCAAATATTGAGTAAGTGAGAAAAGAAAATCACATGTACGTTCTATTCTTCACTTTCTTCCTTCTCAAAACCAGATAATGAGAAATAGAAACCCACTCCTCCATATAGCAAATTCATGCCAATTCCTTCAATTCGTTTTGCAAATTAAAATCTTTTGCAATTTAGAGAGTAAATAGAAAGGTAATCTAACTTCAAACCCTACAATTTCATCAATTGCTAACTTGAGAGATGAGTTTTTCTAATTTACTTTAAAACTTCTTTTGCATATCTGTTCAAGGAATTCTACTTATTGTTGAAAGCCATTATCTCCTCAAAGCTTGCCCCCTTCAACTAAGTATTCAGGTTTTTGCTCATGTACAAGAAGGTGAGTTAAATAACTCACAATTTCTAGCTAATTCAAAGTGCAAGTTGTTTGAATATGTAAAAAGCTAATGTCTGTAGATGAATTTCTATAGATTTTATTTGTTTGTGAAATTCAGTTCTGGGTTGCATCTTAGAGCTCTGTTATCTTTCGATTCCGTCAAAGAATTTTGCTGGATATCTTTCAATAGTTAATTCAGATGTTGTCGTGCATGCTTGTAAAATTTCATTGCAAAACATGAATGTTTGATACCCGAAACTGGCATGCATAAATCAGTTCGCAACATGTTTATTCGTGGGAAAAAATCGCTTGAGAAAGCTAGCCTAAGTTGACCAGGCCTTCACATAAGTCAACCGTACGGTCGACCTATGAAGAGAAGAGGTCGACCTGGCAGTCGACCTAGGGAGCAATTGTTTCCTTTGTTATTTTGTGTTGGCTCTTTTGTTTTCCGATTTGATTCCAGCTTGTTTTTCTTCGCTTCGCTTCTCATTTTCAAGTTATTTTTGTGATGGTTTGAGAGCTAGGATGCCTATCAATAGGTAGCTAAATTTTTATCGATTTTGAATTGAAATTTTGAATTGAATTCGAATATCGGTTTGAGTGATTTTCCTTATTTTTATTCGTTTTCGAGCACGGTTTTTTTCAAATCGTTTTGAAATGATTTTTAAAATTAATGGGAATTTCAAAAGAATTATTATTTAAAATTTTAAATTATTTTCAAGTGTAAAAACTATGTGTTCTCTATAATAAGGGAATTTTCAAAGTTTGATTCCAAATAAGATTTCGAAAATTGGTTTTAAAAGCTTGTTTCCTCAAGTAAATTATACACACACACATGTCATTCGAGCGAATGAGAAGGAGATTTAAACGGTTTGTGGTATGGGACACATGTGTTTATCTTATCGGTTAATTCCTGACTTGTCTGTTTGATCGATTTGACCTTCAGGTTGAGTTTACCGATGAGAGGAGGTAAACTTTTTACTACTTTGAGTGTGAAATTTACTAGTGGTTAGTAAACCGTCTAGTGCGAACGTGTGGTATGGTACACACGTTAACACTTTTCCGATTCCTATCTGAGAGTTTGTGGCACATTTGTCTAAGAGACGTATTTGCCAGTACCGAACCTTCAGGTCATTTCTCCTTCGGGATGTTTGTCTAAGAGACCTTTTTCATTGTGACGTATTTGTCCTCTAGGATGCTGTCCTTCGGGATGTTTGTCTAAGGGACGTATTTATTTGTCCTTCGAGATGTTTCTCTAAGTGACGTGGTGCCTTATTTGAGGAGAGCAGTACTTGGCGGGCTTCAGCCATAAGCATGTGCTATATCTTTGAGATGATTTCATTGATTTCCTTATGAATTCCTGGGTGTATCGCCTTTTTACATTATTGGCCATTTGAGCTGTTCAAGATATTATCTATGGCGATTACATCTTTGGAAATTGAACTTCATATCGAGTTCTATATTTGAGATTTGGGTTTTCCACTTGGCGTTTGTTTGAGATTTTGACTCTCTTATTTGAAGATATATGAGATTTCCATTTGTGGCGTATTTTGTGTTTGAGAATTCTCTATTTAGAGAATATTTTTGTGATTGCCATTTATGGCTAGTCTTGAGTTTGAGATTTGGGATTCTCCTATTTGGAGATATGGTTCATAGAAACCATTTTAATGGCTTTTGGGATTTCGCCGACGATATGAGGCATTTATTATACTTAGGTTATTTGGTGAGTTTACCTATTTTAAGGACATACACTTAATGTAATTACCTTATTTAAGTGGTGGCATGCTCTTATTATTGTTTCTTCTCATTCTAGAGGATATCTTACCCTTTACCTTATGCTCATATTATCACTTATCTTTACAAACTGATTTGTTTAGCTAGACTGACCCGTGTATTTTATACTCGGGTCAGACCGAGGTATTTCAGGTTAGGTACCCTTATGGACTTAGCATGTTCTGCTTCCACATGGACTTATCCATTAGCCCTTTTCGTTGTAGCCATTTTGTCACTACTCTGATATGTACATTGTCTTGACTCGTGCATATGTTCTGGTCGTCGTACCACTTATAATGTATTATTTGTATTGTATTGGGATATGTGTGTGTGTGTGTATATATATATATATATATATATATATCTGTTTGCTGTTCTGTGATGTGTTATGCATTTAAGTTGTTATATTTTGTTCTGATAGATCCTATAGCCACCGATGGTTTTGTGTTAAGTATTTATTAGATATGTCGATCCACTTGAATTAGAAGAGAAATATAAAGCACTTATCGACTCATTCAATAGAAATTTAAGACAATGCTATAGATGGTCGCTCCTAACCAGCCCTATTCTCCGCATTAGCAGACGGTATTACCCAGTAATACTCTCTGTTAATGTGGGTCTCGGGATGGGGCGTCACAAAAAAGTGCTATTATATCGATAAAGCGGTACACATTTTTCTTATATTTTTCAATTCATATATATATCATTATAAAACTATTATAAATGATTTATTATCACTTCATAACTAAATAAAATGAATTATTATCATTTAAAAACAATTATTTGAATTATTATAATAATTATTAAATCATTAAATCTCAATTTAAATTTTCAAAAAATATATAAAATTGATGACATCCCTGATTTTGTCATAAATGCATTTTATTTCAAAAAAATAAAATAAAATATTTTAGTTTATATTCTTGATTAAATAGATAAATAAGTGTATATATCCAGCCCCGTGCACAATGTTTTACGATTATAGAGTTGTTTATCGATAAAACGGTTCTCGGCCATTTTATCGATATTTTCTCAAAGTATATATTTTTGTAAATACTTACTCAAAATAAGAGTATTATTTTTATTTATTGTATAAGGAAACATAATCCATGTTAAGAAGCCATATATTTGAATATTTAAAAATAAATATAATTTATCAAATTGATGAATTTACGAGTCGTTATATATACTTGATATTTTAGTAGTATATGACATACACATTATTTGTATATGAGACTTGTTGCATCAAATATTCATTCCGAACTCCGTGTTGTTGGGAGTTGATGTATTTTGACTTTATGTGTTGATATTTATTTATCAGTTGCTTCCGCTATCTCTTATATATTGTCATCCTTTTTTGTTCATGTATATTCAGTATATTATATGTTATCATTCCGTTGTGAGATCCTATCGATGTTTTAGTTTAGTATTTTGTTCTAATTTTGCCCTAACAATCAATCTTTTGTGCTATTCAAAAGTCAGTTGTTGATGTGAGATGAAGGATGGGTTGTTACAACCCATACATTGAGTCAGATGTCACAACTGAATTCTTCGACTCAAATGATCTTATATGTTGGAACTGGGCAAGCCCGTAGTGGAAGTTATGGGTAAATCTCACAAATTCACTTATTAGATTTTTATTGGGCCTATGAAGTCTAATTTATTTAGAATATTTTTAAATTTTATTTAATAAAATCTTTTGATTTTATTTAAATTTATAAAGTGACATTGTATTATTTGATTTTATGTTATGTTAGGTACATACACACACATACATACACACACACACACCCCCACACACACACACATATGTATGTATGTATAGATGTATGCATCACATATACATATATAAGCGTGTGCATGTGTAATATATCAATCCTTGCAAGGTATAACATTCTTGTATATAGTTGTTGGGATTTACATCGCAATAGACACTTTAGCTCATCTAATAAGTAAATGTATTATCCACATGTATGTATATACACACACATAATTTTTCTATTATAATAAAATATTTCAATATATATAAATTAAAATTTTTACTATACATATATTTGTATAAATAAATAAATATTTATGTATGAATAATATATATATATAATATTAATAAAAAATATATATATTAATTACTATCTAAATATGTTTATATTATTTGAAATATAATAAAAAAATAATTTTTCCTTGTAATGATGAAAACGGTATTCATATAAATACGTATAAAAAATACAGATCTATATATATATAAATAAATTATAAAATAATTTTTAACGAAATATATTTATTGATTTGACCTTGCGCATAGATCAGGGTTTTTATATATATAAACATATATATTAGTAAGTCCAAAATAATTATTTAAAAACTCAAAAAATATTTTATTTAAATCTAAATTTAAATTTTAAACTTCTAATAAATTGTAGAAATTTTTTAAAAAATTTAAAAATTATTATATAATTTTTGAAATTTAAAACAATTAAAAATCTAGTTTCTAAAATTTCAATTTCAATTTAAATATTTCAAAATAAAAAATATTGATTTTTTATTTCTACAGTGGGTTCAATATTTATTAATTAGATTTTATAAAATTTGAAATATACTTTATAAAAATGTATGAATTTATATAATTATTTATGTGATAAATTAATTTAAATGTTATTTAAAAACAATATAAATAAATATGTAAGAAATTTCTGCCAAAAATAATATACTTATTAAACATCATGTGTAAAATTGTATTTTCACGTTTTACATAATTATAATATAGTATTTTAGTTATTAACTACATAAATACATGTGTATATTTTATATTAAATCATTTAATAATCAAAAAATGTTTTTTTTTAAATTCTGAATCATACTGTATAAGGATGAATTATCATAATAATTTTATAAACATATATACATACAACGAACCTAAATTGTAACAATAAATCTACATATTGGGATTTTCACCTAACTAATAATATATATATATATATATATAATGAGAATTCTAAATATAAATTAATGTTTGTAGTTAATTAAAAACATACCTTAGAGCTAAAGCCCTTAAGCACGCCTTGAAACGATGATATAAGCTTTTAGAAACGATTCCGATCCAACAGATTACAAATCCTTGAACCATCAGTGATCAGATAGCAACTAAATTGATTTGATTTGAGCCTTGGAGTTTACAGAGGAGGGGAAAGTCGGCTAGTAAAAGCAATGGGATGGATGCTCCAAAATATCCCTATCAAATGAGGGAAGAGATGTTTAAATAGAGGAAGGAAAGGTGGGATTTTAGGATCATGTCTTTTACTCAATCTCCTTTCATCTCAGCCATGCATCTTTATTCCTCTTTAGCCCATCTAGTAGTCACCCCTACACTTATGTTTCAACCGATTCTATTAGCTCAATAATGGGCTCTAATCCCATTTAGAGCCGGAATGAATATTTTGCAATTTAAATCTAATTTAAAAAGCTTATCGATATTGTATATCAATTAATGTAATTACAAATTTTATAAATAAATTTTATTTTATTTTATGAACTTTAAAGATATTATTTCATAAACATTATTTAATTTAATTAATTTATAAAAAAACATAAATTAATCAATCATTCGGTCAAAGGGGAATTCGTCGTTTTCGGTTATTTGACTCATCAGGTGTAAATTTGTCAGCGATTACTATCGAACTATTCGAGTATTAACGTTCACATGTCACTTAGCAGGTGGTGACATTTTAGCCAAATTTATCACTTACTTGGTTTTGGTAAAAATCCAATTTTACTTTATTAAGCATTATCGGTTGTGACTTTTTATTTATAACAATTTTGTTCGTCAAAACTATATCACTTTGGCCTAATGGAATTTGGTAATGGTCAAAATTCCAATATCATCCATATTCAACTCTATAGTCCAAACACAAAGCCCTTGGTTCAATATAACAATTACCATTAACTGAACTACTTTGGCTAGATATTTTTTAAGTTGATTTGAGTTGACCGTGATACTAACCTCATATAACCGAGGAGAAGAATACACTCTTGAATAGTGCTTTAGTTCCAATACTTCCACTTGATCCAACTATAGTCACTTGTTCGACGTCGTGCCATGATTTGACTATGATCAAAGCGGTGCTTTCATATTGAAGATCGATGGTATTCTCAACTCGAGATAACTATGCAAATCAGCCACATCGATATGTTCTGCATGACCTTAGTTAAATTTACCAACAGAAAACTATCGAGTGAGTTGTTACATAGTTTTCCAATAATTATTAGTACGTAACTCCTAGGTGTCTCCAACAGTCATGAGTAATACACTGTCCAACATTTGGAGAGCGCTATGTACTCTATTCTCAATTGATACATCGATATCGAGTATCGATGCATCTTAAATAAGAACATTTTAAATAATGTGTTTTATAATATTATGATACAATACACATGATTACAATTATTTGTAATTACTATTACAAACACACCATTCATTGATTTTTTTTGTTAAATATATTTTAGCTAAACGTTTAATTATTTAAAACATATTATGACAAATATATAACAGAATAAAAAAACATCTTTATTATGAACGAGAATTGATTACAAAGTTAATTAGTTTATAATAAATTACAGGGCTACGCCAAGGACACACCCTAACTCTGTCAATCTCCTACTTGTACTTAGAGACAATTATGGAATCTTAATCCCATCCCTTCAATCCGCTTCTCGAGTGCTAATCGAGTTAGACTTTTGTGGATGGTTTTCTATGTTGTTGTTGGCGTCTTCCCTTTGTATCATGACCTCTTTATTCTCAACCAATTCTCTAATGAGGTAGAACTTTCGAAGAATATACCATGACTTTTTATATACTCTGGACTCCTTTATGATCTGCATCACTGCATTGTTATCATGAAACAATGCCATAGGATTCTCGATATTGGGAATCACTCCAAGCTCACCTAATAACTTGTGCATCCATTGTGGAACCAGCTACTATTTCTTGCTTGGAACTTTTCCACTAACGGCTCCGTCATTAAGCATAAAGACATAATCAGACACTGATTTACTATCATGGATAGTCATAACATGGAGCGATAGCTAGCATAATCAAAATGGACTTAAGTATGACTATAGGCGAAACGGTCTGATCACAATCTACATCATGAATTTGATGAAATCCTTTCACAACTAGCCTTTCCTTATAAGTCTCTACTTCCCTATATTTATTTAGCTTTTTCTTAAAAAATCATTGCAATTAATGGGTTGTAACGACCCGCTATTTTGGACTATTCGCATCCGTACATGCCGGACTTGAATAATTCAAAATACCGAATTATTAATTTAAATTTGGCAAAACTCAGATATACAGTAAATAAATAATCACAGAATCACAGACACAGAGTAATAATATGCAGCGGAAACAGAAGATAGTAGTTCATGAAGCTACTATATATATAACAGAGTTAAATAAGTTACAACAGAAGTCTCGAATACAATAGTCAAATACAATATTCAGAATACATTACTGGAATCAACTGAATATTTGAAAACTGGATAGATAGCTGGATCTCCAGGCGAAGCTTCAACTCCAAAGGTGAGTCTCGAATACTGGTACACTCAGTCTTACCCGAGCGTAATGCAAAACACAAAACACTCGAGTCAGAATTAACATTCTTATATCAATAAATCCAACTCAAGTGAAATAACAATTGAAATACAAGTAACTCAAAGGACGTTGGAATAACTATCATTTAAGGATCCGTTAAACTATCTACTATGTGGTAATATACGCTAAATAGATAATGTCTATCAGTAATATAAAATATCAAAATAGTGTTAAGGCGTTACCATTATCCCTCTTAACACATTTTATGTAAATGTCATAGTCTATACAGCACTGTAAACTCCACCGCAAACTAGTGGGATATCAAGGAGTACTCCATAGGTATAACAAAAAACAAATTCGTAGTGGTCGCGTATATAGGGATACAAGTATGACAAGGCACGTGAGGCAATACCCAAGGTAGTGAAACTACCGTTTGCCTGATCCGGACTGGTGAAAACGCATCGCCGCAACGATCGTAACACCGTGAAACAACACTCCCAAAATTTCGAGGGTGCACCAATCAATAACAAGTAATGACTAGTTTACGAAGAAGTGTGTTCGCTCGAGGTGGCTAACCCCATTTGGCCCGGCACGGCTCCTGTTTTAGTTATTTCCAATTTGACAAGTGTCAAGGCTATCCATTATCGTTCTCTTTCTTCAGTCATCACGTACATCATTCCAACCACTTCATTCTGGATCACACTCCTCGTATAGTTATTAAAGTGGTTTTCGGTTTAGACAGAGAGTATCTCCATAACCGATTCCGGTCTCTTCACTAACTTTTGTAATTATTAAACCGATTGGTCGTTTAATTAGTTTCAAACCCAATCAAATTCAATTTTAATTAGAATTTGTAAATCAACATTTCATTTGTCTTCCTAAATCAATTTCCAT
Organism: Allium cepa; assembly: GCA_030765085.1. Lineage (NCBI taxonomy): Eukaryota > Viridiplantae > Streptophyta > Magnoliopsida > Asparagales > Amaryllidaceae > Allium > Allium cepa. The sequence goes on along the minus strand of CM060938.1, from coordinate 69,903,913 downwards.
GATTTACGTTTCAAACTTCCAAATTACCGTTAGAAAATCTTATAATTCAATTTCAATTTTTATTTAAAAAATTCAAATATTGATTAAATTTTGAATATACGTTTCATCCCGTAATCATTTAAATAAATTCAATTTAACATTCGAATCAATTTTAAATTCATTTATCGATTACATTCAATATTCGTTAAGTAAATTTATCATTCAAAACAATTTCTATTAAGCCAATTCATTAAATCAATTACTTAAGTTCAACTTCATTAACAAAGCTCACAAATTAAATTGGATTCGACAAATCAAATTCATTAAATTACAAGTCTTACATTAATTTCAATAAATCACATTTATTTCTTGTTAAGGAAATTCAATTTCACTTATTTATTTACTTAGTTATAAATTTCAAAACTCAATTAATAAAGAACTATATTTCACATATTCAAGAAGTTCAATTTCACTTATTAACTTACGTAAATAATTTTCCAAAACTTAATAAATAAAGAAACCCAATTTCATTTATTAACGAAGTTCAAATTCACTTAATCAAAGGTTCAATTTCTCTTATCAAAGAATTCAAATTTTTATTTAATTCTCAAATAATTCATCTTTATTTAATTATTAAATAGTTTCAAAATTTAATTAATAATTTCAAAATTTAATTATCGGATAAATTCCAAAACTTTATTATTAAATAATTCAAATCTTAATTTTTAAATAATTCCAAACTTAATTATTAAATAATTTCAAAACTTAATTATTAAATGATTTCATAATTTAATGCAATCATTTCTTAAATTAAACAACGTTCTTTCATCAATCACTATGTTAATATTTTGTTTCAGATTTTTAATATTAACATTTCCTTTCATTAAAATTCAAATTCCAACTTCATTTCAAATCTTATTATTCATTCAAATAAAATCTTTATTTCATTTTTAAATTCAATTATTGACCAATCGGGTTTATTAAATTTTCTATGCTAAGTCAAGTTCATTTGGATATTTATCATTTCAACCCGATTCCATTTCAATCCAAAAATCAAAGCATAGCAAAGGGAACTTGCAGTGTGATAACTGAGATGGTGTCAAAGTAAATAAACAAGCTATAGCAACCATCAATAACAATCCAATAATTAATTCAAATAATCCCGAAATAATCGTATTAATTTACATTTGTTTTTTTTTTTTTTTTTTTTTTTTTTTTTTTTTTTTTTGGCAAGGCCGACGGTTTTATAGTGGACCGACCACTTTTATTACGAACGTAATAAAGTTTGAAGTACAGGAGTAAGGTAGAAGCACCTTAGCTACTAAGAAAGAAAGAAATAAAAATACAGCACAGGAGTATGACAGACATGTCACATCTACTAGATATAAGTTACTAGACTAGTTCTCCTCAGAAGAGGAAGAAACACAATCGCTCTCAACTACACGGGTAGAAATCAGAGTTCCACCTCCAAGAAGACCAAAATAGGGGCGAAAAAGTACAGCAAGAGAAGGATCATAACAGTCAACGCCAGAAGAGTAAATAAAAGATCGATCCCAGGCAGAATCAGCTAGAATAACAGAATTAGCTTGCGCATGCGTTCCATCCGTGTCAAGAACCAAGGAATCACCAGAAATTTTATAGTAGAGGCAGCGTAGATCAAGAAGGTCATCAGATACATATCTGAAATAGGAGTTCTCCACAGGATTGAATCTCATATCTGAACGGAGATCAACCCAACTATGTTCTGTGTCAGCCCAAACAACAAGATTCTGCACAACAGAAGAGACATCAGGAACTGGGGAAGAAGGCCGCGCTAAGGAGAGGGAAGGTCCAGGGTCAGAAGATTGAGATGCAACCTGTTTGACTTTGGGGACCCATTTCTTAAGCGGAGGCCTAGGAAGAGGGATCTTTGGAGCAGAAGCAGAAATAACTGAGTGCAAGCATGCAGATGCTATATGACCAAAAGAGTGACAGGAGGTACAAATGTCAGGGACCCATCCATACCGAACACGCACATTCTCGACATGTCCAACAGCAAGCTGAACAGGAATAGAGGTAGGAAGAGGCTTATGGGGAGTAATTTCAATCAAAGCCTTGGCATAAACAAGCTTATCACGCGCCGCAGTGTTGGAGTCAAAACACTTCAATTTACCAACATTGCAAGCAAGCCAATTCAATCCAAGAAGCGGTTGAAGAGCAGAAGGAATTTGAGAGAAGTAAACCCAAACAGGGATAGAAAGAACCTGTTCACGAGCTCTAGCAACCGTCGGAGACCAGGGGGTGATAATAAAAGGCTGACCATCAAAGAAAGTAGGCTCGGACCCAAGAACACGGCTACGTTCCTCAGGGGAGGAGAACAAAATGTAGTATAAGGAATCAACCAACTTGATTCTAAGACCACCAAGAAGACGCCAGGCCCTACGACAGACAGCAGCCACATCAAGAAGACGATGCTTAGGGTCTAAAAAGAATCCAACTACGTATTCTGACCAAAAGTCCACACCGGCTTGTATAACACTGGGGGGAGGGATCTTTACTCCGTTTTCCTCAAGGATTTCGAACTCAACTGGTTCATAAACACCCGCATTACGGGGCATGGATTTAAAGAGAGAAGACCAAGATTTTGGGACCGTAGGGCAAGTAACAACAGGGCGAAACTCCACCACACCAGTAGAGGCCACAGGAATGGGGCAATTTGCTACAATGGGAGATTGCAAATTATCACCAACATCAGCAATGACAGGTGAGCCACAATCAATGACAGGTGAGCCTAACACATTAGTCTCAGGGCATACAATCGGTGCCGTAGGAGGCCCAAAACAAACAACACCAGATGGCATGGACGGAGTAGCATCACACAAAGAGTTAAACAAACCAGAATCTCTGATAGATGGACCAGATCCCACTTTGTCATTAATACAAGCACTAGTCGTGCAACATTCGATCTCAACAGGCACAACCAAACCTAAATCATCTCCAGTCAGTCCACCAAGATCACTCACTATTGCCAATGTTCCTCCGACTTGCTCGCCAAAAACACCACAGGGAGACCCAACGGAATCGACAATGTGCCCGGAGTTAGAAAGAGGTAGCTTACCTGACTTACACAGCGTCGTTGTTGCAGCCGAGATACCGGTAGTAGATAAAACATTGAGGCTAGAGTGGGCAGTAGAAACAAGGGGAGGAAATTCACGGGGAGAAAGAAGATCTGGACGGTCGATGTTATGTAGGACCATGGCTCCAAATTGGCGGCCTGAACGAGTAGACGAAGGGGAGAGCAGACGCGGAGGCTTGTGGAAAGAATGAGGAGAGGACATGAAGGGGGCGATCGAACCAGAGTGGGGCAAGAAATCACGGAGGGGAAGACAATCGCCTGGAACCAGAAGACATTAAATAAAATAGGAGATGTTTAAGTAATTGTTTATGCAAATTAATATAATTATTTCTAGAATCTACACTATCATTTCATATAGATTAAAGATTATTACACTTATTATACTATACAATTCTACATTTGAGATCAATTTTTCAATTTCATACTTAATCAATTAATACAACATAAATTCAATGGTTCAAAGGTAATTAACTATTTTCCTACGTGTCGAATAATTAAACATTTAAGGGTCATATTATGCAAATTTGTCTAATTAAATTCGACATATATATCAATTTCAAGTCGCTCTATCATACGTCAAATTAAATTTCATATTTTTATCACTTTAAACATTAACAATTAAATGTCCAATGTAAACATCAAACAATCAATTATCAACCAAACTAGCCTTTCCTTATAAGTCTCTACTTCCCTATATTTATTTAGCTTTTTCTTAAAAATTCATTGCAACTAATGGGTTTTATCCCTTATTATACGTTTGACAATGTCCGTACTTTTTTTCGTATATGGAATCCATCTTGGATTTCATTGCTCCAAGCAAGAGTATGGAGTCTTTACTCTGCAACACTTATTGGAAAGATAGAGGAGTGTCGTCATATAAGACACGGTCCTTCTTCTTGCCATGCACAAGGAAACCGTCATATCTCTCTGGTGCATGAGATTCCCTAGTAGAATTTCTAATAGGTTGTGTGGTTTCGTGTATGGGTAAACTCGGTTCTTCCACTAGTTCGGCCTCAATGTTAACTTCTTGGATATCATCTAGGTCCACAACTTCTCTGTTGATTTCTTTTGGTAGAAGTTCCTTTTCTAAAAAGACAATGTATCAAGAAACAATAACCTTTCATTCCTTGCAATTGTAGAAAGTATATCCCATCGAGTTTTTGGAATATCTTATAAATTTACACCAAATCGATCTTGCCTCTAGTTTGTTCGGACCAACATTCTTAATATAAGTTAGAAAATCCCCCACCTTCAAGTACTTGAGTTGGGTTTTTTAACATACCATATCTTACATGGCGTTTTACGCATAAATTTAGCGGGCAACAAGTTTAGCATATGCGCTATGGTTTCTAGCACATATCCCCAATAGGACAGAGGTAACTCAGCCTTACTTATCATGGAATGAACCATATCCAATAATCTTTCCTTATTTCTGAATTGCCATTGTTTTGTGGACTATAAAGTGAAGTAATCTGAGAGATAATCTCATTAACTTTTGAGTAATGTTGAAATTCTAGTCCAACATACTCAACTTCTCGATCTGATTGAAGAATCTTAATCTTATGGCCCATTTGGTTTCTTACTACGTTTTTATATTCAAAAAAATTTCAATAGATGTCGAATTTGTTCTTCATTGGATACACATATTCTACTCTCGAGAAATCATCAATGAAGGTAACAAAGTAAGAACTATTATCTTTGGTGATTACAAGCCTTGGGCCATAAACATCATTATATACTAAACCTAAGAGTTCATTAACTCTTTCATTGCTCCCATTGAAGGGGTTCTTGGTCATTTTATCTTTGAGACACGACTAAAAAGTGGCAAATGAATCAGAATCAAGTGACTGGAGAAAAAAATTTGGTTTTCAATATATGTAATCGCTTCTCAGCCTATAATGACAGAGATAAATATCATTTATATTGTTAGAAGAATTATTCACAAAGCGCACATAATCCTTATTGATCACATAAATGCCATATTCAAGAATACCATTGCAAACTTTATTTCTATTTAAGCTAGTGTCAGACAATCTATAAACAAAAATAATCCCACAAATAAAGTTTTTTACAAAATAACACTTATTTAATATCAAAACTACTCCACTAGGCGAACATAAATGATAATCGCCTACTGTTGTTGCATCCATGATAGATCCATCGGTAACTTGAAGCCTCATCTCTCTTTTTTGCCACGCGGTGCCAGTTCCTAAGCCCCTGTAACGAATTACATATATGAGTTTCAGATCCAGTATCTAAGACCCATGACATTTTATTGATTACAACAAAATTTGAATCATAAATGTACTTGATGGAGTTGTAGAACCATTCTGCTTTCTTTCTTTAGCAATCTTAAAGTAGTCTTACAATTCCTTCTTAGTGACCTTTCTCGGGTAGTGGTGACATTCACCATTATCATCGATCTTCTTACTTTTATTGTTTTCCTTACCTTCCCTTTTTTGCTTCTTCGAACTCTTCAAAGATGATATACTATCCTTAACAGCAAGTACAGCCCCTTGATCCTTAGATGCAGCGGCTAACCTTAACATATCGAGGAGCCTCATGAGATTTACATTCAATTTGTTCATATTCTAATTTAGTATGAACATTTCATACCGAGGAATAAGAGAACCAAGGATCAAATAAATTTGCAATTCATTGCTTATCTATACATCTAATTGCGAAAGCCTATCAATACAACCCTTCTTCATTAGCGCATAATCGTCCACTTTTTATCCTTTAGTCTTTTTGATATTGAACAACTTCCTCGTAAGATCGTACCTTGCAGAATGTAACTGTTCACCAAATATGATCTTGAGACTATCAAATATCTCATGAATAGACATGTTTTTGTGTTGCCTCCGCAACAACTTTTCTAATGTAGATAGCATGAAAATTTTGGCATTCTCTAGGTATGAAACCCACTTTTCATAAGTAAATCTTAGTTTGCGGTTAGCATTAATCTGTTATTCTTTAGGTTTACATGTAATAGTCGCCCATAGACGCTTGTAAGTCAACGCTATTTTAATTGCTCTTAGCCAATTGATATAGTACGGTCCAGTAAGCTTGTCATTATCAAAAAATGTTTTGTAGTTGAAATTTTCTACAAGTTTTAATTAGTAGATTATTAGGACAAGATTATTGCAGATGTTCATATAATATTAGTAAGGTTAAACGTTATATTTCATTTTACTCACGATACCATACTTTCCATTTTGCAATACCCCCAATGTGAAAATTTTGTCACGATCTTGAGCCGTGACAAAATAAATTATAATGGTTACAGGGCATGCCAATTTTGCAATGGCTCTGGATTATTGCAATCCTAATTTTTCTAACCCCTCATAGCTCACAATACGCACGTCAAATACTCTAACCCCCCCTTCTCAAAAACAACGCCCTCATTCCAAAATTTTCCTACGCGCCCTAGCTAATCAATTTCCACCTGAAGCATGAATCCCGCACTTTAGATAATCAATTTTCCTCCAAAGCGTGAATTTCACGCCCTAGCTAATCAATTTCGTCTCTTTGCCTTAAGTGAATCGCTCCACCTGAACATGAATGTCTCCACCCAATAGCGTGGATCGCTCTCGGTGTTCTCAAATCGCGTGAATTGTGGTTTAAGGCTATTGAGGTGTTCTACTGCCAATTTTAATATTTGTGTTGCATTAGGAATTAAACAGAGCGATTGAGATTTTGTAATGTGGGTTGAATATCTTTTCCATTCAACTATGAAGTAGACTAAGCGATAACTCCTCTTCTTATATCCTATGATGGTATATGGGGTGCCAAATCATCTTGTAGGAACTGAAATACTTTAAGTTATTCTGTGTAACCATATAAGATGCCTCCTTATCTTGGATCTAATGAGATCTTTATCTAAGAAGATTGTATGTTTCCCAATTTTTTTTTTGCACTTTATGCCGTATAACTTAGTTGTAGATTGGATATATGACTTATTGTTTGAAATAAATATACGCACTGCTGTGTTCTACTGCAATATACAATGCATATGTCAATGGTAAGCTTTTACAGTAACATTGCTGGATTCTATTCTCTATATAAAAATTGTCCTTTTAACTGTAAATCTTGCATGTTACTCAATTATTAGCAGTTGTACCTATAGTGCTAGTATTAGTCAAAATATCAACCTAATCCTTGGTTAGAATTGCAAAAGCTATGTAATGCTACTGTGATTTTGATTTTGGAAATACTGAAAAACTTCTTCCATCCAATCATATTTATTTATGCATAATCCATCATTATTTTTAATGAAACACACACATGTGCTATTGGTGCTTTGTTTTTTTTTATTTTTTAAATTTCATATGGATGCCTCAAATGATATAAGGATTTCATATAGGGTCTAGAATTATCTATATTAAATATACAAGTTGGATGTTTTACCCAAAGTTTATAAAATGTTTTTTAATTTTAATTTCTAACATTTATCAAATAGAAATATTTTTTGACACAAAAATATGTGTGCCAGTAACACAGAAAAAGAATTTGAAGTTCATATAAAATAAAACTTTAGGGACGCATAATATGCCTTTTTAATTGCTTGTGTTAACCAAAACAATATGCATATTAAATACATAAATTTACACATATAGTATGGTCATTTATGGGCAAGAGTAGTGGCCAATTGCAAAACACACACACAATCTTCTACAAATAATTAAATTAGGTGAATAATGACCCCTAATACAACAGTCTGCCTTACACTAAGAGTGATCCAAATCGATATAATATTTAACTTATGAATGGACAATATGTATCTATGTAATGTTCATAGACTTAGATTGCCTATGTACTATAATATTTTATGCTTCACTAACTAATGTGAGTTTCCTAAGCTTAACAATTGAAGAGTGGACTTGTACATCATCCCAATCTTAGTTGAAGAATATTGAAGTCCCAATTCGATAGTAGAGTTTAATAAAGGAAGACTAAGAGTGGTTACTGTAACAGTAGAGTTTAATAAATTGTGATTCTTGTCATAAATTTGCTAATATTCTCGCTTAACTCTTTAGTTTAGACCTTTAATTTTATGTGTTTGTGTATGCGATAGGATAATATAATGAGCCGGTAGAAAAATAATTGACGACATATCATATATGATATAGCAGGGCAATATGCCTTTTTTGTATAGACAAATAGTGGATGAAAGAATCTGATCGAAGAACTACATGATATGTGGAAGGAGTGCGGAAGTTTATTGAATTAGGTGCAGAAAATGGTAGGAATAAGGAAATCTACTGCTATCCTTGCACATGGTGAAAAAAAATTAAAATAAGATTAAATTAGATGATATTCATTATCATCTGCTTAGATTGGAAAATGTTCAATCATATACTGTTTGGCATTTTCATAAGGAAGAGTCGACAGAGAAGCAAAAAAAATCCATTAGTCAAGCAATAAGTACCAATGAGTCCGAACATCCTAGAATGGAAGATTTAGTCAATGATGCCAATAGATTTCATCATTTTCAGTCTATAAGTCCGTTGCTCGATAGTATTGGAGAACCGTCTACGGTCGATGTTGATTGGCCGACCAATCAATAAATCACATTTTGGTACTGCAAAAGAGCTATTGTATCCTTCATGTCCTAAAAGGATAAAAAAATTGTATGTCATTGTGAAACTAAATAGATTGAAAACTCAGTATGACTTTTTAAACAATGGCATGACTATACTCCTCGAATTTATAAAAGAGTTACTCCTTGAAGGTGACACACTACTGACAAAGTACCCTGATATAAAGAAGATGATTAAACAAGTTGAGATGGATTGCAAAAATTATGATGCATGCACTAATGACTGCATTTTATACAGGAAAAATGATGCAAACAGAATTTCTTGTGCAATGTAATAAACCAAGATATAAGACAACATTCAACAAAGAGAAAAGAGCCACCAAAGTACGTCAAAAGACTCTGAGACATTTCTCCTTAATTTCTAGATTGAGGAGACTGTATACTTTACCATGGATTGTAGATGCAATGACTTGGCATGGTCGTGCCAAGCCTGATCCGAATGTAATGCGCCATCCATGTGATACGTCTCAATGGTGAGCTATAGATTCTTTTGATCGAATGTTTGCTGCTGAATCACGAAATGTTACATTTGGAATAGAAACAGATGGTTTCAATCCACATGCATCTCTAGCTAGCCGTTATAGTTGTTGGCCAGTAATTATAGTACCATATAATCTTCCTTCATCCATGTGCATGAAAATGGTGTTCTCAATATTGACATTGTTGATTTATGGGCCAAAAAAACTAGGAAATGATATTGATGTTTATTTACAACCATTGAGAGACGAGTTAAAACAGTTACGGGAAGGAGTCATTGCATTTGACTCATTTAATAAATCTGAGTTCACAATGAGAGCTAGGATGTTGTGATTAATTCAAGTCCATCGTGCACTCTAGACTTTATCGAGGTGCATAACTCACAGTTATTTTGCATGTCCTATTTATGTGGAAGACATTTGTTCTTAGTATCTTCACAAAAATAAGAAGACGTATTATATGAGACATTGAAGATTTCTTCCTTCCAAACACAAGTTTCGAGACGATAAGGCAAACTTCAATAACGAACAAGAATTCGTCGTCCTCCATGGCTATTGAATGGTTATCAAGTTAAAGAAAAGGAAGCAGAATCAAGATGAAAGTTGGTAAAAGAAAACAAGAAATCAGCTGAAAACGAAAAAAGAAAGCCTACGGAGAAGAGATAGAAAATGTTTCTGCACGGTATAGAAGGTCCATCCTCTTTGATTTTCCAGTTGGAAAAGAAATTTGGTTCGACATAATGTTGAAATTATGCATACGGAGAAGAATGTCACTGAGCATCTAATCAACACAATTATGGGTCATAAAGACAAGTTAAAAGACGACATCAATGCACGCAAGGATTTAAAAACCATGTGTGTAAAACAAAAATTACGAGTGAGGGAAGACCGTAAAACAAATAAAATAATTATACCGGATACAACTTTCACTTTGAGCAAACAAGAAAAGATACGGTTTTGCGCCATTTTGAATAACCTCAAAGTGCCTAGCAAATTCTCATCTAACTTCCACAGTAATGTGAGCATCAATCCTCTTGAACTAACAAATATGAAGTCGCATGATTACCACATCATAGTGCAACAATTACCACCAGTGTTGCTTCAACATTCTTATCCACCGCATAAGATCTGCGTAATGCTGTATATCGTATAAGTCTATTCTTTAACATTTTTTGCTCAAAGGTGCTCAACAGAGAACATTTAAAAGCAAATGCTAGTTTGGAAGAAACAATATATGTGTTTGGAAAACATTTTCCACCTGCATTTTTTGATATCAGTATCCATCTTATGGTTCATTTAGCCGATGAAGCATTGATTTGCCGTCCTGTTAGATATAGGTGGATGTATCCTTTTGAAAGGTAAAGTATTAATTTCAATTTTGTTCATCAGCGTTTGATTTAAATAGCTACCGTTATTTACAACTGATTACCTATATAGGTTGATGAAAACATACAAAGGATATATGCGCAACAAAAGATATATTGAAAGGTGTATTGTAAAGGGATATATTGTACAAGAAGCTAGTCTTTACTGTATGGAGTATGACAAAAGGAGATGATGACACTCATAAACATACTCACTAAGCATTTTCAGATGAGGATGATGAGTTTGCTGGCGAGATTCCTCTAGATAGTGGTAAAGATATAACCTTAACTCAAGTGCAGTTTGAAAACGTTCATAGATTGTCCTTAATAAGTACGATGGATTGGATGAATGTGAGAAGTAAGTTCTCGAATTTATCTTAAATTTCCATTATTGTAAATTAAATCATATATATGTTTTGAAATGTGTTTATCGCATGAGGTATAAAATCTATGTGAAAAGTACTAAATCTCAACCCTGAAGTGGGGTTACATCTATAGAGGCTTGTTAAAGTTTTACTCTATGGTTACGTGATGAGGTATTACATCTTCTTAAGTACTTCACGTGTATTTAAAGATCATACACCGTCATGATAGGACTTTTTACTTGTTATGTTTTTTAGTTGGTGAAGACCAATGATATTGATTCAACTCTTTGGCAGTTGGTGAACGGTCTGAAGTTCAAGAAGCATAGTTATATGAAGTTACAAAAGGCGGATGGTAACATAAGACAATGGTGTTTATACGAGAGAAATTATGAAATTTAGAGCGAGTGGGAAGGATAAAAATTAGAAGGAAGCATGAACAATGTATTACGAAGTTATTCAACAGATAATTGAGTTGGATTACAATGACTTCAAATAAATGATTTTTTTTATTGTAATTGGGTAAAGGTCGAAGATATGGTCAATGGTTGCAAGATAGATCCTGATTCAAACTTGATTAAAGTTAACTTAGAGAAATTAAAAACCAAAGATAAGGTGAATAATGAGCTATTTATTATTGCATCAGGAGCGAGTCAAGTGTTCTGCTCAAAAGATTTAAAAAAATAACGGATGATTTGTGATTTTCACACACCAACAGTTGACTAAAAATGTTGATGACTTTGAGTTTTCTACTGCCTATCGGTCAGCTTTTGAAGACAATAAAAAATTAAAAAACCTTACCAAATGCATATGTTAATTTAAGAGGTATTTCTTGATTGCACTGATTTGAATTTCAAGTGTAATTGAATTTAGAAGATTTGTGAATTGCTGAGGTGTATCAATATCAGAGACAAGTGTCGATATTAGTACGAAACTAAGCATGAAAACTTAGATGAATAGGTCCTAAATAATAAAATCAAAAGTGTCGAGGTAGGTAGTTTATAAGAATAAAGAAAGGGTTTATTTGGTTATACCTTTACTCATCTATGACGACATTACAAGAATATTATTTACTTCAATTTTACAAAATAACTGATGAAAATCAACCAACAGTAACTAGTGAGTGTCGCAATGACGCATAAGCCAAATATTGCAAAGAAAAGAAATTTACATTTTGAAATGTTTTAGAAAGCTCTTATAACATGAATAATTCTACCCCGCTGTTATAGTTACATGTTATATATGATGTGTATTTTAGGAAAACGCGATAACATATAGAAGACAAGATAAGAACATAAGAATATGCACATATCCCCTTTACTGTGTTTTTTACCCCTTCATGGTTCAAATTTTCAGAATCCATGCATAGATACAATTATCATGTGCAAACAAGAATACATGCATACGTACAATTATCATGTGCAATCAAAAAATATTTACACATCAAAAGCCTCCAGCCATTCAGGTTGTACCTTTTATGGATCTATAAAGTACTGATTTGTTTGATTTTTTTAAATATTTTATAGAATATTAAATTTGTAATCCTCATATATTAAATTTATTTCACATTAAGAACAACCAAGTTGTCTATGCCAAATAATGGCTTCCATGAGAATAGTCAATAATCCAATCTTTATTAATCAAAATCAAAATCAAATACAAGATCAAAGACAATTTAACCAAAAAGATCAGATTGGCTATCATCCTCATAATCTCTCTTCTCCTAATCCTAGTTTTCTTTCATCATCTTATAACGAAAACCCCGTGACATTAATGTGGATGGGTTTCAAATGGTCAGAAATCGTAAAAGATATTCAGCCCTAGTCAATAAACATTAAAGAAACTCAGCCATAGGCTATAATTATCAGCAATTGGTGCAGAAAAATTACTCAGCTGCTGGCTTTCAGCAAGTGCAAAAAAAATCAAGAAAGGTCAAATAATGCACGTCAGAATTACAACAAAGGCCAGAGATATACAAATACATTTCAAGAAAAGGCTGCATATCCTAGGAACTCTCAATCTCAGATGGATCACTCCATAAGGAAGTCCTCTTCTTGGGTTGAAATGGTAAAAATATAGGAGGCTGAACTCTGCTTTCGACCTAGAATATGTTGCTCCTCTTATTCTAAACAAGAAAAAGATGATAATGGTGAAAGAAGCTATCAGTAAAAGAATAGAGAATAAGTGGAATAGATCGGTTATAGCTTATGTATTCGGAAGCCGATCAGCCTATCATCAATTCAAAGCATTTGTAACAAGAACTTGGAACCCGATAGGTAATTTTGAAATATACTAGAAATAATGGTTTCTTTGTAATCATATTTTCAAATCCTTCGGATTGTGGTGAAGCAGTAGGGGAGGGGGGGGGGGGGGGGGTCCATATTTTATCAATGGGAATTCGGTAATACTAAAATAATGGACAAACAAAGCAAAAATGGATATAAAGACTTGTTGTCCGCTCTCCCAATATGGATTAGACTCCTTGATTTGAGTCTTAAACTGTAGGAAAGGAAGCTTTCAGTGCAATTGCTAGTATTGTAATGTGCCATTAAAGTTAGATAAACCTACAGCGGAAGGAAACACGTTTGAGTTATGCAAGAATACTTGTAGAAATTAATGCAAATGCAGACCTATCTAAAGCGGCATTTATTTTAATGCATGATGGTGAAATCATCATTCAAAGAATTGAATATGAATGGATTCTCCCATACTGTAAAACGTGTAAATGTTCGGCATAATCTTGATAACTACACTATCAAGAAAGTATGGAAAGAAAAACAAAACCAATACAAAAGCATGCAAGATGAAGAAGTTGAACCAAATGAAGGCAAGCTACCCAAAGAAAATAATGAGGGAAATAAAAGTAACCCGTCAAAGCAGAACAGTAATGCAAAAAACAAAGAGAACAGTTCAGGAATACATGCGAATAATACTGACATTCCTCAAGAAATATACAGAGGTTCAGGGAAAGATGGTGCACAAAACAAAACTTCAAATTCAAGTTATGACACTTAAGTGTTGAATGATGAAGCAGATTAACAAATGGCCACACAAGACTACTCAGAGCCAATTAATGTTCAAGATGGCAATATTCAAAACAACATCAGTTCATTTTCAAGCAGAAGAGGTTAACTTGAAAGCAGGCTACTGAATACTCTAGTTCAAATGACAAAAGTCATTCTATTCCAGAAAATGATTGCATGGATCTTGAAAGCAGCTTAAACAATGGGTCTATAGACACTACAATTCAGGAGAAAGTTAATAAAGCTGCTGCATCCTTCTTAAGGACAAAAACAAATCAAGATCAACTTCTGCTAGACGTGGCCAAAAAGCTTTCATCTTCAGCCTCACCATAAAAACAAGAAAAAGAAAGAGAAGTAGGATAAAAAACATCAATGACATAATTTCTAGCAAAGCAGTCGAGACAGATCCCTCAAGTAAAATAGATACAAAAGATGATGGGGAATTCAAAACGAAATACATTATGCCAAACACAAGTTGGGAATCTCCACTCAAAGTATAGGACAAAATATCATGCAAGAAAAAGGAAAAGAGATCGGTGAAGGAAGATTACTACAGAATCTCCTTAGAATAAATAGAGATATCCTTTAATTATCTTTTTATTAAATAATGTCGATTATTGTTTGAATATTAAGGGATTAAACTCCCCAGAAAGGAAAATTGATTTAGTGCATTTTCTAAAAGTAGACAGTCCTAGCATTTTAGGTATACTTGAACATAAGCTAGATGGAGTAAAATAGAAATTTGTCAAAGTAGTTTTCTCAATAATTGGAAAATCATAAATAACAATTCCATAGGTGACAATGAAAGAATTATGATTTTGTGGTATCCTAACGTCTAGGATATAAAACAATATTATGTAAATCTTCAATTTCATTCATTGTATATGTCAAAATAAAGGAGGTTTAAATATAGAAATCAGCTTTATTTATGCATCAAATAGTGAAAATGAAAGAAATATTCTTTGGGAACATTTGAAAAAATTAAATGAAAAATGAATGATGCATGGATCCTATTAAGAGATTTCAATACAGTATTACATGCTTTTGAGAAATGGGGAGGTAATCCATATCCCATTCCAAAAATTAGAAAAAAATCAACAATTTCTTTTTAAAATCTGGTTTAATTGAGCCTACTATCTATGAAAATAAATTTACCTGGAAATCAGGTGAAAGTAAAAACATTCATTGCAAATTAATTAGAGTCTTTTTAAACCAAAAATTGTTAAAGCAATTTTCAAACTTCACTTGCAATACTCTTCAGAGGGTTCTTGTGATCATACTCCTTTTCAAATTTTGCTTTCAAAAAATATTGGCTTAATTCCCATTTAGGTTCATCAATGGACGAGTCCATGATAATTCATATAAAGAAATTTTCAAACACAATATTGCTGAATATGTATAGGGCACTGCCTAGTTCAAATTCAGCAAAACCTTATAAGCATCAAAGGAAAATTAAAAAGTTGGAATAAAAATAAACCAAAGAATATAATAAATCAAATAAGAGAAGAGTGTGACTCTTTGCAAAATAGTATTGATAATGATAGCTCAGACCCTCATCTTGTAAATAAAATTTTACATTCTCTGAACAATTTTGTCCAAGCTCTTCATGTCCAAATTTTGAATATGAAACAGAAGCTAGGATAGATTGGCAAACCAAAGATGATGAATTTAACAAGTTTTTCTATGTCAAAAAGTCCAATAGAAGGCACAATGACAGGAAAACCGATAGATAAAAATGAAGCAGTTACTAATGAATCTACAATAGTACAGTCTGAAGCCATTAGACAATTCAACTCTTTGTATAAGTCTAACTCTTACTCAAAAAAATTCCTAATATAGACATTAAATATTTACTACATCCAACTAGTCAAGAGATTTTACTTGCCCCTATAAACATAGAAGAAATTAAGGGTATTATCTTTAATGCAAGCAATGATAAAACTCCTAGATCATATAGTTTTGGGGCTACATTTTATAAAATCCATTGGGATGAAATCAAAATAAAATTCTATATGTAATAAATGAGTATTTTTAGAATGAAAACTTTTTGAAAAACTTCAATCACACTCCAATCACATTGGTGCCAAAAACTAAAATCCCTAAAGATTTAGGGGATTACAGACCTACAGCCTGTTGCAACTTATATATAAAATTATTACAATAATTCTTTGTAACAGAATTAAAGTATTTTTAAAATATATCATTTTTGAAAATTAAAGTGCTTTTATCCTAGGGAGTTTAATAGCAAAAAATACTTATTGGTCTATGAAATGTTTAGAAACTTAATTTAGGCAGTAAAAATAAAATGTGTATTATGATTGATTTGCATATAGCTTTTGATAAAATAAATAGGCATTTGATATTGCTTATGATGAAGCAACTAGGTTTAATGGAAAATTCTATAGCTTGGTTAAAGAATGCATAGACAATTTTACTTACCCATTACTTATAAATGGTTCTACCTGTGGTTTTATCCATAGTAATAAGGGAACAGGATAAGAAGATCCTCTTTCTCCTTACTTATTCACCATCGCAATGGAATATTTATCTATACAAATGAAGATGGAATGAATTAAAGGAAATATAAAAACCACAAATATAGTGAAGCCATTTATAACTCATCTATTATATGCTGATAATCTGTTAATATTTTTAAATGCGGATGAGAAACGTGCAAGTACCATCACCAAGATCTTTGGAAAATTGAAATAGTATCGAAACACCCAACACCCCTAATTATTCCCAAAAAGGGTACACCAAAGAATATGGTGTGTCATAGGTATAACTAAAGCATCACAGAGATTAAGATTCACAAGACAAATAAATAAAAACAAAGAAACATTTAAATAATAACTTATCATTCAAAATTAAACTTCATCTCAAGATAAGTCATAAAAACATAACATATTGCAAAAACTCAAAATGTCTCATGTCTCATGAAAATACATCACAGTCTCATAAAATCAGAGTATAAAGATAACAATAATAATCCCTCTCACAAGTGCCAGTCCATCATAAACCAAATTAAAAAATGAAAAGCAGAAGAATCGTCTAAAATGAGAAAACTCCGGAAATGAATCTCCAAGCAACTTGAATTAACTATCCTCAACTCTGCTGGCCTACGGAGGAAAAAAAAAAGGGAAAATAGAAGAGTAAGTCAGACAATAAGTCTGGTGAGTGAAAGTAATTACTAGCATTTCTAAGCAAGATAAAGATAATAGACTAAGCAATAGTTCTAGCTTGAAAGGAAAATAAAAAAAAGATAAAACTCGGATAAAATATTGTTTCTGATTCTTTTTGACTATTTTTGATTGTTTGCACTTGTCATAAACTACTGTGATTAGACTGAAATCTCAATCCTATCTCAACTGCTAACTTGGTTAGGCTGAAATCCTAATCCTACCCATTGATCGGCCTTCCCTATCTCTGTTGTGTCACTATGAACCAAACCCGTTGGTCACAACAAAAGACAACTCTTTAGCGCTTAGAACGCATTAGCGAATTAATCACCCTAATCAATGCTGCACGCTCGGTCATCGCCGGTACACTCTAGCTGTCGCCCTCTATTTGATCCTTTATTTACCCTAATCAGCATTAGCGTGCCCAGCCTCACCTACGTGTGAGACCATCGGTCCTCGACCTAAAAGGAAATGCTGCCGGTATTGGTCCTAACAAACAAATCTTCTACTTTGTGCCTCTTGCCCAAATCCCCATATTTGAGCCTCTATCTATTGGTCGCTTATTTACCCTAGTCAGCGTAAGCGTGCCCTAGCCTCACCTACGTGTGAAACCATCAGTCTTTAAACTGAAAGAGAAAGCTACCGGTATGGGCCCTGCTTCTATATTTGCTTATTAACTTAATCCAAGATCTTAGTTTTAAAATAAGCCTCTTCTGTTATCTCTTCTTTCTAATTATAACCTATGTGTTATAATTGTTCTTGCAATTGTTTCTCTTCTATTTTCTCTTTTTAGTTATAGCCACTTGTTTTAATTATGCTTGCAAATATCTTAAATTTGCTATTTCAGTCCATCTCTATTTTTATTTCAGCTTTTCTCATTTTACGTCTGATTTCTGTAAATTTAGTGTTATTCTATTTTAATTCGTATTCGCGAATTCTTCTCTTTTTAATATTTTATTCGCGTCAAAAAGGATTAAATCTCTAAAAAAGAAACTAACATTTATAGGCTAAATTCCAACTTAAAACAGATTGGGATCCTTCATTCTGGTCGGAGGGGAAATTACCAAACGTCTAGCATTCCCTCATGCTTGGCGCCAATGAGTTTTTATAAAAAAAAAAAAGAAGAAGACTATTGCTGCAGATATTTCTCTTTCTAACCACACAATTACTAGTACCCCTATTGTTATTCCCAATATAAGCGTGAAAATAAGAACAAAGATCCATATTAGTCCATAGACTTCTTTTAAAGATTCCGATCTAGAAAAAGAATTTATAGCTTGTATGTAAATAACTGTAAATAAATGTAAATAATTGTAAATAACTGCAATTAACTGTAAATCATTTGTCACTAACAATCATGGACCTATAAAAACAAATAGGTCACAAAAATCTTTCTCTTATAGGTGTGGTGGCAGGCTAAGGAACAACAAGATTGGTACCTGGATTCTGGTTGTTCCAGGCACAAGACGGGCGATAAATCAAAGTTTCTCAGCCTAGAGAAGTATAGAAGTGGCAGAGTCAAAATGGGCAACAAACGATGTATTAAATGTTGAAAATCTGCATAATAATTTGATTTCATTCAGCCAGTAAGAGGAAAGGTGATCAATTGGGAAAATTATAAAAATCAATTTGCCAAGAACACTGTGGTAAGAGATATCGTCTTGTGTTGGTTGATGACTACTCTAGATACACGTGGGTATACTTCTTTATCTTACTTCTTTTAAACCGACACTACATTCTATGTTTGCTTGTGTACATGATTTCAATCAAACCCAAAAGAATCTTATTTTAAAAGCCGTAAGAGGATTCTAAGGTATCTTTTGCGCACATCACAATTAGGTCTATGGTATTTAACTTATGATAACTTTGATTTAAAGGGGTATTCAGATGTAGATTATGCTGGTACTCTAGTTGATAAAAAAATTACTAGTGGAATGTGTTTATGTAGGAACATTTATTAGTCGCATCAAATTTTTGAAGAAAATATCTGCATAATTTTCATTTTAATCGATTTTAAATTGGCAATCTTTTTTTCTTCATAAAACCCTTTCAGAAAATAGTCTTTGTTGACTTCATTTCACATAAGGCATTTTAAAATTTTGATTTAATATTTATTTTTGGATTTGATCTTAAATGAATAATTAGCTAGTCTGACTTGCTACTGATTATTGAAAAGATAAATAGTGGCTAAAAAAGTGATGAGTGTTGATATTGATCATACATTTTGACTTGAGACAGTATATGTAGTAAATTTGTTTAAAAATTTAAACAAAATTTGTAATAACTTTGATTGGTAAAAATTTCATGACCATCTCTATTTCTATCATATTTCTAACGACCATCGCTTATCAAAATCCAATATAGTATATCAAAATGTAGTATTTTAAACGGAAAATTATTCATTTTTTTAATTCAATTAGCAATAAAAACATTCAAAGTATTCACTCTCATTTAAAAGTCCTCGCGGTTATGCATGGATGAATTACTTGCAATCTTTGATTATATGCTTTCATGTTCATTTAAAAGTCCTTATGGTTATGCATGTATGAAACACATATCACAATTGAAATAAAATAGGCAAGTTGATTCTAATCCATTTAAAAGTCCTCACGGTTATGCTGGTTAGAAGATACTTGAAATTCATTTTTTAATAAAAATTGGAAATACTACTAATCTCATTTAAAAGTCCTAATGGTTATGCATGTTAGTAAGTATTCAAATTTCTATATACAAATAGATACAACTATATGGTTTTATATAATAACATCACCCCTATCACTCTAAAGTGGAATATGCACCTAACATAGTATTTATGATTTTTGTTTAATTTTTTTATTGAAATTTAATATATGTCCTCGATTGGGCATTAGTGTTGTATTAATATCTATCATTTTATATCAATTTTCTAACAGTATTACTCTTTTGCTGATGACAAAAGGGGAAGAGAGAAGTTAAGATTTTGGCAAATAAGTCAAGTCATATTTTTTATTTGAATATTCCCATGTAGGTTCATTTATATATTTTATTTATTTATTTTCATGCATACGTGAAAAGGGAGCTTTGCTGTAGGGGGAGCATTCAAGTAGGGGAGCTATTAGAATTCATCAAGATCAAATACATTTCATAGATTCAAAATCTTAATATATGTTTGTTATCATCAAAAGGGAGAGATTGTAGAATATGCTAGTATATGATTTTTGTTTGATGATAATAAAAATATATATATTCATTTAAATGTATTTGTTATTATACTATTTTATTTTTCTACATAATTAAATAAATATTTCATGGATAAAATAAATAACACAGAATTCAAATTCAAACAAATATTTTATTCAAACAAATATTTTATTACAAATTCAAATAGTACAAATTTGAGCTCCCACTACATACATACAATTTCAGTTACATTACAATTTCAATTACAATACAAGTTTCACTTTACAATTATACCTCACTACATATTCACTCATCACTTGTATTTTTAACTTCAACTTTGTTACATCTTGAATCCAGCATCTAAGCTATCTGCAAAATAAACATTGACGCATCAAAATTGAAAAAGGAAATATTTTGCAGTGCAAATTATAGCGTATGTTTTAAAAAGTCATTTGTCCTAGTTATTTGGGTTGTTCGTCATCATTTTCTTTTGAATTCAACTTGCACGAATAGCTTGTAACATGCACAGTGTATTACTGTACATTCACAAGGTCGTGCATACCGATATACACTTGCTTGTTAAAACTGTAGGAACAAGTAAGCACAAGGTCAAACTCGAGCCGAGGCTGGATTCAACATAGGTGCAAATGAAAAAAACATGTACAAAACAGCTGGAACAAGACTCAGTGGAGTTCAACATGATCACATGACAAAGTATGCATATATATTTTTTCAGACCAAATCAGACCAGTTGCAGCAAACATGTAGCTACCTTCAGATTGCAACAACTAGACTCGAGTGAACCAAGTGCATCAAATCAGAACACATGCATCCAACATGAAGATCAACTCAGAGTACACATGAAGCTCATATGTAAATCAAACCAGATTCAACAAGCATTCAGACAACAAGAACCAAACAAGACAACAAATGTACAAAGTCATCAACAACATATGGAACCAGATGTGAAGCCATGAATACATAATGCAAACCAGAACATTTGAAGGCCAACCAGACTCAATTGCAACAGAGAGTAGAGAATCATACAAACAATATAACCAAGACTACAACTCAAGAGGAGACCACCGAACCAGGGTTGTACAAGTTCATATGCATAGACTCGAAGCACAAGCAGTTCAACTCGAAGCAGTAAGCACTCGAGCAATAGATCAATGCACACAACAACTACAAGCATCAGGTCATAAATGTTCCAAGCATGAACACACACACATCGATCCGACTCAAAACATGCAATGGACACAACAGTTCTGAAGTGAACCAGACAATTAGACTACAATGCACACATGAAGATCACACCACCACACAATTGAACACACGATGAACAGTTCATTCAAAAACAAGTTATCATCAAAATGAAAGTTCAAGCTAGTGGACAGAATATACAACACAAGAACAGAACAGTAGAGATTCAACCAAATCAACTTTAACATGAACCAGGCAACAATTGGAAAACAAATCAAGGTAGCGCTACCAGATCGAACTTAAAAAGTTAAGTTTCGAAAATCCAGTGGTGCAGTTCAAACCAAATAATAATAATAATCAAGGTAGCCGTTTGAATGAAGCCGAAGTCAATTTTATCTAAAAAATTCAAAATGCCGAAGTCAAAGCCAATAACGTGAATTGAAGAAGTCAAAGTGCCAGCGAGGATTGGAACAGAGGTAATAACACGTATTAACAAGTAACTCTCCTAAATCATAAAGGAAAAGAACAAGAAACAAATTCAAATGCCAAAAATAGTGGAACCAATTCAAGTAAAATTCAAATTTATCAAAGATGAACAAGTCAGACAATCCACAAGCATTCAAGCAAAAATCAAATGGCCAAGCATAATTTTGAAAGAATTAAACTTGAAATATATGAACAATAAAATAGGGTTTTCATCCCTATATAACCCAATAATCATCATCGGCATAAAATCATTGGAGTTCGAAACAAAAAAATCCAAATCATATTTAAAAGTAAAACCAAAAACTCTAATCAAGTTCGAAAGTGGTTTGAGTTCAAGCAATTACCAGAGAAATAAATCACTAAACTCGAATCATAGTGGAGTGTAATCAGAATCGAAAAGAGGATAAACTGCATACCATTTTTATCATTCATGTTTGATAAAAATTGGAGCAACGCAAGCAATTCGAAGAAACATAGAAGCTAAATATGGAACAAGAGCGTGCAATATTCGATTCGAACGTCTAAACCAAGCGGCGGCTTCAATCGAACAAAGCCCTGAATTTCGAAGAGGAACGAAGAAGGAAAAGGTCGAAGTTTTACACAGAAGGATTAAAAGGGAGACGTCCTCTTTTATCTACAAATTGGGCCATTCTAATTTTTGTATTAGGCTTTAATTTTTAAAATAGGGTTTTGTTTTTCTAGTTTTTTTTTATTGTGTAATTTTCTTTTTAAATTGCATAATTTGCTAGTCGTGTGACTAGTTATGAACTAAGGTAATATGGTTCGAGAATTCACAACTCAGTGGCTGAGTTGTGGCAGGACTTTGAACGTAAAGTTAGGTTAGTCAAGTAGTGAGTGTCGTAATTTTATATGTGTAAGCGTTTAATTACTAAATTTCTAGTAGAAACATTGGAAGCAGCACGCAGGTAGAGTTTTTCCAAGCTGGGTAAATTTATGTACGATCTCTTCTGCATTACTTTCTGTTATTATTTTTATTTCCGCATTAATTTTTATTATTATTAGTATCACCCTATTCACCCACCTCTATGGTTAAAACGATCCTATAGACGTAGGTGTGGGAGGCAGCGGCAAATGGAGGATATTCGCGACATTGGGGTTTGGGCGCAGTTTGAAGTCGCGATCGCGCGTGAGCGATGATTGGAGGAGGAGGCGCGCCTAGAGGCACGGCTGCGGGAGACGCCGCGGCGGCGGCTCAGGCGATCGTGGATGGTGGTTGCGTGCGTCTTGAAGTGCGTTGCGTGATAATGGGTTTTCTTGCGTGCGGCCTGAACGAGGATGGAAGGGTGGGGTTATTAATTATTTTAATTATGTTTATTAATTTGGTTAATAACCATTATGCTAATTAAAAACGTATCTTCCTTGTACGAGATCCGTTTCGAACGAAATGAGTGGAGTTGGAATCATATCGATAATGTCTGCAACATGGAATTGAAGTGGTATTTATTTGAAGCTGGAAAGTATTTTCAGTTTAAAATAAAATGTGGGTATTTTTTAACGCTTAAGAAGTACTAGATTATTTTTATGTTTGTCAAATTTGAAATAATGAAGTGATTTTAGTTTATTGATTGTTGTTGATAAACTTAATTAACATTTAATTTGACATTGAATTAACTGATAGAAATTTTAGTTAGCAGTTAAATTGAATTGGAATTAAATTACTAGTAAACTCCCGATTATTGACATCCAGTTAATTGTTGTGATATTTTGATTGTTTGGATGATTGATCGTGATGGATGCAAATTGGTTGATATTTGGATGATTGAATAATTATTTATTTTTATATATATCCCATCATCATCTTGTATATTATATACAGTATATAAAATTGTAAACCGAATTATTTCGAGTAAATTAAGAAATAGTTTGAAATGATATATATCTATGACATTTATTTTAGATTGAAATGATATATATATTTATTCTTGAATTAAATTCAAATAACTGATTCACTTGGCCATATGATAGAAAATTATACACGGGAACCGGGTTGGTTAAATAAATGATTTTAAATATTTTGATTTGAATTATTTAAATGAGTTTAGTTTAATGATGAAAAAAATCGAATTTATGGAAATGAATTATTTTCGACATTGAGCTCAAAATGTTGGAATCAGAATTTGTTAAACGAAATTGTTTAAAAATGAAATTTGAGATTTTGAAGTTATTATATGATTTGAGTTTCGAATATTGATTTGTTTTGAAAGATTTGGATTTTATTCAAACTTTGAAATATGGCTAAGTAAACGTAATTTTAAACAATATTTCAAAATCAGTTCAGAATTGAGTTATTTTGAAAATTTGAATCTTAAATTGAATATTGAAGTAGAATTTGATTCTAGTGATATAAATCGATACTCTAAAGTCGAACTTGAATTTCTGTAAATCGAAATGGTTTAAATTTAAGAATTGAATAGAAATAAATTCAAATTGGAGTTGAATTGAATAATTCAAATGAATTCGAATTGAAATCAGAATTGAATTAACTTGAAATCGAAATCAATTTGAATTTAAATTGGAATCAAATTTAATTCGAATTGAAGTCGAAATCGAATCAATTTAAATTAAAATGGAAATTGATTTGAATTGGAAGGTTTGGAAATATTGAATCAGCTTGATTTTGAAATTATTTTCAAATAAATTATTTTAATTTAACCGTTTAAAACCTATCTTTTTAAATAATCAAATAATTTTGATTTTTGAGCTATTTCTTATATAAACCATTTTTTAATACATAAACCATTTTGTTAAACTATTTTCAAACAAATTTAACTTTTTAAAACAATTTAAATAATTTCAAACTATTTTCAAAAATTTAAATTGGTCAAAAATGGAATTTTATATTTAAATCATGGATTTAAATACGATTTGGGTTAAACAGAAGTTATAACCAAATGAAAGTTCGAAGAAATTTTGAACTGGAACTGAAATTGACATATTAAAGGGGAAATGATTTTGAAGTAAAATATCGTATTTAAAGTAATATGATATTTCGAAATGAAATTGATTTTGAAGCGATTATGATATTTCGATATCAAGTATGAATCGTTTCAAAATGTAAAAGTACCAGTTGGTGTGTGAAATGACATTGGTTATTAAAGAGATCGGTGCCTCTTATTGGCATACTCTTTGTCAGTATTGGAACCACGTTAACAACTGTGTACGTGGAGGAGGCTCCAAAATGAAGTGGTTGGATTTAGCGTCGTTTCCGAGATTTGAAGAAAGAGAACGATGATGGATAGACCCCAGCACTTGTGCCAATTTGAAACGACTAAAACAAGATGGCTTGACAGGACCAAGTGGGCTTCCTACCTTAGCGGACACCCGGTCTTCGATTTTGTTCTTGGACTTGGTCCATTATATTACTTTTATGTTGGTTTTGATCGGTCCATTATAAATTCAAGTTGTTTATCTTTGGAGAATTATATCCTTTAACTTTGGAAATTTTGATCCGAGTAAATCAAATTAACAATCCCATCCGTCGGGCCAGTCCGAATAGCTAGAGAGAGCAGAAAACTGGTTTTCCAAACTCAAGCCTAGACACTATCTCTCCAACACCCATAAGCGGTCAAATAATTTGATTGACTCTAAATCATTTAATATTTAACTATTTCATAAATCCTTCAAATCATCTTAAAAATAATTTATTAATCATTTAAAAATATATACAAAAGATTTGGAAATGGCGGTTGCGTCTACATTTCAAAAGTTATACAAAAGTGCTGCGGAAAGTGCTTTTTAAGTTCTATTGATCAAAATGACTTCATTTTTATCACTTGGAAACTCATTTTTATAATTCAAATAACTTTTGAAACATTTTAAAATATTTTTATAATTTATTTAATATTTGTAAACAATTTTAAAGAGGTTAACATTCCATATACATTAATTCTTTAAATAAAGGGATGTAATTTTCTTTGTGCTTATCGACGTGTATTTCCGTGACTTGCATGTATATTCAACATTCATATTAAACAACTATCAACAATAATCAAAATCAAACATATATAACATCCAATAGCATATGATAGTCTAGGAATATACTCACTACACTATGAAAACAAGGAATATACTCACTAAGCTATGAAAACAAGGATATACTCACTAAACTATTTGCTTTGATGGACACTTGGAATACTGCACATCTGATAATGAATTTTAGTTCTTTTCTTTAGTTTGTGAATGAATTAAAATGAGATATTGTGTGACGCCCCACCTCTATACCCACGCTAGCCAAGAACACTACGGAGTAATGCTGTCGACTAGCACGGAGAATAAGGCTGTTGAGGAGCGACCATCTGTGTAATTTCTTTGTGCGAGCATCGATATGTCAGATAGTATAACATGCAAATCTTTTCAAGTGGAAATCCGACATGCCGACACAAACTCAAAGCTACTACACAGTGGCTATGATGTCTTCGGAAACAAATATAGAAATAAACATAACACAAATCAGTCACAGATTATTCATATCACAAAGGCGGAAATAGATATGAATATAACACATGAAAGTGTACATCAGAGTAGTAGTCAAACAAGATCCATAATATCAAAAAGAATAGATACAAGTGCTAGACAAAATAATAAGTATACATCATAGAGTCTGTATCTCAAATGTATACAACAAAAACTACTAATCTAAGTAGTTAGCCAAAAGTCAAATGATGGTCCGATAAGGAGCCAAGCAGAAGCACCTGTAAAATCTCAGTCTGACCCGAGTATTATTTAAGAAGAAAATAATAAACGGATCAGTCTAGCTATAAATATCAGATGAAGTGATATATAATAAGAGATATGACATAAACATATAATAATCACAATGCCAAGCTGTGATAAATAAGTAATTGAAAATCAACAAGAGATTAATCAATATCACAATAATCTACTCAAGATAAAAAGGAATGTCATACTCCTAATTTCATTCACCAAGCCACAATAAATGACATATATATCAATGCCAATCGTAAAAGTCGGTGAAACATAAATTCCAGAATTCAACACACGAAATCCAAAAATAATAAAAAGCAAAAAGGGTATGTGTGAGTCGAAATCACACAAGTGGTGTCTAGCCTAACCTCGCAGACAGAAAAGATATGCGTGAGTCGAAATCACACAAATGGTGTCTAGGCTAACCAAAAAGAAAAAGGTATGTGTGAGTCGAAATCACACAAATGGTGTCTAGGCTAACCAAAAAGCAAAAAGGTATGTGTGAGTTGAAATCACACAAATGGTGTCTAGCCTAACCTTGCAAACAAAAATATATGTGTGAGTCGAACTCACACAAATGGTGTCTAGGCTAACCAAAAAGCAAAAAGGTATGTGTGAGTCGAAATCACACAAATGGCGTCTAGGCTAACCAAAAAGCAAAAAGGTATGTGTGAGTCGAAATCACACAAATGGTGTCTAGCCTAACCTTGCAAACAAAAAGATATGTGTGAGTCGAAATCACACAAATGGTGTCTAGGCTAACCAAAAAGCAAAAAGGTATGTGTGAGTCGAAATCACACAAATGGTGTCTAGCCTAACCTTGCAAACAAAAAGATATGTGTGAGTCGAAATCACACAAATGGTGTCTAGGCTAACCAAAAAGCAAAAAGGTATGTGTGAGTCGAAATCACACAAATGGTGTCTAGCCTAACCTTGCAAACAAAAAGATATGTGTGAGTCGAAATCACACAAATGGTGTCTAGGCTAACCGAAAAGCAAAAAGGTATGTGTGAGTCGAAATCACACAAATGGTGTCTAGCCTAACCTTGCAAACAAAAAGATATGTGTGAGTCGAACTCACACAAATGGTGTCTAGGCTAACCAAAAAGCAAAAAGGTATGTGTGAGTCGAAATCACACAAATGGTGTCTAGCCTAACCTTGCAATCAAAGAGACATCGCACAATTGCTAGTCTAAATCATAAAATGATCGTCATGATCTAAGAGATGTGTCAATTACAGTAAGCTAGTAAATATATGAGCTTAGCTTCATGTCCCATAACCACTAGCTTAACTTAAATATTTACGAACAAATTGTAGATCTCCACTAGAAAATTGTCACAAGAGATTCAATCGAACAAGTCCAAGAATTAGCCGACGAAGTAAACGCAAGCGTTTCATACCACTTGTTTTACTAAGTCGTTTAATTAGATTTCTCATACGAGTGAGATAAAGGTTTGTATATACTAATAGATTGGAAATCGGTTTGAGAAAACGAGCTTTGTTATAAAATAGTGTTGAAATCATTTGAAGAAAGAGTTTTGATATTTACTACTAGTATAGGAAACCTTTATATTTTTAAAGTGACAAATCACAAAGAAGATTGTGGAAACAATCGGGCATAAAAATTCACATTCGAAGACGTGAATAAAATCCAAAGAAATCGATATAAAATCCATCAAAGTGGATATATCTAAAATTCCCAAAGAAAAGGTCATCAAAGTCGATAATAAATGACAACAACAAAAGGGAGACAACACGAATCGATTAAAGTTGGATATTCAAACGAATTAGCAATATAGGCTAATCTGGCAAATAGTAGCAGGTCGGTCGACCGGACTCCCTGAGTCGGTCGACCGAACCAGAGGTTGGAAGTGCTCGGGGCACCAGGTCGGTCGACCGGCCCAGGGGGCTCGGTCGGCCGAAGCCTGTAACCAGCACTTCCAAACAAAGGCAGGAAGTGCCTGGACTACAGGTCGGTCGACCGGCCCAGGGGCTCGGTCGGCCGAACCTGTATGCTTGCACTTCCTACCCTATTTCAAAAGAGGTGCAACTGTCGATCAAATTGCAATCGCACGAGCAACGACGCTAAGGGTTTATGCCAATCGACTACCCGGCCCTATATGCTCCTCGATGCATCACCAAAAACATGTTCAAACATCAAAGCTAGGATTTTTAACGAATTGAACTCAAAACACTAAAAATTGGAATATTCACAAAAGCAATCCAAATCAAAATCAAATGCACATGAATAAGTGTTAGGAATTCATACCTAACAATAGAAGAGAATTATAAGCATAGATGTGAGATTAAAAATCTCACCTTTGAACCCAAATCAATGAATGAGAAGCTTGAAAGCAAGCTAAGATCAATTCCTCTTCAATAACAACTTAAGAAGCTTCAATATAAGCTTAAAATAGAAACATTTCCTAAATTAGGTTTAGGAAATTTCTGAAATTGGAAGGAGAATGAGTTGGAGAAGAAGAAGAGGAAGCTTACCAATGGGTTCTCTTGAACTTTGGAGCTAGGAGATGGATTTGCAAAGGAAGCTAGGGCTTGGAGTTTTAATTTCCACTCTCGACCTCCATTTTCAGTTTTTGCTAGAGAGTTAGGAGTTGGAATGAAGTAATGAAGAGGAGAGGGGGATTGGGACCGAGTTAGTAAGTGGTTAATTGGCTCAGCCCAAACCAAAACCCTAAGCGGGAAAAAGTAGCAAAAATCAACTATCTCCAAACATATCGAAGCTTATACTCAAAAAGGTCGCAAACGGCATTTTAAACTCAATGGGGGTGGTCTCGAGTCCCGATTCGACTGTTTACAAAAAGTAGCTTTTCGGACCAAAATCCGACGAACGATAAAATATTTAAATATAAAATCGATAAATATGCGGGTTGTTACATATGGACTTGGCTATATATAGGTGAAGAGAAGGGTACTTTAGTCATTTCCTACATCCTAACTCGATTCGACCACATTTTGGTCCAATAGGACCACATTTTGGTCCAATAGAAAACATCTTGATGGCTTAATTTGATTTGACCACATTTTGGTCTAATGGGATTCCTCCTTATCAACTATGGCATAATATGATTCGACCAGATTTTAGTCCAATCGCAACCATCTGCATGGCAGAACCTGATTCGACCAGACTTTTGTCCAATGGCAACTATCCGCATGGCAGAACCTGATTCGACCAGATTTTGGTCCAAAAGCAACCATCCACATGGAATATAATAATCATTATGTTATTATGTTTCATTAGGTAAGTAATTATATTGTTCTGTTTTATTAGGCAAGTAACTATACTATTTTGTTTTATTAGACAAGGTTAATAATTCTCTCTTGTTTTGTTAGGAAAGTGATATATCATTCTGTTTTATTAGGCAAGTAATTATACTTTTCTATTTTATTAGACAAGGTTAATAATTCTCTCTTGTTTCATTAGGTTGGTAGTTATACTACTTAATTTATTAGGTAAACTTATTGTTAAATAAATTGATACCCCTAACCGCCTTATAACTCGAACCATCTTTAAACTAACATTTTACATTAGTTTAAAAAATCCATTCGAGACGTTTTATTCAAATTTTTATTCTAGATATAAAATCCATTATTAAATCATTTAAAAACATACTGACTATTCAAATTCAAAATGATTAAATTATGGATCGTTACATCCTTCCCTCCTTAAAAGAAATTTTGTCCTCGAAATTAATCAGATAAACTCAAGATATCAAAGAAACCCAAATGATATCATATATACCACAAAATGATAGAAGAAAAGTGACATCAACACAGCTGGTAAGTACAATAAAAAGAAACAACAAAATACATACAACTATATCAACTAATATAGTCCTTAGTTTTTCAAGTACAATCTCTAACATCTCCATTCCACTGAACCTTAACCAGATTCACAATCTTCTTCCTTAATTGCTTTATATCACGAGCGACAATATGAATAGACCGTTTAAGGACGGTTAGGTTAGGATGAACCTCCAAATAAACTTGTTGTTTCGGTTCTACTATCATCTAAGGGTCTTGTTACTTACGTAAATGAGATACGTGAAATATGTTGTGCACATCTGTTAGTCAATCTGGTAACTCCACTTTATATGCAAGTTTACCAATCCGGTCCAGTATGGTAAAGGGACAATATATCGAGGGGCTAACTTCCCTCCCCGACCAAATCTTACCACTCCTCTCATTGGAGAAACTTATAGGAATACATAATCTCCAACCGAGAACTCTAAATTTCTTGCCTTTGATCAGCATAGCTCTTCTGCCTATTCTGTGCTTCTTTCATTTTTTTACTAATTAGGTCAACTTTTTTAAAGCTTCTCTAATCATGTCAGGACCTAGTACTAGTCGATGTTCAGTCTTGATCCAACATGCCGAGGATCTACACGGACGACCATACAAAGCTTCATATGGGGCCATGCCGGTACTAGCCTGATAACTGCTATTGTAAGAGAATTTTATCAGATGAAGGTAGCTTTCCCATGAACCTCCGAAATCTAAGATGCAAGCTCTTAGAAGATCATTCAACACTCGATTTACTCTCTCAGTTTGTCCATCGGTCTGGGGGTGATATGCGGTGCTTATGTTTAGCTTAGTTCCTAAAGTTGTTTGCAATGCATCATAGAACTTACTGGTAAATATAAGGACTCGATCACTGACTATACTACTGGGGACACCATGCAATCGAACTACTTCCCTCATGTATATTTCTACCAAACTTGCAGTAGTTCTCGTTGGTTTTACTGGGATTAAAATGTGTGCTCTTGGTTAATCGATCTATGATGACCCAAATGCCTTTATTTCCCTTTCTTGGTCGGGGTAAACCATCGATGAAATTCATCGATATTTGGTCCCATTTCCAAGTCGGAATTTAAGAGGTTGAAGTAATCGAACGGTCTTTTGCTGATCACTTTAGATCTGCTGACAATTTGCACATCTGCCATTATGGATAGAGATATCCCTCTTCATGCCATCCTAACAAAAAGTTCTCCTCCTATCTCGATACATTTTAGTAACTTCGGGTTGTACAGAAAGTCGAGAATTATGACATTCTGTTAAAACTTCTCGCCTTAGCCCATCAACATTAGAAACACATATCCTTCCATTCATTCTTGAGATTCCCTGCTCTTCTACATTGAATCCTATCCATCTTCCCAGTATTATATTCTCCTCTACTTCCCTAGCTATTCTTGAAATGATTGGATCCATGAGCTGATTCTCTTTTATATGATTAATCAAGGTTGGATGTACCACTAAATAAGCTATAACGGCATGCCTTCTACTTAGCGCATCCGCCACTACATTGGCTTTCCCAGGTGTTTATAAGATATCATGATCATATGATGCAAGAAATTATAACCAACGTTGTTGTCTCATATTTAAGTTCTTCTGAGTGAAAAGATACTTCAAAGATTTGTGATTTGTGAGGAGCTCGAACTTTTCACCCAATAGATAATGCCTCCATATTTTTAATGTGAACACAGCGGCTAATAATTCTAAGTCGTGTGTTGCATAATTCCTATCATAAGTCTTTAGTTGTCTGCTTGCACAAGCGACGACCTTTCCATGCTGCATCAGAACAGCACCTACTCCTTCCCCACACGCATCAGTATGTATAGTTAAACCGCCACCTTCATCAACTATAGCTAGGACTGGAGCAGTGTTAACCTTCTCTTTAGTTTCTTGAATGCTTCTTCATATTTTGGTGTCCATTCAAATTTAACATCCTTCATAGTCAATTTTGTTAGATGAGAGGAAATTTTGGAGAAGTCTAGAATGAATCTCCGGTGATATCCTGCCAGTCCTAAGAAGCTGCGGATGTCCTTTGGGGTTTGTGGTTTCTTCCAAACTTGTATAGCTAAAATCTTTTCTGGATCTACTGAGATCCCTTCTCTCGAAATAATATTCCCAAGGAATCTTACTCCTTTCTTCCAAAAGTGACATTTTGAGAATTTAGATTTAAATACATTTCTCCGCAATATTTCCAACACAATCTCCATATGCCTGTTGTGTTCTTCCTCGGTTTTAGAAAAGATAAGAATATCGTCAATAAAAACCAACATGAATTTGTTTAGCACATCTTCGAATACTCTATTCATAAGGTCTACAAAATAGGCAGGTGCATTAGTCAACCAAAAGGCATAACTAGCCATTCATAAAAG
Organism: Allium cepa; assembly: GCA_030765085.1. Taxonomy (NCBI): domain Eukaryota; kingdom Viridiplantae; phylum Streptophyta; class Magnoliopsida; order Asparagales; family Amaryllidaceae; genus Allium; species Allium cepa. The sequence goes on along the minus strand of CM060938.1, from coordinate 69,871,063 downwards.
CAATCCGGACCCCTAAATGCGGTTAATGGAATGCCATCTTCAACTATTCTTAGTTGATGGAATCTTATGGCTGAATACATTTGTGAGAATACTTGGGCGCCATGAAGTTGATCAAATAAGTCATCTATGACAGTAGAGGATACTTGTTTTTAATCGTTTTCTTATTTAGGTCTCGATAGTCTACACTAAGCCATAGGGAGCCGTCAGACTTAGCTACAAAAACTACCGCCGTGCCCCAACTTGAGAGACTAGGTCTTGTTAGACCTTTTTTTAACAACTCATCAGTTTGGTTTGCGTACTCAATCTTTTTCTTGGGGCCATCCTTCGAATAGGGTGAATAACGGGTCTTGCATCACGAATTTAGTCAATTCGGAACTCAATTTCCCGATTCAGAGTAAACTTTTAACTTCCACAATTGCTGTAGCATTTGATCGATCATTAGCAGTCATAGTGTTGCTACCTCCCCTTCGTCCTCTACTATTACTCATCTCCTACTATTTGCATATAACAAGGGAACATCTTTAAAAATATAGGCGAAATTATTTTAGTTAATTGGTGTTAACTCGTATAAACTTATCTGGATAAAAAATTCAAATATGCGCTCTCTCAAACTGAACTCATTCTAAGGTACAACGAGTTGGCCCCATCTAGGTTAGGTATTCACTCAACCATAAGCTCTGATACCAAATGTGACGACCCACCTCCTCGACCCTTACAAATAGACACTAATACATCCTCCATATTCACGTGCCATAAATCCAAGTGCCGGAGAGGCAGATTATCATGGGGTAAAAAAATAAAGATAGAAGATTGACAATAATAAAATCTCACATCGTATTCAACACATAGTTATATATATGAGTAGTACATGCAATCACTCCAAGTTGTTCCATCAAAGTTATGATAGGTACTAATCCAACCAGGATAATTATAACGACCTATCTTTACAGTGCTGGTAAATACTAATACATAATACTGACACGGCGGAAAGTTACAAATGACTTCAACAAAAGACCCAAAATGCTCCGTGCTCCATTCCAAAATGCTCCAAGCTTACATATTTAGTTGGCTGCCCAGGAAAATAGGGCACCCAAAGTTTAAGGGGAAAAAAATAAACTCCAGACTGGTGTGAGAAACTCAAAATACAATGTTTGAAAACAAAAGTATCTCATAAGATCACGCCGCACATAAACACGGAACGGTTTTTTCTTATGATAACCAAAATATTTGCTACGCAGAATATATGGATATTATTTTTAATGACATTCTTTTGAAAATACTTTTTAAGTAAGTATACATAACTTAGCCAAAATTGTTACATTATTAAATTCTAGCATACTAGGCTCTATAATCAAATCCAAATGCACTTACTGGAGAATGGATTTCCATATAATGATAAGGTAATGGACTACCTTTCGGCAGTACATCTCTAGAATAATGTACCTGAGGCTCCAACCTCTACCAGCACAGAACCAGCCTACCTTTACCATAGATACTACCGAATATGTCATCACCCCGGTGGTCCCCGACCTACCTGAGAGCTCTCTTTGCATATACCACATCAATTTAAAATCCGACGTCATAGCCGGAATAGATATATCTAGAAAGGTGATAACTATACCCTAATGGGAGCGACCCACTTAGCTCTGCCGCATCTACCCCGTTCTTGTCATTTTCGGATGGTGAGGCTCGAGGTAACGATTACATTACTCATAGCACATTCCACTTTGAATGCCACATTGCCAATCCATAATCACAGAACTGATTTCTACAAACGTATAACTTCTGAGCTCGCATGTCTTCAAAAAGGGCATTAAGCTAAGAGAAGTTGCCTTCTCCGCCACCAATCAGATGATACGTTCATAGAAATCAACCAATGTAACTACAATTCCAATGTTAGACATCCGACCACGTAAGTTGTCCAGTAACAGGACAAACCGAAGGCACCCTCCTACCACATCCTGTCGGGAGTTACTCCTAGAATTTCTAGCGATTAGTCCTTACATTGGATATTTCGTAACGAAGAGACTACTGCTACTATATGTATACTGGGAGTTTATCCCCAAATGATCAATAAACTGTTCTTCATTATCAAAATCCTTAATATCATATCCATATCTTCACTTCTAATATGTAAATTGGTTCGAAGTGGTCTTTGGATAGGAATTACCCAAATCCGACCCCGGTTTCTCCGAACCAATGATCGATTAAAAAGATGTTAAGTTCATATGTGATTATCAATCATCATTCAATTTAATGCATATTTCTATTCATTTATAGATATATCTTAGAGATATATTCATTGAAATATTTCTTTATCTTTCTCAAAGTATATGGAATCATCAAGCCTCATTTATCAGATCATTTTGGTTAATTTGAACCTTTTTAAATCATGGAATAATACCAATCCCTTTCATATTTTACTAAGAAAAATATTTCCAATTCATTTCATTTAAATCTTAACAAAGATTTCCTAATTCAAAACTCATAATTTTAATTCGGTTAAAAGCATGTTATCTAGGATTTTAATCCAAAACCAGTAAATGTTAAGTGAGCAAAATCTATAGAAATCATCTAATTCTACTCAATATCAATTGCCGTATTCAGCAAATACTATGGGCAGAATAACGGTGAAAGCACCCTTTAAATTCCACGAATAGTATGAGTTCCCTCTTAGGGATTTAACACCGATTATAAGAAGATTATCTCCATAAAGTTCAAGTTATATAGCTTTGGAAAATTATATCATTTAACTTTGGAAAATTTTGATACGAGTAAATCTAATTTACAATTCATCCATTGGGCTAGTCCGGATAGCCAAGGAGAGCAGGAAACTGGTTTTTCAAACTCATGCCTAGACACTATCTCTCTAACACCCATAAGGCGGTCAAGTAATTTGATTGACGCTAAATCATTTAATACTTAGCTTTTCCATAAATCCTTCAAATCATCTTTAAATAATTTATTAATCATTTGAAAATATTTACAAAAGATTTAGAAATGAATGGTTGTGCTTAAAACTACATTTCAAAAGTTACAAAAAGTGCCGCGGAAAGTGCTTTTCAAGCTATATTGATCAAAATGACTTCTTCTTTTTTATCATTTGGAAACTCATTTTTATAACTCAAATCACTTTTAAAGCATTTTACAATATTTTTAGAATTTATATCATATTTTAAAACAATTTTAAGTAGGTTTAACATTCCATATACACTAATTCATTAAATAAAGTAAAGTGATTTCATTTGTGCTTATCGACATGTATTTCCGTGACTTGCATATATATTCAACATTCATATTAAACAACTATCATCAATAATCAAAATCAAACATATATAACATCCAATAGCATATGATAGTCAAGGAATATACTCACTAAACTATGAAAACAAGGAATATACTTTCTAAACTATAAAAACAAAAAATATACTCACTAAACTATTTTCTTTGATGGAGACTTGGAATTCTTCACCTCTGATAATGAATTTTATTTCTTTTCTTTAGGTTGTGAATGAACTAAAACGAGATATGGACTTGGCTATTTATAGGTGAAGAGAAGGACTTTAGTCATTTCCTACAGGCTAAGCAGATTCGACCACATTTTGGTCCAATAGAAAAAACATCTTGATGGCCTAATTTGATTCAATCACATTTTGGTCCAATAGAAAACATCTTGATGGCTTAATTTGATTCGACCACATTTGGTACAATAGTAATCCTCCTTATCAACTATGGCATAACATGATTCGACTAGATTTTGGTCCAATTGCAATCATCCGCATGGCAGAAACTGATTCGACCAGATTTTGGTCCAATGGCAATCATCCGCATGGTAGAACCTGATTTGACCAGATTGTGGTCCAATGGCAACCATACGTGTGGAATATAATAATCGTTATGCTATTTTGTTTCATTAGACAAGTAATTATACTGTTTTATTTTGTTAGGCAAGTAATTATACTGTTCTGTTTTATTACGCAAGTAATTATACTATTATCTTTTATTACGCAAGTAATTATACTATTCTATTTTATTACGCAAGTAATTATACTCATCTGTTTTATTAGGTAAGGTTAATAATTCTCTTTTTTTATTAGGTAGGTAGTTATACTATTCTAATTTATTTGGTAAACTTATTGTTAAATAAATTGATACACCTAATTGCCTTATAACTCGAACCATCTTTAAACTAACATTTTACATCAGTTTAAAAAAAAATCCATTTGAGACGTTTTATCCAAATTTTTATTCCAGATATAAAATCCATTATTAAATCATTTAAAACATTATGAATGACAAGCTACACACTTCATTTGGAGCTTGAGAATTTCGAACATGAAAAGTCAGATATTTTGCTAATTTAAATAATATATAATAGAAATCAACCTTCCAGCATTTCGTACATGGGCCAAGCCCCTTTTATCTTCCCATGCTCCTCTTCCCCCTTCATTTTGCATCATAGAAGACCATATTAAATAAAACGGCCGATCGCGATGGCGCTTGAGCGCGACGCGAGGAGGCGCGACGCGTGTGGACGAGGTGGGTGTGGGAGGCGGTGGAAAATGGAGGGTAGTCGCGATGTTGGGGTTTGAGGGCGTGATCGTGGGAGACCGGCGATTAGAGGGGGAGGCGCGCCTGGATGCACGGCTGCTGGAGACGCCGCGACAGCAGCTCAGGCATTCGTGGATGGTGGTTGCGTGCATCTCAAAGTGGGTTGCGTGATAATGGGTTTCCTTACGTGCGGCCTAAATGAAGATGGAAGGGTAGGGTTGTTAATTATTTTAATTATGTTTATTAAATTGGTTAATAACCTCATTTAAATTAAAATCGTATCTTCCTCGTACGAGGTCCGTTTTGGACGTAACGAGTGGCGTTGGAATCGTATCGACTACGTTTATAGCATGAATTAGAGTGATATTTATTTAAAGCTAGAATTTTCAGTCTCAAATAAATGTGAGTGTTTTAGAATGCTCACGAAGTACTAGATTATTTTGATGTTAGTCAAATTTGAAATTATGAAGTGATTTGAATTTATTGATTGTTGTTGATAAATTTAATTGACATTTAATTTGACATCTGAATTAACTGGTAGAAATTTAAATTGACAGTTAAATTGAACTGGAATTGAATTACTTGTAAACTCCCGATTATTGATATGTAGTTAATTGTTGTGATATTTTGACTGTTTGGATTATTGATTGTGATGGATGCAAATTAGTTGATATTTGGACGATTGAATGATTATATATGTATATATATATATATATATCATGTTATCATCCTGTATATTATTTACAGTATATAAAACTTTAATCGAATTATTTCGAATAAATTAATAAATAGTTCGAAATTATATACACATATGGCATTTATTTTGGATTGAAATGATATATATCCATCCCTGAATTAAATTGAAATAACTGATTCACTAGGCCATATGATAAAAAATTATATACGGATAACGAGTTTGTTAAATTAAATGATTTAAAAAATTTTGATTTGAAATTATTTAAACGAGTTTAATTTAATGAAGAAAAAAAATCAAATTTACGAAAATCGAATTATTTTCGAATTTGAGCTCGATATGTTGGAATTAGAATTTGTTAAATGAAATTGTAATGAAATTTGAGATTTTGAAGTTACAAAATGATATGAGTTTTGAAAATTGATTGTTTTTTAAAGATTTTAATTTTATTCAAACTTTGAAATATCGCCAAGTCAACGTAATTTAAACGATATTTCAAAATTGAGCTCGGAATTGAATTATTTTGAAGCTTTGAATCTTAAATTGAATATTGAAGTTAAATTTGGTTTAAGTGATTTAAATCGATACTCTAAAGTCGAAATCTAATTTTTGTAAATCTAAATGGTTTACATTTGAGAATTGAATAGAAATTAATTCAAATTGGAAATGAATGAATTATTGAAATTCGAATTGAAATCAGAATTAAATTAATTTGAAGTCGAATTTGAAATGGAATTGAAATTCATTCGAATTAAAATTGGAATTGAATCAATTTAAATTGAAATGGAATTGAAATTGATTTGAATTGGAAGGTTTGGAATTGAATCAGTTTGATTTTGAAATTATTTTAATATAAACTGTTTAAAACGTATTTTTTAAATATTCAAATTATTTTGATTTTCCAACTATTTCCTATATAAACCATTTTATTAAACTATTTTTTATCAAACTAGGTTAACTTTTTAAAACTATTTAAAAACATTCAAACTATTTTCAAAAAATTCAAACTGGTCAAAGAATGGAATGTTATATTTAAAACAAGGATTTATGTACGATTTGGGTTAAACTGAAGTTATAATCCAATGAAAATTCGAATAAATTTTGAAGTGGAACTGAAATCGAGATATTGAGAGGAAATGATTTTGAAATAAAATAGCATATTTGAAGTAATATGATATTTCAAAATGAAATTGATTTTGAAGCGGATATGATAATTTGATACTAAGAATGAATTGTTTTGGAATGTAAAAGTAACAACCGATGTGTAAAACGACGTTGGTTGTTAAAGAGACCGGGGTCTCTTATTGGCATACTCTCTGTCAATATTGGAACTACATTCACAACTATGTATGTAGAGGAGACTCCAGAATGAAATAGTAGGATTTGGCGTTGTTTGTTGGATTTGAAGAAAGAAAACGATGATGGATAGACCCTGGTACTTGTGCCAATTTGAAATGACTAAAACATGATGGCTTGACAGGGCCAAGTGAACTAGCTGCCCCCTAGCGGACATCCGTTCTTTGATTTTCTTCTTGGACTTGGTCCATTATATTGCTTTTATGTTGGTTTTGATTGGTGCACCTTGATTTGGCATAGTCTCCCTTTGACTTGATATGGGATGGATGGACGCGGTGGGCGGTCGTGGCTACGATGCGTTACCACTAGCCCTGCGACTCGAATTGGTAGTATCATACCTTGGTATTTGCCTAACGTGACTTGTCGCACTTTTATCCCTATATGAGAACCTACAATTTTGGTTTAATGTTTTCGTATCATAGCGCATCCCTATCCCCCGACGTGCTCCTGGGGCGTTATATGCAAATTGTCCGACAATGTTTAAAAACACGTTAAGGGAGACTAATATAAAGCCAGAAACGCTAAGAAAAATATTTTGCTGATTGGACATTATATATAGCATATTCTTCTACATATTAATATTTTGATGCATCCTTAAGAGATGGAAAATCCCGTAACATCTCTTGAGTTATTGCATGCACGTTATACACTGGATATGAGATGTGGAATCCCGTAAACATCTTTGACGCTATTACACTCATGTTATTTGATATCGATTTGACTCATAAGGGTATTTTTGTCCTGACGCGAGTGTTTTGTCTTTTCATTATGCTCGAGTCAGCACTGATTTTTCAGCTTATTGAAGATTTATTCTGCAGGACGAAGACGAAGATTTTGGTATATTATTATTCGATGCTTCATGTTGTTCTGCTGCATTTTATTTGTTCCATTATATATATAATTCTGACAAATGTTATAGAAATTGTAATCAAATATACAGTAAATAGCTTCATAAATTGTTTATTTGATTATTATATTTTGTCCTTTCGCTACAAAATTCTTTGTTTGTTTTCTTCTTCTTTTCTTGTTTTTCTTAATTAACCACAATGATTACCTATGTTCCGGATTTTTTAAGTTGGACATTTGTGGATTATTGTCGATTTAAACCTTTTGAAATGCGGGTCATCACAGTCCTGCGCCTAATGAGATCCGATTCCTACATCAAGAAAGAATTTTGCAACTAGATATTTATAATCAAAAACTGAATCATAGCCTATACAGAAGTAAACTTAACAACACCTATCACTTATCTATATGGGACAAAGGCGAAAGTAGCTTCATAGTCACTATCACTAACAAATCTAAGCACACTTAATTTTACACTTAGCTAACTTATGGCACTGTCACTTGATTTAAAACTATCTAATAATGTGTGCATACATTATATATATGCATGATTTATTTTTAATGTTATACAATGTACATGTTTTTTCCCTATTTTTTGCCATTTTCTATTGCTTCTTCTACTGTTTTCATTGCAACATTTCATTGGTGTTAGATATTATGGGCCAAAAAGGAACACTGAGTTGGTGCATCCATGAAATATATGAATTGTAGCTAAATAATATTAGAGAAAGTTTTTAGTGAGCATTGGTTTAAGATTGCGCTGAAGCCAGTTCCTTTTCTTGAATTCTACGATTGTGGTTCCAGCAATCGTAATTAATTTGAACAAAGTTGTAAGTATGCATGTATAATTTCTTTACCCTCCTTAACTGAACTCTCCCTTAAATTCAAAATACCTATGTAGTCTTTAGGTGTAGCACAAACTCTGCCCTGAATAAAATAATGTCACTTGTGATAGAGCATTGTTAATGACACTCTAAATATGGTTAATTGGGGGAGGGGGTCTTTTTTTATTCTCACTCTACTACTATGGGGAGGACACTTGTTCTATAAAGTAAAACAAAGATTTCCTATTTTACCCCCACAATTTTAATCCTATCGCTCTAACCCTAACCGAATCATTCCATCATTTGTTCTTCTCTTTTCGAACTTTAGGATTTTCAAAAGCTTTCTAAAATAGTTAGTACCAAAAATTGCTCTCGATCTAAAAACCCAGAGCCAAAGCTGATTGAGAAGATATTGGCAAGGTGAGTGGTCACTAATAATCAATTCTTGCTTCACGATTTGGGATTTCATTTCGTAGATGAAAGGTTTATATTTTAGGGTTTAGGCGTTTACGGTTATTCGGTGATAGTAAATTGAAACTTTTATTTTTTTCGGCTTTATATTATCGTTTGGAGTTATTCGGTGATAGTTGGATGAACTAATTATATATATTTGATGCTATAATGACGAATTTCAACAATTTTAGTGCTTTGATGCAATTCGGTTTATGGTTATCGAATTTTATTTTCGATTTTGTGATGTCAAGTTCTCAACAAGCTTAGTGTTTTGCTGCAATTCGGGTCGAAATTGTTATATTTTTTCGATGTTGAATTGTCACATTTGAACCAATAAAATGCTTGAATGCTATATGATGATTGATGGTCGAAATTTTGAATTCTGCTCGAGATTTCACTGTCGATTTAAACTAATAAAGTGTTTGAATGTAGCTCGATGATGGATGGTCAATTTTTTAATTTTTTTCTGTATATTGCTGTCGATTTAACACAGAATCACATGTTCATTGCTGATGTTCATCTTTTTTGTTTTTATACGTCTACTGTTGGATTTTAAACATATATTGATGAACAATTTTTTATTTTTATGGCAAAAAATCTTCAACTTCGTCTTCAACCACCCGCATTCGTCAAACTGCTTCAAATCGCAAGAGATCAGGGTTGAAGCGAATGAGAAAAATTATTGACGAGGCTGTTGTAGACTATGAGGGCACTAGCAATGTAAACAGCAGTTCGTGTGAGGAGGAAGGAAGGCAAGAGGATCGTATTGTTGAAGCAAAAAAACAGGGTCATGATCAAGTAGAAGTGGTTGAAAAGGAGGTTGACTCATCTCACAACAACGAAGAGGAGACCGATAAAGAGATACAATAATTGAAGAGAAAAAAGAAAGGAAAACAATTGATGGCACAACCAAGACAATAGACAAAAAGTAAAGAACGATCAACATTATTGTTTGCGTTTAAAGATCATTTAGCTTCTACCATATGGAATTCTTCGGTATGTCAATACGTTCATTATTCTTTGTTTTGTTATGAATATCATATTTTATTATAGGCAATATAAGTATATGTACTGAATATTGAATCCACATGGAATAACATTTTTTAATTGTAGATAATATAAGTAAGTAATATAAATATATGCTTGAATATTGAATCCATAAGGAATAGCATATTTAATTGTTAACAATATAAGTATAGGTTTTGAATATTGTGTTGGTAATGTAGACACCAAAGGAAGAAGCAAGAATTGTTAAGCTTCACAGTCATGTAGAAACTCATAGACTATGAGATTTAAACAACAAGTATGATTTTGTTAAGGACGCGGTAGCCGAGTCGATATTCTTTAATATAATAAAAATGCACATGACAAGGTTGATAGAGACTGATCAACACCTTTATTGAGCGATTCTATCCAGAAACCAACACTTTTCATTTTCCGTTTGGGAAGATGACAATAAGTATAGATGAAGCGTTTCACATCACTAGTCTTCCCGTCGGAGGAAAAGTGGTTATGGGGACACTTGAAGGATCAAGGAGAATAAGTGATGATGATGTTTATGAGTTGTTAGATAAGTGTCTTGGCATCAAAGAACAAGCGGCTGACGAATTGTTGGGAGGTGAAAAAATGCGTGTCTGGAATGATTTGAGAACAACATTTTCTGGCAGTCAAGATTCTGATATCATGGAACGTAAAAGGCAATGTGCAATTGCATATTTACTATATACCATTGATGTGCTAGTTTGTGGCGATAAATCTGGAAACAAGGTCTTGGTACATTTTTTGCAATGTCTATTGGTGTTAAGGCAAGTGAACATGTATTCTTGGGGCACAACATACTCGAGTTAGCTGCTTTATAATTTGGAGCAGGGTACAAGAAAAGGTGTACTTCAAATTGCTATTTGCACGGCTTTGCTTCAAGTTTGAATCAAATTATAAAAATAAAGTTACTTCCAATGTTTGTGCATATAACCGATAATTCTTGTCTAGGTTTGGAAATTTGAGCACTTCCCAGTGTTAACACGACACAACCGAAATGCAGGTGCATAGCTTGGACACCCTAGGTCAGCCTTTTACATTGCTATGGAAACGAGCACTAACTTGTCTTATGATTTGGTGACTCTCAGGGAGAAATTAGATGACCTTCAAGTTACTGATGTTGTTTGGGAGTGTTTGAACGATATGAGAGATCACTACCCGTTTCAATAGTGTGTCATGTATAATGGACTAATTGTGTGTTTTGAAGTAGTGGAGTTGTATCTTCCACAACGAATCCTTCGTCGGTTTGGCTATGTTCAACCAGTACCCTCTAACGACTTTCGCTTTCGAGAAGAAAAAATGAAGTCGTCGGAAAAATCATACAAAGCAACATATTTAAATTTAGGAGATTTCAGCTGGAGCGATTGGCCAGACCATCTTCTGAATCAATGTCTAACATCAACCTATGTCACACGACCTGGGGAATGCGATCCAACATACATGCAGTGGTATTTGTCTGTTTCACATTCTATTGTCGCCAATCCTCAAGCACGATTTATGGAGCCAATGCAAGTTAGCAAAAATTATTCAGTTGTTGTCCGCATTGTAAGTACCTACTTTTATTCAATTTATTATTGGCTTACAGTTTCTTTGGTTATTCCTTTGTTTTTTTTAATTTTTAAAAACAGAGACTTTGACACATTGTGGACTCCATTAAGTCTTGTGCTCCTAGCGAGTCAATGACGCAAGTGCTCGAAAGGATAGAACGTATTGACGAAGATGTACTGCTTAATATTTTTGGCAAGCAAGTGAACATACAAGAAGAAGAAGGCGAAGAAGTTGAAAGATCAAAGGCAAAGAGTGTAGAATCAAAAAAGACGTTATTGTTTGAACTCGTGTATTCTGACTTTTATATTAATGATTATGGTATCGACATTTGATACTGATATTTATCGTATTGTTATTGTTTGATATAGTTTGCTATAGTTTCATATGGTCTTGATATTGTTTGATGTGGTATTATTATGGTAATCATGTGATTTGATATGGTATTCACATGGTCCTATATGGTATTGATATGGTGTTTGATATGATATTCTTGTAGTTTAATATGGTATAGAGAAGTTATTGATATGGTTTTGATATACTTTGATATGATATTAATGTAGTTTGACATGGTATAAAAAAGGAATTATGGTGTTGATATTATTTGATATGGTACTCATGTAGTTTGATACGGTATAGAGAAGGTATTGATATGATGGTTATATGGTTTAACATGATATTGATATGGCATATAAATCTGGTAAATAGCGATAACGACATATGTAAGTCGAAAAAACAATTTAACCTTGAATAAACGGTGTTGAAAAGATGTGCTCAATCACCATCAATAGCAGGAACGACAACCTATTTTCGCAAAAAAAGGACGAAAACGATGCCGAATTTTCGAAAGTAGACAAAACTCCCGGGAACGGCGTATGTATATGGAAACTATACACCGCAGTCGACAAGTACCCATCGAATTGATTGTACAATAGTTCTTAGTAGCAGTAACGACAACATGAAAATGAACAAAAGCAAAAAAATCGATGGAATGGTGTCGAAATTGCTTTCCTAAATAACATGCACTTACTTGTAGCAGGAACGACAAGCTAATATCGACTTTTGAAAGTTAAAACGATGAATCTACATCGTATATGTGATGAACTTTCGGGAATGATAATGCGCGGTTGAAATTAAATATTTCAGTTGATGGTAGCTCATCGAATTGACCATAGTATTAGTTGTTAGTTGTCATAGATCATAAACGACACCATTTTGTCGAATTAAGTTTACAAATTCGAAAACCAATTATCGTATTGTTGCCAAACTCTCGGGAACAAATGGACTTAGTCAAAAAGTATTATGCTGTTGATGCTGAACCATCGTATCAATAGAAATGGAGTTTTATTAATATAAAACGGCAACGTCTCATCGATTTTTACATTTTTATTTGGATTCGTGTCATCGAACCTGCTTTTGTTTATTGCTTTCATATCGCCGACTTGTTTGTTGCTTCCATTACATAATATTGCATTTGTGCTCAAATTCTAACAACTACGACGTAATTAGAAACAACAAATTCGACCAAGTTTTCATATTACATTCCATATTTCATATTACATCCATATTCAACCAAGTTTTATCAACTTCTAACAACCATGACGTAATTAAAAACAACATATTCAAATAAATTTTTATAAAGCAAAATTGATGCTTGTCAACTATAAAGCAAAATTTATAAGCTAAGCAATTACATTTAATTCAAACAAAGCAATAAGTCTACTCTACTTTAAATACACACTGCCTTCACCATCATGGTCTTTTGAAGAAGCTAAGTACTTATTCACTCTTCCATATATGGTCTGATCCAATCTTTTGCGTTAATATTATAAAACTGTTGAAAATACGTAAAGTGAGGTGTAGGAGGCAAATGAGAGTCAGAACAAAGTATAATACCAATAAAATAAGAGCATTCACATGCCCTATACTGCCATCCTGTCATCATTTAACATGGTCGCACGTACTGCTATGGGAACAAAAGTACAACTTATATGCTTGCTTAACAAAACAACCACAATGCCAATGTTTCAGCTATAATAAATTCTGATTCTGGCATCTGCATCCATTCACTAAACCCAACTACATTCGTACACTGTATCATTGTCTTCATTTCTTCATAACCACATTCATCCCATGTTCTTTTGTACATTGCAGAATGTAGCACTAAATTGTCAAACGTAGACTCATGTACAAACCTACAAGGATTATCCGGTCTTCGATTATGGAGATTCATAACCATAACCTAATAAACGCAATTACCTTCACTAGGCATATCGTCTATACTAACTATGTAGGGTCTCACGCATTCGGGCATTTGCAACAAATATTCATCGTCAACTTGATTGTTCTCACATGCCTTACTTTTGATGCCAAGCTTCTTTAAGTAATGACCAACCGGAGTAAGATTTGAGCTACACGACAGTGATGCTTCAACATGTTCAAATTAAGATGGCTCTCATTTAGTTGACTTCTTTTTAGATGGTCTACCCTTTTTAATAGTTGCTATGGGGTTTCTAATAGTGGTTGTTTGAGGAAATGCTAACAATTTCAAATCTTGTTGTATAACAAGTTTCACATTATCACTTTTCAATGCTTTTATTTCAGGCAAGTCATCAAAAGCAAGAGTTGAATGATGTAATATAGGAAGAGTGCAAGATAATTGCTTCCAATAAGAATTTATAACATTTAACGGTGCAAAAACTTGTGAATACCTAAGTCTGCCAGCATATGTGCACATGGTAGTCCATTAACTTGCCATAAAACACAACCACAATCGTTGATAGTCAAGCCGATGTTTGAAATGTTACGTAATTCATGTACTAGTAAATCTAGCGCTTTGTGAGATACAAATTGAAAAAATTCTCTAACATTGTCTCACTTCGAAATATATGCATTGTCCTAGGTGTACTCATTTCAAATGCATGTCTGATTGCAACTAATTCATTCTCACAAAAAAGATGTGCACTAGTCCAACATTGCAAAAAGTTACCTGCAGCTGAATCGAAATACAATTTCAAATGATGGTGTGCACTTTCAACTACGCTAGTAGAGACATTATCATAGTATTTTATTTTGTTGGTCCAAGCCAAATCAAACATTTCCTTGTACTTACTAAACCAATTGTTCATTACATATGTGAGAGATTTTTTCTGTTTTGCAATCATGCATCACGAAATAATTTTAAGTTTCGATGATACTCTTCTTCGGACAATGAGTTAATCACATTAATCCAACCATCCCAAAATATTTCATACTTCTTTTTTCCTTCCTCATCCTCCAACACTACTCTTATCCCCAATCAAAACAAGTTTCTTTTTATAAAATTGGATTTACAATTTGCTTGATTATTCTTTGAAATATGCCATGCGCATAGAATATGATGTGCCGATGGAAACACTGTAGCAACTGCATTTAAGAGCAATTTTGACATCATTGATGATAACACCTGGAATTTCTTTATCTCTATAACACTTTCTGTAACGTCCCACCTTTTCGCACGATTTAAACCGACACACGTGCCAGTTCAACCATACGGAAGGGCGGATTGTTATGGGGTAAATAAGAAAAAAACGAGAAATAAATAAAAGAAAACAGAATCTCGCAGCGGAAGGATAAAATATAAGAATAAAATGTATAGTTTATAAATCTGTTTACAAAACATTTATATAATACATATCAGAGTTACACATACCAATAACAATGCAGCGGAATTAAATGATGTAGTGGAATAATATAGTAGATACTAGTAATACAAATCTTCGTCTTCGTCCTCCAGAGCTAAATTCTCAAATCCTGAAACGCTCGGACTGACCCGAGCGAATTGAAAAGACAAAACACTCGAGTCAGAACTAAAAGATCTTATGTGAGTTAAATCAACAGGAGTAAATATGAGTGCAGTAACTCAAGAGATGCTCGAGATTTACATCTCTTAAGGATCCGTTAAACTATTTACTATGTAGTATATTGCGCTATTATAATAGTGTCTAATTGTAAAATAAACTTACTTTTTAATAGCGTTAAGGGGTTACCCATATAGCCCTTAACACAGAATATATTCCCATAGTCTATACAGTACCGTAATCTCCCCCGTACTGGGCGTCGTCAGAGGGCACTCCATAGGTATGGTACAAAACAAAACTCGTAGTAAAGGCTTGGTATGGTAGGTGACACGGCACAACTAGGCAATGCCAGGGTAGATATACCAATTGCTATCCGGGCTGGTGGAAACGCGTAGCCGCGCTTACCGCCCACCTCGAACAAACTCCCCCAAAATCAAAAATAGAAGTGGCCACTGAATCAATCCAAAGTCAAAGTATAATATCGAAGAGGAGCGTCCGATCAGAGGTATGACCTCATTGGCCCGAGAATCACTCCTGTTTTAGCCACCTTATGCCAACTCACGGGAATCGGGTCCACGTATTTACCTTACAGGAAACGTCGCCACCACCTACTTCATTCTGGAATCTCCACCGCTTACACGGTTAGTCAAAGTGGTTTTCGGTATCGACATAGAGTATGTCCATATCCGATCCCGGTCTCTTTGCCAACCCATCGTTATTATAACACCGCGGTCATTTAAAAAGAGTTTATACTTTAAAACCAGAATAAAATTTCCATTTCAAAACTATGAATACGATATCAATTTAAAACCCAACACAATATGATATCATTTTATCTCAAATATAATTCTTTTCCAAAATCATGTTGGTTTAAAATTTAAATATCTGGAAACCAAATATTTGAAATATACTTTCAAAGCATAATATTTCGAAATTCAAAATTTTAAAACCATAACTTCTAAAACTTGAATGGTTTGGATATTCAACGAATGTAAAATAAATGGTTTAACTTTAAAGTTACTTTGTAAAGAAAAATAATTTTCATGGCTTTTCAAATATATTCCTTTATTTAAAGTTTAAACCATAATTTAAATATCACTTTAAATTCCAAAAACCCCTTCAATTTCTATATATATATATATATATATCTATTTGGAGTATTAATATTTCAAAACTAAAGTTGGATTTTCTTCTTTCAACAACTAATATTCTATTATTTAGTTTTGAATATTCATATAAATTCCATAAATAAAACTCCAATTTCTAGCAATTAAATATTTTCTCAAATTTACTTTATACTAGAATTTTCATTTTTAATTCATCTTGGAAAATCCAGTTATAAATATCATACCTTAAAATTTCCAAACTTAAACATATAAGATAAATTTCCAAATTCCATTTTCTCAATTTTTCATTTTTATTCAACAGGTTTATACACAACTTAATTTTCAAATTTTTAACTTCATATGTATATATATCGAAGAATAATATTTTATAAAATATCAAAATCAAATTTTTATAAACCAACCATAGAAATCACTTTAAAATAATTTATATATAGACCACGATGCTTGTATATAATTTTCTATCCTATGGTCAAGTGATACGGATATTTATCATTTCAATCCGCAATTTAAAAATAAAATTTTGTGGTTGTATATCATTTCAAACCAAAATCCCGAATGAAACGAAAAATGCATGATAACTTGCAGTTTAATGATATAAAATAAAACATCCATTCATCAACATCATCCATCATCCAAATCACAATCATCATCCAATAACAATTCAATATCCATATATATCTGATAATATATATCAGGTAATAACTGGCGGTTATATTCAAAAATAAATTTAATAACTATTAAACTAACAGTTTATATTTAGTAATAAATTTTATAACTGTTTACTAGCAGTTCCTATGCAAATAAATAAATTCTAACTGTCAATTAATATGCAGTAAATAAAATAAATTAACAGTTAAATTAAATAACGCGATTTGGCAAATATGATGAACCAAACATGCCAAACAGTTATAAATGAATTTCTACTAATATCTAAAATAAATTTAACAAACATAAAAACTTTTAGAAGTTGTGAGTGGGTTAAAACACTCATCTTTTGAATTTAAATCGAATTTAAATCCGATTTAAACCCAAAAATTCGACTATCTCCAAATCTGTCCAAACCAGTGTCAAAAGATCTGGAATTTAATTTCGATCCTAACAAAAAAAATTGCATGAAACGGAGTCCGTATGTACGAGTTATGATTATTAGAACTAATTGAAATCAAAATTAACAAAAATAAATTAAACAAAAAATAAAATACCGTGCCACATCCACTCTTCCCTCGTGAAAAACGCGTAAGCTTCTTCTTGATTGCTAACTTTGTTCCGTAATTTTTCTTTTATTTCGATTTACTTTAATTTTCCTCCTTATTATATGAATGTATGCATTTTTAAAAGGTTTGAAAAAAAAAGATTTGAAAAAGAAGAATTGAAAAAGAAAATGATTAAAATAAGAACTGAAAATGGAAGAGGAAATCTAGATTTGAAAAGAAAGAAGAAGGTTTGAAATAGAAGAAAATTTGAAAAAGAAGTATATTTGAAGAGGAAGGAAAAATTAAAATCAGAGATAATAAGGAGATTTGAAGGAAAAAAAGGAAAAAAAAGAAGAAGATTATAATGGAGGCTGTGGTTTCATTTGCGTCATATCTTATTTATAAGGTTAGAGTTAGGTTTAGGATCAAAAAGATTTGAAAAGAGAGACCGCTATTAATTAGAAATAAATGAAATGACGTTTCAGAAAATGAAGTTGGAAAATGAATGGAAAGAAATAAAGTAAATATGAACAAACTTGGTTTTGAAATATAGTAAATATGAACAACCTTTTTAAAAGTAGAAGGTATTAAAAAGAGGTAATTATTTATTAGAAAGGGAATGAATGGACTAACTCTATACTGTGAACATACTTTTAGGATTCAAATTTCAAAACAATTGTTTACTTAATGAATTTTGTTAACCCTAAACACACCAAAATTAACTTCATTAACTCAAGTAATATTCGAATTTCTACGCATTTGGGTTTTTGTCTATGCATAATAATTTTTTATAATTACCTTAAAAATGAAAACATTTGATTTGTTTTTCCCAAAATGATCTCTAATTACCATTAAAACACCCTTTTTGTTTACCATAAAACGCGCGTTTTTTATTATTAAATCTATTAATTGCAATCACCGTTTTCTTTTCTTTTAATTGAAATATTTGAACTACATTAATTGCAATCACACAAAATTAAATTTTAAAACAGACAACTAAAATGCATAAAAAGAAAAAAATAGAAAAATTGTTTATACACAAGAGTAATAAATAGATTATTTTCCTATTCTTGTAATTAGTTTGTAAGCTAAACACAGTTCAAATAAACATATATTTCTTTCTTTAAAAATCAATCTTTCTATATTTTTATTTAAATTAAATTAAACCTACATTCATAGATGAAACATTCATTTTATTGATGTAAATGTTTTTTTTTTTTGAATCAAAATTTTTCTTATATTTCACAAAACATAAGCTGCTTTTAATTGCACCTATTACAATTAGTATTCTCTCTCCTATTAATTTCAGTTGATTAAGTTTCAAAATGGGCTAAATGAATGTAATGATAAGTAGAACAATTACTTCCTATTAGAGTAATATTTAGATGTTAAATTTTCATTTATTTTGCAATACTTCAATTAAATTAATAAATATTGCTCTCTATACTTAAATCTATATTAACAAAACGTTAGCTTTGGATTGGTAGAATTTGATTTACCAAAGTTTACTTACATAATACAAACTATATTAATTTGCCACCTATTAGTTCTTAATTATATTTTTAAGTTCGTTACCTATCCACCTTGATTATAATTCCATCTATAAAGCAAATTTAGTTAGCCTTAACATTACTACACTAAATCTACAATCAGTTTCAATTAATATAGAATTATATCTTAAATACTTACCATTTATTTATAAATTAGGTTACCTTCCAATAAATTTTATTCCTAAGTATTTGATTGGATTGCCATCTTTACTATGTCTATTATTAATTAGCTTCAAATTCTGCAATTTCACTTCTTAAATCCACCCTTTGCTATATTATAAATAAAATTTACATTGGTTACATTTCACATAAATGTATCATTTATTTACATTTATTACAAACTTATTTCCAATTCCAACTAAAAATCTAAATAAACGAATAGGCAACCTACCATAAACTTTACCGTTACCTTTTTGTCACATACAAAATCTTTTATTACAAAAATCAATTTTTGCATATATTTTCATACTACAAATTCAATTTACTTATGTTCAAATTGTAGCCAAACCTGACCTTTAAATTATTTTATATAAAATTGGGATTTCATTAAGTTTATTAATTATTACCCTTAATTGGCATTTATCACCTTGTATTCTCGTTATCATTTCATACATATGATTCCCAATTCCTTATTATTGACTTAAATTGGCATTACTAACATTGCATTAAACGTTGTTACTTAAATCTCTACCCAATAGTAATTAATACTCTAAATAAATACGCTTACTCCTTTCGTTATTTATTAATTATCACAAGAAACGTTTAATCATTTCAACAACATTGTAATTTCAAATTACCTACATTGATTGTATACGTTTTCCATTATTATCATTTATTAGAATTCTATTCAACTTTCCATCTTATGCATATAGTTAACCTTTCTATTGATTTTTCCTTCAAAATTTTCAGTTACTTCTTAACTTACAAAAAGGCAATGATTAATTACATTTAATCGCTATAAATTAAATGCATTGGTAACGAACAATAGCTGTCACCACTATACAATTTATAACATTTGTAATTTATTCTCTACAACAATTATTACCTATCAATATTATTTCGTCCATAAATACAAACATGCAATTGTTCTTATTATCATATTCCATTTACTGTTAACAATGTTTATTACATTATATTAGTTTAATATTTTTCTCAAATTCCTCATATTCAACTCATATATAGGTAAAATTCTTTTCACCACTTAAAATCATTTGAATTAACTTCAAATTACTATAAGTAGGTTTTTAATTTATTTTTCTTCTAAATTTAATTACAACTTATTAATTTAACCAAATTAAATCCATAAAATCTACGGGTCGTTACACTCTCCCCCACTCAAAACTTTTCGTCCCCGAAAAGGAAAAGAAGGGAAAACGAAGAACTAAGAAATCAATATACCTCATTCACACATTAACTTTATAA
The DNA here is from genome assembly GCA_030765085.1 of Allium cepa. Classification (NCBI taxonomy): domain Eukaryota; kingdom Viridiplantae; phylum Streptophyta; class Magnoliopsida; order Asparagales; family Amaryllidaceae; genus Allium; species Allium cepa. The sequence continues at coordinate 69,850,625 of CM060938.1, read as the reverse complement.
ACGATTAAATTTATAAAATTAATTAATTTAGATAAAATATATCAATTTATAACCATAAAAAAAATTATATCTAAATTACTAAAGTTTGGAAAAACATTTCAAAACACTTCTAAGTTTAAAATTTACGGAAAATTTTTGGCAGAGTCTCCTTTGAATGGAGAGACTCGGGAGAAAATATAATATCAAAATATAACAATTATATTACATATTTTATCCAAAATATTATATCTCAACCCGGGAAAATATATAAAATAGCGTTATAAATCGTTATCCGAAGCGTACCTATTTGTCGAGCAATTTACGCTTAATTTATGGAACCAAAAGCAGTAGCAATTGCTTCCATAACCTGCATTTCACTTATAAACATCCAAAGGTTTAACAATTTATATAAAGCGAAATATTTTCATGGTTTCAACTACTAACAACACCAAATATACAATCATAAATTTCAACAAACAGCATACACAACAAAACAACCATTCGATCAAGCAAGCAAATAGTTGTTCGGGTTCAAAACTTGAAATGGTACGGAATGAAAAATAACTATCCAGTGCATCATTTACTCAACAGTGTTAGATGGGACAGAAAAGATTATTTATTCATCCAACTACTTCAAATTTCCTTACCCGACCAACCATAGATCAAACAATGTCGATTTAAACCAACAAATCAAATTAACTTATACAAATTTTTTTACCTCCTACACTAGCTGTTTGCCCTTTTCATTCATATAACAGTTTATCTTTTATTTTCATTTATTTTCACTTATTACTTACAATTATTTATTCAGGTCATGCAGATTTCTTTTATTTGTATTATATTTAATACACTTATCAATTTCAATCATTTATTAAATGCTTACATTTATATTATATTTAATTATGGCAACCCTTTTTAATTTCACTTAATTCATAACTTTATAACATCCATTCTTATAAGTAAGTATTTTTATTAATTCTTTAACTAGGGTTTACAGTCATTTATTTATATTACCTACTTTCTATTATATTAAACTAGTAATATTTAAATCATACTTAAGTTAATAACCCTACACATCAATCTTTATTTATTAAAGAATCACATTTTATTTACTTAAGTTTAAAATCACCTATTAATAATACTTATCTTTAATTTTAGTAAGATTTCAATTTATAACTTAAGTTTACAGCATTAAATTCTTATTTATAATAGCAAATTTATTGAATACTTCACTACCTACTTTTACGTGTACAAATTTCTATCACATCACTTATTAACATTTCAACTTTTAAATGTTTGGTAAGTTATATATATGTTATATAAGGGTGAAATTTGGAAGTTATACAAGTTTTCTATTTACCTATGATTAATTAAATGTTCAATAATAATATTATTTATTTCGTAGGTTACAAATTTCTAATTTCATTTAATACCATTTATAACCTATCATAAAATCTCTTATTTCCTACAACGAGTGAAATTTATTAATTAGCTACGTTCCAATTCGTTACAGTAATTGAAACTATTAATTAATTCATTGTTCCATAAGTTTTACAATTTCAGCTTACCTTTAATTTATTTAATGCTTCCATTCTATTGTTTTAATTATATTAACATTTTAATTAAACTTACATTTACAACTTTATAGCATCAATTCTTATCAATAAGGAATTTCATTAATTCAATTTCTAAGGTTTTCAACACTTATTTACCTTTTTCTTATCTATCTATTATATTAAATTTTTACTTCAATTAAGGGTTCCAATTATTTATTACTAACCCTTCATTTCACTACAATAATTGAAACAATTAATTAATGGAAATTAAAAATTAAATACCGGGTAAAATTTCGATTTATTTTAAAATAATAGATAAATTATTCTTATAACTTATATACCTCTAATTATATTTAAAGCAAATTAAAATTTATATTATTTTTTTTCAAAAATGAATCTGCAGTAGAACAACTACAGTGGCCTTCACCCTTCGAAACTCGAAAATGAAAGTCGATGATGCGGCCGCCATCACCGAAATTATTTTCCAGCGACAAAGAGGAAAGTACAAAACTTTTTCTTCAAAATCTTCTTTAAAACAATTTTTCCGAATTATAATGAAATATCTATATCGGAAAATACTTATAAACAAAATTATTATTTTTCAAAATACTTTGAAAGCAATTTTTCAAAATCCCGGACTTAAGTCCTAAAATTTTCAATTTCCATTGATTTTAATTTCAATCTATAAATTTTATTCCTAACAACCAATCTATTGCAACCAAATATATCTTTTGGAAAATTTATTTTATATATAGAAAATATAATAGGAAAATTATTTCACTCACCTATATTAAAACAGATATTATGTCGGTCTGTCCTATTAAGTGTTTAGAAATCCCTATTGATGACATAGCGTCCTATGCATCAACCAGAATTTATAAATACAAAACGGAACAGATCAACACAATATTAAAATCTTTTTATAACACTAACAAATACGCTCTCTCGTATATATACACTCAGCGACTTCCATAGGGTATTACTACCCTATTAACAAAGAGTCAAACCCCACAAAGCCAAGGTTTATCGCTAAACCAAAGCTCTGATACCAACTGTAACGTCCCGCCTTTTCGCACGATTTAAACCGACACACGTGCCAGTTCAACCATACGGAAGGGCGGATTGTTAGGGGGTAAATAAGAAAAAAACGAGAAAGAAATAAAAGAAAACAGAATCTCGCAGAGGAAGGATAAAATATAATAATAAAATGTATAGTTTATAAATCCGTTTACAAAACATTTATATACTACATATCAGAGTTACACATACCAATAACAATGCAGCAGAATTAAATGATGTAGTGGAATAATATAGTAGATACTAGTAATACAAATCTTCGTCTTCGTCCTCCAGAGCTAAATCCTCAAATCCTGAAACGCTCGGACTGACCCGAGCGAATTGAAAAGACAAAACACTCGAGTCAGAACTAAAAGATCTTATGTGAGTTAAATCAACAGGAGTAAATATGAGTGCAGTAACTCAAGAGATGCTCGGGATTTACATCTCTTAAGGATCCGTTAAACTATTTACTATGTAGTATATTGCGCTATTATAATAGTGTCTAATTGTAAAATAAACTTTCTTTTTAATAGCGTTAAGGGGTTACCCATATAGCCCTTAACACAGAATATATTCCCATAGTCTATACAGTACCGTAATCTCCCTCGTACTGGGCGTCGTCAGAGGGCACTCCATAGGTATGGTACAAAACAAAACTCGTAGCAAAGGCTCGGTATGGTAGGTGACACGGCACAACTAGGCAATGCCAGGGTAGATATACCAATTGCTATCCGGGCTGGTGGAAACGCGTAGCCGCAGTTACCGCCCACCTCGAACAAACTCCCCCAAAATCAAAAATAGAAATGGCCACTGAATCAATCCAAAGTCAAAGTATAATATCGAAGAGGAGCGTCCGATCAGAGGTATGACCTCATTGGCCCGAGAATCACTCATGTTTTAGCCACCTTATGCCAACTCACGGGAGTCGGGTCCACGTATTTACCTTACAGGAAACGTCGCCACCACCCACTTCATTCTGGAATCTCCACCGCGTACACGGTTAGTCAAAGTGGTTTTCGGTATCGACAGAGAGTATGTCCATATCCGATCCCGGTCTCTTTGCCAACCCATCGTTATTATAACACCGCGGTCTTTTAAAAAGAGTTTATAATTTAAAACCGGAATAAAATTCCCATTTCAAAACTATGAATACGATATCAATTTAAAACCCAACACAATATGATATCATTTTATCTCAAATATAATTCTTTTCCAAAATCATGCTGGTTTAAAATTTAAATATCTGGAAACCAAATATTTGAAATATACTTTCAAAGCATAATATTTCGAAATTCAAAATTTTAAAACCATAACTTCTAAAACTTTAATGGTTTGGATATTCAACGAATGTAAAATAAATGGTTTAACTTTAAAGTTACTTTGTAAAGAAAAATAATTTCCATGGCTTTTCAAATATATTCCTTTATTTAAAGTTTAAACCATAATTTAAATATCACTTCAAATTCCAAAAACCCCTTCAATTTCTATATATATATATATATATATATATATATCTATTTGGAGTATTAATATTTCAAAACTAAAGTTGGATTTTTTTCTTTCAACAATTAATATTCTATTATTTAGTCTTGAATATTCATATAAATTCCATAAATAAAACTCCAATTTCTAGCAATTAAATATTTTCTCAAATTTACTTTATACTAGAATTTTCATTTTTAATTCATCTTGGAAAATCCAGTTATAAATATCATACCTTAAAATTTCCAAACTTAAACATATAAGATAAATTTCCAAATTCCATTTTCTCAATTTTTCATTTTTATTCAACAGGTTTATACACAACTTAATTTTCAAATTTTTAACTTCATATGTATATATATCGAAGAATAATATTTTATAAAATATCAAAATCAAATTTTTATAAACCGTATCCCATCCAAACCATAGAAATCACTTTAAAATAATTTATATATAGACCACGGTGCCTGTATATAATTTTCTATCCTATGGTCAAGTGATACGGATATTTATCATTTCAATCCGCAATTTAAAAATAAAATTTTGTGGTTGTATATCATTTCAAACCAAAATCCCGAATGAAACGAAAAATGCATGATAACTTGCAGTTTAATGATATAAAATAAAACATCCATTCATCAACATCATCCATCATCCAAATCACAATCATCATCCAATAACAATTCAATATCCATATATATCTGATAATATATATCAGGTAATAACTGGCGGTTATATTCAAAAATAAATTTAATAACTATTAAACTAACAGTTTATATTTAGTAATAAATTTTATAACTGTTTACTAGCAGTTCCTATGCAAATAAATAAATTCTAACTGTCAATTAATATGCAATAAATAAAATAAATTAACAGTTAAATTAAATAACGCGATTTGGCAAATATGATGAACCAAACATGCCAAACAGTTATAAATGAATTTCTACTCATATCTAAAATAAATTTAACAAACATAAAAACTTTTAGAAGTTGTGAGTGGGTTAAAACACTCACCTTTTGAATTTAAATCGAATTTAAATCCGATTTAAACCCAAAAATTCGACTATCTCCAAATCTGTCCAAACCAGTGTCAAAAGATCTGGAATTTAATTTCGATCCTAACAAAAAAAATTGCATGAAACGGAGTCCGTATGTTCGAGTTATGATTATTAGAACTAATTGAAATCAAAATTAACAAAAATAAATTAAACAAAAAATAAAATACCGTGCCACATCCACTCTTCCCTCGTGAAAAACGCGTATGCTTCTTCTTGATTGCTAACTTTGTTCCGTAATTTTTCTTTTATTTCGATTTACTTTAATTTTCCTCCTTATTATATGAATGTATGCATTTTTAAAAGGTTTGAAAAAAAAAAGATTTGAAAAAGAAGAATTGAAAAAGAAAATGATTAAAATAAGAACTGAAAATGGAAGAGGAAATCTAGATTTGAAAAGAAAGAAGAAGGTTTGAAATAGAAGAAAATTTGAAAAAGAAGTATATTTGAAGAGGAAGGAAAAATTAAAATCAGAGATAATAAGGAGATTTGAAGGAAAAAAAGGAAAAAAAGAAGAAGATTATAATGGAGGCTGTGGTTTCATTTGCGTCATATCTTATTTAGAAGGTTAGAGTTAGGTTTAGGATCAAAGAGATTTGAATAGAGAGACCGCTATTAATTAGAAATAAATGAAATGACGTTTCAGAAAATGAAGTTGGAAAATGAATGGAAAGAAATAAAGTAAATATGAACAAACTTGGTTTTGAAATATAGTAAATATGAACAACCTTTTTAAAAGTAGAAGGTATTAAAAAGAGGTAATTATTTATTAGAAAGGGAATGAATGGACTAACTCTATACTGTAAACATACTTTTAGGATTCAAATTTCAAAACAATTGTTTACTTAATGAATTTTGTTAACCCTAAACACACCAAAATTAACTTCATTAACTCAAGTAATATTCGAATTTCTACGCATTTGGGTTTTTGTCTATGCATAATAATTTTTTATAATTACCTTAAAAATGAAAACATTTGATTTGTTTTTCCCAAAATGATCTCTAATTACCATTAAAACACCCTTTTTGTTTACCATAAAACGCGCGTTTTTTATTATTAAATCTATTAATTGCAATCACCGTTTTCTTTTCTTTTAATTGAAATATTTGAACTACATTAATTGCAATCACACAAAATTAAATTTTAAAACAGACAACTAAAATGCATAAAAATAAAAAAATAAAAAAAAATAGAAAAATTGTTTATACACAAGAGTAATAAATACATTATTTTCCTATTCTTGTAATTAGTTTGTAAGCTAAACACAGTTCAAATAAACATATATTTCTTTCTTTAAAAATCAATTTTTCTATAGTTTTTTTTAAATTAAATTAAACCTACATTCATAGATGAAACATTCATTTTATTGATGTAAATGTTTTTTTTTTTGAATCAAAACTTTTCTTATATTTCACAAAACATAAGCTGCTTTTAATTGCACCTATTACAATTAGTATTCCCTCTCCTGTTAATTTCAGTTGATTAAGTTTCAAAATGGGCTAAATGAATGTAATGATAAGTAGAACAATTACTTCCTATTAACGTAATATTTAGATGTTAAATTTTCATTTATTTTGCAATACTTCAATTAAATTAATAAATATTGCTCTCTATACTTAAATCTATATTAACAAAACGTTAGCTTTGGATTGGTAGAATTTGATTTACCAAAGTTTACTTACATAATACAAACTATATTAATTTGCCACCTATTAGTTCTTAATTATATTTTTAAGTTCGTTACATATCCACCTTGATTATAATTTCATCTATAAAGCAAATTTAGTTAGCCTTAACATTACTACACTAAATCTACAATCAGTTTCAATTAATATAGAATTATATCTTAAATACTTACCATTTATTTATAAATTAGGTTACCTTCCAATAAATTTTATTCCTAAGTATTTGATTGGATTGCCATCTTTACTATGTCTATTATTAATTAGCTTCAAATTCTGCAATTTCACTTCTTAAATCCACCCTTTGCTATATTATAAATAAAATTTACATTGGTTACATTTCACATAAATGTATCATTTATTTACATTTATTACAAACTTATTTCCAATTCCAACTAAAAATCTAAATAAACGAATAGGCAACCTACCATAAACATTACCGTTACCTTTTTGTCACATACAAAATCTTTTATTACAAAAATCAATTTTTGCATATATTTTCATACTACAAATTCAATTTACTTATGTTCAAATTGTAGCCAAACCTGACCTTTAAATTATTTTATATAAAATTGGGATTTCATTAAGTTTATTAATTATTACCCTTAATTGGCATTTATCACCTTGTATTCTTGTATTCTCGTTATCATTTCATAGATATGATTCTCAATTCCTTATTATTGACTTAAATTGGCATTACTAACATTGCATTAAACGTTGTTACTTAAATCTCTACCCAATAGTAATTAATACTCTAAATAAATACGCTTATTCCTTTCGTTATTTATTAATTATCACAAGAAACGTTTAATCATTTCAACAACATTGTAATTTCAAATTACCTACATTGATTGTATACGTTTTCCATTATTATCATTTATTAGAATTCTATTCAACTTTCCATCTTATGCATATAGTTAACCTTTCTATTGATTTTTCCTTCAAAATTTTCAGTTACTTCTTAACTTACAAAAAGGCAATGATTAATTACATTTAATCGCTATAAATTAAATGCATTGGTAACGAACAATAGCTGTCACCACTATACAATTTATAACATTTGTAATTTATTCTCTACAACAATTATTACCTATCAATATTATTTCGCCCATAAATACAAACTTGCAATTGTTCTTATTATCATATTCCATTTACTGTTAACAATGTTTATTACATTATATTAGTTTAATATTTTCCTCAAATTCCTCATATTCAACTCATATATAGGTAAAATTCTTTTCACCACTTAAAATCATTTGAATTAACTTCAAATTACTATAAGTAGGTTTTTAATTTATTTTTCTTCTAAATTTAATTACAACTTATTAATTTAACCAAATTAAATCCATAAAATCTACGGGTCGTTACACTTTCTAACACAATCAAGTGCCATGTATAAGATTTCGTAGTCTAACAAATGATAAAAGCAAGTCCCACAGTAAAAGATGCCACCATTGATGTTTGCGATACCATATGAAAATACGGTAACTTGTATCTATTTGTTTGAACATGCAATCCAAGAACAATATTTGATGAAAATATTGTGCAAGAACAACACATCTAGGATGACTAAAAAATAAGTTGGAAACTTCATTGGTTGTACCATCAACTCTATGGTGAACCGTGTAATGATGATTAGAAGCCATTTTCATAAACTGCTGCATAATCGATCTACCTTTCGTTTTATGTTGTTTAAGCTTAACTTTTGCATTGTAAACATTTTGTATGGTTGACTGGTTGTTCGGGCAGTCAATTTTAATAGCAGTTAAAATATTTCGAGACCTAACACCATTATTTGTCATTGTTTTAACGGTCCTAACTCATTATCTTTCAGCCTAGCCACATACGGATGCCCTGTTAATACATTAGAAAGCATGTGATTGTGGCGTCCATTCTTCACACTCAATACCCATCTTTCATCATTTGTACAACGAGCGCTTAACTCAAATGGACACCCACATTTTCTACTTCCTGACCTTTGTCTCTTTTTTTTGAGTTTTTAGAACTTAAGTCTTTGCTTTATGGTCAACATATTCTCCGCTTCTTTCACAAACAATGACCATCCAAGATCATTTTCAGTTGCATAGCACATTTCTCATTCTTGTTCTTTTAGTCACAACAATGCAACTTAAACTTATCCCACGTTCCATGCACCAATCTCGTACACTTTCCTTCGATTCGGACATCTGCATCATAAATTAGTAACACACATCAAATAAAAAAAAAATTGAACATATATTTAAATATTTTATTGTACCACGTCAGTAGTGAAATGAGACGTTAAATCAGGGTAACAGAAAGGAGACATGACGACTTCCTCATTTTGGTCGTTAGTGCCATCATCGATTTCTGATTCATTTAATTTTCCACTTTATTTGATTTTAGTGCAATAACCGTTTTCATCGTTTTCCAATACTTTGCAAATTATCCACTTCATTCGTTCAATCATGCTCGGGTATCTATTACCAAAAAAATCAAAATCTCAACATTTAAAAAAATTGAGGCAACTATAAATATTTGGCAAAAGCCCACCAAATTTATTCAATATTATCGGCAATGTGACGTCGATTGTTATGTTCACCTTGCATTTTGTAAATCGACACCGAAATGCCGAAATTTTCCTTTATTTCGACCCGTAAGCTCCGAAATCGAGAGGGATCAATAGTTTGCTAATTTCGACATGAACAAATTGAATTTCAACTCTAAAATCGGCAAGTACATACCGAATTATGAATATAAATCTTAAAACAGCAAGTACACGTTACTAGGATTTAGCGGGTAATTTGATAATATTATATTAATTTGTTATGGAGGATATCTTTATTTGTACCCCTTTAATAAAAATCTTTTTTTGAATAGAACCCCTTAAACATTTTTGGGGTGTCATAAAAAATGCTCTTGTGATAAGATTATTAGTTTGGCAACAGCAAATTGTCAAATTTATGATTGACAACCATTGAAAGTGTTTCGTGTGAGAAATAACATAAATATATTTTCATATAGTAGCCATTCTACCTTATAATCTTACCACAATAATTTTCCGACTGAATTCGCAAAGATAAACTAGGATTTGTCCATAATATCGAAGAAACAACCATAAAAAGGGTTAATACTCTACCATTGTTGTGTGTAGGAGAAGTGAAACAAAACAACCACTTGATGACTACTGTACAAATTTGAACAAGGTAAACACATAATCATCACAAAAGATATTATAATGTTCAAGTTGTGATATTTTAGCTAAGAGTGGAAATATATAATGAAGATGAAATTGCTGCTACTCAATTAAGGCCTCTGAAGGATTTTGTAACTTCGTTCTCAGCATTTAAAAGCTCATATATTTTACTTGTTTGCAGCAGTTCAGAAGAGAAATCAGAATTAAACTTCAAGTAATATGGTTTTTCTTTTTTTCTTTTTTTTCCTTCCACCAAATGGAGGAACTGTGTATGCCTTGTCCAACTAGTCAGTTGGTACATGATCTGCAAATACATCAACATGATCTATTAATTCGTAAGCACAACATATAAACTGAAAGACTTAACTTAGGATAAACCAATTTACATCCATTTTTAAATGTGCATGTTATTTAATCTAAGATAAAAATAGACGAATCACAATAATATTTTTACAAATGCATCACACTCACTGTAAACCAAACGTGTTACTAACTGCTAAAATATTTTGAAATTCACCACTATAAAATAAAAGTTGAACTGCGACCATTTTGTATTATTATTTTTCATAAGCTCGATAATGATAACCTTGAAGTTGTTTGTTACAATGCCTTTTAACGTGCATTAGATGTGAGAGTTTTCAATATGCAATCTTATTGCATGTACAGGGCTGTAAATTGACTTACAGGGGTCCAAACTATTAGTTCTTACCAACTTTGTTCTAATTTTATACTTCACTGTTATTAGTTCTTACAAACTATTGATATTTAATTAGATCTTGGTTGTTTGGATTGCAACCCTTGAAGATGGTAACAACGTCAAAAGACAACGTCAAAAGGTATACAAACGTCAACCCTTCAATTACACAATCATCGTCTACGCAACCCGAGAAAGTTAAGATAAACGCATATGGTGCTCCGATTAAAAAAAATGCTGGAAAAGTAAGCAATCGAATTGATAAATAAGTACAACTTCATGTGCTGATCTCATATGGAAGTTGGGATGAAGAACTCCAAAAATATAAAATCGACGTTTTGACTGAATTGTTGATAAGCTAAAATCGATTTGTAGCACTTTTAGCTTTTTTGTAAATATATTTTGAGACATCGCTTTTTTTACGTAAGCAACTCTTAATTTCACAGACGTTTTTCAAACTAGAGTCGGATGCAAACGAATTTTTTTTTCAAATGTTCGAGTCGGTTAGGATACATGAGAGCACTACTAAAAAGCTTGAAAAACCGATGACACTTGGCGACGGTTTTCGACAGCCTTTTGCGACGGTTTTCGATGGATTTCAACGGGCCATTGGAAACTGTCTGAAAGACGCCGGCAGCGGCCGTCGGAAACCATCGGACATTTTCGTTATACAGGCATCACCCGAGACTTTTCTTCCTCATACGAACCGAACGAAATTTTCATCCAAATTCCTAAAACGCCAATTTCAAGCCTCCAAAGCTCAAATTCGAGCGATCGGACGGCTCCGAAATCACTCTCTATTCCTTCCAGTCTCAGGTATAACATCTAATTTTTGCAAAAATCCTAATTTTTAACCTGAATCTAGATTTGCTTAATTTGATAAATTAGGGCTGATTGGTGATTCTAATTGTTTCTAATAGCCTAATGATGATTTATAGTATTCTATGGTATACCTATTTCATTTGTTAACTTTAATTGTGAAAAGTATGTATAATTCATGAATTTGCGTATATGTGTAAACCATTATATATGTGTTATTTTTAGCATTGTCTTGTGATAATTGAGGTGTTAATGTGTTCATATATATATGTGTGTGTTATCATTATATACACACCCACACACACACATACACGCATACTAATAATTAAATAAATTGTTTTCTATCGAAAACGTCGTAAAAATATAATTTACATATCTACTATAATACGTTGAGTTAAGCTTGTTTGATAAAATACGCGGAATGGTGTGGTAAATTAATAATTTTCGAAGGATATAAAATTAGTATATTTTCGACCGTTTACAAATAATAATATATTATATAATAAATAAGAAGACAAACTATAAAACTTCCAATTTTTGTATAAACTATCAAGCGGAGGGGTAAGTGTTAAATTTTTTCCATCATCATAAATATTTTGTGTAAGATATAATAATCTGTATCATATTTACCATAGGAGACTCGACCTACCACCGTCACTGTAATTCTATCAATTTCTAGAGACTTATATAAGAGCCGGATGACGGCTTGCTGACCCATGTGGGATAATATTCCTTCCCACATCATGGAGTGCATATGACAGAATTTCATTGTAAGTATAATCTTCTATTTTCCATTCTCAATTTGTTTGTCGCTTATTTATTGTTCACCTTATATTCTTTTAATTATTTATCGCTTGTTTATCATGAATGCAGGCCACAATCGACGTCCAAGCAGACGGTATGCAGCTGGTGCGACACTACTAGATGCAGAAGATGAGGAGAATTATCGAGATTCTATGTCGGCTTTAAAGCGTAAAGGAGAGAAGCCGAATTGGATGAGAGCGAGTGTGTGGGAGGGTTGGCTAGCGCATTGGGATAGCGATGAAGCGAATGTAAGTGTACTAATCTTTTATTAATCATTTGAATGGTATGTAAATATCAAAAAATATTTGGTTGGTAAAAAATGTATTTTTTATTTAAATGTGCAGACAGAGTCGTAGAGAAACTCTGAAAATAGGAACAGAAATCCTTTTACTCATCAAGGATGGTCCAACTCGTTCTAACAATATCGACAAGAGTTGGTAAATTTTTTAACTATTAACTGTAAATAGTTATTATGCTGTATGATTCTGAATATACAATAATAGTACATAATAATGAATTTCATGAAGTTGAGGCGTAGGGTCTCGTATCGTACATGGATATATTTACCTGTACCCATGTCATCGAGCATTTAAACCTAGACGAGACTGTTTCATATACATGGCATGACGATAAATCGCGGAAGAGCCATATAAGCATATTTTAGTTTATATACTATTAGTAATTTTGTTAATTATTATAGTGTAATGAATTAAGATATTATGCTATTAATTTCAATTGTATTTTTATTTGTTCATGCAGGCACGGTTTATGGAACAAAGGCAAAAACTCCAAAAGGAAACATGTCGGGAGCAGTTGACTACAGAAAAGGAGGATGTCATGTTTGAGTCAGTCATTGACCCACCTTCACGGAACAGGGTTACGATTTTGGCAATCAAGCGGCAATGAATAATATATTTAGATATAATAATTTAGTAATCTTTCAGTTCTAAAGAACTTCACATCACTTAAATTTCGATAATAAGTTTATACATATAACAATTAAAATATTATGCTGTAGCTTCGATAGTAAGATTATAATAATTGAACTTTTATTGAATTAAATAAGTTTTGTAGGGTAGACAAAGGAGAGACAACCAAAGTAGAGCTCAGATCGATCTAGCAGAGATCAAGGAACTAAGAGCTTGGGTGGCACAGCTGGAGGAGCAAAACCGTCGACATGCCATTGAAATGACCGTAACATCCCCTACTCGGATGATCAAAGTATGTACAGGAAATCTAACAACTTTGCAATTACAAACAACACAACGGAATCAAAATAAAAGAGAAATCTAGATATCTATCATGCCTCTTGCACGCCTTCGAAATCTTATTCGTCTAATGAGGTACCTGAAAACCTCAACTGTCAAACTACTGAACATCAATTGAGTACCCAAGAGTGTAAGAGGAAAATATAAACTTCGAGTTAGACATAAAGCCTGGTATGAATAATAATCTACCAACTCAAACCATTTAGATATCTAGTGATACCATGGCGCTTAGCGGAACGGGTTTTTCCCTCACTAGTATCCTAAAACCTTTATAAAACCATATAATGTGCTCCTACATCCACAATGGTTAAAACATCTCAAAATAATATAATATGATAGGATGATATGCAAAACAAGTGAATCAATTCTAGATTACACATCCCCATTCATTTTGATTATCTGTCTAAGTTATAGTTTCTAGGGTAATTAATTTTCATGGACTAACTAATAACTGGTAAAATGTTTAAGGGCTCCTTGTCCAATCATATAGTTTTCATGGCATCACTATGAACCTATTGGTAACACCAATATATTTACTCTTATCCTAGTTTTCATTGGTTGACTAGGGACCTATTGGTAACTCCAATATCTTTTCTTCTTATCATAATTTTCATGGGTTGACTAGAAACCTATTGACATCTGCCAATATCTTAATCTAGATATAGTTTTTTCGGGCTAATACAAACCATTAGCCCTTACCATTATCAAATCATAGTTTTCATGGGCTAACTATGAACTTGTCTTTCTAACATCTTCATTTATACATAGTTTTCATGGGCTTACCATGAATTTATTGGCTCCTACCAATATCTTTTCTTATGCACAGTTTTCATGGGCTTACTGTGAACCTATTGACTCCTGCCAATATCTTCATTTAATATTTTAGCATCCTATATTCTAGTCTTCCTGACCTCCTAAATGGAATTGTAGTCATTCAGGAGTTAACTTAATTTATATTTACTATGAATTAACCTAGCTGGTTATTCTGTCCTTCCTTATAGTTGTGGGTCCATTATAATGTGAATATATATACATATATGAAGAAGCAAGCACAATAACTTGGTTAATCCCTTTAATCTTTTAATCAAAGAAAACTTCTTCAAAAATTCCTTTCTAAAACACTTTATTTATTTATGCCATGGTTTTATTTTAAAATGAGACTCGGTTACTTGTTTTTAAAAACTAAGGCTTTCGAAATCTTCAAAACCTTGCTTTCGACCTCACTGGATAACCTCCTTCGAAATCATAATAATCTCTTTTCAAAACGTTAGGCCCCTGCCTTTGGAAACGGTTTAAAACCTCTCCTTCGAAACCTTTCAAATGTAATAAAGTATTACTTATTAACCTTTAGAGGCCTAGCTTCAAAACCTTTGAAAGTACCCCTTTCGAAACCTTTGAAAGTATCCCTTCCAAAACCATTGGTTTATACTTAAAAATATCATTTGGGTCAAAGTGATCTAAATGAAAGTATCTCTTTCGAAACCATTCTTTATCGTATAAAAACATTGGGGAAAACTTGATGGCATCGACACCATCCCTTTCGAAAGCTATAAAGCATTTGAAAAAAACACTGAAGGATAGCATGGGAGCCCCCTTTCAAAGCCATTTCCTTTGAAACCCTTGGACCCTTTCAAAAGCATTTAGGAAATGGATTAAAGCATCTTTAAAACAAAATCACCCTTTGAAGGCATTGATGACTTCAATATACTCGAAAGGCAAAAGAATGGCAGTAGGGCTTCGACTAAGCCGGAACCCCTTCTTGCGAAAGCATTATTTTATAAGTAAAGAAACCCATTCGAAAGCTTATTCTTTAAAACATAAGCTGATGGAAACCCCTTCAAAAGCCTTTAGAAAACCTCTTTTGAAAGCATATGCTTCGACTCCTTCGAAGCCTTTAATAAAACAAAGGCGGGTGCTTTTCTTTTTAAAGCAAACAAAGGTATCAACCCCATCAGAAGCAATGCTTTGAACACCTTGCCTTCCACTTTTCCTCCAATCCACTACGTACCATCTAAGTGATACCTTGTGTATTGGTTTTGGCTTAGTGGAGTTTCGACTTGATTGAAGGCGGAAGCTCTGAGTTGAAAGGTACTTCTATTAGAGGTGGAACCTGTTTTTCTGAGTAAAAGCTGATTAATGCTACTTAAAGCAAATTTTATCTAGCTAACCTGTCACGTGTGGATCTGTAATTGGTTGCCTTAACTTTTCAAATTCCTTACCAAAATAATTGCCGCTTAATTTCAGATCTAAACCATGGTTAAGTTAGCAAATAACCCCTTCCATTAAGCAAAACCAATATTACAAATAAAGCATTCTTCTAAAATAATCTAATTTTCATAGCAAATCACTTAGGAAAAATCCCCAAAAATTATGGAAATTCACTTTCATCATGTTATCTAACATATCTAAATTTCAAACCCAAATTCTCGATATAATTTCTGAAATAAATTTCTAAACCCAATTAACATGTTTCCTTTGAAAATTCATAATAATCTTTCCATAGCTTGGAAAATTATCAAAATTAAAACCCAACTCCAAAAGCATGTTTTACATAACATAAATTTTTTCCATGGCATTTAAACATCAATATCAATTGGTTTTACCCTAAAACCACATATAACCTTATTTAAATATTCATGTTTAAATTAAACAAATTATAATTCAAGCATATCATCATCTAAATCATCATAGAAACAAATTTAATCTTGAATCTGTTAAACACATGTTCATAAAAAAATAGATATGGTATAAATTATTATTCATCTTGATTATGATAAGGAGATTGGATTCAGATTGAGATTTATTCCCCTTCTTTAATTCCTTAGCTAGATTTGAATTCTCTTCTCTTGCGTTCTTAGCAATGGCCGTCTCTTTTTACATTTTTATTTTGTTGCCAAATGACGTGAACGGGAAAATTAAACTAGGGGAAACGAGAATATATATAAGGATAAGGGTTAGGTGTGACTAATTCCGATTATGCCCTTATGTAAAATAATTAACTTATAACCCATTCTTAAGCCCATTTAATTATTTAATCGAGCACGACCTTAATTATATTTATATCTCAATCTCCTTATTACTTAATATTTACATTATTCTATTTACTTTATCTAATTAAATCTCTTGAATAATATTATCAAAAATTAGAGGTGTTACAGGTTCCTCTCAACCATACCATTTTACTTGACTAGCAATTATCTATATAAATCTAATATATACATACCCTCAAAGCAGATCAGGATAAGTATCTCAAATCATGTCCTGTCTCTCTCAAGTACAGTCCTTCTCATTGTCGCTCCATTGAACTTCCACTAACTTGACTGCCTTTTTCTCAGTCTTTTCTCATTCTTGCCATAAGCCGAACTGGTTGTCTAACAGAAGTCAAATTAGGATCTACTACTAAATCTTCCAACTCTGTCGGAGGAATAGTAGTTTTTGGATCATGCACATACTTGCGAAGATGAGACACTTGAAATATGTTATGGACATCTGCCATACTGATCAGTAACTCTATTCTGTATACGAGCTTTCCAATCCTCTCTATAATTTGGAATGGAAAAATATATCTCGATGCCAGTTTCACCGACTTCCCTGAACCGTACCACACCCTTCATCGGTGATACCTAAATAATTAAAATAAATATAATATATTAATATTAATATAAATAATAATTATTAATATTTTTTAAATAAAAAATAAATTTATTTAATAGGATTTTTGAAATTTATTTTAGTAGAAATAATAAAGGGAATAAATAAATGTTAAAATGAAGGCTAAAACAAATTATGTAAATGGTGACTTAAAAAGCTATTTACAGTAATTTGAATAAAATTCAAAGGAATTAAGTAGTAAAAAGATTCCTACCTGGATATAAATTGAATATGAGAAATTTATGAAAGTTCTATTCGATTCATGTAATAAACCATCGTTAACGGTAATTGAAATGAAATTAAGAAACTATGTTAATGCAAGTAATAATCTATAAACTTGAATGAACATTTCAATTTGGTAAATGTTTTAGGATTAGACTTAGTATAAATGAAATAATTGGGTCAATTGGTATTTGATGAAATGTTACATTGATTGTAATAGATTTAATTTAAAGAGAGTGGATTGAATAAATCCTATTTAGTGGAACCTTGTTTATTCATACGAAAAAGTTTAGTATATGAGCTATTGCAAGAAATGGAAAGTTGTACAGAATTCTAATGAATGATAATAATGTAAAACGTATAGAAAATGTAGGTAATTTGTAATTACAATGTTGTTGAAATTAATAAATGTTTCTTATGATAATTAATAAATAACGTTCATTCAAAATGTGAGAAATTATAGGACCGTATTAATTTTGAGCGTTACTTTAATAATTTGGAATAATTGAGAAATTTATACAAGAAATATGTACAGTAATAACTAAAAGGAAATACGTTATAAATTTAATATAACCTAAACTTAAGTGTAAGTAAAAGATTGAAATTGAATCTAATCCATTTGAAACTTATTAAAATAAATTGGATTCAAATTTATAATAAAAAGGGTTATTTTAAGAAATTGAAATAACTACTATAATTGGCAAATTTAGTTACTTTAAAGTGAAACGGAAAATATTAACGCAATAGTTTGAATCCAATATTTAATTCATTTAATTGATAATAAAGATTCGTTAAATTAATTTAATAGAAATATTGGACATTAATAGATAATTTCTGAATTTGAATAAAATTAAAGGAATTACTTAAATCGATAAATTTAGCAACTTTCAATTTGTTAAACCATTGTAATTGATTTAGAATATAAAGAGTTGTTTATTTAATTGAGTTTAAATTTTTGAAATTGCATTATTGCAATTAAATGGGAATTAGATGTTAAATATTACGTAATGGAGTTTAAGTTGAAAATTTAGAATAACAATAATATTAGACCATGAACCAATGCTAATTTATCTACTTGGTGATAATGGAGTGAATAAAATTTATACCTGGTGATAAATGGATTTCATGGGCAATTAAGTTTAATTTCCGGATAAATTAAAATTTATACTTAATATTGAAAATTGGAAATTTTCAATGGTAAATTGATTAATCTTTAATAAATTGATATTTAAATTTTGTTAAATCATTAAATATTTGAGAATTATAAAGTGATAATGATTGCAAATTTCAGAAGTTAAAATTTGAAATTAGATTTAATCAATTTATTTTAAATTTATTTAATTAATATAAAAATAGCCATTTTGGTCACGGACTCGGATTTCGACGAAACTAGTTTCATCGGATCCGTATCAATGAATTATTGTAGGATTTCAAGTTTTGTAGCGATCAGACTTGTCGTTTGATCGTACGAACGCGAAACGTCTGGAAATCGATTTAATTGAAATCAATTTGAAAATATTGATTTCAGCATAACTTCTTCATACGATCGAATTTGGATGTGAAACTTTTTCCATTGCGTTCAAAATATTTTAAAACACCTATTTGGATATATGGGTTTACCCAATTTCGTTCCGGGTTCAGAACGGGCTTTTTGGGCCATGTTAGCGTTAGCACGTTTGTTTATCCAGTCCATCTATTCAAATTATGACCTACCTATATAAACTCAGTTCTAAACCCTAGCCTCCATTCTATTCTTATTTGGTGTACGTTCATTCTTCAACTCTTTCTCTTCCTCAATGGATGCACAATTCAGATCCAATTCTATTCAAAATTCAAATGAAAATTCAAAGTCTCAGAAAATTCCTAAAAAAATATATGTTAATGCTCTCGACGAGCGTAATTCAGTGGTGCAATTCGTTTTTCAATCTGATTCACCGTTTGCCCGAAAATTTCAAATCAACTCAGACCGTCCATATTAGGGTTTTATGTTTCGACGGTGGATCTTCTTCCTGGCGACGATCGGGGAGCACCATCGCGTAGAGATTGTCAAGTAGAGTTCATCCGGACCATTCGTTGTTGGTGTTGGTCGATGTTTTTGCCGTGTTTGGCCGTATAGGGGAGCGGCGGCGGCAGCAAGGTGGGTGGCCGTGGGGGTTGCGCACGGTGCCTGGGAGGGCGGCCGTGGATGGTGGTCGCAAAGGTGGTGTCAGATCGTAATGATCCTGTGCGTGGTCGCGACAAAAATTCGATGAAGGGGGAAAGATTCAGCGGCTAGGGTTCGAACGAGTATTTGGGTTTCTGGAGAGGTACTGTGCGCGTGAGAGGGAAAGTGAATAGTAGTCGTGTAACGTTATCGATTTTTCGTTGCCGAAAAACCGAATAGTTAGGGTTTTAAGAAAGAAGAAGAGACAGAAGAAGAGATAAGAAGGTAGAAAATAGAGAGAATAGACAATAGAAAATAGAATGGAACAGAACTGAACACAACAATATCAGAATCTCACAATTCTCAGCGGAACAACATATAATAGATAAATGAATAATCTTTAAACAAAGAACTATATCAATTATTACATTACATACATTACATTTCATTACATCATATCATCAGAGTGTACAACAACAACAACTACAAACAGTGCAGCGGAAAAAGAAATACTATATACTAGTAATACGCCATGTCATCCAGCTTGCCTCTAGCAACTCCTGAATATCCAGAATATCCTGATAAACCTTAACTCTTGACTGCCCGTGTGGAAATTGGTGGGCACCCAGAGTTTAGGAAGGAAAACAATAAACTCTGAGTCAGTCATGTGACTGGTGTGAGAACTCAAAACAGTTTATTTATCTTTAAAATCAAAATAGAGGAATATTTTTAAAGTCAATTCGCAATGCTTTTAAAAATGAGACTACCATAAGGCCTCCCGCACACACACACATGCAAACGCAGAATCGGAGGAGATTTCTACTTATGATAGTCAAAGATGCTTGATACGTATTAAAAAGAACATTTGATATTATTATTAGTGCATAGTGTAGGAAAAATTTATTTCGAAAGTAGAATATAAATCTTAGCCAGCATAGACATTTCGAACTATGCCTACTATAGCTACCATCTAAACAGTGGTGACCACCATAAGTAAATGGCAGGTTCTACAACTAATACCGTACAGGGTTTCGTATTGGGAATTGGATTTCCAACGAATGATCAGGCCAAGGAGCATCCCATTGCCACATGAGAATGCCTCTGGATGGACATCCCCGAGAACCAAACCGGATCTCTGCCAACACAAGGCCGGGTTACCCCTAACTGAGTAACAACTGACCGAATATGCCATCCCCCGGTCCTTTGGGACCTTTCAACCGAGCGCTCGCAATCAATTCACACAATCATAAAGTGTTTTCAACATGAGTAAGTATCTGGGCTCCATACCATGATACCACCCTTTTCCAGAAGGAAATGCACATATCCTAAAGGGCGCTACCCCTCATAACCTTGCCGCATCTTTCCTGTTTTGACCATTCCCGAGGTGTGAGGCTCGACGAAGTCACGTCCACAAAAACATACTTTATACAAAAGCCATGCTTTGGGTCAACAAATGATCATAGAAATGATCACCAAGATAGACGATCAAACAAATGATCCTATCACAAATAATCAACACAATGATCATTTCACAGCAACACTCAGCATATCACATCACCAAATTGGGAATATATCGCTGATAACCTTCAACTACATAACCTCTGAGCTCGTACGTCTCAGAGAAGGGTGTTAAGCTAAAAGAATAAATTCTCCGCCACCAACAGAAATATATTTGAAAGAAATCAGCTTTATATCTCAATTTGTAATGTCAGACATACAATCCATACAAGTCTATTCCGGGCTCGAACAGAACCGAAGGCACTTACAAAGAAGTCCTTGCAATCCGTATATTCACAATCCTGATCCGATTTCCCATCACTTAGGGAATCTCTATACCAGGAGCTACCCAGTGCAGAGACAATCGATAGGTTATCTTATTGTTCTTGCAAATACCGGGTCTTCAACACCGATCTTCAATGCTATCCATTACGTCGTATCACTATTCGGAATGGGTAATCCGAATAACGAGCGCAATAATTTAAAAATAAGTGTGCATTCAAATTCAAGCAAATCACAACAAATACCTTTCAAAGGTAAATATTGATAGTCGGTTATTGAACTATCAATGGATATGCACAACATCACCAGATTCCAAATAATTTTCCAAATTATTTATTTCCCAAAAATATCCTTACTAGATATATAATTTCAATACCTCAAAAATAAATCAATATTTATTTTTAAAAGAATTCCACTTCCTTTTATAAATTCCATAGTGAATTTATATTCCAAAATATCTATGAATATACGACTTCAATTATTCACTTCAATTTATCTTCAAAAAGATAAATTCTCCAAATATTCACTTTATATTGGAAAACATTTCCATACTTACTTATTAAGTAATTCTCAATCCATTTATTTTCAACACTTGGAAAATATTCAAATATACTTAAATCGAGATTAAGTATATATTTCATTCTTTAAGGAAATCATTCACTTAAACGTATTTATTTGGGCCAAAACGAATGTTGCGTAAAACATCGTTACGACAACCCAAGATCACTAGTATAGGGATTCGAAATTTAAAATAGATATATAAATCCCAATACTATACAAAACATTTCCTTTCGGAAATCATTTACTATAACAACAGTGTTATAGTCCACCATTTCCTTCTATTTCTCGAAAACGTTTATTTCAACAATGAATGTTGAAATCTATGGTTTCGAATCTCAACACATTTTAAAACATCGTTAGATCGTTTTAATTTCTACTTAAAACATCAAATCTAAACATTTTCTTTA
The DNA here is from genome assembly GCA_030765085.1 of Allium cepa. Classification (NCBI taxonomy): domain Eukaryota; kingdom Viridiplantae; phylum Streptophyta; class Magnoliopsida; order Asparagales; family Amaryllidaceae; genus Allium; species Allium cepa. Next base: position 69,828,288 of record CM060938.1, on the reverse strand, counting down.
ACATATTATTCACTATTCAAAAACGTGAATATACTACGTTACCACATTTCATCATTTCTATACATTTCATTTTAAAGGATTATTCACAGTCAAAAATGTGAATATAACTCCATTAATAGGTTTCAACAATTTACTTCTTAAAATAAGTCGTTTGCGAATTTATAAAACAACGTTTATAAATTCCATTTCTATTTATTTCACCACAACTTCTTTTATATAAATTCCTTTATTAACCTATCTAAATTCATATCTCAATGATATACTAAAAGTTCATATTATAAGTGAAATACTTATAATTTATTTCTTTGCAAAAATCGTTCCTTTGAACTTCATAATTATAAATCTTATAACTTACAAGATTCGTTTATTTACCCAAATATATTCTTTAATAACTTCACGAAATTTATAAATCTTATTATTTATAAATTTCACTTATAACTTCACCATTTATAATTTTATAAATTCCATTCACTTATGCAATCCATTTTCACTTCATTCAAACACTTATAAAAACCCGTTTTATAATTCAAATATTTTTAATTTACAAATATCCATTTTATAAATCTTTTATATAAATCAATTTATATTATTCTTTTAAAACATCTTTAATCTCCTTTATAATTTCATCATTTTGATTTATAAAATAATTAATTTTCATAAATCCTATATTTAAACTTTTCACAATAATTTCTAAAATCCCAATTTAACTTTTTTATAAAATCATTAACCCTATATTTTCAAAAATCAACTTTTAACTATATTTCTCAAAAATCGTAATTTTTATAACATTAAAAAATTATAACGTTTATTTATTTAAAATAAATCAATTCCAAAAATATTTTATAAACGTATACTTTCAAAAATCACTTTGAAATCCTTTTAAAATTCCAAAATTTGGTCCAATGATGCTACATACCAAATAGCCAATCACGACAACAACGATACCATATATCGATATGATAATCCATCAAATATCAAAATATCTGAAATCAAAAATAAATACTGTTGAGGAATCCAGTTGGATCCCCCAACCTGTTTTCCTGCATCCAAAAACATTAGCACAATACCAATTCCGCTCCAGTATGGAATTATCGCGGTATATGGGATTTAAAATATTATCCGCTTAATAGACGGCGCAATAGGGTCTCATCCGCTAAAAAATGCGGGAAATCAATAACTGCAATATATACATATGCCAATATATATATATTGCTATTATATATAATACCAATTTTACTGTTTATGAAAATATTCGCGGTATATGTTTTTAATAAATAACATCCGCTTACTAACGGCGCATAATGTCTATTTTAACAATCAATAGATATCAATCATCATTCAAACATACATTTAACAATTTTAAATCTAACTATTTAAAATAAAATCGAAACTGATTCGATTGAGTGAGAAGTTCTCACCCTGATTTCAATTTCGTTTTAGCGATTTATTTCGAATAAAATTAAACGGACGTTTAATTTTACCCGAAATTTTCACTAACTCCAAACGACTCCAATCCAATTGCATCGCGTAGTGCTCGTCCATACGATTCCAACGCAACTAGTTTCGCGCGTTTTCGACCTCGTATGAAAAAGATATGATTTTTATAAGATTACACGAATTTATATAAACAATTTACAACATAAATTTTTATTTTCTTAACCTAAATCAAACATGGGCCGTTAGATCCCCATCCCCTTCATCACAGCCGCACCCTCCTTCTCCCTCTCTCTCACGTTCAACAGCCGAACCAAAGAACCCATCATCATATAATTAGGGTTTTATATTGCAACCACATCGCTCGATAAAAATTTGATCAGGCACCTCCACGTCGAAGGCCGACCCCACCACCATGCTCGGCAAGAGCATAGGCCAACTCGGCCTCACCTAGATCATTGAAACGCGTGTGCAACTGCAGGCGTCGGCCCCCCCTTTGCTCCCTCCACGCGACACTAAACCCCATCATATCCGTATGGATCTAAAGTACTCAAGACGCTTAACAACTTTCATGTTAAACACTTCTTCTAATTATCTACAGATTTAGAGAAATTGAGGGGAGAAAATCGAAAAATTCTAGCCTTTGATAAAGGAGGTGGCGGCTAGGGTTAGGTTTAGTTTATTTTTATTTTTTTTATTTATGAAGGGGTAAGGGTCTATTTATAGGAAACGAACGAAACACTATTCATTCCGGAAATTCCGAACTCCGATTCACGCGCCGTAACTAGCGTTTCTAGGGTTTACCCCGCGTTCCGGACAAAATGGAACAGGTTTCGAAAGCTAATTCGGAAATCTGTGCGAGTTATGGCAATAAACGTTCAATTTAAATTAAACCGATTTAAACGATTTTCTAGGCGTTTTAATTTATACCGGACAAAAGGTAAATCCGATTGACACGAAATTTGAAACCTTACAATAATATCACATTACGGATCCGATGAAACTGGTTTCGTCGAAATCCGAGACTTTTTGAAAAATGGCTATTTTAACTCGCCAAATTAATATTAAAAACAATTCGATGCGTTTCGAGCTGCCACGATCAAACGATAACTCCGATTGCTACGAAAATTGAAATCCGGTAATAACTAACTATTACGGATCCAATGGAACTAGTTTCGTCCAATTCTGAGACTGTTCAAAAATTGACTATTTTCACTAGTCGATTTTAATATTAAAATATTCAATTTTCACAAATTAACTTTTAATTCGATTTTAAAAGTTCTAAAATATCGTTCTAACTCCAATATGATAAAATAAAATTTTACAAATCATTTTCAATCATATTTAACTCAATTTTCAATTATTTCCATAATTTAACATATTAAATTATCGATTTAATTATCCAATTAAATCCAATTATTCAAAATAAAATTTATTCGACTTATAAATTCACTTATTAATATTTAAAATTAATTAAATATTCAAATTTTAATTACTAAAAATCCTGGGTCGTTACAAGTCGCTGACGTGGCAAATTCAATTTTAGGTAAGTTTGTTTATTATTTAATTTTGTTTCCAATCGCAATTTTCGACATAACTTTCTCATACATTATCCGTTTCACGCGAATTTTTTTTGTTAGGATCATAATTAAATTTCGGATCTGTTGACGCTGGTTTGGACAGATTTGGAGACCATTGAAGTTTTGGGTTTAAATCGGATTTAAATTCGATTTAAATTCAAAAGGTGAGTGTTTTAACCCACTCACAACTTCTAAATTTTTTTGTGTTTGTTAAATTAATTTTAGATATGAGTAGAAATTTATTTATGACTGTTTGGCATGATTTATTCGTCATCTCAGATAAATCGCATTTATTTAATTTAACTGTTAATTAATTTTATTTATTGCATATAATTTGACAGTTAGAATTTATTTATTTGCATATTAATTGCCTGTCATGATTATATTTATTTTTATTTCATACTAACTGCCAGTTAAATTTACATTTATTTTTGCATATAAACTGCTAGTTTAACAGTTGTTAAATTTATTATTGAATATAAACTGTTAGTTAATACATGTTATTTATTACCTGTATAATTTATATGCTCTATATCGATGATTGTGTAAATTGGATGAAGATAGCAAAAACAATGGTTGATGATTGATATTTGGATGAATGGATGCTACATTTATATTGTATAAACTTCAAGTCATCATGCATTTTCATTTCATTCGGGATTGCGGTTTGAAATAATATACAACCGCATTTTTATTTTTAAATTGCGGATTGAAATGATAAACATTCGTATCACTTGACCATAGGGTAGAAAATTTTATACAGGCACAGCGGTAAATATATAAAATTATTTTTGAAATGTTTTACTATGGTTTTGTAAAGCTATATATATATATATGGTTTATGGGATATTGATTTGGTTATTTATATATATATATATATATATATATGGTAAATTTTCGGTTTTTAAGCTTTGTATAAATTTGATTTGAAGTATAAAATAAAGTTTGCTTTTTTAAGATCAAATACGATTAAGCATTTATTTAAAAATCTAATTTCTGGAGTTTTTATGACTTAAATGAGAATAAGATTTGGAAGATGAATATTAAGTTAAATTGGAATTTAATAAAAATTAAATTTTTAAAGGATATGATTCTTATAACTTGATTTTTTTTTGTAAAGTGATTTAAATGAATATCAGGTTGATTTAAATGAATATATCAAGTTTAATAAATTGAAAGATTTTCCAATTATGTGAAGTTAAAGGTTTTACTTAAATTATATTGAATTCATTAAGTAAACATTTCAAGTCTAAATAATAAGTAATTGAATTTGATATATATGGGTTTGTCAAATGAGTTAGTTTTTGAAATGGTGAAATATTTAAATCTTTGAAACATAAGAATTAAAAATGGTATTTGGAAGTTTAAATCGATATTTGGGATTGATTTATGTAATGTAACGAAGCTATTTTGTTTTATAAAAGAAATTTAATATTTAACCATTTGAGAGATGGAAATTTGTTTCAAAGATATGATTTTCAAGGTAGTATAATTTGGAAATATTATATTCCAGAGTTTTGATTTCTGAATATTTTACTTTGAAAACCCTATGAATTTGGAAAGAATATATATATTGGAAAATACAATGACATTATATTGGTTTGGGCCTAAATTATATCGTATTGATTTGGGGTTTTAAAAAATGTAAACGATATCGTATTTATATGGGTTTAAAATGGATATTATATTCTGGTTTTAAAAGTATAAATTATTTTAAAGGACCGCGGTGTTATAATAACGTTTGGTTGTTGAAGAGACCGGATCGGAAGTTGTCATACTCTCTGCCAACTCCGGAAACCACTTTAACAACCGTGTACGCGGTGGAGATTCCAGAATGAAGTAGGTTGGTGGAGGCGTTTTCCTGCAAGGTAAATACGTGGACCCGACTCCCGTGAGTTGGCATACGGTGGCTAAAACATGAGCGATTCTCGGGCCAATGAGGTCATTCCTCTGATCGGACGCTCCTCTTCGATATTATACTTTGACTTTGGATTGATTCAGTGGCCACTTTTACTTTGATTTTTTGGGGAGTTGTTTCGAGGTGGGTGGTAGCTGCGGCTACGCGTTTCCATCAGCCCGGATAGCAATTGGTATATCTACCCTGGCATTGTCTAGTTGTGCCGTGTCACCTACCCTATCGCGCCTTGTACGAGTTTGGATTTCTCCCGTAGCCCGTGTGGTATCCTCTGGTGTTTTCCCGACCAGTGGGGACTATGATATTGGATGGACTACTGGGACTATTACGTGTTAAGGGCTATATAGGTAACCCCTTAATGCTAAGAAAAAAGTAATTTTATTTTACAATTAGACACTATTATAATAGCGCAATATACTACATAGTAAATAGTTTAACGGATCCTTAAGAGATGTAAATCCCGAGCATCTCTTGAGTTACTGCACTCATATTTATTTCTCTTAATTTAACTCACATAAGATCTTTTAGTTCTGAATCGAGTGTTTTTGTTTTTTCAAATTCGCTCGGGTCAGTCCGAGCGCTTCAGGATTTGAAGACTTTATTTCTGGAGGACGAAGACGAAGATTTCATTATTATTATTATATTATATGGTTCCACTACACACTGTATTCCGCTGCATTGGTATTTATTGGTATGTGAACTCTGATATTTATTTTATAAAGAAGAATCAAATGTTTTGTAAACAGTTTTATGAACTGTATATTTATTATTATATTTTATCCTTCCGCTGTGAGATTCTGTTTAGTTTTTTTCTCTTCTCTATTTTTCTTATTTACCCCATAACAATCCGTCCTTCCGTATGGTTTAAATTGGCACGTGTGTCGATTTAAAGCGTGCGAAAAGGCGGGACGTTACACTACGCTTCGTAACTTTTCTGTTTGAACTGAGCTTCCTTCATCCTTTCTCGGATCAATTCAATCTTCTCTAACGCCATGCTATCCAAATCTAGACCTAAGACCAATCTGTCTCAAGTCTCCAATCAACATTTGTTGGTTTGCATGGCCTTTCATACAAAGCTTCAAAAGGCATCATTCCTACACTAGTCTAATTACTATTATTATAGAAAAACTCAACCAAATGTAGGTGATCTTCCCAAGATTCACCAAAGTCCAATACACAAGATCTTAACAAATCCTCGAGTACCTTGTTGACTATCTCTGTCTGCCTATCCATTTGAGAGTGATGAGCAGTACTCATCTTGAGATTAGTGCTAACACATCCTGTAGACTCTTTCAGAATTCACTAGTGAATAAAGCATCCGTATCACTGACTATGCTACTAGGAACTTCATGTAGTCTAACTATGTTCTTCATGAACAATTTCGCCAAAACAGGTGCCGCCTGATTGACTTGACTGGAATGAAATGGGCACTCTTGGTCAAGCGGTCCACTATGACCCTTATACTTTCATTCCCACTATTCGACCTTGGCAACCCTTCTATAAAATCCATGAATATCGAATCCCATTTCCAGACTGGAATCTCTAAAGGCTGAAGCAAGCCACTCAGCTTTTGATGCTCGGCCTTCACTTGTTGACATTTTTCACAATGCCTAACCCATAAGCCAACATCCCTCTTCATACCTTCCCAATAGAAGTTCCCCTTCATATCTTGATACATATTGGTCCCTCTAGGATGAATCATAAACTTGTCTCGATGACAATCTTCAAGATCTTCTTTCCTCAAGTTCTCAACATTCAAAACATATAATCATCCCTTCTTCCTCAACCATCCCCTTTGGTCAACAGTAAAACATGTTAGATCATCGATCTATTATCCAATCTCATGCCTTCTAATCTTCTCATCTAATAACGGATCTTTCTTCTACATAGAAGCTATCCTTTCAATCAATACTGGTCAAACTTTTAAACATGACAACATGACGGTACTCTTATTAGAACCAGCAGCCGACCTTGACTGTACACTACAAGTAGTCAAAGCTTCTAAATTCTTCCATTCTGCTAACATAGCTAATAGCATATTCTGATGTTTCCTGCTAAGAGCATACGCTACCTTATTTCCTTTCCCTGGAGTATACTCTATACTAAAATCATAAGCAGCCAAAAACTCCATCCACTTCTTCTATCTCATATTCAGCTCCTTCTGAGAGAATAAGTATCTTAAAGGCTTATGATCTGGGTATATCTCAAATCCCGCACTTCATTTGTACTTAACAAGCACAACTACTCCGGTCAGAATTTTCCACTGAGAATATGAATCGTTTATGACTATCTGGGTGACTCAAAGATATCTCCCCATCTTGGCAAATTAACATAGCCTCATACTTACTCAACCGCTCCACACCCAAGATGATTTCGAAATCTACAAAATCGAAAACATACAAACTGCATGCAAACTTAAGGCTTGACAAATCTAGTTCTAACTGGTCACACCTTATCCTAAGAGTTGCATACCCTCTTATTGGATTCAAAACCCTTAAAGAAATAACAAGATATGTGGATTCTGAGCTATCAACCAAACACTGGGATATAAATAAATGTGATGCACCGGTATCAAATAGTATCCTAATTGGCATACTTTGAATCAAAAACATACCTTCCATCACAGTCTTTCCTTTATCATGTAAAGACCCGTAAATCCGTACTCCTTGAATAGACACTAATCTCCTTTGTTTAATTCAAGATGAACGAAAATACGAACCCTTAGGGGTTTTAAGAAAAAGAAAAGAAAAAGAGAGAAAAAGGGAGGAAAGAAAATAGAAGATTTTTAAAATAGAAAGAAAAGAGAATAGAAAACATAGAAGGGAAAAGAAAAATAGAACATAATTTTAAAATAGAACGGAAAAGAAAGAAAACAGAACAACATCAGAATCTCACAATTCGCACCGGAACAACATATAATAATAAATGAATAATCTTTAAACAAAGAACTATATCAGTTATTACATTACATCACATTTCATTACATCATATCATCAGAGTGTACAACAACAACAAATAGTGCAGCGGAAAAAGAAATACTATATAAACTAGTAATACGCCATGCCATCCAGCTTGCCTCCAGCAATTCCAGAATATCTAGAATATCCTGATAAACCTTAACTCTTAACTGCCCGTGTGGAAATTGGTGGGCACCCAGAGTTTAGGAAGGAAAACAATAAACTCCAAGTCAGTCATGTGACTGGTGTGAGAACTCAAAACAGTTTATTTATCTTTAAAATCAAAATAGAGGAATATTTTTAAATTCAATTCGCAATGCTTTTAAAAATGAGACTACCATAAATCCTCCTGCCACACACACAATGCAAACGCAGACTTGGAGAAGATTTCTCCTTATGATAGCCAAACATGCTTGATACGCATTAAAATCAAATCAATTTGATATTATTATTAGTGCATAGTGTAGAAGAAATTCATTTCGAAAGTAGAATATAAATCTTAGCCAGCATAGGTACCATTATATTATGCCTACTATAGCTACTTCCTGAGGAAGCAGGTTCTACAACTAAAACCGTACAAGTTTCGTATTGTTTCTTTGGATTTCCAACAAATGGTCAGGCCAAGGAACTTCCCATTGCCACATGAGAATGCCTCTGGAAAGACATCCCCGAGAACCAAACCGGAACTCTGCCAACACAAGGCCGGGTTACCCCTAACTGGGTAACTACTGACACGAGCACGCCATTCCCCGATCGTAAACGACCTTTCTCACGGGATCCCGATAACCAACAACCACAAAGTAATAAATTCGTAGTAACCACATAGGTTAAATATCTGGGCTCCATACCATGATACCACCTCTATCCAGAAGGAAATGTACATACCCTAAAGGGTGCTACCCCTCATATCCTTGCCGCATCTTTCCTGTTTTGACCATTTCCGGGGTGTGAGGCTCGACGAAGTCACGTCCACAAAAACATACTTTATACAAAAGCCATGCTTTGGGTCAACAAATGATCAACACAATGATCACCAAGATAGACGATCAAATAAACGATCCTATCACAATAATCAACACAATGATCATTTCAGCAACACTCAGCATGTCACATTACCAAATTGGGAATATATTGCTGATAACATTCAACTACATAACCTCTGAGCTCGTACGTCTCAGAGAAGGGTGTTAAGCTAAAAGAATAAATTCTTCGCCACCAACAGAAATATATTTGAAAGAAATCGGCTTTATATCTCAACTTGTAATGTCAGACATACAATCCATACAAGTCTGTTCCGGGATCGAACAAAACCGAAGGCACTTACAAAGAAGTCCTTGCAATCCGGATATTCACAATCCTGATCGGATTTCCCATCACTTAGGGAGTCTCTATACCGCTGCAACTCAGTGCAGAGACAATCGACAGGTCATCCTATCGCTCTCGCAAATACCGGGTCTTCAACACCGATCTTCAATGCAATTCACAACGACGTATCACATATTCGGAATGGGTTATACGACCCCATGGTCCTTTTCCGGTTAACCCGAATAGTGAGCGCTTATTCAAAAATAAGTGTCACCACCGACCCGGACACATCCCTTCGACAGGAGCGATCGACGGGTTAAGGTAGCACCTTTGATCGGACACATCCCTTCGATATTATACTTTGACTTTTAGATTGATTCGGTGGCCACTTTTGATTTTATTTGGGGGTGTGGCTCGAGGTGGGCGGTAGCTGCGCGCTACGCGTTACCACCGACCCGGAAGCGTAATTGGTATATCTACCCTGGCATTGCCTAGTTATGCCGTGTCACCTACCCTATCGCGTCTTGTACGAGTTTGGATTTCTCCCGTAGCCCGTGTGGTATCCTCTGGTGGCTTCCCGATCAGGAGGGACTATGATATTGGATGGACTACTGGGACTATTACGTGTTAAGGGCTATATGGGTAACCCCTTAATGCTAAGAAAAAAGTAAGTTTATTTTGCAATTAGACACTATTATAATAGCGCAATATACTACATAGTAAATAGTTTAACGGATCCTTAAGAGATGTAAATCCCGAGCATCTTTTGAGTTACTGCACCCATATTTATTTCTGTTAATTTAACTTACATAAGTTCTTTTAGTTCTGACTCGAGTGTTTTGTCGTTTCAATTCGCTCGGGTCAGTCCGAGCGTTTCAGGATTTGAAGTTTTAGCTCTGGAGGACGAAGACGAAGATTTGTATTACTATTATCTACTATTATTCCACTACACCATTTAATTCCGCTGCATTGATATTTATTGGTATGTGAACTCTGATATTTAATTGTATAAAGAAGAATCAAATGTTTTGTAAACAGTTTTATAAACTATATATTTTATTATTATATTTTATCCGTCCGCTGTGAGATTCTGTTTTATTTTATTTCTGCTCTGTTTTTAGTATTTACCCCATAACAATCCGCCCTTCCGTATGATTTGAATTGGCACGTGTGTCGATTTGAAGCGTGCGAAAAGGTGGGACGTTACATCTGGTATCAGAGCTTTGGTTTAGCGATAAACCTTAGCTTTGTGGGGTTTGACTCTTTGTTAATAGGGTAGTAATACCCTATGGGAGTCGCTGAGTGTGTATATATAAGAGAGCGTATTTGTTAGTGTTATAAAAAGGTTTTTATATTGTGTTAATCTGTTCCGTTTTGTATTTATAAATTCTGGTTGGTGCATGGGACGCTATGACATCAATAGGGATTTCTAAACACTTAATAGGACGGACCGACATAATATTTGTTTTAATATAGGTGAATGAAATAATTTTGCCTAGTATATTTTTCTATATATAAAATAAATTTTCAAATGATATCTATAATTTGGCTGCAATAGATTGGTGGTTAGTAATAAAGTGTATAAATAATAAATCGAAATAAGATTGCAAAATAAAAAAATGAAATTTGGAAATTTGGAACTTAAGTTCCGGGGTTTTGAAAATTTTCAAATAAATTTTGGAATATAATAATATTGTTTATAAGTATTTCTGATATAAATATTTAATATAATTTGAAAGAAGTTGTTTTAAAGAAGATTTTGGAGAAAATAAGTTTTGTACTTTCCTCTCTCTCGCTGGAAAATAATTTCGGTGATGGCGGCCGCATCATCGACTTTCATTTTCGAGTTTCGAAGGAGAAAGGCCACTATAGTAGTTTTATTGCAGATTCATTTTTGATTGAAAATATAAATTTTTAATTATTGTAGATATAATTATAGATATATAAGTTTTAAGAATATATTTATCTATTGTTTTAAAATAAATTGAAAATGTAACCCGGTATTTAATTCTTAAATTTCCGTTAAAAAAAAATTATTTCAATTATTGTAGTGAAATGAAAAGTAGGTAATTGAAACCCTAAATAAAATAAGAGATGTAAATGCTGAGTTATAAATGGGAATTAAAGGAAATTTGAAATTTGTAACATATGAAACAAAGAGTGATATTGTTGGACATTAAAATTAATTAAAGGATGAGATAAAACTTGTATAAGTTCATTTGCATTTTCTGTAACATATATAACTTACCAAATATAAAAAGTTGAAATGTTTAATAAAGAATGTAATGGAAATTGTACAAGTAAGAGTAGGAAATGAAGTATCCAATGAATTTGCTATTAAATGAGAATTTAATGTTATAAACTTAAGTTATAATTGAAATTTTACTAAATAGATATAATTAAAGGTAAGTATCATAAATAGATGACAATAAACTTTAGTAAATGATAAAGTAAATTATTTTAATAAACCGAACGATGAATACTATAAATAAATAAGTTAAGCAGTGAATAAATGAATGTAAAATAATAAAAGGAAAATTCATGATATGAATGAGTGGAAATTTTGGTAGAAATAAGGTGAATAATTGTAAGTAATAAATGAAAATTTTAAATAATCACTGAATAAATGAAAGAAAGGAAATCAAACAACTAAAGTATGAAATAAATTGATAATAAGTTAATTTGATTGATTGGTTTGAATTGTTGTTGTTTAAATTATGGTTGTTTAGGTAAGATACTTTAAAATTGGGATCGGATGAAAGAATAATCTATTTAGTTTTATCTAAGGCTGTGGAGTAAATGATGCGCTAGTAGTTTATTCTTCATTCCGTATAATTTTAAAAGTTTTGAACCCGAACAACTATTTGTTTGTTTGGTCGAATGGTTGCTTTGAATTTGTTGTGTATGTTATTTGTCGAATTGATGGTTGTTGTACTGATTTTTTGTTAGTGATTGAAACCACTTAATGTAACGACCCGTAAATTTTCGATAATTAAAATAGCTAATTTAATAAGATTTCATGATTTAGTGTTAGAAAAAAAAAATTGTAAGTCGTTTGGAATAATAATAAATGTTGAATCCATTGGGTTTAGTATGATTAAAAATGATTTGTAAAATTTTATTTTATCATATGAAAGTTATAGTGATGTTTCAGAACTTTTAAAACTGAATTTAAAATTTATTTGTGAAAATTGAATATTTTAATATTTAATTATCGACTGGAAAATAACCAATTTTTGAACAGTCTCAGAATTGGACAAAACTAGTTCCATTGGATCCGTAATAGTTAGTTATTATCGGATTTCAATTTTCGTAGCAATCGGAGTTGTCGTTTGACCGTGGCAGCTCGAAACGCGTTGAAATTGTTTTAATATTAATTTGGCGAGTTAAAATAGTCATTTTTCAAACGGTCTCGGATTTCGACGAAACTAGTTTCATTGGATCCGTAATGTGATATTATTGTAAGGTTTCAAATTTCAAGTCAAACGGATTTACCGTTTGTCCGGGGCAAGCCAAAACGCATAGAAAATCGTTTAATCGGTTTAATTTAAAATTGATCATTTATTGCCGTAACTCACACATACGATCGAATTAGCTTCCGAAACACGTTCCATTGCGTTCGAAACGTGGGGTAAACCTTAGAAACGCCTGCCGGCACGCTTCGTTTGGAGTTCGAAAAATTTTCGGTGAATAGTGTTTTTGCAATTTTCTATAAAAGGACCCATCCTCTTTCATTTGCTCCAAACCCTAACTCATTTTGACCAGCCGCCACTTTCATTTCAATGGCTGAAAATTTCGAAACTTCCTCCTCATTTTCCTCTCAATCCATCAACAATTAGCAAAAACTCTCAACTACAAAGTTGTAGAGCACGATGAAAGCTTCAAATCCATACGGAGATGATCGAAAACGGAGCCACGGATCAACGGGAAATCGTGTTGGAAGGAGCTGCGTTTTTCACGCAATTCGAGGCACAGGGGGTGGCCGAGCTTCAGGCTAGTGACGGTGAAGATGGAGCTCGCGAAGGCCTTCGAGATGATGGGTCCTGATCGTTCTGGAAGTCGTCGTGGAGGTCGTGAAAATTGCTTGATGTTAGGCGGCTATGGGTTCATGTTGTGCGCGCGAATACTGGAAGAGAACGTGATGAAGGAAGGTGGAAATTGGCGGTCCAGATCTGATGGTAGAGGGAGGGACGGTCAGATTTGATTCTGGGTAAAAAAAAATAAAAAAAATATATGTATATATATATATATATAGAAATTGTAGATTAAAAATTAGATTTAATTATCGTTCAATCTTTAAAATAGCATAACTTTTCATACGAGGTCGAAAACGCACGAAACTTTTTGCGTTGGAATCGTATGGACGAGCACTACGCTATGGAACTGGATTGGAATCATTTGGAGCTAGAGAAAATTTTGGGTTAAATCGAACGTCGTTCGATTTGATTTAAATCGTAAAAATCAAGGTGAGTGTTTTATAACGCTCACACCGTACTAAATATTTTTATGCTAGTTAAATTTGATATTATGAAGTGTTATGATTTTATTTGTCCTTGTTTGGTAAAAATTTAATTGTCATATAGCTTGTCATTTGCATTAACCGTTGAAAAATTAAATTGACAGTTAAATTGAAATTAAAATTGAATTGCGATTAAATTACCTGACATTGATAACTATGAAACTGCCATGAATTGTATTGTTTATTGGATGATGTATTTTGATGGATGCTATTGGTTGATAATTGAATGTTTGGATGTTTATTTGCTTATATAGATCCTGTTATGCATACATATGATACTGAGATTAATTTAAGTAATGTATACTCATTCCTGACATTTAATTGAAAAAAAAATTACTTGGCCATAGGATAGAAAATTATATACGGACACCGAATTGGCTAAATAAATAATTTTTGAAATCGTCGATTTAAAATTTATTTAAATGTTTTGATTTAAAAGTTATAAATAGAAATCAATTTATAGAAATCGAATTTGTCGAAAAATTGAGTTGGAATGTTGAAATAAATTTTGGTTAAAAGAAATTGGTAAATAATTTAAGTTGTGACTTAAAAAAAAAATTTTTTTTGGATATGATTGAATTTCAAAAATCTATTTATTTTAAAGATTGAACATTATTTCGAGCTTTGAATATTACTAAGTAAAAGTGATATGAAAATGATATTTTGAAATCGAGTTTGGAATTGAATCATATTTGGAATTTGGATTTAAACTTGAATATTGTTGGAAATTTTGTTAAGTGTTATAAATTGATATTTTGAGAAATAAAGCTCCAAATCGATATAAATTGAAATTGAATTAATTAAAGGTGAATGTAGAATTGAATTGATTTGAAGTAAAAGTTGACATTGTTTTGAATTGAAATCGAAATTGAATCGGTAGAATGGAAATTGAAATTGATTTGAATTGGGAAGTTATAATTGAAATGGATTGATTTTGAAGCTGTTTTAATTTGTTTTCCAAATTACTCTGTTATATAAACCATTTTGAATACTTAAACTATTTTAATCTATTTTAAATCTACTTAACCCAATTTAAATTATTTTAAACGAATTTATCTATTTTAAATCCATTTTAAAGATTTTAAGTGTTTTTAACTATTTTAATTATTTAAAACTACTTTTAAACTACTTAAAACTATTTTTCTAAAATCCTAAGCTGGTCAATAAGGTGAAATGTTTATATTTAAATCTTGAATTTAAATATGAAATCTGATATTTTGTAAGATACGATGATATTTGAATGGATTTGATTTTTGAAGCGAATATGATATTTTGATATCAATTATGAATCGATTTGAAATATAAAGAGCCAAAGGTGTAATAATACGTAGTTATTAAAGAGACCGGGATCGGATATGGACATACTCTCTGTCGATACCGAAACCACTTTAACAACTATTATACGTGGAGTGATGATCCAGAATGAAGTGGATGGTTTGGTGAACGCGTTGACTGAAGAAAGAGAACGATTATTGGATGACCCCTGACATGACTAAAACAGGAGCCGCGCCGGGCCATTGAGGTTCGCCACCTCTAGCGGACACACTTCTTCGATACCATATCTATTACATTTGTGATGCGATTTGGGTGCACCCCTTGATTTGGGAGTGTTGTTTCGCGGTGTTGGGGTAGCTGCTGGCTATGCCCAACATCAGTCCGGATCACGCAACTACTAGTATCCTAGTTGGTATTGCCTCATGTACCTTGTCATACTGATTATCCTATTCGCGACCACTACGTTTTGATTTGTACCTTGAGTATATGGATTGCCCTCTGGTGACTTCCGGTTTTGGGGAAACTACGGTCTTGTATATGCTTTTGGGAATATAAAAATGTGTTAAGGGTGATTATGGTAACGCCTTAACGCTATTTTGATACTTTATATTACTGATAGGCATTATCTACTTAGCGTATATTACTACATAGTATATAGTTTCACGGATCCTTGAGAGATGGAAAATCCCGTAACATCTCTTGAGTTATTGCACGCACGTTGACACTGGATAGGAGATGTCAAACCCCGTAAACATCTCTGACGCCGTTACACTCATATTTATTTACGATTGACTTAACTTACATGAGGATATTTAGTCCTGACTCGAGTGTTTGTCTTTTCATTACGCTCGGATCAGTCCTGAGTTTTCAGATTTTTGAGGATCTATTGCTGGAGGATGAAGACGAAGATTTGGTATATTATGTACTACTATTATATTCATTCCATTCCGCTGCATTGTTGTATGATATTTGCTGTGTATGTAACTCTGATAAATGTTGTATAATAATAATCAAATGTATTCATTTCAAATGTATTCATTTAATTAACAGCTTCATGAACTGTTATTTTATTATTATACTTTAGCCTTCCGCTGTGAGATTCTGTGTTGTTTCATTTCCTTTATTTCCCTTCCTTTTCTTTTCTTAATTACCCCAATAACTATCTGCCCTTTTAATGGTTTGGAATCGACATGTGTATTTGATCGTCGGTTTAAACTGTCCAAAAAGGCGGGTCGTTACAGTTGGTATCAGAGCTTTGGTTTAGCGATAAACCTTGGCTCTAGTGGGGAATAACTCATTGAAATAGAGGTAAACTATATGAATGAGTTGAGTGTATATGAGAGAGCGTACTTGTTATTTGATATAAAATGGTTTTATATTGTGTTAATTTGTTCCGTTGAGTATTTATGAATTCTGGTTGATACTTGGGACGCCAAGGCGTCGATAGGAATTTCTAAACACTCGAATAGGACAAACCAACACAATATCGTTTTGGAATATATTTTATATAAAGAATTATTTGAATATTTATTCATTTTGATTGAATTGATTGTTAGGAGATGATAATATTAGATTATTATCGTTATTGTTTGATCAGTCAATATTTACAACAATTGATTAAATAACAATGGATTTAGAAAAATGAAATCTTGTAGACACAATGGATAGTGAATATAAATGAATTTTAACTTGGATTTGGGAATTTAAATTTCGGTGTTTGAAATTGACTTACAAGAATTTGAAAAACATAATATGAGTATTATATGATAGTATAATTGAGTTGAAATTGTTTTCGAAGGATTTTTTTTATGATAAGTGTTATATTCCCTTCTCTTGACGCTAGAAAATGATTTCGGTGATGAGTGCACGCATCATCGGCGTTTATTTTCGAGAGTCCAAGTGGGGGAGACCACTTAATAGCTTGTCTAAACTTTGTTTGATTCAAATTTTGTTTTATTTTGTACTCTCTGTAGTATGATTTGTTATATAAATTATATAAGTATATATTATTTCAAAACGTGATTTGAAATGAAACCGGGATTGGAATTCTTAAGTCCTTTAATAATTAATGATTTTTTTTATATAATTGAAATGAATTTAGACTTGAATCATTAAGGAACTCCTGAATTATGAAATGAGAAATGAACCTAAGAGCTAAGTGAAAATATCAATTGAAGTAGAAATCCTTAGAATTAGGAAATTATGAACTTAAAATAAAATTGAAACTGTAAAACTCGCATAGTATTAATTTCATTCTATAGCATGGATACAACTTACCAAAATATTTAAGAAGTTCAAAAAAAATGTTATATGAATTGTTAATTGGATAATATACAAGTATAGGTTTGAATAATGAAATATGCATTTAATTAATGGTTTGCAAATATAAATGAAATTGTTAGTAAATAATTGGAATTTAAATTAACATTTAAAGGTGATTCACAATTATGTTAATATAAAATGGAAATACTATATGTGAATGAAAATGTGAAATTAAATTATAGTGAAATTTAAGTAATGACTTAAAAATTAATTAATTGAAAATTCAACTTTAAATGGAAAGAAGTTGTATGTTGTTTAACTACATTCTATTTGCATAACTATAACTTACTAAATACTTAAAAGGTTTAAAATGCTAATAAGGATAAGAAGAGAAATAATATACCAGTGTGAGAATGAAAATAAAAGGTGAAGATATATTGATAGTTGTAAATATAAAAGAAATTTAAGCTGTAAAATGAATAATATATATAAATGAATGAATAAAATTTAAAATTAATGAAATATAAAATTGGTAAATGGAAACTAATTAAATTTGAATATAACTAAATGTCAATAAACTTGGAAGTGTATGAAATTAAAAAAATTGACTTGGTAATGTATAATTGATTTCGTGTAGATTCTGGAGGGTTGTTAATGTTTGATATGCATTGGTTGTTAGATGGATGAAAATTGATTAAGTAGAATTCATTAGTGTTAATGGAATTGAATAAACGGAGTAAAATTGTAAAATAATTAAATTCAAATTTGAAGCAAAGTGAAATTAAATATAATTGAATTCAATTTAAATTGAAGCAAATTGACTTGAATTAAAAATGTGAATGAAACAAACTTGAATAAATTAGAAAAAAGGTTAAATGTAGACCTATTGCATGGATGAATAAGGAAATAAATGACTTTGTGTTTATGATTGTTCTTTAAAAAATTTGAAGTTTTGATGTTTTGTACTTTGAAATAATAAAAGCAAATTTTTGAAAAAAAAAAAAAAAATCCAACATTGTCCAATATATGCTGAAACGAAAACAATCATAACTTTTAAATGGCTGAACGAAATTCGACGATTTTGGACTTTTCGGAAAGCTTAGAAACTATAGCACAACTTTTGTTTAGATAACTTGAGAAAATTCCTTCGTCTGCTTGGTAAAAACTTGAATGTTACTCGCTGTCCTGTGTAAAAATAAGTAAAATCTGTAGTATACACCCTTAGTATTTTTGCCATATCTTTTGACTGGTTTGTCGGATTTTGGTGATCTTATACTTTATGGAAAGCTAAGAACATAAGCTAAAACTTTTGTTTTAAGTGTTTTGTGTTTTGACACCGTTTAGAAGGTCGAAACCACGAGTGAACGTCACAGACCTGCGCAATGCATTGCTCAGGCTGAGGCGTATACTCTTTGTAAAACTGCCATAAATTTTGAACGGATGATCCGAATTCGATGATTTTGGACATTCCGGAAAGCCTGAAATGAATGCCACAACTTTTGTTTAGATTCGGTTGTCAAATTTTACAGTTTAGTTGACCTAAAGCTAAGATTTGTTTGCTGTCCAGAAATTGAAATCTCAGTTTTGAAGCTAAATATGTTATATATATGTTGTGTAGGCTAAGTATAGCGATCTATCTTTATATGCATGATTCTAACTTAGTTATTGAGCATTTTAGTAGGTAGCAAAGGGGTTGCGCTTCGTTGTGGAACTCGCTTCTACGCTAAATGCATAATGTAAGTAAAATGCTAATAAATGCTAAATAAAAGGTACGCTTACAGTTTTATATGATATTGGTGATATTTATATGTTGTTTCCCCACATATGGGATGCCTCATCATTGAGATGAGATGTATATTTGTGATATATATGCTATTATATTTTTTCCGATCGAGCCGCGCAAAGGAGACTCTGCCGAAATTTTCCGAAAAATCCGGGTGTTAGAAAATTTTTCAAGTTTTAAATTTTTTTTATAACTTGTTTTGATTACTAACTTTTAATGTTAGGAAGCCGTTCGGAGTAACTTAGTGGAAGCGTAGTTATGACCTTATAAATGGAATTTCATTATTTTATAAGGTGGATAATTTTGAATAAAAATATATCAAATGTTGAATTCTATACTTAGTTCCTTTTTCCCTTCTTTTTCCTTTTCGGGGACGAAAAGTTTTGAGTGGGGGAGAGTGTAACGACCCGTAAATTTTTGATAATTAAAATAGCTAATTTAATAAGATTTCATGATTTAGTGTTAGAAAAAAAAAATTGTAAGTCGTTTGGAATAATAATAAATGTTGAATCCATTGGGTTTAGTATGATTAAAAATGATTTGTAAAATTTTATTTTATCATATGAAAGTTATAGTGATGTTTCAGAACTTTTAAAACTGAATTTAAAATTTATTTGTGAAAATTGAATATTTTAATATTTAATTATCGACTGGAAAATAACCAATTTTTGAACAGTCTCAGAATTGGACAAAACTAGTTCCATTGGATCCGTAATAGTTAGTTATTATCGGATTTCAATTTTCGTAGCAATCGGAGTTGTCGTTTGACCGTGGCAGCTCGAAACGCGTTGAAATTGTTTTAATATTAATTTGGCGAGTTAAAATAGTCATTTTTCAAACGGTCTCGGATTTCGACGAAACTAGTTTCATTGGATCCGTAATGTGATATTATTGTAAGGTTTCAAATTTCAAGTCAAACGGATTTACCGTTTGTCCGGGGCAAGCCAAAACGCATAGAAAATCGTTTAATCGGTTTAATTTAAAATTGATCGTTTATTGCCGTAACTCACACATACGATCGAATTAGCTTCCGAAACACGTTCCATTGCGTTCGAAACGTGGGGTAAACCTTAGAAACGCCTGCCGGCACGCTTCGTTTGGAGTTCGAAAAATTTTCGGTGAATAGTGTTTTTGCAATTGTCTATAAAAGGACCCATCCTCTTTCATTTGCTCCAAACCCTAACTCATTTTGACCAGCCGCCACTTTCATTTCAATGGCCTGAAAATTTCGAAACTTCCTCCTCATTTTCCTCTCAATCCATCAACAATTAGCAAAAACTCTCAACTACAAAGTTGTAGAGCACGATGAAAGCTTCAAATCCATACGGAGATGATCGAAAACGGAGCCACGGATCAACGGGAAATCGTGTTGGAAGGAGCTGCGTTTTTCACGCAATTCGAGGCACAGGGGGTGGCCGAGCTTCAGGCTAGTGACGGTGAAGATGGAGCTCGCGAAGGCCTTCGAGATGATGGGTCCTGATCGTTCTGCAAGTCGTCGTGGAGGTCGTGAAAATTGCTTGATGTTAGGCGGCTATGGGTTCATGTTGTGCGCGCGAATACTGGAAGAGAACGTGATGAAGGAAGGTGGAAATTGGCGGTCCAGATCTGATGGTAGAGGGAGGGACGGTCAGATTTGATTCTGGGTAAAAAAAAAAAAAAAAAATGTATATATATATATAGAAATTGTAGATTAAAAATTAGATTTAATTATCGTTCAATCTTTAAAATAGCATAACTTTTTCATACGAGGTCGAAAACGCACGAAACTTTTTGCGTTGGAATCGTATGGACGAGCACTACGCTATGGAACTGGATTGGAATCATTTGGAGCTAGAGAAAATTTTGGGTTAAATCGAACGTCGTTCGATTTGATTTAAATCGTAAAAATCAAGGTGAGTGTTTTATAACGCTCACACCGTACTAAATATTTTTATGCTAGTTAAATTTGATATTATGAAGTGTTATGATTTTATTTGTCGTTGTTTGGTAAAAATTTAATTGTCATATAGCTTGTCATTTGCATTAACCGTTGAAAAATTAAATTGACAGTTAAATTGAAATTAAAATTGAATTGCGATTAAATTACCTGACATTGATAACTATGAAACTGCCATGAATTGTATTGTTTATTGGATGATGTATTTTGATGGATGCTATTGGTTGATAATTGAATGTTTGGATGTTTATTTGCTTATATAGATCCTGTTATGCATACATATGATACTGAGATTAATTTAAGTAATGTATACTCATTCCTGACATTTAATTTTAAAAAAAATTACTTGGCCATAGGATAGAAAATTATATACGGACACCGAATTGGCTAAATAAATAATTTTTGAAATCGTCGCTTTAAAATTTATTTAAATGTTTTGATTTAAAAGTTATAAATAGAAATCAATTTATAGAAATCGAATTCGTCGAAAAATTGAGTTGGAATGTTGAAATAAATTTTGGTTAAAAGAAATTGGTAAATAATTTAAGTTGTGACTTAAAAAAAATTTTTTTTTGGATATGATTGAATTTCAAAAATCTATTTATTTTAAAGATTGAACATTATTTCGAGCTTTGAATATTACTAAGTAAAAGTGATATGAAAATGATATTTTGAAATCGAGTTTGGAATTGAATCATATTTGGAATTTGGATTTAAACTTGAATATTGTTGGAAATTTTGTTAAGTGTTATAAATTGATATTTTGAGAAATAAAGCTCCAAATCGATATAAATTGAAATTGAATTAATTAAAGGTGAATGTAGAATTGAATTGATTTGAAATAAAAGTTGACATTGTTTTGAATTGAAATCGAAATTGAATCGTTAGAATGGAAATTGAAATTGATTTGAATTGGGAAGTTATAATTGAAATGGATTGATTTTGAAGCTGTTTTAATTTGTTTTCCAAATTACTCTGTTATATAAACCATTTTGAATACTTAAACTATTTTAATCTATTTTAAATCTACTTAACCCAATTTAAATTATTTTAAACGAATTTATCTATTTTAAATCCATTTTAAAGATTTTAAGTGTTTTTAACTATTTTAATTATTTAAAACTACTTTTAAACTACTTAAAACTATTTTTCTAAAATCCTAAGCTGGTCAATAAGGTGAAATGTTTATATTTAAATCTTGAATTTAAATATGAAATCTGATATTTTGTAAGATACGATGATATTTGAATGGATTTGATTTTTGAAGCGAATATGATATTTTGATATCAATTATGAATCGATTTGAAATATAAAGAGCCAAAGGTGTAATAATACGTAGTTATTAAAGAGACCGGGATCGGATATGGACATACTCTCTGTCGATACCGAAACCACTTTAACAACTATTATACGTGGAGTGATGATCCAGAATGAAGTGGATGGTTTGGTGAACGCGTTGACTGAAGAAAGAGAACGATTATTGGATGACCCCTGACATGACTAAAACAGGAGCCGCGCCGGGCCATTGAGGTTCGCCACCTCTAGCGGACACACTTCTTCGATACCATATCTATTACATTTGTGATGCGATTTGGGTGCACCCCTTGATTTGGGAGTGTTGTTTCGCGGTGTTGGGGTAGCTGCTGGCTATGCCCAACATCAGTCCGGATCACGCAACTACTAGTATCCTAGTTGGTATTGCCTCATGTACCTTGTCATACTGATTATCCTATTCGCGACCACTACGTTTTGATTTGTACCTTGAGTATATGGATTGCCCTCTGGTGACTTCCGGTTTTGGGGAAACTACGGTCTTGTATATGCTTTTGGGAATATAAAAATGTGTTAAGGGGGATTATGGTAACGCCTTAACGCTATTTTGATACTTTATATTACTGATAGGCATTATCTACTTAGCGTATATTACTACATAGTATATAGTTTCACGGATCCTTGAGAGATGGAAAATCCCGTAACATCTCTTGAGTTATTGCACGCACGTTGACACTGGATAGGAGATGTCAAGCCCCGTAAACATCTCTGACGCCGTTACACTCATATTTATTTACGATTGACTTAACTTACATGAGGATATTTAGTCCTGACTCGAGTGTTTGTCTTTTCATTACGCTCGGGTCAGTCCTGAGTTTTCAGATTTTTGAGGATCTATTGCTGGAGGATGAAGACGAAGATTTGGTATATTATGTACTACTATTATATTCATTCCATTCCGCTGCATTGTTGTATGATATTTGCTGTGTATGTAACTCTGATAAATGTTGTATAATAATAATCAAATGTATTCATTTCAAATGTATTCATTTAATTAACAGCTTCATGAACTGTTATTTTATTATTATACTTTAGCCTTCCGCTGTGAGATTCTGTGTTGTTTCATTTCCTTTATTTCCCTTCCTTTTCTTTTCTTAATTACCCCAATAACTATGTGCCCTTTTAATGGTTTGGAATCGACATGTGTATTTGATCGTCGGTTTAAACTGTCCAAAAAGGCGGGTCGTTACACTTAAATATTTCACTTTATATAAATTGTTAACCCTTTAGATTTTATAAGTGTTTATAAGTGAAATGCAGGTTATGAAAGCAATTGCTACTGCTTTTGGTTCCATAAATTTAGCGCAAGTTGCCCGACAAATAGGTACTTTTTCGGATTACGGTTTATAGCGTTATTTTATATATTTTCCCGTGTAGGGATATATATTATTTTGGAAAATATTTGCGTATATTGTTATATTTATATTATATTTTCTTCCAAGCCTCTCCGTACAAAGGAGACTCTGCCAAAATTTTCCGTAAATTTTGGACTTAGAAAAAAATTGAAAACGTTTACAAACTTTAACAATTTATGCATAAAGGATTTAAATGGTTATAAATTGGTATATTTTATGTTAGATTATTTTATTTTGTAAACTTATTTGTTTATAAATTAATTAAGAAAGATATATTGTTTTCTTATTTCTTCTTTTCCCTTCTTTTCCTTTTCGGGGACGAAAAGTTTTGAGTGGCGGAGAGTGTAACGACCCGTAAATTTCGACAATTTAATTTGTTTATTTAATAGGATTTTTGTAATTTATTTAGTAGAAAAAATAAAGGGGTTAAATAAATGTTAAAATGAAGGCTAAAATAAATTATGTAAATGGTGACTTAAAACCTATTTATAGAAATTTGAATAAAATCCAAATTGAATTAAGTAGAAAAAAGATTCTTACTTGGATATAAAATTTAATATGAGAAATTTATGAAAATGTTAAATTGATTTAATGCAATAAAAGAGTGTAAACAGTAATTGGAATAAATTAAGGAATCTTGTTAATGCAAGTTAATAATTTATGACTTGAATGAAATTTCAATTCAATAAAATCATTTAAATATATGATTTGATTTTTAATGGAATATGAGAAAAGAAAAAAATGTAAGGATTTGATTAATATATATGTTATTTATTCAGGGTATTAAATAAAATTGGGAATCTAATTGTAATTAATGGTAATAATGTTGGTATTAGCTATTAAATTAAATTTCAATGCAATACCCATAAATGAATGTAATGAAATGAATGTATGGAAATGTATACTAGGTTATTTATCAAATGAAAGGAAAGAAAAGTAAATATCAAATTGATTGATGAATAAATATGCATTGAATGGTAATTGAATGTAAAGTTAATGGTAATTGTATAAAATCAATATAAGATAATGAATTGCAATAATTGTGGGTTGATAATAAGGTGTGAATGAGAAAGTGATTGTTATATTAATTGAATAAAATTCAAATTTGATGGGAAAGGCAAATGGGTACTTGGTAATAAACTTAAACGGACTTAAATAGTAAATTTATCTAATTAATATATAATAAATAATGATTAAATAAAAAACCTATACCTGTAAATATCTATAATATTTGAGTGGAAATAACAAACTTATAAATGTGGGATTGAGAGTTTTACAACAATTATTATGAGTTATATACTTAGTTCGTTCAATTAAACCAGAAACCATTGCAATAAATATAAATTTAATGTTATGCAATTGAGATAAACAATTGGAAAATGTTAAAGTATCTGGATATATATACTAAAATAAATGGTACCCAGGATGGTATTATGATAAATAGTGAATTTAAGAAAAGGAATCAGGATTTATTTATTTATATGGAAACCTAAAGTTTAATAATTGAATTTTATTGAAATTAAATGAGATTGAAAATAGTTAAATAATTCATTATTTGAAATGAAGATAATGTGAGAAATTTGTGTGATAATTTGAAATCCAATATTTAAATCCATCTGTTGACAGGAATGAATGGAATACTAATTTATTTATTTAACTAAACGAAATTTTAGGATATTATTTATAATTTGGGAATTTAATGAAATTAAGGATTTATATTGAAATTTATAATTTACCTTCTTTAAATTTGACATCTAAACTTGTTGGAATTTTGTAAATGATTAAGAATTTTTAAAAGTGATAAAATGAGTCAATTTTAGAATCTAAATATAAAATTTGGATTTATTTACTAATTCTAAATTTATTTAATTAATATAAAATAGCCATTTTGGTCACGGACTCGGATTTCGACGAAACCAGTTTCATCAGATCCGTAACAGTGAGTTATTGTAGGGTTTCAAGTTTCGTAGCGATCGGACTTGTCGTTTGATCGTACGGACTCGAAACGCCTTGAAATCGATTTAATTGAAGTCAATTTGAAAATATTGTTTTCAGCATAACTTCTTCATACGATTGAATTTAGACGTGAAACTTTTTCCATCGCGTTCAGAATATTTTAAAACACCTATTTGGATATATAGCTTTAACAAATTTCGTTTCGGGGTCAGAACGGGCTATTTGGGCCAATTATCGTTCAGCACGTTTGTTTATCGGATTCATCTACTCTATTTCTAACCTACATATATAAACCCTAGCCTCCATCTATCTTCATTTCTTTGGGCGTTCATTTCCCTCAACTCCTCCTTTCCAATGGCTGCAAACCTAGATCTAGTTTCAATCCAAATCAAAAGTCTAAAATTCAAAGTCCCCAGAAAATTCCAAAAAAAAAATATGTTGATGATCTCGATGAGTGTAATCCCCTGGTGGTATTCGTTTTTCGATTTGGGTTGTGGTTTGACCAGGAATTTTGCCTTTTGTTTCGGCCGTTCATCACGGCATGATCAACGATGATGGATCGTCAAATTGACGGCATAGATGGAGGGAGATGATCGTGCGTAGCTCATCCATGCTGGCCGTTTGTCGAGTTAACGGTTAGATCGTCGCAAATTATTGGATTAGGGTTTTTGTTTGTGGCGGCCGGAGGAGGCAGGGACGATCGTGAGCGACAGGACCGGGTTAGTGACGTGTGGCATGTCGAGGAAAGGGGGACGGCGGGGTTGCCGAGGGTTGGAGCGCCGTAGGGAAGGTGCGGCAGCCGGTCAATGCTGGCTTGTATCACGGTGTGCGTGCGTTGATTTTCTAGAAAATTGCGTGTTACTGGGTAGAAGAAGGTAGGTGGTAGGTGACGTGGAAATTTATTTTGGTTAAGTTTTGTTTCAATTAAATTTTTGGTTCAAACGATTTAAATCGAATAACTTCTTCATACTATATCCATTTCATGCGCAGTTTTTTTCGTTAGGATCGTAATGAAATTCCGGATCCGTTGACGCTGGTTTGGACAAATTTGGAGACTGTACAATTTTTGGGTTTAAATTCAATTTAAATTCGATTTAAATCCCAAAGGTGAGTGTTCTAACCCACTCACAACTTCTAAAATTTCCTATGTCTGTTAAATTGACTTAAGATATGAGTAGAAATTTATTTATGACTATTTGACATGTTTTATTCATCATCTCTGTTAAATCGCATTTATTTAATTTAACTGTTAATTAATTTCATTATTGCATATAAATTGACAGTTAGAATTTATTTATTTGCATATAAACTGCTAGTTAAACAGTTATTAAATTTATTATTGAATATAAACTGTAGTTAATACCTGTTATTTATTAACTGTATATTTATATGCTTTATATTGATGTTTTTTTAAATTGGATGATGATTGTAATAAATGGTTGATGATTGATATTGGATGAATGGATAATATGTTCTATCTTATATAAACTACAAGTTATCATGCATTTTCATTTCATTCGGGTTTGCGGTTTGAAATGATATACAACCGCATTTTTATTTTTAAATTGCGGATTGAAATGATAAATATCTGTATCATTTGACCATCGGATAGAAAATTACATACAGACACCGCGGTATATATATATAAAATAATTTTTAAAATAATTTTTATGGTTTGGATATGATACGGTTTAATAAATAGTAAATTGGATATGATATAAATATATTATATACATACATACAAAGTTAAATTGTTGAATTTAAGCTATGTATAAATCTGCTGAATAAAATGAATAAGTTGAAAAATGGCATTTGATAATTTATAATATACGATTTAGTATGAGTTTAAGTTCTTGTATATATATAGTGTTATAAATGATTCAAATAAATGAAGATTGAAAGATAAACTGGAGATTTAGTTGGAATTGAGCTTATTTGAAAATTTAACTCCATAAGTTGATGTAAACTTATTAGAATTGGAAATTTTAAAAGTATGATATTTATAACTGGATTTAATAAATAATTCTAGTATAAATAAATGAAAGGAAATTTTAGTGTTAATAAATTTAGTTTATTTTAAATGGTTATGGATTTATCATATAAACCTTTCAAACTAAATAATAGGAAAATGAATTGTTGTTTTGAAATTTCCAACCTTAGTTTTGAAATTCATTAAATTCTCAAAGTTTTGAAATATTGAAATCGAAGTGTTTTATTTAAACTGAAAGTGAATCTAAAAGTTATGGGTTTAGATTGAATTTAAAGTGAATAAAAATGTGAAGGTGTGGAAATTATTTACTTTTAAAGAAATTTTAAATTCAACTGTTTTATTTTATATACTGTTGAATATCCAAACCATTTAAGTTTTGAAAGTTATGGTTTTAAAACTATGAATTTCGAAGTATTATGTTGAAAGTTAAAATTTAAATATTTGGTTTCGAGGTATTATAAATTTTAAAAGTGGCATGATTTTGGGAAAAGAAATATATTTGGGAAAAAAAATGATATCATTGATTTGGGTTTTATAAAAATAACATCAAAATGAATTGTTTTGGAAATGGAAATGATATCGTATTTATGGGTTTTGAAATGGATAATTATATTCTAGTTTAATGTATAAACTATTTTTAAAGACCGTGGTGTTATAATAACGTTTGGTTGTTGAAGAGACCGAGATCGGAAGTTGTCATACTCTCTGCCAACCCCGAAAACCACTTTAACAACCGTGTACGCGGTGGAGATTCCAGAATGAAGTAGGATGGTGGTGGCGTTTCCTTTAAGATAAATACGTGGACCCGACTCCCGTGGCTAAAACAGGAGCGATCGATGGGTTAATAAGGTAGCACCTTTGATCGGACACATCCCTTTGATATTATACTTTGACTTTTAGATTGATTCGGTGGCCACTTTTGATTTTATTTGAGGGTGTGGCTCGAGATGGGCGGTAGCTGCACGCTACGCGTTACCACCGACCCGGAAGCGTAATTGGTATATCTACCCTGACATTGCCTAGTTGTGCCGTGTCACCTACCCTATCGCGCCTTGTACGAGTTTGGATTTCTCCCGTAGCCCGTGTGGTATCCTCTGGTGGCTTGCCGATCAGGAGAGACTATGATATTGGATGGACTACTGGGACTATTACGTGTTAAGGTGGAAAATGTAAAGCCTTAATGTTATTTAAAAGTATGTTTATTTTACTATAGACACTATTATAATAGCGAAATATACTACATAGTAAATAGTTTAACAGATCCTTAAGAGATGTAAATGCCGAGCATCTTTTGAGTTACTGCACTCATATTTATTTCTGTTAATTTAACTTACATAAGTTCTTTTAGTTCTGACTCGAGTGTTTTGTCGTTTCAATTCGCTCGGGTCAGTCCGAGCGTTTCAGGATTTGAAGTTTTAGCTCTGGAGCACGAAGATGAAGATTTGTATTACTATTATCTACTATTATTCCACTACATCATTTAATTCCGCTGCATTGATATTTATTTGTATGTGAACTCTGATATTTAATTGTATAAAGAAGAATCAAATGTTTTGTAAACAGTTTTATGAACTGTATATTTTATTATTATATTTTATCCTTCCGCTGTGAGATTCTGTTTTATTTTTTTTCTGCTCTGTTTTTCTATTTACCCCATAACAATTCGTCCTTCCGTATGGCTTGAATTGGCACGTGTGTCGATTTGAAGCGTACGTGCGAAAAAGCGGGACGTTACAAAAAATATTGTTAACACATCATTTTTTATTATAAGTAATATCCTCATTCATGGTGATAAATTCTTGTACTTAGTTAGGGGTTAGTCTTGTACTTAATTATGTATCAGATTGCCTATTAATTTCCTTTTTGTTTGGAAATCACTTAAATTTGATTAAGAACAGTTCACCTTCTTCCTCCTAATGCCCACAATAGCTCAAAATTCAAGCCTTTGTACTATTTTATTATTCCATACTATTGATAGAATCAGTCAGTCCTATACTTAGCGGCTGAATTATGTTAGGTTCCTTGAACCCTAATAATTTTAAGGCTTATTATCTTCTGCATGGTGATAAATTCCAAAAATTGCAACCTGAATAGGTTTGAAGCAATACTCGAGTGCAAGATACATTATATAGGTAACTTTGGTGTATGCCTCTGATATTGTTTTTTGGCATATTTAAGCTTTTACATTTGTTTTTTAATAAATATAAAACACTTGGAAATCTAAAATGGCTTAAAGCCATGGCTAGTCAGAATGATCATAATACCAATAATTTTGTACTAACTATCCACCAGTTATGCATAATAACATGCTTTTAATAATAGATAAGTGATCTCAAATCACCAAAGTAAATTGTAGACAAATCACTAAAATTCAGAAGCAATTTGAGGTAGAGTTTACATCCGCCAGCTATGTTCAAAAGTAGTCAAGTAATTTATGGACATTGTATGATTATAATTCAATAGGAAGACTTCCATTGATGATATCTCATGCAAGCCCTCGGATTAGTAAGTTTTATGTTGGAGCAATTCTATACATTCAAAAAATTTTAAGACATCATCGGTTTAATAATTATGTAAAGTTATAAGATTTAACATGAAATTATGTGTAATTCTTTTTTATCTTCATGAGTCAAGTTGCATTAACAGTATTATAGTATACTTCCTCTTTCTTTTAATTATTTATTATTACTTAGTTTTTTTTCTTTGAAAAGAAAGGAAACACGGAATTAACATACACATTTATTAAACAATCTTTGAATGCTGTATATGATCAAAAAAATCAAATAAGTACAGGTGTTGTTTGACAAAAGGTTAAATTTACAAACTGAAAATGCAAGAAAGTATAAATGTAACAGGTAATTTAGAAACTGAAAAGGTAAGAAAGTATAAATGACTAAAAACAAATTAATATGTGGCTAAGTGCCCAGCAATAAAACTACAATAATCCTGAGTACATAATGCAAAATACGCTACAGATATTATGTCACTCAGGACAACGTCTTTCCTCTACAAAGTCCACATACATGCTTTAAACCTGGACTGCTTCATTTTATATGATATTCTTGAAGTTGCACCTAGAAGATATCTTCCTTGGATTACACAACAAACTAGAAATTCATGTATCTCACCACAAAACAACAGTAAATAGCAACGGCAAAATGGCATCAACGGTCGTCGCTAGTCGTCGCTATTTACCCATCACCAACAAAGAAAGCGACCGCTCCGTCGCCATATCAGCCACGCTTAGTGATGGCTAAGTGGAAATATGGCAAAATCCAAGAAGTTGAAGGGCTGCCCCAAACCAACACCAGCCGTCGCTAGCTGTCCCTAGCCATCGCTAGTCGTCGCTAATCTGGAACCATAAGGACGTCGCTAGCCTTCGCTAGTCTGGAAACAATTTTCTACACAAATCTCCTCCTTGGGCCACCCAAACGCATAAATCTCCATCCACCTCTTTGCAACACATATATGCTTAATTTCACACGTATGTTCTCATACATATTACACATAATCAAATATATAACGCAGACATCAATATTTACACAATCATTTCATCAACCAACACCAACATCCCATCAAACTACAAAATCATACCAACAAACAAGTTCATCAAACAAAACATCCCAACCAACTCATGTACATCAAATAAAACATCCACTAATCCATCAAACAACTCAACCAACAAACAAATATCAAATCCATAAATGTAACACATGTCACATATGTACAAAACAAAATGATCAAAATCCATCAGAAACACTGTCATACCTACTCAACATCCTTCTCCTCGTCATCCCCCGGCATTCTCCTATGCTCAGCTATGTATGCCGCAATATGCTCATCTAGCTGCCGCGTCAACGCCCCGCTCTTTCGTGAATTATTAATATCCGCTAGCTGTTGTTTCAATTGACTATCTCCTCTTCAGTCTGGGATCTCCTGTAGGACGATCGGATCATTATAGCCTTAAAATTTTTGACAGTGGGTTATAATTTATGCTCAATATTAAATATTGCTTATATATTAGTTAATAAAGCATTTTACCTTCAGATTTTCGAATTCGTAACGCGTATTTCATAAAGGAAGATCAATCAAAGCATTCCATATACTGTTTGACTCCTCTAAGGTCAACTGACGACCAGTTGATTGTGCCACTCGAGCATGTTGTTGGAACTGGACCAGCCCGCATCGGAATTTATGGGTGAATTCCAAAAAATTTACCCTATTAGATCTTTATTGGGCCCATGAAGTCTATCTGAATTAGAACATTCCTAATTTTTTAAATATATTAATGTTGAGACACAGATTCTATGAAGTTTTTGATTTCTGACAAAGAAATAAAGGCGATCGACAAAACAAAGACATCATGGCTATAAAGAGGCACAAAAGAGCTACATATGGTACTCTAAATTATAGGTTGATTATTTGATATTGTAATAGTGATAAACTTGTTAAAATCTATCCTCAAATAATCATGCACCTCAATATAATCGATATATATATATATATATATATATATATATATATATATATATATTTGAATAGCATTGCACATTCATTGTGCAACTTGACAGTAACCGGTCGACCGGTATTAATACAGGCGGTCGACCGTTTCTGTGTAAAATGCACAATGAACGTGCACACATGCACATAACGACTATATATTTGAAATCCTGTCTACTGACCATTTTTTGACCTGTCGACCGTTTTTAAACAGAGAGCAACCTTTTCCAAAAGACACTTCTTTCTCCAATGGTTGCATCTCTTACCTTTCATCAATGATCATATCTATTAATGGCTACTGTTCACAAAGAGTTACAACCATTTTTTCTCTATATAAACTCATATAAATCATTGATTCAAAACACATGAAAATATATGTTTTTCTACTCTAATTTCTGATCTTACTTTCTAAATACTCCTGCATTCTAAAAGCTCTCAATTATTTAATTGCTTATTGAATCATTGAAATTATTTCATATCTTTTGATTCAATAAGTAATATACTTCCCTTAATCTTCACAAAACATTATTCACATATTTTGAGGATAAGATTATAGGAAATTTGTACTACAAGTGACAAAACTGTAATTGTAAGAACACATACCGTCAACAAACAATTATATTCATCTTTGTTGAAGTCCTCGGCGTTGTAAGAGGCAAGTGTTGAAGTCCTCAGTGTATTAGAGGCGTGAAATTCCGTTCGTTTTCTCGGGTGTTATAAACCTGTTCCTCCGGGTGAAGCGAGGTAGTTAATAGTGAAAATCCAGATAGAAGTCTGGGACTGGACGTAGGACGGTGCTCCGAACCAGTATAAAAATCTCTGGTGTGATTTTTATATTTTTATTTACTTTGCTACTATCATCTATTTCCGCATTTATATTATATTCCATATTACACGATCCGTGTGTACTATATTAGTACGTGCACTTGTACACACACTTTTCATTTGGTATCAAAGCACGGCCATCATATAACCGTAACACAGTTATTTGATATATTCTTGTAATATGGCAAATAACGCAAGTACTAGCACTCAAAACACCACTTACATGGAAGGTCAATCGACACAAAGACCTCCATTTTTCAATGGTCTTAACTATAGTTATTGGGCAACACGTATGTCATTCTTTATGCAATCAAATAGTTATGATGCTTGGAATGCAACTTAAAACGAAATAGTAAATCCAACAACTGATTATTCAGAATGGACTACGGCTGAGAAAACGGTAGCAGCCGTAAATGCAAGAGCAATAAATATGTTGTTTTGTGCATTAGACCAAAATGAATATAACCGTGTTAGTATCTGCACTACTGCATATCAAATTTGGCAAACGCTAAAAATCACTCATGAAGGTACTAATAAGGTTAAACAAGCCAAAATAGCCATGCTGAAAAGTCAATTTCAAAATTTCAAAATGAAACCAAATGAGACAATCAATGATATGTATTCACTTTTTCAAACTATCCACCATGCACTTATTGGCTTAGGACAAAAGTATTCTGATTTGGATGTTGTTTCAACAGTCCTACATTCTCTGACTAGTGAATGGGAAGGAAAAGTATTAGCAATTGAAGAAGCTAATGACCTTTCCGTCATGAAGCCAGATGAATTGATAGGAAATCTAATGTCCTATGAAGCTAACTTGCAGACTAGAAAGGAACAAAAAGAAGAAAAGAAGAACGTGGCATTCCATGCTGAAAAAGACGAAAATGAATCAGAGTCTAAAGACGAAGATCTGGCATTCATAGCAAAAGGTTTCAAAAAATTCCTAAAACAGCGAAAAGCCGGTCGTTATAACAGAAAGAAATCTGGATCAAATAAACCAACATCATCCTCTATAGAATGCTTCAACTGTCACAAAAAGGGGCACATGCAGAAGGATTGTCCAGAACAAAAGAAGAAGTCAGAAAATGACAAATTCAAATATAAGAAGGACAAGTCAAAGAAACGAGCCTTCTCAGTAACATGGGATGATTCAGACTCATCTTCATCAGAAAGTGAAAGTGATTCGGAGAATGAACAAGCTAATGTTTGTTTTATGGCAACAGAAGATGAGATACAAATTCCTACACTTGATGAATTACTTGATATTAATGCTGAATTGATAGTCAAATATAAAGACATAAAACGTCAATTAAAAGTAGTCAAAGCAGATTTAGGTAGAGCAGAGCTTGAACGAGAGATGTTAAAAGATGAGAAGAAAATATTAGAAAAAGAACTTGAAAAAAATTCAAGAATCATCATCTAATGTTGACTCTCAACTATCTCTTTCGAGTCAAGAAATAGAAGCTCAAAAAGAGAAAAATAATGCTCTCACTACTGAAAATAATGAGCTTAAGGCAAAAGTCAAAATTCTAGACCTAGAAAAAGCTAGTTTACAAACAAAGTTTGATGACATTACTCAAAATGTTTCTAACTTTAACAAAGGTCGAGAAAATTTGACAAAA
Organism: Allium cepa; assembly: GCA_030765085.1. Taxonomy (NCBI): domain Eukaryota; kingdom Viridiplantae; phylum Streptophyta; class Magnoliopsida; order Asparagales; family Amaryllidaceae; genus Allium; species Allium cepa. The sequence goes on along the minus strand of CM060938.1, from coordinate 69,793,742 downwards.
ATCATTGAAAGTTCACAATCTATTTCAGATAAACAAGGTTTGGGATATAAGAAACAAGAAACCAAGAAACATCTTGGTAATAAAAGAAAGAAGAGAGTACAAAAAACTGAAGCTAAGAAAAATCTTGGTTTATTATACTCCAAACCGAAACCAGTTGTGAAATTTCAAAAGAAAAATATGAAGACTATCAAAATATGGGTTCCTAAAACAAATAACAATTTGATTAGGAACAAATATATTCAAAATTTCATGAATATTGTACATCATAATACTAATTATGTATATAAAGGGGATACCAGACCCGTATGAGTTTGGACTCCTAAGACCTAACTCTTAGGACCCTATAAAAAGTGGGTACCGTGAACTTAATTCTATTTTTTGCAGGTCCCACTTAAGAAAAGAGGAAAGTGGATATTGGACAGTGGTTGCTCGAAGCACATGACTGGAGACAAGATCTCATTAACAAATATTACATACTCAGATGGTGGCTCCGTCACTTTTGGAGATAATTTAAAAGGCTATATCATCGGCAAAGGCGATGTGAGCAATTGCGGTACATCTAACTTACCTCTTATTACTAATGTCATGCTAGTTTAGTAATTTAAAATATCATTCGACACTTGTACTAAATAGTGTCGTTACTTTTATTCGTATGATATTATGGTGTGTATGATACTCTGGTATGTTTGGATATGTTATATTATTTTTCTATGCATGGATATTCTGGTTGATATACTCCTATATTATTCCATTATCTATTATTATTCCTTTTTGTCGATGACAAAGGGGTAGAAAGTGCTAACAATTATTTGCAGGAATATTTATATATAAAGAATACAAACAAAATCTCAGGGAGAGATCACATATTCAGGGGGAGATTCAAAACTTCAGATATATGTTGTCATCAATCAAAAAGGGGAAGAATGTTGAGACACAGATTCTATGAAGTTTTTGATTTCTGACAAAGAAATAAAGGCGATAGACAAAACAAAGACATCATGGCTATAAAGAGGCACAAAAGAGCTACACATGGTACTCTAGATTATAGGTTGATTATTTGATATTGTAATAGTGATAAACTTGTTAAAATCTATCCTCAAATAATCATGCACCTCAATATAATCGATATATATATATATATATATATATATATATATATATTTGAATAGCATTGCACATTCATTGTGCAACTTCACAGTAACCGGTCGACCGGTATTAATACAGGCGGTCGACCGTTTCTGTGTAAAATGCACAATGAACGTGCACACATGCACATAACGACTATATATTTGAAATCCTGTCTACTGGCCATTTTTTGACATGTCGACCATTTTTAAACAGAGAGCAACCTTTTCCAAAAGACACTTCTTTCTCCAATGGTTGCATCTCTTACCTTTCATCAATGATCATATCTATTAATGGCTACTGTTCACAAAGAGTTACAACCATTTTTTCTCTATATAAACTCATATAAATCATTGATTCAAAACACATGAAAATATATGTTTTTCTACTCTAATTTCTGATCTTACTTTCTAAATACTCCTGCATTCTAAAAGCTCTCAATTATTTTAGTTGCTTATTGAATCATTGAAATTATTTCATATCTTTTGATTCAATAAGTAATATACTTCCCTTAATCTTCACAAAACATCATTCACATATTTTGAGGATAAGATTATAGGAAATTTGTATTACAAGTGACAAAACTGTGTTAGCAAGAACACATACCGTCAATAAACAATTATATTCATCTTTGTTGAAGTCCTCGGTGTTGTATGAGGCAAGTGTTGAAGTCCTCAGTGTATTAGAGGCGTGAAATCCCGTTCGTTTGCTCGGGTGTTGTAAACCTGTTCCTCTGGGTGAAGCGAGGTAGTTAATAGTGAAAATCTAGATAGAAGTCTGGGACTGGACGTAGGACGGTGCTCCGAACCAGTATAAAAATCTCTGGTGTGATTTTTCTATTTTTATTTACTTTGCTACTATCATCTATTTCCGCATTTATATTATATTCCATATTACACGATCCGTGTGTACTATATTAGTACGTGCACTTGTACACACACTTTTCAATTAAGATACGAAATTAATTTTACTTGATTTAGTTTATACATAAATGTATCATATACATATATGTGTGAGTGCGTGTGTAACATAATAATCCGTAAAAGGTATAATATTCTCATATGTAGATGTTGGGATTTACATCGCAACAGACATATTAGCTCATTTTGTATGTCATGTATGTTGTCCAAATATGTGCATATATATATATATATATATATGTTACAATATATATACATATATGTACATATATGTACATATAAATATATTATATATCATATATGAACATAAAACATTTATATATAGATCATAAATATATATAGAAAGAGAGAGGACAGTTATTAAATTATTTACAATTCAAAATTAACTTAGTTTTGCAAGCAAAATAATTTTAGTATTTTAATTTGTATATATTATGAATAAAATAGTGTTTTCATCCATAAATAATTAACATAAAATAACCTATTATTGAAAATTCAAGTTTTATAATTTTTGAAATTCTAGGATCATAAAATAGAGCTTAGAAAAGATCTAGAGATTTTTCAAAATTGAATTTTTTTAAAATATATTGATTTTAGAAATAATTTAATATAAAATAATACATTATTAAAAATTAAAAATTTCAAAGATTCTAGGATCATGAATGAAAGGTTACGAAAATTTTAAAGAATTTTTCAATTAAATTATTATTTTTAATAAATCATAAACAGTTTCTCTGAAATAATATTAATTACTAAAAATAATAAACTTCATTGAAAAAATCCTAAATTTTTTCTAACGTTTCTAGAATGATACATAATATTTAGAAAAATATAAAATTGAATTTTTAATGTAATAATTATTTTATATATAATTAACAATTCAAAATTCAATAAATGTTAATTTAAAAATATGAATATATGTATGATAATTAATTTTCGAATTTGTAAATTCATATTATATATAAATAAGTGTACTAATTTTTTTAATATATATATATATCTTATATATGTATATATGCTATTATACGATAGAAATATACACTAATATATATATTAATTTATTTATAAATATATATAAAACAATTATTAATGATAAAAATTTATTTTGTACAGTAAAAAAACATTTGTCTATAAATAAATCAAATATTATAATAAACAAACTATGCACATAACCAAACTGATTTGTGACAACTACATCTACTTATAAAATCTCACCTAACTAAACATATAGTAGCATTATACTCAAACAGATATGAAATTGTTCATTATAGGATCATATAGTATAATTTAATTACTATAATATGAATTTAATTATAAATTTAATGATGTTTTTGAATCCATGTTGAAGCAATGACTTCCCTTCATTTTACTGTTCTTGATTCGTTAGATTGCAAGTTCGGAATCATCGACCTCTAACTATCGAACAGTATTATTTTAAGTTGAAAAATATTTGTTTTGGAGTGGATTGAGAGCTATGTTTTAACCAGCAATGCAGAAGGTAATGGCGGACAAAAAAAAGATTATCATTATTTTTAGAGATACGTACTTATATATATATATATATATATATATATATAGGGTTGTATTAGAGAGAAATGAGGAGAACCTTTTTACCCATTCACACTTGATCTTAACCCATTATCTCCAAGCCAATTCCCTATGTTTTAGACATCCCTAGACCTTTCCAAAATCAAAATTTTGTAGCCCTAATGATGGGCCTTAAACCCATCTAAGCCCAAGCTAAAATATTATGCAATTGAATCTAATTTAATCGCTTGTCGATATTATACATCAATCGATATATGTTTAACTTTTATAAATACATATAACATTATTTATTTATCAAATCATATTTAAATTTTATAATTAATATTTCATAAATATTAATTAATTTAATTAATTTATAACAATTATAACTAATTGAATCATTCGATCTTAAGGGAATTCATCACTTCGACTATGTAACTCTTGGGTGTAAATTTGGTCAGCGATAAACATCGAATTATTCTAATATTAACGTTCACACGTCACTTAGCAGGTGGTGACATTATGGAAAAATTTAATGCTTACTCATTTTCGGTAAAAATCCAATTTTAGTTTAACAAGTGTTATCCAATTGTGACATATGTTTACACCAATTCTCTTCGTCAAAACTATATCACTTTAGACTTATGGAATTTGGTAATGGTCAAAATTTCAACCTCATCCGCATTCAACTTTATAGCCTAAATACAAAATTCTTGGTTCAATAATAACAATTATTACTAACCTAAATGCTCCTTCTAGAGTCTTTGACTTTGAGTTGGCTTGAGTTGACTGTGATACTAACCGCATATAACCGAGGAGACGGATCCTCTCTTGAATAATGCTTCACTTCCAATATGTCTTTCGACTTCCAATGAGCTTTAAGTTCTATCATGACCAATTTCATGACATTGTTATCTTATAACAATATTATGGGATTCTCAACATTTGGAATCATTGTTGGCTCAATTATAAATTTGTGCATTTATATCTACACATATTAGTTTATTTTAGCGCTATTCAAGTTAATATTCTCAACATTTCGTTGAATCGACCTCAATCACTTTTATTTTGAAACATTTTCAAATTAAAGATATTAACTTGAATTTTATCATTGACATGTTATACTCAATATCACTTCTAAAAGTTTGTGTCCAAACGTTCCATCATAAAGAGTTCGTTGTTTCTAAAGCAATTCTCTAGTTCTATAAATGCACGAGAACACTTCAAACAACCATTTAGTGATATCAATTTGGATTTTATATTTTCTCTATGTATCAAATACATAAACAAAACACAATATCATACAAAACATTACTTGTATGATAATTCCTATTGCTAATGCATAAGGAATCCAACTTACGTGTTCTCTTTTTAATAGGGTGCTCTTGTATATCGTTTTGGGACATCCCTATATCTTTTATAATCACCATAAGAGACACTATTTACAATCCAAAATTGAGTATTAAAACAACTAAAATTGATTTTAATACAAGCATATTGTTAAAATCAATAATGTGTTATTTACTTATAGTTTAGAAATATCAATGTACCTTTTAACGTTCTTTCTTACGAACACACACTTTCTCTGCACTTTGATTGAAAATCAAACTATTTGATATTTCTATCAAAATACTTATTCAATCATGATGTTTATAAAATGATCCATTCGTACCATTTCTTGGATCATATCCAAAGACTCACAAACCCAGTATCGCTCCCACTGACTTTGTGGCATTTTTTGTTAATATGTGCAAACGACTTACCGTAAATTATTATTTAGAATTTTCCATTTCAATAGATAAGTACCAAACACTAAGTCTTATCAAGCGATAATTTTATGAGTAAATCTGAATTATCTTGAGCATGTTGAATACCGAATCCGTTATGCTAATTTCAACAATTGAAATTTTTGGTAATATTCTTATCAACATTGCTCATATAATTCCAACCACATTAATCTTTCCAATAAAGACACAATCTCGGCCGATGGATCACACCTCTTTGGTTACGACCACCAAAATCATATTTTGATAGCGTACTTAGAGTTCTTTCAGATCTTCGCATCATACCATATAGAGTCAAAAATCTTAATGGTTTAATTGAACAACTGAGGGTAATGTATATTTTTTGACATTAATAGGAAACTCATAGTTTCTCTTCGATGTATGAGAATAGTTATTAGACATTCTAATGCTATGTGTTCATTTAGGTTAATTAATTTCACTTCATCTCATATAATCAGTTCTATCTATGGATCGGATCAAATTCCATTTAACTGCCAAAAATTTCTCAAATAAATTCATTCACAATGAAGTTGATATATCTTAAAACAGCAATTGTTTCTTAGTACAAATAGAATAGGGATTCATAAACGCTTTATGAACCTTTTCTATTTGTAAAATCGATTTTAGTTTACAAAAATTATGTTCAAAACATAAATATGTCAGTTTATGACAGACCTTTCGAAATTTTATTTAGAGATTCATACAAGATCCCTCATGAATAATTATTACGTGCAATCTTTCAACTCGCACAACCTGCCAATTCCTTGGCATATGATATGTTGGGATTTCTTACAAATCCTTATCTTGTATGATTTTTTAAACTGTTGTTTAGATGGAATAATATCAACCTTGTGTACTACTATTAAGTGCATGACTTTATAGAAAGAAACTAACTCAACTTCACTCATAATTAATCGTAAATTGTCCAACAATGTCTGATTACTCCTTATCGATGCATCATTATGTATCACATGGAGGAGTGACTTTTGAGATTGAATCTATATTCATTTTTAGATTGGAACTCTTTCCGATATACTCTCTTATTCGACCAAATCAAACCATTTTATTCTATTGCATGTTATTTTATTTACTTTTCTTTTATATTCTAAGATTTTATCATAAACTTACTACATGTATATCCAATACACATGTATATGTTGGTAATAAGTCATTGATGAATATAACAAAGTATGTGGAACCATTTTGGTATTAATAGACTTGTGATTGCATACATAAATATGTATTAATTCAAAGAGTTCATCAACTCTTATGACGCTCCCACCGAATAGGTTCATAGCCAAATTATTTGAGAAATAATTAACCGGTATCGTATGATCCATAATCATCTAGTAAAATTATTTCTTAAAACTACGGCTTAGTCTATAATTCCAAAACAACTGTAAACAATATTAGATATATATGTATTTTTATTGCATCACTTTACTATGAAAACAAATTCTATATAGTTCTATTTCATAATGAATATTCATAATACTCATATTGAAATATAGTTATATCTATTTTTTAGTCAATACCAAAAATAAACATTATTTCACGAATAATGTTCGGTATATTTTACGAAAACAATTTCTGTAATTTGATGCAATCATAGGGGCTATATGGCACGCTTCCACTATTTCCACCATTACCATAATAGCATACTAAATTTAGAGGTCCACAATTCACTTAATATTGTTAACATTATTTACTTATTTCATATGCTGCAACTAGTTTACAGTAGAGGGTTCTTCGATCAAATATCTTGAGCTCAAAGAAATAAATTTTATGGAAAACAATTTTCTATATGAAAATACATTTTGGAATAAAAATCATATTTCATATTCCAATATTAAGTATCAATTATTATTACAACTCTTGTTTCCAATGTTTCCCTATAAAGCAAAAGTGACTATTCATTCTCTTCCTACCAACTTTACCTTAAATTACATTTATTCTTATACATTCATTTTTCTTTCAAATGGTCGAATTATTCAAAAAAAAACCTTACTATAATATCATAACAAACTTTTTACAAAAGCGCATTCAATTATTCTTCACATTTAAGACATCAAATATGTTGCATTTATGTAAACCGATCAAGATGACATTTCAACGATCGAGTTCTTAGATGTATCTCGTAATTTATGGTCTTATGTTATATGAATACAATATGATCGTTTTGAAATCATTCAAGTTGAATACTTGATGTTAAATTACTGCTTATTGGCTTACTTTGAATGAACTAACTTCATCGAGATATTTTACCACACAAACTATGACTATAGACTATATAATATTTATATGTGAAAGTACATGGATCAAATATTCATAGCCTTAAATTGCATTTAGAGTTCAAAAACTCAAAAAATGCAATACACGGTCTAAACCAAATAAACATATAAGTGACCAACTTACGAATGCATTAAGTAGTTGAAACTAGGCACTTACATGGGTATAGAAACATTATATAACATGCAATTAGAATTATTATTAAGTGTGTATTATATTTCTATTTTCCAACTTTCAATTAAGTTTGTTTATATATTTTGATTGATAAACATTTTATCAATCAAATTAAATGCACAAATTGTAACGACCCAAAATTTTCAAACTCGAAAATTCCAGATAGTTATGAAAAAGAAGAAAGAGATAGAAGAAGAAGAAGAACAGAAACATCAACATCTCATATTCGCAGCGGATAAAATATAATAATAAATAATAACAGTTTACAAAAGAACAATATATCTGTCGATTACAGTTTAATATATCAGAGTTACACGTTAATACAGACACTGAATATACACAATTATCATGTCACAGATATACAGCAATATAATACAGCGGAAACACTCCATACGTTCTTGCGATCCAGCTCGCCTCCTGAGCTCCAAAACGTCCTTACCTGAAAATCTGTAATACTCGGTCTGACCCAAGCATTACAACAAAGTAACACCTGGGTCAGGCTGGAAATCACCGTAAGCAAACCCATCTAACATGGAATACAAATCATACAACTTATATAAAACCCGGGGTAATTCGAATCGATTTACTAGTTCACAATATGTTATAGACATCACTTATTTCATATATAAGTTTTCTAAGTACCAAAGTTTTAGATTTAAAGAGTCCAATTCCTTTAAATCACTTCAATCCAGCCTATAGATTTCACATATCAAACTATAAAAATTCAAAGTGGTTTCGGGTATTTCCTAATACCCGAACCCAGACTCTTCGAGTCTCATGTCATCCTAACCCAAGTTATCCAAATGAAATACCCAATATTTCATATTAGAGATATCAACTCATTCAAAGCATTCAATACCATTCAATCATTCATAACAAAGCTTGACCGCTACCAAAGTTAATTTAATTATTCCTAATTGAATTTCAAACCTCAATCACTTAGATTCCTTCACTTGTCATTAATCAATTTCAAATCAATTAATCAATCATCCCTTCATCATTCATCTTAATTAATCACCCTGGATTAATTATCCTTCAATTATATTCAAGTAATTATCTTTAATTAACTTCACAATATTAATTATTCTTAACCAAAATCAATAAGTAATCTTAATTACTTCATAAATTAATTAACTATATTAATTACATTAATCCTTAATAACTTATGTTAATTAATTGCTCACAAGTCACTTATTATTGATTAATTTATATTAATTACTCAACCTTTATTTACATCATTGATTATATAAATTAATGATTTCTCATTTACTGTTCAATTTATCCTAATCAAATTTAATTACATTAAATAATTAATCGGTAATTAAACCACAAATATTATCACTCTTGGTTTATCACATCCAGTAATTATCTACATTTTTATTTACTTCATTAAATAAATTAATTACTCATTTTATAATAGAAGCTTAAAGGAATTTAAAACCATATTTAATTTTAAATTCAAATCAATTTACAAATGCACTTTAACATTCAAGTTTTTAAAACACTTAATATTTAAAAACTTTATTTGTTAGATTTAACTTTGATTTAGAACTTGTTTTAAATCTCTACTTTACAATTTAACTCCAGTTTTTAAATATCGCTTTTATTTCTTTCAAATTCATTTTTATTTTTATCCTATAATTATTTCACTTCAAAATTTCACCCTTATATTTCTTTCAAAATCCAATTTTATATATTTCGATAACTCAGGGTACCGAAATATCCAAGCAAACCACAGCATTCAATATTCCAATTACCAATAATATCCATCACAGAATATCAACCACTCCAATATATACTATATATTACTATATAATATAACACATCAATTCAATTCAACAATTTAACCAACCATTTAAATCTAACTATTTAAATTTAAATAAAAATCCAGAAGCGTGAGGTTTACTCACCTTTGATTTTTGTTTGGCAATTCATTTCCGTCTCGACCATTCCTCCAATTTTTGGTCCTTGTGTAATATTTATACATTTATTAATATTCGATTTAATCAAACAATTAACCACTATTTAATAGTTTAAATTTTAACTAGTGATTTAATTTAACCAAATAAATCTAAATTTTTTTAGAACTAAAGTAATTAAATAAATTGCTTTACACATGTTAATCCCCTTTATTCAATCATTCCAACATAACCAGTGAATTTAAAATGTGTATATGCTTGGTTATTTCATTTTTTTCCTTTTCTTTGAACTTGCTACAAGTTCTAAAACTAACCAATATATATTTACTGTTTACATCTGTTTCCTGGGGGATTGACCAGGCAACTTGGTACTCGGCATCCAGAGAGTACTCGGCATCCAGAGAGTACTCGGCATCCAAAAGCATCGTTCGGCCTAAAGCATCGCTCGGCCAAAGTAAGCGTTTGGCCGAAGAAGGAACGTTCGGCATCAGGAGTATGGTTGGCTTGTATTGGTCGTTCGGCACCGAGGGGCGTTCGGCATTGAGTGCCATTCGGCGTAGACGGTCGTTCGACATTGAATGCCGCTCGGCCAAGTGGTACCGTTCGGCCTCCCACGTACGCTCGGCCAAGTGACGTTCGGCATCCCCGAACGATCGGCTAGCAAGATGGCCCGACATCCGCCCCAACACAACCAGTTTCAACTGTTACTCGGCCTACCCTTCCCTCACTCAACACCTCATCCTGTCCGGCCCGGCCTCGTTCGGCATGAAGGAAGGGTCGGCATTCTACGTTCGGTCCACTCCTTCCACTCAACAAACAGACCGTTCGGCTTGAAAAGGAGGGTTCGGCATTTCAATCGTTCGGCCTAGTCGGCTCGGCACACAGAGCACGTCCTACTTGGACCAAGTTATTCGGCCACCTGGCCCACCAGGAAAGTCCAACCCACTTTCGTCTATAAATAGAGAGGCAGGAGCACACAGGATCAGATTTTAGAAAGCACTGGGGAGACTCTACTACATTGAATCCTCATTCAAGACTTATTTCTTTCACCTTGAAATTGTATTCTAATACTTAAGAACGGATTGTATCTGTAATCAAGTATCAAGTGGAAAATAAAGATCAGCTTCAAAGTGGACGTAGGCCACTGCGCCGAACCACTATAAATTTGGTGTCCTTACTTCCCGCATTTTAATTTATGTCCTCTTCTCTTTTTCAGTTTATTTTCTTCATTATTCTCTCTACACAATCTTTCTAAGGGTGTTAGTGACCAATTTTAGAAGGCTCAAGCTAACGTCCAAAACGAGCCCGGGCAGTCTAAAGCAACTGGAGGCGGAGATCCCAGAAAGAAGAAGAAGGAAACGAGGAGATGGAAGTCAAGAATCCCGACCTACAATGAATACACTCCACTGAATACATCTCTTGAGAACATCTACTTGTCGACCTGCAACACTTTTCAATACAGAAAACCACGCCCAAAGGAGTCAACAGAGGAGCAGAAGCGGACTGGGAAGTATTGCCGCTTTCACGAGTCCTACGGACACAACACTGACGAGTGCAGGCATCTTCATGACACTATTGAGAAATTGATTAGGCAGAAGAAGCTACAGGAATTCATCAGAGACTCGCCAGACAGTAAAAAGGATACATCGGACCCCGGATGCGGACCAGCTCCACGCCAGCCAGAACAACCTGCTCGGACTGTGGGAAGATTGGTTATTAACACAATTGCTGGTGGACCTCATCCTTCGAATAAAAATTGGCAGGAGATGGAGCGATATGCTAATTCTCTGAGACATACGGAGTATGAGTGCTGTTCAAATGTGGAGGATGGAGCTCCCGCAAAGCAGCAGCGCACGACGAACGACGATATTGTATTCAGGAATAGAGATGCGGAAAAGGTGGAAGCCCTTACTATCGATCCGATGGTCATATCCACGACCATCGGACCGACATTCGTAAGAAGAATTCTAATCGATTGCGGAAGTTCCGTTAACGTCATCTTCAAGAAAGCATATGACAAAATGAAGTTGGAGACTAAGGATTTGAAACCATCTAAAGCCCGAATCCATGGCTTTAATGGCGCAGCATCAGACGCAGTAGGATATATGGAGCTACCAGTCGAACTAGGACAAGGAGAACGTAGGAGAGTGTGAATCCTTCCATTCATAGTGCTGGATGTTGATTCACCATACAACGTATTCCTGGGACGACCAGCCCTCGCAGACTTCAGGGCAGCCTTGGCCCCGTGGTGTTTGACGTTAAAGTTTCCCACAGACAAAGGAGTAGGAGTAGTGCATGGTGATCAGGCATCCGGACGTGCATGCTACGTGGCTGAGCTCAGAGAAGCGCAACGTAGGGAGGAAGGAAAGGTCGCGGACAGCTTTGTCCGCATCCAAAATTCTGATGATTGACAACTAACGCCCGAGCCCTGGCTTGGGCAACATTCTCGGATCCATAGAGACATAGATCCGAGAGATGATGATGGGGAACCCAGGGAAACGAATGCAGCACCAGCTGAACTAACTATTGACATCTCAGTTAGCCGCAGCGAACCATCACGAGTTCTTAAAATAGGATCACGACTAGACCCCGTGACAGCTGAATACCTTATTGACTTCCTCCGAGTGAACCTTGATGTGTTTGCTTGGACACATTCTGATCTGTGCGGGATTTCTCCTGCAATTGCGAGTCATATGTTGAACATAGACCTAAAACACGTCCCCGTGAAGCAGAAAAGGAGAGGCATGGATCCAGAAAGGTCCGCAACTCTCAAAGAGGAGGTGGACAAACTCAAAACCAACGGGTTCGTCCGCGATGCCCTCTACCCTAAATAGGTGTCCAACCCAGTGTCGGCAAAGAAAGCCAATGGGAAATGGAGAACTTGTGTTGATTACTCTGATTTAAATAAAGCCTGCCCAAGGGACAGTTTTCCGCTACCAAGGATCAACCAACTGGTCGATTCAACAGCCGGTCACGAGTTACTATCATTTATGGACGCGTACTCTGGCTATAATCGAATTCCGATGCACATCCCAGACCAAGAGCACACCAGCTTTGTCGCAAACGTCGGGTTGTATTGCTACGTAGTAATGCCCTTCGGATTGAAGAACGCAGAAGCAACTTACCAGCGTCTGGTAAATCGAATGTTCAAAGATCAGATTGGAAAAACGATGGAAGCCTACGTGGATGACATGCTTGTAAAGTCACGACGATCAAACGACCACATCCGAGACTTAGCAGAGATGTTCGATATACTGAGGCACTTCGGGATGAAGATCAATCCTTTGAAATGTTCGTTCGGCGTGGCATCAAGAAAATTCTTGGGCTTCATTGTGAATACACGAGGAATTGAAGCTAACCCGGAAAAGATCCAGGCCATCCGAGATATACGAGTACCCAGAACCATCAAACAGGTGCAAAGCTTGAACGGAAAAGTGGCTGCGCTGAGTCGATTCATATCCAGAGCTACAGACAAGTGTATTCCGTTCTTTAAAGTTATAAAGAAAGGAAAGAGAAACTTTGAATGGACCACCGACTGCGACGAAGCGTTCCGGGCTCTGGTAAGACACCTGGAGAGTCCCCCGGTGCTGTCGAAACCAGTAGACCACGAGATGTTGTACGTATACTTAGCGGTCTCTCAACATGCCATCAGCACAGCCCTGGTCCGCGAGGAGGACCGAGTTCAAAGGCCAGTTTACTATGTTGGTAAACGCCTGACGAGGGCGGAAAGGAACTATCCAAAGATTGAGAAACTCTCCTATTGCTTGGTGATTGCACCACGCATGCTTCGTCCATACTTCCAGGCATACTCGATCAGTGTCTACACTGACCAACCATTGCGACAAGTACTCCAACGACTGAAATCTTCCGGAAGGAAGCTAAAATGGAACATTGAGTTGAGTCAGTTTGACATTTCCTACCTTCCATGAAGGGCTATAAAAGGACAAGCACTAGCTGACTTCATCGCCGAGTTCACTCTGCCAGATGAACCGAGCGGACACAGGGTCGCACCTCCCGTTCGATGGAAGATGTACACCGATGAGGCATCTAACGACCATCGCTTGGGGGCAGGTATCGTCCTCATAACCCTAGAAGACCGATCAATCTGCTACGCTTTGAAGCTTGAATTTGCAGCAACAAATAACGAAGCCGAATATGAGGCGTTGATTGCTGGCTTGAAACTCGTTATCGAGTTGGGAGTGAAGTCAATCGAAATCTTCTATGACTCACAGCTGGTAGTTTATCAGGTGCGGGGAGACTATCAAGCAAAGGGGCAGAGACTGACACCTTACCTTGCTCGCACTCGAGGACTACTGGCAATTCTCGAATATTATGACATCTCCCATGTCCCACGCGAACAGAATAGAGAAGCTGACTCGTTAGCAAAGTTCGCAAGCACTGGCGATGCACAGCAGATGGGATTGTTCCCTGTCGAGACCCTACTTGCCCCAAGTATAGACATGATGGAGATAGATTTCGTCCTGGAGACCGAACTCGAAAGGGAATCGTGGTTGATCCCGATCAAACAGTACTTACTACATGGGGATTTGCCTGAGAAGAGGAGCGAAAGACGCCAAGTCCTTCGTAAGGCCTCGCGTTATGTAATACAGAGCGGAGTAATGTATCGCAGGGGATTCTCGACCCCCTTACTCTGGTGCGTGGCCCATGACGAGATAAAACGGATACTGGAAGAAGTCCATGAGGGAGAGTGTGGTGATCATACCGGGAGGCAAACTTTGGCAAAGAAAATCCTCCGCTACGGATACTATTGGCCAACCGTGAACCGCGACGCCGCAGACTATGTGAGGAAATGTGACAAATGCCAGATATACGCGAAAATTCCGAGAGCCCCGCCGACGGAACTCACACAAATGATTAGTCCCTGGCTATTTACAATGTGGGGAATTGACCTGATTGGTTCTTTACCCTTAGCCAAAGGAGGCGCGAAATATGCAATAGTGGCAGTCGATTATTTCACTAAATGGGTAGAAGCAGAGCCTATGGCCACGATCACCACCAAGAAAGTCATTAATTTCGTTGTACGAAATATCATATGCCGCTTTGGTCTTCCACGGACCATCATAACAGATAACGGGACTCAATTCGAGAGCAAAGAATTCAAAGAATTTTGTCAGAAGTATGGCATTGAGAAAAGGTTCGCAGCGGTTGCTCACCCGAAGGCGAATCGGCAGGTAGAAGCTGTAAACAAAATAATCAAGTCCATATTGAAGAAGCATTTGGAAAAATCCAGAGGCAAGAGGGTAGATGAACTCCCGACAGTGCTTTGGGCCTATAGAAATACCCACAAGACCGCGACTGGCCACACACCATTCGCATTGGCGTACGGCACAGAAGCCGTCATACCCGTAGAACTTGAAGTTCCGTCACATCGGGTGACTCATTACGACTCCGCGTCGAACCAGGGACTCTTACTGGAATCATTGGACTTTATCGATGAAAAACGCAAAGAAGCTGATCTGAGAGCAGCCTCATACAGACATCGGGTCGCGAAATATTATAATGAGAAAGTTCGACCAAGACTCTTTGATGTGGGAGATCTCGTTTTGAAACGAGTTTTTCCAGTCCCGTCACATATGAACTCCGCATGGGAACGTCCATACGTCGTCGAACGGAGGCTTGGAGAAGGAGCTTTCAAGCTAGCGACCGTCGATGGTGTGACAATACCCCGAGCATGGAACAACGAGCACTTGCGGCGTTACTACACTTAATCTATTTCCTTTATGCAGTAGTTGCACTCATTTCCAGTATGTTTCCATTTCCAATTCTTGGCATGTAATAAGACAATTCAGCTTGCTCTCATTAATAAAGGCTTGAAGCCATATTTTTCATAAATGATTAATGTCTCTGCGTATGATATTCCTGTGACGAGGGGCTGAAAATTATGATATTCTGACTAGCGTACGAACGCTCAAAAACAACTTAACATCTCCAAGTCCCCAGAACGCGGACTGGAGTACCCAAAGTCCCCAGAGTGCGGACTGGAGTACTTTAAGTCCCCGTAGCGCGGACTGGAGTACTCCAAGTCCCCGGAGTACGGGCTCGAGTCTAAACGATTCAAAATCTCCAAGTCCCCGGAGCGCGGACTGGAGTACTCGAAGTCCCCGGAGTGCGGACTCGAGTATAAACGACTCAAAATCTCCAAGTCCCCGGAGCACGGACTGGAGTACTTGAAGTCCCCGGAGAGCGGACTCGAGTATAAACGACTCAAAATCTCCAAGTCCCCGGAGCGCGGACTGGAGTACTCGAATTCCTTAGAGTGCGGACTTGAGCATAAACGACTCAAAATCTCTAAGTCCCCGGAGCGCGGACTGGAGTACTCGAAGTCCTTGGAGTGCGGACTCGAGTATAAATGACTCAAAATCTCCAAGTCCCCGGAGCACGGAATAGAGTACTCGAAGTCCCCGGAGTGCGGACTCGAGTATAAATGACTCAAAATCTCCAAGTCCCCGGAGCGTGGACTGGAGTACTCGAAGTCCCCGGAGTGCGGACTCGAGTATAATCGACTCAAAATTTCCAAGTCCCCGGAGCGCGGACTGGAGTAATCGAAGTCCCCGGAGTGCGGACTCGAGTATAAATGACTCAAAATCTCCAAGTCCCCGGAGCACGGACTGGAGTACTCGAAGTCCCCGGAGTGCGGACTCGAGCATAAACGACTCAAAATCTCCATGTCCCCGGAGCGCGGACTGGAGTACTCGAAGTCCCCGGAGTGCGGACTCGAGCATAAATGACTCAGTACTCGAAGTCCCCGGAGTGCGGACTCGAGCATAAACGACTCAAAATCTCCAAGTCCCCGAAGCGCGGACTGGAGTACTCAAAGTCCCCGGAGTGCGGACTCGAGTATAAACGACTAAAAATCTCCAAGTCCCCGGAGTGCGGACTGGAGTACTCGAAGTCCTCGGAATGCGGACTCGGGTATAAACGATCCAAAATCTCCTAGTCCCCGGAACGCGAACTGGAATACTCTAAGTCCCCAGAGCGCGGACTCGAATGTAAGCGATTCAGATCTCCAAGCCACTTGAATGCGAACTATGACACAAATGGCTTGGATATGCTGAGTCCCCGACATGCGGGCTAGGAAATATTTTAAATACAAGAAGCACAGAATGGAGATTGAACGACTCCAAAGAATTCCCAAGATATGTAAAGGTAAACCAGGAGGTCTATGTTATTCACAACAATTCAGATTTCACTCACAATCACAATTACAAAGAAAACTGAATGACAAGAATCTTTTGAAAAGACAGAAAATAAAACTGAACTTTATTCCTGAAAAGCTTTTCGCTAAGCGCTTCGAAGTCCGGAGTCGACAACCTATTTACACTGTCTGCAAAAATCATTACATGACCTAAATTAACTCTCGTTGAACGAGGACGATGGTCACTTCTTGTGTTTCTTTGACTTCTTCCCGGATGATTCCTTCCCAGAGCGCTTACCCTTGGAATCCTTCCCTGATGGAGGGGTGACGACCGAAGATGTAGGGGGAACGTCCATAGTCTTGGACCCGCCAGGGAGGATGCCTTCAACGGTTTGTTCAATGGGTCGTCCAGGTCCACATCCCGAGGCTCATCCTTAACTCTGGTTGTCACTTCCTTCTCTTTATCGAGCCGCTTCTTCATGCTCGGCTCAGATGCATGCTCAGAGGCGCCCGTGATTTCTATTTCAAAACTCTCGAAAGAAGAGTCGGACCTGCCTTCATCGAGTGCCCCGATTACTTGGGCATCTGGGCCAGGAACCTCGCCAACTCGAGCAGCCTCACTCATTTCTTTCTCCAGCTCCTTGGCGACATCGCTCCTTGGAGTGGGCTCGGGGTCAAAACAAACTGCACAAAGTCACAAGAGAACAAATGTTAGAGCACAACAGCCTCTAGAAAAACACAGAAACCCTATAAAGCAAAGAAGTTGCTTACCGGGTGCCGGCGGAATCTCGGTTGTCAGAGGGGTCTCACCCTCCGGGATGGGAGAAGGAACATCAACGCCAAGCCCGGGGGCATCCGGGTCGTAGCCAAGGTTCTGCTCGAAGGGATCGAGTACCGGTCGGCTAGCCAGCTGAGTAGGTGCACGAACTGGGGGCACGATGCCGGATGGACCAATAACCACTCCCTTTCCTTTCCTCGAGGGGGAACCTTTGCTGTATAGGGCCTTAGCCGCTGATAGGTCTGAAGGTTCTTTTCCCTTCAAGAACTCCTTAATCAAAGCTTCCTCATCGACCTCTTCGACGCCGCTCTCGGCCTTCCTGATTTGAATCAGGGTCTCCCACGCCTCGATCAGAGATTCAAGGTAGCCCTTGCCCAAAAAAGTTAGATCTCGATGCATGAGAACTCGGGCGTTGAATTCAGTGATGAGCGGGTCGAATTCAGTCTTGATCTCTTCCCTACCTTCCTCCCTGGCCGCCTCAAGGCGAGAGTCGATGTCAGCAGTTGCCATCGTTTTGCCCTCCTCGTGAGCCTCATTCTTTAGTGCCTCGACTTTGGAGAAATCATCCTCGAGTTTCTCCTTTAGGAGCCGGGTGGCGACGATCTCATCGCAATAGTGTTGTGCCTCAGTCTGGGCGGCCAATTTTTCTTTCTTCTCCTCATGGAGTTGCTCTTCGAGTTCCTTGACCCGTTGGCTGAGCATATCACGCTCTTTCTGAATGGAGTCCTTCTCCAAAGCTAGAGCACCACACCGTTGGACTGACTCATCAAGCTCTTTCTTATGAGTTAATTCAAGGCGGGAAACGGCCTCGGCGGTGTCCTTAGCGCGCTGACGGGCAACCTCAAGCTCAGACATATAAGTGGTCAACTCGTCATCCTGGGCCTTAGTGATGTCCCTGTCATGAATAGCTTCAAGCTTTAGGCAGTCAATTTCGTGGTGGCGCCCCACAGAGACTTCAGAAAGCTTCTCAGCCAGATGAACGAATGCGTCATGTTGAACATAGACGTCGTTGGTACAGGCAATGGCATTTTGCTTAACATCTCCGGGTATAGGGTGAATCGCTGGGAGAAACTTTAGCCCATCAAAACAAATCTTCGGAAATTTGGCCTTGAGTTCGGTCAGTCACTCCGACACTGTCAGACCTGTCGCTGGAGCGGGAGGAGACGGCTTTGAAAGTTCGCCCCTCCTATGAGAGTCTCGGGAATGCCGGGTAGAAGAGGAGTCAGAGTGTTGGTCCCGAGGAGCATCGGAATGCGACCTCTTATGACCGCGCTTCTCTTTGCTTCGCTCCTGAAGAGAAGAGGTCTCCTGGTGGAGTTCGGGCTTATAATGGGTTTTCTTCCGGAATGACGAGTCCCGGGAATGATAATCTCGGTCGTTGTCGCTATCTCTGTCTCGACGCTTCTCGAGACCTGAGTCCCAACCGGATTGGCGTAAAGTCGACGAACTGCAAAGGCGGTCATATCCGTGCGAACGCCCCATGTCACCTACAAAGAATTCAAACAATAGCGAATCAGCGAAGGAACAAAATGATGAAAGAAAAGTAGGTGCAAAGTGAAGTGCACGTGTCCGTGTGTGTCCTAGTTTTCCCCCCTGACGGACCAGTGGCTTTGCTAACGGGAGTCTTTTCCCCTCGATTCGGGGCTAGGACACTCGCATCGCCCCTGGAGGGTGAGCGAAACTTAAACAACTCCGGGTCATTGAAATCATAGTTGAACAAGTCGTCGGGAATGGAGAGGTTCGATAAGCCCTTCAGAGAACTTTCAACGCGCTGTGAAGAAGCCACTTTCTCTGGCTGGATAGGCGTAACTTGGGAAGTCCCGCCAACCTTCTCCTTCCTCAACTTGTGCGCCGGCTTCTTTTTCCCCTTCGAAGGGGAAGATGACATTTCAATATCGTGAACTTCAACCGCAGGACCCAAATCCTCACCTTGCTTTTGAGGTGGCTCGTTTGGAATTTCTCCCTCTTCCGATACTTCAAGAGAAGGGCGAATAGATGATTCAGGCAGTTTTTTCCCTCTAGCGGGTACGGGTTTGGGAAGAGAGGCGCCCTCAGGAAGACTAATCCGACGGGCAGGAGCTAGTAGACCGAACCTTGATAATGACTCATTGGAAATGAGGGCTCGAATATCTCGTTCCTCAGCAGGAAGGGCTCTAATGGCTTCGACAGCATCAGAGTACCCTCGACCCTTGGGACGTGGAACATAATCTGAAAAGATGAAACGATAAGTTAGTAGAAGCTTAGAACCGATTGGGAACGGACATCAATTCAGGAAGAAGACTTACTTCCTTCAACCCATCTCCTCGCAAAACCCGGTGGGCAGCGCACGTAAAACCATTCCTGTTTGTACTGGGCGAATTTGCTGTTCCACGCGCTAGTGAAAATTTGGCACTTCCGATGTGGCTCAAGAAACATGTAAGAGGGACTCTCTCACCGTTTCTTGGTAATGTATATGTACCTAATATCGCCAGGGGTTGGGGGCCTAGAGAAGACAGCCATAAAGAGCACGTACGTGCCATAAATGAAGGCGTGACCGTTTGGATGTAGCTGTGATGGGGCGACGTCAAGATACCGTAGCACATCTCGAAGAAATAGATTGAACGGTGGTACGCTGCCAACTCAACACATGAACTTGCTGTGTATCCCGCAGGGGGCAGATGTGGACGGTCGTGCCCCGACGGAACTAACACGTCGGAGAACGGGATACCATGAATAGAACATACCCTCTAAAGAGCGGCTTCGGTGACCCTCGAAGCCTGTGAGTCAACCGGGCTATCAAATAAGATCGACGACTCCAGGGTATCAGGAGCCCAGTCGTGAGCGGGAGAAATTGACGGGTCAGGTGTATCGGCGGCTGTTTTCTTTGAAGACGGTCCGGGTCTGTCGGAGAGTGTAGCGGAACTGGATTTTTTAGACATCTTGAATAAATAGTGGATTCAACTAAGAACCTGTGTGAACTATACTTGAAAAATGACCAATGTTAGAGTTAACAACACGAATAATCCCCCACGTGGTGTGTGAACTAGTGTGTTCAATCGTGTATAAGCATTTAGAATAAAACTAAGCTTGTAATCGCCGCCTCTGAAAACCGTCATCGCTGACCGTCTCCAAGAGCCTTCTGTATGGCGATTACAGTTCCAAGTTAAGAAAATGCTAAAAGAAGTTATTCGGTTACGGCAAATAAAGTTCGGTTATGAAATTGGACAAGATGTCAGTATGTTCGGCATTTGAGTTTGGTCGGCATGTCAGTGTGTTTGGCATTATTGTTTGTCCGGCATTTATGTTTGGTTCGGCATCCACGTTTGTCCGGCCTAAGTTATGGTCGGCACTAATGTTTGGTCCGACATTGTATGTTCGGCATTTATATTGGTCGGCTTAAGTCATGTTCGGCCAACATTGTATGTTTGGCTTTTATATTGGTCGGCTAATATAGCTCGACATGATTGGTTCGGTATTTATGGTTGTCCGGCATTGCCATGGTTCGGTACTGTTCGTTCGGCCAAACCGACGTTCGGCAAAGCAATCGTTCGGCCAAACTCCAGTTCGGCCGAAACAACACCCAGCATCCACGCTGACTCATTTCTCCCCCACAACCTTTCTTCCATCGTTCAGAATATGATATACCACGCCGAACTTGGATCGCAC
This sequence comes from Allium cepa, assembly GCA_030765085.1. Taxonomy (NCBI): domain Eukaryota; kingdom Viridiplantae; phylum Streptophyta; class Magnoliopsida; order Asparagales; family Amaryllidaceae; genus Allium; species Allium cepa. The sequence goes on along the minus strand of CM060938.1, from coordinate 69,772,425 downwards.
CGAGCCTCAATACTCAGCACTGCCTTCAACTTTCACTCTCTCCCGACTATCTCCTACTCCTCCTACCTTCTCTCCTCCTACAATTTCGTTCGGCACAGAAGACGTATGCCAAACGACAGCGCACCTCCCAACAACCTGCTAGAAAACTCGTTTCTGTTCACTCCTCCTCCCACTCTCGTCGTCTAACACTAAAAAACCCTAAGGACTCCAACCTAAGCTCAATTACGCAACTCGAAGTGTCATTCTCTTAAATCATGGAAAGGAATTAGTACCTGATCAAGGGGATGAAGACTTGGATGGAATTGGAAGGTAGCTGGAGTTTTGTCAACTGGAAGGTTCGGCAAATACAGGGCAACAGAGACGAAAATGTGAAAAGAGGAGAAGGGGGGAGGCGCTGGGTTTTATAAGGAAGAAGAAGAAGTTGAACAGTCTATGCCCGGTGGAGCCGGTCGAGAAGGCATCGTTCGGCCGGTCAAGGGAGTTACGTTCGGCATGCGCATATCGTTCGGCTTCAACTGCATCGTTCAGCATTACAACAACTCGTGGTTCAAAGCACAACATGTCCGATCGCACGTTGTACTTTGGGGGGCATGTGTTTCCTAGGGGATTAACCAGGCAACTTGGTACTCGGCATCTAGAGAGTACTCGACATCCAGAGAGTACTCGGCATCCAAAAGCATCCTTCGGCCTAAAGCATCGCTCGGCCAAAGTAAGCGTTTGGCCGAAGAAGGAACGCTCGGCATCAGGAGTATGGTCGGCTTGTATTGGTTGTTCGGCACCGAGGGGCATTCGGCATTGAATGCCGTTCGGCGTAGACGGTCGTTCGGCGTTGAATGCCGCTCGGCCAAGTGGTACCGTTCGGCCTCCCACGTACGCTCGGCCAAGTGACGTTCGGCATCCCCGAATGATCGGCCAGCAAGATGGCCCGGCATCCGCCCCAACACAACCAGTTTCAACTATTACTCGGCCTACCCTTCCCTCACTCAACACCTCATCCTATCCGGCCCGGCCTCGTTCGGCATGAAGGAAGGGTCGGCATTCTACGTTCGGTCCACTACTTCCACTCAACAAACAGACCGTTCGGCATGAAAAGGAGGGTTCGGCATTTCGATCGTTCGGCTTAGTCGGTTCGGCACATAGAGCACGTCCTACTTGGACCAAGTTATTCGGCCACCTGGCCCACTAGGAAAGTCCAACCCACTTTCGTCTATAAATAGAGAGGCAGGAGCACAGAAAACAGGATCAGATTTTAGAAAGCACTGGGGAGACTCTGCCACATTGAATCCTCATTCAAGACTTATTTCTTTCACCTTGCAATTGTATTCTAATACTTAAGAACGGGTTGTGTTTGCACAAAAAATGGGCAAACACCTCCAAGTCGTATGAACTAGTCGATTTTATGTTGTTTTTAGTGGTTTAGGTGATTTATGCAAATATGTAAAAGGTAGGGACTAAACTATAAAAGACACACAGATTTATAGTGGTTCGGCCAGAATGTGCCTACGTCCACTTTATATGTTATTCTCCTCTTTTTCCTTAAGATTACAAGTACAAAGCTTTGATTACAAGAGTATGAAAGTTGTTTGAAAGTTCCTTCCGTGCTTGAGCTCTCAAACTTGCCTGCCATTGTTGTACCCCTGCCCCTCTATTTATAGAGTGAGGCTGGGGGCAGGGGTCTTGGATGTATATAGCTGCTGGTGGGCCTGGGCTGATGCAATCTGGCCTAGTAGTGTCGCTCCGGTACGCCTTGGTTCGGTGGTAGGTGGTAGATGGTTTGGTTCGGCAGGAGGTTGGTTCGGTGGTGAGTGGACCGGCAGTGCATGGGGATGGAGTTGGACCGATGGAGGTTGGTCCGGCCAAGGTTGATTCGGTGGTTAGTGGAGAGGGGATTGGTCCGGTAGGTGTGGGAAGTGTGTTGGTTCGGCAGGTAATGGAACAGGGTTTGGTTTGGTTATGCAGAGGAAGCGAAGGTTGGACCGGTAGCACCTTGGTCCGGTGGAGGGTGGAAACGCACACAACAGATTGTATCTGTAATCAAGTATCAAGTGGAAAATAAAGATCATCTTCAAAGTGTACGTAGGCCACTACGCCGAACCACTATAAATTTGGTGTCCTTACTTCCCGCATTTTAATTTATGTCCTCTTCTCTTTTTCAGTTTATTTTCTTCATTATTCTCTCTACACAATCTTTCTAAGGGTGTTAGTGACCAATTTTGGTGCTAACAACATCATACCTTCCTTTATTATTATTGATTTCAAACTAAGGTAGATTTAATAAATTTCCAAATTTGAAAATAAAAATTAAGATTCTGTACGGTAAAGTTTCTAACTTTTAAGGGTAAACATTTTAATTGGCTATTTTAAATAGAACAAAACGTTAAAAAAATATAAATATCTCACCCCAATTGCACGCTCTGACCGATCATCGAGCCTTGCCGTGCTTGCGAACACAACTCCCAAAATCGAGCCCAAGCCCTAGCCTTCACACGGTACATGTCCTTGCCTTAATTCGAAGTCACCACTACCCAGAAGACTACCCCTTCGCCACGACTAACCCTCCCAATCACGTGCCATAGCACAACCCTCCATCTACATGCGCCAAGCCAAAATCGATGTGGCTCAACCTGTGCCGGCGAGCTCCCCTCCTTTACGCGAAATCAATCGCGACCTTGCTCGCGAGCTCGAGCTTGCCTCAGCACCTCGATTTTGTTTCGCTGAGATTACGGTCGCCATTAACCTTTAATTTTTTTTATTTGGTTTGATTTGTTTCGGTTTCATATTTTTTTTATCTGAGAAAAACGAGAAGATATTTCTTAAGGGTGGCTTCGATTATAAGCTATAGGGTGGCTGAGTTGACCCTTTAAAAAAATTTCTTTTATTTCCAAAGTATCTCGTTTCGCATAACTCGAAATCTCAAACTCCGAATCAGACATGCCGTCGGGCGTTATAAGGCTTTACCCGCATTCCGAACAAAATGGAATGTGTTTCGGAAGCTAATTCAATCATATGCGCGAGTTACGGAAGAAACGATCAATTTTAAATTAAATCGAATAAAATAGTTTCTAAGCGTTTTGAGCTGCCAGGGTGAAATGATAAATCCAATTGCTACGAAAACTAAAATCCGATAGTAACTAACTATTACGGATCCAATGGAACTGGTTTCATTGAATTCCGAGTACGTGCCTCGGAAGGCTATTTTTAAATATCGTTTTAAACAATAAAATTTCAAAACTAAACGAATCACTTCCAAATTCAATTTTAACACTTTTACTATCTTCAATATTATCCATATAAATTTTACAAGCCTTCAAATCGTTTTTAACAGGTTTAGAACTGAAGATCCAATAATTTAACCAATTTCAAATTATTAAATCCAATAATTTAATTATCAAATAAATTGTGATAATTGGATTCAAATTAAAAATTAACTTTTAAATATTTAAAATCGATTAAATATTCTAATTTAAATTGTTAAAAATTCTGGGTCGTCACATTCCTCCCCCTTAAAAGAATTTCGTCCCCGAAATTACTAGTTAGGAAGAATGGTCCTATACCCGTTTACCTTTCCCCCAAAACGAACAGTTCAACATCCTACCAACTATCTATTATAATAGACCCCTTATTATTCTTACTAACTTTCCAAACTCTTCCAAAGTTTCCAAACAATACCCTTTTTGCTCAATCATTCAAATTTCAATTTAAAACCAAATTTGAATTATCAAAATTTTCTCAAAAATTTTCTAACTCTCTAAATTTCCGGAAAATTTTTCCAGCGTCTCCTTTGCACGGCTAGCTCGGTACAACTACAAAATGCCCCTACGGGCTCCCAAACTCCAAAAGAAAACAAAAGGCCAAATGGCTAGATCAAAAACCCAATCCAATTTCATACAGAAATTTAAATGCATACCTTTTAGTCGGGCAATTCACATTATCTCCTGAAATCAAAACCAATTTTCCTTTCCCTTAAATATACCTGCATATCTTACTTAGCCATAATATCCGATCGTAACTTTTCAAATCATTTTATACATTTCCTAACATAGGTTTCATACCTACTTCTATTCAAATTTGTTTTCCATTTCCATATGAATTCAATTTATCTTCAATTCTGAATATTGAATTTTATCTTCCATTTATAACTGACTCATATCATTATTTTAAATAGTTCATCTACTAATCTATTTCAGTTTCCAATTTAAAAACATTTCGTCGCTAACAGAAAATCTTCCAAAATTTCCAAATATTTTCTAACTCCTAAAATTTTCAGAAAATTTTGGCAGTGTCTCCCTTGTACGGAGGAGCTTTTGCAATTTGACAAGAGATATAAATATATATACATCGACCCATACGGTCGGAAAAATAAAAATAGTTCATATTTATTATTTTTATTGCGTAGGCGTACCTTTATTTAGCATTTTTAAGCAAGCGGCTTATTATTCTAGTATTTATTGCGTCCAAATCCAGCCAAATGGCCTTCTGGTACCTGTACTTACTCAATTTAAATATGTTAGTGCCATATATAGAAAATTTATTAGCATATCTTTCATAGCTAAACACATGCATTACATAAGCAACATGCACCAAACGTTTCCCACAAGCGATTTATATAATCTAAAGCTAATTCAATTGCTTCCAACCAATTCATATGCCATTTCATTCAATTTTAATGGTTTACACTCAATTGCTTACATTCAATTTATTTTAATCCAAACAGGCTCATATTCACTTCAATTGATCCTAACATCAATTTATTTAATATCTATGAACTCATAGAATTTTAATTACTTTCATTTACGTCAAACGACAATTCATTTTATGCAAATTCGACAATATTCGCTTAATAGAGTATTTATTTTTAGTCTATAACTACTTCAAATTAATTTCAACTCATTCTATATTTGATTCCATTTCATTTCTAATTTATTCACCAACCATACATTTGCATTCCATTTCATCTCCGCATTGGTTCCATTTTAAAATTATTTCATTGAGCTTTACAACATTCGATGTTTATATTAATATCATTTGTTTTGTTTTCAAATAAATTTAACCCAAACTTTTATTTAATGGTCTTCCATTCTTCTCGAAACCAAGTTTTTTTTAAGTAAGTTTACTTCAAATTAATTCGCCTCTTAACTTAAGTTCATTTTGATAATCCAATTCCAATTAAAACTATGATTTAATTTCTATTTAATCAGACTTCATCCATTTATTATTTAATTCAATTAACCCATTTATTCATCCCATTTTGAATTTTTAATTCATCTACTTAATTCAATTTCAATTTTATTTTATTAATACAAAGTCATTCTCAATTTATTTCTACTTACCTAGGTTTTGTTTGCAATTCAACCATTTCTATTATAATTCACTTTCATTTCCTACGACAACACTTCTCTTATATCTAATTTACTTGCAAGTTTCGTTAAATATTATTCATATCACACTTAAATTTTATTTGTAATTCAAACCATGTCTATTATAATTCAATTCCATTTTATCTTAATAACATCTCTACTTATTTAATTCATTATCAAATCCAAGTCAAATTCTATTTATAATTCGAGGTTATTTCCAAACCCCATTATCAACTTACAATCCATTTTATTTAACCGAGTTAAATTTTATTAATATACTCTATCAAATAATTTATTTAGCTAATTAGCTTACCTCCAACTTTTATTACAAAAATTACTTCGTTAAATTTTCCTGAGTTAAATCTTATTTATAATTCAAGTTTGGATTTTCTTTCATCTTTCAAAATTCCAACATTTTAATTTTAAAATTTTAGAAATACTTTTAAATTCAGATAATACTATTAAAATAGCTCTATAATAATACTTCTTATAACTCGATGTCTCAACCAGTCCATCCTTGTTCTCACAGAAATTCAGTCATACGTTGATCAGGCGTAGGTTTGAAAATCTATAAGTACTTGGTAAACCCATTTTAAACATCAAGTGAGAATAATTGAAAAATAATTTTATTGCAAATATTGAAAACAGTTTTTGAAAATAGAGGAAATATCTTCGGTGAGAATGCTCTGGAAATCATCACACCCATCCATGGTCGCAGTTACATCCTGGGTTACGTTGTCATCGCAGCAAAAGTCCATGTAACTGTAGGCATTCCGCGCCCCTCGATTACGCCATGGAACCCACAACAGATCGCAGTTACATTTCAGGGTTACGTTGCCATCGCAGCAAAAGTCCATGTAACTGTAGGCATCAGCGCCCCTCGATTTTCGCTATCAAAATGAAATTTCTCCACTCCTACATAGGTCGCAGTCTACCGATGTAAAATCAAACGCAGACTGTTGGATCTCAGCAGCACACACGACTTTCGCTATGTTACCATAGGTTGCAGTCTACCGATATAAAATCAAATGTAGACCGTTGGCTCTGAGCAGCACACACGACTTTCGCTATTGTATACGCTACCCATAATCCTCAGGAACTAGTTTTGTCCCGACTCCTCACAGGATCAACTTTAGAACCCCCCTTGGGCTTAAGGCAGCACCACCCGGTGGCACTCCTGAGAAGTTCATTTCAAGAGAGCGCCTTTTTCCCCAAAGCCATCATCAAAACACTTTATACTATACACATATAGTATCTTTCAAATCATACACCTAGTATGATCTCATACAAAGCTCCTTTACACAAAATCGATTATCCCAAAATCGATAATTCTCAAACTAGGCTTTCCAAATTCAATATTGATTTTACCTAAAAATCAAAAGCCTTTCCAAATCCAAAGGTTCCCAAAACCATTTTCAAAATCCTCATAAGTTCCTTTATATATATATATATATATATATATTCAGATATATATAATTTTTAAAACTTTGGATCATTTCAAACTTGTATAAAACTCCTTTAATACTTCAAACACCTTCAAAATCCATTTTCTTCCGTCAATAGATTCAACAAGGGGAGATTTGTATTATATAATAAAGATATATAACTTTGTTTATTCAAAATCAAATGTTCAAATTCGATTACTCTTTTTAAGTTGTTTCCATCTTACTTATCATCATAAAGAATATTCAATTTTCACCTTTATCCATTTGTATATTTCACGACATATATTTTTATATCAAAAGAAATCATTTCACATTTCTTATTCACAACCCTTTAATATCAATTTCATTTAAGACCGTACGATGTACACATATCATATGTACGCTATACCCATCTGATCGCTCGCTTGATCACACAATTTCATTTCCGAACTAGTATCGTCCCCCCGACTTCCTAGTGCGGACTCAGATCTGGTCTCTTGATCAAAAACCGTCACTCTCCTTGCATAGCCATAACTATGATAGAGACCATTCAGAACCAATTAGCAACCCATATCCAGGTTTCTGGTCGAAAATCGAGTGAAAAATCCCAACTCGGATCAATATATCTATCTCGAATCTGTGCTCGAATCTGGATCAAATCACTATGCTAATAGAATAATATATGTAAATCCTACGTATTTAACTTCATTGATTATTAGCGAAATCAATTTCCTTTCTATTCATCCCCACATTGAACTTTATTTACTTAATCACATTTGCCTTAATTCTCATTTGGATTATATCTCCAATTCTTATCTCGGTTGGGTATTTAATCAATAATAGTTTAAACTTCGACCAGTTTATATTTAGAAAATAGCTTGAAAATTTAAAAACAGATAAGTAGTTGAAAAATAATTATTAGTTTGCAAAATAGCTGTAAAATAGTTAACTAACTATAAAATAGTTAAATAGTCTCAGAAATTTTTAATAATTACAAAATAGTTGTAAAATAGTAATTAATTTGTAAAATAGTTGAAAATAGTAATTAGTTTATAAACAGTTGAAAAATGGTTAATAGTTCCAAAAATAATTGTAAAACAAATATAAAATATTTTGGCTTAAAAAAGAAAGGTTGTATATATTAAATAGCTTAAAAAAATAAGTTTATATTAAAACAATTTATATTCAAAATAGTCCAAAGTCAAAACTGTTCACTTCCCCAACAATTCAATTTAAATTTCCATTTCTATTTAAATTGACTCAATTCTAACTTGAATAACTTCAATTTCTATTGAAATTTATTTAACCCCAATTCAAGTTGAACCATTCTTGATTCCTTTCACAATTTAAATTAAATTCCATTTGATTTTAATCATGTTCAACTTTAATTATAATTTCAAATTATTCCATACAATTTGGACTAATATCAATTGAACTCACTTCAATTTCAATATCTTTTCAATTTAATCCAATTCAAATTTTCCATTTAAAATTTTAATTTTATCATCTTCAATCACAAATCCAATTAATTTAAATCAAATTCAATTTTTAATTAATTTAATTTCAATCTCAATTTTAAACCATCTCGAATTATGTAAATTCGAGTTAAATTCTCAAAGGTTGGTTTACCTTTTTAAACCAAATTAATCTTTATTTAAAGTTTTTAAACAATTTAATTTCTGAGTTCTAATTTTAGAATTTCATTTCAATTAATTTAATTTTAATTTGGTTGTACTTCTGTACCACTTAATTTAATTCCAGTTCAAGATTTCATTTTGGTTGTATTATACTACTTCTTAATTTAATTACAATAATTTAACAATCAATAACCTTAATATTTATTAGAAGGAGATATTGCTTCATATATCAAAATATATTTTTATATAAAATCATTTAAAAAATTTATATAAGAAAATAACAAGTACGCTCTCATATAGACACACACACACTCATCTCATCCTAGAGTACCACATACTCTATTTAATGAGTAATCCCCACCAGAGCTAAGGTTCTCGCTTAACCTTTCAGCTCTAATACCAACTGTAACGACCTAGAATTTTCAAACCCGAAAATCCCAGATAGTTATGAAAAAGAAGAAAGAGATAGAAGAAGAAGAAGAACAGAAACATCAACATCTCACGTTCGCAGTGGATAAAATATAATAATAAATAATAACAGTTTACAAAAGAATACTATATCTGTCGATTACAGTTTAATACGTCAGAGTTACACGCTAATACAGACACTGGATATACATAATTATCATGTCATAGATATACAACAATATAATACAGCGGAAACACTCCATACGTTCTTGCCATCCAGCTCGCCTCCTGAGCTCCAGAACGTTCTTGCCTGAAAATCTGTAATACTCGGTCTGACCCTAGCATTACAACAAAGTAACACCCGGGTCAGGCTGGAAACCAGCGTGAGTAAACCTATCTAACATGGTATACAAAGCATACAACTTATATAAACTCGGGGTAACTCGAATCAATTTACAAGTTCACAATATGTTATAGACATCACTTATTTCACACATCAGTTTTCTAAGTACCAAGTTTTAGATTTAAAGAGTCCAATTCCTTTAAATCACTTCAATCCAGCCTATAGGTTTCACATATCAAACTATAAAAATTTGAAGTGGTTTCGGGTATTTCCTAATACCCGAACCCGGACTCTTCGAGTCTCATGTCATCCTAACCCAAGTTATCCAAATGAAATACACAACATTTAATATCAGAGATATCAACTCATTCAAAGCATTCAATACCATTCAATCATTCATAACAAAGCTTGACCGCTACCAAAGTTAATTTAATTAATCCTAGTTGAATTTCAAACCTCAATCACTTAGATTCCTTCACTTGTCATTAATCAATTTCAAATCAATTAATCAATCATCCCTTCATCATTTATCTTAATTAATCACCCTGGATTAATTATCCTTCAATTATATTCAAGTAATTATCTTTAATTAAATTCACAATATTAATTATTCTTAACGAAAATCAATAAGTAATTTTAATTACTTCATAAATTAATTAACTATATTAATTACATTAATCATTAATTCCTCACAAGTCACTAATTATTGATTAATTTATCTTAATTAATCAACCTTTATTTACATCATTGATTATATAAATTAATGATTTCTAATTTACTTTTCAATTTATCCTAATCAAATTTAATTACATTAAATAATTAATCGGTAATCAAAACCACAAATATTATCGCTCTTGGTTTATCACATTCGGTAATTATCTACCTTTTTATTTACTTCATTAAATAAATTAATTACCCATTTTATAATAGAAGCTTAAAGGAATTTAAAACCAAATTTATTTTTAAATTCAAATCAATTTACAAATGCACTTTAACATTCAAGTTGTTAAAACACTTAATATTTAAAAAACTTTATTTGTTAGATTTAACTTTGATTTAGAACATGTTTTAAATCTCTACTTTACAATTTAACTCCAGTTTTTAAATATCACTTTTATTTCTTTCCAATTCATTTTTATTTTTATCCTATAATTATTTCACCTTCAAAATTTCACCCTTATATTTCTTTCAAAATCCAATTTTATATATTTCGATAAATCAGGGTACCGAAATATCCAAGCAAACCACAGCATTCAATATTCCAATTACCAATAATATCAATCACAGGATATCAATCACTCCAATATATACTATATGTTACTATATAATATAACACATCGATTCAATTCAACCATTTAACCAATCATTTAAATCTAACTATTTAAATTTAAATAAAAGTCGAGAAGAATGAGGTTTACTCGCCTTTGATTTTTGTTTGGCAATCCATTTCCGTCTCGACCATTACTCCAATTTTTGGACCTTGTGTAATATTTATACATTTATCAATATTCGATTTTGTCAAACAATTAACCACTGTTTAATAGTTTAAATTTTAATTAATGATTTAATTTAACCAAATAAATCTAATTTTTTTTAGAACTAAAGTAATTAAATAAATTGCTTTACACAAGTTAATCCCCTTTAATCAATCATTCCAACATAACTAGTGAATTTAAAATGTGTATATGCTTGGTTATTTCATTTTTATTCCTTTCCTTTGAACTTGCTACAAGTTCTAAAAATAACCAATATATATTTACTGTTTACATCATATCTTCCTTTATTATTATTGATTTCAAACTAAGGTAGATTTAATGTATTTCCAAATTTGCAAATAAAACAACAGATTCTGTACGGTAAAGTTTCTAACTTTTAAGGGTAAACATTTTAATTGCCTAGTTTAAATAGAACAAAATGTTAAACAAATATAAATATCTCACCCCAATTGCACGCTCTGACCGATCATCGAGCCTTGCCGTGCTTGCGAACACAGCTCCTAAAATCGATCCCAAGGCCTAGCCTTCACACGGTACATGTCCTTGCCTTAATTCGAAGTCACCTCTACCCAGAAGACTACCCCTTCGCCACGACTAACCCTCCCAATCGCGCGCCACAGCACAACCAGCCATATACATGCGCCAAACCAAAATCGATGTGGCTCAACCTGCGCTGGCGAACTCCCCTCCTTTATGCGAAATCAATCGCGACCTTGCTCGCGAGCTCGAGCTTGCCTCGGCTCCTCGATTTTGTTTCACTGAGATTACGGTCGCCATTAACCTTTAATTTTTTTTATTTGGTTTGATTTGATTTCGGTTTCATATTTTTTTATCTGAGAAAAATGAGAAGATATTTCTTAAGGGTGGCTTCGAGTATAAGCTATAGGGTGGCTGAGTTGACCCTTTAAAAAAATTTCTTTTATTTCCAAAGTATCTCGTTTCGCATAACTCGAAATCTCGAACTCCGAATCAGACATGCCGCCAGGCATTTATAAGGCTTTACCCGCATTCCAAACAAAATGGAACGTGTTTCGGAAGCTAATTCAATCCTATGCGCGAGTTACGGAAGAAAACGATCAATTTTCAATTAAATCGAATAAAATAGTTTCTTAGCATTTTGAGCTGCCAGGGTCAAATGACAACTCCAATTGCTACGAAAATTCAAATCCGATAATGACTAATTATTACGGATCCAATGGAACTGGTTTTGTTGAATTTCGAGACTGTGCCTCGGAAGGCTATTTTTAAATATCGTTTTAAATGGTAAAATTTCAAAACTGAACGAATCACTTCCAAATTCAATTTTAACACTTTTACTATCTTCAGTATTATCCATATAAATTGTAACAGCCCTAGTTTTTAGATATTTATTTTATTATTAATTATTTAATTTTAAAAATGTATTTATATAAATTGTGTTTAACAATATAGTTAATTATTTAATTTGAAGATATATTTTATAAAATTGTATATGTCAATAAAATTTAATATTAACTGTAAAAAATTTAAGCTATGTTTAAACTGTAAAATTTCGCGTTTAAAAGACGCGTCAAATTTTAGGGTATAAAGCAACGTAATAAAACGTGTGTTTTTAAAATGTTATTTTACAGAAATTTTTGATATTTTGACTGCGTCTGTTTAACGTAGTGTAAAAAATCGTGTTTCCAAATATTTTGGAGAGAAACATCAGTCAGTGATTTTATACCAAACATTATTTTATTATTCGTTAACTGACCGATTGATAAAATAAATTGTATTACATACGTTCATCCCTACATCAGTGCAAAATCAACCCCTGTGTACAAATCTTTTTGTTACCGTTCACATCTAAGAAAATCAACTCTCCCTCTTTTAAATTTCCGTTTCAGTTTTGATTTTTAAGTAACGTTCAAATCCCTCTCTGATATTTTTTCTTTGCACTTATATCAGCCATCAAACTTAAATCACGCATACATTAAATCCAGTTGTGTAACTGCCTAAATCTTATATCACACTGTTTAGTTTGCAACAAATGGGATATTAAAAGTTTGCATGTCTAAAGATAAATCAACGTATGCCTTAAACCAAGCTTTTGCGTTACAGCCAAGACATATTATTGGAAGCAAATTCCAACCTTTCCCATTTTCTGCTTGCAAATGGCTCTACCTTAAATCACGCATATAACACATTTACCTTCCTATAAACTAATAGCTCTCTCTCCCTTTGACCGTGCAACAGTTTAAAACATTCAAGTGCAAGGTTAGAAATTGTTAATTATTTGAAACGGTTAACATTTACCATTCTTATGTGACATGCTAAATCAAGGGTTTCCTTAATCACGTAATATACTCATTTACACTTGCCTCCGCATGTCAGTTTTCTTTCATAAATTAATTCTTAAGTCTGGCCATTTCATTTATTTTAATCAAACTAAATAAGGGATTTAAAGCATGCTGAAATCACGCATTCATATTTACATATTTTTAAACTTTATATGTGGTGTAACTCTCGGTCCCTCCCTTTATTTCATTCCTTTTGTAACTGATGTCATAAACCACTGATTGCTCTTCCTCTGATCTTGCCACAGATCATATTTTTCCAATTTTGCAACGTCCAAATACATTTGTAAACATATTTAATACAAATCAAAATTTATTTAAAAATAAATGAATCATCACACACGTATTCATATTTACACAGTTAAAAATAAAACTGATACTTAAGAAAACAAATAAAACTGAGACGAATCAAATGCATGGTCCAAATATTTGTCAGTATAAAAATCAAGTTTTCTACTAGAAACGTTCGAACCTCTTACCTATTTTTAAAGAATAACTGATGCACTCCTTCCTTTCAGCCATGTAACTCACTGACTTTTGCATTCACACATATTTTCATACAAAGATTTAAACCACTATTTATCAACAAATCAAGGCTTGCAATTCTGGCATCTCGCATAAATTATAACTATTGATTTATCTCCTCCACTGATGTAGCTCATCAGTTACATTCAAACCACTATATATCTATCCCATTCCTTAAATCACGTAAGTAAAAGAAACTGATGCCTCAAAAATTAAGTTTTACTATATAACGTTCGAACTATGCACCTATTCATAGCCTACATACATATCAAAAGTACAATCACACATGAAAAAGCTCTTTAAAAACTGATGCGTTATCTACACTTATGATCCCCATGGAACTTCACAAACATCATCTATATTTACACCAGCTCTTTTTCCCTTCCACTATTCGCTCTGCCTTGCCTCCTTCTTGAGCCCGAGATCTATCAGGTAATAGCATTTTTTTCCTTTCGTCCAGATTTGCTTCTTCTTCATTTTCTGTTTTTCTTCATCACCTTGCTCGGCCTCCCCATGTTGTACGAGTTATGTCCATAATTATTGTGTGTAGATCTGTGACTTGTTGTCTAGGCTAGGAAGTTTGGCAAGTCTGCATATGATTATGATATAGATGTTATTAGTTTTAAGTTTTAAACTGGTAGGAACAGACAGTAATTGCGATTTGTTTTAAATTGATAACCACTAATACTTTCATAACTTTGTTCTTTTTAAATTGATAATAACAGATACTATTTGGGTTGTTTTAAAATTGTCAAGAACAGATACTACTTGGTTTTGTTTTAATTCTAATAAGAACAGATACTATTTGATTTTTTTTTTTTTTTGTTTAAACTGTTAAGAACAAATGATATCAATTTTTGATTTAAACTGATAAGAACAGCTGCACCAAGTTTTTGTTTTTAAATTGATAAGTTGGTAAGTGCAGATGCTACTAAAATATTTTGTTTAACTAAGTAGTTGAAGTGCATAATTGTTCTTGTAATAAAGATATGTACTGAGTATTGCATGCCTCATGTTGCTCCAGTCTTCATTTCCATTTTGTTTGCCTATTTGTATTGCATTTTCTTGGCATTGACTTGTATTCAGTCACATTGCACTGTCCATGCATGATGATCCTCACTTTGCACTTTGAATTGTTGTATGCATTTGAGTTCACCCTCATTCGAATTGTTGCAGTCTTGTACAGGTATTAATAGCTTGTCCCTTATAACCTGGTTGCATTATTGATCCATTTTTTTTTGACAGTCTGCATTAGTTGGTTTATTTGAGTTGGGTATTTTCACTTGAATTGGTCTTGTGGCAGTTTGCATGTCAAGTTGCACACTACTGTCTTATATTACTTTGATAAAATGTGAAATGTTACATGTTGCTTCGTACCATGCTTTAGTTGTCTGCATCCCATATCTCTGCTCTTACAATATGAACAGACCCTTGAAACCATATGTTATCTTGTTGTTTGAATCATAGCTTGATGTTATATATGTATGTAGATAGTGTGTCTGCTTGTCTGCATTGAGGTTGTATTCATATATACCTGCTACTGTTGCATTATTTGCTTCACTTGAGTTTTGTAACTGTAGCCTATTGGGTTCATTTTGAAACTTTGTATTTTCAAAATTTTTGATATGTTCAGTCTTCATATCCATTCCAGTTTACATTATCTAATATGTTTCAGTTTCATATCTATATTGCATCCATAATGTTGCACTTTGGTCTGGTCATTGTTTTCCTGGGTGTTGAAGTCTTCATCTCCATTTTATGTACTGTTAGTACTTCATCCCTGTTGTGCATGTCTGCATATTTAGTAATACATGCCTGCATATTTAGTTAGTATCAGCCTGGGTAGAAATGGGGAACAACTAGGTTTTAAAAAAAAAAAAAAAAAAAAAAGAAAAAAAAAAAAAGAGAAAAAAAAAAGAAAAAAAAAAAAATCTGATGGTGAAGCTGAATTCTAGAAGTAAATATGAGTTAGAAGATAGTTGGGCAACACAAACATGGGCATCTGTAAGTATTCGGATAACAGAGAAATAGGGATAAGTGTTCACCAGTTTTGCATATGACCCGTAGATTTGACATATTTAACTCGAAGCAATATAGGTGCTGACTCGAAGCAACGACTTGCTTGGCCCGAAGCAGTTGAGTTTTTCTCAGGGTAAAAATTTTGGACACAGGGAAGTGTTATGTTCTATTCATGGCGTGAGTTTGCATGGGATACGAGTGTGCACATGTACAAAGTATAGAGTAGGAAAACTTCACCTTCTGTCAGTCAGCCTTTAGAAATTTTGTCGTAGTTTAGTGTTACCCGGTTCTCGTTTAGGGTATGTTTTGGTCACGGTACACGGTGGAGTGGTCGAGCAAAGCAAACAAACCCCGTTCTATTCTCATTTTCTTTGATCGTAAATTTTTAAGTCACGTATTCCATAATTGAAATTTTGTTCTAGATTTGAATCTACGTCAGAAGAATTTGATCGTTATTCTCTGTCGTGCTTTATCGGTGAATCGTCGTTTTGTATTCAAATTTTCTGCAACTTTCAGGTGAGTTTTTCTCACCAGACATATGTACATATATTGTGTAAATTATCGCAAGTGTATGTGTAAACATTCTATTTAGATATTATCTGTCTGTAGTATGATGTAGAATGATGAACCCATTTAAATTGACATCTCATCAGTTATTTATCTGTTATATTATTTCTGCAGTTATATTATTAATTGTTATTTACTGCTTAAATCACCACTGCAAGTTCCCTGTTAAAGTTGGATTGTTATGGGCTGAAATAATGATTATTGTTAAACTAGTCTGTTAACTGCTTAACTGATAACTTGGGATTGCGGGTTTGAAATGATAGAACCCGGGGTTTTGTAAATTACGGGTTGAAATGATATAAATCCGTATCACTTGACCTAGGCTAGAGAACTATATACAGGCCCGTGGTTCTTATAATATTTTCTGAAATATTTAAAAATTATTTTGGAAGTTAAATATTTGATTTAATATCTTTAAAGGATTTTATTTTAATTTTTGAATGAGTTATAAATGTTAATAAGTAAATAGATAAATAAGTTATATTTGGAAATATTTATTTAGTTAATCAATCTGCTACAGCATTTTAAAAATGCGGTCTTTTTGAAATTGGACTAGTTTTACCCGTAACTTTAGGTAGCATTTCCTAAGTGCTACAGAATCTAGAATTGATTGTTTTAAAACTCATGGAATTTGAGAAATTTTATTTTATGTTAAGTTTTGGAAAATCTTAAGATATGATATTTATAACTGGATTTTCCTTAATAAATTTAAGATGAATATTCTAGTATTAAGTGAATTTTGAAGATATTAAATGACTAACATTGGGAGTTTATTTATGGAATTTATGGGAATATTCAAGACTAAATAATAAAACATTGATTTGTTGAAAGAATAAAATCCAAACTTAGTTTTGAATAGGAAATACTCCAATTGGATATATATATATAGGAATTGTAACGGATTTGGGGACATAAAGTGATATTTAAATTATGGTTTAAACTTTAAATAAAGAAATATATTTGTAAAGCTATATAAATTATCTTCTTCACAAAGTAACCATAAAGTTAAACCATTTATTCTATATACCGTTGAATATCCAAACCATTTGTGTGTTGGGAGTTATGATTTAAAGTAAAAATTCCAAATATTATGTTTTGAAGATATATTTCAAATATTCGGCTTCCAGATATTATAAATTTTAAGCAGTATGGTTTTGGAAAGAATTATATTTGAATATAACGATATCATATTGTTTTGGGTTTTAAAATGATATCGTATTTATAGTTTTGAAATGGAAATGTTTATTTTGGTTTTAAAGTATAAAATGTTTTAAATGACCACGGGTTATAATAACGATGGGTTGGCAAAGAGACCGGGATCGGATATGGACATACTCTCTGTCGATACCGAAAACCACTTTGACCAACCGTGTACGCGGCGGAGATTCCAGAATGAAGTAGGTCGGTGGTGGCGTTTCCTGTAAGGTAAATACGTGGACCCGACTCCCGTGAGTTGGCATAAGGTGGCTAAAACAGGAGCAATTCCAGGCCAATGAGGTCATTCCTCTGATCGGACGCTCCTCTTCGATATTATACTATGATTTTGGATTGATTCGGTGGCCACCTCTATATTTTGATTTTGGGGAGTTAGTCCGAGGTGGGCGGTAACTGCGGCTACGCGTTTCCACCAGCCTGGATAGCAATTGGTATATCTACCCTGGCATTGCCTAGTTGTGCCGTGTCATCTACCATACCGAGCCTTGTACGAGTTTAGATTTCTCCCGTAGCCCGTGTGGTATCCTCTAGTTGCTTCCCGATCAGGAGGAGCTATGATATTGGATGGACTACTGGGACTATTACGTGTTAAGGGCTATATGGGTAACCCCTTAATGCTAAGAAAAAAGTATGTTTATTTTATAAATAGACACTATTATAATAGCGCAATATACTACATAGTAAATAGTTTAACGGATCCTTAGAGGATGGGCGGTCCCAAGCATCCTTTAAGTTACTTGCTCTATATTACAGTACACTTGAATTAGCTTACATTATATAAGTATGTATGTCCTGACTCGAGTGTTATGTTTTATTTTACGCTCGGGTCAGCCTGAGTTGCGGTTTTCAGTTCTATCTGGAGCTAGGACATCCCGTAGATCATTCGTGCTGCTGGAAGCCTTTTCAGTCTTTATCTTTTTGCAAGCAAGGCTTTGGAAGACTCTGTTCCTATGTATGTCTAAAGCTGTATTGCAGATTCTAAACTATGTAAATTCTGTTGATCAAAGTTTTGTAGTGGCTTCATGAACCACTGAAATTTTATTTCCGCTGTAAGTTCTGATATCTGTGTATGTGATTCTGTGATTTTATTTACTGCATATTCTGAGTTTTGCCAAATTTATTCTACAACGCAGTACCTTGAACACTTCAAGTCCGACATGAGCGGATGCGAAGGGTTGAAGATACTGGCCCGTTACATTTGGTATCAGAGCTTTGGTTCTAGGCAAAACTTAGAATATATGGTAAATTGGATTTACAGAATCACCTTCATTAGAGATTGAACCATTCTCTTTTCGAGTTCTGGAACGTCCCCTACGGTTCCAAAGTTCATTCGTGTCCCTCACTTTTCATCTTCCTTAAATTCTGGAGTATTCCATAACTCCACTTCGAATGATCTTCATAGTAAATTTGCGGTCTCGCCATCATTCTAATAAAGGGGTGAAACTCCTTTACAATTAGCATTTATTCACCGGAGATTTATATTTATCATTGGTTTATATGCTAGTATCTTTGGTTATTCCGAACTCTACCTCTTCGGATCAAATGTAGATTTACCCCAACCACATCGATCCGATTCTTTAAGTCACGGTTGACCCGGTCAAGGTTGTCCGCGATTATATAGACTTACCCAGTTTCCTTATTCTGATTTTTAATCACCGGATTTTCTGATTTCAACTCATCTTGAATTCTATTTGATTTGAGTTCATCAAAAATTTGAATCACTATCCTTGACTTGAAAGTTTTATTTCTGTATTTGAAAATAAAATCTAATATATATATAAGTATAATTTTCAGAACTCTATAATTAATTTGACTAGTTGTCAAGAGATAATAGTTTTGATTTTATATATGAGTTTGTAAGCCATGTGTTTTGTCATATATAAATAATTGAACTATAAAACAATGGTTACAAATAGAAATGAAGTTAAAACTAGAACTTGAGAATTAAACTTCCGATGATTTCAAACCTTGTATTTAAAGTTTAAAAGGATATAATAAGTATTTTCGAATAGAAATTTGTTTCCGAAATTTTTTAAAATCTAGTGCTTTTCTCTTTGTCGCTGGAAAATAATTTCGGTGATGACTGCAGCATCATCGACTTTCATTTTCGAGTTTCGAAGTGAAGGGACCACCCTGTAGTCTGGCTACAGTGTACCTTGAGATTTTTGATTTGAATTTCTAAAGTATGACTTAATATATATAATTTATATTTGATTTGACATATTATGTATATATATTTATTTATCTCTAAATGGTTTGAAGAAGAATCAGAAATTTAATTCTTAAGTTTTATCTTGAGGAATAATTTAATAAAAATAAATTTGAATAAGAAATTCCAACAGGAAATAATTGAATTTGAAAGTTTAGTTGTATAATACTCAATTCCATTCAATATAACTTACCTTGAGTTTCAAAAGTTAACAATGTAATTGGATAATATACATTATAAAAAGGGGATTTTATAATTAAAATTTAGGTGGTTATAATAAATGTTATACACTAAAATTTTAGTTGTAAAAGATAAATAGAGGTAGATATAGAAAAAGGAATTTAAGAAATTTATTCAAAGGAACCTAATAATCAAAGTTGATTTAACATGGAACCTTAAATCTAACTAAGAAATTCTAATTAAAGTTATTCCCTAAGTGAATAATTATGATTTGAATAGTTAGGACATATTCTAATATTGCTAAATTTGATAATTGAGATTTTGGGTTTCGGATAAAAATTTTTATTGAAGGAATATCTTATTTTTTAAAATAGGTATTTCAAATAAAGTGGTTAGGATATTTGTTAAGAATTTAGAGTTAAGAAAATAATAAACTGATTAGGAATACTATCATATCTACTATAACATATTATCAGTGCTGCTATTCTAAAAATATAATGTTTGAAAATTTATAATTGAATAAATGAAGATTATTTTAAAAGGGTTATGATTTTAGTAGTATGATTTCCAAATGATAATATCTATAAATCGTAATGATTTTCAAAATATTATGATCTCAAATTTATTATCTTATTTTGTTTTGAACTATCTTTAAATGTCCTTGGTTTCCTTATCTGCTACGGATTGGGATGCTATCGCTTATACCAGTCTATTTAGAAATCTTTCTATAATCTTTGAGATCTTTGTTACTCATCGGGACCTGAGCACCGCTGAGCACCCATAGACTGACAGTCAAACTGAAGGGGTAAAACCAATTCTAGAGAACCTTCTTCGTGCTTCAAATCCGGAACTATCCGTTTAAGATTCTTGTCTATCTAGCTTATCTTCTTTGTTTCTCTTCTTTCGTTCCTTTTCGAGGACGAAAAGTTCTTAAGTGGGGGAGAGTGTAACAGCCCTAGTTTTTAGATATTTATTTTATTATTAATTATTTAATTTTAAAAATGTATTTATATAAATTGTGTTTAACAATATAGTTAATTATTTAATTTGAAGATATATTTTATAAAATTGTATATGTCAATAAAATTTAATATTAACTGTAAAAAATTTAAGCTATGTTTAAACTGTAAAATTTCGCGTTTAAAAGACGCGTCAAATTTTAGGGTATAAAGCAACGTAATAAAACGTGTGTTTTTAAAATGTTATTTTACAGAAATTTTTGATATTTTGACTGCGTCTGTTTAACGTAGTGTAAAAAATCGTGTTTCCAAATATTTTGGAGAGAAACATCAGTCAGTGATTTTATACCAAACATTATTTTATTATTCGTTAACTGACCGATTGATAAAATAAATTGTATTACATACGTTCATCCCTACATCAGTGCAAAATCAACCCCTGTGTACAAATCTTTTTGTTACCGTTCACATCTAAGAAAATCAACTCTCCCTCTTTTAAATTTCCGTTTCAGTTTTGATTTTTAAGTAACGTTCAAATCCCTCTCTGATATTTTTTCTTTGCACTTATATCAGCCATCAAACTTAAATCACGCATACATTAAATCCAGTTGTGTAACTGCCTAAATCTTATATCACACTGTTTAGTTTGCAACAAATGGGATATTAAAAGTTTGCATGTCTAAAGATAAATCAACGTATGCCTTAAACCAAGCTTTTGCGTTACAGCCAAGACATATTATTGGAAGCAAATTCCAACCTTTCCCATTTTCTGCTTGCAAATGGCTCTACCTTAAATCACGCATATAACACATTTACCTTCCTATAAACTAATAGCTCTCTCTCCCTTTGACCGTGCAACAGTTTAAAACATTCAAGTGCAAGGTTAGAAATTGTTAATTATTTGAAACGGTTAACATTTACCATTCTTATGTGACATGCTAAATCAAGGGTTTCCTTAATCACGTAATATACTCATTTACACTTGCCTCCGCATGTCAGTTTTCTTTCATAAATTAATTCTTAAGTCTGGCCATTTCATTTATTTTAATCAAACTAAATAAGGGATTTAAAGCATGCTGAAATCACGCATTCATATTTACATATTTTTAAACTTTATATGTGGTGTAACTCTCGGTCCCTCCCTTTATTTCATTCCTTTTGTAACTGATGTCATAAACCACTGATTGCTCTTCCTCTGATCTTGCCACAGATCATATTTTTCCAATTTTGCAACGTCCAAATACATTTGTAAACATATTTAATACAAATCAAAATTTATTTAAAAATAAATGAATCATCACACACGTATTCATATTTACACAGTTAAAAATAAAACTGATACTTAAGAAAACAAATAAAACTGAGACGAATCAAATGCATGGTCCAAATATTTGTCAGTATAAAAATCAAGTTTTCTACTAGAAACGTTCGAACCTCTTACCTATTTTTAAAGAATAACTGATGCACTCCTTCCTTTCAGCCATGTAACTCACTGACTTTTGCATTCACACATATTTTCATACAAAGATTTAAACCACTATTTATCAACAAATCAAGGCTTGCAATTCTGGCATCTCGCATAAATTATAACTATTGATTTATCTCCTCCACTGATGTAGCTCATCAGTTACATTCAAACCACTATATATCTATCCCATTCCTTAAATCACGTAAGTAAAAGAAACTGATGCCTCAAAAATTAAGTTTTACTATATAACGTTCGAACTATGCACCTATTCATAGCCTACATACATATCAAAAGTACAATCACACATGAAAAAGCTCTTTAAAAACTGATGCGTTATCTACACTTATGATCCCCATGGAACTTCACAAACATCATCTATATTTACACCAGCTCTTTTTCCCTTCCACTATTCGCTCTGCCTTGCCTCCTTCTTGAGCCCGAGATCTATCAGGTAATAGCATTTTTTTCCTTTCGTCCAGATTTGCTTCTTCTTCATTTTCTGTTTTTCTTCATCACCTTGCTCGGCCTCCCCATGTTGTACGAGTTATGTCCATAATTATTGTGTGTAGATCTGTGACTTGTTGTCTAGGCTAGGAAGTTTGGCAAGTCTGCATATGATTATGATATAGATGTTATTAGTTTTAAGTTTTAAACTGGTAGGAACAGACAGTAATTGCGATTTGTTTTAAATTGATAACCACTAATACTTTCATAACTTTGTTCTTTTTAAATTGATAATAACAGATACTATTTGGGTTGTTTTAAAATTGTCAAGAACAGATACTACTTGGTTTTGTTTTAATTCTAATAAGAACAGATACTATTTGATTTTTTTTTTTTTTTTTGTTTAAACTGTTAAGAACAAATGATATCAATTTTTGATTTAAACTGATAAGAACAGCTGCACCAAGTTTTTGTTTTTAAATTGATAAGTTGGTAAGTGCAGATGCTACTAAAATATTTTGTTTAACTAAGTAGTTGAAGTGCATAATTGTTCTTGTAATAAAGATATGTACTGAGTATTGCATGCCTCATGTTGCTCCAGTCTTCATTTCCATTTTGTTTGCCTATTTGTATTGCATTTTCTTGGCATTGACTTGTATTCAGTCACATTGCACTGTCCATGCATGATGATCCTCACTTTGCACTTTGAATTGTTGTATGCATTTGAGTTCACCCTCATTCGAATTGTTGCAGTCTTGTACAGGTATTAATAGCTTGTCCCTTATAACCTGGTTGCATTATTGATCCATTTTTTTTTGACAAGTCTGCATTAGTTGGTTTATTTGAGTTGGGTATTTTCACTTGAATTGGTCTTGTGGCAGTTTGCATGTCAAGTTGCACACTACTGTCTTATATTACTTTGATAAAATGTGAAATGTTACATGTTGCTTCGTACCATGCTTTAGTTGTCTGCATTCCCATATCTCTGCTCTTACAATATGAACAGACCCTTGAAACCATATGTTATCTTGTTGTTTGAATCATAGCTTGATGTTATATATGTATGTAGATAGTGTGTCTGCTTGTCTGCATTGAGGTTGTATTCATATATACCTGCTTGTTGCATTATTTGCTTCACTTGAGTTTTGTAACTGTAGCCTATTGGGTTCATTTTGAAACTTTGTATTTTCAAAATTTTTGATATGTTCAGTCTTCATATCCATTCCAGTTTACATTATCTAATATGTTTCAGTTTCATATCTATATTGCATCCATAATGTTGCACTTTGGTCTGGTCATTGTTTTCCTGGGTGTTGAAGTCTTCATCTCCATTTTATGTACTGTTAGTACTTCATCCCTGTTGTGCATGTC